>JBBMOL010000046.1:2907178-4166160 GCA_037954665.1 Laguncularia racemosa | reverse complement strand
TCGAATCCACCACAAATTGGCCAACACTTCTGCACGTAACCATCTTACTAAACCAAAATGAAAACCATTACCTCCTAATGAAACAAAAATGAGGGAAAAAATCAGAAACTTCACAAATCTAGTTACTGGAACTATAGGGGCATTCTTGTCGATCGTGGTTGCCTCAACAAAACCATATATGACAGGTTTAAACATACGGCTGAATAGGTTATCCGACAACACTGGAACAAAACGATTAGAGGTTACTGCTAGGAGAACAGGATTTTCATCCCCTGTTTTGAAGCATTGGAAATTCGTATGGAAAGAGCCCTAGTAGAAGTAGAACCATGCCCAACTTTTAATTAATATATAACGCAGCCTTGAAAGAAGACATAGCTCCATAAATCAATTTTCAAACCAGTAATTTACGAAAACATGCCTTGATATCTTCCTTATAAGCCTTTGGGCATCTTTTTTTAAGCTCTGCCCCGGACCTAAAAAATAGGGTAAGTTCGTCCTCAGTTCTGTATTTCACTTGGTTCATCACTAACTCAAATTTTAATCCGTTGCATAAAGAGAACAAAATTTTTGTGATCGGCCTTAACAATTCAAGCAAGAATCTAGAAAAACAATGGCTCGTTCTGTCATGCTAAAGCAAAAGAAATACATCCTACAGGAACCTAGCTCATCCTTTGAGCAGCTTCCTTGGCAAGAAGCCTCTCCTTTGCCTTGGTTTTGGCCTGGGATTTGGAACCCATTATGCCACCACCCCACTTCTTCCTGTACTCATCGTACTTGTCATTGAAATTAGCCTGACATAAAGACAACCCAATCAATACCCAATTATAGGCCAAGAGCTTTATAAATATTATAAGTGAGTCTAATGGGCTTAGGAAGTACCTTGATTGCCTCTAAGATTCTGCTGAACTCCATCTTGTCCTCATTTTTTACAGAGGTCAAGCACAAGACAGATGCTGTTTTCTTGTGGACAATCTGGTAAATGAAACCAAAAAAAAAAAATTTGAGCACTGACTATAAATTGATGCAATTTCAGGGAAAAAGAAAACAATGTTCACATCATTACCGTTCCCAATCGCGCCTTGCCCTTGACAATACAGTATGGAATCTCCATTTTCCTGCACAATGCTGGAAGCCAGACAACCAACTCTATTGGATCCACATCATGTGCAATGACTACCAACTGGGCTTTGTTCTGCCACCAATAAAAAACAAAATTGCTTACACTTGAGAACCTTCTTTATGGCAACAAAAATCTTAAGTGAGGCATCAAAAGGGATGCCAATGAATCATAACAGTATGCAAAAATGACAAAAATGGATACGATTATCAGAGGAAGAAATAAAAACCTGCTCAATAAGGTAGGTGACATGATTAAGACCATATTTTACAACAATTGGCTTTTTAGCCTCAGAAACTTTTCCTTCTGCCTCATCCTTTGCTTTCTTCATGAGTCGCTCCTTCTTGGCTGCTTTGTCCTCTGGCCTGTACTTCAGAAGCATCTTGAACAGGCTTGTTGCTGCAGATAAAGACAATTATAATGCAGTTCATCTAGAGCCAAGGAGGTCAAATATTCGCAAATGCACCAGCAATGTGTCAGGAAAAGATAGCTGCACAGCTTTCCGTTAGTGAATGCATTGTGTTGGAGAAAAAGAACTTTCCCAGCATCACTATAAGCTAGAATTCTACATATATGTTGGTGCTAACAATTGCCCACCGAGAAAAGCAAACTTGTTATGATCGTGATAATAGACACATTAAATAACATTCCCAAAACAATGAAAATGAACATGAACCAAGGGGTTAAATGATAAGCTACATATGGTTAATGTTAAGTTTAGCTCCAAAGCTAACTGATCTAAAAGGTTAAACATGCTTTTACATTTATCATTTATTAACACTTGCCTCACTTGTAAGCTAGGACTTGACTTGATGCCCATCAAGTGGGCAACTTAATTAAATTGAGATTTGAACTCATGAATTTTAGTTTAATATAATATTAAGCTGAGTTCCACAACTAAATTAATCAAAAAGCTTAAGCCATAAATGTGGTGTATGCTTTTAATTTTTTAATGTTTATTACTAAACATTTGTTAGGAATTGGCGTCCTCTCCCATACAGGATGCACAATACCAGCCACAAAACTAAGAATCTAATGCAAAAGGTTACACAGTATAGCCAAGAAAACCAAACTAAGGGGAACAAACTTCAGCAACCACAGATATAACACTAAACCTCCACAAGTACTTGGATAGATAAGTTGGGAAAAATATATGTGAAAACAACCGAATACACATGAGATTTAAAGCAACCAATAATAAAGCATTCACCAATGATCAATAATCAATGTTTGTGCAAGCAAAAAATTGATGCAATAGCTATCCATTCACCACAAAAGCAAATGTTTTCACCATAAATGAACAAATATGCTGTACATACAGAAGCCACAAGAGCAACTACAATACAAATCCATAAATATACAGATCAAGCACCATATAAATCAAAAGTAATCAAATTTCTCTCTTCATACCCAAATTCTTGTCAAGCGTCTTTGTGAACTGATTCAAAGTTGGTGGAACCTTCAACCTCTGCTTGAGTATCCTTTTCTTCCTCTGAATTTGAACAGTCTTCGGGAACTTGACAAACCGGGTCAAATCCCTCTTTGGAGGGAGAGCCCCTCCAATGCCAAACTGCTTGGGCCTCTTCTCAAACAACGGGTTTGTTACCTTCTCCTAAATTCCACCGCAATTAAGTAAGAGTCCTAATTCATTTGCCCCCAAAAAAGAGCACAGGGAAAAAACACATAATTCACTTAACAAAAAATACCTGCTTCTTTTTAGCCAGGACGGCTCTTCCACCCTTCTTCGGAGCCTTCATTTACGCAATACAATGTGTCAATTGTAAATTAATTTAATTATACAAACCAAATCGGACATTCAATTGATGAAAAACTAGTAAAGTTTTGCTTTTTGCAAAGTTTGTAAGACAAGTTAGCCTGCCCAAGCTCAGCGTTCCACTACTGCTATGTACAAATAGAAAGGTAAAAGGCGTGGCCTGCAATTACCAGACATGACAGTTTTTTATTGATGGAGACACTTACAGAGCCGGTGAAAACGACTAAGGACAGGAAAACTTATTTTCTGGACATTCGTAAACATATTGATCTAAACTGTACAATTAAAATGTTTCCTTCTAGCAAAAACGCAACAGGATTCGAAGATAATCATGAATGATAGACGGACAATGACTGGCAATCCATCAGGATTAAGAATGATGATACAGAAGAACGAGTTAAGAGGAATAATTTGAGAGAGAAATGAATACTGACCATTGACGCCGGTGCTGAGAGCTCGAGTTGCAATCCGCAATAAAGAGATCCAAAACCCTAGTGTACTCAAATTTTATATAAAACTATGGATTCACGATACGGCGCCGAATTAGTGACTTTGCCATCTTTAATGAGGAATCCTGTTCAACAATACTTTTTAAAAAAAATTTATGAAATAGTACACTCAAAAAAATTATTCAAAAAATAAATTGAAAAAGAATTAATTGCTAAATTTTTTTTTATCATTGAAAAAATTTGTGAAAAAATTATGATTTTCACATCTCTTTATGTTTTATCTTATAATATACGAGAAAAAAATAATACTAATGCAATTTGCCTTTTTAATTTTAAATAATCATAACTTTTTGTTTATATGAAATAATGAAATCCATAATTTTATCAAAAAAGACTTATTTGAGTTTATTATAATTGAAATCAAACCGCATTGCCATTTGATATTTTTATGATAGTAAAATTACTATGTTTTCAAAACCTACTAGTTACTAGATTAATTAAAAAAAAAAAAGAGAGACGAAGTTTTGACATAATAGACTCATTTTTTTCTTCTTTTCTTCATATATTATGACATAAAGTATAAAATAGTGTGAAAATCATGATTTTTCATAACTTCATCTCTTTTTTTTTAATCAATCCAATAAACAGTAGGCAATAAAAACATAACAATTTCACCCTTATGAAAATATTTAATGGTAATGCAATTTAATCTCAACTATAATAGACTCAAATCAATCTTTTATATATATATATTATAGGTTCTGAAACTCTATAAGAGTGAAAAGTTATAACCCTTCAAAATTAAAAAAGTAAATCGCATTAATGTCAGTTTTTTTTTCTTTTTCTTTTTGTATATTATAAGATAAAGCACAAAGGGATATGAAAATCATGATTTTTCATAAATTGTTTTTCAATGATTAAAAAAAATAGCAATAAAGTCATAACCTTGGTTTGTGCCTTCAGTTTTGCAATGCCTTCACAACCTATTTTTGGAATAATTTTTTGAGTATGCTATTTTGAAAAAAAAAAATTAAAATCATTTATTAATATGTGCTATTTTTTCGTCAATTATATAAGCTAAGATTTTTTTTTTGTAATATTTCACTTTTGGAAATGATACAGAGTATAAATAAGTTATCTATTATCTGTTATAATATATAATATTGAAAGACGAGATATGTCATTTTATATATTTCTCAAATAGTTGTAATTTTTACAATTTAATTTAAAACAAATATAACTCCTTGCTTGAAATGACATATTTTTTTGAATAGTTCTTTTATATGATTTAATATAAAACAACAATATTTTTTGAATGAAATGATATTTTACTCATATATTTTTAAAAATAGTAACTCTTTCTAAATGGCATATCATTTTATCAAATTTTCATTTAGTAGTCACATAATTTATTATAAACATACATTATTAGTATATTAATTATGATGTCTTTTAAATATATTCATTATTTTTGTCACTAAGTCTATTATAATATATATTTTCAGAAACCTTTTAATTATGGTACCTCTTCAATATTATCATCTTTTTCTATAATACCTCTTTGATATTAATTTGGGAAATTTTCTATCATCTTGCTCATGTTTTTGGAAAAATCAATCTAGCCTTCAATGTTACCATTAATTATATATTAATGATAGGGATTTATATATTAATGTTATCCCCACTATGAAATGCTTTTTCTCTAACAAATACTCCCTTATATCGTAAAAAAAAAACATGTACGCCTAATTCAATTGTTCTCCAATATATAGATGAATGGTGTATACTAATGACAGTGAATATTGTTGACTTTGTTTACGCAAAATTTCAAGTATACGATTTGACCTACCACTTGATCACAAAGAAACACATCCTCAATCACCATCTCCGTTGTCACTTTGATTTCGTTATGGATCCAACAAGTCGTATTGTTTTATGTTCCTCTTTTTTATCTCATAATTAGTATTGAGATGCTTCCTTTGTTTTAATTTTATTGACCACCCATTAGATCATTAATTTATCAATTCCCATCTAAGGTGTCTATATGGTGTTGCTTACATCATTGCCATCATATTCTTATATATGAATTATGATATACATGAAATAAAAACGGAAGTTAAGCATCTATTCTTCTTTTTAAAAGTGAATGGGAAATGAAGTTCACAATTTTTTCTCTATTTCCCTCCTTTTTTTAACCATTTAAATGAATAGTCAAGGCAAGCTTTATGCTCCCATTTAACCCTTACGTGAGAAAAATCTTAAGGTTCCACCTATAGAACTTCTATGAGCTCTTTTTTCTATTATTAGATTTCTATCGCATCATAAATTTCACATTTTGAATAATTATATTTCTTTGATTTTATGGTTACTACATCCCTTCGGTTTTCTAATAACTTTTCTACAAATTCTTTTACTCAATGGATATTATGCGTGTCACACACTGAAAACAATATAATCATAATAGTCTCACCCTATATATCGACTTCTAACAAGGGTTAACTGTTCAATAGCTATCACAAGCCTGATATACACAAGGTATTAACAATATAATTGCTCTAATGCATCATCAGTTTACAATTAAATCCTAATATAGATAGATATAGTATACAACATTCACACGATTTTTTACTATAATATTTACGAAAGTGAAACTTTCTTTATTACAATCCGTCAACACCAATCAGTTCGAGCTGCCCAAGTAGACATCAATCAATTCGGCCTACCTAAGAGAGACCTTATCGATCTACAATGAAACAAACAAAAAGGAAAGGTCCATCTGCCAAAAAAAAAAAAAAGATTCATTAGTACTAATAGGCTACATGTTTGGATGAATGGCGAATAAGTACCGATGATATTCAAATAAATAATAGTAATAGTATGTATTTGCTTTTTAAAACTACCATTTATATTTTTATGTATTAGAATTTTATTTGTACTTGTACGCCAGTAATTGATCCATGTGATGTATTATTACCATTAAAGCCTTTCTCCCATAAATCATTATTTATCACTCCCAAGCCCTAGTTACAACTAAGTATACACCTGTGGGTTAGACAACCGCAACTATTTTACTTTGCATCTGTAAAGAAATCTACAAGAGAGTGAGCAAACCACAACTCAATTAGAAGCAAGAGGTAAAAAGCATATTCAAGCTACACAAATCAAACAAGGTTGTTAAATCAAATTACTAAGTGCAATGCAACAAAACAAGTGTCATTCACACAACATTATCCAATCCATTGTAAGACTAAAAAAATAACCCTACTTTAGTCTGGGTTAAGGAGTTTAAGCATGATGCACGACTCATGACCAAACCTAGACTTGTGCAATGGAGACATGTCTCCTCTTGAGACGCCTTTAGACTATATGTTGCCACTTATAGACCCACTAACTAGCCCCTGCCTTCACCATAACCTCATCTCCTATCCCTTAGTTCACTTGAGGGCAAGGAAAGACTAATTTATACTTTTTCACTGAATGTGTTGGTATTTGATTGGAGAATCATAATAGTCCCCTATTGGGTTACAGTGCATGTCAATTTAAAATTTCAATTTAGTTCATTTTAGAGGTGACCATCCAAATATACAAAGTCTTGTTATATCTCAGAACTCAAATTTTGAATTTTCAATAATTAACGAGTTACCTTAATAAACTTAAGTTTTTAGCAATTTTAACATCTTATTAATCCATTTTTAAAATCCAAATATACAGGGTCAACTCCTTTAACTTTTGAAGCCATGTTGTAAATTTTGAGCTCAATTGGAAACTTTTTTCTGAAAGTCTTAAATTTAAATGCAATTGCCCTAATTGATAGTTTAAGGTTTAATTTAAGTGTGCTTACCCTAATTGCTAGTTTAAGGGTTAATTTAGGTATGATTGTCCTAATTTTCAATTTGCAAATTTACATTTCCACCTCTCCTCAAAACTTTCTTGTAAGTAACCTTCCATAAGATAGGCTACTTGTTGACATTACATTTATTATCAACTAAGTTTTATAGTAAAGGAACACTAACCAATGTTTTAGAAGAGACATGGGTATTTTTTCTTACATTGCAGCCTCCGGCTGGCTGCCAAGTAGCTTTTGCTTCTACGCTACTACCCCATTGCACTTTCGCATACTTCAAGTCTTTGTTCCTTAACTACTAAACCCGATTACCCAATATTTTGATAGGTTGCTCTTCAAAAGTGAAGTTCTCACGAAATTCTATAGATTTCAACTCCAATATTATATCTAGGTTCTTTGCAAATTTCCTTAATATAAAGATATGAAATACATTATGATATCTTGATAAGCTCAGGGGTAGTGCAATCTAATATGAGACTTTGCCTACTTTTTCCAATATCTCAAATGGTCTAATATATCTTGGACTAAATTTTCCTTTAGATCCAACCACTTAAGTCCCTTGAATGGACTTATCTTAAAGTATACATGATCACCTACTTTAAACTCTAAGAGTCTTCTCTTTGAATCTAACCCTCTTTCATCTTTTCTTGAATGATCTATACTTTTTCATTTAATTTAGCTATAATATTTGGTCTAAGAATTGCATGCTCCTTACTTTCCCAATATAAAGGTGATCTACACTTTTGCCCATACAAAGCTTCATATGGTGACATTTGAATAATAGTTTGATAATTGTTATTATATGCAAACTCCACCAATGGTAAGTGTTTATCCCAATCTCCACTAAATTCCAACACACATGCTCTCAACATATCTTCTAAAGTTTGAATAATCCTTCAAACCGACCATCAAATTGTAAGTGGTAAGTAATATTAAACTTCAACTTAGTACCCAAAGCTTTGTGCAAGCTTTCTTGGAATTTTGACATAAATCATGTGTCTCTATCTGAAACTATATTAATTAATACACCATGTAATCTAACAATTTCTTGCACATATAGTCTAATTATCTTTTCTAATGAATAACTAGTCCAAAACAATAAGAAATGCACACACTTTGTCAATCTATCTACAATTACCCAGATTGAATCATGTCTAGCACATGTCCTTAAAAAGGTAACAAAAACGTCCATTGTAATGTGGTCCCACTTCCATTGTGGAGTCTTTTAAAAGTTGTAGCATACCACTCGATCTTTGGTATTCAACTTTAATTTGTTGGCAAGTGGTACATTTGGAAACATATTATATTGTGCTATATCCTTTTTCATTATGTTCCACTAGAATGTAGATTTTAGATCACGATACATTTTATTCCCACTTAGTTGTAGTGTATACCTAGAACTTTGAGCTTCATCCATTGTTTCCTTTCTTAAGCTAGAACCATAGGGTACACATATTCTTCCTTTAAACCTCAATACTTCAATTCAATCTATCCTAAAGTTAGGTACTTCTTCATCATGGGTTAATCTTGCTTTAATTGTCTTTAAATCCATGTCCTCATCTTGTGGTTGTTTAATCCTTTCCAATAATGTTGGTTGAACTACTAAATTCATCAATTGCATGTCAAGTTTGTGCCATCTAAATCCTATTTATAATCTTTCAAACTAGATCAACTCTTGTTGTGTAATGAGAAAGGATGCAACTTGTCCATAATTCCTACTACTAAGTGCATATGCCACAACATTTAGCTTTTTGAGATGGTAGTTGATAGTCAAATCATAATCCTTAATCAACCTTAACCATTTTTGTTGTTGTAAATTTAACTCCTTGTAGGTGAAAACGTGCTTCAAAGTCTTATGATCTATATATATTTAACAATGTTGCCCATGTAGATAATGTTTCCAAAATTTTAGTGCAAAGACCATTACTACTAATTTCAATCATGGATAGGATAATTCTTTTCGTGCAACCTTAATTGTCTTGATGCATAAACATTAATTAATACACTACCAGCAATCAAGGGCCTAACTCACATCTTGAAACAAGCTACTCTATCATCTACACCTCTCATAAGGCACTTCATCAAATAGTATATCCACAAAGGCCTAATCACCCATTCAAGCATACGCTAAAGCTATAGTACTTCATGCGAAAAACACCAATTTCAGGCATCTTATCAAATAATTTCTTTGCATCCTCCATCACACCATAGGAAGCCCACATTCAAACAACAAATTCAATACAAAAAGGTATTCATGAAATCCCTTTTTTCAAAATACATTAAAAAATTCCCCTCATAACAAGTTCTAATACACATAACTTTGAATTACATGTTAATTACTAACAACTTCATTTCTACATCTTTCTCTTAGTGATACTACTCGACACCCATATTGATCCCAAGCTTCCATCACCTCACTAGTACACTTCGCCAACCATTTATTAGATGTCACTTATCTAGGAACTCCAAGCACAGCAATGTGTTTAACCATCTAGCTTTTCAACTCCAAAAACTTTAAATCAAAGATAAGGCTCTTGAAACTGGTAAGGAACCTAGATCCTCACTCCATTCTCCCTAAATGATGTGTAATAGGAAGTTTAGGAAAGAAGCTTTAATTTCTTGTTGGAGTCTATAGAAGGGGTTAGACTTGACAAAGTTAGAATTTTGAATTTTGTAAAGTTGAAAGGAGAGAAGAGTGAGGTTAAGAAGTTAATGAAAATGAGTCCATGTTGTTCATGTTGCTTCAAGCATGTGAGCTTAGACCATGGTTTTAATTGAATAGAGGTTTCTATTTTTTTTTTTCCCTTAAATTATCAATTTGTGGACCACTTATATGCATTATTATTTTCACTAGTGTTCCATGTATGGTCTCTTTTTATGCATGTCTTTTCTAGCCATTCTTTTCAAATGAGAATGAGAGTTTTGATTTTCATTCACTCTCAAGTCATGTATAATATAACATGATGTTGAATTTGGTGAAGTACCTTTGGTCTTGCAACAAGATTGAATGTATTAGAAATGTATTACTTTATGTCTTTACTTTCTTGAATTTGGCCTTACATGGGATAACTTCATCAAGTTAACTAGATATATGGCTTTCTCCATACATTTAGCAATAAGAATCTACAAATGATAGGCTATACTCCATGTGTTTTTCCTCTATAAATGAAAATGGATTAAATAGAATGAAGTCCTATAATTAGTTTGTTATAAAATGCAAGCCAAATGCTCCATTCAAAAGGTAGGCAGTCGATTAATGAATATGCGCACAACTTTTTGATAGTTATCCCTAAATAAGCTAACTTATGAGTTGACATTTTTAGCCCACATGCACCCAACTAGACTATATCTTATATTCATTATTGCTTTCTTTTAATCAATCAAGGAGTTCGGTTGCCCTCGGTCAAATGTCAACTATTTTATAAAATTAGCTTTACAAGCTGAGGAGATCGATCTCTTACTTTGTAGTGACAATAGCAATGAGATGTGGATAAATAAATATATTATTATATCTTCGTCAGATAAAACCCTTACTATGATAAGAAAAATTCTTTTATTATTATAAAGCGTCACATGAAATAAAAAAGAATGAGAGAAAACTAATAAAGGTGTATTTTGCTGTGAGAGCTCTTATATTATCTAGCTTATTTGGAGTTTTGCACTTTTACTATGCAATTAGTCCCCTTGCATTTCTTCGCACCTCCACAACAACCACACATTTTTCTCGTCTTAGATTTCCAAGTGTAAATTTCTTTTCATGTGGGTAGCAATACCCTAGGGGGGTTTACTATGGGTATCCCATCAGTAATGTGTTCGTCAAAGAAGATTGCTTCAATGAATTGCCACTTACTACTCTTGAATGGGTTCTTTGTTATAGGAACAAGGACATCTCTACCATTCTAATGATCTTTAATGCATTGATGCAATGTTGAAGGAATTAAGTTGTGATCATACAACCACTTCTTTCTTACAAGTAAATGATAGGATACAAGTGCACCGATCATGTGAAAAGTAGTGGTAACTTAAACAATTCCCACTTTAAGATCCATATTGACACATCCTACAATATTTTTAAAGGAATTGTAAACCTAAAAAATTTCTCAAGTTAGAAGGCAAGTCGCCTAGAGATGACTTAGAGATATGCTTGAGAGTTAATAGGAAACCCAATCCTAGTTCTAGAAATTACCCTTGCTTGACTTAACACATGGAATAAAACTGTAAAACTAAGAATCAAAACCCTAATCAAACTTAAACCTTAAACATGCTAGCTTCCTAACCCTAAACCCTAAAATAACCAAACTATGCCCCAAATTGATTTGGAAACCCTAAGTTAACAATTTAAAACCCCAAATCAAAAGATGAAGCCATAAACAACTAATCTAAACCCTAACTCATATCAAAGACCTTAAAACCCTAAATCAAAGTGTCAAATTCAAATTAAACCCTAAGGCTAAAATAATTCCTTAAAACACCTTAAATCATACAATTAAATATAGCTATAAAGACTAAATGACCAAATGATGTCAATTAAATGAAATTGATGAAGTCAACCCCTAAATGGTGTGCAACTAGGTTGTAAAACATAACCTTTTTCAACCTAATTACAAATCAACTAAGCTAGCTAAATGATCCTAAAAATACCTTAACTAACCTAACTAAAAACTAACCTAAGTAACAAGAAAAGGAAAAACAAAAGAATGGAATGCCCGTGGGTTTCTTGCTGCCGGCTATGCTTGGGAACGGGGGAGAGATTTGACAAATCCTCCTAATCCAATGGCCATCCATGCTCTAAGGAAGATTAAGATTAGTAGGCTAAGCTATTAGGTTGCAAGATGTCAAGCTTGGGAAGTGGATTTACCAAAAATGGAAGGGTGATTTGACATAAAGCAAACCATTAACCTATAGTTAACTCCCTTGACCAATTAATACCATTGTCTTATGTGCAATAAGGATAGCTTAAGTAAGCTAGGATAAAACACACACACGCATACATTACTCTCTCTCTCTCTTGATTTGTCACACCACCTATCCCTCTCACTCTCATTTTTCTTCATTTTAAACACATAACTCATTTTCAAAATTCAAACAAACTCCACCACCACTACCACACTCCATCATCACTCTCTAACACCACCACCACCATGAACTACTCCAATTGACCTATTCAAATCTAGCCAAAAACATTCCCAACCCCTCTACCCCAAGCTTCATAAAAACCTCTAGGAATCACCACCACATTCTCTTCCAACATGAGCTATTCGAGACCAACTCCACACTTTGCTAGGAGGCTTTTTTGGAAGCTTGATAGTAAGAGCTCAAGGTAAGGTAAAAAGGAAGGGGTGGCATAGTGAAGGGGGAGGAAAGGAAGGCTATAGGAGACTCGCACACCTCTAAAGGGTAAGGATACCATCATCCTTTTAGATTTCTTATAGTTTAGGTTTCGTTTCTTACTTTCTTATATTGCAACTTAGTGTAGCACTATTCTTGATAGGATATAACTAATGCAATAAGTTTACTTTATCTATGTAAATGTACCAAGCTTGATGTAAACATACACATTGTCATAGCTAATATAAATATCATGCCTAGTGTGAACTTCTTTGATATTCTAACATGAAAACATAAAGGAAACCTAATCTAAAGTGAACTTCCTATGCTAGCTAAAACACTTAGGGTGCATATGAGCCTCCTGCTTTGATTTATTAGGTTGCTTGCAACAAGAAATAACATTAAGAAAGGAGATAAAAGTTGATTAAACAAAGAAGGCTTGCAAAAATCTATGAGGCCGATGCCTAGGAAGGAAAAGGGGAATGTAATACCCTTTAGTTTACAGCTCATAAATATGATAGATAAGGATTTAGAAATGTTTGAAACAAATATCTTTAGTTAAATGTGAATAATAGGCTTTTAAGTAAGAAATAGGCAAAACTGAGAAAAGAACTCTAAAACTCTATTGATGGGCTAAAAATCCAAAAATTATAGAAAACATTTTGACCTTTACATGCCAAATGGAAGCCCAAATGTAATTACAAATTGATTAGGAATGATTCCCCTAAGATCGAAGCCCAATTGGAATCAAATGACCTCACTTTTAGCCTAATAAAGTGACCCACGAAACAATTTGAGCTTTTTCTAGAAAGATGCACAACCTAAATGACCCTAAAAATGAAAAGTACACTTGAAAACCTTTGAAACAACTATAAGAAAGTGGAAAACAAACTTAAAACGAGAAAGTTATGGCCAAAACCGATAAATATAGCAAATTTCACTAGATAGTTTATTAAGCTTAGCAAACTTATACTTATGAAGCCTTACTTTTATCATCAAGTGACACAAACGTAGAGTTCAAGCTACCCTCAAACTAATATGATTAGTAGTAGTTATGGTTGAGTGAGTATTCTCATAATTACTATATTTGATTATGCTTGTAGATGTAGTGCACTTAATTATGTATATGATTGAACTTGCATGTGTAGAGCTGAGGGATTGCTTGCGGATGGTTTGTGATGAATTCAATGCCAAAATACTATAACAAAATATAACTGTAATACTGATTGGATTGTGCATTAGTCTTGTAGGATTGTGAGTGTTTGTATAAATTTTAATGGTCACTAAATAATTGGACTTAATTAAACTTAACCTTAATCAAAATAGATCATTCATCTCATGAGTCTGCATGAGGAAGGTTGTCGGCATCACATAGTGGTACAAAAAGGCCATATGAAGGTGTATCTTTATAAGCAACCTTCCCTCGACCTTTGGAACTACTTGTTATCAAGAAATGTTGCCTTCAGATTAAAGCCAAGTTTGAAGATTTACTGCTTTGGGGTAGATGAGACTGAATGTGCCATCTACGTCCACACCCCTTTGGGTATGTGTGTGTATGTAATTTAAATCGATTATATTGTATAAAACGAATCTAAGTTTTTTTTTTTCAATACTCTCAAGAAATTTAGCTCAAGGTGATTAAAACCTATAACCAACGTATAGTTCGTGATTTTCCAACCCAAGTAACAAAGTGTGTAAAATCCATGATATATACTACTTTCAGATAATTGTATGGGTTGTTGCATTTCATAGGCACGTCATGCATTCATATGTTTGATTAATTAACTTGACTGATACTTGCTTGACGATACGATATGAGGAATACTTCACTAAGCTAGTTGTAGCTTATAGCCACATAGCTTGTCTTTATTACAAGAATCCATTTGGATAGAGCTTAGTAGGCATATGCTAGAGTTTAGTCTTAGGGATGACAAGAAGAGTGAAGATAGAGTTGAGAGTATGAGGAATCACTATTAATTATATGGACTCTCTTAATTATGTTTTAAGTTGTAATGTAATATAGCAAATACTCATATTACCCTAGCTTGTTATTATTTTGTGATGACTACTATTACCTATTCGGTATTTTAGTGGAACCCAAGTCCCTTTTTATGCTATTATGTGATATAAAATTATGTTAACTTCTATTGTCTTTTTACTACTTGGGAATAGAAGTTCTACTCAAAGTAACTAGATGTGAGTACGCTTTAAAAATCGTATAGTAAACCCCAAAATAAAAAGAGTGTTATTCTCGAGTTTCTATACAATGTATGGTGGGCCGTTATGTCTAAGGTTTCTATTGGGACATGATAGGAATAACTAAAATTATTCACCGATATGGGCTTCTTAATGAAGCTACCAAAATATAAGTATAAGATCCCAAATATAAGGGTCACATGTGTATTGTGTGAGTATGTGTTGTGCGTGGCCAAAAGAAAGATGGTATACAAAAGATGATCATGAAAAGAAGCAGTAAGGAGAAGGAATAGGTGATCCTAATGAGCTCAAGCACACTTGTGACAAATGGATAAGCTAAATAGCATCAAGCTCCACACATATATGATAAAGAGGCCTTGTGTTCTTCACTATTTATTGGTTTGATCTTTTAAGAAATGAATCTAACAGCATGACAACAGTTTTACCAAATTCTTCTTTGTGAAATAAAGAGAAACTTAGGTATTTATAGAATTCTAGCTATGAAAATTATTCATTAGATTGTAATGACAATCAACAATTGAGATGAGTCTCTCTTACATATGGACCCATTCATAAGCTTTTCATGGGCTCAAGCCATGAAAGCCTCTTATAGTGCATGAATTCAACGAAAAATGTTGGATCGAACAAACCAATTCAACAAACTTACTCCACGCCTACGATGGCAAATCTCTTTTGATCATCCTCTAAACCCTATTATTTTAGCTGAAAAAATCTAATTTATTTAATTATTGAACTTAAAACCCAAAAATGAATTCAGTCATTTACAATCGTCACTAAAAAGAACGAAAATTTAAAAAATAAAACCTTCACATACATATCACGTGATAAACCATATGAGCTCTCAAATGCAGTATCACCTACCTCTTCATTGCTAGCCTCTCTCAATTACTCCTCAGAAGTGGCCCTTGCTATTCGAGTTCACTAATTATTCCTTCAACTACCAAAACCGCCACTATCCTTATCAATACAATACCTTAAAATGAGTAATTTCCAAAACTACACAGAACTACAGAGTCTTTTTTACCTACCTAAAACATTACATAAATAAAATGTATTAACATTTGAAAACATGTAGCAAGAGAAGGATTTTAAGAACAGGGTTGAAGCCAAAAATAAGGCTTTTGGCGACAATATAACGGATGTCGTAAATATATTTTACATTGCATATGGCATAGAGCACCTCATGTATCCTCATCATATGTGACGAGATAAAGAAAGAAAATCACTCACATTGCTCTCTGCTAGAGGTATAATCCAAGAACTTTACTGCAATGATGAAGCCAACAAGGAATGAAAAAGAAGAAATAACGAAAGGACAAAAGAAACATAATTATATCTTATTTGCTTTAATTATATCACTTTTCTTCAATTGTAAGAGAAAAGAATGAATTTAAACTTATTTCTCTCCTTTTCCATCCAATTCTACTCTTTATTTAACTTACCAAACATAACATTTCATTTTATTTCTACCAATATTGTTTGATTTCCATTCTTAAAAATGTATCCAAACATAGTAGAATATCAAAAGAAGGATAAACTAGTAGACATCCTATAAGAACTATTGAAATGATATTGACATATGAGTATTATAAAAAAGGGGGTAAATGTCATATTTTATACCTAAATTTTATTATTTTTACAATGAATTATGTAAATTTTAAAAATGTCAATCTAATACTTACAAACTTTTCAATGTCATTTATAATACCTAAACAAAATAATTTATTGAAAAAATAAGTAAAATCCTTGTAGTTGATTGTAAAAATGAGCAAAGTGTAGATAGTTAATTGAAAAAATAAGTAAAATTTATATATCAAATATGATATTTATCCTTTGAAAATATAACATAGTAACTCAATTTATTCATGTGAGGTCAGTTTTAGTTGTTAGTTGCCACTTAAATGTATTTTTGAATGTCATGCCAAATTTTTAACGTGACTGTAAAATAGCAAAGAAAAAAGAACTTAACCCAAATACATCCAACCATGACTTGAGATTAAACTTAACCCTAATACCATGTTTAGTATGTAGAAATGAACCCAAAATGAAATTACAATTTTGAATTCCATTTCCTTTCCCATGTTTCAAAAGGTTTCTAAAAAGAAAAATTGCGATTTATTGGAATCGACAATCCTAACTTAAAAGGAAATCATGATTTCGCTTTTAAGGAGGCAAAATTGCAATTCATTCCATCCTCATCAATAATAATTATTTAAATAACTTTTTTGACTCATTAACGTATATTTATTACATTCACAACTATAGACAATTTTGATAAATATCATTTCATTCCATTTCATAAACTTAAAAAAAAAAAAAATGAACTTGACATTCCATGTTGATTCCATTCCATTCCCAAACGTGACCTGTGTCCTTCACAAACCCCATCCCACTTCCTATTTTTCGGCACCCTCAGACTTAAGCTCAACAAAACCTTAACCTTAGTAAGTCCTTTGCAATAAAGAGTGGAAGCCCCTCAAGGATGAATCCTTAAATGCCATAAAAGTTCATTAGCCTTGCTACCTTTGCTTTAGCTACACAATGATGATTCGGTTATGGTGACCCTAATGGCGCAGAATGAGGCTTAGTCCAAACACTTTCCATGCCCATCAATGATTTTGAGTTCCCATCGTCCTTCATGCGATCACGGTAAGGACTGTTTCTTCTGACGATGACGTTACAGACCGACCCTTGCCATCTTTGTTTTGTATGTTAGCAATTGAAGAAATAATTTTGCAATAGCTAGCGTCCATGTATTGCAGAGGATTTTACAGTTACGATTCTGTGGAGTGGAACTTCAGTTTGGGCAGCCTTAGATATGTGGTGTGCTTATTAGGCTAATTTTATCAAATACCAATTTTATTCTATCTTTATTTACATTTTATAGACTAGTACCAGAAAGTTACCAAAGAAAGGACCGAGAAGGCATCCATCTCTACTCTCTACTGGATATGGTTAATATCCATCGAAATACACGCGTAAAGTGTAGTTGGAAGTTGTTTTACATCACCCAATGCCGTGTCTCTCGTACCTCACAACGATCAGATTGACACCCTTGAGAAAATAAAACATATCAAGTCCCAAGACTTGTTTAGGGCATTATCTTTGACAGATCAAAACGATAAGTACTTGGATCCATTATACAAAGTACAAACATGTAGCAACCGTATCAAAACACATTTTGGTTACCAGAATACAGCCAATTGGACGGATGGGGATGATTACCCATTTAGCCCCCAATAAAAACTGTAGACGTATAGATAACACAACAGCACATTAACTTGCTACTATGATCAAATTACCCAGTCTTCGTATTTGTCGAGTCACAATGAAGAATCTTTACACGTAACAAACTCAAATATGTTTGAAAAGCATTGGCCACATCTTGTAGTGGGAAAATGAGCAAAGATGACACATCAGAGAAGAGACACCAGGTAGAAAATGACATCAAACACCCATTACAGAAAATATAACTACATTATCAACACATATTGATACACAAAAATGCCCTCCAAACTGCACACAACAATGAAGAGATGGCGCTATTGTCAACCATCCATCTGTTTTGGCTACTCATTTCCATCGCCCAGGTAATCCAGATTGCTGAATGACAAACTTCCAATCTCAATAGCAGTGAAATTTCTTACAAAATAGTGCATGAACAGATACTTTTCCTTGGGGCCTCATCAACCTTCTTTTCTGTTTAACGAAATAAGTAACGATCCTTGAGAACATAATCAGAAAGTGGAAAAGAAAAGTCTAGACCTTCTTCAGATAGGTTTCAAGTTTGTCCATGAATTTAAGACCTCTGTCAATGCCTACCCACAACCCCCCACCCCCAAAATTCAGAGAATAGTATATCAATTTAGTTAATAGAACATTCAGCAATAATTGAAACTATTGACACAATAACCATCAGAATTAGAGAACATTATATCAACTCAAGACATAAATCCCCAATTGCTACCAAAAATCAGTTTAACATTCGTGATTTGTTGGCAGACCATACTGAATAAACAAAACGCTCAAAACATTTTAAAGCCAAGATATCATCTCTGTGGGGGCACAACTAAAGGGCCAATCTCCCATATTTCTTTCTCCTGAAGATGATCCCAGGATTAGCTTCTCACTTTTGTACAGTTCAGCTGCACCAATGAGTCGTCAGTGATATCTCATTATTATCTTAGGCACATACCTCACCCGGAAAAGGGTTCCCATTAAAAGGACTTTTCTTTTATAGATAAAAGTTTAGGAAAACAGCATAGAATTAATAAATTAAGTACTCTATGGAGAATGATTAGTCAAATCCCCTATCATTTCTACCAAATCTGATTTTAACAAAAAATTCAGAGCATCTCAACGCAATTTTGTAGGAAGGATATCAGGAAAATAATTTCAGGGAGTGAAGAATAAGTTTTTCTTATGGAACCTAAACATCCCAAAACAAACCACAAACCCAACCCCCACCCACCAAAAAAAATAAAATAAAATTCAGGTAGAACACTGTCACCCAGTCGCAATATAAAATGCATGATATGGGGTAGTTTTCCAGAGCTTACGTGCACAGCATATGGGCATTCAGATCTTTGAGTCAAAGTTTAAAGGACAGGTCCATAAAATGCATGGAATTTGTTCAAGAAATTCCACCAGCATCTCATCTCTAAATTTCAAGCACATATGGGCATTACATTGTGCATACTACATATGCCAATAAGTACTCAGTAAAACCCCAACTAAGATGAATCTGAATTAAAGACCACAGGAAGTTATCACCAAAGCATTTGAAATGCCAAATTACACACCACCATAGGAATGTATCAATAAGTGAGATATATTTTCTGTTATTTCAGGATCCCTTCTAGTATGTGAAATGAAATTTCATCAATTGCAACCTATTACATGAAATTACTTGAATGGATAGAACTTGAACCATGGATGTCAGCTCTACATTGTTAGATTTTATGTCCACAACCAGATAAAATTGTGATTTTATATTCATATTTTAATGCATTCTATAAGCATCTATCCATACAGCACCTTTGATTGAAATGGATGTAGACGGGAAGGAAATCCATCAGACAACCAAAAGGAATGGATTTATTCACAAAGAACTTCCTGCTAAGATGACTGCACAGTCACACTAATTAGCTGAATGGACATGAGTTTCCTAAGTTGTTTTAATCATTAAAGTGTACATTTAAGAAACTGAAGTTACATCTTGGAATTTTTTTTGGATAACACAGTTGCTTAGTATCAATCACAAGGAAGCCATAACCTGTTAGCTTCTGACAAAGTAAGGTATCACCTTTGCCCAGATGAAAACAAAAGTTAAAATAAGTCAATGTAAATATACCAAAAGACACTAAAAATGTGTGGAGAATAATAGGAAAATTTTCAAAACTATGGGTTTAGTGCAAATAGACCTTCCAACTCCCTAAAGCGTGACTTCACATCCTCATAACTTTGAAAATATATACATACACCTACTTCCCTAACTGTCACAAAAGCTCTCAAAGCCATTGTTATTAATAAACCCTTCTAGCCTTTTGTGCCAGGGCTAGGGAGGTCAATACATATTTTGAAAATTTAAAGAAGGTGAAGTAACATTGTTGGAATTTAGGTGTACGTCACACATGACCATGATTTTAAGGTAAATTTACAATTATCCCAAGAAATTGAAATAAGGCATCAAGAATAAGTTATAAAGCCTAACCAAAAGCTGGCAGAAGCTATAGTTCTTATATAAAAATCTTATAATTTTGGAAGCCCCCCAACAAAAGGAGAAAATGATACCGTGGAAGGCCAGAAAAATACAAAAATAATAGATATGTAATAAAAAAATGAATAAAGATATGCAAGATACATATGTGAGATGAGACAACATGAAAAACCAAGAGAGATTTTTCATAATTTTACAAATTCATTAAACGATCATAAACCAATGGCAAAGACTAAGGACTAGATCCTCTTATGTACTGTGAAATTAATCTCTATCAAATTCACCCAAGACAATAAGGACGTATAACATTCCAACATTTCCCCAAGGAAGAAAAGGAATATGTAAACAGATAAAATGGTACCCAATTGATCATATAAAATTGTTCAAAAACAAGTAGGATCCCACAAGGTGAATTCCATTTATTGAGAAGAAAAAAGAGGCAGAAATAAAATAAAAGGAAGAAAATATAAAGAATTGAAATCGAAACCCCTTATTCTATTTGGATAGGAAGAAAGTAAAGAGAAAAATTTGACAGAAACCATTGAGAGATAGGTGGATGGAGAGTGAGGAGCCAAACAACCACAGGGGCCTCCAGCAGTGATAATTCATATACCACATCAGGAAGTTGAATAAGGGCCTGGCCCTTCTTTGCTACTAAAAATAAGGAAAAGAGCTGAAAATTATAAGTTCAGATTATTCTTTTCTGTCCGATCATTATAGTTCCCTTATATGTTCAAATTTTAAGCGAAATTCATATACATAAGGTTTCTTTTAGATTTTAACAGCTTTTTCCTTAAAATCTTTCCAATCCAGAATGGCCCAAATATACAAGCCTGAGTGCTAAACTTCTCTCAATCTTCTTTCTTACAGACATCCATTCAATTTCCAGCCACGAAATGGTAATTATTCCATCCATTTCCTTTACTATTGCTTCTATCCTGTGATAAATATTCCTTCTATATAGAGGCTCAGTGAGATCACCCTCCAAGGTAAAACAAGAGATCAGCCACCAATGTACAAACAAGAGCAACACCAGTATTAAAAAGAAGACCGAGAGTTGATTGTCAAAATGCACAGATGGAATGCCTAATTAGGTTAATTAAAGACCAAAATCGAACCCAAATTGATGCACTGCTGGTTGGATGCAACACTAGATTTAAGATAAGAATATCTCATGGAGAACTATACATATTAAAGATGAAACATTCATAAGCCTAGATCCAATATTTGCTCACAATTAAGCACATGCCCCATGTTAAAAAGATAATAAAAAAGGAGTTGCCAATAACAGGTACCTGTTTTTGTCTTTGCTAAGGATGGCTGCACAACTACATGCATGGTTATAACTGCTTTTGGAAGCTCCCCAAAGGGCACCCTACACTGTCCAACTGTCTTGTTATTTTCCAAAATTTTGCCAGCATTTATCAGTTTGATGTCACTTGCTGACTTTGGAGAAATCTTCTTTTCTAGTAAGATTAAAACATTCACATCAATGTTATAAGGAGAATAAGCATATAAGAAACAGAGGACAAGAAACAGAACCAGGATACAATGTACATGTATTTTACTCAACTGCAACAATGTTAAATTTGAGATACGGATGTGTCTCATGTGAAACATTTAGGTCACTTCCAAGAAAAATTTAAACGCACATCACTCTAGCTCAAGCAGTTAATTTAGCATAATATCACGCACACCCATATAGGTGAGAAGAAAAGAGATTGCAGACACAAATTATGGAAGTGTGAAAATAAAAGGAAGCTCCCCCATATACACCTGAAGCCTCAAAATTGAAGGCAAAGCTTTCCGTTTATGTTTCAATTTTGCACAACAATAAGAAGGCCTTTATTTTATTTTATTTATTTTTTATGAGTCCCCAATTTAAAGACATAATAGTAAATTTTGAAACAAATGCTCATTGAAATTTAAGAAGAAAGACGGTATTTTTAGGATTTTGAAGATGAAAAGATTAATTTTAAAAGTGGGGCAGGGGAGTAGAATTAAACCCAGAACATAGCAGAATGATTATATCTACAGTGGACAAGAGGAGCCCTATGGCTGGGATCTACGTCATCTTCCCATCCATAGCTACTTTAGGTAATCCTATGGGTTAGGAAATGCCAACCATGGAAATTGAGGATATAGGAAAGCCAATAAGCTCAAAGCAAAATAAGAAAGTGAAATTAATTGTGCAAAGAGCTATATTGACGGGAAGATGAAAATCATTTTAATGCATCCATTATTGAACTATACAAAGAACCAGCCATATTCCTTTTGAAAAGCAAGTCTTAAATTCAAAGGAACCAAGTATCTATTTCAGAATTGCCTTTGCCAACAACAGAAACCAACATTATATCATGCAACTTAAGAAAAGAGTTAAACAAGAAAAGTAGATAAAAAGTTTCATAGATATTCCATAAGAAGAAGCACAAATGATAAATTACTTCCTCATCAACGCTATGGGAAGATGTCTTTTGGAAGAATTGCACTATATTTAGAATTATTGCAAGCTTCAAGAAAAGGCAACTCTAAGGAGATGGGTCACAACAATTAATTTGAAAACCCCTCAGGCTGTAAGGCATCTGAGAGCCTGAATATTTTGCTTTTATTAAACTAACCAAAGCTAGTAGAATTCAGGAGCAAGCATAGTTTCCACGACTTCCAGAAGCCTGTAGTTCAGCTAGAACCTCAGTTGATGGTGGAGTCTTCCTGTGACTCTCTAGAACTGCTATTCATAATACACAAAACAAACCATTTAGACAACTTCACCCATACAGCTAACTATACAGAACTAGAAGTCAAAGGAAGACACGACACTACAAGAATAGGGAGAGGACAGATGAAGATTTGCCAAGCTGACACGGGTCAGGGGCCAAAAAGCATAATTGCATGATCACTGGATATCAAAGTGAAAATTTTCAATTACCAAAAAGAAAGTGGATGTCATTAAAGCAAACCCACTTTTCAAATTGGTTAATTGTGTATCCCTAATCCCTAATCCCAAATCCCAGCATAGACCTTAATAGCAAAGTGAGAAAGAGAGATAAAGATGCAAGTCACATAAGCCCTTTAACTATCGCCTCTATACTCCTCTGGAAGTTAGAACCATAGACCTGAATAACCAGGTGAGGTCAACCATGTCCAGATACATGAGGAATCATCCTCACCATTATCTACTTGGCTAATTTAAATTTAGGATTCAATTCAACATGCAAAGGAATCTGACCAAATCAGACTTGAATATCACCTCTTTGGGTAGGGAAACAATAAGATTATGTCCCTTGATGGTCCTAGTTCAAAACAATAAACAATACAATTGGGAAAATTAAAACCTGAGATCATACAAAGAGGAAGCAAAAAAACACCCCAGCTGAGAAGTGCAGATATAGTCAAACAAGCTTCTTCTCATATGCTATATTAAAGCTCAAGATACTATAACATAGAAGCAATTCCTTTCCAGAAGGATGAAGTTGCCAGTTTTCAGAAAGTAATTTCTGTCAAGTGAATGCTCATAGAATTGGAACAGTCTTTCATAGTAGTCTTAAGTGGAGCAGGAACATCAATGCATACAGGCATTAACAAGCCTGAGAAGTCACTCAACAATGGACATAGTTACAACTGTTGAAACTGTAATTGACTCCTGAATGTCTCATCCACCACAGTACCTTATGACTAGCAATGAATGGGTCCTCTGGGAATAGATGCACTACCTCCATATATAGATTTTCAGCTCGAGTAGCAGAAAAATTAGACTAATTCACTATTTTTCTAGTGCTCTTACACGAATCAATTACAGAAAATTCTTATAGGTTGCAGGAGAGACTTAGAAAAGCCACAATATCTCGTTAAATTTCCTTGTCAATGAATTACATACATTAATTAGCCTCCCACCCAAAAAATAAACATAAAGAATCACATACACTGACTTAAGATAAGCCGAAAGCCCCAGCTGTACAATTCTCAAAACATTGTAAAAGAAGTGGTTTAAATCCTGTGGCCCTTGATTTAATATGTCCAAACTCAAAATTGCAATATTGCAGGAATCCTATCTTTGAACTGTGCCAAGATTGAAGGCAAAAAGGAAACGGAACAAAGAAACAGAATCTTTATTTGAATACCATCTGTCAACCAGTTCTTTGGCAACAAGGTAAATCATTTTAATCATGTAAGGAAAGCTACAAGAGCATGCTCTTGGACTATCTCCAAAGTCAGAACTTGAGAAATATCATACAATTGATGGCCAACCTAAAAATAGAAATATCCTATACCTTTTTGGCAATTAATTCTATCTTAAACCCAATCATGTGCTGCTTTAAATAAGTTGGCAACCGAAGTTGACAGGAAAAAACATGTAAACCTCTGTTTCATTAAGTTAGCAGTATGGTACAACAACTTCCACACTTTCAAATATCAGTAACGCAATTCTGTTGCAGTGTAAAAATCCAATCATGACAAGATACCCCATGTAGGCCCCAAATTTTGTTCATGGCTTCACTAAATGGAATAAGAAATCTATTTCTTCGCCATTTTGCCAATAAATCAGAACTCTCATGTAAAATAGCAGTATATATGAGATTCCACTGCCCAGTACGTATGATTCAATTGCTTCTTACTGGAAGAGTTCCTGTAACTCCATAAATGCAACATGATAACAACTAAGAAAGCTAAAAGAATAAAACCTTTCGGCCATTCAGCTACAATCCTCTCCTTAAGCATAGCTACAGTTGAAGTCGGCGAGTACTGAAACGGACCAATATCCGTTCCATCATACAACCTGAATTTAAGCTCTGCTAAATCCTCCTCCGGCATTTCAACTGCTTCAAAGCTTTGAAGAGCAACCTAATTTACAAATTGATGTCTGAACCACTAATTAATATCCAAAAACCAACGCTTGTATAACATGAATCTCTCTCTCTTTGTCTCCCCTCGCTCTGTCACCTGCATGAAACCGCTGTAAATAATAAGACACAAACACACGACTGTAACATATAAAATTAAAAAATTACTATCTCTATTAACTAACTTTCCAAAATTACTATAACCAACATTAAATTGAATCCACTAATCAACATTTCCATAACATACAATAATCTCCCTCTCTCTCTCTCTTAAAAACAGTTATAAACAGTAACAACACACGACTGAATACAAAACCGAACAATAGAGAAAGAAAATTTTGCTCTTTCTATCAAATTCAACTTTCTTTTCTTTTCTCAGCAACCAAACGGTTAATTATTTAATTAAACACGCAAACAAAAATAAATATCAAAAAATTTAAAATTGCAACTAGTTCGAACCAATTAAAGTGAGTGAATCAAGTCCGAGAACTTACCTTCACCTAAAGAGAAAGAATCGGAGAGTGAAGCACTGATATTTTGGCTTGTGGAGAGAATAAAGCAAGAACTTTAAAATCAAAAAGTAAAAAGTAAACAATAAAGCAAAACCCTAGAAGAAGAAGAAGAAGAAGAATATGAAGACGAAGAAGAAGAAGAAGAAAAGACTTGATCTCTCCCTTTGACGCTCTTTTTGTTTGGTGCTGTTATACAATTCCACTACGTCTTATTCTTACATTTCTTTATTTTTATCTTTTTCGGTTCAACTTTCTCCCGTCCATATTAACTAATAAGAGCTGTTTATTTTCTTTTCGTCATCTTGTCTACTTGTGAGCTAAAAAGTAATACTTAATTGAGTTTTTATTAGTTAAGATTTATTATCTTACCGATTCTTAACCTTTGATTATTTATCAAATCATCCTTTTAAACATGATTGAGACGGTAAACTCCCTAAACAAAAGTTTAACTGTGTTTGATATTTAATAATTTTAAATTTTAAATATAAAATTTAACAAATAAATAAATGATTGAGTACAGTTGAAAAAGTTAACTGATGTATTACATTTAGATGGTGATTTTCAAACATTTTTATTAAGTATACCATAACATAGGATAGAAAGCAAAATATTTAAGCATTTATATTATCCATGTATCATAACAAATTGGATGTATTACACAATACACTAAGGGTGAGCATGCAACTTTCTTAATCCTTGTTACTCTACTCAATCGAATAGTTTTTATTTTTAAGTGAATATTAAAGATTACAAATTAAATTTTAAGTACAATTTTGCATAATATGTTCTCATGAATAAGATATGAAGATAATATTTTTATACTTTATATACACTTTAAAACTTATACTTTGAAGCATACAAAGTAAGAATTTCATATACTTTATAAAAATTATCAAATAATGATGATGATGATGATGATTGAAAAACAATATTATATTTCTACTTCTAAATTATAAGTTTTACCAAAAGGGAAAAAAAGGAACAAATTGTATTATGATATTTCTCTCTTCCTCTTGTTATAAATTTCTTAACTTTTGCAAGCAATGATATAAGCACTCACTATGATGATTGCTTTAGCCATAATTTTAAGGGTAAACTACAAAATAGTAACATATCTTTTTGTCAACTACAAAGAGGTTATCCGTGTTTTATTTTTTAACAAATAAGTGGCAAGTACTTTTTAATTTTGTATCAATAATAAATAACAACATTTGTCAAAGTTCTATCAATCGGAAATCGATTGCTCAGTTTTTTTTTTTTTAATTTTCTTGCTTTTTCCTTTTTATTTTCTATATTTTTTAAATTTTTATTAAATACAATTTACTAATATAACTTTATTTAATTAATTACTCATTGAACTACAAAAAAATGACACATTTCATTATTTATTATTGACATAAAATTAAAAAGCACATATCACCTATTTGTTAAAAAATAAAATACAAGTAACTTAAAATATAGATTACCTTTTTGGTAATTTACCCTAATTTAAATGTGATACTTAATGTATCTACTAATTGTTCTTGAGGATGGCCAATTATGGATGAAATAGTGAGAATGATCGTCAAAATCCTAAGATCATGAAAATTAAACATAAAATTTAGGATTGAAAAGTTTCGCTCAAGTTCTTAGATTGAACTTGATTTAATCTTCTAAAGAAAACTTGAACTTGAGGAAATACGCTTATAATTAAAAAATAAAATAATAATATTCTAATAAATAAATAATATATTCCAAAATATAATAAATAACAAATCAGGCAAAACAAAAAGAAGAAAAGAAGAAGAAGAAGAAGAGTGGACGTGAACCATTGAATCAATTTAAGATCAGTTCACTTGTTGAACCAAATTGGTCGATTCAATTGAACCAGATACTTAATTTATCTAGACTTAAAAATTAATCTAACTTAAAAACTTATTTATTAATTGATTAATTTAAGTTGGCTCTGTTAACTCTAAAATTAAGTTGGGCACACTTATTAAATGGACCGAACTTATAATGAACCTTCTATTCTATTTAAGTTGAACTAAGTGGTTTACATAATTGAACTTACTAATAAATACCAAGTGTTGAACTAATACATGAGACTAGGTATATGACTTCATTAACCTTAAGCTAATTAAATATAAATAATTTAAGTATATGAATTCATTAATCTTTAAGCATAACTATCATTTTGATTGAGTATAATTTGTTTTTCTTGATTGAAAGCACTTAATGATAAGTATTAACACTATTATAGAAACTAAGTAAATGATTATATATGGTCTTAAGTTGAATTAAATATTGATAATTAATTCTTGTTGCATATTATTTTGGCAATCTAGTTCAAAGTTGGCTAATCTTTTTCAATTCATGATTGCTACAATTTCATATATGTGGTGGTCATTGTGTTGTGATTGCCTACTAGTTAGACAATTGGACTTAACTTAAACTTAGCTATTTAGATGTATGTGACTTGCTTGTGCTTGGTCATTCAAGCCAGCTAGTATTGCCCTTAGATTGGCTTATAGCTGCAATTGTACTCTTGGGTTGACACAATATTTAGGCATTTACACCACCACACATGGCTTAGTGGAGAGTTGATAGAAGGGAACTACATTGAGTATAGTCTACAAGTATATAAAGAAACTATACAGAAGTAATACAAGATTATGGACCTAAAGAATGATCTATTATATGTGAACTACAATCATTACAATACGGTGGCAAACTTCATAAGAGAATATTTATTATTTTGGTTTTGGACATAACAGCTAACCATCCTATCAACCCTTGAATGGGCTACTATAGTGGGATTGGGACCCTTTATTCCTTATCATGTATGAAGTAATGAGTTACTATAGATTTCGAAATGCTGCAATTGTGCTGTTTGTTTATGCTTAAATAATTATCTCATGGAACCTTAATTGTTACATTAGATTTAGACATCATGCGAGTGGAGTAGTACGTATTTATGTGGTACTATGTACTAGGTTTAGTAACTTACTCATTTGGGATTTAACTTTTTAGGTATTGATCTATATGTTAATCATGGATGTGACATCAATGTTAGAGACAGTTGCTAGGCTAATTGGAGAGCTATTAACCTTTAGTATTTCACTACTACCTATTTAGACGTTGAACCTTTGTAAATGAACTATGTGAATTTAGATTTTGATACTATTTTATGGTTTCCTTTGCAGTAAAATATTTTCTTCAAATAAAAATAATAAATGGTTTTTGAATTTTAAAATTATTCAAAGACTAATTAATATGATTTAGCAACCTTAGCATATCTTACTTAAGTAAGATACTTGGTAGACTATCTTTCCTTTTTAGATATTGGGATGAGACACCCCTCAATAGGACCACTTAGTCCATCGTCGAACCATTGTATTAATTCATGTCACTATGTTAACAATTACGTTATGGGGGGGGACCATAGAATTTCCTTAAGTTACTTTTCTTGAGGAGTATTTATAAACTTTGCAAAAAAACTCCTCCCATTTGAACTATTATGGGCTACATTAAATGAAAATTAAAAAAGTACAATAATTAATCTTTAAACACCTCGCTCAAAACAATTGTTTGAATTCCCTTCACAAATTTTGAGACCCATCTATACCCCTCAAAGGGTCATTTGAATCATGTCCCTAAATTCACTTTAAGGGCTTCTCTTAATTTAGGGCTTATTTGAATAGGCAGCTCAAGGCTACATTCAAACAAAATCCCATAAAAAAAAAATCCGAAAACCCTTTGAGGTGAACTTCTTTAAATGCCTTGAGGGGCAAATGAATTAAGCCCTTTAGGGACTTCTAACATCTTTTTGTGTGACTTATATGAATAGCTTGATGAGCCATTTAAGCGAAGCGCCCATTAAAAACTTCAAGGCCTTCACTTTTGATCCAATTTGAATGTATTCTTCTATGGTGTTTGAATTAGAGTCTTCTCCTACATGAAATACTCTAAAGGAAACTCTGACAAGTAATTTATATATTCATTACACCTAATGTCAATTTAGTTCCTTTTTTTAAAAGAAGCTTGTTCATTGATTCATTTATCAACTCTTAATTTATCTCATCAATACTAACAATGAGACTTTTAGTTTAACAATTTTAATTGGGATTAAAATAGTAAATCATAAAATAATTGTAGATATATACATGGCTAACCCATTGGTCTGAGACCATTTGTAAGTTTTTTAGATATAGATAGCTTTAATTATGATGATTTTTATTACTTTATCTCTATATGTATTGATGTGGATAATAAATGTATGGTATGACTAGGGTAGTAAATGTCTTGTTTAACCTAAGCAATAAATGTTTGATTTGACTTTTTTTCTTGTTAGAATTATTTTCCTTTTATACCAAATTTATTTTATTCTAATTTTATGTGATCATATCTAATCTTCTTGTATGTATACCCAACCATTTTAAATAAAATTGAGAGAGTTTTATTATAAAATTTCTCTTCATGGCAACAAAGCATTAATCGATATGTATTGACTAAAGTGAAGTCACTATGAACGATGCTCCAATCGAAGAAAGATTGTAGTGTGATCATTGTCTCAAGCCAACCACATTAAGGAAAAATATTGGAAACTCCATGAGAATCCAAAGCACTTTAGGCCCAATCGCAAAAAAAAAAAAAAAAAAAAAAAAGATAACCCTAATCTCAAGAATGCAAAATTGCTAAAATGAGTTCATCTAGAAATTCACATTTGAGGTTGAACTTCACACCCCACTAAGTTGCACTTCTTCAACAAATTTTTAGTCAAACATGAATAGCCTTTATTGATAGTAAGGCTAAATGGGAGCTTTGAGCCACATGTGTAATTTTTAGTACTTCTTTGATTCACTTAACACCTGTGATAACTTAAGTAAAATTTCAATAGTAAATGGTGAGTGTGTAATGGATAAAGAAAGGGGAAATGATATACTTAGCTAATTTAAAATGACCAATATCCTATATGTTAGTAAATTGGCAAAGGATATAAATTATATAGTGACATTTTCTCCAACTTGTCTTTTAAATGACTAGTCTTCAAAAGATGATTGATAGTGCTAAAGAAAATAATAGCTTCTACTACAATTGTAGATTAAGTCTTAAGTATAGAACTAAGTTTGGGTTAAGTCCTTTGTTTTTATCTCTAGTGATTCAAATGTGATGCTATGTCATAATTATCTTAGTCATCTTAGTTCTATCTATATGAGTCATTTATATCCAAACTTATTCTAGAATAAAAGAACTAGTGATTTCATTTGTGGACATTATATCATGATAAAATAATCAAAGCATTCCATCTAATCCAACCTTACATACTATCTAAATCTTTTTTATTAATACATAGTAATATTTTGGGTCATCTTAAATATTAACATATATTGGACATAAACGGTTCATTACCTTTATTAATGACCATTTACAGGATTGTTAAGTGTTCTAACTAATGGAAATTTTTTGTATTTGGCCGAGTATCTCAGCAATTTCATAAACTTGTCTCTAGTGTATTTGCATTGATAATGGAAAGAAATATTTTTTGAATGAGTTTGGACAATATCTTAGTGAAAATGGGATTGTTTATCGAAGTTTTTATGCTTATATTCCAAAAATAAAATAAAATTGTGAAGCATAAGAATCGACATTTACTGAAAACTACCAAATCTATAATGTTTGTTTCTTTTATGCTAAACATTTTCTTAGGGGAAGTTATATTAACTATAGCATATCTAATAAATGAAGTCTCATTAAAGTCTTGAATTTTCAAACCCCAATTAATGCCTTTCTCGAGTTGTATACTTAGGTCAATTTGCTAAACTTTTTATTCCTTAAAGTGTTTGGATATAGTGTGTTTATTTTGAATTACACACCAAATAAGCATAAACTTGACTCTAAGGCACTTAAGCGTGTCTTCATTTGCTTCTACTGTACACAAAAGGGGTACAAAGGTTAACAACCTCCAAATAAGTGAGCTTATGTTATAGCTAATGTAGTGTTTTTGATAACCAACTTTGCTTTAGTAATTTTGCCAATGGGGACTCAAGGTTACTTAAGGAGAAAGAAAGTATTTCTCTACTAATAGATCCTTTGCCTAAATACAACTCCATAGTCCTTGCATTTGTCTTTCTTGAGATCTTAGATTCTATATCACCACTATTAACTCCTTCAAAGTTGTTTAGTCCTTCAAGTTCATACCCAATCCTCTTGATCAGACTAAGTTGAGCCTATCATCTTCAAATCCTAAGTGTCCTCCAATTGATTCCATGTTTGAATATCTTCTAAAGCAGGAAAGTATTCTAAATTAACCAGCATTTTAGGTTGTACTCAAAGATAAAAAATTCCCTTACATAACTAGCCATCAACCTTCAAGCTAGTCACTAATAATAGATAGTGAGGCTCTACTTGAAGCATGGGAAGTGAATATCCTTATTCTACTAATAGCCTTAAGGAAAGAGAAAAGAGTATGGTAACATATCCTATCTCGGGCTATTTGATGTATTTAAATCTCTCATCTATGTATAAGGCTTGCTTAGCTCGTATAGATGAGGAGGTGATTCCTAAAATTATTTAGGAAGTATTGGAAAATAAAAAATGGAGTGAAGTTGTATTGGAAGAGATGAATGTTTTATATCAAAATAGTTCATAGGAAATAGTAGATTTTCCCTTTGGATGAAAGGCTATTAAGCACAAACTTGCATTGGTCATTACACCAACTGAATGTTAAGAGTGCATTCTTGAATGGGAACTAGAGGGGGATATTTATAAACAACTTCCACTTGGATTTACTTCAAAAGGTAATGTTGGAAAGGTATGTAAGTTGAATAAATCACTACATGGATTGAAACAATCACCTAAGGCATAGTTCAAGAAGTTCAGGGAAACTTTAATTTACTTAGGATACAAGCACAATCAAGCTAAGCATACTTTGTTCATTAAAAAGGTAATGAATGGACTAACATATATTTTAATTATGTATGTGGATGATATTATTATCACAGGTAATGATATAGTAGAAATTAATTGATTGAAAATGAAAATTAAGGACGAGTCTAAGACTAAGGAGCTTAAAGAATTAAAATTCCTTTTAGAAATGGAAGTTGCTCTAAGTAGAAGAGGATTTTTAATAGTCAAAGAAAGTACATCTTGGATTTTCTTAGGGAGATTAGTAAGTTAGGTTGTAGACCCATGAATACTCCACTACCACAAAATTAAACTAATCTTGCTCTAAAAGATTCCCTAGTAGGTAAAGGTTACTAATAAAAATTAGGTAAACTTTTTTACTTATCTTTAACTAGATTTGATCTAACTTACTCCATTAGTCTTATTAGACAAGCGGCACATGCTCCTACCAAACATCATATGAGTCGAGTAAACTACATTCTTAAATATCCAAAAGTAACTCTAGGTAAGATTTTATTCATAAAAAAAGACTCAAAATAAGAATATTGAAGCCTTGTGGAGGCTGATTTGGGAAGAGCTACAACTGATTATAAATCAACATCAAGGTATTACATTAAATTATAAGGCAATCTTGTAACTTAAAGCTGTAAGAAGCAATTAGTAGTTGCTAATAGTAGTAAAAAGGCTAAGTATCGAGATTACTCAAGGAATTTGTAAAGGAATATCGCTTCAAAAGTAATGATAGGATCTAGAGATATAGTGTGAGGATGCAATAGTACATAGTGACAAAAAGCCAACCTTGAGTATTATGAAAAATTCAGTACAATATGATTGTATGAAACATGTTCGATTAGATCATCATTTCATCAAATTAGATTAAAGAGGGAGAAATTAAATTGTAGCATGTTTCCACCTGTAATTAAGAAGCTAACGTTTTGACAAAGTCATTATTGAAGCAACACTTCACAAAGATCTCACGCAAGTAATGAATGATATATATCACCTTCTTAGCTTGAAGGGATGTGTAGGATCTTTACATCTAGAAAGTTTTTAATATGATACCTTTTATTCCTTTTTTATCACTATATAATATTGATACAAGTAGTCAATATTTGGTTTGACCAAGGTAGTAAATTTCTTGGTTGACTAAGGTAGTAAATGTTTGGTTTGACTAAGTTTTTCTTTTCTTTTCTTTTCTTTTTTTTTTAATTAGGATTGTTTCCTTTTCTATAGTTGATTTATTCCTTTTTTATTTAATGTGATCACATCAATTTTCTTATATACATAGTTTAACCATTACAAATAAAATTGAGGGAGTTTTATAATATAATTGCTTAGGACCATTTATTGAGACTTGTAACTAGCTAGCTTATGGGTGAGACTAGGGTGAGTTTTTAAATAATTAGGCCTAGATTGGCTAGTTACCTAATCCTTAGTCCCATGATTTTTTCCATCAGGGGTTTTATTTTTTTTTCTTATTCAATTTTTTAAAATAATTATAAATTTATCCATTCCTAAGATCAACTCAACCTATATGGTGTTGAGGTTAAATTTAGACCCATGTTGCCATGGGTTTAGGTGGGGAGGGACTTGGTTGGTTAGTTTTAGGTTGAACACTAAGAAGATTCAACCCATGTCCACTTCCATGTGGATAAACAAAATTAGGGATCCTTTAGTTATTCATTAACTTGAATAGATGACTTTGCATTATTTCTCTATTTTTTTTTACTTACTTATTTCAATCAATCATTATGTGTCGAAGTTCCACCATAATCTTAATTTAATTCTTGATATATATATATATATCCAATTATTATAGCTATCATGCTTAATAATTTATTAATGAAAAGATTACAAGCAAAGGAGCTAATGTTTGATTTTAAATTCAAATAAAGGATTGAATTTTGAAGTAATTAAAATAAAAATATTTTTATTTATTTCTTTTCATTTTTACTGCTCTTATCCAAATAATGGTAAAAATTATATTTCAATTCCTTTCATTTCCTTTTGTAGGTCTCAATTTAGATATCAATAGGAGGTGAATTGATGTTTATTAAAAATTTAACCTTTTTCAAAAATATTTTAGATAAAAATTAGACCCCTCGAGATATTTTTAATGGCTTATAGTGTGTGATTAATGTTTAAAAATAAAATGCAACAATTAAATAAAAAAATATAAAAATAAAAGATAAGGATAGAATATTAAGCATAGGATTTTATAGAGGTTTCACTTATGCGTTAGTCTTCTCTTCTAACCTCACTATTAAGAACCCGTTTATCTACGTCGATGTCGTTCCACTAATCTAATAAACAAAATATGTACAATTAATCTGCCAAAATGTTTTACAAACTCTACTCTGTCTCTCTAGCTCATAACTTGACTAATTTACATAACTATAGAGACCCACTATAACTTCTTTCAATTATAACTATTAACCTTCAAGAAATAAAAAATCTTGAAGAAAATAGCAATAAAGATCCTTAATAGTTTTAGCACAAAAAAATAAAATATTAAAATTGATTTTAAAATAATATAGAGTAGTCTTTGAGGAAATTTTTAAGATTTTAATAGAGTATAATTCTTGAGTACCTTTTTTTTTTTTTCTCTTTCTATCTTTTGATTTTTTTTTTAACAATAATTTGAATATGTATTAACTTCAATCCTCAACTTTTGAATGGTGTTTATTCCTAATTATTTATTGATATTGATTCCCATAATTTTTAGATTTAATATTTTATTTTTAAAATTTAATCGTTACTTACTATAGTTTGAATTATTGATCTATTAAGCATATAATTTGTTAGATAAGATTCGGTTACATGACTTTCTCATTACTTATAGAAAAAGTTGGATTTTTCAAATTGAAATTCAAGTAGATTTTTTAAACACCGGACATGTTTTTAACTCCCAACCTTATTTCAATCGAATTTTTTGAGTTTAAATTATATGTGTTTAAAAAAAAAAAAAACGAAAGAAAAAGATAGACCCCTTGCCATCATTTGTGTGTATAGCATTTAGATCACCTCGTCGTCCTCTCCGACAGCAACTATAACTAAAGTATTTTACCTCTAACCTGTACGTGTGATGGGACTCGTAGCAAGTCGGCCATGAATTCGCCTTTCAAACACCGTTCGATTCTCAGATCTAACATGCTAACGCACTCTCCTCTACTTTTAATTACACCAAAATCCGAAGTCTGAAGAGAGAGGAAAGAACGAATTCAAATTAAAAGCAGAAAATTACAACACAATATCGAGTCATTTATACAACACATAATGCGGTTCAGTGCTGGATCCAAGAGAAAACATCACGCACCACTTTCGATTTCGATTTCAATACGCTCCTTCCTTCTCTTGTGTTTGGTTTCTACAGCTATCGGTCTCCTGATTCTTACCACGAGAACTATCGATCCTGAGAATCCTCAAAAGAAGGAATCAAACTTCTTGAGTTTGAGTGGACGTGATAGCAGTGGTGATTCAAAGAGAAAAGATGGTGAGGGAGCAAAATCTTGTGCCACGGTGGAGGAAATGGGAGAGGCTTTTAAGGGAGGGTTTTTAGAGGAGAGTCTACGAGTTAGGAGATTGATTCAAGCTCATTTTGCTGTTAACGGTAATGGAAAATGTTTTCCCTACTTTTTCTGGTGTTTGCTGTAATTGATAATTGTCAAATATGTCGAAAGTAATAATTGCAGTTTCATTGATTAGCAATGGTAGTGGATTGTGGCTTCATAGGGTCAATTTCTGCATTGAATATGACCATGAATATAAGGAAGGTTTAGTTTATTTTCAAACTTCAAACTGTTCGATGATGATTGCAATATTTCGGTTTTAACTGTTTTCTTGTAGCGGTCAGATGGTTGGTTTAGGTATTGGTGCTTAATGCGCACTTGAACAGGAATGGGATACTTTGTGGTGCACTGTGCTTTGCCGAATGTTATGAGAAAGAAGTTCGGAAAACATTATTTATGCAACAAACGCATCCTTAAATTAAGCAAAGAGGTTATATTTGGTGGCAGCTGCTATATGCAGCACTAGATATGTTCATGATCAAGGTAGCATCATGCATCGACTGGGAAAACGCAACACTGTTTTTAAAGGAGATCATATACCAGTATCTTAGTTGATGGGAGTAACCTGTACCTTTGAGATAATTTCATGCTAATTTCCCATTCCTGTATTTAGCTGCAATTATTTTTCTTCTTAATTCCAAAAGCCCTGTTACTAATTTTCCATCAAATGCTAGAATTAGCAATTGTAGTTGAACATGACCTAAATTTACAAATCCACGTGTGGAAAGAACATTTATCTCCGTGTTGCAAAGAAAGCAAGTTCAGTGGAAGTCATTAGAGCAGGGTTTCTAATTTCTATTAAGTTAGTGCTGTGCTTCCCGATTCCAGATGGGTATAGTCTGAGAAGATGGAATTATGACCAATACAATATGGGGAAATAAGCTCAAGTGGATTTAAGCACCTCTAACACATCATCGAGATTTGTTATGCCCACCCCATTAGCAATCTTCAAAGAGAGCATGTCCTACCTTGTCTCTACTTGCTTGTGATACTTGGGTTTCTCTTTTTGATCATACGGTACTAGAAGGATGTGGATTTCCACTAAAAGAGTAGTATAATATGCTCGTCAAACTTCATGAGGACAAGTTGTCTTCTATAGAACAAGGTTTGGGGCCTTTAGGGTTCTTTTGGGGGCCTTTGGTGTTTAGTCACTGACAACACTTCTTCACCTAAGTTTTCTTCCACAGCTGAGGTTAACTGAGTGCCTTGATGTTTCAGGGATGATAGACAATTTTGATGAAAAAGAGATAGCTGCATACATTTGTCTACATATTGATGGATGTTTAGTATATTGAAATTTGGACATACTTGTTCTGCTGGGGATGCTCCTTTAATTGCATCTTGAATAATTTCTTTCACGAATGGTTCCTCTTAATCGACCAATTATAGCTTGTAGCTGTGAGAGTGTACAAATCTTACCTTCGATCAGTTGATTACAATGATGTGCTTGCTTGAATTTAAACCATTTTTTTTGGGGGGGGCCAAAGCTTGGCTTCAAAGCTAAGCTAGTTCTTCTGGCTTCTATATGCTGCTCTACTTTTCAGAGAGTAGGCTGGTTGAAATAGTATTTCTTTGCTTACCCAAAAAAAAAGAAAAGAAATTGTATTTCTTTTAGTCATCAGACTTTTGGAGTAAATCCAATTTCTTAAGATCATGAACATAGTCCTTATGTCTTTACATGACAACACTCATGCATATATCTTGAAAATTGAAATAGTGAGCTTTTAGGTACTTTAGTTTGCCACAGTTTTCTTGCTAGTTACCATGATGCTGAAAGTAATTCTTGCATTATCTTTTCAGGTGCTGCAGCAGTCAGGGATCTTCCTGCAGAACAGTTCTGCAAGCATGGTTTTGTGATTGGAAAAGCATCCGAGGCAGGTTTTGGCAATGAAATGTACAAGGTGTTGACTGCTGCAGCACTGAGCATAATGCTTAACCGGTCGCTGATTATTGGGCAAACCAGGCACATTGGTTCTTTCTTAATCCTTTCTGTTTATCTTGATTAGCTGCGTGGTTGGTTAAAAGAATGATGAAAGATACAACATAAAGCTTTTTGGTTTTAGTCCATGTTACCCACCAACTGCCGTGATAGTTATGTGCACTCACTAGGTGTATATGTATCGCTGCACATAGTTACAATTTATCTGCTACTTTATCCATTTGACCTTTGATTCAGAATATTCGTTTTTAACGTGATCAAGATTATTAGCCAATATCTATGTTCTGCATCTACAGGAATATAAATGCAGATGTAATATGCAGCTTTAACATTGAAGTATTATAAAGAAAGTCATCCTCATCACCATGAGGAAGATAGAAGTTTCTTTAACATTAATCTGTTGTACCTTTGCTGACTAACTCTGATTTATTTTATTTCAGGGGTAAATTCCCTTTTGGCGATTATATTTCTTATTCAAACATTTCATTTACGTTAAATGAAGTCAAACATCTGTGGAGGCATAATGGCTGTGTCAAGAATTATGGCAGAGAGCTCATTTTGAGAATAGATGACTTTGAGAAGCCAACCAAGACAAATGTCTTGTGTAGTAATTGGAGGAAATGGGAGCAACCAATCATATGGTGAGGAAGGATAATTTCTTGTAATATCTAACTGTTGAGTTTTGACCATGGACACAGATTTATCATATATTACAATTAGTCAATCAATAGCTGACTGAGTTGTCAAATCAGGTTTCAGAATACTACTGATGCTGTGGGGGCTCAATTTTTCCTTAAGAACATACACTCTGCTATGAGGAGTGCTGCTACCAATCTATTCGGGAACCCAGGATCACTTCATATTCGGCCCAATGTTTATGGAGAGCTGATGAGGGTGTTAATCTCTCCCTCGCATGAGGTTGAGGAAGCAGTAAATTGGGTTCTTCATGATGGGCACAATCCTGATGTTTCAGTGCACATGCGAATGTTAATGAATAGGTGATGCAGATCCATTACTTAAATTGTGGTTCTTTATGTGGAAAAAATACTGTTGCATTTAATAATTCTTTGCTGATAGTAGTAGTTAATATGGTTTTACAGTGTAGTGTGAATAGTAGTTCTCTAAATGCCGGGATTACATTTTAATAGGTTATCTTTTTCAATTTTCCTATAGGGCTGGATTTGTCTTCTACCACTACCCTACTCGATCCAGCTTATATCCTCCCCAGATAATTTAATAATTTAACGAGAAAAAGAAAATACTAGTCAATTCTCATGCATAGTTTCTAATTGCTTCTCATTAATCAGCTTGGAAGAAGAGATAGTCATACAATTCTATTGCATGATAGGGTTTGGAAAATGTTACATCAAAAGGAAGAGCATTAGGGTAGTTGTTGGATGACAAGCAAGCTGTTGTAGAACGGATCGAAATACTTGTTTTGCATAACTAACACTTACATGTTCCAAGCGAAAACATGGGAAAGTTTTGGAAGGAAGAGCTAACAATGTGGTAAAAATGGAAGTATTCATGGGTTAAAGCCTGATTGATTTATTTCTAATGCAGAACTCTGTTTATTTTTTCAGGTCTCTAAGAGCTGCACAATCATTATTGAGCTGTACCAGGAAAGCCACAAGCAACATCCAATCATCAAAGCCTAGAATTGCTCTAGTATCGGATACACCTGCTTTCATTCGCAGCATTACAGCAAATTTAACCGAATTTGCAGAGGTATCTGGATATATGGTATTATAAATTAGGGAAAAGTATATATTTAATCTTTAACATTTGATATCTTTTCTTCGTTGAGTTCTAAATCTTTATTTTTTATTTTTTGAGTCCTCATTATTTGCAAGAATGTGCAAGAGTTCTTTGTTAGTGTGCTGTTAATTTCTCCGTTAACATTGACATGTGTTACCTCTTGATTGGTCCATGTATTTTTATTATATATATATATAATATAAGAAAATACAGAAAAAATAAATAAAGGAATAAAAAAATTAGGAAATTTTCAGAAAAATAATAAAAAAATAGAAAAAAAAGAAATATATGTTTATATATATAATTTATTATTTGGGTATATATATATGTATAGCTTAGTAAAATAAAAAAAGTTCAAAAAAAAAGAAGGGCCACCCCAAGCCAAGGGGGTGGTCTAAACATTTTTTTCTCCAGTTTTTTTTTTTTTCTTTTTGTGAATTTTTTTTCTTATTTTACTAAATATAATATATGTTTTTCGTAAAATAATAAATTATATATATAAATATATTTTTAAAAATCTTTTTCTATTTTTAAAATTATTTTCTGAATTTTCTTTATTTTTTTAATATTTTCTTATTTTATTCATTTAATAAAATTACATGAACAAATAAAAAATTGACATGTTAATGTTAATGTTAATGAAAACGGCGCACTAACAAAGGACTTTTTTGCATGTTTTTGCAAATAATGAGGACTCAATAGAAAAATTGGGGGTTAGAGGTTAGCCTCCTCAATGAACTGGAGAGCACTTCCATACCCAATACAAATAGATAAGGGGAAATAGGGTCCCCTTGTCTCAACCCTCTCTTGCTCGCGAAAAAACCAGTCAATTCACCATTTATGTTAACAAAAAACATAGGAGTGGTGACACACTACTCAATGAGGGTACATATGTGGTGAGGGAACTTCATCGCTTTTAGGATTGCTAGTAGGAAATCCCACTGTAAAGTATCATAAGCTCTTTGTAGGTCCACCTTTAATGTGCATCGTGGGGATCCCGATTGCAAATGGTATCCTGCCATCAACTCTTGTGTAATAAAAATATTGTTTGTTATCCTTCTTCCTGGGATGAAGGCTGACTATTTCCTTCCAACCAAAGATGGCAAGACCTTTTTGATGTGTGCAGCGAGGACCTTAGAGATTGCCTTGTAGATTACATTGCAGCAGGCAATGGGCCAAAAATCCCCTATCTTGGTTGGGTTAGCCACCTTTGGCACTAGGGATATGATTGTGGCATTGATTTGCATGAGGAGGTGGCCTAACACAAGGAATTCTCTTGTTGCAGCTATCAAGTCATTACCAATGGTTAAAGAATCTGGCCGTGTACCCATCTGGTCCTGGTGCTTTCTCATTAGCATGAGATGTAAAACCTCATTTTATCTCCTCATTTGTGTATGGGGCCTCAAGCTCATTGCTTTGCTGTTCATTTAGAGTTTGCATCACCCTGTCTCCAATGTCCTCTAAACAGTCAGGCGTAGAAGGCGTGCCATACAACTGCTGGAAATGGCTAACTATTAGATCCTGCACTTCATCCTCTCCAACTGCCTCGCTACCATCCTCCCTTGTTAGTTGGTATACAGCATTCCTATTATGCTGACTTTTCATTGCTTTGTGGAAGTATGAGGTGTTTTTATCCCCTCGCTTCAACCACTGGGCTCTTGACTTTTGCTTATAAAAGCTCTTCTCAGCATCTCGTAGGAGATAGTATGCTTTAAATGCAGCCCTTTCTTCCTCTATACTGGTTGAGGTACCTGTGGTAAGCATCCTCTCTTAGACTTAGGCTAAGTGATCCTTTGCAGTCTTCACCCGATTGGACAAGTCCGAGTATTCTGATCTGTTCAAGGCTTTAAATGCTAGCTTGAGTTGTTTTAGCTTCTTCACCACCCGAAACATCTTGGAACCTTCCTCTTCTTCCTTCCAGGCCACTACTCACTATCTCCTTGAAATCCTTATGATCAGCCTAAAAGTTGAAAAACTTAAAAGGGGTTTTTCTATCCCCACGTCCATAATCAAAGTGTATAACTGCTAGTGAATGGTCCGATAGCATAGGTGGTAGAAATTTGGCTTGTGTTCTCTGAAGGGAACTAAGCCAGCAATGGTTAACCATAATCCTATCAAGTTTCCTTAGTATAGGGTTTATCACTTGTTTATTGGACCAAGTGAAGAGATCTCTTGATTGCCTCAAATCTTCCAATTCCACATGTGCAATGCAATTTTGGAAGTCAGTCATAGCTTCGGTGAACCTCGTGTTTTCCCCTTGCTTTTCGGAGATGTATCTCGTGGTGTTGAAATCACCTAGTACCGCCCAAGGACAAGAGCGCATTGAAGGTGCTAAATCCCCAAGGTTTAGCCATAATGATCGTCTTTCCCAGTCGCAATTAGATCCATAAATGAATGTTGTAGCTAGATCTATATTGTGACGTAGGTTGGTTGCTGTACAATGCACATATTGTGCATGTTCACGCTCCACCCTAACATTCCAATCCCTTGGCTTCCATGCTATCCAAATATGTTTTCTTGCAGTTGTATTAATTCACACCTACCACTTACGCCCTATCATATTCTTAATGGTGTTCTCGTTAGAAGGGTTGACCTTCGTTTCAAGGAGACCAATAAAACTTATTCCTTGGGCTTCACAAGTTTTCCGGACTTCCGCGACCTTTATGGGGTCGTTTAATCCCCGTGTATTCCAAGTTGCTATATACATGGGGTTAGAGGTCCATAGGTGCTAAGTAAAAGTTCTTCTCCTCTTGCGCAGCTTCTTTTTCCGCCGTCTGGAGGATGTAGACCCTTTGCTGTTCTTGGAGGAACTATCGGGTGCATGGTGTAATTGGGGGATCAGTTTGGCGAGGGGGGTGTTCTCAACATTATCCAAGTCCATCTCCTTCTCCTTCTCCCCTCCACCGCATGCCCCAGATCCCCTTTGGTCAGCATCTGTGTACTCTCCTGCAACCGTGGTTATGGAAGGGATTATGCTTTCTACATCCTTGCCATTGGAAGGGTTATCTGATACTGCCACACCTTCCTTCACTGTTTGCATGGCCACATTTGGCTCCATTGCATCCTCCTTGTGCAACTCAAATAAAGGATCCTTTTTAGATTTCCCCATCCCCTCCAGTTCTGTGCATATATCCTCATTGAAGGTACCTTCATCCTTTTCTTCCTTATTTTCCCCTCTCCCACAACTACTTAGGGTGATCGGTTGAGGACCCGCTCCTGTCCCCTCAACGCTTGCCTTCCATTTCCTTTTTCCAGGCCGTCGGATCTGTTGCCATCGCTCCCCATTGGCTGCATGTTGGTCAGATGCCACTTGTGGTTGCGTTTTTGGGGATTGGCCACCACTCTTGTGGCCAAATACATTGCACTCGCCACACCTAGGGGGCAACCATTGATATTCAACATTTATCAAAGCAATCCTATCATCAGCCCTTTCCACCTCCACATGGGTTACAAGTTCCTCCCGCGCATCAATCTCCACCAGTATTCTAGCATGGTTAGCCCTTTGCCGCGACATGGTGAGGGTATCGGCTTTGAGAGGTATTCCTACACTGCTTGCAATATGACTAATCCCATCTGCACTTAGAAATTCACAAGGGATAGCATTAAGTTGTGCCCAAACCGGCACTTTGGTGGGTTGAGGTTTGTCAAGTGGTAATCCCCTTCGCCATTTATGCAACATAAGAAACCTCTGAGCAAAATGCCAATGCTTCTTCAAAATGGGCGTGAGGTCTACCCCTTGGCCGAACCTAAAATAGAACACGCCCTCCTTGTTGCTTAGGACCTCCAGAAGTCCATATTCCTTCCATAGTCGGAAAGCTATGGCTTTAACAAGCTGGTATGGTATTTTCCGGCCTAGAAAATATCCAACAAGGGTGGACTCCCAATAGTTGGCTCTATGGTTCTCTACTGCAAGCGAAATGGTCACCTGAGGAATGGGGCCCCTACTCGTCGGATGGATAAACCGGAGCTGGAAGGCAGTGGTGTCCGCGGTGTGGCCAGGTGCAATTGACGTGGGGAGTTCTAACACACAAGCAACTGCATATGACTTAGTGTTGGTGGCTGTGTTGGTGTAGTCAGCGAGCAGTGGGTGGTGGTTCCGGTTCACTCTGTTTACCTGGGGACTTGTAGCATCTCTCAAGGTGGTTTGGGTTGTAGACATGGCAAAAGGCTGTTGTGGGTTAACATTGGTGGGATGTGCTGACGAGGGGGGATAGCCCTGCTACAGGGTGTGCTGAGTTGACTTGGCACAAGGCTTCGTATTTTCACTTTTGTCTTTGCTTATCTGGTTGCTTTTTAGAGGAGCAAAAGTGACTTTTGCTTTTTCCTTTTTAAGACAACCATTGCATTCCACCTCTGGAGACGTGCTAAGGGGTGTGGTTTTTGGATTTCTGGAGGGTTCCATTTCGGGTAGTGGTATTGTGGTGGGTTGTGGACGGGTTAGGCAGGTGTATGGGGTATTTGGGGTCACCTAAAGGAAGTGGTCCTCTAAGGGTGTGGGCTGGGGCAAAGGGTAGGGAGAGGAGAGAGCATTTTCTCACTCATCTTCATTCTCAATCACTCATCCCAGTTCTCCCTTCACTGGCGCTGCAAAGCTGAGAGAATAACCCATCTTTGCTTTGCCGATGACTTGCTTATATTCACATATGGGAATGTGGAGTCCACACGATTGGTCATGCAAACCTTACAACATTTTCTTACCATCTCGGGTCTGGAGGCTAATAATGCCAAAAGTAGTATATTCTTCTCAAATGTCACATCGAGTACTAGAGAAGACATTCTCTCTGCCAACCTTATTTGTGAAAAGGAGCTGCCAGTACGCTACTTGGGGGTCCTACTCATATCTTTAAAGCTCAAGAAGGTGGATTGTGAGGCACTCTTCAAAAGGATCGTAGCACGCATCACCTCCTGGACTTTTAAGTACTTGTCCTATGCGAGTCAGCTTCAATTGGTAAAGTCGGTCTTAATTCTCCATGCAGGTATATTGGTCCTCGGTGTTCATCCTCCCAAAGTCTGTCATATCAAAGATCGACCAATTAATTCAAAACTTCTTATGGAGTGGACAACCCAACACATATACCAAGGCCAAAGTGCGTTGGGAGGGTGTGCAAACCAATGCAGTGTGGTGGGCTGGGAATCCCAAACCTAATTCAGTGGAACAAGGCTATCCAACTCAAGCACATTTGGCACCTATGCAAAGAGGGACCGAAGAGCATATGGCCAGAATGGGTACACTCCACCCTATTAAAAGGGAGAAGCTTTTGGTCTATTAAGGCACCTGCTCAATGCTCATGGTCCTGGAGGAAGCTGCTGAAATTGAGGACTAAGGTTCGAAGTTGTTTTCAATGGGAACCTAACAATGGATTAGAGATCTCACTTTAGGCAGACTACTGGCTCCCGATAGGGCCTTTGGACACAATATTCAGTACCAGAGAGAGGGGCAACACGAGATTTCCCCCAACAACGAGACTATGTTCCTTAATGAATGGAGTATACCAGCAACTCCGTTTTGGAATAATATTCATATACCAGCTTTCTTGCGTTCAAATGCCTCTCGCTTAGACTGCCTCAATTGGAAGTACTCAAGTTTAGGAGAGTATACAATCAGAAGTGGCTATGAATTCCTCTGCCCTCCAGACACTGCAATGCCATGGTATAAAGTAGTATGGAACAAAAAATCCTTATCGAGGTACTCATTTATACTTTGGCTAGCTTGGCAAGGTAAACTAGCGACCCTGGACAAAATGATCTCATGGGGGATCTCAGTACCTGCTACATGCTTTCTTTGTAACCAAGGTAGAGAAAGCCATGATCATCTTTTCTTTACTTGTAGCTACACATCGACTTTATGGGGTTTGGTTTGTGACTGTCTCTAATGCCCTTTCTCATTTCGTACATGGCAAGGAGCCATGAGTGCTTTGGTGGCGATAGCAGATTCCTTGGCCCCAACGGTTAAAACATGGAGTGTAGCTCTTGCAGCGTTAGTATACTGTATATGGCGTATACGTAACAGTGTACGCCTTGGAGGAAACCTATCTACTGTAGGTTCTATTGTAAACCAAATTAGAACATATGCTACACTAATGTAAAATAGAGTCTGTACTACCTAGAAGCACTATATTGCTATATTCGTACCCTTGTTGTATTGTATCTTGCCATTTGGTAATGTAAACTATTTCCTTTGGATTAATAAAATTTACTTGATCAAAAAAAAAATAGAAAAAAAAATAAAGATTTAGGACTCAAATAGAAAATGTCCTAAATGTTGAGCACTAAATATATACTTTTTCTTATAAATTAAAGGTCAATTTATTTCTTTTTTTTTTTATCCGTTCAACATCTATTTGGCATTCGTTCGAATATATGTCTTTGTCAAGAAAATGATGGTAAAAATATGAAAATAAAAATACATATATATCTTACCATCTCGGGTCTGGAGGCTAATAATGCCAAAAGTAGTATATTCTTCTCAAATGTCACATCGAGTACTAGAGAAGACATTCTCTCTGCCACCCGTTTTTGTGAAAAGGAGCTGCCAGTACGCTACTTAGGGGTCCTACTCATATCTTTAAAGCTCAAGAAGGTGGATTGTGAGGCACTCTTCAAAAGGATCGTAGCACGCATCACCTCCTGGACTTTTAAGTACTTGTCCTATGCGAGTCAGCTTCAATTGGTAAAGTCGGTCTTAATTCTCCATGCAGGTATATTGGTCCTCGGTGTTCATCCTCCCAAAGTCTGTCATATCAAAGATCGACCAATTAATTCAAAACTTCTTATGGAGTGGACAACCCAACACATATACCAAGGCCAAAGTGCGTTGGGAGGGTGTGCAAACCAATGCAGTGTGGTGGGCTGGGAATCCCAAACCTAATTCAGTGGAACAAGGCTATCCAACTCAAGCACATTTGGCACCTATGCAAAGAGGGACCGAAGAGCATATGGCCAGAATGGGTACACTCCACCCTATTAAAAGGGAGAAGCTTTTGGTCTATTAAGGCACCTGCTCAATGCTCATGGTCCTGGAGGAAGCTGCTGAAATTGAGGACTAAGGTTCGAAGTTGTTTTCAATGGGAACCTAACAATGGATTAGAGATCTCACTTTAGGCAGACTACTGGCTCCCGATAGGGCCTTTGGACACAATATTCAGTGCCAGAGAGAGGGGCAACATGGGATTTCCCCCAACAACGAGACTATGTTCCTTAATGAATGGAGTATACCAGCAACTCCGTTTTGGAATAATATTCATATACCAGCTTTCTTGCGTTCAAATGCCTCTCGCTTAGACTGCCTCAATTGGAAGTACTCAAGTTTAGGAGAGTATACAATCAGAAGTGGCTATGAATTCCTCTACCCTCCAGACACTGCAATGCCAAGGTATAAAGTAGTATGGAACAAAAAATCCTTATCGAGGTACTCATTTATACTTTGGCTAGCTTGGCAAGGTAAACTAGCGACCCTGGACAAAATGATCTCATGGGGGATCTCAGTACCTGCTACATGCTTTCTTTGTAACCAAGGTAGAGAAAGCCATGATCATCTTTTCTTTACTTGTAGCTACACATCGACTTTATGGGGTTTGGTTTGTGACTGTCTCTAATGCCCTTTCTCATTTCGTACATGGCAAGGAGCCATGAGTGCTTTGGTGGCGATAGCAGATTCCTCGGCCCCAACGGTTAAAACATGGAGTGTAGCTCTTGCAGCGTTAGTATACTGTATATGGCGTATACGTAACAGTGTACGCCTTGGAGGAAACCTATCTACTGTAGGTTCTATTGTAAACCAAATTAGAACATATGCTACACTAATGTAAAATAGAGTCTGTACTACCTAGAAGCACTATATTGCTATATTCGTACCCTTGTTGTATTGTATTTTGCCATTTGGTAATGTAAACTATTTCCTTTGGATTAATAAAATTTACTTGATCAAAAAAAAAAAAAATAGAAAAAAAAATAAAGATTTAGGACTCAAATAGAAAATGTCCTAAATGTTGAGCACTAAATATATACTTTTTCTTATAAATTAAAGGTCAATTTATTTCTTTTTTTTTTATCCGTTCAACATCTATTTGGCATTCGTTCGAATATATGTCTTTGTCAAGAAAATGATGGTAAAAATATGAAAATAAAAATACATATATATCTTTATTGAAAAATTAAATACCTAATATATCCTTGGAAATATGGATTTATTTATCTATTACTTTATTTATTTTTACAAAAATATCAACTAATATCTCATTTTCCAATGTATAAAATATATTTTTTAAATCTCTTCTCTTAAAAATATATGAACTTTTACTTCTCAATACTTATTTCCTAATTATCATTTTTATCATAATTATGAAAATAAGATTTAAATAAGATAGTTTTTCAAACACTAAATGTCAGATCAAATATAGATAAGATATAAATAAAAAAAAAAGACAATCCAAATAAGTTCTAAATATGGAGCTCTTTTTCATATTTAGATATCCTCAACCAGCCATAATCTCAAAAAGGAACATATTGAAGAAGTTTAGTGTATTTTCAATGATTTACTGCTTGTAGGATATTACTGCAACAAGGACCCCACCACACCACCCCCACCCCCACCCCCCAAAAACCATGCCCCAACCAAAAAAAAGAAGAAGAATAATATATTCAAGAAGTTCAACAACGTATGTTCAATGATTTATTGCTTGTAGGATGTTACTGATACTTCTGAGCACATATTTGATCAAGTATTTCGTATCATACAATGATTTACACTCATACATGTCAATGCAAAATGGTCAAGTTACCTAGATATTTCTGCTGCTGCCAAGGGAAATGGCTTTTTTTTTTTTTATCTGGCAAACTTTTTACCTTTTTCCTCTCTAAATCATATTTTGCTTTTGCTAGGTTCTTCATTTCAATTATAAGCATTTTAAAGGGAATATATCTCTGGGAGTGAATAAGCTTCAGAATCTGGAATTTAGATCGAAGGACTGGGGTCCAGCACCCCGATGGGTGGCATTTGTGGATTTCTTTTTAGCATCACGGGCAAAGCATGCCGTTGTTTCTGGAGCACACCGGCGTGTGGGCACTACCTATGCCCAGTTAATTGCAGCTCTGGCAGCGGCAAACAGTATTGGTACTTATAATTCATAACGTGGAATGGATTTGTCATTTTTTTTTTCTTATGGGGGTATAATTATCAATTATCTTTGTTACTGCTTTGCTGAAGTAATTGCAAAAGTCTTTGTAAAATATTTGCAGGGGATGATTCTCTTGTTTCAAATTTTTCTTTCCTCAGTAGCTTCCAGAGTAACTTACTCAATCAAGGCTTGGGAAACCAGGTTGGGTGGGGGCATGTATGGAATAGATTTGCAGGGCCTCTGAGTTGCCGTGGACAGCCTAATCAGTGTGCTTATACACCACTTCTCCCTCCAGCTTGGTGGGATGGTCTTTGGCTGTCTCCCATCCCCCGGGACATCCGAAGGTTAGCAGCCTATGGAATTAAACTCTCAGGTTTTGGGACCGTTGATGAGGACCATCTTCTATCTTTCTGTAGTTCAAAGAAAACCACTTTGAAAACGATCCCGGTGATGAAACCTTAGTTCTTTTGTGAAAGCAGGGATTATGATGGTAGAAATATGAAAGTCGCTATAAAGCTGTGTCACATCAGAGTCTCGGCTCGCGTGAGACTCTGTTTTTTGTAGAGTATTGCTGCATATTTGCATGGGATCCTACTGCCTTTACCTTATTGTCTTTTATTTATTTATTATTTATTTAATTATAGCTGAGTCAATCCCATTTGTCGCCCAAAGCGTATCGGATTGAGGCGCTCGGGGCCCGGGAGATGCTTAGTTAAATACAAACCGAAGAATATAAAAATTCATACAAATGCATGCTCCTTTTTATTTTCTATTTTGATTGCAAATATCTCCATTGCTGACCTTTCTATCCTTAAACTCTTATGTGACATTTGGTACACAATAATGGTATGGAATGGAATCATGACTGAAATGAAAAATCCATTCTTATATTTGAAAACATATACAAAATGAAAAATGTATATAAATTAGTGTTTATCAAGAGTATTTTCAACTATTAAAACCAATGAAACTACTTTGGTGTCTTAGGTGTTTTTAAAAAATTGATTATTTGTAAATTTACCAAATATACCTTAATACTTATTTTGTTTAAGTAAAGAAATGGTTTGAAGGGGACTTAATTGTAAAATTGCATCTTTACTATCACTGACCAACCCTTTCTCCATCTCACCCCCACTGGCCACTATCAACTCCTATCTTTTATCTGATATTATGGTAGGGTACAAAGTAAACACTAATATACATTAAGTAATTAACTCTTTATTTATTTGTTTAGTTATCTTGAAAGCATATTTCATAAATCTAAAATTATACTTTACTAGATGTGTATGTACGTGTATCTACTATGTGTGTGAAAAAATAAGAAAATTATATTTCATTAAGTAACTAACTTTTTTTATTTATTTATTTAGTTATCTTGAAAGCAAGTTTATAGGTTTAAAAGTAAAATATATATACATTATTAGTTGGGAATGTACCTGCTGTGCATGTAAAAAAATTTAAAAATTCTATTTTATTATTTTCATTTTGTTACATTTGCATACCCATTATAAGTATATTGATAGTTTGTACATATAAAGCCCCTGCAATCCAATCTGGTTTCTTTACCCCCTTTAATTAATTATATGTTGGCATTTTAATGAAACTCATAAACTCCCTTACATAAGAAACTGCAATATATTTTTAAATTTGGGAAAATTAGTTTTGTGTGGGGAAAAGGTATCGAAAGTGTTTGTACTTTTGAATTTGGATAATTTCATATTTAACGTTTTATTTTTTGATAATTTAATGTTTAAAGTTTTGAATTTTAGATGATTTAGTACTTTTGTTAGGTATTTATTTATAAAAAAAATAAAACTTTAAACACTGGATTATCTGAATCTAAAAATACAGATACTTTATTTGCCTTTAATCCATTTTGTGTTGTACTTCCAGGGCAAAGAAAAGACACAGAATACAGACATTTAATCGCACCAAATTGGGTGTTCAGTTCGACTAAGCAATTCAAAGTTGGGTGTTTTAAGTGTATATGTATTTATATGCTCCCCCATCTATTCGTGATTTGTGATTTAATCACTTTTCTATATAAACATTTTATAGTGCGGGAATCTATAAAATATATTTATCCAAAAAATTAACAAAATATACTTGATTGTAAATAATAAAGAACTAGCAAACACACTCTTGAGTTTCGGTACCTAAGAAATGTAATTAATTAAATACATATATCATGTAGGTGATTATTTAAAACATATGGTTTTTTTTTTCTTCATATGGTAGTTGATTAATACCTAAGAAATGTAATTAATTAAATACATATAGGTAGATATGCTAAAATATTTAGAATTAGGATCAAGTATGCCCTGGTTCTAACTTTAAGTCCATCATCCGTGGTCTTACCCCACGGCACTCTCTCAAAGATGCACTTGATGGGCTGTAGAAGACTCGAAGAAAACCTGAGAAGAGAAGTGAAAAGAAAAATGCAGTCCAATTTAGAAGTGAGAGAATTTAAGATTATCTAGGGTTTGACATAATTTCAAGATTGTCCTTTTTATTTATTATTTAAAAATTCCTTTTCCCCTTTCAAAATACATTAACACTAGGTAAACGGTCGCGTTTTAAGGAAGATTGATTTATTATATATTTATTCATAAAAAACCATAAATTTATGTAAAACATGTATTAACAGTACATATTTATAAATTATTAATATGTAATTATACAAAAAAAAATATAACATAGTATGATTTTATATGATATTGAATTGTTTTTTATGAAATAATGTATCATTTAAAAAGGTTATAATCTTTTTAGATATAGGAGAGAAACATTAAAAGTGCAAATAGTAGTATTGTTTTGTATTGAATTATGCGAATATTGTAAATGTTTTAAAGGTTTCACCATTTGTGTTAAGGGTTGTATTTAAATATATATATATATATTATATATAGCGTTACGCTTTCCCCCTCTACTTTGGGTTACGTTAGAATGTTTCTTACAGCTGCAGGGTTAGTAGGAGTTGGACTAACTTCATAGTAGAAGAAGCAGGTGCAAGAAAATCGAATCTTAACTTCTTAAGTTGTTGAATGAGATTGTCATCATTGGCATGCGATTTCGCTAACTCGGATACCATAGAGAGTGTGCCGAGCAGCCAGCGATGAAAGCATGGATGCTTACTTTCGAACGTCCGAACCCTTTTTCTTTTTTTTTTAATCATATTGATTTTCCTCTTTGGTTTTTCACTTTTTACTTTTTTCTCAGTTCCTTTGTCACTTTTTTACTGGGAGAGTAATCATGATATCTTGGAAGAACATGGAAGTAGTCAGCCCAGAAGAGAATACAGATAAGATATGATGGTTTAACGCCAGCACAATAAATTTCTCTTTCAGACGAAAGGGCATCATCATTTGTGTATCTTCTACTTGCAGACAATCTTTGTGTGTATATATATATATATTACAATTTACCGTTAAATAAGTTTAGAATTATGTAAGTAGAGTTTAAAAGTGTAAAACCCGTTTAAAAATAATGAGAATCAACTAAAATGTAAAAATTTCCATAATTTAATAGTTTTTAGGCATTAGGATCACTACAAGAAGCGACTTGAATGAGTTTAAGCTGAATAAGAGAGAGAAAGATCATTCATCAACTCATTTGAGCAACCTTGAGAAGTGATTTGAATGTATTGATGCAGAGATCACATTGAGTCTTGACTAAATAACGCATTGATTGGATAATTTGTTCGAATGACTTTTGAATTAATTTGAACTAGTCAAGAAATATGTAGAATTCTATAGGATGTGTGCTTGGAGGTTATTCATGTCCATATTAGTTAACTACTCTATTTGGTGAGTTGTGTTATGTGTTCTTTCAAAATTGAGTGTTTGGACGAGTTGGTAACCATTCAAAAAATTCTGCAAATTTTTTATTGTAATTAAGAATGATGTTCTTTATAATCATTTAGTTATATCTTGTAAAAGTTAAAATATCCTTAACAAACTTGGTGTGAGAGTTGTAAAACTCTTGATGGAAAACATTTACATGCGTCTACGTGTCCTATTTCTCACCCTGCCTTTAAGTTTCTTTGTTTTATTTAATATTTTCCTAAAAATATTACAACATCCACATGGTAGGATATATGATTTTATAATATAGTGGTGAGTTAGCGAGATGTGTTAAATTGGATCGTGTTATGATCGTGCAAACAATTGCTTTATATGATTACAAGAACTTTGTACTTACATTGGTACATTATAGTACATTTGTTTTAGTCTTGCTAGCACTTCTTTAACCTAAATTTGAAGTTTTTCTCATAAGATATTTATATTAAATTTCTTCTATCTTTGTCTTTATTTGATCTATCTAAGTGTGTTTGTAATTAAATTCGATCAAGTCACCCAAGTAGTCATAAAGTTGGTATTAATGCAATGAATGACATATAAATTTGAGATCTAGGATTTATGGTCACATTTTTTACACAATGTTAAGATGATAACAAAGCATGATTTCAGAAGTATAGTAGATGACAAATGAGAATACATGAAATCATGTTGCAGTTAGGCAAAAAAGGTGTTGGATGAGAAACTAAAATCTATAGTAGACAATGAGTGGGTAGATCTTGACAAGAAGACCCTTATGATGATATAGTTTATTCCTTTTAATAGGGTTTTGCAAGAGATATGAGTGAAAAGACATTCTTAGTTCTCTAGCATTCAAATCATTATACATGATCGAATCTCTAACGAATTGATAACACAACACATCTATAAGTTTATATCTTTGATTAATCACTCAAACAATATAGATGTGAAACTAGAGAGGACTAATCTATAGTATTGCTTTGCCCTTCATTGTCTTCATCTCATGGATTTAAAGAGACCATGACATTTGGAAAAGCATTTTGTTTCTAAAGGAAGTAAAAAACAATATGTTGAGCTAGGATAAATTATATTGCAAGATGGAATCCATTAGTGAGAATAACAATGTTTTAGTTGATAAATATGAATAAATGCCAAAGGTAAAAGAAGTTATAAAGATAATACTATAAGCTAATGTATGATCTACTTTCAATGCAAGCATAATGGCTACAAGAAGATACAATGCCTAGAGAGGTAGAACCAATGCTAGATTCAGATGACAAAGGTAAAATAATTGCAAATGTAATGTTGTTGGATGATATGTTATTTTAGTTCTAACAAATAGAGGAGATCCTTAGATTGGATCTTGGATGCTACAATACATTTCATACATATTGTAGATGGATGGTTCAAGAGCTATAGACTTGGGTGTTTCTATATGTATGAGCAATTGGTAAAGGGTAGAGATTTTTACTATTGTAGGTTAAGTTGGAGTATATTACACAATGGCAAGATTTACACTTTAACAATTAATTTTGTGATGGGAATTAAGTTCCAAACCAAGTTTCAACTCAAGGAAGATCATCGACCCAAGTTAAGACAAAGGTTTTGAATCACTTGATGGAAAGAGTTGCAAGGAACTATGATGAGCCTTGATCAGACTTATTCCGAAGGATATCTAGTTTATAGCATCACTTTGGAAAAAAGTTTGTTGTTTTTAGAAGAGGAAAGGAAGGCTAGTTCCCACAAGAAGAATGCTTGTGATCCTAGACTTGTTTCTAAAGGGAAGTCATGATTTCAATTTTGTTTTCAAAGTTAATCAAAATATTTAAGATTTCGAAGGGTGATGACTTGTTGAAGGTGCTAGAGCTTAAATTTGAACAAGGCATATTTCTTTAGACAATTATAAAAGTTACTTTTATTACACTAAAAGATTTGAAGAAATTGCTCTATAAGGATAATAGTTAATATTTTCTTTTTTGCTATAGCTAATATTTACTATTCTTTTCAGTTATTTTCTTAGATATAATTGCTTTAATATAAATAGTGACATAATTGAATGATATTATATCCCTTACCTATTGTGTGAATTCCTCTCATTCAATATTGCCACTCTTATTGGTCTTTATATATTGTGGCAAGCAAATCGTACAACTTGCATGTGCGTCATATCAAGTAGATTATATGTAGTTTAATTTTCTTTTAGTGCATTATATCTATTGACTGCTTGCTCATTGTCGTGCGTTTTGACAGTGTTTGGATACGAATTATGGACCTCGACATATCATTTTGTCAATAGGTGTTTTGTATGTAAGCTTTTTAAAACTAGTTAAGCATAGTAATTGCTATTATTATTATTTTTTTACCATATTCCAAGATTCTTATTTATTTTCATTCTATAAACCAATTATAAATATTAAAACATAAAAAGCAATGAAGTGGTATTCATTGCATAAATATATAGTGATGTTGATATGTTCAAATTAATATTCGTAGGGTAAGGTTGAGACTTCTACTTTAAAATTTTACAAACATCTTGGAGTCTGTAATTATTTATACCTAGTTAAAAGCAAAAAAAAAGAAAAAAAAACCATGATAGGAATACTAAATATTATCCTTCCTTATGAAAAATGGTGTCAAAATATCTTAATTATGGAAGTCAATTGGTAGTGAGATGACAAAAAGTACCACCATCGAAGTTCTAGCAAAATAAGCTACGAATTAGGTGTGCTAAACCCAAATTTCTCTCTCTCTCTTTTTCTTTCTTCTTCTTCTTCTTCTTCTTCTTCTTTTTAGCTTGGAGGAAGGAATCATGGATTATAATTTTAATGATTTTATCCAACGGATTGTTTATTCTTATTATCTATAAGGACAATGTTATTTGAGTTGATCAAAATATAAGTCTTGATAGATGTTACTTTGAATATAAACAAAACTTTATTGTCATGTTGACTTAGTATTTCTGAAAGGTATGATACAGATGTTTAATGTAACTTTATAGTTCAATTTGTCACCAAGTGACATCACTTGACCGTTAAGATTGTTAATTCCAAAGTTTTTTTGGGGTGGGGGGGAGAATTATCACATGATCGAAGCCTCGATATTACACTTTATGTAACACTTACATTGTCTATATGAGAGAGACTTGATTGAATTGTAGTTGAATGAAGAAGGAACATTAACACCCAAAATTACAAAAATAATGATAATAATAATAAAGAAAGAAAAGAAAAGAAAAGCAAGCATGCAAGGTATAGGATTTTAGGACCCACTGGACCGGACCAAGAAATTCTAAAGGTTAAATATAAAATAGGTCTTCTTTAGCAGGTGCACGCATTATGGCATTTTACGACAAAGAAGAGGGTCATCATGTCTCCCACAATACAATATTTCACAAGTTGGTTCCACTGTGTTGCCTCTTAATTATCACACTCCAAACACACACACATATGCTTTCATCACATTCCACATGGGACCTTACCTTAGCTAGGGGACTTCTACAGATTACAACCCAAATTTTTCTTGGTATGAAAGGTTAGGCTCTTGTACGTACCCTACCTTCTGTCCATTTCTCTCGTCGGAAATGTACGTAAATTAAAACTACAGTTCCTAGGAAATTAATGTTACATCGGTTAATCTTAGTTAGGAGGGCTTATTAGTTGTTTAAAAAGCTAGAAGACCCATCAAAGTATGAGAGATGCGTCTATATTTTCGCAATGCACAGTCCTCCATAATTGAGAAATCGCAAGTTGTAAAATGGGATTATTTCTCAAGAGGTTCTGAAAAAGTTTTTATAATTGACAAATCGCTAGTTATAATTAAGTCTAACTTTTGAAATATATCATGTCTTCTATGATAAAACAAAAAAAAAGAGAGAGAGGTATCAAACTATTTTATCGATATTAAGTCTTTAGAAAGATGGCTGGAAAAGGAAGCAAACATCATACAAACCACTTTTGTAAGATCCGTGTGTGGTTAAATTCAGTTTCTGTCCTATGGATTGAAGGGAGGGGAGCATATAATGACTCATGAGCTGGACGAACTATTTGATTTATCCAGCTTTGCCCTTTCTTTATCTCATCATACGCTATGACAATGCAAACTGCCTTGATGCATAAGGAAGATTTCTCCTGAATTTATAATATCCATATCTAACAAAATAATGTACAATAATTGAAATTACATACATGAAATCTAACGACTTGCATACTTGTACTTGGGATTTATGAAATCATCAATTTAATATAATTTTTCTTTTAGACGTTCTAACTTGGGATCAAGTTTTTATGCCATCCAATATTATTGTCTTAATTTATATCTCTACCAATCATATGATGCTATACATGAACACGTGTATTTTGTTATTTGCATCTTCTTTTTTTTTTTCCCGAAATATCAATATGGAAGAATGAAATGTTATGGTATGAATTGTGAACAAATGGAAAGTTATTTTGAATAAAAAATTTTGAAATATCCAAAGGATAATCTAATAAAGTTGCCCAATTATAATTATACATAGCGTACATGATTTTGCTTCCCTCATGAAAGCTACATAGCACATTGCCATTTATAATTTTATGTCCAGTCAATACAACACAATTATTGTAGTGGCATGTATATCATGTTGAATTTGAAACCTCCATAAAGTTTGCCGCCTTCTCTGCATTTTACACCAAGTTCCAATTTCAAATTGAAAAAAAAAAAAATGACTTTTCAGTAAATGCTTTGAAAAAATTAGTATACTTGATGAGAATTTTTATTTGGGAAAAATGAAAGAATGAATGAGTGTGTGGATTTTTTTCGTACATTTTGACCAAAAGAAATATCGAAAATAAGATGATAATCGGAAAAGACTTAGATACATTTGTGAAAATCAATCATTTTTATGCTCGTTTTCACTTGACAAAATGGGTATAACAATAACATCATTAGTACTGTAGGCAGTTCATTGTAAATGTGTATATTACAGTAGCGTTTGGTTACTAGTACCATACAAGACAAGGAGTATTGGACAGTACAAAATAAGAAGGACTAGACAAAAAAAAAAATTATACCACGTTTGGTTTGTTCAGTACCGAACAAAGGTTTTTGTGCTGTCTAGTGTTTGAAATTGTAAAGTACTGGACTGAACATAGTAAGTTTGACAATTATACCCTTTTAATTATATCATGGTTATTTATACATATTTGATATTATTATAAGAAAATACAATTTGAAGAGATTATAAATTATATAAAATAATTCGTGTAAATCTATTGATTGAAAAAATTTAATAATTCATATATAAATTACAATAATTTATGTTATATTTAATAAAATAACACATTACTTACTTTTCTTTTATCTTAAAAATGATATTCCGATATAGTATATATACATGATAAATAATATACAACATAAAAGAATCTTAACTTGAAATTAGCAATAAACATGGTTTAAAAAAAAAAAACTTATGTTATATTATTTTTCTCATGCTGTGTAATTTTCTTTGTTCTTATCATACTGAAAATCAAAACGTGATTTTGGAATCTAGTTGGGACACGTGATAATCTATTTATACATGAAAGATTGATCCACCATCACTGTCCCATTTCAACAGATATCTAAACGCACGGCAACAACCACAGGTAGAGCATGCAGAGAACATAGAAAAGCAAGCAAGAATGTGAGAAAGAACGGAAGGATACGAACCTGATGACGACTTTTGGCGTGACGATAGTGACATTGGAATAGTGGTCGATTGCACGATGAATCCCGTTGTTGGAGTGGCGTCGATGGGTTTTCTTACTATACTTGAAGGGCAAGCTAGTGCGGTGCGGATGGGTTCGAATGAAAAGGGTTTGGGGAGGTAGGGTTTGTTTGTAAAGAGAAAATTATGAAGGACAAGTTGGGGATTTCGAAAAAAATGAATTTTTGTCCAGTACCCGATTTTTTGTACCTAATTACATATGGTACAAAAATTTGTCATTTTGTTCAGTACCACATTGAATTTTTGTCCAGTACTTTTTTCATGAATGACAACCAAACGTAGAACAAAAAAATTTATCCTGTCCAGTACCATATTTTTGTGACAACCAAACACTACCTACTTGTGAGTAAGAGAACGTATTAATAGATGGTTACTAATGCTCAGCCACTTAATAACTACGAGTACTTTTGAGTCTACTCTTGAAGTCTTGATTAAAATTTAGTGATGCTAAATCATATTAGCATATATTCAAGTCGATATGAAAAATTATTTGTTTGTATCTATTACATCAAAAATTTAAGAGATTGATTTTGGTGTTACAACTCTTAAAAATTAAATTTTTACCAATAAATTCTTTGAATTGCTCTTCAAATTAAAACTGTCTCTTATTTCAAAAGCAGTTATAGGTTAATTCTATTAGACCGGTAAATTTTCTTCACTTGGGCAATTTTTACTTTCTTACGTATTATGTTATCCATTTTATATAAAGAGATTGAATTTCCAATGGATAAGAATATGAAAATCAAAAATAAATTTTTGTTATTTTTAAATATTTTTATATTTGATCACTTTTATTTTAGTTATATGTACCGCGGGTGTCTATTATCTAGTAATTTTTAATGAGAATTTGCCATGTTTGAATGGAAACAGGTGTCTCCAACGGATCAAATTACAACAGGTAAGGGGTATATTTACTTGCAAAATCGTTGCCAACATGTTATTTATCACTCCATCCAATATTTTATTGACTAACATCTCGCAAAGATTTAAAAAGAAATAACCATCAACATAATAATAAGATTCAAATTACTATATTAATTAATCAATCCTTAATTGTCAAGGTTTATAGAATAGTTGGCATAAATTTCATTCTTGTTTTAAGGAAAAAAGCATGTATAATTCCCGCTTTCCATCAATCGTAATATATAAAATGATTAAAGAGAAAAAGAAAAAGAAAAAGAAAATCTCTAATTTACAGAGTAAAAATTCCCACTGTATCGAACTAAAAAAATTTAAGAAAATTTATATTAAAATAAGTATAATAATAATTATTTTTAGGTTATATAATTCTAAAATTTTGATAAAATATTAATAGTAAAAATAATAATAATAAATAATAAAAATATATATATATATATATATATAAAATAAAAATAAAATCCACTGCATTGCCCAACACCCCTTTCCTCCCATGCTGGTCAGGACAGTAGCAGCAGTAAGATCAAATCAGCCGCCTCCATCACGTCGACTGCTCCGGGTCGTGTTGTCTGTCTCTGCTGTCCCCCGTCTCCTACTTTTTCTTTCTTTCCTTTCTTCTTCTTCTTCTTCTTCTGGTCGCATCTTCCTTTCCTCGCCATCTCCCATCACGGCCCTGCTTCTCCATTTCCCTTCTCCTTCTTTTCCTTCCTCCTTCTTTCCTTTCTTTTCTCATCGTCATCTCTTCCAATCATCGAAGAACTCCCATTCCCGGCCTCCATCTCTCTCTCAATCTCTCTTGCACAACAAAACCATCGCACCACACAACCTTACCTTCCCAAGCCCTCCGATTCACAACCTCTCTTCTCCCACGATGATGCCGGTACCAACTCCTTCAATAATTTCCCTTTGCTGGTGAGACTTTGCTATTTAGGATCTCCTCATTTATGCAATTCAACAACTTGATTTCTTCTTTAGTCCCCACTCTTCACATCATCACTGGGACCCCTGCTCCTGCCCTCTTTCCTTCTCCGTTTTTTTTTTTCTTTTCTTCCTTACCCCCGTTTTTCAACATAAAAACATAGTAGTTATGGTAGCTCTCCCAACAACAGCAGCAACCTCTCCTTCCTCTTCTTCCTCCTTTTCTTTAATCACGAACTAGCGTTATTCTCTCATTCCCATCGACCTCTTCGCACGATCACTTCCACTTCCACTTCCATTTCCAGTTCCTCTTACTTGTGTCCAATAACTCAATGCCATTTGGGATCCCATTTCGTTTACTATAATTGAAGATTAAGGTTGGAAAGTTAGACCAGAGGAAATGAGAAATTATGAGGATAAACCAAGCAAGTGAGGTTTGGGGTGCTAGGAGTGGTTTGCTGCAAAGCCACTTGAGGGGTTGAAGTTTGAGCCTAAGAGGAGACCGATTGACAGCCGGTAGTCGGAGAGTGGAGGAGTCACTCACCCCTGTTTCTGACCAGAGATATATATATATATATATATATGAGAAATTAATGTGCCTAAAACCAAGTCTAAGCGCAATCAAATGAACCAAAGGAAGAACCTCAACTCTCAAAATCAAAACCGGTTCAAAAAGGGTAAAATTGCATGAACCGTAGAGAAGATGCAATAAGATCCAAATACTCAATGATGTAATTACAATTCCACAAGGATAATTTCTTTCAACATAACTCTAATCACATATAAATCTTCGTGAATAATTCACAGGATCAACAAATCTTCAACTCTAAGAATCCCTTTCTACATTTGCTAATCACGGTTCAAATTAAGTACAATTGATAGTAAACAACAAAGGTTCAATACCAATTAACTAGGAAATAACAACTTGATTACAAATGTAATCAAATGATACCAAGAAGATTTCAATCCAATCCTAAATATGACTCACTATAGATGAAATGAAAATAAGAGATTGATATTACTCACAATTTCAAGTATTGTACTCGCCACAATTTTAACTATTGGGATTGAAATTAATAAGAGTCTAATGACAATTAGGAGCACCCTAATCCTTACGCAAAAGTGTATACTCAAATCTGAAAAATGGCCTCCTCAAACCCTACTTTAAGCAAGTACTTATATTTGCTCTATTTAGGATTAGAAAGTGTACAAAATTACTACTATGCCACTTTTAGGGTGACCGGTCCTAAATAAAAATTACAATCAAAATGAAAGTGTCTCAAAAGTAAATACAACATAAAATAGTCCATAGAACAATTACAAAGTATAAAATGTCATAAATCTTCATGAACCAATGCTTTGAAATTGAAACAATCGCAGCGGGCCTTTGATTGTAAATCTGATAATGTCCCATGACCATCAACTAGTGTAGGATATGTTGGCATCTTATGGAGAATTATTATTGTACTTGTAAGATTATTTATCAAATACTTATTAGATAAAAGTAATGAAGTAAAATATGAGAGACTTGGATCATCATCTAAATCTAGTTCTGAAAGCATAAACGATGTCAGAAAATTTCCCATCAGAAATTGAATTGGCTATCATGAGTTCCTTGATTCAGAGTTAGTCATTATAGTTAGATATGCCATCCATTTTTTCTGGTGTTGGTGTATTTAAACATGACGAGAAGACGTCAGCTAATGAAGTCTCAATGGCACTAATGAATAACATAGCTTTTGAAACAGTGCGTAGTGACATATTACAGCCTCAAAGAGAAAGAATGTTGAATGGTTTCGGCAACAAATTGGTTAGATCGGAGGGTGGAGGTCCTTGTTAGTTTCTTTGCTGGAGTGTTGTTTGTGTTTAGATGATTCCTGGTTGCTTCCCTTTACACCAGGAATCAATGGTACTAGAAGTGGACGGGTGTTGTAGTACCCCAAAACTAGCAAATATTTTTCTATATCTGGTGCTTAAACATTCTGGTGAGAGATCGAACAACATTTACAAGACTAGTAAAATTTGTCAAGAAGACAGTTAAATCAGAAAGTAGTCGTGCAGCAATTAGATTTACATATGTTGTTGGAAAATCAATAGGAGAAATTGAGGCGTTCGGGCTATGGGGCTATTTTGGTCAATGGGGATGAGTTGAGGTTGGCATTGTAGGTTAGCTTGATTCTACGAGGTGTATTTTTAATGAGAATGGAAAACTCTTCGAGGATTGGGCTCTTGCGATGTAGGAAGGTGTTTTCCTCAATGATGATAGTGAGTTTGATTTGGAAAACATAGCTGTTGGTGGATGGATTGCTGGCAAGAAAGTCCATGTGTTCACATCAAGCCAAATGTAGGTCCTTAGGTCCATCCATATGTCACCACCAGAAATAAGAACTCAAAGTTTGGAATAAAAAATGAGAAGTTGTAATGGTTTCTTGATGAAGTGAGGACACATCTACATGATTTGAAGCTCACTAGTGCTCATTGCCATCTTGAGTCCATAATCACCAAGGTTGACATATTTAGGGATGTCGCAAGTGTCATGGTGAACTACATTGATCTAATACGAGAATATGATTTGAAATTGAGTACTTAAATATCGGAGGTGGTCTAGGGACAAATTATTATTACAATGGTGCAACTCTTCCAACACTTAGAGATCTTATGGACATTAAGGAGATTTTGATCTCACATATTTACTCGAGAATTGCTATAAGTGATAAAGAAAAGAGACCCAGGTGAGTGAAAAACTTAATGATATGCTACAATGTTGTGATCGATTTGATATGTTGTGTTGGATCTTGGTATGTTGTATATGTGTGTTTCCTTGTTTGGTTGTGATTGCAATTGTTGTAATTTTTATTATTTCCTTAGCCGACCATAGGGTAAAGAAGTCGGAAAGGAAGGCATACGAAGAAATTAGTAATTGGGTAAATTATGAATAAATACGAGTGTAACGATATAAAGATTAGAATGGGCTATGGGTAGATAGCACTATTTTGACGATAGCACCTTGCCCTAGTTTGCTAATGCTATTGCTATGGATTTAATATCCAAATTTAGATTTGTTTTCTTAAACTAAATTAATACATGTAAACTTAACTTTCTATATTTATATATATATATATGTATAATTGGTGTTTATGCATAAACTTATGGACCAAACTATGTGTCATTATGTACATGTATAAGGATCTAATTCTGAATACATATATATATGCTTGGACGAAATGATTTTCCTGCTATATCTATATAGGTTACATTTATACCTATAATTATACAAATCGTAAATGAAAGTCTTTATTTTTCAATGCAATAATTTTATCCTCTTACATCTCTTAAGTATACGAGAAAAAATATTTAAAAAATTTATTCTTTAGTTAAAAATACGTTTATAAATATATATATATATATATATATATATATATTTTGTATACGTAGGTATTTGAGGACTTGGAAGGGATATATATGTGGCTATCCTATTTGACTTTTGAATGCGTAAAACTAAGCACATGAGAGGTGAAATGACACGGAGGTGTCAAGGAATGATAATGGTAAATCAATCTCGAGTGGATGATTTGACATTTGAGTGAAATGGCACAGAAGTGTCAAGAAATGAAGACTGCAGCCCAAAGTTGAGTGGTTGATTGATGGTCGAGGAGATTTGAACTATGTTACACTATTATTCAACTAAAATTTTGTGTCTAGCTTAATCGTTCCAATCCAGTTGGTTTAACCTTCCTTGCCTTATCTATGATGTGAAATGTATGATCTCTTCTTGTTGTGGTAAATGCAAAAATGAGGTGTAATGGTTTTTGCTTGTGAGATTGATTGGGTCCCTAATGTTTGTCATTGGAATTGATTTCTTTAAAGGCATGTTAGTTTACTTTATTACCCTAAACGTGGATTGGCCTGTGATATTCTATTGTTTGATCATCTTGAACTAATTGATTAAAGGATTGGACGTAAATAAAACTAGACGTGCATTGCATAAAATTGAAAACCATCACTATTACAGGATGCACTGGAAGTGATCAAAGGATCACTGTTCCGCTAAGTGTGAACTAAGTGATTAGGGGATTGTCACACCTTAACGGTTCCAAGTCTGACCTATCTCTTGAAGGTGTGTAAATGCTCGGTATAGAGAGGCACCTGAGCCTAGATCACCTAAGCTAAGACGCAGTTATAATAAAGTGATAAGAGTGCTTAAATCATGTGTAAGATTCGGGCATTGATGGTAGCTTTGGAATCCCCAACCCAAGGTCAAGGGGAGCGTAAACCCTAGACTTCATGCCGGTTATCGGAAGACCGCGTGAGATACTGCATCTATATGGTTGTTCATGCATAGCATATGATTTGATAACTTGATTTAAAATTGCTTGTGTGTGTGTAGCATTGAAAGTATTGTACTCTCATTCACTGAGCCGTAGTGTGTTCACCCCTCCATAGAGCGTTTTGCAGGTAAAGATTATGAAAGCTTAGGATAGGATAAAATGTCCAATGTCGAGAGTTTTTGGAAGCTAAGAATGATGAAGTAAGAATTGTGAATGTTAGACTATTTAGATGAAATATTACTTTTAGGACCTTGATGTAAGAATTGAATTTGTTAGACTTAGGGTTTTATTCCATTTACATATTGGTAGGAGATTCCGACTTTCTGCAATTTTGGTTGACAATGGGACGAGGAATCCATAGTTATATTTTATGGTATGATTATATGTAATATGATTAGTCATAAATATAATTAATTATTTAGAGTCTTACAATTTCTGACTAGTAAGACAATTATCATGTAATGGGTACACATGTGTCATGATAATTTTTAGCAGAAACTTCTAGCCCGCCCTTTAAGGCGTGATACCCATCCTCTGCACTTCTACATGCATTGTCTCTACATGTAAAATCATTTTAGATTGAATAGCTTAAACTTTGAAACTCATAATCTAAGAACAATTCTTTCATCCATTTATTCGCAAGTTATTGTATACTTAAATGGAAGAAGAAATTGGGGGTGAAAAAACGTAAAGATGAAGCTCTTTTTACGATTATAAGATATTGGATTGAAAGTTTGAACAAAAGAGAGGCGGTAGCCAATATCTCAACTCCTAAGGAATTATAATTACTAATAATATTATGGTAAATTTGGTATGCAAGAATGGGATTAGAAGAGAATTGTGTTTTTAATTTCAATTCCATTTTTTTGTATTTTGATGCAATTTTAAAATAATAATATACTGCAACATCCTAGATCAAAATTAGTCAATAGTCAAACTAATAAACACTAACGAACCATTTTCAACCACTTGATAAAAAAATTTCTAATTAATGTTGATATATTTTTTACTACTTGATCTCATAAACTAATACCAATTTTTTCTCACAATTTATGTGGGACTACATTTCACATGAAATATCACAATCTTCATGCCCCCTCCCTCACCATAGAAAACATGCGACGTTTTCATCATAAAATCTCACAATTGTGCTCGATTCTTCTCCCTTTTTGGTGTGTAATTCAATCCATTCCCACCATCTTCAACTTATAGGTCATTCCATAAGAATGCTAGGAGTCATAGCCTAGTGACACTCCTTGCTCTCCATAGACTTCTTCTTTAAATCGGGTTAAAACAAGTCCACTAGCTTCCATCTTTATTCACCACAAATCATGCACCTTTTGGTAGGTGGTCAACTTATACCATCTATAAGGCCCCAAGCTAAAATTAGTCAATAACTAAGTTAACAAATACTAATCGGCCTTTTTCAATTGCTTAATCTAAAATTTTTTAGCTAGTATTGACATTATTCACTATTTAGTCTTATAAACCAATGTCATTTTTTCCCTCTAATTCATATCAAACTACATTTCACATAGGCTATCACATATACTATATTCAATTACGTGCCCCATATCATGTATATGTCATATTGCATTTATGTTGTATAAATATGATATAATATATTATAATATATCATTTAGTTAATAGGTATTATAATATACTACTACTTTACATTTATGTCTGTGTATATGCTCTACAGGGTACTCTAACCGTGATAACTCGCTTTAAATACTTTCTTACCTATTAAACACTTGTGAAGTGTCTACTACAACTATAAAGAGAGGATGCATGACAAAAAAGCAGATACTATAACCTATATTAATAGAACAGGTTCTAATAGTTACGAAGGATGCTAACTTATAAAGATGTATTACGTGTTCTTAAAAGGTACAAAAGCGAGGTAACAAAAGTCTCCATCTACATGAGCAACTAAAATGACACAACTATGGTAGGTTATTCTGTAACTCTTCTAGCTCTTCTTATACGTACTCATTCATTACCTTGCTAGATTTATGAAAAGGGAACTTACCCTGGTGGTTCTCCTACTTGTGTTGTGATTAAAAGGTCTTACAAGATGGATAATGCTATGGGGGAAGGAGTGAGTGAGCCATAACTTAGTGAGATGGGAGTGCAATATTTTAATTACTACATAGCAATCAAGCTATCAATCATATGCCATACATGAGTAAAAATAAATGATAAATAAATGAAATTAGGAAAGCCATATAAGTGACTATATAACATATAGAAAAATGGGCTAATCTAACCAATTTAATATATATATTTGTGTATATATGTATGTGTGTGTGTAGAGAAATAGATATGTAAATCATAAAGAGACAGCATAAAGTTTAAGGTATAAACCCACCTTTAACCTTAGGTTGTAAACCTAGTCACCACAGTTAGTGCCCAAGAATACCTCCACAATATCGATGATTTCTCTTGGTATAGCTTCTTGTAAGAAGCTTGCAAACCTTAAATGGTGAAGTGGGACCATTGATTTCATTAAACACATGACAATTCTCATTTCACTTAGTTCACAAATGACAAAATAAGCCTTTTCCTTTGAGTAACATCTTTCATCCACTGTGCAATAATGATGGCCTTAAATCAATACATGATACCATGCAATGCATGAGGAGTTTTAATTTATCCCTAATACTTAGTTAGTTTATTTTAAGGTGATAAACCAATATATTGTAGACATTCAATTACCAAATTATAGTAAAATGCATCCAAATATAGTAAAGCGTGCATTAAATAACCAATTCCATTCAATCACAAACCCCACATCAACATTTGACTACATCCATCACCATGAATCAAAGCATTCAATCAATTAAGTGGATTCCATCTTGTAAGGGTTTTGAGTTCCTTTTTAGTGTTACTAGTTTTCATTCATATGAGCAAACAACTTCCATTAGTCATTCTTAAGCCTATTGATATAGTTGCTGCATGGTAGAGAGGGGATTACATTTGGTCCTCATGAGCACGCTTATAGATTAAAGGCTATTGATTAGTAAGGCAGTTAGGGGAAGGGGACATTATTGTTTTGGTTTAAGATCAACTCTTATGCTTTCTATTAAGTAACAACTTCTATGAAACTTAAGCATTTGTCTAAAAGGGGTTAAGTAGAAGGTAGGTGTTTGGATTTGAGTAGATAGTACCATTTTGGGTTAAGTCTTGCTTGTTTCAAATGAAGTTTTATTGCTAAATCAAGAAGTATAAATGTATGATTAATATATTAATGAAGTATATGGTGAGTTGAGAGACAAAACGGGGCAAAGTAAGCATAAGCCCTTATATTACCATTGAATAATGGCTAAGATAGAATTTAAACATTTCTAAAAGCGTATGTGAAGGATAAGTGTTATAGTTCCAGTAAGTACTAGCACTTTGAATAGATTTTATCTTCTATCAAGTATAGTATTGTTGATAAATCAAGACGTTAGGGTCGTCCATTAATGTTTGTTGTGAGTTGGAAGATGGAGTAAAGCAAAAGAAACATGATTAGGTTATATAAGGAATGGTGTTGGATGCTAGGAAAGATGGTGTGTGGACGTTAATTGCAAGTTTTCCTTGTATCTTTTGTTTGCAAACAAAATAATAAAGATAATAACTATACTTTACTTTAAACCATTTTAATTCCCTTCCCTCATCACATATGAATACCCTTGGCTTGTTAAATAATAATTAACATTGTATATCATATTCCGTTAAATAAACATCTAACAATCACAAAAAAGCAGTAAATCATTAAATTTCCCAACTCACCTTAGCTTCACTACACTTAAAATAATCTTCAAGTTGATAATAAAATTCGAAGTTTTCACCTATAATTAAAGGAAAAATAAAATCTTAATAGACCTCCAGCTGCCGTATTACAAGTTATCCACAATCTTTAATTAGAACTAAACTTCAAAGCTTTTACTATGCTTATGAGAAAGGTTTTGTTGAATTTCACATTTTCAATTCATTTTTTTAAGTCTTAACACCTATGTATAAACTTGTAAGGATTCGAAAAAAAAAACAAGAAACATAAATTTATTAATTTAAAAAAAAATTGAAGTAAAATTGAAGAGTTGAATGGAAAAGCCTAAAACTATGAGGAAATAGAAAAGATACCGTTCGTGACAATTTGGAGATACTAGAGATGGATTTAAGTTGAATTTTTGATATCTTTAACAAGTCCCTGTGTGAAGTCCTGAAAATTTAATTAGTCAAATTGGGAAAATATTTGAATATTAAAATCATCTTTGTAAGATTATTAGTTAACATCATCAAAGTTAGAATAGGAAAAGAGCATATGAAAAACCTTAAAAGATTTATGTCCCAAAAAAAAATTTAATGATTAAAATTTAAAAATAGAGTAAAATAAAAATTTCCAACATAACGATGCATACTTGATTTCAATGAATGTAAGATGTAATATCCTAAAATATTGGATTAAGCCAAACTATAAGCATTTCTGAGTCATAAATATATATATATATATATATATATATATATATATATATATATCTCCATGGTTATGATTGGATGGAGATTTATGACTAGTTAATAACAAGAATTTTAAATACTCTAAAACACTAACATTAAGAAAAACGTATTTAATAATTTAAAATACATCAATACGATGAAAGTTCACGTAATTGACACAAGAGAGTCTATATAAATTATTATAAACAAGTATTGTATAATGATTTATTTTGAACTTACACCGGCAGAGTACTTTCAAATGGAATACATCATATACCTATTAGTTAATAGACCTTGTATATGTGTATATATAATTATATGGTTTTATATCAATAATTACTATTTATACATTTTTAAGAAATATATATCAATCCATACATATACATAAGTATTTTTTACTCTAGCAAAAACAACATTTTGCAACAATTACGTTTAAAAGTTCTTGTTGTTACCATTACATGCATAGTTATCAAAATCGCAATTTTACTTATATAATTCTATGAATTTACGATTTTAGGATGTCTTTTCGAGTTAACTAGAGTATAGAATCGTTTTTATATAAACTCGTGATTTATACATAAAATCAACAGAATCTTACACATTTACTTGAGTCTATCAATTTTACTTATTAAAGTCAATTGGACTAAAGATTGAAAAATACAACCTAACTTTCATAAAATATAAATATTATTGGTTGTTTGAAAGACTTAAAATTATAATATAAAATATAATTGATAATAGTCCCAATAATAATGTTGGCTTTGACAATGAAGATGATAGCGATGATGGTTATGGTGAAGAGAGAGTTGATGATAGTTTTTACTTTTAATGATAAAAAGGGAGTTAACATTTTTTTTTTACTTTTTATTTTATTATTATAATTTATATTGTAATATATTTTATATTGGTATTATTATTCATATTGCAGTTTTATGCATTAGCATAATAAAATATGCTAATTTATTTGTACTATAAATATATAACTTTTATTGTGAATTGTGACTAAAATTTATTTATTTCCATTTTATATTTCATGTTTTTTTTTTATAACTATAGTAAACATATCAACAGTTTTTTAAAGCTATTTTATATAGATTATAGAAACTTACATTTTCATGTTTTGATTCTATATTCTCATTTTACAGACCCATGGCGATTTTAGGTAGAATCGTGAGTTTAACAACCTTGATTACACGTAATATCCTTCACTTACCCATACGAATAAATGAAGTCTACTTTGTACATATATTGTAATTTTATACATAGTACTACAACTTTACATACTTATCCATATATCATTGTTGTTGTTATTGTCATTATTAAATAAACACAACATTATGAACTCACTGAGTCATGGTTTTACTCACCTCCTATAGTCTTTCTTGCATGTTATTTCAAAGCTGGGAATGGAATAAGATTTCAGTGATGAGTGCTCTAAGCTCAAGTCTTCAAGGATAAGTGTAGAGTTAGTTTATATTTGAACTGAACTTAGATTAAGAGATATAATATTAAAATGTGCATCCTCTTTTATTTCAAAATCTTCATCTTTTCAACACTCATTTGGTCTTTTATTTTTCAAGGTTTTAGCTACCCAATTTTATAATTTGATAGGAAATACCAATTCTCTACAGTTTTAGTAAACTATAGTATATCAATTTCCACAATTATCAATTAAGCAAGAAAAAAAAATTAATTAGAGTCTTGCAACTTCTAACTTGTAGCTTTTCATATTGCAGGTGCACACGTGATATAATAACTTTAGAGTGATCATATTAATCCTCCTTTAGGGTTGTTACACGTTACACCTTGACACCAGGAATCTGATGCAACTTATAGATTTGAATTTGATTAAGTGTGGAAGAAAAAAATGAAGAATTAAAGTTAGTTGAAAAGGTTTTTGAGTTCTTAGAAGATGTTTGAGAGAGAGAAATCTAATTGTACATTGTTATTTAAGAGTGTGGAGAGAGAGATGAACTTTTACTTAAAGGTTGGGTAAACCTTAATGGTAGGGTTGATAAAAAGAAAAAAAAAAGGGACTTTCGATCTAAACAATACACCTGATAACAATCTTTAATTGTACATTTTTTAACTTTATAGGTACATTACATTCAATTTACTAAACACAAACACATGCTTAAAATCTTTAGTTTATTATTTTAGCTCATGAATTTACAATTTGCAATTTTTTTCCAAGGAAATTTGCTATTTATTCATTATAAATCACCAATAAAATCTTATTTAACATGTTCTTCATTAATAAAATTTTCTATTAATACTTATGAATCTTTATTTTATCTTGTATTCTATACTTTTATTATTTTATTACTCAAGTTTGTTAGCATTTCACATATTTATACTTAGCATTTATAAAGTATAAGTATAGGGGATTCACTAACATAGTTGATGACGTGTTATATAGGTTAATAAAATAAATGAAACCTTAACATTTCTATAACTCCTATGAAGGTTGAATATAAGTTTTGATGTATAGAGTTCCTCGGCAACCAAGAGCTTGAAGTAACATATTAGCTTGAGTAAATGCCGTTTAAGTAGAAGGAAAGTGGAGTATATGTTAGCTTGTGATTGTAAGTAGTTTGATTGCATGCGTGTGATGCTTGTGTTGATACTGAAGTGCTAATTTGGTAGTTGAGTTGCATGTTGTATTTGTGTTGCTACAAATTGATTATTGCTATGAAGTGTCTACAAAATTAGTTAGTCACCCTTAAAATAGTTTTAATCAAACTTGAACTAAAACTTTAAAATGACATGCATTGCAACTCGTTAGGGATAATTGGGCTCTTCTAAACTAAACACTGGCCTTTAGGAGGGGCAAATTGTTATTTTTTCCCACCCTCTCAAGGCCTAACTAAGTGATAGAAGAGGTTGTAGTGTGGTTAGGAACTCATTCAAAGAGGTCTTGGGAAGAGCCAAGTTATTGTACGGATTTTAGTTTGATCGGTACTTACTTACTTGCATTATAACCTCTTTAACCCAAACTAAAGTGGGATTATTTTCTTTAGTCTCATGATGGAATGAGCAACATTTTGCAAATAACACTTTTTTTTTTTTGTTGCATTGCACTTGATTAGCTAATTAAGAATCTTGTTTGATATTATTGGGCCTATATATGCTTTTTTTTTTCTCTATCCCCTTATTTAGCAGTGTTTTTCTCACATCTTTATAGATTTCTTTGTAGGTTCCAAGTAGCCATGTCACATTTCACGTATCCACTAGTTGTAACTGGTTATGAACTCTATTTATTCATTTTGTATCTTGGATTAGTTAGGTCCAACCTAGGCAGCCTATTGATGTGTGTTTAAGAGTTGTAAAAAAACAAGTTTCACTTTTATAAGTACTATGTATAAAATTCCATGTAAATATATATTTTATTATATAATATGTTTCCATATCATGATATTTTTAGCCAATTAACAATACTTTTGAGTAATTGACTCATATGTGCCTTGTGTATATTAGGTTATGGGAGGGGTTAGGTAGTCATTTTCTATCATACAGTGGTTTATATGATAGACTATTACGACTTGACTGCTTATGGGGTGTGACAAATATTTTATCATTATGATTTTTGATATATATGTATAATTTTTTAACTTTGAATCCCCATATTTTAGTTTTATGCTTTACGTATCTGTATTTAGTCATATGTTGAAATTAGGCATGTGTAATGGATTTTAAGAAAAAAATCCAAAAAGATTTTGAATAGAGAAATAAAAAAAAAAAAAGTTTTTGTTTTTTTTTTTCTCTCTTAACACAAGACACATTTAAGTAGCTTTTGGTTGCCATTAAGTTATGATATTGGATAGGGTTGCAAATGAGTCAAGCTACTTCAGCTCAGCTCAGCTCAAGCTTGATTAGTAAACAAGTTGAGCTTGAACTTAAAATAAAGTTTGCTTATTTAAATGAGTCGAGCTCAAACTTTTGTTTAGGCTCGCAAGCCAACTCAAGAGTAGACTCATTTATATTGTTGATGAGTCGGTTCGTGAAATTGAGAGTAAACTTGTTTATATTGTTAATGAGCTGGTTTACAAACAACCTTGTGAGCAAGCTTGCAAATAGGTTAATAAGTAGATTCTCGTTTATATTATTAATAAGTTAGCTTATTAATAGGCTTATGAGTAGGGTTCCATTTATATTATTAATAAATCGACTCGTAAATAGGTTCTTGTTTATATTATTAATAAGTAGGCTCATAAATAGGTTTATTTATTTAAACGAACTCCAGTTTAGGCTCTTTTATTTAAACGAGCTCAAGTTTAGGCTTGTTTAGATAAATGAGCTTGGGTTCGTTAATCTAAACAAGCTAAACTTAAGTTTTAAATTCTTTAACGAGCTCGAGTTCAGGCCTTAATTTTCAAGCTTGGTTAAAAGCTCAACTTGGCTTGAATTGAGTTCAATAATTTTTCTAATGAGCCGAGCCCAAGTCTTAAAAAGCTTGGCTCAGCTCATTCGTAACCTTAATATTAGATTAGATAAAATTCTTAGTCGTTTGTTTGATTTATATAGTAAGCTAAATTACTAAAAAAAAAAAAAATACATCAAGCTATAGAATAAAATTCAAAAATTTTGTACCATATATTTGATGATATAAAAATTTATAAAAAATTTGTATTATATATTTGATAGTATAAAAAATTATTTTACTGAACAAAATAAGTATAATGTCAAAATCCAAAATATAACCCTATATCATCATCATTATTATTTTTTTACTATTGTGTCTACACTAAAACTCTTTTAGTGAATTTTCATGTTATCATAAAAAATAACTTAATATGTTTTGAAAAAATTTGTATCCTGTATTACACAAACCAAATGAGGTACATGAGGATTGTATTCTATTGTTCTTTTTGTATAACACCGTCCAATTCGTCTTGTATTGTTCGGTCTTGTAAACCAAATGCTACTTGAGTTGTAACATCTAATAAATGTTTTCTAAGGAATTAAAAACATAGATATACAAAATGAAAGAACCAAACATGGATTTGTAAAGTGAAATGGGTAAAAACACATATATGTTTTATGTTATTAATCCATTAAATTGATTAAAAATAGAAAGCATTGGATTTAATTCTTTTTTTTTTCAAAGTTATTTGAATCATATTTGAAATTGAATTGAAAATAAAGAGAACAAAGAGATAAAGACCACCAACAATTTTTTTCCTAAATTATCATATATATCACAATTATTGAAGAGAGGGGGAATGAAACCTATTCTACTCCATTTGAAGACTAGTATCTATACTACTTATAACGTGACAAATCATTTATATTAAAAAGACTTTATTCGAGTCCTCACATTAGAAATAAGAACCTTCATCTAGCAAAAATTTACAAAAGGTATATATTTTCTAAGTTTTAACAATAAAAATAATATAAACAATGAAATTATTAGTAAATTCATTGATAAATCGATTTTGATGCTCAATAAGAATTGCATGAAATAAGCTTACTCAATTTTTTTTAATATACATATACAATAATGATAAAATAGATAAATAAAACTTACTCATATAATTATCATCAATAAACTTGAACGTTGATTATCAAAATCGATAATAGAATTAATAATTTTTTTTATTTATAAAGAGCCTTGTAGGACTAGCATTACAACACAATACAAAGCTTTTGAGTTTGACAGAGTCCTCCATAAAAATCACCCTAAAAAAAACCATGTCCTTATTTCCTAAATCCTAGACCTTACTCCCCAAACTTCCTTTTTTATTTTATTTTATTTTTCCTTTGCACCGGATTCTTTCGTTCTTTCTTTCTTTTTTAATCTTTCCCTCGTAAAAGCAAACTTTATTGTACGTTATACAATGCAGTTAGGTCCACCCATCATCACTGGTCTTTCTCCTCACCTCCCAATCACCTTATGCCACGTAATACTCCAGCCCCACAATTACAACGCCACCTTTCTCCCCTTCCCCCTCTCCCCCCAACCCCCCATCTCTGTTCTCTCCAAAAGCGCACCCAAAAAAAAAAAAAGAAAAAAGAAAAAAGAGAGAAGAAAAAAAAGCCAAACCCATCACCAAACCCTGCCTAGTGGCCTAACCCAACCCCATTGCGCCAGCAAAAAGGAAAACCCTTCCTTCCTCTTCTCTCTCTCTCCCTCTCTCTCTCACTTTCTTTCTCAGGTGGAGTCCAACGCAACATGTCTTGTTTGAAACCCTAATTAGAACAAGAAACCCAAGTCTTGGTTGGGGCTTTTTCAGTTGGGTTTCGTTTTGTTTATTCATTGATTATATTTATTTGGGGTTGGTGTTGAGTTTAAAGAGATGTATACGGTTCCTCCAGTATCTCAGAAGCCGGATCCTGGATCCGGTGACACTCGGGTCTACCAGACCTGGAAAGGAAGCAATGTAAGCATATGTACTTAAGTTTTTTTTTCACTCAATCGCTATTCATGTTTTTCTTTTACCTTTACATTTTTGAGTTTTCTCTTTTTGTGGGTATTCTTGTTTTATTCATTTATTTTTAGCAAGTTTTTTTCCCATACTTTATGCATGTAATCTTGATTATTATACAGCTTATAGGGAGAAATGAAGAGAAAGTTAATAATGTTGCTATATTTGTGATGTTGAATAGTGAATGTATGTAGCTTAGTCCTCATAATCAAATCGATAAGTATATTTGTTTGATGGATGATTGCGGCTTTAATTGGTCTCGCTATCTTGGAAACGTGAACTATCCTACAAGATTGGTTCACTGATTAAGTCGCTCATGTGCTGCGTAGATGACTTGTTTTGACGTTGAGTGTATGATTAGGCTATATAATTATATTTTGAATACTAGAAAATATAGCTCTGCTCAACTGGTTGTTTGAAGGGAAAAGTTTGATGGGTCTTGGAGTTCAAGCTGAAGTGTGAGTTGATTACTTCCTTTTCCATGGTTTATATAGTTTCCTTAAGTGATTAGTTTTCTGTGGTTGAAGTGTGGTGGCAAGCAAGGAACAATAACCGCTGCTTAGAGTAGCATATATGAACTACCAAATTGAAGCAAGCAATGAATTATTTATTAATGGTGTTAGATGGGCATTCTTCATTATTATGTTATAGTATCAATTTTTTCCTTGAAGTTTTCCAAGAATTGAGTATAATAGATCAGGCAATGATCTAAGGGGATATGGGTAAATGCTTAAGTAGAATTTCTTGCCTTTGAAGTGTTGGCTTGTTAAGGCGTGCTATTTGCATGCCTCTTCTTATTGGTTGCTTACTTTTAGACAAGGGTGCAGTTTATGTTGCTTGAGTATGGAGCTACTTTTAGACAGGAAGGTGATGTTTTCTTATCAGTATTTTCTGTTTCTCACTGGATTGGGTTTCATTGCAGATATTTTTCCTCGGGGGAAGGCTTGTATTCGGTCCTGATGTTAGATCACTTGGTCTTACCATACTCCTTATTGTTGCTCCCATTGTGGTCTTCTGTGTTTTTGTAGCCAAAAAGCTTATGGATGACTTTCCAAATGATTGGGGAATATCCATAATGGTTGCCGTTGTTGTCTTTACTATTTATGTAAGTTACCTTTTATGCTATGCAGGTGTTCTTATTCTCTTAGCATTGTTCGTTCTTGAATTATTTAAGTCTTCAATATGTGAAGTATCTATACCATGAGTCATTTGCTGTTGGGCTTAAAAGATCACAGCTTTCTAGCATATTCTTTTTGTGTAAAGATCTTTCTAGCATATCCAATCATGGAAAAATGGCAATATTGGCCCCCAAAACTATGTGCCATTTATGGATATACTATTTGAACTCCCAAAATATGCTTTTACCTCCCCAAACTTATAAATGTGCAATTACCTCCCCAAGCTGTCACTAAAGCTTCCAACGTGTTGCTAAAGGATTCCTTTTAGCAACATCTGCAAGCTTTGGCAATGGTGTGGGGAGTTGAGTGCATTTTTTTTTTTTGAAAGTTTTTGGGAGGTAAAGGTGCAATTTGGGAGTTTAGTTGGTGTATCAGTACATGAGTAGCAGTGTTGGGAGTGAATTTGTAATTATACCCTTAATTATTGCTTTCCTCTTTGTGCTCCTGTAATAAAAAGAACCTAATTATCTGACAGACAGTGTGAAGAAATCTTTTGAGAGTCTGGAAATGGTAAAATCTTAATTATCTGACAGACACTGTGAAGAAATCTTTTGAGAGTCTGGAAATGGTAAAATCTTGTTCTTCATTGTAGCCCCTAAGACTAAGGCAATGAGTCAATTTATGTTGATTCTATCCATTGTTTTGGTACTTTATTTGATGAAGAGCAAGGTGCATAGGATGGACTGAATCCAGAGCCAGTGGGAAGAGAATGCTCTGTGAATGTGAGTGAAAGGGCAGGGAAGGATGACAATGGTTTATGCTATTCTATGAGAGTAGTGTAAAATATGATTTATATTTGAGCTTGGGTTCTCAATCTGATTATACAATTTCTGGTTGCTGCTTAGGTATTAATCACGTATAGGAATTGAGTACTTTGTATCCATCACAGAGGCTACAGCTAGATAAAAGTTAAAAGTCTAGAAGGAGAAGCACTTATTAAGATTTGCTAGGTCTTGTTTCCCATCTCTCTTGGCAAAGCATTCTTGAGATTTTTAGCTTGTGTTTTAATCAGAAAAGCTGGCTTATTATTTCTTTGCAACCATGTCTAATGCTGTTGGAGATTATTTCGATTGGGTATCTCCACGATTTTAACTCATTGTTTGGAATATTGCAAACCTGTAACATACATAGGATATACCTGTTTCCACTCTCTCCTTTCCTTCTGTAATTTGCTTCAATACCATTTTTAAAAATGGGATCAGGCCTGTATTGGTATATTTATGTAGGAAGGTATTTATACTCGTCTCTTCAGAGACATCTGATAAAATTGGAACAATATTGTACTTGGTTACAGCAGAGTTATAATTAATTAATTAGTAAACTAGATTTGTAACTCTGTCAATTTTTACTGACAAAGTCTACTGTACAAACTGTTTGTAATATGCAAGCTGCATCAATAAACAAATCGTTCATATTTTCACATTAAATGCAATAATATTTGTGCATTCTCATTTGTCTTTATGTTGGCATGCTCAACTCTTGTTGTATACTAATACAACTTGATAGTTATTGTCAATTTCTTAGGAACTTTGTTAAGTGCTGCATATCTTCTAACATCTAATTATGGACCTATATGAATGAGTTTCTGCTTAGTTGTAACAGACTGTTTCTTGCTTTAGAAAATATACCATGGATTTTGGTGTAAAATATATTCACAGTACAGGAATAATAAAAAAACTTATACTTACCAAAAAAGACAATATGAATTTAATTATAAGATTATCGCAATTAATATATCAATAGTGTCTTTATAAATTGTTTAAATATGGTGTAAGTGCTATTATTTAATTATCTCAATAAATATTATATATTGTAATTTTATATAACCATTGATGGTCTTATCACATTTATATGAATTAATATGCATGTTAGATAGAATCACAACCGTCAAATTGTGGAAATGAAACATTATGTAGTAAGAGTTTTGTCATCTTGCATAAAGTCATATAAAGGTTGTAATCCTTTGCATAAAGGACATATATGCTGGACAATAATTGAAAGACAAGAATTGTCAATGGTCAAAAGGTATCATTGATAAAACGGTAAAAGTAACAAAAGTGAAACATTATAAAAGTGTTACTAATGAAAAGTACAAGTGATAGAAATAAAAAATTGTAAATAGTCAAAAAGTACTATCTTAAGTTACAGTGGCAAAAGCTTCTATATATGTAAAAGATGTTGACTCCATAAAATTGATTTCCAGGACCTAATTCTTCTCCTACTGACTTCTGGAAGAGATCCTGGGATTGTTCCACGTAATGCTCACCCACCTGAGCCAGAAGGCCCTGATGGCAGTACAGATACTGGAGCTCTACAAACACCACCAGTGCGATTGCCTCGCTTCAAAGATGTAGTTGTCAATGGAGTTGTAGTTAAGACCAAGTATTGTGATACTTGCATGCTCTACAGGCCTCTTCGCTGTTCACACTGTTCCATATGCAATAATTGTGTTCAGAGATTTGATCACCACTGCCCCTGGGTGGGACAATGTATTGGGCTGGTGAGCACCAACTTTTCCTTTTCAAGAATCTTCATTTGTTATTTTTGCACCTGAACAGAAAGTTTGGCTTTGTATACCCATGCACAAGCTATCAGTTGTCTAATGCTGAAACTGCTGATGTTGTATGGAACGTCCTAACCTTATGTGGCAACTAATTTGGTGCAGCGAAATTATCGATTCTTCTTCATGTTTGTCTTTTCAACAACCCTTCTTTGTATATATGTTTTTGCATTCTGCTGGGTCTACATAAGGAGGATCATGGGATCAGAACCAACATCAATCTGGAAAGCAATGATCAAGACCCCTGCTTCAATTGTATTAATTGTATACACTTTCATTGCAATGTGGTTTGTTGGTGGTCTTACCGCCTTCCATTTGTATCTCATCAGCACAAATCAGGTGATTTTCTTACAGCAAAGATCTCTGTTCATTGTCTCTCGTGCAACTCCATAACAACATCATTTACCATAAAAAACTACATAACATCTTTATATTACTATTGCAGACTACATATGAAAATTTTAGATACAGATATGATCGCAGATCAAACCCTTACCGCAAAAGTGTGGTGCAGAACTTTATAGAGATATTTTGCACTAGCATTCCCCCGTCAAAGAATGATTTCAGGGCTAAGGTACCCAGGGAGGCTGGGTTACAAACAAGACCAATTGGGGGTTTTATGAGTCCCAATATGGGTAAACCTGTTGATGACATAGAAATGGGCAGAAAGGCAGTTTGGGGAGACATTAACTCAGGGCTAGACCTTGGTGAAGGGCAACTTAACAGTAATGAACGTGTAAACATCAAGGATGGTGAGTTAGGTGAAATGTCACCAGAAATCAGGACTAATGTAGAGGATGCTGGAGAGCGTGTTGGTGTACATCCAAGACGGTCCAGCTGGGGAAGGAAAAGCGGAAGCTGGGAGATGTCACCTGAACTACTTGCTTTGGCTGCCAGAGCTGGGGAGTCAAATCGTGAGGGTGGAGGCAGCAGCAGTAACTTGAGAAAAGAAGATAATCGACATCTATAGCATAAGTTTTTGATGTATGGTATAGGATGTGCAATAGTGGCAGACTTGCTTCAATTGGGTGGTCTCCTTGGTTTGGCCTCCAAGCTTTCTAGTTGGGTGTGTTGTATGAGAGTGGGCTTTCGACATTGATGAGATTGCATTACAATTTGTGAAAAGTCCTAGTGTGTAGTTCTTGTGGAATCAGCAACTTGAAGCCCTCTTCGAGGGAATAGTAATGTTAATTTCTCTCTCTAGTGTTTGTGGCAGGCATTACTTTTCTTTTCCTGCTTGCTTCTTTCGTGTTGATATCTCTGGGCTTCTGAAGCACCATTGAGTCCAGAAAACACGCTTGTGAGTTTTGAACAGCATCCATAGAAAGGTTATATTACTGGGTACTTAAGCTGGTTTTTGTTTCTTGGCTTTTCAGCTATACTTGGCTTTTCATTCTAGCACAATGAAGCTTTTTTAGAAGTATACGCAGATTCAGAGTGAAAGGTTCTGATTCATATATATATATAGCATAGTTTTGTGCTTTTGTTGTGTATGTTTGTGGCTCAATTCTATTCTTCTCCATTAAATTGGTGCAATCTATCTATTCTCAGTACACCGCTGTCACTAAACATTCCATGGCTAAATGGAGTTGAAGTAAATCTTCAATACATTCGAGAGCATTGTATTCAGGTGCTTGCTTTAGCAAAGAGTTTTCACCCAAAGCGTATGATTATATAAATTGTTTGGTTATGAATATGATAGACCGGCGTGATTAAGATAATATTATATAATGCTATTCGATAATTTTAAACTTTATGTATAAAATTGAAAAAATAAAATAAAATTAAGATAGTGATTTTCATTGTTTTTTGGATATTCCATAGGTGCATCTTAAGGCTATTGAAGTGGTGGGATGTTTAGTTGTTTATATGGCAAGAATATTCTATGCGTGTAGGTAAAGGTGCATCTGGGGTGGCCTGGCTTGTGGCTAAGCCACGCAGAGAAGTCATGATCACAACAGCTGAAGTTCAACTCGTGCTTTTTCTATGATACCCTTGGGACACTAATGCGGTCTCACTTTCGATTTCCACGCACACGATTCTATGCAGTATGACCATGATGAGTGTGACCGATCTCGATTGTACATGTCCTGTCACTGTGGGCCCCGTGTTGCCAAAATGAAATTTATATTAATTCGAGAAAATTATGTGTCCCAAAATCAACGTTTGCAGTTAACTTAAATTAAATAATGAAATACATTTTTTTAATTTAAACAAAATATAATTTTTTTTAATAATTTAAATAGATAAGTAACATGATACAATATGACACTTTAGCTTTACTATAATGCCATCTGATCTTGGTGATGTAATTTTTTAAAATATTCACTCTCTAGTTTGTAATTTCTTTTCTTTATTTGAATATAATGTCATCTTCTATTTATATTATATTAATAACATTATTTTTTATTTATACAACTTTAATAATATTAAAAAAAGAGTATATATTATTATTTTTATTTGAGTTCTAAACCTTTATTTATTTTCTATTTGAGTTTTTGTTATTTGCAAAAATGTGTAAAAAAGTTTTTAGCTGATATATCATTAGTTTTTTTGTTAGATGTGACATGTGTTACATTCTCATTGGTCCACACATTTTCATTATATAAATAAAATAAGAAAATGTTGAAAAAATAAATAAAGTAATAAAACATTAAAAAAAATAAAAAATGTATTTATATATGTATATAATTTATTATTGCGAAAAGTAAAATACATATATTTTGTTTAGTAAAATAAAAAATAAAAAAATAAAAAAAAATTCCAACCACCCCAAAGGAAGGGGGTGGCCAGTGGCCACTTGTGGGGGGTGGGGGTCAACTCTCGATTGGGTTTCTCATTTGCATGACCCAATTTCTACAACCCACTTTTTTTTTGTGTGGTCGAAACTATTTTTTTTTAATTTTCATTTTCTTGCTTTTTTATTTTTTATTTTACTAAACTAAATATATATATTACTTTTCTCAATAATGAATTATATATACACATTTTTTATTATTTTTCTATTTATTTTAATGTTTTTCTATTTTTTATTACTTTTTTCAAATTTTCTTTTTTTATTACTTTATTTATTTTTTCAACATTTTCTTATATTATTTATATAATAAAATATATGGACCAATGAGAATGTGACACATGTCACATCTAATAGAAAAACTAATGAAATACTAACAAAGGACTCATTTGCATGTTTTTACTAATGATAAAGACTCAAATAAAGGTTTGGAATTCAAAAAAAAAAATGCCAAACATTAAAAACTAAATATATACTTTTCTCAATAATATTTATTCTTTTATTTTTAAATGTTCATCCTTTATTTAAATTATTAAAATATTTATTTTCTATTAAACTTAATTTCAAACGTTAACCATGGATATCATTTTCCTGATAAACATTACCCGTTTCCAGTTAGCCCCTAATATCATGGTACACGTCTCATTTAGGAGGCCCTTGTGTCCTTTTTTCTTAATCAAAATTTCTTTGCTGGGTTTCTTTTTGCCTCCTCGTCCAGCTTTATAATGTTGTGAAAGGAAGTAAAAAGGATTAAGATTTCACTACATGCAGAAGAATGGCCATAAAGACTGAAGAGACCAATAAAAGTCGATCCATGTATATAGGTCTCGCAATTATTCATCTTCATTTTCCAATTAAGTGTATAAAAATTAAAACCTGGCAAGTTAGTATTCCAACTTTTGGAAATATAAGGAATAGTAATTCTGGAGTCTCATTTGATAATTCAACAATGTATGGACCAGTATTTTGAATTAGTGACAGGGTTTGAGCTTGGGAAACTGAGCCCAATTTCAGTAAAACAAGTGAAATATCAGGAACCATTTAATAAGAAATTTATATAGTAGAATTAAAACCTAGAAATTCTTCTTAAACCCAAAATTTTGAAGTCTATCAAACCTTAAACCACAACTCGATACAAAGCCACAACCTAAAGATAGACACGTCAAGAAATATTTATTAAATCTTAAATTCCTAGGATACATGATTAGAAAATTAGGGTTTTCTAAGATACATCATTAGCTACGCGCTCGCATAACTAAGAATTTCACCCTTGGCAAGTCATGTTGTAAGACTCCAACGCCAGTGCTGCAACATGTTATAGCACCATTTGATCGTGTGCGTCCTAGTAAGCTGGTCAAATATATATATATATATATATATTGCCTTCATGGAAATATTCATATTTCTTTTTGACACATGAGATGATAGGCTAAACTAGCTCAATAAATTAATTAAAATTTCCTCTTCATATTGCATATGGAGATTCCAAATTCGGCTCTTCCCAGAGGTGTGTGATTAATTGTCTTCATCACACCATATTTAACATGTAAGATGCACATAGCCTTCATAGTCGCTTCTTATTTTATTGCTGCTGTTCTCGTTTCAGTCTTCAATCAACAACAGTTATATCGTCAATATGAAATTAGGAACAACATTTTAGCGATTATGGTGATTAAATAGGTGCCTACTCTATTTATGTTTCACATGGAAGGCGCCTCTGAATATTTCTCAATTGGTTAAGTTTTCTGTAAGGACATCTCCAATTTCCTCATGGCCAAATATATAGCCAATTTTGCTAAAATGTGTCTCATCTTACTTTATTATTATTTAATGTAGCCAAAGCAGACAGAGGACTTCGGCAGTGAGAAATCTTACACAACAATCTCTTTATGCATCACAATCCTCATGCGAATAGCAATCTATAAATGAAGCAATAGTAGCCCGTCCAGGGGAATTTTCTTTTATCAAAGCCAGACAAAGGGCAGAAATAGTAGTAGCTTATGGAAAACACAAACACTAGCCCCGACAAGACCACCTGTCAAGCCATTACTCATAAGATAAACGCACCCCTCACCCTTGACCTTCCATTTAGAAAATCCGCTCCTAATAAAATAGACTACCTATATGAAATCTCGTCTCAGCGAAGAAGAGAAAATAAAAAAGACCTCACATCTTTTAGTAAACCCTTATTCTACCTTTACAAGACCTTCTAGAACCATATGAAAATATTTGATAAAACCTCAATCAAAAGAGGACCTTGAGTATATTCAATCAACTTGCTTTGATCAATACCTTATCCCAGCCACGCAACAAGAGCACTTCGTAGTGCTCTAGATTCCACCTAAGCTACCAAGACATTAGCTATCCTAGAGGTACACTTACCTCCACTTTAGAGTAGTAAGGTTGGCTCTAACCTTCCATGGAAGGAAAGGACTACTTGTAGTAGCCATAATGGCGTTACTAGACACTTGATACTTGCAATACTAATAAGCTTGCATCGGCACTATGGAAACAACACTCAATGCTAGAACAATATGTGTCACATTATTTCCAAATCATACTATGGCATTGCAAGACCTAAAGCTGCTCGATGCCCTTCAAGTATAGGTACAAATTATAGGACCACCACAGACTCTTGATTCGATAGTAGCCAGAGTTCAAAGCCATTCCCTACAAGTATAGATTTTAAGGAGAAGATGCTCTAATTATTTCCAAGGACCCTTCACACACATCTAGATGCATATATGCTCTTAAGCAAATGACAAGGTCTGAGCTTGTAAAGCTTTTACTAGACTCATGGGTTACCAGTTATGAGAAGTGAAGATAGAGCACCATATCGATCCAATCATTTGATTCGACATTTGCAAGAAAAGATGATGGAACTATTACCATCAAGTTTGAGAGCAATACTGAACAAGAAAGTGTAACACCATTAATACTTCCTACATTGTTTATGGTGCAACTAGTTGACATTTATAAAACATCTAAGCCTGATAAGTTGCTTTAGTAGATCATTCAAAACTTTGGTCAAGATGGAAGGCCAAGATATTTTTTCAAAGATCTTTTCAATGGCCATTGTTATTTTGATGCTAATTGCAAATGTGGTGATTGCTATGTTAGGAAGAACTTTCCTAAAGACCATCTTAAGGGAGTTCGTGATGATAACAAAAAGAAAACACAATCCTCTGGTTGTTGGAAGAGGTACCAAGAAAGGGATCCTAATATAGGACCCCCTAAAAGACAATGAACAATGGTAGTACATGGTCTCCTATGGAGAACCAAAGAAGTCAGACCCTTCTTCAAATGATGATCAATCTTCTCTAAAGAGGAGAAATGATCTAAAACCACTAGAAAAATCTAATAAATCACTCTACGAGATTTACAAGGCTCTACAAAGAATTGAAATTAGATTAGAGCCTAAGCAAGCAAAAGCACATGCTTCACTAGTCCCAATTAGCAAAGGCTTACTCCACCAAAAAAAGTGAACTCTTGAATCATCCATGGTTTGGCTACTAAAAGATTCCAGTCCAAAATAAGATCTAGTAAAAAGGAGAAAGGGGGATGAAGCCTCATCCTTAGGGCATATAGAAAGACTCAAAGAAAGGGAAGAGGATGAACCATGTGAAGATGGAGTTGAGGAATATTTGGATAATGTCATCTAGAAAGCCACATGACAATTCAAGAAGGATGATAAAGATCCTTTGGCCATTTTCATGATGAAATCAAATGAAGAAAAAGATTTTCCACCATTAGAAGAATACCAAGTAGGTTAATATCGGCATCTGCCAAAGATTAAGGACCTTATTGACATGAATGCCTAAGGAAATAAATAGAAGAGTAGCGTAATAGAAGCCGTTCTCAATTGTTGAATTGATAATGCCATTGCATAAAACAAAATGCTCAAGAAAATTGGGATCGATATTAAAAATATTCAGCAAAGGTTGTTTACCATAGGAAAGATTGGACAAGGTAAGAAAGGCCATACTAGCACTTGAAGTCACGTTATCTTAATTCATAGAGCATAGGAGGTTGAAATTAAGAAATTAAGAACCTAAATAGGGATCTTAAAGGCTATACAAAAGGACTAGCCCTCTGAATTCGACCTTATTTACTCTAGTAGTACAAATGTGCCTAAGAAATATAGGAAGACCTTAATATCTTTCTCTTAAGGACACTAGAGAACTCCTAAAAAGAGCATTGTAGAATTGAGGAATTAGATAATACAAATGAAAGCGGTAAGGAAAAGAAAAGGAAAAGAACGAGGCACTTCCAAATGAAAGTCTAATTCTCCATACTCGACTCAAAACAATCCATTTTACACCTAAAATCTTAGGAATAGTAGTGATGAAAACATAAATGAACTTGATAAAGGTCTTGACATCTTCATGGTTAAAAGACATGAAGAAACCGATCTCATAAAGACCTTCCTTCAAGCTTACCAAAAGGATACACTTCCTAAAATTGCTATAGCTTACTCTAACAAAGGGGAAGCAAGTCCAAGAGCTATTCCAAGAGACTCATCAGAAATTGAAGAATTTTCTGGTGGACATACCACAAAGTTAGGCAATGACTTCACATCATCTAATGATGACTCTGTAACTAAATCAAACTTAGAAATAAATCATGAAACCAGCTCTAAGAAACTAGAAGAAGAAACTCCTACCAACTCACAAGCATCAAGTGAAGCACTACTGATGCTAAAGGTAATGTTACAGAATAAGCATTTAAATAATATTATATTTACTAGACAATGCAATTAATATAGTGTTAGGTAGGGGTTGGTAAACCAATTGTTAGGAACATTTTATCTATATATATCACTCCTTATATGTGTAGAAAGAAGACATTGATATACAATTATGTTACAAATTTTTATATTTATATTACATTTTTCTACATGGTATCAGAGCATTGATTCCTAAAGCTCTTTGAGTGCTTACCTTTGTTTGCCTTGCTCATCCTATTTGAGTGATCCATTGGTCTTGTTTGTGCATTGTGGGTGGCTTAGGGTTTGGTGAAGCTGTTAGCTAGCATTTGGTTTCTTCTATGGATTGTTGAAGTGGTGTAGTGGTTGATTTGTTTTGGTGTAGTGAGTTTGAAAATGTAAATTTACCATTGTGTGAAGGTCAGGTTTTAATTATTATTTGTTACTGTTGTTAGTAGCCTTTTGGGCTGACTTTGAGGATTAGGGTTTTATATTATTGGATATATCTTTTAGTTACTACTAAAGTCTTGTTTGTGGCATTTCATGGTTGAAGAACAAAAAACTGTAGTAGTAGATGTTATTCTAATAATTTTTAGAATCATGGAGCATAAGCTTACTAATCTTAATTATTTGGAATGGAGTAAGACAAGAGTTAGAAATGTGAGCCAAACGGGTCGACCTACGGGTTGAAGCGGGCCAGTTCGCGGGTTGAAGCAAGTTAACCCATGTTGGCCTGCACCTTATGCGGGTAAAAAAAGTCAGTCTAATGCCTTCGCGGGCTAATACCGATTAGGCGAGCCAACCTGCTAACCCACAAAACCGAGTAATTAATTAATTAATTTTTTTTAAAGTAAAGGAACATCTTTGGACCTTTTCTTCCTTCCTCCCTTGAGCCTTAACCACTCTCTTGCTCTCTTGCTCATCATCTCTCCCTATTTGGTTGTTCCCATCATCCTCCTTCTCTCCCACTCATTCCCACATCACCCACCCTAAAATACCACCACTAAACCCACCCCACTACCCCCACCCCCTAAACCAGTAGAAGAGGGTCTGATGACTCTCACTCTCTATCGCTCTTGCTCTCACTCTTTCTCACTCGCTCCTTTATTGTGTGACTGTGTGAGGATTGAGAAATTCGTTCCTTTTTGTTCACTTTCAATTGGTGGTGGTACTGTTTCTTTCTGCTCTCTACTCTTTCTCTATTTGCTTTCTAGCTTGTGAGTGTGACGTTTATGAGTCTGTGATGTGAGACGTGACTGACATTTTTTTTTCATTTTTTTAAAAAAATTCGGTAGGCCAACCCACCTCACATTGGGTTGGCTTTCGGGTCATGCAGGGCTAGCAAAAAAGCTTGCAATTAATTGTGGGCTAGATTTTCTAGCCCAACCTGCCCCCACATTCCTAACTCTAAGTAAGATGATTAAGATATATTTACGAAGTATGTTTCAAGATCATCATCTTACTGATAACCTACCCATTGATGATACACATAGAGAGTGGTTAAAAGATGATGCTAGTTGCAAATAAGGAATTCTATTAATACTGAAGTGGTTAGTTTGATTAATCACTGTGAGTATGTGAAAGAATTAATGAAGTATTTGGAATTTTTATACTCTAGAAAAGAGAATCTTTCTTGTATTTATGAAGTTTATAAGGCATTTTACTATCTTGAACAAAATGATTAGTCTCTTCAAGTATATTTTGTAAACTTTAAAAAGATTTATGAAGAGTTAAATGTCTTGTTGCCATTTAACATTGATATAAGAGTGTAATAATCACAATGAGAGAAGAAGAAAATTATGAGTTTTCTAGTAGGAATTAATCCTCAATTTGAGATTGCTAAATCTCAGATTTTGTCTAGTGTTGACATTTCTTCTTCACATGAGGTGTTTACTAGAGTACTCCGCATAGATAATAATAGTTTTGCTGCTCCTTTTGCTTCGACCTCTAGTGCACTTGTTAGTCGTAATGGATCTGGAGCTACAAAGTCATCTAATAAAAAAGGAAATAATAGAAGGCAAGAGCCAGAGGAAGTTGAATGTTATTATTGGCATGAGTGTGATCATACCAAACACACTTGTCAAAAGTTGTTAAATAAATCTTAGAAATCTCATTCAACTCATGTTGCAGTAGCTACTAGCACACTCAGTCCATTACTTAAACAAATAGTTACAATTTCTGTAGATGAATTTGCTCAATTTTGTTAGTACCAAGAAGCATTGAAAATTTCATCTCAATCTATTACTGCTATTGTTGAGTTAGGTAATTCTGATAAATGCCTCCTTTCCTCCATATCATAATGGGTCATTGACTCATGTGCTATTGATCATATGATAGGTAATTCTAATCTCTTCACTACTTTTAAACCACATACCTCATCTTCTCTTGTCACTTTAGCAGATAGTTCTACATCATTTGTTCTTAGTTTTGGCACTATACATCCTACTCGATGACTCTCTTTGTCTTCTGTCTTAAGCCTACTAAACTTCTCCTTTATTAGTAAGTTAGATTACTCGTAGTTTAAATTGTTGTGTCTTTTCTTTCCTTATTATTATTTGTTTTAGGATCTTATAATGAAGAGGATTATTGGTAAAGAGTGTCTTTCAAGAGGACTCTATGTTTTAGATACTCAAATGGAGGTGCCTAAACCTATTGCTTGCTCTAGTATCTTGACTCCTTTCAAAGTACACTATTGACTTGGCCATCCTTTTCTTTTTGCCTTGAAGAAAGTGTGTCCTCATCTATGGAATGTAACATCATTAGGTTGTGAAGCATGTCAATTTACTAGTTCTAGAATATAACATCATTAGATTGTGAAGCATGTTAGTTTGTTAAACACCATTGTCAATCTTATATGTCTCGTGTCAATAAGAGAGCTAATTCTCTTTTTAAGTTAGTTCATTAAGATGTTTGGGGTTCTTGTCCAATTATGTCCAAATTTGGATTTCATTACTTTGTTACTTTTGTTAATAACTTTTCTTGAATGACTTGGTTTTATCTAATGAAACACCATTTTGAGTTGTTTTCTTGTTTCACTGCTTTTTCTATTAAAACTAAGACTCAATTTAATACTTCTGTGTGTATTCCAAGACATGATAATGCTAAGGAATATTTATCTGATTGGTTCAAGACCTATATGATAAATAAAGGCATTGTTCATCAAACTTCATGTGTTGACACACTATCTTAAAATGGTGTTGCTCAAAGGAAAAATAAACATCTTACTAAAATAGCAAGGGCACTCTTATTTCAGAATCATTTTCTTAAGTATTTTTAGGCAAAAGTTGTTTCAACAACGTGTTTCTTAATTAATCATATGCCATCATCTTTTCTTCATGGTGAAGTTTCCTATAGTATTCTTTGTCCCCCAAGACCTTTGTTTCCTATTGAACCTCACATATTTGGTAGCACATGTTTTGTTCGAGATGTTTGACCTCAAGTCACTAGGCTAGACCCTAAGTCTATAAAATGTGCCTTCCTAGTTTACTCTAGTACACAAAAAAGGTAGCAATGTTATTGTCCTAGTCTTAACAAATTCATTATGTCTACTGATGTTAACTTTATGGAACACTATCCTTTCTTTCTTGCTTCTTTTGAGTCTACAGATAAACAGAGGGAGAATGATGATTTATTAGTTCACTACATTACCTATCAAACATCAAGTATGCCCCTTACAACATCATCTACCCTACCTCCTTCACCTCCACCACCTCCTCCGCCAATTCGTTATGTGTATACCAGATGGTAGCCTCCTCTTGTTACAAGTCTAGCATTAGTTTCCCCTTTGGCATTAGATCCACCTAACAAAGACCAAGACCTTTTGATTGCTTTTTGTAAAGGTAAAAGTCAATACACTTACCCTATTGCCTCATTTGTACCATACGATCGTTTATCATCTTTCACATATTCCTTTGTTGCCTCTCTTGATCATGTGTCCATTCCTTGCACTCTTCATGTTGCAATGATAGAAGAAATAAATTCTTTAGATGCTAATGGCACTTGGGATTCGGTAAGCTTACCTGCAAGTAAAAAGGCTATTGGATGCATATGGGCATTTGCAGTCAACATTAATCTTGATAGATCTTACTTGCCTCAAAGCCTATCTTATTGATAAGGGCTACGCCCAAACTTATGGTGTTGACTATTTTAATACTTTCTCTCCTGTAGCTAAATTGACATCTGTTCATTTATCTATCTCTATGATAGCTACTCATGATTGGCCCTTACATTAACTAGATATCAAAAATGCCTTTTTACATGGTGATCTTTAGGAGGAAGTTTATATGGAGCAATCACTTAGGTTTGTTGCTTAAGGGGAGTATGGGAAAGTTTGTTGTCTTCATAAATCCTTATATGGTTGAAGTAGGGTCCTCATGCTTGGTTTAGAAAATTTAATCAGGTAGTGGAAAAGTTTGGAATGACCAAAAGTAAGTCTGATCATTTAGTGTTTAATAAGCATTCTTCGTCTAGCATCATTCTTCTTACTGTTTATATGGATGGTATCATCATTACTGGAAGTGATGTGAGAGGAATATCATCTTTGAAGTATTTTCTTCATAGCTAGTTCCAAACAAAGGATTTAGGGTCTTTGAAGTATTTTTTGGGAGATGAGGAATGAGAAAGGTAATTTCTTGTCTCAATGAAAATATGTAATTACTTGTTATTTGAGATAGGAAAGTTCGGAGCAAAACCATGCAGTACCTCGATGACACCCAATTTGCAATTGGCGCAGTGTAACACGTGAAATTAAAGTAGGGTTTTATCACAAATCGTTGATTCTATGAATACCCAGAGTGTGATAATCAAATACCAATTGATTATATGAATTCTTAGGTATTTAGCATCCAAATTCGATAATTATATGAAATTCAAATATTTAGGAAGAAAATAGAGCAAAGACGGCTCCAAAATCCCAATAATACTAAATGAATCTCCTATTCAATGCCCTACGACATACAAATAATAGCAAGCACAAAGCTGCCAAAAAATAGAACATAAAATTTTTCCAAAAATAAAAATGCTTAAAAAATTGCCAAAAAATAGAAATGCCTAAAATATAAGAACATAAGTAAATTAAAAGACAAATACAATGCCACAAAAAAAAAAAAAACTCAAAATAGAGGAGTTTATAAAAAGTTATAAGTAATGTAAAAATTATCAAAAATAGCAAATTTGACTATTTTAGGGATTAAATGAAGGAATTTGCCTTAAAAATAGCATAACTCATTTAGTGTTGATTTCTTCGAGTTAGTCCATTTTCTTCGAAATAAGGTCCAAAATCAATAAATCGTAATTGACCCATTTTTTGTCCTATTTCACTATGTACTTATTTGCTAGTACCTTCACCTCATCAGCAACTCATCAAGGATGGAGAGTTATTCAAGGATCCTAAAAGATATAGAAGATTGGTTAGGAAGCTAAATTACCTCACAGTAATTCATCATAATATTACATATTCTATGAGTGTTGTAAGTCAATTTATGTCTTTCTTAACAGTTCATCATTGGGTTGCCTTAAAATAGACCATGTGTTAATTAAAGGGTGAACCTACATGAGGTATACTATAAAAAAAATATGGTCATTCTCGTATAGAATGCTTTTTAGATGCAGATTGGGTTAGGTTTAAGGAAGATTGAAAATCCATAACTAGCTATTGTGTTTTCTTTAGAGGAAATCTAGTTTCATAAGTAGAATGTTATATCTAGATCTAGTGCAAAATTAGAATATAGAGCCATGACTCAATCTACACGTGAGGTGATGTGGATACACCAAATTTTAACTAAGGTTGGGCTCAAAGTTTCTAAGCTAACAAAATTGTGGTGTGATATTCAAGCTACTCTTCATATTATATCTAATCTTGTGTTTTATGTACAAACTAAATATATTGAAATTGATTGCCACTTTGTTCATGAAATGATATAACAAAACTTGATCTCTATAGGATATGTGAAATCTAGAGAACAACTTGGAGATTTTTTTACAAAAGCTTTAAATGGGACTTGATTTAGTTATCATTGTAACAAGCTAGGCATGATCAACATCTATGCTCTAACTTAAGGAAGAGTGTTATGGAACAAGCATTTAAATAATATAATATTTACTAGATAGTATAATTAATGTAGTGTTAGGTAGGGGTTGGTACATTAATTATTAGGAACATTTTATCTATATGTATTACTCCTTGTATATATAGAAAGAAGACATCAATATAAAATTATATTACAATTTTTTACACTTATATTACATTTTTCTACAAGTAAGAAGTACCAATGATAAAGAGATACATTTCTAGGCATCTGATCCTAGGCTAAGTTTCATAGAAAGAAAGCCCTTTAAAAGTAATGTTACATTCACAATAGATGATATTCTATACTTTAAGTGGCTAAAAAGGCTACAAGAATTTCACTCATGGTTAACAATTAGGGCTCTTACACAACCTAGCCATTTTGAAGTATTGATAGAATTTGTATCCTGATTTACTAGGATATTGAAAGATTGGTGGAAAATGGTATCAAACTAGGACCGATTGACTTTCCTGCTTCAAACATACTTTAGTTAGACAATTAGAACACTCTACCAATTCTTGATTGGAAGTCTTGAGGATTTTAAAAAAGAAAAGAGAAAGGAATTCTTTGATTGAAGATTTTGCTCCTACAAAAATACAACTTTGGACTTGCATTATAAAAAAAAATGGTCTGATTGTTTACCAGTTAGGAGTAGATTATTCGCTAAAGCCAGTCTTCCTATCTTTTATACTTAAACCTCTAGCTATGGGGGTAGAACGATTCTTTAGGCTTTGAAATCAAAGGATCATAGATGTACCTATTGGAGAAATCCAATAGACATTGCACCTAGTTATTGATGATATGTGCGGGTGTGAGAAGAGACAAATACTTGAGGATTACCTTAAAGGAGGAAAAATCCTTAGCAAAGTATGCAAAAAACTAAGTTTACTGATTAAGTGCAAATACTCCTTAAAGAAGTGTGATTGTTCTACAAAGAAAAAGAAGCATTTTAGAAGGATTGTACCAAAAAGATCCTACCAATAGAGAAGAAAAAGAAAACCATCTAAATGGAAATACTTTAAAAGAAATAGTAGAAGAGGAAGGAAATCCTCTAGGTGTTTCCTTTGCAACAAGATAGGACATTACGCTAAGCTAAACAATGTCTAAATAAAGGGTTACAGAAAATTATCTAAGAAATTTTAGACAAGACTAGAATCCAGATCAGTGAAGAAGATGATCTCAAATCCTTATTTTCAGTAGATGAAGAAATCTTTAAGAAAACTTTGTTTTCTTTACAAGCACACTCTAAAACTTCTAGCTCTGAATGGCTAGACTCCGATGATGAATCTTATTTTGATCAACTCAAAGAAGTAGTCCAAGAAGAAATCAAGAGCATACTAAGTACTCCTCATGTTCCTGTCCATCCTCATAAGCAAGTATGTAAGGCCAATTCCTATGATAGCCTTTATCGACTCATGATCAAGTGAGAGTATCTTAAACCTTGAGGTGCTACCCAAAGAATATTGGAGTATGTACTCTAAGAGTTTTGTTATAGAATCAAATGAAGAATTCAAGGTCTACTTAAAAAGTAAACCCATTAAGCTTTAATTCTTTGCAAATTATTAGATTATAACCTTAGTTCTTGGGTCACCTTTGCCAAATAAAGACATAGTAATCGGATGTGATATCCTCTTTAAATTGGCCAAATTGAATATTTACCATAATGGCATAAGATATAGAAAATGCTTTAAGCCTTAGATTGATATTCCAAAATTCTATGCCATCAAGGGATTGTCCATGTTGGAGATTGCAGAGAAACTAAGGCAACAAACATATGTTGATATTCACACTAAATTTCTTAGGAAGTGTGATAATAATGAGTAGTTCTTTGTTAAGCTCAATTTCAAAAAGAATGAAAATATCAATCCTCCTAAGGCAAGTCACTCAAGAATGAATCTTGAGCATACTCAATATGTTGAGTAAGAGTGTCAAGAACTTCTTCAACAAGCATTGATAGATCCATTAGATTTGTAGTGGGCTTGTGAGGCCTTTTATGTGAATAAAAGATCTAAACAAGCCTGAGCAAAGTTAAGGTTGGTAAATTACCAACCCTTTAACCATTTCATCCAAGATGATAAGTTTCCCATACCAAATAGGAGTACAATATTCCAAAACATTGAAGAAGCTAGAATATTTTCAAAATTTGGCCGTAAGGCTAGATTTTAGCAATTTGGCATTTATCCTGGGGCAAGCCCAAGATAAGGTTTTGTATTCCTAATCATCATTATTAATGGAAAGTCCTTTTTTTAACTCAAAACTACTCCATCATTCTTCCAAAAGGCAATGATAAAAATCTTTAAGCCCATCATGAATAGTGCTATTATCTATATTGATGATATTCTATTATACAGTCTTGATGAAGAAAGCTACATAGAGCATTTGGAAAAGTTCCATGATATAGTGCTCTCATATGGTGTCATGCTATCTATGTAAAAGATGAAGATTGGAAGAACTAAAATGGAATTTCTCATCATGAAAATTAAAGATGGTTATTACCAGCCTAAGCCATCCATAACCCAAGAATTGTTAACATTTCTTGATAAAGACTTCAACACAAAACAAATACAACAATTTTTGGGAATAGTCAACTACCTAAGAGATTTTATCATGAAGATCTCAAGATACACAAGTCCTCTCTTTAAGATGTTGAAGAAAAACCATCCATAGTGGGGAGAAAGGTAGACACATGTAGTAAAAATTCTCAAGGAGAAACTCTAAGATGTATCTCCATTGAAAATATCATTTGAAGGTGAACTTATACTCTAGATTGAAGCCACGATAAATATTGGGGAGCCATTTTATTAGAGAAAAATCAAAATAAAAGGAAAAAAATTGGATATAGAAGTGGAAGATTCAAGGATTCAGAAATCCATTATCATTCAACTTTTATGGAAATCCTTGATATCAAATATGCAATTTAGAAGTTTGAATACCATCTTATGCGAACTCATTTTAATGTTGAGATGGACATGTCCTTATTCCCTAAGATGTCATAATTCACATAGAAATCGGTTCTATATCCACAATTATTACAATGGAAAGAGTGGTTCTCCAAATATTCCTACGAGGTCAAACATATCAAAGGAGAAAAGAATTCTGTTGCAAATTTTCCCTCAAAGCTTTAGCAAGTTAAAGATATGGCTAATATAATAGCCATGTATAATTGTTCAAGATCATCAAGTTCCTCTAAACCCCCTCCCTTCTATAGGCCAAAGAGGTACTAGGAAACAAGATCTCTAGAACTTACAAAAATCACAAATCGAGGAAGATTTGAGCAAGAAACTAGAGAGAAAATTTGGCATTACTAGAAATTGGTATTCAAACATTATGGAGGCTTGAATCTTAGGCCATTTGGATTACATCCAAAATATCCATTCATTCATATTTCATCTACACATTTTTGGCTTTAGGTTCACAAACTCAATTTCCACTAGAACTCAAGTGGTTTTATTGGTATTTGTTTCATCATTACACCATAGCAATTCAGTTTCTAGCTCATGAAGCTTACTAGTTTTTAAGAAAGATTAGGAATGAGCCAGATGGAAATCATCTCCCCATTTAACTGAATTGTTATGTTGGTTTAGAACATTAGGAATGTGGGAAGAGATCATTGTGCAGAGGACTAATTACACATCTGCCAACAGTTCCAGAACCAGTATCCCTAACATAAAAGTTTTAGTTCAATTAAAGCAAGAATGGGTTGAGTGGGAAAGGTTCCAATATTATTCTATTACCTCCTGTATTATCTTCAATAGTTACAAAGGAGATATAAGAGATAATTTGGAACAATACAAAGAAAACCAAAGGAAGTTTTGTATTGTTAACCTCACCATTCTACAAGAAATATGGCTTGGACCATTTGATTCAGAAGTGCCAAGGGATTTTAGTGGAAATTATGAAGAGACAAAGCCAAAGATAATGCAAGCATTAAGAGAGCATGAAAAAATGTTGAATAATGAGAAAATGGACATCGATGTTGAAGAATATCTTGCTGGCTACAATCAAGACCCAAATGATGATTCATATTTTTCTCCAAAGAGCAATTTATCTTCATCACACGAGCCAATAAAGTAGTCAAAAGATTTATGTTCCCAAGGGTGTAGACAAAAGCAGAGAATCTAGTAGCTTTAGCTTTATGTCTTATATATTGTTTGAGCAAAAAATCTAGTAGCCTTTTAAATATTTAAGCTTTATTAAAAGTCGTATAGTGTCTTTGTTGAATATGTATTGCTATACCTATTTTATAGTGTGGAGTCCTATCATTTGTATGCATGACTTGGTTGTGCAAGTCACATGTTATCTATCTCGTTATGTAATTGTTTCTTTATATAAGGGGAAACATAATGATGTTGTGGGTAGACTAAGATCAATAAAATTTTGAATGTGTGCTTCTCTATCCATGGCCTTCTAAAACTTCTCTCTTCTCTCTAATCCTCATAAGAAAGATTTTTTTTTGGATACTTAGTCTATCTTTCAAGATTCAAAATATGCTTTGTATTTGCCTCTATTAGAAATGAATATAACAATATAATAAAGAATGTATGACTTCTCAAAATATCTTGTCCACCTAAACAGTACTTTGTAAGTTGCCACTCAAGGCAAGGAAGCCGTTTACCTCTTAGAGTTGCAACTTTGGACTACGAATTGGATCAAGATATCTTTCCAAATTGGCAAAATTGAATATTCATCTCGATGGCATAAGATTCAAGCCTTACATTGATATTCCAAAATTCTATGCTATCAAGGACTGTCCATGCGATCAATTTTCTATGACGAATGGGCTTTCGTATTTATTAATTACATAGAGATGCTTCGAATAAAATAAGGATATGATTTTATTTTATTTTATTATTTTTATTTAACCTATACAGTTAGCAATCATGCACCTCAAGTTCAAATACAACATATTCAGGCACATATCAAGAGGAGAGGAGGGCATCGCCTTGAGGCTTTGTCTCTTATAATTCTCCTACTTCTTCCCTTTAAGTAATTTCCATTGTACTAGGAATATATCAGATGCTCCCTTTAAGCAAAATCTCTTCGTTTCCTACATTCTTATTTTCGGCAGTGGGATATAGGGACTCGAGCCAGCATTAGATTATATCAGATGCTCCCATTACTTTGGAGTTGTTATAGCTGAGAGGAAGCAAAAACCATAGCTAACTACTTTTTATTCTTGAAGGAATTGAGCCCAAGCTGCCATGACAATGGTTTAATCAAGATAGGTCGTGATCTTTTTCTTCTTCCTTTTAATTTCTTCTTCTTTTCTTTACACTTCGTACGATTCTGACTTACTTCAACGTCATCTTCCTTCTCATTTTTACTTCTATGCAAATGATTACAGCAGGTCTTGGAAAATTGGGACCACGTCTTTTGTTATATAAGTAGGACAGTAAGGACAAGAGACTACAATCTTCTTCCTTCCAGCTTGAGCTTTTGGCTGTAAACACGTGATAGTAGGATGGATAGATAGATAAATAGAAGTAGAAAATAGGATATTTAGAGCCGAACATTCCCCCCCTGCGCCAAAACCCCCACAAACCCACCCCCCCCCCCTCTTTTTTTCAAATCTGCAAAATAAAGCCATGTATAGAGGTTTCTTATACAAACAGTAACTTCATCAAATCCTATCTAATATAAGATAGAAAATTCTTTAAACGAAGGACAGACACTGTTTATAATTCCTAGACTTTAAACCCACCTAATCTTGACCACTTCTAATCATTACATCACAAAAAAAAACAAGATACATCAACTGAAAGTATCTTTGAAAAATCTTAAAACTTAACACTCCATAAGATTTTTCTTAGATGCTCCAAGCATTTTCCTTTGTGCTTCAAATTTTCCTTTATGCAAACCCTTACTTAAGATGTCAGCAACTTGTTGTCAACCCATATTACCGTTGCATTGGTTTGTTTCATGCTCAAATCCTCAATTAAATTTCTCAACCAAATGGCTTGATTTGCAGCTCTTGCAGCTACAATGTACTCTACTTCAGCAGAGGATTGGGCCACCGCTAAACACAAGAACCAAGATTGAATGCATAACCTGAAGTACACTTTGAATCTTCAAAACTTCCAGTCCAATCATTATTAGAGAACCCCTGCAACAATCCCTTTTTCTATTGATTTATACTCAACACCATAACCCAAAGTCCCTTTAACACATTTGAGAACTCTTTTAGCAGCCACTATGTGTTTCTCCCTTGGCTCTTGCATAAACCTTGATAAGAGGCTAACTGAATAGATCAAGTTAGGCTTGGTGATGGTCAAATACAAAAGGCTTCCCACCAAACTTCTATAGCTTCTAGAATCAACCAGTTTACCAGCATCTTCTTTGGTTAATTTCTCATTTGCCACTAAAGGAGTAGATACTATCTTACAATTCTCCATTTTGAACTTCTTTAGCAATTCCGTGGCATGCTGCTGTTGAAAAATGAAAATTCCACTTGACTTTTGTAGAATTTCCATTCCAAGAAAATAGTGCATTTCTTCTAAATCGGAAATTTCAAAAATGCTTTCCATTTTAGCCTTGAACTTGCTTATTTGCAGTTCACTACTCCCGGTTACAAGTAAACCACCAACATATAGAGACTCAATCAGCATATTTTCATTTTTATCCTTTTTGATATAAAGAGTGGCCTCAAAGTTGCTCTTCATAAATCCAAAACTTGTCAAATACTTGTCCACCTTGTTGTACCAAGCTCTTGGAACCTGCTTTAGGTCGTAGAGAGCTTTGTTCGACTTGTAAACGCATTCTTCCTTCCCTTTAACTTCAAACCGCCGTGGCTGATTAACGTATATATCTTCTTCAAGCTCTCCATTTAGGAAAGCAGATTTGACATCAAGGTGAAACGATCTCCACTTTTTTTGGGCAGTAAGAGCAATTAACAATCTTATAGTGTCGTGCCTACAACTGGTGCAAATATATCTCCGAAATCCACACCATATTGTTGTGCATAACCTTTAACAACAAGTCTTGCTTTCAACTTGTTCAAGGACTCATCAGGATTAATTTTGAGCATAACCCTTGCCAACACGTCTTGCTTTCGGCAGAAAACGCGAATCGAATTGAACTGCATCAGTTGCATTTGGCTACTGTCGTGCTTCACTGGTCATCGTGGGAAACTTTAGTTGGCTAGAACGAACTCCAATAGCCGCTTTCGGTCACTGTTGAGCTGCGTTTGTCACCGTGACAAGTTCTTGTTGGCTGGAATAAACCTTCCATTTTTTCTCACAACCATGAGTAGGCTCATCTCTTAGTCTCTCTCGTCTTTTTTTCTCTTTTCACCGCTGTCAAACACAGCTGTAACGGACAGGGACGACACATCCTTGCAACCCGTTGATAACAATCTTATCTCCCTTCGTTACTTTGATTCTCGCATTCCTCATGTTAAGTAATAAATATAAGCTTATAAAATATGCTGTGAGTTTTATATTTATTATTGAATACGCTCCTTTACTTGTGGGATGGGATTCGTTTGAACCAAAACCTCCGATATCATGTTAAATCATGTTAACATTTACTGGACCTTCTTTGAAGTTTTTGTCATCGTCGCGTTCGAACTTGCAAGTAATCGTTTGTTCCACCTCATTTGCCTCCACTAGAAGCTTATTGCTAGAGCTCGTGAACAGTACGCAAGGAGTCGAGAGTGTGTGGAGCCATGTATTTCAGGTTCGTCATTGACTATCATTTATCTTCGACAAGGATCGGTAGCTTCGAATCTGTTCCAAGTTATTTTTCATAATTCATTCATAATTGCTTTTGTTAGTATGTACAAGGTTACTAGATTAGAATAGTATAAAAAATATGATAATTGTTTAAGATAGTATTGAATTAGAAAATGGTTTAGAAGAGACAATAGAGTAGAATAGAAGGTGTTTAGAATTGAAGAAGTAATTGTATTTGTTCTTTTTTTTTTTTATAAATAAATAAAAGTTACAATTACTTTCTAGAATATTTAATGGAAATATATTAACTAATGATTCTAGAAATTATACTTAACATCTTTTCTAAAACGTAAATCTTATAATAAACTTGATCTAAGATATGGATCCAAGTATATAATTTTAACAGCTTTCACTTCTTGGTGGCTGGTTCTATGGCCATGTTGTTGATGTGCATCTCTTTGTTCATGTAGCATCTCTGGTATGGCAATATACTTGGTATTTGGCTTATCCTTCGCATGCTTTTTCATGCTTTCTAGAATATATATTTTTTTTTTCAAGGAAAGCCTTCCGACTCGACTCTGCACAGTTATTAAGTGCTTGACACGTGAGCTACTCATATTCGTTAAAGTATGGCCTCGCATGGACAGTTATTTAAACATCCTCTAGTTGGAGTGTGCACGTCCTCTAGAGAATGAAGTGAGCTCGGGATCATTTTTCTTAACACGTCTGCCTTCTTTTATATTTTATTGTTTTCACCATTGTGTTGCCTCTATTTAAGATATTTCATAGGCCAACGTCGACAAAGATCAATTAACAAAATGTTATTGTTAACATATTTTTAGTTTAGTGGTATGAATTTTGGTTTTTAAATGAAATAAATTCGATTTAATTTTTTTTCCCGTTTCAATTATAAAAAAAATATTATAAATAAATTGATAATTTAAGCCATTGGTATTAGGGTGCGAAAATAAGTAAAAAGCTATTGAAACTTATTGATCAATTGTTGTACTGTGAAAAGAAAGAAGAACAGAAGACAAACAGAGCACCAAGACGAAGAAAAATGCTTCAGATTGTATTCTCTTTGTTAAGTTTGTTGTATACAATAATTATCTATTTGTATGTGCTCTACTTTCATGTGTGCAATAGTTACATGTGTATTTAATAACCCCCTTTGAGTAGCACTAGTAAGCTTGGTGAGGAAGTTTGCTAATTGCAAGGTGGAAGGAATATAAGAAATGTTAAAAATCCCTAATGCTTTGTGATCTCTAGTGAACTTTACATCAATCTCAATATGTTTTGTGTGGCTATGAAAACATGGATTTTCAGCAATAGGCTTCACTAATTTACTATATGAGAATAATATGAGAGGTAAAGAGATGTGGATGAGCAAATCATGAAGAACATAAGAGGTCCAAAGTAACTCCTTTATGGTGGAAGCAATACTCTTATACTTTGCCATTGCTAAAGATGTGGAGACAATGAATTGTTTCTTGTTCTTCCATGAAATAAGCGAAGAATCAAGAAAAATACAAAAGCCAGTAAGAGACTTTTGGTCTATATGACAAGTACCCCAACTCACATCCTCAAAACCATATAAAGTGAGAGGAGAATAGGATGAATAGAACAAATCACAATCAATAGTGCCTTTAAGATATCTTAACACCTGAAATGTAGCAAGTAAATGGGGTCTTCTTGGATTGGAAACAAATTTACTCAATTGAAGTATTGCAAATGACAAATCAAGATAAGTTGATGTCAAGTATAAGAGTTTGCCCACTATTCTACAATACAATGAAGAATCTAGAAGAGGATAACCCAAAGTAGCATCGAGATGAGTAGCAGAAGAGAAAGAAGTAGTAGTTGGTTTAGTTCCTATGAGACCAACATCCTGTAATATATCAAGTACAAATTTTCTTTGATTTAACATGAACCCACTAAAAGTGCAATAGATATCAATTCCTAAGAAAAATCTGGCTTCCTTGAGATTCTTGATAGTAAAAGCTTTATCAATGGACTATTAGATAGTATCAACATTGGACAATCAAACCCAACACAAAGCATGATAGGTGTTTAATTATATATATATGTTTGAGTGTGTAAAATTTAAAGTATTTTTTCCTTAATTTAGCATGTTTTTGAAGAATTTAAATTTTAATTGAATAATATTTTGATTTTAGGACCTTGATGGATAATTGAATTAAAAAGGAAAAGTGAAATTCAATTTTACTTAATTTGGAGCTAAATAGAAGAAGTTATGAATTTTTTAAGATAGATATGGGTAATAGAGATGACCATATCAAGATTATGTTGAAATTGAAGGTTAAAAGTTAAGAGTTACATGGGAGCTAGACACGACCGTGTTTATTGGTTGTGTATATCTCAAAAATAATTATTTTTAAGCACGACTTAGACACGACCTCTAGACACAATCGTGTTTAGGCCATGTCAACCGTAACGTCCAATATTCCAAGTTTTTTATTGTCGATTTTGACACGATCCAAAGTATAACCGTGTTAGACAACATGTTGGCCTAAAAACAGAGTTTTTGGCCTAAGAAAACTTTTTTTTTTTAATTTGTTATAGGTTTTTTTTAGAGACTAGAAGATTATTATTCTGTACTTCAAGAGTTAAGGTTCTCCTTTAATCTCTTTGATGATGTATGTTTTTAAATCATTGAGGATTTCTGTTTTCAAGATGAATAGAACTTAATTTCTTAGTATTTAGACTTGTAGATTGTAGGATTATTATGTGACTAGATTTATTGCTACTCAATGAATTTTTAGATTTTTTGATTCAAGTATATATTCTTGATTTTATTTAGATTAATATTTTTAGGATATTCTTTTAATTATTTGATATTATACATTATAATTGAGAAATTTGGTCTGTAATTAGATCAAGCATGTTTAAAGAGAATTGATGTAATCTTAGAGAAAATTTACATAATTCTTCCAGAATTAATTAATTTGTTTTTAAGGAATTCATTGTTCTTAATACAAATTTTGAAATATGCTATTATGAAGAGATTCAAATAAGTATTTTTAAGATTAGGGTTAATAAGATTGAAAAAGTTATTAAACTAATTTAGGAATTCTTCCAGTTAATGAAATTAAAGAAAGATTTGAATGAACTTTGTTGATATCACATAATAATTCCTAAGGAAAACAAAGTTTAGCTACTTGTTTTACTATCTTAAAGTTAGTTATAATCAGTTTTACTCTTCTTTCTTTTAATTTAATCTTTAGTTCATTAGATAACATTTAGTTATAGGTTTTAATTCAATTAATCTTTACAAATTACTAGTTAGATAATAGGGTGTAGGTTAATATTAGTATTTGTAATCCCTATAGGATGATATCTGTATTTAATTCACTATATTATAAAATTTGATAAGTATACTTGCCTCACATCAAGTTTTTGATGCTATTGCCAGGGATTTCAATATTATGAATATTGATCACTTTATTAATTTAACGATTTTTTCTATTTCTTGTTTTTAGTTTTTTTCTTTCTTTTTTAGTAGTGCATGACTGGAAATATACTATTAGATTTCTTAGAGATCTACGACATCTTTAAGATTAAATGGGCTTCTGATGATGTAATCAAATTGCAACTCTTCCCTTTCTCATTAAGGGGTCGGGCAAAACAATAGTTGAATTCACTTCTAAAGGGATTTATCACTACTTGGGATGATATGGCTTAGAAATTCCTTGGAAAATATTTTTCACTTGCTAAAATAGCTAAGCTCCAAAAGGACATATCATCCTATGCACAATTAGAGGCCAAGACCTTGTATGAAACTTGGAAAAGATATAAGGAGCTATTGAGGATGCCCACATCATGGCCTCCTTCTATGGATACAAATTTAAACTTTCTAAAATAGTTTGAATTTGTCAATAAAGCAAATGATAGATGCTATTGTTATAGGAACATTGATTACTAAAACACCCGAAGAGGCCTAATCCTTGATTGAGGACACAGTGATGAATAACTCTCAATGGGAAGGTGCTAGGGTGAGAAATAGGGCAGCGGGTATCTATGAAGTAGATGTAGTGACAACTCTAGCTAATAAGGTTAATGCAATTAGTAGGAAATTGGATGCACTTTCCATCAATCCCTGATGTAATTCAAGAGAAGCTAATGTAGAGGGAATTGGGACTCAACATCAATGGGAACAAGTAAATTATTTAAAAAATCCTTCTACACCACAAAATAACCCATATAACAATTCGAGATAAAGAAATCATTCAAATTTCTCTTGGAGCTATCATAATCAAAATCAATAAAGGATGAATTTGCCTTTACTATGATTCTAGTGACCCCTATCATAAGAGAAGAAATCGGACTTGGAAGAACTTTTAACTAAATATATTTAAACTAATGAGACTAGATTGCAAAATACTAAAACATCTCTAAAAAATCAAGAAGCCTCTATTTGTAAAATGGAAAATCAAGTGGGACAACTTGCAAAGATAATGGTTGAGAGACAACAAGGGACATTATTGGGAAACATTGAACCAAATCCTAAGGAACATGTGAGAGCGGTGACTCTTAGAAGTGGAAGGGAGTCGCAAGTTGAATAAAAAACTAGCAAAGAGTCAACAGGAAATGGAGAGGAAGTTAAGAAAAAGGAGACTGAGAAGCCATCAAAAGTGAAGAAATACAGACCACCTATATCTTATTCTCAACGCTTGTAGAAAGACCACTTTAACGAATAATTCAGTAAGTTCCTTGAAATTAAAAAAAAAAAAAAACTACACATTAACTTATCCTTTGTTGATGCCTTATCACAAATGCCTAAGTACACTAAGTATTTGAAGGAACTACTATCGAATAAGAGAAACATAGAAGAGATATTAACTACAACATTATGTGAGGAATGCTTTGCGCTGATACAAAATAAGCCACCACAAAAATTAAAGGATCCAAGAAGTTTTACTTTACCTTGTCTTATTGGTAATTTATCAATAAATGGAGCTCTAACTGACCGAGGTGCAAGTATAAATTTAATGCTACATCATATGTTTAGAGAATCCTAAATTAACACATATGAGCATTTAATTAGCCAATAGGTCCATAAAGTATTCCATTGGCTTTATTGAAGATGTGCTGGCTCAAGTAGGTACATTCATTTTTCCAGTGGATTTTGTAATCTTAAATACATATGTTGACATTGAGGCACCACTGATTTTAGGCCATCCTTTCTTAGCTACTGTTAGGGTAGTTATAGATGTAGGAAATTAGATGTTAACTCTAAAAGTTGAGAATGAAGAAAGAACCATCAAGACATCTAACACAATTCAACAACTCTCTAAGAGTAACGATATTTGTTATTTTTTAAATACATCTAATCTAAGAACCTTCAAGACACTTGACATGATCCAACAACTCTCTAAGAGTAACAATACTTGTTATTTCTTAAATACACCTAATCTGCTTGGTTCCACTTGTGTATAGGATGGCATTTATACAAACTTAGTTCAGCAACATCTCATTCATGGCAAGCAATATGGTCTAGATAAATTCAAGCAATTTGAACACCAAAATTTTCATGATTGTTCCCTTGACTAGCAAAAGAGAAGTACGTTGAGCCAATGGCATTAAATAAAAGCGTTTCTTAAGAGGCAACCTAAGTTTAGTTTTTTTATTAGCTTTCCTTAACATACTTTATTTTAATTAGATTTATTTTCATTTTTATTATAAAAAAAAGCAAGCTAATTTTTTTTCGAGTTTGACACGACCACTAAACACAGTCGTGTTAAGGATGTGTTGAATATAAGAACATTCTTTGAATGTAACATGACCACTAAACATGAGTATGTTGAAGTAGTGTTAAGATTGTTTATCAAAAATAATTTTTTTCGAGAATTACACAACTTTCTGACATGGTCATGTTTAGGTGGTGTCTAATGGGGTCTTGAAATTAGTTTTTTTCGAGAAAAACATGACCCATAGACATGATCATATTAAGGTCGTGTCAGAACATCCAAAGAATGTTAATTGTTTACGAAAAAGTTGCACAAACTTTAGATATGATCATGTCTAAGGCCGTATTGGGTGTATCCTATTGTAATTATTTATGAGAGATACACGGTCTTTAGACATGGTCATATCTTAGCTATGTTGACTCTAAATTAGTTATTTTAATTTTCTAGGCACGAATACGAGAAGATGAGGAGGATTATAATCATGATTACAGTGACTAATTTTTTTTTAATCTTTATTTTCTTTGATGTAACTAGTGAGACTAATGTGGCTTGCTAAACTAGATTGTATTAATTTTTTTTCTCTTTCTTTTAACTATTGTTTTATTGTTTTGTTCCTCTTTGCATTTTTGTAGCTTTTACATGTTTAGAGCATTCAAGATCAATTATTTTACATGCTAAGCTCGTTTTGGATTAGAACAGATGCCATATTCAAGGGAGTACTAATTCTTTTACCCATTGCCTTCTTCAAATTGTTGTTTTCTTTTATTCTTATTTTGCTAGTTTTTCTTTCTATTCATATTTAGGACAATGTATAGTTCCAAGTATGAGAAAGGGAGTTATAAAATTTGTGGATATTTAATAAATCAAATTTGTTTATTTAACTTGGAAATCATTAAGTTAACTTGTAATTTGATATATGATAACTCTTTGGATGGTATTGAATGATTGATCAATAAATGCTTTATTGATACCTTACTTAAATTGAATAATAAAATCTTTATGGAGTAGAGTTACTTATTATTTAGTTTTAAATTTTAAGATTTAAAATTTTGAATAACATCACTAGTTAAAAACTAGTCATATATTTTTTTTAAAATTACTTTGATGAATATTTTCCCCCTTAGATATTTTTATAGCACTATAATCCTTGATAAGTAAATAGTTAACACTTATCTTTTGAAAATTTCTTGAAAAGTCAGTATAGTTAGAAATGAAATAGATAAAAAGGATAAATTAATTGAATCGAAGTTTAGTTGTGGGTCATGTTGACTCATGTAATTAAGCCCGTGGGGTATCTCCTTAAGTGACAAGTTCGAGTTATCAACTGAAAGCTTGTTAAAAGGGTTAAGAGAAAAGTCCATGTAAATGCTAAATGTAAGCAAATAAACTTTATTAAATAAAAAGTGTGTGTGGTTCGAAGGGGTATCTTAAAATTTAGTCACCTATGATCGTCTGGTTTAGGACTTACTGACCAATGGAATTACTTTTACATTACATTTAAAAAAAAAAATTCTTTCAAATAAGAAATATGCTAGAGGAATGATTACAGGATAATTTAAGGTATTTATCTTGGATTATTGTGTATGACTTTTTCTTGATTAAGGAGATGATAATTCAAGTTTCAAATCTTTTATATGTTTAAGATAGTTGGTTAAGTGAAAAGTATAAGAATTGTAGTTAATTTTATTTTGAAACTGTAAGTTAATTAAGATTTTGTTTCTTAAGTTATTACAGAGTTAAATAAGAAGTTCTTAATTGGTTTCTTGAATAATAAGTTGATTAAGTATTTCTTGTCCTACTATTTGATTTGATTATTTTGCTTGAGGACAAGTAATTGCTTAAGTGTGGGGAAGTTTGATAGGTACTTAATTAGATATATATATTAAGTGAGATTTAAAGTATTTTCCCTTATTTTGGTTTGTTTTTGAAGTATTTAAATTTTAATTGAGTAATATTTTGATTTTAGGGCTTTAGTAGATAGTTGAATTAAAGTGGAAGAAGAGGAATTAAATTTTACTCAATTTGGAGCTAAATAGAAGAAATTATAAATTTTTGAAGATAAACACAGGCAGTAGACATGACCATGTCAAGATCATGTTACAATTGAAGCTTAAAAGCCAAAAGTTACATGGGGGCTAGACATAATCGTGTTTATTAGTCATGTATCTCTCGAAAATAATTATTTCTAAGCACAACTTAGACACAAACTTTAGACACAACCGTGTGTAGGTTGTGTTAACTACAACATCCAATTTTTCAAGTTTTTTATCAATGATTTTGACATGACCCGAAGCACGATCATGTTAGACAGCATGTTGCCTTAAAAATATAGTTTTTTGACAACCGCTATATAAAGGACAAGAGGGACCCAATTTCAACACTTAAGAATACATTTTTTATTTGTTTTAGGGTTTTTTGAGAAAATAGAAGATTATTTTTCTATATTTCAAGGGTTAGGGTTTTTCTTTAATCTCTTCGATGATGCATGCTTTTAGACAATCGAGGATTTTTATTTTCAATATGATTAGAGCTTAATTTTCTTAGTATCTAAATTTGTAGATCCTAGGGTTACTATATGATTGAATTTATTGCTATTAAATGAATCCTTAGATTTTTTTATTCAAGCATGTGTTTTTTATTTTGTTCAGATTAATATTTGTAGGGTATTATTCTAAATATTTGATATTATACATTATGTTGAGAAATTTAATATGTAATTAGATCTAAGATATTTGAAGAAAATTGATGTAATCTTAGTAATAAGTTTCATAATTCTTTTAGAATTAATTAATTTGCTTTTAGAGAATTCATTATTCTTAATGCAATATTTGAAATATGCTATTATGAAGAGATTCAAATAGCATATTTCAAAATTAGGGTTAATAAGCTTGAGAAAGTTATTAAACTAATTTAGGAACTTTCCCAATCAATGAAATTAAAGAAGGATTTGAATGAATTTTGTTAATGTCATATAATAATTCCTAGGGAAAATAAAGTCTAGATATTTGTTTTACTATCTTGAAATTAATTATAATATGTTTTGCTCTTCTTTCTTTTAATTTAATACTTAGTTCATTTGTTCATATTTAGCTATATGTTTTAATTCAATTTACAATTTACCAGTTAGATAATAGGGTGTAGGTTAGTATTAATATTAGTAGTCCATGTGGGACGATATTCGTATTTGTTTTACTATATTACAAAATTTGATATTATATTTGCCTCACATCAAAGGACATCATCTACATAAACTAGCACAAGAAGAAAACCATTAGAAGTTGATGTAGTAAACAAAGAATAATCGTTCTTAGATTGAAGAAAACTGAAAGAAGTAAGATATTGTGTGAACTCTTTATTTCATTGCCTCGATGCTTGCTTGAGACCATACAAACACCTAATCAATTTATAACCTTGTCCCAACTCACAAGGATATTCATAAGGTGGAGTCATATAAATCTTGTCATTAATATAGCCATGCAAAAAAGCATTATCAACGTCAAGTTGATAGGCATGTCAATTTTGATTGAAGCAAGTGCAAGGAGTGTTCTTACAATAGTTAACTTTGCCATTAGGGAAAATGTATGTGTATAATTCATACCCTCAACTTGATTATTTCCTTTTGTAGCTAAATGAGCTTTATATCTTTCAATGGATCCATTAAAATGATACTTAATTTTATGTACTCACATACAACCTATTGCCTTTTTTTGTGGGTGGCAAAGTAGTTGACTCCCATGTATTATTTGAATTTGAAGCCGATAATTCTTTATTCACAGCATCAACCCATTTAGCATCTTGTTTTGCCTCATGGTAACTACAAGGTTCATGAACTATAAGTATATTTGCCAATGATGCAACATACTCCTTAGGATATGAAGTAAATGAATGTTTGGTGAACAAAGGTGCCAATGATGCAACATACTCCTTAGGATATGAAGTAAATGAATATTTGGTGAACAAAGGGTATAAGGAAGTAACGTTAGTTGAAATTATGGACAATATGCACAAAGTTGTTTAACCAAACTGGTGGTTGTCTAACCTAGGTTGAAGTTCGGGTGATAGGAAAGGAAAAAGGAAGAGATGACGGCACAACAGTATCAGTAGAAGACTGATCTGGTAACTTTGACAGCTGATCTGTTGCAGTATTTCCAGAGCATAAAAACTTCCATGGTCATGATTTTCCAATTTTTTCATGTTACCTTGTCACAGGCATTTTTTAATATAGGGTCATTTCTACTCTGACCTTGAGCGGACTGAGGAAGAAATTGATATACAAGAAACTGGCTTTGGCTTGCCACAACTTCTTTTTTTTTTTTTCAAATCACAAATCATAAAGAGGTGCCATGAGTGTCATGTCTCATTTAGCAAAGGTGACCTGGCCATTGTTGTCATGTGCGGGTCTGCTCTCTCCCCCAGCACCCCTCAGGCTTACTTGTATTTATGAATGAACTCGAATATTTGTTTAGGAACATATGAAAAAAAAAAATTTATAAAATTTCCTTATGCTTATTGCGGTCATCTTTGTTGTACATTTCCCCCTGTACATCGGCTTTGTTTTTCCTTAAGCATTCTTCTCTAGAAGTGGCATCCAATTTAGCAAAGGGACTATCTGCAAAGTACTCTCGCGAGGCCTTTGAGAGGCCCTCCATTAGTCACATTGTCACTGGTTATGATCCAAGAGTCCAATCCCATCCTCATCTATGAAAGCATGCCTACTCAAACTTACATTCTCTTATATAATTTCATATGTGTGTCATTACAGACTTTTTTATTTGCAGTACTGTAACTCGAACGAACATGCAGTTTCCAACAAGATTCTGTGATCACACATTTTTTAACTGGCAATCATCTAAGGAGAATATTAAAATTATTCTTGAAATATATAATTATTTCAAACTCGCTTCTTTCTCCGATCTTCCTTTTCATTTATTTTAATAGGTGAAGGAAACTAACATTTGATTATCACGCGGCTGTGATAATAGTGAAGTTTGGCCAAACTGAGCTTATATTGATAATGATCAATGGAGCCCCACGATTTTAAGATGCTAGCTAGACTCTTTATCGTCTCGTACTCCAATCATTCACAAATTTGTGAGTTTTGTTGATTCTAATGTCATGATAGGAGCAAGGTGGCAACAAGTCAGTTTGCATCTGTAACAACCGATGGAGCCCCCATGATTTTAAGAGGATAGACTCTTTTTTGGTCCCGTGCTCCAGTTGTTCACAAATTTGCCAGCTTTGATGACTGACAATAATGAGTGTCGATTAATAAGCAATAGCAAAAGGAAAGCAACAGCAACGGATCTCCTTAATTAGGTCAAGACATTTGCTTTAACACTTAGAAGTATCATGCTACCTCTTGACTCTGAGCGTTGGTTTACTTGTATTCTCTACGTGATAGACAAGGACCTCCCATACTATTCGATTGATATGCAGCAAAAGAATGCTTCTTAACATCCATATAGTAGTCTATCTTTTCGTATTGTAACGAGCTCAATAGCTATAGCTTTGTCTCACTTGAAAATATTTTGTGCTGTGTTGTTATAATCTTTTATCTAAAATGCATTTCATCTACTCAGTGATAAGTTATTCTCATGTAAGCTATCCATATATTTGAGTAGGTAGAAACTTCTGTGTTTAAACAATTCTACTCATTAACTCTCACTTTCCATTATGGTAAAACCGAATAGTGCCTCTGTGGATTTTTTTTTTTTTGAAAACAAATGCAATTGTGGATTTAAAGTTTCTTACTCTTAGTTTTTACATAGAGCAAATTCTTATCTGTTCTCCACCCTAGATTTATACCTATTATTCCTCTACACAAGCCTAATATTTGCTTCTCCTTCAAGTAGCAAAATAAGGCGGAAGACTGAAAAGCAGTGGACATGGAGTCTTGCTACTGTAACTTGTCTATTCCAAACACTATTGGGTGCTTCAACCACGTGTGTTTGTTGATAGTATGTAGCCATTGCCTTTGTTTCCATCCATAACTTGTTTAACAGTAGTTACAATATGTACGAATATTTCCTCTTAACCTATAATTTTGTAAATATTTAGCAAAAATTTCAGATTTAAGTTGTTTTTTAGCTTATTGCTCAAGCCACCTTTGTTAAGTTCATGGCTTTCCCCATCTTCTTCTACTTATTCCTCTAGATGCGCTCCTTCTCTTGCATCTTCTGTTCTTCATAACGATTAACACTAGTATAAAGTGCTTAAACCTAGGTGGAGAATAGTCCACTACATCCCCTGCTTGATCTTAACTGAAGGCATAGAAGTCCTACATCTCATTAAAGTCGTGGATTTGTTTATACTCTATTCTAGGGGCTTTTCCATTACCTTTACTAGAGTATCTCTTCTTGTTAGAACTGAATGTATTAAGGAAAAACTTATCATTTGTGTATATGAAAGTAAATATTTCTTCCAAAAACATAAAAAAAAAATTATATTTTCAAAAAAAAAAAAGTTAGTGCAAATATTGTAACAATCACTACGAATATCAAGTTTTCACTACAAATATATATAAGGCTGCACAAAAGTTGATAAATTCATAGCACAAATGATTTTTCATAGCTAGTATGAAGCAAAAAATATTAGTAGTGCAAAGGAATGAGAAGTTGTGAATGAATTCTTAATAGTTAAGAGTGAAGCATTTATGAAGCAAACGACCAAAGATATATAGAGTTCATTTGTGTATGTTTAAAAACGTTTACCTTCAAATCTAAAAGTTCATTTCAACTTCAAAGTTTTTGCATTTAGTGAAACTTCTACCGCTATCTTCTGACTCTACCCTCATTTTCAAACTTTCTTCCCCTATCTCTTCATTGATCTATCCTTCACCTCTCTCTCATTTTATTTTTCTTCATCTTTTCTCTCACTTTCTCAAACGAGTCAGGTTGTGAGCTTGCGAACAAGCTTGTATATATTATTAACGAACTAACTTACAAACAACCTCATAAGTAAATTCATAAAGAGATTGATAAGTAAACTCTTATTTATATTATTAATAAATTGATTTGTTAACATACTTATAAGTAGGACCTTATTTATTTTGTTAACAAATCAACTTGCAAATAAGTTCATAAATAGACTTTCATTTATATTGCTAATAACTAGGTGATGCGGACATTGTAGCTGACACGGGTTGATCGAACGTGTCGTGTACAAGGCACAACCGTGTAATGTGTCTAGAAGCTTCTAGAAACATACACGGCCTTATACACAGCCAGAAGGCATGGCTGTGTGTTGTGTCAAGATGATTCCCAGAAACATACACGGCCTTATACACTGCAAGACAGTACGACCGTGTGTTGTGTCAGGAAAATCCACAGAAACATACACGGTTTTATACACGACCGTGTATAAGGCAGATGACGGACGTGTATACATATATTTATTTCCACGTGTATATTTTTATTTCCTTGTTAATTATTTTCTTAAGGACTATATATAGCTGCTAGGTCATTTTAGGGTTAGCTTTTGAATCTTTTATAAAATTACAGACACTTAGAGATGAGTTTTCTCTAATTTCCTCAATTATGCGCAATTGAGAATTGCTTCGTTTATTCGTGAGGTTCAATGATAATTGACCTTGTGTTTTTACGCTTTCCGCGCTGTGTCAGTTGGTATCAAAGCAAGGCAATTTCCTGCGGAGATGTCAACTCATCAAGGCGATGACGGCGGTCGTGTTCTTGATGGTGTTCAGGATGCGAGATCACAAGGAGCCCATAAATGGGTTCCGAGGGCAGAGTTTGACGCTATGCATCAGAAGGTTGGGCGTATGGAACGGCGCCTTGATGAATTGATCAAGCGTTTCGACGCCATAGTAGTAGACCCTAATAGGGTTGGGGGTGTTGGTAGGAATCAGCCGCAGGCAGTTGATGTCTACGGTGGACAGTTGGTTTGACCTGTTGTCGAGAACAGGTGGGGACGAGTAGAGGATGAAGACTCTGGCGATGAATATGAGGGCCCGTATGGAGGTAGACCACAGCGAGGGCACGGTGGTAGCTATTGCCCGATTCAGTATGGGAACAACCAGAGGGATAGTGGTTACCGGAGGAACCGTGGCGAGTATGATCAAGGAGATGGGGGAGATTACCGCTTGAAGGTCAACATCCCGTGGTTTGACGGCAACCTTAACATCGAAGGTTTCTTATATTGGATTGCCGAAGTGGATTGGTTTTTCGATTACATGGAAATTCTTGAAGACCGCCGGGTCAGATTGGTGGCATGTAGGCTGAAGAGTGGAGCTTCGGCATGGTGGGAGAGGCTACAGAGCAGGAGACTGAGAGAGGGTAGGCATCCGGTGAGGACGTGGTATCGCATGAAACAGTTGTTGCAACACGACTTCCTCCCTCTGGACTATGAGCAGATATTGTTCCAACAATATCAGCGGTGTCGTCAGGGGCAGCAGTCCGTGTATGAATATACTGCAGAGTTCATGAGATTGACTGAACGGAACGACTTAAGGGAGAGTGAAGGCCAACAAGTAGCACGATACGTAGAAGGACTGAAGCTCCAGATCAAGGATAAAATAGGGGTCACAATGGTGAGAAACTTGGTTGAATCGAATAACTTGGCCCTCCGAGCTGAATTGATGTTGCAGGAGCAGAGTAGTAGGTACGGAGGTGGAAGAAAGGGGTATGTCAGTGATGCTGTTGGCAGTAGTAGTAAGTTGGGACTTGAGAAGAGCAAAGGCGCTGTATACAAGCCTAGCGAGGAAAACACCAAGAAAGAAGAAAAGAGTGAGGGAAAGAGACCTATCGAGCCTAGGGGAACCTAGAGACAGAACAACCCATATGCCAAGCCGATCTTGGGTAAGTGTTTCCATTGTAATCAACCTGGCCATAAATCAAATGAGTGCCCTGCTAGGAGAAGTGTTAACATTCTTGATAGAGGGGATGAAGATGAGGTATGCTGTGAACCTGATGGAGAGGATGATTACTATGAGGAGGAGGAAGAAGTGACGGAACCGACCTATGTGATTAGGCGGATGATGCTAACACCGAAGCAGGAGGAGAATACCCAATGACACCAGTTGTTTCGCACGAGGTGTACCATTAGTGGGAAGGTGTTCGAACTGATAGTAGATAGTGGAAGCTGTGAAAATATCATCGGAAGTGAAGTTGTGAAGCAGTTGTAGCTACCTGTCGAAAAACACCAAAATCCATACACCATAGGATTAATCAAAGCGGCAGAGAGGATCGAGATGAAGGAAAGGTGTAGGGTACCATTCTCAATAGGGAAGTACCGTGATGAGGTCTTTTATGACATTGTGGATATGGACGCCTGTCATGTCTTATTTGGCAGGCCATAGCAGTTTGATGTGAACGCACAACACGCGGGGAAGGAGAATGTGTACAGGTTGGAGAAAGGGGGTGTGAGGTATACGTTGTTGCCGCTGAAGAAGGAGGGACTCTCGAAGGAGAAGAGAGCAGATAGTCGTTCTTTCTTAACTGTCACCCAGTTGGAGAAGAACTTGGTTGAAGATTTAAAGGAATCACGGGTGGTTCATGCCCTAATAGTAAAAGATGTGTCGGTTGGAGAAAATGAAGTTAGTGTGAAGATCCCTAAAGAAGTGAAGAGTTTACTGGAAGAATATAAGGAGTTGGCTCCTGATGACCTACCTGAGGGTCTACCGCCTTTGAGGGATATCCAGCATCAGATAGACTTGATGCTTTGGGCAAGTTTCCCAAACTTACCACGCTATAGGATGAGCCCCAAGGAAACCGAAATTCTCCGAGAGAAGGTCCAAGAGTTATTGGACAAGGGATTTATCCGGGACAGCCTGAGCCCGTGCGCGGTACCGGCGTTGTTGACTCCCAAGAAAGATGGGAGCTGGATGATGTATGTTGATAGCAAGGCTATCAACAAGATCACTATAGGTTACAAATTCTCCATACCACGCCTGGAGGACATGTTGGACAGGTTGAGCGAAGCCACTATCTTCTCCAAGATAGATCTGAGGAGTGGATACCACCAAATTCGAATCTGCCCTGGAGATGAATGGAAGACGGCGTTCAAAACCAAGGAGGGACTATATGAATGGTTGGTGATGCTGTTTGGTCTCAGTAACGCGCCAAGCACCTTCATGCATGTGATGAACCAGGTACTGAAACCCTTTAATGGTCGCTTCATTGTAGTGTATTTTGATGACATCCTAGTGTTCAATAAATCTGAGGACGAACACCTTGAACGTTTGAAGTGTGTTATGTCTGTGTTGAAAGAGAATAAATTGTATGCCAATTTAAAGAAATGCACATTTTTGTCAAGGCGACTATTGTTCCTTGGGTTCATAGTCAGCAGTGAGGGAGTGATGGTGGATGATGAGAAAGTGAAGGTGATTAGAGAGTGGCCTACCCCAAAAGCCGTCACTGAGTTGAGAAGTTTTCTGGGCTTGACTAGTTTTTACAGGAGGTTTATTAAACACTTCAGTACAATCGTTGCTCCACTAACTGAATGTTTGAAGAAAGGGAAATTCCGATGGGGTGAAAAGGTTGAAGCGAGTTTTGTAGACCTGAAAAGACAATTATGTAGCGCCCCTGTATTAGCGCTACCTGATTTTGATAGGTTGTTTGAGGTAGATTGTGATGCCAGTGGAGTTGGGGTTGGTGCGGTGTTGTCATAGGAGAAAAGGCCAATAGCTTTCTACAGCGAGAAATTGTGTGAAGCTAGGAGGAGTTGGTCTACATATGATAAGGAGTTCTATGCCGTGGTAAGAGCTCTAAAAGTGTGGGAACATTACTTGGTTGGAAAGGAGTTCATCTTGTACTCGGATTGTGGGGCTTTAAAACACCTAAGCAGCCAGACTCGAATAAGTAAAGACATGCATGCGAGGTGGATTGAGTTCTTACAAAGATTCCCTTTTAAATTGATGCACAAGTTTGGAGTGCAAAACAAAGTGGCTGACGCCTTGAGTAGAAGAGCCAATGTACTACTCACTCTGAGTGCAGAAATTTTCGGTTTCGAAATGCTAAAGGAGTTATACAAGGGGGATGGAGATTTTAAAGAGACATGGAGTAAATGCGCCAACAGGGAGTCTTGCGATGACTACCATGTTCATAATGGATACTTGATGAAAGGCAATCAGCTGTGTATTCCTGAGTCTTCCTTACGAGAAAAACTTATTCGAGACCTGCACGGTGGTGGATTGGCAGGACATCTGGGTAGAGATAAGACCTTAGCTGCAGTTGCCGAGAGGTACTTTTGGCCTCGGCTAAGGAAGGATGTTTATAAAATTGTGGAAATGTGTTATATTTGCCAAGTGTCGAAGGGACAGTCCCAAAACACTGGCCTATATACTCCCCTCCCCATGCTTGCGAACATTTGGGAGGACCTGTCGATGGATTTTGTACTTGGTTTGCCTCGTACCCAACGAGGTGCTGACTCTGTTTTTGTTGTAGTTAACAGGTTTTCCAAGATGACACACTTTATTCCATGCAGGAAGACCGCTGATGCACGGGCCATCGCACGACTATTATTTAAGAAAGTGGTGCGTCTACATGGTGTTCCAAAGTCCATCACCTCCGACAGAGATAGCAAGTTCCTCAGCCATTTTTTTAGGACTCTTTGGTACATATTTGACTCATCCCTGAATTACAGCAGTACAACTCACCCTCAAACTGATGGTCAGACTGAAGTAACCAACCAGACCCTCGAGAATCTCATTAGAAGCATTTGCCGTGAGAAACCAAGACAGTGGGATCAAGCGTTCAAGCTGAGCTCGCCTACAATAGTTCTATCCATAGAATTATTGGAAGATCACCGTTCTCAGTAGTGTACACCAAAACACCACAACATGCGCTGAACTTGATCAAGTTACCCAAGGGTGTGGTGGGTGAAGTCACTGCTAAGCATATGGCTGAACAATGCCAAGCCACCACAGCGGAAGTCAGACGGAAGATTGAAGAAGCTAACACCCGATATAAAGGGGCTGCCGATAAACATAGGCGGAAGAAACTATTTGAAGCAGGCGATCAGGTGATGGTTTATCTTCGGAAAGAGTGTTTCCCTGTGGGTGGATATGGGAAACTCCAACCAAAGAAATATGGCCCTTATGAAGTAGTGTGCAAGATTAATAACAACGTGTATATTGTAAAGCTCCCTAATGATATGAACATCTCGTGTACTTTCAATGTAGCGGATTTATCTCTTTTCCATCCCGATGACACACCATTATATCCTGAAGAGAACTCGAGGTCGAGTTCTTCATTGGCCAGAGAGAATGATGCGGACATCGTAGTTGACACGGGTTGATCGGGCGTGTCGTGTATAAGGCACGGCCGTGTAATGTGTCTGGAAGCTCCCAAAAACATACACGGCCGTGTGTTGTGTCAAGATGATTCCCAGAAACATACACGGCCTTATACACGGCAAGACGGCACAGCCGTGTGTTGGGTCAGGAAAACCCACAGAAACATATACGGCCTTATACACGGTAAGAAGGCACGGCCATGTGTTGTGTCAGGAAAATCCATAGAAACATACACGGTCTTATACTCGACCGTGTATAAGGCAGATGATGGACGTGTATACATATATTTATTTCCACGTGTACATTTTTATTTCCTTGTTAATTATTTTCCTAAGGACTATATATAGCTGCTAGATCATTTTAGGGTTAGCTTTTGAATCTTTTATAAAATTACAGACGCTTAGAGACGAGTTTTATCTAATTTCCTCAATTGCGCGCAATTGAGAATTGCTTCGTTTATTCGTGAGGTTCAATCCGATAATTGACCTCGTGTTTTTACGCTTTTCGCGCTGCGTCAGTAGGCTCACAAACAAACTCTTAAGCAAACTTGTGTATTCAAGCTTGTTTATTTAAACGAGCACAAGTTTAGGCTCATTTATCTAAACAAGTTAAGCTCAAGTTTTAAATTCTTTAACAAACTTGAGTTCAAGCCTACAATTTTCAAATTCAATAAAAAATTGGCTTGACTAGAGCTTGATAATTTTTATAATGAGCCAAGCTTGAGCCTTAAGCTTAAACCTTAAAAAACTCGGCTTGGTTTGGCTTGGTTTGACTTGGTTTAGCTCGACTCATTTGAAGTCCTAGTTGAATTACAAGTTGGACTTAACTTGAGCCCATGTTTAAACATGCTTTCCCATTTAATAAATCGATGTTATTAAAAATATGCAACAAACAAATGAAGTGAAAAATAAAATAAATGCATGAGGCTAGCCACATGAACATGTTTAATTTCATTGAAGATAATACATATATTTTGATAGTGTATAACATTTCTTATAATAATTAGTATTAAATGGAATATCAAAATTCTTATATGTAATTTAAAATTTTTTAGCACCTCATTTTGAGACGTTGGATGTTCCAAGACTAAAGATATTATTTTTTTAATATTTATTTAATAAATTCTCAAAATTTAATATCCATATTGTATGTTGGAGTTGGTAGCAAAAGGTGAAAATTTAAGAACAAAATTGTAAAGCCCTAAAATTTTTCGAGCTTACAAAGCACATTCGAAAAGTTTTAGGATATTGTTTTTTGTTTAGTAATTATTTCATTTTAATAATCATGTTTTAAAATTAATACATATATCTCAACAAAACAAGCAACTTGTCCTTCTAGCGTAAGCATTATTAATTGGCGTAGCTTAGTTAGCGCCACATAATTTGCATTTTATGGAATTGATTTGGAATTTTAGGATTGTTTTAAAGGTAAAGTAAAATATATTGTGTAGGTTCGAATTCTCTTTTATCATTGTAATTTAAAACAAAAAACATCTGTTGGTCCAAAATGCCCTAGGATTAGTTGGATGATGCATTGGGTTACTCGTTTATTTTTACACCTGTCCTTTTCCTTAAACTTGGGCAATTGAATATAATTTTCAAAGCCTCCTCTTGAGATATTCGTTGGTATATTCGGGAGCAAAGTTCGAGAATCGAAGCCACCCCCCGACAAGGAAATCGATGAGAATATAAATGCAAGAATTGATGGATTGATTGATTCCACTCAGCGGCATTAATGACGCTTCTCCTGCCTCGGAATCCCACTCAAATTACCTCTTAATCATCCATATTCCAGCACGTGTTATTTATTACTTACGGATTCACGTGAAATTAAGAACGCTAAAAATTACATGAATTCATGTTAAAAAAATTTTGAAATGTAACTTTAGATTTTCACATAATAATAATAATAATAATATAAGACCTTATGTGTGAAATTAAGGTATTATAAATATAATTAAATTATACATGGAAGAAAATATGAATCCATTGAAAAAGAGATTTTTATCAAGGTTTCATTTTCCAAACTAAAGCAGTATTTGGTTTTTCTTTTCGCATCAATAGGATGTGAGAAAAGCATAATACAATCCTATTAGTACACTTCCCAGATTGGATATAAGTTGATCGACTGTAGATCCTAACTAAGTAAGCTTTTAAGTGTGTTTAAGACTTAAATTTTTATTTTTATTTACTATTTAATAGGTCTTGAATACTAGGTAGTATAAGAAAGATCTATGATCTTAATCTAGGTGAGTGGAATGTTGCGTGCTTGTTGTTAGTGCCTATAGGCTTAGAAATCAAAAGTAAGATTTCAATTGATGTGTTGTATGCGATCGAATTTGAGGCTAGTAACCAATTCGAATAAATTGGTCATGGATTGGGGACCTTCACTAATTATGAGATGTACTCCTAGAATGATGTGACTTCTCGTTAAGCAACAATGTCGCATGAGTTTCTGATATGCCGATCATCTATATAGAGAAACTGCTAGCCATAACATCAACACAGTAGCTACTGCCAGCAGGTTCTGGCTTTGATATGAGACACAACTACGGATGAAGCATTAGACCAAACTTCTAATGATTGATCCTAATATGAGGTGATGTGATTATGGGCGTGGCTCATGTGTAGTGGCTCCAATGTGGAAGCTTGGGTTTCTCCTTTCATTACGATTGAGGCAAAAATCGAATAATAACATGATTTTATTATCGTGCTTGACCAAAGTAAAAAATCGATGGATCTTAGGACTGATTTTCATAAAACTAGGAGATATTCTTATGAAATATTTTGAAATGGTGCAGCACATGCGCACATGTATACACATGCATATTTTATTCCGGTCAACATTTTAGATCATGTTTTTGGATATTTTCCTTTTGTAGTTGCATAAAACTTAGAGGCATTCCATGAAATTATTTCATATCACAATCGAATTTTCTTAAATATGCGCGTATCATTTGACGTCAAATAAACCCGCAAGAGGTCCATATGAACAAGGGGATGAGGGATGACCGATGATGACTCAGGGATGAGGGGGTTCCAACTTAATTTAATAACACCAGGCGTGATAGGATAGGCATTCCTTTTGCTTTTAGTTTTCGGATCCAATCCAGACAAGCCTCCAGTTGACTCCAGAAATAGCCTGTCTCTGAGTCATGCGTGACTGTATTATGCTTCTCGTCACGGGTTCTTATGTATATATCTAAATATTTAACTCCCCACTAAGCCCAATAAAGTATTCATGATTAATGTTGGTCCATGTTCACGCATGTCAGGGTGTCACTGGAAAATGGAATCCATCAGAATAGGTTTTTAGAATGAGTATTAATAAGATATTATAAGATAAAACTTGATTTTAATAGTATGGATTATAAACTATTATTAGTACTCTTTTTTTTTTGAAATTTGTTTAGAATAATTCTAATCTTATATTTCACATATTATGGATTTTAGCTAAGGTTTCTTATATCTTATAAAACATATCAGATATACTATAAAGAAAAATTAGCTTATTCCTTTAAAGAGTCAAAAGAAAAAAAAAAAAGCAGTTGGTATCTATAGGAAATAAGGGGATGAATATGCATTTTCGTGCTAATTCTACCCCATCGTAATTAGATATGTTAATTGCTGAGGATTGGTTGTGTTGTCTCTTAAATCGATGTATGTGCATCTTTGTTTCATCAATGAAATGTTGTTTTGAAAAGAAAAAAGAAAAGAAAAAAACATAATAACGATAATATAAGGTTGGTGAAATTGAAGTTTTAATGGTGGATATATATTATGAAGTTTGTTACATTTAGGTAAAAAACCAGATATAGTATTTAAACTTTTTTTTATGATACTGTACATTATAAAATTGAATAACAAATTCATAAATTTTACAAAATATCTAACATAGATTGGGTTTGAGTTTGATGATGGTTTTAAAAGATTATAATGCATGAACACTACTAGGTATATCGGTAGATCCTCTGGCAACTTCTCCTCAACGTAAATATTTTTACAATCTCCCCACAGGTCTACTCCCAAGCTTTGAGAATTTGGTCGGGGTTTCGATCCATATCTTTTTTGCTACCATTAGTAGTAGCTCCCCTTCCCTTACTGTAGTTATACTTTGACTTGGAACTATATTTATCTATGTAAATTATCCATATACTATACTATCTGTATTTAGTATATCTAATGATAAGGTAGGTTTTTAAATACGATTAATAAACAAGTCAAGTTACATGTTAAGATTTTTAAGATATAAATTGACAGTCATATTAGTAAATATCTTTAATTTTAATAAAAATAGTTAACTTATAGTAAAAACTCCCCACAAATTAATAATTACTTAATAGTAACCAAATAACTCGTTAATAGTAAATAAGGCCAACAACAATAAATTCCTATGTCTTTCCAATTACACTAGCCCCATGTGACCTCATCAATCATCCCTATGGTTGAACTAAGCTTTCTCTCTCTAAATTTATATGTTCATGGCTAAATTTGTGCCATTTCAAATATCTTAAAGCATGCTTCACCATGAGACAAACAAGAAAATGATTCTTGATTAAAAAAAAAAAAACATGTAGGATTTATCTTTCATTGATATTAAACATCTATCGACAAACTTGTATTATACTTCTCTAAGGCTTATAATAAAGACCCCTTAAATTAGTAATTACTCAATAGTAACTAAGTAACTTGTTAACAATAAATAAGGCATAACAATAGAAAAAAGCACTTGCTGATAGTAAATTCGATGTCAATTAAAATTATATTTCCCCAATTACTGTAAAATTAGTCGAAATCAATAACTACTCAATAGTATATGAGTATCCCATTAATATGGTAAATAAGGCACAACAATAGTTAAAAGCTCTTATCAATAGTAAATTTTGCCTAAAAATAATGAATTTGGTGCCAATTATAGTTATATCATTCCAATTACGATAAAATTAGTTGAATTTTTATATGAGCAGTTGATAGCTTACTCTAACTTATCAATAGTTCCATGGGTTTTGTTACTCATTAAACACCCTCAATTATAGTAAAAAGAGTCAACTTATAGCAAGACCCTACTTAAATCAATAATTACTCAACAATAACCAAGTACCCCATCAATGGTAAATAAAGTCTAGCACTAGTAAAAAGCACTTATTGATAGTAAATTTCGCACAAAAATAGTAAACTTAGTGCCAATTATAGTTATATCTCCCCATTTACAATAAAACTAGCTAAACTTTTACATGAGCCTATCAGTAGCCTACTTCAACTTGTCAATAACTCTATAGTTATTAACCTGTTAGATAGTAAAGAGAGTCGACTTATAGTAAAAACCCATAAAATAGTTATATTAGCAAACAGTTACAAATAGGGTTAGTAATTCGTATTATCGTATCTTGTTTCATATCTATATCTATATCTAAATGGGTTTGTATATAAAAAACTTCATTTCATAACATAATTTGTTTATTGATTATATATAAGAACATAAACTTGTGACTTGACTTATTCAATAAGTGTGTCTCATATCTACATTAAATCTGTTTATTGATTAAAAAAGTTATAAATAAGTTTTTAAAATACTTAGATATATAAGAGAAAAAGCCAATAATAAAATTAAGGAAAGATTATATTTAAGTTCTCAATATTTACCTACTTTTCGGTTTCAATCCTTAACCCCTTTTTTTTTTTCTATTTTAGTTATCAATGTTTTCAAAAGTTTACAAAGAAAGAATTTCATTAAATCTATTAAGTTTTTCATCTATCCATGATCTGTATCAACTCTAAATCAGTTTACAATAATTAAAATAACAAAATGATATAATTCAATAGATTTATTTACCTAATATAATAAATAATAATATTAAATATATATAATGATATAGTATAATGAGAAATAATAAAAAATATAAAAATAATAATTAAAATTAAGAAAATGGGTTAGAAAAGTTTATGTGTACGCTAATTAACTTAGTTAACTAGCTCAAGGCTAATCAAAAGCTAATGCATGCTTAAGATGAATATGAAATTTAACTTATTTAATGGAAATTCTATTTTTGTAAAGTTTTCGAGAATAAAATAGAAGGAAAAAAATGGAGGACTCAAACAAAAAAGTAGGTATACGTTGAGGATTAAAAGTGTAATTTTTCTTAAAATTAACTTTTACAAATACTAATAACATAAAACCTTGAAAGTTAATATGAATTTGCAATTCAAACAACAGTTTTACTGAAATCTCATTAAATATATAAAATATAAAAACTTATAAGTTTCATAAAATAATTGAATTAATATAAAATCTTAACCTAACTTTTTTTTAGATCTTTAAAAGAAATAGTTAAAAAATCTATACATAAAAAAGAATGGCATCAATGAAAATATATACCATTAAAAATTTTATAAAAATAATTTAGTTTATTACTTATATCTCTATAAAGACAATCTTTTGTATATAAAAGAGCTTTTACAATTTTTTGCTTCAATAAGTTACAATGTTGATTAAAGATTCAACCTACAATATTAAATACGGATTTTGAAGTTACCATTGATATTGGTATGCTTAAAATATTATGTGTCATTTTTGTAATTTGAGGATATTAGAATTAATTGGTTTTCCAATAACTTAATATATCTAATTTAACAATTGTATGTTGCTTCTTATCTAAATATAGTTTTGGTTCAGATTTGGTAAGACCCAAAAACCTTCATTATAAGTTTATAAATCCATCAAACCTAGCGCTCAACAAACCTTTCAAAATAACAAAAATACCTAATAATGTGTTAAAACTTTAACAATTCTAAAATAGACTATTTGCGCGAATTACACTGACCACTTGTCATTAAAGAGAGAGAGAAAAAGAAATCGGTTTACCTTTATCATTGTTTTCAATATTATCAAGAGTAACTTTATAGGTATGATGATGCAGTGCTTTTTAAATAACCAAAATATGAGAAAGCGAGATTTATTCAAAAAATAAAAATAAAATTGAATTTATCCAAAGGAGAAAAAAAAAAAAGATGACAAAGAAAAATAAAATAACTAAGAAGAAGAGAAGGAGATATGATGTGTTGTTGATATAGCATAGAAAGATCATGAAACTCTAAGTGATAAAATTAATAACACCTAAGAATAAGAAAAAAAAAGAAATATACATATATTATTAATATTAAACAGATTCGTGAGTTGAACTTGTGACCTATTTATAAAACTTGTTTAATAAACGAGTTTGTAAATGGATTTAAAAACTACATGCGAACTTAGACTACGAATTTTGTCATGTTTAAAGAAGTTTAGCCCATTTAAGTCCCGTGTCATTTTTTTTCGTATACAAAGTCATTTATTTCGTGTTATATCATGTTTGGGTTTCACAGATCGGATCTTAAATTGCTAGCCCTAGTTATAAAGTACCCTTATAAGAGTAAATAATGCCCTTCAATAATAAAACACACTTATTAACAGTATTATAGGTAGATAATATTATTATTGTATTATGTTTATATAGTATTATATATAGTGTTATAATATTGTAAATATATAACATTATATATAGATAGTATTAATAGTGCTTTTTGAACTTAGGCTTCCAAGGCCTAAATTGACCTACTTAGGCCCAAGGCTTAAGCTCTATAGACTAAGTCCTAATTATCAAATCTTAATCTAAGAATCGAAGATTAAATCGAGCTCCAACCTACAGGTCTAATCGAGCTTGAGTGCACTCGCCTAATAGAAAATGGAAGTTGGAAAGACACAGTTCGCATGGGGAAGTGCAAGAGACATGATGTAAATGTACCTACCAAGATGTCTCACCTAATTATCTAGAAATAGAAGAAGAAACCCCATTAGATTAGGATTCAAAATCTTAAATCCTATACTACGCTTTAGTTTATTGATTTCTTATAGTGAAGTTGTATTGATTTAGGTATCAAAGCGACCATACCAGAAACACTCTCAACGTCACCCTTTAGCCCCACATGTTTCCTTTTGCAAGTGATTACCACTTTTGAGAAATTCAAGCATAATAGATAGTATTTTAATATTATATATATAATATGTTAAATATCATATAGTATATTATTATTATTATTATTATAGCATTGTATTTTAACATTATAGATAGTATCATAACGATATACATATAATGTTTTAAACATATATATAATGTTATGTATATAGCAATATATTATTTGTCCACAATCTCTATTTGTACAATTATTTTGATCATATAATTTGGGGGAAAAAATAGTGATAGGTTTTTCATCCTTTTAGAAAAAAAGATACATCTTGTCATTATTATGAATAAATGGTTTTCCATCCATTTAAAAAAAAAAAGATACTTATATTAATGGGTTGATCCACAAAGAAAGGCAATTGCTTTCTCTAAGTTTGTTTTGTATTTTATTTTCCCCCTAATTATGATGTTTTCACTATTTATAAAATTATTTAAATTTAGCTTTATGGTTTATATCTATAATTGAATACACAAATCTTATAGATTATGTCATGATATGGTGTATAACTAGACCATTTTTTTCCATAATTCTTTGCGTATTAAGTTTTTTTTTTTTTTAAGTTGGTTTACATTTTGTATCATGTATGGTTATTTTATACTTTAACTTAAATGATTTTATTATACTTATTTTCATTGTAAATGTTGTTCAAAATATAGATGCCATCATACGTAAAACTATATTTGTTATAACAATATTATTTTACACATACAGCTATATGCTATGTATATAATACACGTAGAATTATAGCATTATATAATATATATAACACTAAAAGGGAATCGAAAATTAAATTCTAAAAAAATGAAAATAATTAGAAATAAAATTATTTAAAAGGAAACATAAACGTTACTTGTAAAAAAAGAATCAATAAAGAAAAATAAACTAAAAGAAAATGGGCAAGTGAAATGTAAAAAAAAAAGATAATAGAAAAAAGAAATTAAAAGGAGACGGAAAAGTGACTTATATAGAAAAAATTAAATAAACAAGTGAATTATAAAAGAAAAAAAAAGGATCACATAAAGAAAAACAAATGAAAAGGAAATGGAAAATAGACTTGTATTGCAAAAAAAAAAAAAAAGAAGACAATTACATATGTAAATAACACTATATTTGTAGCAACATTTTATATAGTCTCACAAGATATAATTATATTAATTTATTTAGTGTAATAGTACATATAAATATATAAACTTATTATTATAGGGTATATAGTAAAATACATTATAGTTGATAGTTATAAGATTTAAATAAATTATTAAAATATTATTTAATTATGCATGAGCAAGTATGAGTACTTGCAGTATAAGGAAAAAATTATTATATTGTTTAAATAACATATATTGATATATAGAGCAATTATGAAAAAATTATGCTTTGTGATATTCTATTAAGAATTATTTTCTTCATATTGGACCATATGTAATATAAGTATATAAATAATGGCAATATAAGAAATAAAACAATATATATTGAAAATTATTCTTAATTATTATACTTATGTTATTTAATCTGTTATATAGTAGTTCATATAATAAATATATAATAAAAAATACATATAACTTATTAATTTAAGATATTCCCTCATGGATACAACTACTACAAACGTATAAATAATATTCCATAAGAAAACATATAGCAAACTTTTTAAGAGATATCTCCTATGATATTAAATTATCAATACATAAATAAGAAAAAAAATGAATTTTAAAAGGAAAAGGAGGAAAAAGTAATTTTCAGAAAAGAAATAAAGAAAGAAAATTAAAAAGGAAAAGTTACTTCTAAAATGGGGAAGAGGGAGAAAAAGTTACTTTTTAACATTGTATAACAGATCTCCTTATTTAGATTAGACAAACACATTTGACAAGTATTTATTTATTTTTACAACATTTGACAACTCGTTCAAATAGATGGTCACTAATTACGCGAAGAAATCATGAAATAATATAACTAAGATGTCAAATTTCACCTTTATTTTCACCCCCACACCCCCCCCCCAAAAAAAAAAAGACTTTTATTTCATCGAGGTATATTAACTGAATATGAGAAAAAAAAGGGTAAATTCCATAAATATTGGAAAACTCAATCTTGTCCTTATAGGAGTAGGAATTGCATTACTTTCATTAATAGCAAGGGTTGGTGGTGTGGATTTTATGAAGGATTGATTTTGAAACTTTATATATATATATATATATATATATATTAAGGAGCTTCAATTTAATTATTCTGTCGACTCTCGAGAAAGAATATCCAAAAGCATATGTCTTTTAAGTCTTAAGATGGACTGGAATATTCCCAATGCAATCCTCCTTATATGTTGTTCCCTCGACCTTTATATACATACCCCCTCATAAGCCTCTCTTCTGAACTCAAACAACTCAACTATATCTCTCTTTCTCTTTCTCTTTTTTTCTCTCCTCCTCTTTCTGCCTCTAAAATTAAAAATGGCTCTGAAAGCCGTTCATGTCTCCGATGTCCCTAACCTCGACCATGTCCGTGAGACCCCTGCCTTGTCTCTCAGCTACTCTACTAAAGGTACCGCTCTCTTTTCTATATATATATTCTGGTTCCGGCAACATTTCTCGATAATGCAGAGATTTTTACTAAATATCAAGAAACACTGTCGACAATTTTCTTTATACGAATTTCCTTTATATCTTTAATTAGTGTCTGCTCTTTTTCCTCTTTAATTTTTTTTGGAGGGGGTTCTTGATGATTATTTGGAGCTAAATTTAGTGTGTTTTGGGTGCTGTATAGGTGTGGAGGTTGGGAAGGGAACATCTAAAGCTCCGAAATTCATGGTGATAGGGCATAGAGGACATGGCATGAACATCTTAAATTCCAATGATAACAGATTGAAGGCCATCAAAGAGAACTCCATCACCTCTTTCAATAGAGCTGCCAAATTCCCTCTTGATTTCATCGAATTCGATGTTCAGGTTTGGCCACCGTCTTATATTGTTGTTTCCTGTCCTGGCCATTTCTTTCATTTTCTTTTCTTTTTAAGGTTAAAGTTTTAAGTCGATAGAAAGATTAATAAGGGAGGGTTTTGGTGTGTCCATGTTTCCTGCCATGCTCTTACCAGATTTACTTCTCCAAAGACAATTTAATGTAGTAAACATGTGTGCTGTGTTTTTAGCAGTAAGCATGCCTTTATTATTATTATTTAATATATAAATTTACACCACCACGCTGTCGCCGCGTATAATACGGGAAATTGCCTTGTGCGTGTTGAGTTATATTAGATTGCCGGAAATGTAGACAGAAGTTTTGGGGGTCAAATTGGTCATTGGATTTTGAACCATTAAGTAAGGACCCAACTGTTATTATCCTGCCATGTGATTTGTTTGACACGTGGATAAGAGTTTTTAAATAAGCTTTTATTTTGTTCCTGTCCACGTATCACCATTCGTCAGATGGTCACTCAGGCTTATTTAATTTATTTTTCTCAATAAATTTAACATTTGCTTTCCTTACCTACCTTCTTCCAACTTCTCTTAATTTATTCCTTAAATACTATCATTTATAATTAATATTTGAGATTATAAAAAACAAATGTCCAAGGATCTTAACTATTTATTTATAATGTATCTAAAATAAAATAGAAAATAACCTATTTATATATATATATATATATATAATCTAGTGTACAAACATTTTATTTTTATTTTTTTTCCTTGGTGGAATTTTAGTTTCATTTGGTTTCAATTCTCTAGATCATCTGATAACATTGTCGTTTTTGCAGGTGACAAAAGACGAGTGCCCAGTCATTTTCCATGACGACTTCATCCTCTCCGAAGAAAATGTAAGCTCTTATAAATATTTTATGCTTAATCTCATCTATTTGTTTTATAACTATCATTTAGATGTTATTGAATAAAATTGAAATCGGTATACGTTGTTAACAAACATTGTATTTTGATTTTCCAGGGGACAGTATTTGAAAGAAGAGTAACTGAACTGTCTTTAGCTGAGTTCATGCGCTATGGGCACCAAAAAGAATCCGGAAAAGTCGGCAAGTCATTGCTCAGGAAAACCAAAGATGGGAAGATTGTAAATTGGAATGTTGAAATAGATGACTCCCTCTGCACATTGATTGAAGCTTTTCAACAAGTAGAGCCTTCCTTGGGTTTCAATATTGAATTGAAATTTGATGATCACATCGTTTATGAGCAAGATTATCTCATCAGGGTTCTTCAAGCTATTTTAAAGGTATTGATTTTTCTCAGCATAATATTTTGTCCTTAAGATTCGGTCGAGTAAGTATCTAATTTAGTGATAATGATCTGGTTGTGCAGGTGGTTTTTGAGTATGCCAAAGAGAGACCTGTTATTTTCTCTTCCTTTCAGCCCGATGCGGCTCTATTGATAAAAAAGTTGCAGTTCGAGTACCCCGTAAGTCTTTTTCAATTTTCTTGTACAAGAATGGTATGCCTGATCGGGCATAGAATTTCGAATTCCTGACTATGTTTTCGGGTAATTTATTCAGGTTTTCTTTTTGACAATTGGGGGATCTGTGACTTTCTACGACATAAGAAGGAATTCTTTGGAGGAAGCTATTAGACTCTGTCAGGAAGGTGGTCTTGATGGAATTGTGTCTGAAGTTGTGGGTGTTTTTAGAAATCCTGGAGCTGTGTCCAAGATAAAAGAGATGAAACTATCGTTGCTTACTTATGGTAAATTAAAGTAAGCCATCCCATACCATCTCTGTTTCGCAATTTGAGTTTTCTTTAAAATCTTATGGGGGCCATCATTAACAGTGTGTTCTTGCGGCTTTGCAGCAATGTATCCGAAGCAGTATACATGCAGCACTTGATGGGGGTAGATGGGGTGATAGTGGATTTAGTTCAGGAAATAACGGATGCAGTGTCTGATATGATAAAGCCATCGAAGGATGTTTTGGTGGAGGAGAGTTCAACACAGGGTGAGACAGTGCGATCTGAAACAAAGCCCCGTTTCTCTGAGAGAGAGCTTGCTTTTATTCTCAAGCTCATACCGGAGTTAATACAGCATTAACAAATTTGAGCTCTACTTCTTTTTTAACCCTTATGATACAGTTTTTAAGAGTTTTAGGTGTGGAGGATACCAGGATGGCACAGTATGTGGCTAGTGCATCCTGTACATAAATTCATTGCACTTCTCAAGTTCCTCGGAAATCGTACTAGTTTCTAGCTGGCCCTCCATTTGTTACTTTAGAAATCAACGATAGTCAGTAGTTACTTCGGGGCCATGGTATCTTGTTGGAATTGCAGTATTCCCATGCTGCTTCCAGAAAATGGCTTAATATCGTATATGAAAGTATCTTAAAGGCTGGAAGTGAGATACATGCTATTTGTCCGTACTCTATTTGACTAGTTATAACGGTTTAGGATAAATTTTGGGTATAATTTTTTTTTTTGAATCTATTCTCATTAGATAGTTATGCGCATGGGATCTTTGTATCTTGTATATGATTTTTATATAAATTAATAAATAAAAATATGAAATAAAAAAATAGTTGATTATTTGATAAAAACTAAATAAGAAGAATGAGTATCATGAAAAATTCTTTTTAATCATACATTTTTTAGAATTTTACCACCATTTTTTCCTTGCAATTGACTTTGTTTTGAAATAGTTTAACTGGGTTGAAATTTTTTCAAATCTAAAAAGATAATTCAAACATAATTTATGGTTAGGTTGGGTAATGGTCTTCATTTATAGTCCTTGTTGGATTTTGTTTAGATCTAGTGATTAGGTTAACTTGTGTAATATGAGAGTGGATTTGATATGACAAGTCTTGTAAAGATATCTCTATAAATATATTCACTAAAAATATAAATAGTAACTAAAACTATTATCTATCTAAAGAAAAAGAACATAAATTAGCGCATTTTGTGGGTTCACAAGCAAGGATCATAGGTGTAAACCCTAGTTGTGATCCTCTCTAAAGCTTTAATTCTTGATCGACTTACTTCGAAGTTGACAGTCTAGTTCTTGGTCGTGTTTCAAGTCGTGATCCTTAATGTTTTCTTGTCCATTCCATTCACACTTTAAGATCACAAGCATGATCTTGATGACAAACCTCTTTGACTTTTCCTAAATTTCTAACACTTCTACTAACTTCATTTTCAACTTGTAGACCTTCATTTTGGTAGATTAAAGTCATTTTTTTCACCAATTCCAAATGTACAAAGTTGGAAATTTTCCACAAATGGCTTATAGTCTTCATTCCCAAGATCATTAATGATTCTTCAAGTCAAATTGTGAAGCCCTTGAGCTCTTGCTCTTGTGATTGGACCATAATACCCATCATCTCCTCATTCCTCTTAAAGATTTGCCCTCAAATCTTCATCCTCTACTAATTCATCTAGTACATGTGAGGATAAATCTACAACATTGAATGTTGCTGACACTTCATAGCTATTTAGTGGTTCAATCTTGTAAGCATTATTGTTCACTCATTCCAATACTCTAAATGGACCACTAGATTATGGTGCAAGCTTCTACACTCTTTGATTAGGAAATCTATCTTTTCCCAAATGTATCCAAACTATATCACTTAGATTGTAGATACTCTATTGTTTGCCTCTATCACCTTGAGCCTCATTCTTTGTTGCCTACTACTCTAAAAATTTGTGCACTCCCTAATGAAGCTTTTTCACCTCTTGAGCTTTATCTAACCCTGCCTAACTATCTTTTGGAATTGATTCCCTTGGTAATAAGTCCAATGGAGTTGTTGTATTATAATCATAAGCTACCTCAAATGGAGTGTTGTTGATCGCATTAACTACTTATCTATTATAGGCAAATTTCACCATTGGAAGACACAAATCCTAGCCCTTCAAATTCCATCCAACTATTGACTTTAATAAAGCTTTAAGTGTCTTATTGACAACTTTTGTTGGATCATCAATCTTTGAATGACATGTGGTGTTGAAAAGAAGCTTGGTTCCAACTTTCACCAAATAGTCTTCCAAAGGTAGCTAAGGAATTTTACATCTTGATCAAAGACGATATTGTGTGGAGTGCCATACAGCTTCATAATCTCCTATAAAAACAAGTTAGCAATATAAAAAAAATCATCGACCTCATGATAAGGCACGAAGCGAGCCATTTTGCTAGACCTATCCATCACAACAACAATACTGTCTCTTCCCCTCTGAGTTCTAGGAAGTCTTAATATAATGTCCATACTAATGTCCCTCCAAAGATACAACATGATCTAAAATGTTGACGGGAATAAAATATGCACGTGTATACATGTGCGCATGTGCTGCACCATTTCAAAATATTTCATAAGAATATCTCCTAAGTTTTATGAAAATCAGTCCTAAGACCCATCGATTTTTTACTTTAGTCAAGCACGATAATAAAATTTAGATGCCATCATACGTAAAACTATATATGTTATAACAATATTATTTTACACATATAGCTATATGCTATGTATATAATACACGTAGAATTATAGCATTATATATATATATTCTTAACACTAAAAGGGAATCGAAAATTAAATTCTAAAAAAATGAAAATAATTAGAAATAAAATTATTTAAAAGGAAACATAAATGTTACTTGTAAAAAAGAATCAATAAAGAAAAATAAACTAAAAGAAAATGGGCAAGTGAAATGTAAAAAAAAAAAAAAGATATTAGGAAAAAGAAATTAAAAGGAGACTGAAAAGTGACTTATATAGAAAAAAAAAGTGAATTATAAAAGAAAAAAAAAAGGAACACATAAAGAAAAACAAATTAAAAGGAAACATAAACGTTACTTTCGCCACATAGTCTTCCAAAGGTAGCTAAGGAATTTTACATCTTGATCAAAGACGATATTGTGTGGAGTGCCATACAGCTTCATAATCTCCTATAAAAACAAGTTAGCAATATAAACAGAATCATCGACCTTATGACAAGGCACAAAGCGAGCCATTTTGCTAGACCTATCCATCACAACAACAATACTGTCTTTTCCCCTCTAAGTTCTAGGAAGTCCTAATACAATGTCCATACTAATATCCCTCCAAAGATGCATTGGCACGGGTAATGGCAAATAGAGACCTACTAGCTCATTCCTAGATTTAGCTCACTTACATACATTACAACATTCTATGATTCTATGCATATCTCGAGCCATTCCTAACCAATAGAAATGTTTTTACAATACTGCTAGTGTCCTCTTGTTGCCAAAAGTGTCCTAAAAGTCCTCCCAAATGAGCTTTCCTCACTAGTAACTCCTATAATGACTTTACTGGAATACACAACTTACCCATCCAAAAGAGATAACTATCTGATAAGAAATACCCCTAAACCACAATACCATCCTAACACTAGTTAAGAATGGAACCAAACACTATATCCCTCTTATACTGCTTTATAATCAAATCAAATCCCAACAACTTCGACTACATGGTACTCATTAAAATCGATTGCCTTGACACTGCATATGCAATAATATTGGTATGCCCCTATTTATATTTAATATTGTATGCAAAGGACTACAAAAATTCTACCTTTCTAGCATTCCTTTTGACAACTTGCTCTGCCCTTTGAGAAACTTAAGAGCTTTATGATCAAAATAAACGACAAACTCCTTAAGAAGGGCTGATGCTACCATACTTATAGAGCTTAAATCAAAGCATAAAGTTCTTTATCATATATAGAATAGTTCATAGTTAGACCACTTAATTTCTTACTAAAGAATGCTATAAGTTTCCTCTCCTACGTCCAAACCTTTCTAATTCCAACACACGTGGTGTCGGATTCAAGTTTAAATATTTTATAAAAATTAGGTAGCACCAATATAGGCACTTTAGTAAGTTTTTGCTTAATTGATTCAAAACTCCTTTGCTCTACTAGATCCCAGTAAAATGTCACTCCTTGCTTAGTCAGCTTCATCAAAGAGGTTGCAATAGCACTAAAATCCCGAATAAACTAGTGATAGAAAGAAGCTAAATTATGAAAATTGTGTACCTTAGAGGCATTAGTAGGAATTGGCCAATTGACAATAGCCTTGACTTTTTCCTCGTCAACCTTGATTCCTTCTCTAGAGATGACATAGCCTAAAAATATTACTTCCTTTTAATAGAAAAGGCACTTTTTGAGATTTCCATACAACTTCTCTCATTGTAACACCAAAAACATAGCTCACAAATGTTCAATATGACTTTCAAAATTAAGACTATATATTGGAATATCATCGAAATACATTACCATAGACTTCCTTAATAAGTCATGTAGCACATAATTCATTAGACGCATAAAAATACGCAAGGCATTAAATAAGCCAAAAGGCATTACAAGCTACTAATGTTTTTAGTTTTAAGGCAAAAAATTTAGTCAAAAGCTCTTGAATACTTTCAGGAAAACCAAGATCATTGCTCTCATTAGGTAGTACAAGGCGAATCATCATTAACCACAAAGTACTCCCCATTTCCAACTCCTCAATCTGACCCTAACTCAATAATAAAATGACTCTTTAGAGGGCTACATAGCTTGATGAGTGGCTTTAACATCTGCTATGATTATTGGTAGCAACTGAACTTGCTTCCCATCCTTTAACACAAAATATGTGTTTTTCTATCCTCTATAGGCACAACATCGCAATTTACTTCATCGGCATGCCTATTAGGAAATGACAATGGAACTAATACTCTCTTAGTCATGTTGACAATACTTTTATCATTCAACCAATGTAGCTTACAAGGTTGTAAGTGATTAGTAGTGGGTAAGTTCAAACTCTCTACTAAGGAAGTAGCAATAGTATTCACATAACTCCCACTATTGATGATAATTGTGCATGTTGCTCCATTAACCAAACATTTAATGTGGAAAATGTTTTTCACCTATTCCAAATCAGTTGTATAAACAACACTTAAAGAATGCTTAACCACAACCCTGGAATTTAAAACAATGTATTTGGCTACTCCTTATCGCACTGGGACAAGATTCAAAGTTCTTAAGCTCTAAGATATTTGCTCCTTGTCTCCCCCTTTCGTCCACTCATTTAGGGTCCACTCTTAGTGTTGTTTTGCCAATTGGAAATTTCGACTCTAAACTCAAAGTCTCATTAGCTTCAGTGGTCTCAAATGGCATATTCTTAAACTTACAGGTGTTTCACTAGCTTCAACACCCAATCGTAGTGGCCAACTACATAGCTTCCTCTAAACTAGCCATAGCTTTTGTAATAATTTATCACCATCGGATAACAATAAAAATAAAGCCCATTAATGATAAAACAAATTATTGATAGTGATGACATCATAGAATTCCCTAAATTTAAAAATACGTAAGGAAGCTAATTATAGTTTAGACAACTAATGGTAGGAACTATAATTCTATAATTAATTTCATTTATAACTTATACTTTTATTATAGTCATATGGTTGTTATTATAGAATATTAGAGTGGCTCTCACTCACTCAAGAATCTTAACCAATCCCATGTTTCAACAACATCAACTTGCAAAGGAGACTATAAAGGAATAAGTCAAGGGTTGGAGACTCATCTCATGGCATAACAAAACATCAACCAATGTTAGTATTAATTTAAGTGCCTTGCAAAAACAAGCAAATAAAACCTATAAATCGTCATTATGTTTAATATGAGGCTCAAGAAAATAACTTAGGTCCATACAAATGCAACAACTACCACTAACCTATATAATGCAATAAAGCTACTTACCTGCTCAACAATGCTATCACCTTATGCTCCCAACCCTACCATGACTTCCTTTGCAATCATTTAGTTTGGTTAAGGTTAGGAGAAGGTGTGAACTCACCTCCCTTCTAGCACTAGTGTTTAATTCCAAACCTAATAATTCTAAGGATACAATGCATGCCTCATTTGAAATTTTAGCATGACTGTTTATCATCTAGCCAATGATGACCAGCTATATCATCATCAAGATGTCACCTTTATTACTAAATAAAACAACTAATGTAGCATAGTTGCTGAATAAGCATCCAATATCAAGCATGTCCATTACATGTGCACAAATTAATCTACTTGCAAAAACATTCAAGTATAACAACTCATTATCTTCAACATTGGTCTCCTACTCAATCATTCCTAAGAGTCTCTAACACCGTTACATATTTGGTTAAATTTATACTTTACAAGATATGATAGGAGTAAGATGTTGTGTAAGACTTGTGAAACATAGACTTGTAGTACTTACCCATTGAAATAGTGCCTTATACTTATTATGTATGTGTTACTTATCTTTTATTAGATCATGTGGTTTGGTCTCCAAAGTAGTGTGAGTGCTTAGGATTTAAATTAAAAAAGTTTAAGGATATTTAAGTGTTAAAATATAACTTCATGCGGTTATTATATTAACTTAAAGTATTAAGTTAACTAATTTGTCCTTGTAGAATTAATGAAAGTAAATATATAAGTTGATTTATGTGAATAAAATATTAATACATTAAGTATGTATTATTCTGTTACATATATAAGTATTGATTACATATGTCTTGTAGTAAATATACTATGTATAACGCTTGAATATATACCTATAGCATAATACAACACATACCTTACATATGTAAATAAATTTATACGTACAACAACACATAGTCACATATTTATAAGAATAATACTATTTTAACAAATATGGATATTTTAATAATTTATATTATATATTATAATAAGTTAATAGATTACTTAATAAGTAGATATGTGCAAAGGTTGCCTAAAGGTTAGGAAATTGGATTATAAGAAATTTAACTAGTCAGCTTTGTAGAGTATTAAAATGGATTTTAAATTTCAAATCCAATAATAAACTTAGCTTGATTTGTTAGGCCAAATGATAGGGTTGAAAATATCAAGTCCATGAATTTAGAATAACTTATTGAAATTCGGTATAGTAAGTTTTAAGTAAATATGTTAGACCGGTCTGTCTATTAATAAATGTGAATATTACACTATTTTTATTCCGATTTTATACTATATTTTTGTGGGTGTTCTTATACTATTAATAAGAAAATATGCTAAAAAATAATATGTAAAAGATATTTTAAGTATAAGACTTAGAGAATAGAAAAAAATGGGGCACAATGGTGCACGACAATTGGGCAAGCATCTACTTCAATCGAAGAAATCATGGCCTAATAAATTCAAAGTCCAGCCCAATGCAGTCAACGGTCCAGTCAAGTCCACGTTCCAGCATGTAGTAGTAGGCCCTGTGTGATCGAGGAAAGCCGACAGCGCAACTCCATAAAGCCACACGTCCGAAGATACAAATCGCAACCGCGGAACTTTTTCTTTTTTCTTTTTTAAATGCTTTCCAATCTTCTTTTCCGTAAAGCTCAAATATTTTGATTTTAATACTTGGATGCATTTATTTTCTGTTCAGGTTGATGCATAATACAAGTATATTTTGACGATCCCAAGGAAGTTAAAAACAAATTTTAATTGTTTCTTAACTTAATTAAAAAATAATAATATCCAATGTAATATTTAAGGGTGTTAAAAATTCAGCTTTGAAATTTTTACTCTTAAATTTCTTAGGTTAAGATTTTTGGTAAAGTTTATGTTTATTAAAATATCACGTGTTAGCCTAGTTCAAAGGCACTCGTACCTCTTTGGAAAATTTTAGCAAGACTGTGGCCTATTAAACCTGGGGAGTTATGATATGATAAAAAACCAAGACTTGGAATCGAAGGAGAAGGCCACTACAATAAAGGTTTAGATGAAAGTTCAACTAAAGATCAATATTACATGGAGATTACCATGTTTGCACCAAATTCTCAAAAAAAAAAAAAATGTATAAAGTTTGAAAAAGCTTAAGAAGGATAATAAGTATTACTTCTCCAAACCTAAAAAATTGGAGTGAGTGGATACAATGGTGGATAAGGTACATAAAGTTGTATAAATGGGATAGGTTATGCAGTTTAATTTATAAAAAATACAAATTGAGCTTAATGGTTTTGACCTATTTAAAATGAGAGCTTTTTGACTTGCCTCGCTTAACCCATGAGTTAAAATGGGCCAACTATTGCAAGTTAGGTTGGCTTATGGACTTGCAAAATAAAAAAAAAAAAAAAATCCATTAGATAGTCATGTTATGAGAAAATAAAAACAAGAAAAAAGTTTAAAACCGTAAACTTCCTTTGACTTTCTAGCTATCATTTCATTCATTTACTTCATATTTTCTATCATTCAACTCAATTAAACATAAGCACAAATGTAGTGTTTTTAACACACTTATTAGTGATCTATTGTTGATATTCATATAAACAATGATTAGGTATATTGTTAATATTCATATATATAGGAAAAGATTTTAAAGTATTTATGTAAATACTATTTAAAAAAAAACTTAATTGAAAAATAATATTTACTTTTAGTAGATTTATTTTGAAACATGAAATTTTGTAAAAATAAAATAAAATTAACGGGTTACTAGGCTAGCCAACTTAACCTACCAAATTATGTAAATGGGATAAATGTTATGAGTTGGTAGGTCAACTAGCTTAATCCTGAACCTATGATGGGGTAAGTTGTGCTGAAAATTTAAGTTCGCATATTAAGTGAGCTAAAGTAGATTGGCCGTTTAACCCTCGAGTTAATGCGAGTCAAGGTAGATTAGCCTGTTTACACAGCTCTAAGGTTATGAGACTTTACTTGTACCCTACCTTATAAGCAAGAGTGAACCTAGAACAATGCAAACTTTTCTTTCTTTCTTTCTTTTTTTCTTTTCCTTAATGAGTGCATCTTAATATTGTTTAACACTCAAATAAAAAGGAAATTTTAAATTTTTGAAAAAATAATCAAGAATGCTAATATAATTTTTAATAAATGATATTTAATACTATTAATTATTATTAGAAAAAGTAAAACAAAACAAAAAAAAAATGTCAATAAATTGGTTCTTATAAGATTTGAACTCATGACCTCATATAATAAAGCTACATGCCTTACTACTCAATTATCTTTAAGAATTTTATAAGTTATATATATATATACATATATATATATATAATACGTACTTATTTCCCTTTTAATAAAATTAAAATATTAATATTTTTCTAAGTTTAGGGGGACCAGGGCCCTTATCAGCTTCCTTAAGTCTAGCATTATTTGTGAAGTATAAGTTTCTAAATTTTGGAATCAAAACTTATTTTGTAATACCATAGAATCATCCTGTACCCTATATTTTGTAAAAGCTATGAATATAGGATACCTAGTGAAATATATAAATTTTACCTTTCTTCTTATAAATTTTATGTTTATATGATATTGCAAAAGTAATTTATATATGATATTACAAACTCTTCCTATACAAACCTATATAACCTGTAGCAAAACCTACAAAATTAAAATAGTAATTTTTCTTCTTTTTATTATTTCAATTTTATATAATTTTACTACTTAGCAAATAGGAATAAATAAAAACAAATAATGGAAAACATAAAGTTAAAGAGGAAAATGAGGAATAATAGGAGGAGAAGATAGAAAATGTAAAGTAAGAGAGGTGAAATTAGTTTAGCCATTTATGTTATCAACTTATGGGCCTATGCTTCTTTATTTTTCTTTTTTATTAAAACATTTATTGGTAAAAAAATAATATTATTTTTTACTATTCATTTATTAAATTATTTAATAATTTTTTTATAATTTAGGTATATAGTACCTTAGAACTTATACCACATATATTTTGAAGTATAGGTTTTATGATGAGTATGATACAAGGTAGGAAAATGTCATACTTGTAACTTATCTTGTAGAAGTAAATTATGAAAAATATATATTTGAAATTTATCTTATGACCCTTAATACTCATTTGAAACCTATGCAATCATGCAAAATGCGGGTGGATTTTTAGGTTTATTTTAAGAATAAACTGTATGAACTTATATGTGTTAATAATAATAATCATGTAATTGATTGCCTTGCCTCATTTTCATATGTTATGCACTAATAAAAATAATTAGTCACTTTTTAGAGTGGAAATAGTACATACTAATTGACTAGACTTGCAAATTTATGAAAATGGTGGAATTGGTGCCAAAAATAGGAAGCGTACTAGTCAAAATAATAGTGTAGGGTGAGTAAACCAAGGTCGTATTTTTCACAAGGAAACAAAAAAAAAAAGGGAAGAAAAAGGTAATCTAATTACTAGATTATACTAATACTAAATTAAACTAAGCAAGACAAAATCGAGATTATCAAGCATCAATTTAAAACTAAAGTAAAAGAAAATTAACAATTACAATTAAATGTAGATATTAACAAATTCTCAACAATTTAGGGTTAGATTTTCCCAAGTTACAAATAATAGGGGGTTATGTTTCAACTTCTTGAAATTGTTGCTATTGTGCTTCAAAGATGTTTATATTAGTGCAATTATGGATTTTAACCATACTCATTGGACTTTAAAGTTGTACAAGTGGAGCTGGTTATACGGGTTAGCTTGTTTAAGTAGCAAAAAATGCGAGTTAGGCAAAAAAAATTAGCTAACATATAAAGTGAGTTAGCTCGCACGGACCCATGAATCAATGCGAGTCAAGGTAGATTGTCCCATTTAGCCTTAAAGTTGTGCAAAAAAAAAAAAAAGTGGGTTAGCCTATTTGGTTGATGGGTCATGTAGGTAGCTTGTTGAACAAAAAAAAAAAAAAAAAAAGTAAGTTGAGTCGAAAATTTTAGCCTACTTATTAAGTGGGCTAGCCCATATAACTTGTGGGTTAATGTGAGTTGGCATAGCTTAACCCATTTGCACAGCTCTACTAAACTCACAACTAGCTTTTGCATGCTGGTCTAAAATATAGCAAGAGCATTGCATTACCAATCTCTTATCTACACTTTTGGGGTAATTAATTAGGTTTTGTCACTATTTAGTCAATCTAGCTATAACCAAATTTCAATCCCAACCGCTTAAAGCTCTATGTAAGTGCTAGAATTATAGTGCCCTAATCCACAAATATGACATTGTAAGAATTAGGGGCCTCGGGTTCTATTGAGAGCCTTACAACTAATTAAGTTAACTAAAACCTATAAGATAACAAGTGGTGTTGCCTAATTATAGAGAGCCACGGTTCTTCCTATGATAATTGATTGTTCTATACATGTTATACTTATTTTTCCATAAAACTAGCTAAAATTCCATATTTACATATAACACAATATCATTAATTTAGTAACAACAACAACTTCATTCAATATTACACAACCTTACAATAATAGTTAGTCACAAATACTTATATTAATGGAGGATAAAGCATACAATATAATACACATAAGTATAAGTATGGAAATAACATTAAATGTAATAGAAGATGAGTTAAAGAAGAAACATGTGTTTGTTGTAGCTAGCATTGGTGAACTCACACAAAAATACCCAAATCCCATTGCATTCAATGCTTGAATCCTCCACCAAATGTCTTGCATAAGTTGAAACTCAATCAAAACCTAAGCTAACACCATCTAAATTAAGAGAAAATACAAAGGTAATCAAAATCTACATTAAAAATGACCTGAAGAAAACTAAACTAAAGAGAGTCTTGAGTTCTTAAACCCAAAACCTTACTGCAAACGCCCAAAATCTACTGCAAATGAGAAAAATGGAGTCTTCATATTTTATAGCTAGCAGTCAAATAATAGCAAGCCTATCGTCTGGATGCTAGACACATGTCTCCATTCGACTCCTCCATTAAATCAATTGTAGCATTTTGATGAAAAACCCTAACATGATCATCACTACATGAATATTTCCCCCCTAGCTAGTGGTTGGTCTTAAATTCCAACTACAAACCGAATGCTACTTGGGTTATCATCTGGATGTTAAACCCTATCCTCTACATTCTTCATTCTTTTCTTCTTCCTTCCATCTACTAGGGGTTGCTTTGAGAGTAACCCTTACACTTGCAATGAAATTAACAAATCTTAAGTATTTTGAAATAAAACTAAATAGACTTGTGCTATAAACTCTCAAAATCTTTTACTTGCACGTATGGATCATAACCATGAGATTTTTACACTAAGATATTATCACATTTTCATCCAAATCTCATGTAACTTCAAAGCTTAGTAGGATAAGTTAGTACGTGTATGTAGGATAAGTGTGTAGTTTTACACATTTATCATTTACCTCCAACTTTAAAGCTTGCTTACCCTTAAGCAAGACAAAATATTTAGAAATTCAATTTTCACGAAGACAAGTTAAGTTTCTCCATTAGTTACATTAGTAAGCTTTTGTCTTACCCTATCGCATGGAGCACTATCAAGTTGTGTTTTTTTATAAAAAAAAAACCTTAACATGCATAGCAAGTAAATGGTTCCACATGAATCATTAAGACAAGTGCCTTATGCTCCCAAATGCACATGCAAAATCATTAATGGGCTAATCCATGATTCTTAAAGTTAATCTAATCATTTAACTCAAGATTAGACAATTTGAGATCAAGTATAATGTCACCAAATGGGAAAAAGATCTTTATATTTCATAGATTGATCAACATACATATAGCCTTAATTCATTTCTTAAGCAAGTATAATATAGTAAGAGAAGTGAAACTGAGTAATCCATTACTTGTTTTCCTTGAGCATTTTTTTTTTTCAAATTTTGTTTAGTTTTATCAATTTATACTGATGCATCCCCAACTATTTGTTCAAGATAATTTTTTATTCTTTGCTTTTTTTAATAGCATGAAGACTAGGGGCTTATGAACCCATCTATGAATTCATCATTTATAGAGATGCACTAAGCACTTATTGGGCACTCCACTGCTTTAGTTTTAATCTTTTATTTGTATCGTACTTTTAAGTTTGGTTTTACCCCCTAACTTTAAGATTTTTGCAAAAAAAAATCATTTTTACAATGCTCATCATCTAGTAGAATTTCACTTATTAACTACCTATCGAGTCATTCCCCAATGGTTTATGTGTCCAATTACCTAGGTTACTAGACTAAGCCAAAAATTTCTTGAACGCCCATCAGGCTAGAAAACATTCAACATTTAGTCAATCCAACTTTCGTTAGTACTTCTAAGCATAGTTTAGCATTCAATTGACATCTAATTGTCAAATTAACACATTTTAGCTTAATTTAACTCAAAATTAACATAATCAAACACAATTTCATCCAAGAATCACATATCTTAGTGGTGGTGTAAAGACATCAATATTCACCATGCAAATTTCCATTTTAAATCATCCTTTATCCCATCAAACTTTATTTAAGCCTTATATTATCAAATTAACTCCAACTCAACCCAGATTTCCACTTCAATATTTCATTAACTTTGCTAGAAATTCTAGTTTATCATCTATAAAAACTAGGTTACATATTAATTCATCAATTTCAATCAATCCCAACATATAAATCGCTATATACATAATAATCATCATCTAAACTATTTCCTAATCCACAAATTACCTTACTAATCATCAATTCACCGAATTTTGACATCTAATTCAAATTTAATGTCAAGACAACATCTTCAATTTCAACATATATGTGGTGGCACAAATCACATTGGCTCCCATATTGCTACCTCATGCATCAAACTCATACTGAATCACTCTAACTTGTATCTTACATTATGTTTGATAGGTTAAATCATCATTCATCATCTAGAAGCATTACATAGCATCTAAATATGGCATTGAAGGTGGTGGCAATGGGGTATTTTGTAGTTCATGCATTTTAAAAATATTCCTACATCCAAAATCACATATATATACCATCTAACATCACTTTGACAAGAGATTGGGGGCTTACCTTAAAGAAGGTCAAACCTAATTCCTTTTTGCTCTTGACTACCACCTAAAGGTTTGCTAAGGAATACCTTTTCCACTTCCCAAAGAGCTTCCAAAGCAATAAATGTTTAGTTTAGAGGTTAAACTAAAGATTAAAGTTATGGAAATCAACTCACGCTTGAGAGATGGAAGACATCTCACCTTCAGTTTCCACGTCCCCTTTGGTTGTAAGCTTAGGAGCCCCCAAATTCTTTGATACTTATAACATATTAAATCACTAAACATGATTAGGGACTAAAATTATGTAAAACTAAGCCATTTATCTATAGGTTTCTAGCTTAATTTTTTTTTTTTAAATATTCCCACTTTATTTAGGCTGAAAAATTTTCATCATAATTCTCCAAATTAGTCCACAATTTCTAAAATTTTAGTTACCCTTTAGTAAAACCAAGCTTAAGGCATTTTGTTCATTTTACCAAATTGATCTCTAAACCTCAATTTTTCCTTTCTAATTGACTCCAAATATTTCTTTGTTGATTTTATTCACTCAGTTAGGGTCTAGGAACTTTATTTATGGTCATTAAGCTAGTTTAGGGCTATTTTCGATAAAACCAAGTTCAATGGCAAAAAGGTCATTTTTGGAAAAAAAAATTGGCCCTATACTTTGTAAATTCCTTCTTAAATGATTTCATATTTTTCCTTTTTAATCCCATTAACCTTAGTTATTAATTTAGGGTTTATTCATCCTCTCCCCCTTGAAAATAAATTTTTTCTTTAAAATTTACCTGATGTCTCGAAGAGCTTGGGGTACTTTGTCCTCATCATGTCCTCCAGCTCCCATGTGGCTTCATGCACTTTTTAACCACTTCACTATACCTAGACATACTTGATTACCTTATTCTTTAATATTCTTTCTCTCTTATCTATGATCTTGATTGGGTATTTAGCTTTTGTCAAATTAGGCTAGATTTCTAGCAGATTTGTCTCAATTACTACATTTAGGATCTAAAATGCACTTTCTCAACTGAGACATGTGAAAGACATCGTGTACTCTTGATAAGCTTGGGAGCAAGGCCACTCGGTATGCTACTAGTCTAATCCTCTCTAGAATCTCATAATGACCTATATATCTTGGATTTAGTTTTCCTTTCACCCTAAATCGGACAACTCCTTTGGTTAGTGACACCCTGAGAAAGACATGATCTCCTACTTCAAACTCTAATGGTTGCCTCCTCTAACCAGCATAACTTTTATATTGGTCTTGAGCTATCTTCATCCTTTCTTTTATAACCTATACTTTTTCCACTACCTATTAAACCAAATTGGGTCCTAAAAGCGTTCTCTTACCCACTTTATCCTAATGAATTGGTGATTTGTATTTTCGTCGAGATAAAGCCTCATATGATGCCGTTTGGATAGTAGTCTGATAATTGTTGTTGTATGCAAATTCTATAAGGGGCAAGTGATCATTCCATCTACATACAAAATATAAGGCACAGGCCCTTTAACACATTCCCCCAAATTTGTATCATCTACTTTGACTATACATGGAAAGTTATTCTCCTAAGACACCATGTAAGCTCCTCCAAAAATTGCCAACAAAGTGAAGATCTCTATCTAATACAATTGATACTAGCATTCAATAAAGTTTACTAATCTCTTTGAAGTAAATCTATATTAATCACTCCATTGAACATCTAACTTGCAAAGGTATAAAGTGAGCTAATTTTGTTAGTCCATATACGATCACCCAAACCATCTCGTGTCCTAATCGAGTCTTGGGCAAATTTGTCATGAAGTCCATAGTGATATTTTCTCACTTCCACTTTAGAATAGGAAAAGGTTGTAATTGACCTGCTAGCTTTTAATGTTCAATTCGAATCTATTAGCATGTCAGGCACTTAGACACGTATTCAACAATCTCCTTTTTCATATTATTCCACTAGAAATACTTTTTTTTTTTTTTTTTCAGATTCTTATAAATCTTTATGCTACTTGGGTGAATCAAATAAGCTAAAGCATGGGAATCTTCCAAAATCTCTTTTTCATCTCACGATCATATGGCACCTAAAGTCAGCTCTCATATCTAATTACCCCACTTCCATCTATTACAATTTCAGGTCTTCTTCTTATGGTCAAAGGGTTCAAGAGATTTTTCCTTTTAGGATTCTCAACTTGTGCTTGTTTCACTTTCTCAATCAAAGTAGGTTGCATCTTCAAACTGGCCAACATTGCTTCAACTTTTTCAACAGTGATCTTGACATCTAATTTCCTCATATCATTTGGGAACTCTTTTTGACTAGTGATTAAGGCTACATCCATTTGCCTTTTTCTGCTAGGAGTATTAGCTACTACATTTGCTTTCCTTAGGTGATACAAAATCTTCAAATCATAGTCTTCAATTAGCTCAAGCCATTATCTTTGTCTCATATTTAACTTTTGTTGGGTAAAGATGTACTTTAGGCTTTTTTGATCTGTGTATATCTTGTATTTTTTGCTATACAAGTAATGTCTCCACAATTCCAATGCAAAGACTACTACAACTAGCTACAAATCATGTAATAGGTAATTTTTCTCATAAGGCTTTAATTGGTGTGAGGCATATGCAATCACCATGCCTTCTTACATTAGAATACATCTAAGTCCTTATATTGAGGCATCACTATGCACAACAAACTCCTTTCTACTTACTAGTAAAGCTAATACCAATGTTGAAACCAACCTTTTCTTCAATTCTTGGAAACTTTACTCACATTTGTCATTCCATTCAAACGTAACATTCTTCTTAGTGAGATAAGTCATAAAAGCTACCAACTTTGAAAACCTTTCTACAAATTTGTGCTAATAGCTTGCCAAACTTAGAAATCTGCATATCTTAGCCACATTCTTCGATCTGTACCAATCTATAATAGCCTTACCTCTTATGGACCAACTATTACTATTTCCTTAATCACAATATATCCTAGGAATCCCACTTTCTTCATTCAAAATTTACATTTACTAAACTTATCATTCAACTTTCTATCTCCCAACCTCTATAACACTAAGTATAGATGTTGTTCATGCTCCTCATGACTACCGGAGTACACTAAAATGTCATCAATAAACACAATAATGAATTTGTTGAAATAATCTTGGAATACTTGATTCATGAGATCCATAAAAATTGCAAGTGCATTCATGAGTCCAAAAGGCATCACTTGAAATTTATAATGCATGTACCTACCATTTACATAATAATTAATTAAGTAACTTTCCTAATTGAATTCTTAAAGTAATTCAACTTCATACCTGGTATGAAAAATAGTCTTAAGTGTATTGTGTGGCTTATTCTTTAATTGTTTGTATCCTAAACTTAAGTCAACCTTAGAAAACAAGTTGCACCATGCAATTGGTCAAACAAATCATCTATCCATGGCAAAGGATATATATATATATTTTATAGACTTTAGCAAATGATTTAATTCAGCTTTGTACTTATTTGCTGTATAAGACCCCTCTTTAACTTTGGAAAAGTTGATGCCATTTTCCCCCTCAAGCTCTCTAAGTAAAACCTATCAAAGAAAGCCTCTTTGAATCTCTCCTTAGTCACTTCTCCATCAATCATTTTGCTAGTTAATCTCCACCAATTAGATGCATCACTCTTTAGCATATATACAACATAATCCAATCCCCTTGCCTCTGGCACACCATATGCGATAAAAGTTTTCTCTAACTCTTAGCAATTGGTGGATCTAAAGAATAAGGAAAAAAAGGGTGTCACTAGCTTCATAAAATCATTTAGTCTAATTATCCCATCCTATCTCCTACTAGCAAGTCTTGTCGATTGCTCAAACCTCATCTATTGCTACTGTAATATCTACTGATGTTACTTCATAATCTCTTTTGTTGTTTGTACATCACAATCATCATGTCTCGCACTAGATTCACAAATTGTGTGGATCTACCTATTATTTAAGGGGTACAAGAGCTTCTAGAGTCGATGAAGGTGGTAGAGGTGGGTTACCCTCAACTGGAGGGTTATAGGGAAGTGTATGATATCTAGGATTATGCTTACTTTTCTATAAGGAAAAATAACACACAATAGTTAAGCATTGGCACACTATACCCAAAATCACATATATATTCATATAGGTTTCGCTTAATTCTTTATTAATTTATTCTATTCATGTCATAACCGTGCTATAGGGGTAGATCCTAGTTCCTTGTTTTAGTCAGTTGTTTAGGCCTAGTTTTGAGATATTGCGTTTCAATATCATAATAGGGAGAGCTTAAGTTAATCCTTTTAGGTCAAGTCTGAGTGTTGCTATTTTCTTTTATAATATACACTATCCATGTTAAGTGTCCATGTATCATTTAAATTGCATGTACATAGGAGTTATAGTATGTTACTTGTCTCAAAAGTAGGGGGACTAAATCTTAATTTTCATTATAGTTTAAGCTAATTCCATTGTTAAGTGTATTCTCTATTATCGATCTTATCAAGGCATTTTATTTTGCTATGGTTTAGCATCTAAGTCGAAATCCAATTCATCTCCTATTAAGTAGCGATAGCATAGACCACTTTGCTTGGAGCTTATTTGTGGTCCTCATGTCATATTCATTTATTATTTAGCTCAATTGAACATATGCGTAATTCATTTATGTTATATAAATCAAGTTCAACTTAATAGCGAGTGATAAACAAGATAACATAAGCATTTCAATTGAATAATTCATATTCAAGATAGATAATTCTAAACCAATTCACCTTTAAGTTCTAATTAATTATCTTATTTACTTAAGTCTAGCAAACTCAAAAAGAGAGGAAATTTGAGTATCAAGCTTATAGGGTTCCCACTTTCATAGTCACCATTCTAAACACATCCCATTCTATTTTAGAAACCTAGGCTCTAATACCACTTAAATTGTCACACTCTTAATTTTCTGTAGCAGTGACAATTTGCCATGTAACCTACTTAAGTAGAATACGTAAGGCTCGAATTACTAAGTGAGTTTCTAAACCGGTTTTAAGACTCAAAATCGTTAATTAAAATTTGAAAATATGTGACGATTTCATTTGAGTTTAGAAGACATGATGGTAAATACAAGTAGGAAAACTAATTCCTAGGGCCTAAGGAGTCTACAAAAGATATAGAATAAGTAGATAGGCCATGGAGCTATAGGCAACTCTTATAATAGGTCTAAGTATAGTATGAAATAAAAGTTTGCAAAAGAAAAGTAAAATCAATAACATATGTCATCTAAGCCCTCATTCTCTCCCCATAACTCCTCTTTAAAGCCACATCCCATAAAGTCATATATTGGATCCAAAAGAGAAAGTCCTCACTACCTAATATACAGTTGCGCAAACATATACTAATGTCAAGTAGGCCGATGTTCTAATTTAGGAAACAATCATGCAGTTTATATTTATCTTGAATTAATATAAACATTCAGTATAGTAGATTCATGACTTTAGACAACATGAGGAGGGACTTGGGATTTGATTCCATCACAGTGGTAATTGGGGGTTAACAAGAGCAATCGAACTTCATGTCGCACAACCAAAATTAAGTAGTCTAATTTAAGTGTCATCACCTTTATACAATCCAATCAATAATAATATGTCTAATTAATTTACTTAAGCCCAATTAACCTCTTTTGGCCCAACTAACTTATTATGTTAAGTTAAGCCCATTATGATTTAATGGTTATACTTATTATTTCTAGCCATGTTTATTTTGTCATGTTTAAATCTAATTCAATTTAGATCTTTAATTATTTTTTGACCTTATTTTGTATGAGACCCATTTAAGTTGTCTAGTCTTAATAAGGCCTATTTAGTGTATAGATAGGCTTAAATTGATTTTGGAATTTGGCCCCATTAAGTTTATTTAATCCAATTAAGTTTAGTTAGGATTTATTTACTAAATTAATCCTTGAATAAGTTTAATTTGGTTAGTTGAGCTAATTAGGTCCAATTACTTCAATTATGAATAGTTTATGGATCATTAAAGGGGAAGGGTAGTGGGTTGGTCCATGGGCCTAATTGAATGGGTTAGCCTAAGATTTGGCAGAAAGTATTTAAATCATCTAATCCTTGTCATAAATTGTTCATTTTCGTTTTTTTAAAGGCTTATAATTTTAAAGGACTGTAACTTTCTCATTTTAGATTCAAATTGATTCAAACCAAAGTTAATTTAACCCTATTCACTTTCCCTATCTATTTTATCTTAAAAACCCTTATTTTAGTCATTTTAGACCTTCGAAACTTCCAAATCTGCCCAAATTACAAAATTTTACTTTAAAAGTCCATATCTCACTCATTTTAACTTTAAATCAATCCAAACCAAAGCCCATTCATTCCTAATCACTCCCATGTTCTAAAACATCATTTAAATCTAAAAATGAAGCAAAACAAATGTCCAAAATCAGCCCAGAATTTCTAGAATGCCCATTAGGCTAGAAAACATCCAATCAATCTAACTTCAGTTAGTACTTCTAAGAATAGTTTAGCATTTAATCAATATCTAATTATCAAATTAACACATATTAGCTTAATTTAACTCAAAATCAACATAATTTCATCCAAGAATCACTCATCTTAGTGGTGGCCTGACATCAACATTCACCATGCAAATTTCCATCCTAAATCATCCTTTATTTCGTCAAACTTTATTTAAGCCTTATATTACCAAATTAACTACGACTTAACCCAAATTTCCACTTCAATATTTCTTTAACTTTGTTGAAAATTCTAGTTTATCATCCCCAAAAACTAAATTACATATTAATTCATCAATTTCAATCAATCCCAACATGTAAATCACTAATTATATATATATATAAAATCATCTAAACTATTTCCTAATCAACAAATCACCTTACCAATCATCAATCCACCACATTTTGACATCTAATTGAGATTTGATGTCAAGATAACATCTTCAATTTCAACATATAAGTGGTGGCACAATTACATTAGCTCTCATGTTGTAACCTCATGCATCGAACTCATATTGAATCACTCAAACATGTATCTAACATCATGTTTGATAGGTCATATCATCATTCACCATTCATCATCTAGAAACATCACATAGCATCCAAATATGGCATTAGAGGTAGTGGCAAATGGAATATTTTGTAGTTCATGCATTTTTAAAACATTCCTACATCTAGAATCACATCTACATACCATTTAACATCAATTTGATAAGGAATTGAGAGCTTACCTTAAAGAAGATCAAACTTAGTTCCCTTTTTCTTCTTGATTGCCACCTTAAGGCCTCCTAAAGAAGATTTTTTCCACTTCTAAAAGAGCTTCCAAAGTAATAAACACTTAGTTTAGAGGTTGAACTAAAGATTAATGCTATGGTGATAACTTACTCTTGAGAAATGGAAGACATCCCACCTTAGGCTTCCATGTCCCCTATAGTTGAGAGCTTTAGAATCCCCAAATTCTTTGATACCTAAAACATATTAAACCACTAAACATGTTAGCAATTAAGATTATGTAAAACTAAGTCATTTATCTAAAGGTTTCTAACTGAAGAGAGTTTTTTTTTTTTTTTGAGGGTTTACCTTAAAGAAGTTTTGAAATGAAGATGAGAGTTGGGGGAGTGGTTGGCTCTAGGGTTCACGATTTGGTTCGGGGGGTTTATATGGTGTAAAAACCCTAAGGGTTTAAAGGTTACATGGGGGATCACAAGGTTTAAGCCAATTTTCCCTAATTTTCCAAGTGTCACCCAATTTTTGACTTGTAAGATATTTTTCTTTTCCTCTATTCCCACTTTATTTTGGCTGAAAATTTTTCATCCTAATTCTCCAAATTTGTCCACAATTTCTAACATTTTAGTCATCCCTTAGTAAAATTGAGCTTAGGGACACTTTGTTCATTTCACCAATTGATCTCTAAACTTCCAATTTTCTTTTCTAATTGACTCCAATTATTTTCTTATTGACTTTATTCACTCAATTAAGGTCTTGATACTTTATTTAGGGTCGCTAAGTTAGTTTAAGGCTATTTTGGATAAAACCAGGTTCAATGGCAAAAATGTCATTTTTGGAAAAAAAAAATTGACCTTATATTTTGTAAATTCCTTCTTAATTGACTTTAGATTTTTTTTTTCTTTCTAATTCTATTAAACTTATTTATTAATTTGGGATTTTTCCCAATCAATGCAACACATTATGTATCTACTACCATGAGTCTACTTCTACAAATTTGGTGAATTTGATAAGATTGTCGCAATTAAGATATTAGTTTGCAGTAGTTCTTAAAATAAGCAGTTTTATTTAATGCACTTGTTATTTTTTCTTTTCTTTTTATTACTATGTCTATGTGGGTCATGTCATCCCTCTTATGGATCTTTTGTACTCGTCAATTGCATGGGTATTATCTGCATAGGGGAAATTGTTTTATATCCTAATTTGGTAGGACAAATTAACTTTTGAAGAAAAATGTCTAGCCATCCGATTGGGTTTTTACACCCTAGTCTTCGTATATAAGTTATCTTATATTTATTGGTTTCACTAAGAAATTTTATCTTTACTTAAAAAAATAATAATAATAATAAAGTCCATAGCATCTAAAAGTTGTTACTAGCAACTTTAAACAAAGGCAGACAGAACAATGTGAATACTCGCCATTCTTTTTCTTTTCTTTTCTTCTTTTATTTTTCATAAGAGAAACCATCCTTCGAAATTAGCAACTTCGCCCCGCAACAAGTGTTAGGCCATTGATTACCTTTCGGCCGGCCTAAACAATATAATTCAGCTAATCTGCTTTATCATCTTTAACTATTTACCAATGCTTAAAAAAACAAAAATGTACAGCATGTCCATCTCTTATCCTCCTCCTCCTCCTTCTTCTTCCTCCTCTAATTCCATACCAAATAATCGATCCCTCCTATCACCTATAACCCTTGAATCTTTCTTTCATTAAATCAGCCATTAAAGGTACCGTTAGCTTGTTTTTCCGTGTCCGTAGACATTAATCAGTCCTCCATGGGTTGTGGCATGACTAAATTAAGTCGGGAAGATGCATCAGGGCCTATGTATTTATATTACAACCCTATGCACCGCAACATGGAGGAGTTTCCGCCATCACCTGGACCTACTAAGAAGAATGACGACCAAGACACAACCAAAAGGAGCCTCCCAGAGAACGTTGGTGGACATGCGGTGGACAATATCCATAACCACCACAAGGGGCATAACAAGGCTTGCCTCCCACGCATGTCGAATGTCGAGTCCGATTGCATGGTGATGAAGCAAGCTCCCGTGCAACAAACAATGCAGGTGAAGGCAGTTGATGAGCCAAATAATCTTGGGGGTGATTTACGTAACCTTGACATAAAGTCGGCAGATGAAGAGAAGACAAAGGACAAAGTGATCGATAAAGAGAGTAATAGAAATGATGAAGATGAAAACCATGGCAGCATTGAGAAAGATGATATGGATGATAGTGATGGCAATAACAATAATAATAATAATAATAATGGGGTTCGTGTCAACGGGGAAGCAAGTATTTTTTATCCAGGTTCTCCCAGTTTTAGAGAATACTGTGTTGTTTCATCTGCTGATTCAGACGATAGCTGCAAAGATGAAGGTAAGCTTTTATTTAATGCATTAATCGTGGTGAATTCTGGCAATATGAAGGTTTACACAATATTAATTTTCTACGAAAATTAAAATTGAAATTCACTTGATAGAAAATTCATATGCTAGCTTATTAATCTGTATTACTTCATAACCGATTTTAAACTTTGTTAGTATTATTTCTGAAAATTAGGGTATTAAAATTTTATTATACTGCTGAATTGAAATCCGATAACGGTTGATTAATAGCCTGCTGATTATAAAAAATTTACATGCTGATATATATTTGCAGATTTTAGTGCATATCCTTTTTATCTCCAAGATAAGCCGAGTCATGAAATTTCGTGTGGAGTATGTGCATGTATCTGTCCCTAAATTGTTGACAAAACTTATTTTCTATGACTATGTTATTGGTTCGGTGTAACTTAAAGTTATTAGATAAATGATGCATGTATTATTTAGGGGAAAACGTAACAAATAGTCCTAAATCTTTAGGTGTTTCGCCTTACGAGCTCTATATGCTTTTTCTTGAACACAAGCCTTCAACCTTTTTTAAAACGGTGTCGGGATTATTCGAATTGGTATTCAAGAGATGAATGTGTCAAGGTTTAGGGTTTATTTGGTTTGAGATTAAGGTTTATGGCAAGAGTTTGTAGGGTATATATAGAGGTTTTGCGATGGAGTTTTAAGAGTGTGAGATTTGATTTGGAATATGAATTATGACGTAATAATTAAGAATAAATGAAATTTAACGTGTAGGAGCAATTCTAATCATTTGTAATAGTTAGAAGCATGTAGATTCTTAACGAGAAGACATGTTTGACAACTTGTTTGGTGAATTTTAAGAAGGTTGACAACGTATATGTAGCATTGAAAACGTCTTGGATTGTAGCAAATTATCAAAGCGTTTAGGACTATTTGTGGCATTTTCCCTCCCTATTAGAAGATACAAAAGAAGAGAGTCTCTAGGCCTTAGAAAGACTTGCCCATGTTCTGTGCATATCGTGATTCAATGTTTCTCAAATGACAAAAAAGAAATAACAAATTTATTAGTATGGTGAATTATTTGCTAATGACTACTTATTTTTAAATTGAAAAATGGATAGGAGTTGACGAAGTAAAGAGAGAGAAGGCATTGCAAAACAGGAATGATGTTGATTTTACAGCCACAGAGCCCTTGAAGGTAATTCTATCTATCTGTAACTTCTTTTGAATGATGGGATGATTATTATATATGCATATTGATTTTCACGTTCTTACACATTTGATATTGAGTTTGAAACTTAATATATATACATATTATTTCTCTTTTTTTATTTAAAAATTTGTGTCTATTAAAGATCAAATACTACACTCTCTTTTAATATTTTAAACATATTCAAACACTAGTTTTATGAATTGAGAAGTCATCAAATGACATTAATTTTTTAGGTTATAAAAACATATGAATTCTAAATAGGAAAACTGCGGTGGAGGTCCTCAATAACCATGTTTTAAGACTTTCAATTTCAATAGTCATGTTCCAAAACTTTTAAATGTTGCACATTTTAAGTCCTAAAACACTGGTCTGATGAGTTCCAATATCGTCTAACCACTCAGCATGCCACCACCGTTATAAAGTAGCTGACCTCCTAAGCTCACATGGATCGCAACCCCTAGCTAGTGGTGGGCTGCTCAATCCACAAAAGTGGTAGGCGATGGTGCTACCAACTTCGAGGTGGTTATAATCCATCAACGTGGCTGGTTGCCACACCACCGCCTTAGAATCTAGGAAAGAAATTTGCATCTCGGGTTTAACAACCTAATTTTGAATGGATCTACAGTTTTTTCTTTTAGAAAACATGGTCGACTATGTGCTAGCTAAATCCAGTCATAGATCTATGCAAATTCTAACAAGCAACCAAATCCAAGGAAGAGGAGAAGACGGATTCAACAAGCTGCACCTATTTTAAGTACATCTTTCATTAATTTATCTGGATTTAGAGTTCAGGTATAAAAAAATGAAACCTTATATTGATATATATATATATATATATATATATATATTTCATTGGTGTAAAAAAATGAAAGATATATATATATATATATTTTGATTTTTTTGTTCTCATGCGGAATTTATATCTTTTTTGGTGTAAAATGTTTTTGCATACGATGTAGGCCATGCCGGTACTATGTAGCATGCATAAGGTAGGAATCTTTAAATATATCCGATATTGTCACATGCAATATAACTTAATTGCGCGACATATTGAAGACTTAGGGATTAATTGTTGTAATCAAAAGCTATATATAAGATTTATCTGCGAATACCTTAGATACTTGAGGACTTCCAATTCCCTTATTTTATTTTAATTTTTTGTCTTTCGTTCCCAATATTAATATTGTAAAGCATGATAATTTATTTATCAAATATATTTTGATGAAAGTGTAATTTGTTAATTGAATTTGACAGCTACAAAGCAACCCATCACCAAAGAAAGGTCAAGCCTCAAGAAGAAGATTTAGAGGAGTTCTATCAAGAACTGGTCGCGGGGGAATGAAAAATTTGTTACAGGTTGCTGCATGTAATCCTCATAGATCTTTTAGTGGAAATAGGGTTACTTGATATAAGTAAGCAGTACTCACTATACATTTTCCCATCCTATGGTCCGCCATGGGACTCGCTTTTTCAATGTAGATCTTCTCTTAAATTAGTTATAATAACAAATTTTCATAAATATAAAAAATAAAAATGACTTAAAATATGATATAACTAACAAATCTATTATTGCATGCATTGCCTAGCAATATATCGTGTATAAATAAATGAATATGTCTTATACGTGCTTGATCATGTGTTGTAGAATATATCGTCACATATATCTTATATAAAGTTCTACTTCTAGGATGGATATATATATATATATATATATATATATATATATATATATATATGGTAATGGGTTGTATTATCTAATGTTCCCTAAAGTTATGAATTAATGGTTGAGACTAAATGCTTTGTAACATCATCATTATGATATCATCTTTTTTCGTGGTCATATTAACCTTGATTACATGTGTTAGTAGTTTAAGAGGGTAATTTTAGAGAGTTTTTAAAAAAGTAACTTTAGAATATCAAGATCTAGAAATTAAAGAGTCCTTACTCTTCGGCCCAAATAGAGTTTTTCTTTTTCTTATGGCCCGTTTATCTTATAGAATAGAATAGATTGAGAACAAGATAGTTATGCATTGGGAATAATGATTATAAAAAACAACTTAGAAATTCTTATTACAGTATTTACTTTATGTAATTTTTTATTACAAAAAATACTCATTCGAGTGTTTATTTTATTTTATTAATTACAGTATTAAATTGAGAATATGAATAAAATTACTAATTTATTCTTATTTACTTATTAATTATAGTATTAATAAGGTATAATGGACATAATTCTTAAACTTTTTATTTTCATTATAAAAAAATAAAAAATTTCACATTTTCTTAGGTAATATCAATTTCTATGAAATGAGAATAGAAAAACCCTGATAATTAAAATTCCTTCTTCATTTTTTTTAAGTAAACAAAGTAATAAATAATTGAAAAGGGATAGTTATTCTATTCTTTCTTTGTTACCTTTAAATAAACGGGCGTTAGAGTTCAAATCTCAAGACCAACACACAAAATTGCATTTCTTTTTTTTTTTTTTCACTTTTGATCTTTTAATTTTCTATTTGATGTTGTCCGTACATTCTTGTATAAATCCTAAGCATTTCAAGCCATATCCATTATCCGGATAATAAAATATACAAAAGGACATATTTTTGGCTTAATAATCATAAGATTAAAGCTAAAGTTTTCATAAAATATATATTAAACAACATGGAGCCCCTAACTTTACTCTCATAACTAAGCGAAACATATATGCTTTTGTATATCTTATTATCTCTAGATAAAAGATATGAATTAAAATTCTTAGGACTAAAATGAGAATGTACGACCCACGTCAAATGGAAAAATTGAAGATAAAAAATGAAAGAAGAAATACCATTATAAGTGTTGGCGAAAATGTGTTACATATATGAAGTGAAAATTCGTGCCTATGGATCGTAGTGATAGGTTATATAATGTATGATGCCGGGATTCAGAGAACTTACAAATTCCTAAAGGATTGGTGAATTCCCAAAGATCTAGCATTATGCTACCATCATCACTTAAGTACACAAGATCCATTCATGCAAACACCTCTAGAAATTCTCATGCACAAGGTGCTCAGGAAACATCTCTACCTTCGTTGGATACTAATATAATTAGGAATCTTGCTCATAGCATCTTATGAGAAGAAAGGGGAAAGAAATGCTTATATATATGTAATGCACCTACAGTTAAAATCCTATGAACTTAGTGCCATACATATGGCCTTACTTGGTAATGTAGCATGAAATGATAAATACAAGATATAAAGGAGTAATAAATTCAGAATAATCAATAATAAGTGGTAATAATCTTGGATTATACTATCTAACAAGTATTTATAAACCAGAAATTTTAAAATAAATAAGAAAACTAAATAAAAAATATAATAGAAAACTAAATCAATTAAAATAAACTTTCCTAATTTCGATAAAAATCTTTAAAGCAACAGCACGAAATGAAAATGTGCAAATTTGACACTGGAAATTGACCCAAACAACAAAACAAATTAAATTAGCTCAAAATAGACTCAAATAATTTTTTATTAACACATTATAAGCTTTGTAACTTCTCATAAGAAAAAATTATAAATTTTAAGGTTGAGCTTCCACGAAGCTTCCTCTCCTGAACTAATAGCTTGTAACCCTTTTGGAACCTAACTAGCATTGTTTCTGAATGACTCTTGCTTCTAACTTCGAATTACAACTATCACTTCATATGTAATTAAACTCCTAAACTTATCAGGTGCCAATTTCAATACTTAATTCAACTTTTCCAAGTCAACATTAATACCCAAACTAACTTTGTTAAAAAATGTTAAATGATGCGGCTTTTTAGCTAATCCTTAAATGACATTTATCACTAGCCGACTAGAAAAGCCTTATAAATTGAAGCTCACTACTATATAGTGCCACATTGATTTTTTTTTCCCAAATAAATCAATTAAAAAAAAAACTCAAACTTTCATTGAAATTATATTCATAATAACTCAATAAAATAAAATAAAAAAGAATAATTAAAAGTAAGAAAGCATACAATTGTAATCTTTCTTAAGGATGAATTATCATTTTCAAAGATAATTCTCCACTTTAACCTAAAAAAAAGGAGAAATTCTCACACTAAGACCATCAAACAAAGCTCAAACCACTACTTTTGATAATCAAATTTCTATTACTTTTGCAAAGGATGGAAATTCTCCATTCCAAGTCATCATTGTCATTTATCAATTTGACAATTTTCTTAAAACAGAAGGTTAAGATATAGGTTTTGGAAGAAAAAAAGTAAGGTGATTTAAGTCCTTTTTTATTTGGGTTTCAAAAAAGAAAAAAAAAAACGGAAAGAAAGAATGATAGAAAGAAAAAACAAAGAAGGTGCTCCAAAAAGAGAGAAAGTTTAGGTCTGCATCTAGATTCGGTTTTATATCGAGGGAATATAGTTGTTTCAAAGGTCTTGGTTCATGGTGTAAGTTTAGGTTAGGATTTGTGGTTGGGGAATGCTATACTGATTTTGATTTGTGCTTGTAATAATCAAGTTAAGTCTTAGATAGTTGAGACTTAAGTCCACTTTGCTTTTATCAAACTTAGCTTAGATTCATTGGAATTGATATTAATCTGCTTCAACTTAAGTGAACTCAACTTTGAGTTGAGATTTATGCAACCCATGGTTGAAACATGAAGCATGTGTTTGGTCCTAAGGTGGTGGTGGGTGGTGGTTTTAAAGGAAGTTGCTAGCGGTGAGTGCTTAAAGTTCATGACTTTCTTCTTTTTCCTTTCCTATTTTGATTTTCTTTATCTCTTTGTTTATTTTTTTTTCTATTGTTTTATATTTTTCTAATTTCATGATTAATGATATGAAAATTAGATGCATTAAACTTCCTTTATATTAAAGTGTGATGTGGCAAACTTAGCTAGCTTTTATATATATATAATTTAATGGTATAATAAACCTTTTAGATGCCCCATTTTTGCTCGCCATAATTTTAGGATTTTAAGTTAAATAAGGAAGAGGTCCTCATTAGAAAAAATACAAAAAAAAAAAGAAAGAATGAAAAGTCAAGAAAATTACCCAAAAAAAAAAAAAGAAAATTGAAAAAAAAGTACAAAAAAATAAGAATTTTAGAAAAAGGATAAAAAATGACAAATCTTGAAAAAAAATGAAGAAAAATAGAAAATAAATACAACTAAAAAAAATAGAAAAAAAAAAGTTTCAAGTCAAATAGTGGTCTTATTGCTTATTTTAGAATCTAATTCATTTTACAAGGTCAATTGCAAGATTGGAGGTCGAAATACACATATAGTTTAACAGTTTTCTAACTTCAAATGAAAATAGGGTAATTGTCACATTTGATACTTAAACTTTATCTATTTTTGTAATTAACTATTAGAAGTTTCAAAGTGTTAATTTGCTATATGAACTTTATATGTTTTTTATAATTAACTGCCTAAACTTTTCCCCTTTTCATAATTAATTATCTAGAACTTTGTCTGTTTTTTGTAATTAACTATCTAGTCTAGGTATTATAAATGACATTAAAAGTTAGTAAATAATAAGTTAATAGTTTTAAACTTTAGATAATTAATTTTAAAAATAGTTAAAATTTAGTTACCAAATATGACATTTACTTATAAAAGTATTTTTTTTAATTTAATATTTTGACCCTAGTCCAAGTTATTTATTCTTTTTCTATACCATGAAAGTGAGATTAATTTAAGTTGATTGTAACTTTAAATGTTGCTTTAATTAGATTTACATAGGCCGATTTATGAGAAAATCAATATTAAATAAACTAAACGAGTAGCAAACTAAAGTTCAGAAAACCATTAAATTGACCTCAATTCAAAAAATTATCTTTTACACATATGTACTAGACTTATTTATTAAAAATATTGTTTTTTAATTTCTTGGGAACTAGTTGAATAGGGTTCAAAATTAACTTGAACCTATTTTACTATTTAAATATAGGCCCATTGGATAGCATAAGTGCAATTAAATTGCATTAGTTATTGAGGTACAAACCAATTAGCTTGATGGAAAGACATATAACAGTACACTCGAGTGACCTAAGTTTAGTCTTCCACACACACGAAAGCACACGTTATTACTTTTACACATGGCACATGTGAAACAACAAGCACATATGTGCACATTTGCATGTGACTTCATCTTCAACCTTAGTCTTCCTCCTTCCTCTCTACACATTCCTTAATAGTCACTCAATTTTTCTTCATTTGAACCCTTTTTTCTTCATAACTTCACATCTACAATGACAACATAGAATAATTTTGATTTGTGTTAAGAACAAGTTAAGATTCACATTTTAAATAAATAAATATTGCATTTAAAATTGAAAAAAAAATTGAATTTGTAGTTTAAGCTCCATGTTGACCATACTTAATTAAGCCTCAACATTAATTTTTTAAGTTTATAATGAAGCCTTTTGACAAAAACAAACATTCTGAAGCTCGTATTAATCACTATTGTCCCTCAATTTGCACCAATTTGCAAATCAAACCCAATTAGACCTCTACCTTCATTCTTCAAGCTTATGGTGTTCATGAACTTACCGTGTGCATTAGATCCTTAAACGGTATAAATGGGACCCTATTGTACTCCAATCCATCAACAAACACTCGACATCTCCTTTAGAGCTCTAATTTAAAGCTTTCTCTATCTTTTTAATCTCAATTGACCCACCACTCTCTCTCTCTCTCTCTATAGAAATACTCTTTCTTTGACCATTTGAAAGGAGAGTCATTCATTTTATTAGCTTTCTCACCACTTAAACCATTGGAAACCACCACTCTCTCCTCTCCACTTACCCCATTCGACTAGACCCACCACCTAAGGTTTAAGCCACTAGTTGCCCTCATCGATTTGCCCCTCTCCATTACTTTGAATACCAAAGCATCACCATGGCCAAGCTCACTGTCCTTTTTAACCCTAGGTTCAGCACCTTTATGCGCTTCAATGGCCACCCGATAAGTTAGTGCGCAACTAAAGGCTCTATTGCCCATTGATCCAATTTGCAACCGAAATCTAATTTGACAACTTGGTCTAAACCCAATTCTTGACCTACATTTCAAACTATTGATTTGGTCTTGGTAATTTTCTAATTAATTGTATTTTAGATTTTTTTAATTTATTTAATTTTCATAAAAATAAAAATAATAATAAATAAAATAATTAATTTTAGAAAATAATCTAATTTTTCTTTACTTATGCTTAACTATTTTTTTAATTCCAATATTTTTTCTAAAAAATAAAAAGAATAAAAATAAATAAAATAGAGAAAATAATGAATGATAACTAAAAATAAAAAATGAAAAATAAAAATAAAATATATGAAAGTAAAAATAGAAAATAAGAAAAGTAAACAAAAATTATGAAGGATAAAGAAAATGGGAATATAAGGAAAAATAATAAACGAAAAATAAATATATTAAAAATAATTAAAAATAATAAAAATAAAAAATTGTCACTTAGATTCCATTTTCAAAATAAATAAAAAATTAGAATCTTTCAAAAAAAAAAAAGGAATTAGGATTTTCTCAAATGTTCACATAAAAAAATTGTGATCTTTTTTTTTTAATTTTCCTTAAATAAAAAATAAATGGTTAATGACTTAAAATTGACCATTTTTTAAAATAAAATAAAACAACCTACTAAATCTTATAAAATCAACCAAACTATTGTAGTTTGATCCTAACTTCCACTAAAGTTCCACTTCATTCGGTTGAATGAAGTGGAACTTTGTTAAATCGAAGTGTTCTTCTACTAATTTTCAAAACCTTTCACCTTAATCCTTTGTGTTCATTGCAAATGATCTTGTTGATTCTTGAATTGATTCAATTGATTCTTTATTATTTGAAACATTATATGGCATTTAGAATTAATTCAGTTTAAAGTAAATTATATGATTGGGGGTGCTCATCTTTGTTGTGGCTACTTAGGGAGGTTTTTAGTTCATTTTGCTTTAATTTATGTTATTTGTTTGATTGTTATGTTATTGTGATGATTCCCTTGCGTTGACGTGCAATCTTTACTCCCTGTATATTTGATCTAGCTCTCTTGTGGTAATTAAGGCTTAGAGGTAGATGGACCTACAAAGATGAACACACATGAGCTATCAAGGAGTAATGAAGGGGACTATGGTGTGGCCACTTTGATGTTTTAGTTAGAGATGTGTAGGGGTGTAGAGAAATCATGACAATAATGTTAAAAAAAGATTGAGTGTATGTGTTCTTAAAGGAATTATCTTAACCTTAGAGGTTTCAAGTACAATTGTGTACTTGAAGTATAGCTACAATTGTGTCCATATTTAGAAGGTCCTATTACTACTATTGCTAAAGTGTAAACACCTTTGTGGGAACCCATTGTTTAGGCCTCCTATCTATGGCCTACCAACTTGTAACCTTGTTAGAGGTCTTGTTGCCCATTAAGTTGGGGGCCATCTAATTTCTTACTTGACCTTGAGTATAGTCAACTACCTTATGTCCCCTCTATTTACATACATGGCAAAATACTAATGGGATTAACCTTTCATTGTAATTCTGGCTTATATGTCCTAGTTCCCACAAGAGAAACATATACCCTCTAGCTATTTGCAGTCCCTTAGTTCATGAGGCCCATAACACTTAGTGTATCTAATTGCAGGGTTACTGAAGGAGGTGCCAAAGGCACTAGTCGAATTTGAAGAGAAAGCATTGCGGTAACCTAAGGTCTGTTTTGAAACATTTAGGGTCTCTTGCCCTTATCCTGCACCATTACACTAGAGGCCGGTCTCCTACCTAAGGCCACTCCTAACCTATGATTTAGTTATTCCTTTGTCCTTCTTCTGATCCACACAAAAAATTTTGCCTTATTAACCACTTTAGCATATGTGGTTAGCTGAAAAGATCTAACTTCATGTTGGAGATTTAGCTTTACCCCCCTCACAAATCTCTTTACCCTAAACCTATCATTAGCACGGACCACCTCAAGTAGGAATTGAATTAGGCAATTCAATTCCGCCTTATATTCCTCCATTGTTCTCCTTCCTTGTTCACAGTTATAGTATTCATTTTCCATTATGTCCCTGAAACTACTAGGGAAACATCTATGGTAGAATAGTTCTCTAAACCCCTCTAGTCCACACATTCTCTTGCTAACCTAAGAACTAATGCCCACTAACTTGCTGTAGTCCCCTTCAGCATGAACATAGTATTGTCTGTGTTTCTGTCTTCTCGAACTTGGAAGGCAGCAAAGGTCTTTTCCATTTCTTGCATATAGTTCTCTGCTTCAATTGGGTCACTGAATTTAGGGTTGAACTCTTTTGCTACCCAAATAAACTTATCTAAACTTATTGGTTCCTCTACAACTTTATTTTGTTGGGCATTTTGTGATTGCTATTGTTGTGTTAACAACCTTCTTAAGTTGTTAACAGTTTACAAAAGTTAGAAGGTCTAGTTTGTAACTTGACCTTGTCTCCCTTGTGGCTATTGACCACAAAGATTCCCTTCATTTAGGTTACCATGCCCAGTACCTCTTAATGATCCTAGCTCAGTAATTCTTTTTGGAGGCATTCTATTATAGAGGAGACAATTGGATAAACTTGAAAGTTAATATCAGTTTGAAGTTAGTGTTGTTATACACTTGTATATATATATCTACATCTACACATACTTTTATATTTATATATGAATAACATAGAAATTAAAAGAACTGCAAATAAAAATAATAATTAATGTAAAATATACTACTAAACTAAACAATTGACTTATAATTTCCTCCACTCTCCTCATATCTCACCATCATACAGATTAAATGCCTAATTCATCTAAAGATTGCAACTTACTTTCTATTGTTTAAAGCTTATATCTATTGATTCTCACCTATATCCTAAGGATCATCAAACCTAAGCTCTAATGCCACTTAAAATATAACACCTTGGAACTTAAGACATCACAACCTACCACGTGTCCTTACAAGGTAAAGATATGTTAAGGCTCTTAACTCAGCTAATATTCTGTAACCTGCAATAACTATTACTCACAATTGGAATAATTCATCTTACGACATTTATAATTATTCAAATAAATCCCATTACAAGCTATCAAATTCTTATAAGCAAATCTTGATACATCATTTTTAATCAAAGTCTAGAAACAGTTGAACTTTTAGAAATTTACTAGCTTATTATACTCCAATGGAAATCACCATGTCAGTACATGTAAATACTTTAGTTTCTTTCTTCGCTTAGTCGTCGTAGTAGTATTAGTAATCTACATTGCTCCCATCCTGCACATATGACCTTAGGTCCTCATCATAGGAAGTGTGTTCATCTTTGCTTGTGGCTAAAAAAAAAAAAAATGATCCCTAAAGGATGAGCTAATGCCCAATACATATAGCCTACAAATACACATACATGATTAAAAATAAGTTAAGTTATATGCATCAATGCAAATATCAATAATCATACAATAGGTTATTATTTCATTTAATTCACAGAACAACAAAATGGTATTCATGACCCCGCTAAACTATATATATATATATATACTTAATACATAGTATGGTGTTAAGAACTGTATCTACAAGCCCCAACACCTTGTATCCTTAAATCTACCAAAATCATTTTAATACGCGACTCTACTAAAAACAGCGTTACATAAAGATCATTAGGATGTATCCTAGGAATTTGCCAATACGAGCCCTTAGGCCAAGTCATGCACAACTAACAAATAGCTTAATCCAATCCATTATAAATTGTTCCAATTCCACAACTAACCTAACAATCACAAGTAACAACAAAGATTACACGTATCTGAAAGGGCGATCTTAAGCATGACTTGTCCTTCACTAGTAACTAAACTATAATTTGGCAAAATGTAAAGAATTTAATATTATTACCAGTTTATGTATCGTTTAAGTTACTTAATCATGTTCACTTAATCGTTATATGATCGTTTCTCTTACTTTAATGGATATTTTAGAGTTGTACTGGGTGTTTAAGTTTAATGGAAATTCAAATAGGGGGGAAATAAATTGAGTCAAACAATTTCTCTAGGTATACGGTCATGCATTAAGTCGTGTACTTTAGTACGGTTAGGTACATGGTTGTGTAACTTTTTGTGAATTTTCATAATTTGACATGTCTAAGTACACATGCATGTCATTTTTTTGTGTATTTTTCTATACACTTTCGTATTTCTACACGAGTAGATACACGGGCATGTACTTGATTATGTACTACACTGTTCCATACGAACCACTTTTCCTCTTCTTCAATTTGTTTCTTAACCTAATTTCTATGATTCTAAGTCTAATTGAATCCTAAAATTTTGTTAATCTATTACGTTATATAGATTGATGCACTTGCTTGTTTTAATTTGTAATTCGATTCCTTAATTCGCTTGATCCCATGCCTGTTCCATTTCGCTCCTCATACCAAACTCTAACAACATGTCATAGATTTTACTTAATTCCACAATTCCATGATCAGAAACAAACATCTTGATTATTAGAACCCTTACTTAATGAAATTGGATTAATCTTGGTGGATATTAGTCAGGTCACCCTAAGGGTCTTTAAGAACGTCTCTTTGGTTATTGTTGCATAAATGGTAAAAAAAGGGAGCACTAAGTCAAACATAACTTATATATCTTGAGCATAAAAAGACCAAATTACCCCCATATCTTTAAGATAATTACGTATTTGGCTTTGGTTATAATTTTAATAAATATTAAATAATTAAATATATAACTGTGTATTTACAATACAACTTTACAAAGCATAGATTTTTCATTTAATTCTCTTGAATGTGTCCTTAGTATATTTGATTAACCAACTCAAGAACTCATACTAAAGAAAATTGCTTGTAATTCATTTTCAAGAAATGCAACTAATAAAGATTGAGCTTCATAGTCTAATAGTAATGTAAGGTAGATGCTAAGGAATGCAATATAACATAGGAGCTTGTCCTCATTAAGATTTGTTCTTTCAAAAAGTGATTGTTTGCTTGCTTGATGACAAGCAAGTGCTTAAGTTGGGAGTAGGTGATAAGTGTATATTTTTACACACTTATCTTATTTTAAATCCTACATTCTAAGTGTAATTTATATTGTTTTTATTGATTAACTAACACAAAAGTAATAAATTACACAATGTTGGGCAAGTACAATAAATTAATGAAAAATGATCAAAAAGGGGGCTTAAATGACTTATAACGTGCCCATTTGTTTTATCTTTAGTATATGTCATTTTCTCATGTTAATTTTTATACTTGTAATAGGAAAAATATGTGAAGCTGAAAAATATACACACAATTCATTGTGAGTGCAAAAGTACACAAGAAATAGGAGGTTAAAATTTCGTCAACAAATTGTTATGGAATGCCATGTGAGCCTTATTTCCCATTTCCATTGCTTTGGAATATAAGAGGATAAAGAAATATCACTTTGCTTCTAGCCATCCACATGATGAAAAAAATTGAATGGAATTGCAAATTCAATAGAGGGCTAATCACATGGGCCTTTTGGTCCACTTCTAATCACATTGATGTAAAAAGCCTGCAATATATATTGCCCCTTTCTCTAAGACACAAGAAGAGAGAACATAAGTAAAAGGTCACGTAGCAAGAGAAAGAGGGAGACATGATATAGAGAGTTACTTTCCTTTCCTTTTATTTTTCTTTTAGCTCTTAGTCTTCAACTTAGCTAGTAATTTTGGTAAAGGGATTCTACATTAGGAACAAGTAGGTGGCTTCATTTGTAAATGGATTTAGACACAGGATCTCCAAGACAAGGTTTTTTCATTTTGTTTTGTATTATAGATGTTGTTTGTGCTTGTTTATGTGTACTTCATTAATGTCACGAATTGATTTGTGTTGGAATATTTAATTGGTGTTTTATGCTATTAGTTGAATGTGTTTGTAGTTAAGTTATTGATTCCAGTTTTATCGAACATGTATTTTGAGCTACTTTGGAGTACATGATAAACTAATATTGTACTTAGGAAGATCATTTCTAATTGCTTTTATGAATGGCTAATTTGGATTGGGGGTAAACATAGAGATACTAGCATTAATTCAATTACAGGTTTAAGAAATTAAAAAGGATTGGTTGATTAATTAATTTTTCTAGAAATAGGAGAACTTAGTTGCCTAATCTTAGGTAATCACTTGCTTTGGGAAAAAGGGGTTTTTACCTAATGCCTTATTAATAGATATTCCAACCTGGTTAATAACTTGGTATATATAAAGATGATATAAGCTAAAAGTATATTTGATACCAATGAATATTTCGATTGATTGGTTCTTGATAGTATTCAATTCAAGTGTTGTAAATCCTCTTTACTTGGAATAACTATTTTTAATTTTCATAAATAAAAATTGAATCTTTATTAATTGCTTAGTAATAGATGAAACTAATATAGCAGGGAGCTAGCACACTATTCCCTATGGAATACAATCTTATTTCACCAACTATACTACTTGCATGATCTAGTACACTTGCCATTTTTACTCGCTTTAAAATCGATTTTATAAAAGCTATTCAACTGTTGTTATTTTCTAAGTGTAAGCGAGAGCGAGTCAAGTATGTAGTCAATCTTTATTTATTTATTATATATTGATTGTGTTGTACTTGATCTTAACGATAAGTGTCTATACGGAGTTGATATTATTGCATTGCACATGGATCTCCTTACTAAACATGTGATACTCTTATATGTGGATAAGATGTTGATTTTGTCATTCATGTGTGAGACTCATTTGGCCTTTCTCTTGCCTTCATACATCTGATTAAAGATTTCCAATTAGCTTCAAAACTAAATATTGCGTTTTGATAACACTACTATCCATGCGAAGGGTGATGCTTTGGGCATGCATGTTTGCTATGGGTAATACACATCACCATGAGCCTTGTAAAATTTATATCTTAGTAAATCTAGCAATTGCATCCTCTTTTTCTAAGAAAAATGAGCATGCTCAACTTATGTCCACATATGCCCTCTCTAAGGAATTGTACATGGGATATATAACAACTCCAAACGTCACTTACCTAATGAGACAAAGATGAATAAAAAATGTTGAGGGCCCCACTTTTTTTCTTTGATGGATAATGCGCTTGACCCTCACAAATGTGTAACCAAATTTTGAATGAGGAATTTCGATATCCTATAGTTTATATGCTTCATGCAATCCCCTATGTGTGTTTTTTCTCAATGAGCTCTTCTCTTCTTTCTTTTTTTCTTTTTTCCTTTTTGTTTGTAATCTCTTACTTGGATTCTCATGCTATTGGTTGACCCTTGATATTAACACTATTATTAGCGATCAATAGTTGATGGCGATGCAAACTAGTCATAGATATATATTTGAGAGGTCAAACCACTTTCTACTCTTCCATCATCTCATAATTGCCCCGCCTCCCCCCACCTCTTTTACTTAGATTAATAAATATGCATTCAAGAATTCAAATAAGAAGGGGGCATATCCTTCTTTTTTTTTGGTTTCCATTTCTTTGCTTTGATTTCTCACCTCTCCTTTATTTCATTATAGGTGATGGAAGTTTGGTTCATTAACTTATTTGGAGTAAGAATGTCATGGCCTCTTTTACTTAGATTAATGAATATGCATTTGAGAATTTGAATAAGAAGGGGTCATGTCTTTCTTTTCTTTCTTTTTTTTCATTTCTTTGCTTCGATTTCTCATCTCTCCTTTATTTCATTCCAAGTGATAGAAGTTTGGTTCATTGACCCAATTGGTGCAAAAATGTCATAGATCAAGCACAATAAGCCTCACATGCAGTAGGCCTTGAGTGGACTCTAAGGTTACCATCAAAAGAGATATAGTATTATGGTTTAAGAGAAAAAAAAAAGAGAGGAGAGAGCTACCTCTCTCCTACACCTAATTGCTTGTCTTAGGTTGCCACGATTTGGATAAAATGCTCAAGTGGAGTATGTTTCCATGAAGTTAGAACACATGACTCTCTTAAGGCTAGGATCCTTCACACCGCCACCTCTTCCACTCATCACTAGTTCCGGCACGTGAGTAGGATGGAAGTGTGGCTATGCCTTAGAATCCTTTATGTCTATTACTTTTGCTCAGTTGCAATTCCTATAAATAAACAAGATGGAAGTGTAGTAGACTTTCATCTTCGAATTGAGTGCTTAGACCCACATGTTTATTATCTTGTGAGGGGAGATAATTCCAATGCTAGAAGACATGGTTATACTTTTGAAGTTTGTGCGACTTTAGGTGGATTAGCACCACTATTACTATGGTCTCTCATATGGAGTACATCTTCAAGACACCTTTATTGGGCGATTTAGAGCTATCTATGATGAAAAGAAGAAACCTTCATTCTATTCTTGATTTGCACATTTCTTTCAGGATCATATGCCTTAAGGTCCTAAGTCTATGTTGTAAATGGGAGGGAGTATCTACATATCTTAGTTGTGTGCATAGATACTTATATGAATGGATATTGGCAAAATATGTATTTTCTCCTATCCTTGTAGGTATGAGCTTCTAGCTATCACATTCTAGCTATGATGAAAATAGTGGATTATATCAACTAGGCTCAAAGAGTGTGATGACCCTTGTGAAAAACAAAGAGAGTCTACATAACTCTAAGGCAAGATTCCTTCTATGATGCATTTGGGGAGCTTACCCTTCTACTTAAGAACAAACACCTACTTGAATGCTAGCAAAAGGTGAAAGTGATGGTGTAATCCCTTCAAGGTTTGCATGCTAGTCTAGCTTCAACTAGAAAGTGTCTCACCTCATCATTGTTAAGGAGAGATTTAAGTTCAGTTGCTATCACTTTCACCATGTGATTCCAAGAAGCATTCACCTAAATGTGTGGCTGCTCTTTCCCTCTATGAGTTGATTTAGGGTTGCTTCCCCTTGATGATTGTCATATTGGTCAAGCTACTTGGAAGCCTTTCAAGCTTATCACTTTGCATTTGTAGGTGATACCCTTCATGAGCCCATGATGTATTGTGATGAATTCTTTGTTTTCATAGGCTATGGTAAGCTCTACTCCAACATTTGTTACAAGGGGGAGTATGAGCCTTACTAAAGTAATCTTACAGTATAGTTGATGATTTCTAATGTTGAGGATGGTGATTAGACTTAGTGTGTTTTAAGGATTCGTTAATCCTTGCTGATATTATGTACTAGTCAAAGAGGGGGAAAGAGATACTCATGCTAATGCACTGCTCTACTCAAGGCCTATAAAGGTGAGTTGTGTGCTACACTTGTTGATGTCCCTCCTCCCCTAATTATTAACATGTTTCATCAAAATGGGGTAGCAACTCTAGAAGCTATTATTGTATGAGGGAAATCTTCATCTTTACATGAATTTATTGTGTCATCCAATCTCTTGGCATCACTAAAAGACCTCTTAGTGGGGTAAGTTACTTAAATATGTGCAAATCATCATGCACTTAAGAGGTGATGCCTACACTTAATAGAAGCAATGCAATGATACCATAAGTAGAGTTAGCATGACCTCCTATAAGTCATTAAGCGTAGAGTGTTATAAGATTACTTAGACTCTCATTATCTAAGGAGCCACATAAAGGAGTGTCATGAATATGAGATTGCTTAGACTTTATGATCTAAGGAGCCTCTAAAGTTATCTCATGCATTAGAGCAAAGCTCTCACTTATTAGCAATGATGTTTAAGAAATCCATTTTGAGAAAGTATTCGATCACTCTTAAACCATGATAATGGCATTCATTGCTCGAGATCAAGAATTTTTTTTTTCCTTATAAGTCAAAGGGGCATTTCCCATTGCTTGACTACTTAGCATGGGTTAGGGGGTTTTAGATCAACAATAATCCACCATGGGAGTTTAAAGAGAAAATAAATCATCCATCATTGCAATGGCTTGTAATGTGCCTAAGAGTCAATGCTTATGAGTTTGCAACATATAAGCCTAGCTTATTGTCATGCACTGAGGAGCTAATACTCTTACTAGGCAATAACGATGTTTTAAATTACCTCTTATGCACTTTGTTTCATGAAGTCCTAGATCTTGTATAGATTTTAAGACAATTAATATGGATGATTCCTTGTTAGGGTTTAAAAGCAAATTGCTTAAGTGTTGCTTAAGCTAAAAATCTGCTTCATAGAAGTTTTAAGAGAACAAGCAAGCTTCACTTCTTAATTGAAAGCATCTTGTGCTTAAAAGTAATATACTTGTTAGGGCTTTTCTTGGCTTGGAGTATGACAGATAGGTGCCAATCAAGTGCCTAGGCTTAAATATGAGAGCTAAAAGTCAAATGCCAAGGCATTGGTTGAGCTTAAGGCATGAAAACCTAGATGTCAAGGCAACCTTAGGGCATAAGGTGTGAAAGCCGAGATGTCAAGGTATCACCCTGAAATGCTTGAAATGTTGAGGAGTTGCCTAGGTTAAGGCGTAGAGGCCGAGATACTAAGGCATCACCTAAGCTTAAGGCATAGAAGCGAAGTTATATATATGTCTTCAGTGTTGACTAAGTTAGGTTTATCCCACTTTTTTGTTATGTGGTAAAAGGTTGTTAGGGAAAAGATCATTGGCTCAAATATTATTATGTATTGCTTAAAAAGCTTTTTAAACTTAGTAGTGTCATGTATTAGGGAAGTCTCCTAGTCTTAAGGAATTTGTTGTGTCAAGAAGACTTCCCAATCTTAACAATTATGCAATGCTAGGGGAGTTCTTAGTCTTAAAGTCTTCAAATACAGTGGCAACAATAATGTGCTAATGAAATGGGGGCTTTAGATCGGGCATTTCTAGATATTACTTAACTTCTGTTTATCTCAATTGCACATCTAAGTCTTTCCTCATAACAAAGAAAAATCTTACAGAAAGCATCATAGGTTCAGTTAGCAAGACTACGACGATATTAGGATAGATTTACCATGTCTGGTATAAACGAGGGTTTGTTGACCTCTTCCCTAAAGGGTGTCCTCCTTGGTAGTAGGAAGGTTGATTGGTTGAACTAAAGAGGTGGCACTTTGTTGTGCAACAATGATAAGTCCTGGCTAAGCTACAACTTGCTATGTGATAGCAGTGGCAACTAAGCTTGATATGATTGAGAAACATAGCCATGAATTGATTCATGACCCTTATGGTCTCTTGCATAATTTGTGTGATTTTAAAAGGATACCCAAGTGTTTAATTGTCTTATTGGAGTTCTTAGGTGGTGGGAGCAAGTTTTGCTTAATGGCTTCAGTATTGGTATCTTGTTCATGAGAGGTAGTGTCAGGTGTGATGTCATTCTCTTCCTTAAAAGTATCATTACTCCCTTATTATTCCCTAGTGGAGTTGCCAGAATGTAGATTAGGGGTTCCAACTTGAGCTATCATGTGCATGCTACAAGTGAGTCTTGACTTCAAAGTAGTAATATGAAAATAGCATGCAATGAGATGATTTGGAGAGAATAATAGGGAGAGGGAATAGGCAATCTTAGTATGTTAGATGCACAAGTGATAGACAAGAGAGCTTAATGAATTTCGAGCATCAACCTTGTAGCTTATGTAGTTAAGATTTGTAATTGCTTGAATTGCTTGTTTGATCTTTAAGAGTAAAGACTATACACTTGAATGTTGTTTCTCTAATCTTTTTTATTGTAGTCTCTCTAATAAAGAGGAATGACTAAGTAAGTATAGACTTGGTTTTGATGACATTCGTTCATTCATCTTGGTGATCAATAGATGGGATGAAACTTGCTCATTCATGAGAATCCAAAATGAGCTTGCTAAGAGGTCAATGCTAATAGCCATCTCATGAGTGTAAGAGCTTGCATGAGAAAGATTAGAAGTGGATAGACCAGTTTAATGATCTCTATTCTAAGCCCATCAAGCTATCTCAAAATGCTAACTTAACTCCTTAAGCTTTGTCACCTAACCTAAAGAGTCATGCCTAAGTCTGAAATGGGTTTAACTCAATATTTTAATATAACAAATTCAGTCCTCTATGATTTACATATAGTTTTTGATGAAATCTTTGAAACTAAAAGTTTATGTTCGTTTTCTATTTGATTGGAAGTTAAAACCAAATGGTTACTTGTTAAGATTAGTATGGTTGTGAAATACTATTGGTAAGAATTGCAAGGTAACTTGCAGTTTTTTATTTGGTAGAGGTTTAGAGATGAAATGACATATTGAAGTTGTGATAAAATGTTTTAGAATATGAGAAGGGAGAGAGAGAGAGAGTAGTAGCGTGTTGCATGTGATGGAATGAGGAGAGAGTGAAAATGGCAAGGTTTACCTAAGTTTGAAGTAAAAGTGAAGTTGGCTAATTATTATCTCATATCAGATTGAGTCTAACTAATATGTGTAATATCGGTCTCTTTTTATCATCTAAAGTACAATGTTTTTAAACCAAATTTTATGTATAACCTAAATATAATATATGTTTAAAATCTTCAATTTATTATCTTAATTTTGTAATTTTATTTTTTTCTTATTTATTGATGTAAATTATCCGATGAACCAGGTTTCGCTTAGTCTTTATTACATATATCGAAATTACAAAGAGAATAAATGTATCCATATGTTTTATATAAAAAAAAATGATTAACTACTAAAAGAAAAAATTGTTAGTCTAATCAATTTAAAACCCTAAGATATAACCAGATAATCGCTTCCTATATACAAATAAGGAAAGAGTATAACTTTTGTTATCATTCATTTTTTATCTTTCATTTGTTCAATTGCACTTTTGTTTTTCTAAGTCCTTAAGTTTGTGTAATGAAGAAAATAAGTTCCCATGTCTATTTCTAAGTAATATTTAAACAAATACATTGATGTGTAAATTTAAATAACAAAACTAATATGTGTTAACCTTTCTATTAATCCAAGTGATTAATAAGATAATCCATATTCAATCACAATAGTTAATTTAATTAAATACATTATTAAGCATTAGTTACAATTGTATTAAATGAAACAAGTTAAAAAAGAAGAGGAACTTTTTTTCTCATATACAATGGTAATGTCATCCTATCTTTGTTCCATTTTGTTTAGCAAAATTTTAATGGAAACAAATGATTGCAAATAAGAAGAACTTAAAAAAAGTAGGAGAAATAGTGAAGAAATGTATTTTCCATTCTGTATTTAGATATATAACAAGGAAATGAAATGAAATTAAAAAAAAAATCATTTCCATTGAATTACATAATGTAGAGAATTAAAAAAAATGTTCAATAGATAATACTACCCTTTTTATTTAGTAAACTTATATACTAGCGGTATTTTTGTAACTTTAAACTCTTTTGCACTCATTTCCACTACTTTATCTCTGCTTTTGAAAAAAAATATATAGCTTCAAAAGTTAAAAGCTTTCCATCTTTTTTTTTTTAATTTTTTTAGATTTCTAGTTGTCTCTTTAATTATAAAAAGTGCAAAATTTGCATTCTTTTTCCAATCCATTTCTCTTGATTTCTTTTCACTTTTATCCAACCAAAAATAGTGTTAACCTCTTCATATCAAATCTCCAAAAATAGCATCTTTTTCATTGAAGAAGTTTTACTAACCACTTCGAATACCATAAGAGATGCTATAGGATGTGAGTTTATGAGACAAGATTCATGAATTATGGTTTTTATGTAAAAGTTGTTCTTCTTTATACATAATTTAAAGTGGGATTTCAAAATCTTCTTGATAGCATTCTTCCATGTGAATTAAAGACTTAGTGTAACTTGTATCATACACATCATTTTCGAAATCTAATTTTAGTATTATCTTCTAGATAAAATGAGATTTTTAAGTTAATATTATCTTTTTCTTGATACAAGCACATAAAAAAAAAAGAAAATTGCATTTGGTAATTCCATTTGAGCAAGTTTTTATCCATTATTAGTATATTGAGTCAATATTCACATTCAACAAAAGAAAAAGAGAAAAAAAATTTCAAGTTAATGGCATGGTAAAATATAGAATTAAAGTAAAAACTTTTAGAATTAGATTTTAACTTTGAATGTAAGAGACCTTTTTATTTCCTCTTTAAGTGCACATAGCTTTCTACTTCTACTATGTAGCATTTTATAAAATAGAATTAAGAAAAAGTTACATGCTATAGAGGGTTAAATTTGATAATGGGTTTTAAGCCTAGTAATTAAATGGGTTTGACTTTTAGAGTTAAATTGAAGGAGCTTAGTGAGTTAAGCCTAAGAAATTGAGATGATAAGAGAAGATTAGGTATAGTGGACTTAAAGTAGAAGGGCCCATTAGATCGATCTATCAAGTCCAACCTTTCTCATTAATCTCATCTTTCTGATCCAACCTCTCCTCATTTTGGATGGGAAGAATTTGGTAAAAATGTTGTTGTACTATTGGATTCATCATTCAAAAGATCAAATCAACAATTTAGTAAAGAATATAAGACCTTATGTAGAACACAAAACCTTTCATTGCCAAAGTAGAGTTTGATGCTATCAAGCTCCTTCACCTATCATAAATGCTTTTGACCTCATTGAGAGCGCCTACTTCTTCTCCTTATCTTATCCTTGCTTGATCATCCCATGAGTATGATTCCACATCACTTCTCTTTGGCCACATGTAGCGCATTCACACGCAGTAAGCATACGACTTTTACAGTCAAGACCCTACACCTACACATGCCATCTAACAATTATGCCTAAAGGAATGCTAAACTAGATTCAATTACACTATTGGAGATAACAATAATTACATAGTTAGAAAAGTAGAAAGAAAAATGATTCATCTCTATATCCTTGATAAGATTATGTTCAAGTTAATATTTATCATAACTATCACAATAGTAGTCCACAAAAACTCCATTCATATACTTCAATCATCTCATTTTCCATCATTGATAATGTACATCTTGTTTAACTTTCCTTTTCCTCATGGTGACTTGTACATTTAGGATATTTGAAGACACAAACACCTCTTAAGAAACCAACTTTTTTTGTTAATACCCTTTCTAATCATTATTTCCAAATTTTCAAGGACTTTATCTTTATCTTCAGTAGATTCAAGAGTGATATGTAAGGTATCATTTCAATTGGATAGTGTAATATTGAAATGTGACATAGTGGGCATGGACAACACCTAATTAATGGCCACATTCGAGGCTACCCCATGACCATTATGATGTGAAGAAGAGGATGTCTTGAATGGATATTTATCTTTAAATGAATTAGCTATAGGAATTAAAAGCTATTAATCACAACTTCCCATTATCAATAAGGATTCCTTCTCACCCATTACATAATTGGGAAATATGGATGAATATGCATTTGATATTATGGTTTCTTCTGTCTAACACCTCACTTGTAGTGAAGCTTTCAATTTTTTTATTGAAAATAAGAAAGCTTTCAAATGGAGTTTTCACGGATATTAAATACCAATAGCATGTTTGGTTAAATAGAGCAGCTATTCTTCTCTTGCAGGGCACTTCTTGCATTTGATCAATTGTAATTATTGTGAAATGAGATATTACAATTTTTTTTTTACAAAAATAAATGAATAATTATTCTTTGACCTTTTACATCATGTTTTTATATTTATCATGAGACTTTTAAGAAACTATAATGAATAATTATTATTTTTCTATATATTCTTTAATGGCCTGTTTACTTTTAAGAATGAAATAAATAAAAAATTGGAAATTATAGAATAGAAATTTATATTTTAATATTTATTTTGTATAAATTTTTATTGTTGGAAATATTTATTTTGTATAATTAATTACAATATTAAATTGAAAATATAATTAAAAATACTAATATTCTAGTTATTATAGAATATAATTAATAATTATTTATTGAAGACATGATTACCCATTACTTAAATCTTTTATTTGATGTGAAAAGAGATAAAAGACTATTTTTAGTAGAGAGGGAATTGAAAAGTTATATGAAACAAAGTCTTACCCATTTACAAATAAACAAGATAATAAAAATTATTTCAGAGAGAATTATTCTATTTCATCTTTATTATCTCAAATTTTATCTCAATCCGTAAACTAAATGTATTAACAAATGGTTAACAAAGCTTTGACATGCTGTGATTTTAACATATTTCTTATGAATCTTCCCAAACTCACAAAAACCTAATACAATTATATTCCTCCATCATCAGAGGGGCTGTGGTGTTCTTCAGCGAGGGATTTGTACTCTTTAGGAATTGATATGGAAGTGTGGGAGGGGAGGGTGCCGAGAAATGGTTTCGCCGGAGATGGCGGCATTTGGATGTGCGGAAGAAAATCATCTTCTTCTTTTCTTGTTGTTCTCTTTTTTATTTAATATAATTATAATTGTTATAAAAAATTCAAGAACCGGAGAAAAAATTAAGCACAAATTAAAAACAAAAGCATAAAATGTGACATATTTATTTTAACTTTTCCAGTAAGTAAATGACTTTGACCAATTAGTTCATCTTGTTTTCTAAAACTTTGACCAGTATGTTACGTTGTACAACACCTTTCTGCGGCCCTTCACTTCCTCCGGCATCGTCACCCTTTAAATGACGGCGTTGACACAAATTTACGAAAACATCCCCCGTTTAGTACACGTGTCACCCCCTCAAATATTCCCTCCTATCTCTCTCCCATTGACGTTAGTGTCATTCCCTTTTCTCCTGTTATTTTCCTCTCTTTTCTCTCTCCTTCCTTTTGACTCCACTCGCAATACAAACAGTGGGGCTCCTATCTCTCCGTTTCAATGTGGCTTGTTATGAGACGGCGTTGATTTTAGTTTTAACTAATTCGTGGCATTCCTTACTCCGTGACATCGAAGAAGATTTTGATTTTGATTTCGGTTTCGGTTTTGGTTTTGGTTTTGGAAATTGATTGCTAATTTCAGTTAGGGTTTCAAATTATCTCCATTATAGCGTTAGGGTTAGGGTTTTTGAATTATAAAAAAAATGAGGACTTCATTTGGGAAACAACTGCTGCGATTCGCCACACTTCATAAAAGCGATGCGAAGGACAAAACGGACATTTTTCATTCAGCTCAGCTTGATGAGCTCGCTCAAGCGTCCAAGGTATTGAGTGAATTTGATTTTCTTGTTTAAGTTCGTTGATTCAGTTAGACTACAAGTGTTTTGATATAGATCCTTATGTTATGCTATCGTAGTTTTGATGGAATGAGTAGGTTTATGTGTTAGCCTTACTACTCAGAAGTCTGATTCAAAGGTCTCGATCCGCTGATCATGGAATTAGTTGTTAATTGACTTCGGGCAGAGGATTGAAGCTATAGTGAAACCTGGTTGAAAATCGTGGAATTTTTATGCGATTTTAGTGGTTGTATGGATTGCTTTAATTGTTATCAACTTTTCGGTGAAGAGAGAGAGAATGGTGAAGCACAAGGTTTTGGAAGAATGTGAACAAAGTATGTTAGGATAAGCTGTTATTTACATTGAATGAATAATCTGTTTAGGGAAGTCCTCCAAAGGAATATGAAGTTTCCTAATTGTTACTTTCCAAATATAGGTGTTTTGTGTTTATGTCTATAGCTGCTGTCTGGTGAATGTCAGGATTAATGAGAAATGGATAGGGGAGAGGTTAGTTAGATAAAGATACTGTGGACTTGTGGTTCGACTTTGTTTTGTTAAGGTTCTTAAAAGCATGGAAATGTGTGCAGATGTCCTGTAATTATTGCTTTATTTATCGTGGTTACTGTTGTTCTGAAAGAATGAAGAGCTGATGCATATCTCATGCGTTGTAATGTACATTATTAATTTTTAACTGATGGGAAGCCTTTTTTTACTCTTTTTGAAGTGTCATAGAGATCAATGTTTGCAAATTTTTTATTCTTCCCTTTTTTTACTTCACAGGACATGCAAGCCATGAGAAACTGCTATGATAGTTTACTTTCTGCAGCTGCTGCAACGGCAAATAGTGCATATGGTACACATTTATGATGATAACTCTCCTGTAGTAAGCAAAATTTTGACACTTGGTGGTTGATGAGTTGCCAGGGACCTCAATGTTCTTATAGTCTGCAAGTCTTTAAATAAATCATCATTTGCATTCTTCTTACTGCATGAGATGGATTAGATTCAGATCCTGCTAATTTTATTAAGTTCATTAAAAGCAGTGATATAGAGATTCTTTTACTTCACGTGAAATGCTGGCCAAAAAGTAATTCTAACTCCTTAAAATGGGAGTTGATTTCAGTTTTACTGATGCTGGAAGCTATGATAGTATTCGAACATAGAAACTGTGTATCTGTTCATCTTTGATTTTCTGGATAGCAGATGTTTAGCTTCTTTTGAAATGTGCTATAGTGGTATAGTAAAATGGATTTAGCTGAAAAAAGATGCCACAATACACTAGTAATATGCCATTAAAGGAAACTTTGCACTTTCCAATGCACTTGTTTCCTTGTACAATCATTGTGTTGAAAATTGTGTTCTTCCTTATTAAGCAAATTTATTGAGTGTCCCTATAGCACTTGCATACTAAAATGTTCTCTGCTTGACACCACTTCCAGAATTCTCCGAGTCATTGCAAGAAATGGGTACCTGTCTCCTAGAGAAAACTTCACTGCATGGTGATGATGAAAGTGGTGAGTCAACAGAATGTTTCCTTGATATACTCTTTCTTATCCTTTTTTCAGCTGTGGTAAAATATGAATTTTTTATTTTTTGGATAATTGAAAAATATGAAAATTGCATATCCCTTAAACACTTTTATAGATACGGATGTCATGACTGGTTCTGTGTGTGATAATATGCTTAAACTAAAGATACAATGTACAAAAACTAATGCAATAAAAAGTAAAATATGCAACGAATTCAGAATTTGAAACTATTCGAAGATCTAACATCTGTTTTTGATTAGTCTGCCTTTCCTTAATTCATTGTCCCTCTCCTCTATATATCAACAGTTAAGAGAAGTCAGAGAATTTTTTCCAGCATTCTTCCAAATGGAGTTGATTATCATTTGCAAATAGGGTGAAGTTATGGAGAAATTGAAGTTGTTAACGAAAATTGTATATCCTCCAGAATTATTTTGTATGCTGTAGAAGATGAAGGACAGGATACCATGGCACAAATTTCCCTCCCAGGTCAACCAGGGTGTTTGAGTTAAGACATAGCCTCATAAGTTTAACATGCACAATCACATAATTACCCCCATAAAAATGATAAAGAAGAACTGGCACAGTCATCTAAACTGACCCTTGCAATGATGTGTGAGAGGTACTTTCTAGGACAGTGGAATTTCAGGACAAACCTTGTAATGGAGATGTGGGTTTGAATTATCTTTTTTCTGTTCCCTTTTATTTAGTAATGAATATGTTACAAGATCGATTTTTAAATGAACTTTTGGGCTTGTTAAGAGAGAGCCCGACAATCTTTTTTTTTTAGGGCTCGTTATAGATTGAACCCTATGATCTCTAATCAAGGGCTTGATTTAAGAGAGAACCTTTCAATTTTTTCAGAAGCAATTCTGAAATTTTTCTGGAAACAGGGCTTATCTTTTCCCTCCTTTCATTCTGCATATAAACATCATTACAAAGGCAGTTTACAAGATCTGTTATTCTAGTAACTGCTGTCCTATTCTCTCTCCTTATAAGTCCACTAACACATGACGACTAAAGACATAACAACAACTAACATGTACATGAAAACAACTGACTTGTGCACTAAACCAAAGTCTGAGTATTACACATGTTACAAGGAATAATATGCACATACACCAGCAGCAACAACTAATTGAATCAGACAAACTAACTATGGATTTTAACAGACATAATTGCAAATAATAGCAGATGACTATGCTTTTCCTTTAGCTGTAAACTAAGGGGTTATAACAAAATATTAGGAGATGATATTGTCTCTTAATAGGGATATCTATTTCAGGCATTACATCCCCCTCAAAAAAAAAAAAAAAAAAAAAAATCTATTTCAGGCAAGGATGATTGAAAAGCTTGTAAAATTAACCCCTATTGAGGATGAATAAAGCAAGCAAAGAATTTTCTTTATATTATTAGCCTCTTACTTTATTTTTAGTTTTCCAAGAGATGGTAGTGTTTTCTCTCAACAAGTTCTCCATCCCTAATCCCACCATAGGCTCTAGGAAGAAAGTCCAAAATACTGAGCAACTGGATCAGAACTGATGATTTGTCCGTACATCTACCCATGACTAAATCCCAAACTGGAGCCCATATCAGGTTTCTTCCATTTTGATTGCAATTGAAATAATCTCGAACTGTGGTTTGACAATCTTCTCTCTCTCTCTCTCTCTCTTTCTCTCTCTCTCTCTCTTTTGGGTTATTTGTGGTTTATCTTTTTGCACTACCTGCATATGTTCCATTTTGTTGTTTCTCTCTCTTTTTGCCCCTCTCTTTTCTGAGAGTTTTTTTGTTCAGGAAATTCCTACAATTGTTTAATGAGTTTCTCTTACCTTTGTTATCTTCATACAGATTGAGATTGTTCTGAGAATGTGGCTTCTTAATTAATTGCTACTCTATAATCTTGTGCAGGGAGGGTGTTTTCAATGTTAGGAAAGGTGCAGTTTGAACTTCAAAAGCTTGTGGATAGCTATGTAAGTGTGATTATTGAACTTTTTATTGGTTTGGATGGCATCTGTCCACTAGAAGCTGACTTGTGATTTGTGGAATGCAGCGTTCTCATATATTCTTGACGATAACTAATCCATCAGAGTCTCTCCTCAATGAACTTCGCATTGTTGAGGTTTGTCACTGTTTCATATATTTTTCCAATCAGACGATTTCTTTGTCTCGCTTATGTGAGTATACACATAGGACTTCCAAAGTAGCATTAATACAAGTGAGATAAGAATCCAAGAAGCATGGTTGCAGTTCAAGCAATATATCTCCATAGATGGTCCATAAATAAGGAGCATTTGACATTTACACAGTTAAAAATTAAATTCATCTTATAGACATGGTTAAAGATAATTGCACCTGCTGCAACAAACAAAAAGTATGAAACAAGCTCTTCTACTTTTGGTGACAACACTTTACAGGAATTAAATGAACTCTTAGAAAAAAAGTGGGGGCCAAAACCACTATCAGAACTGCTTTTTAATCCACCCTCTTCAAATGCTCTTCCTCTGGTTGGCACTTCTACTGATTAGGCAAAAGCCAAGAGTTATTCAGCATGGCTATGTCTCTAGTGTGTGGATCCCACTTTCAGTGGAGGATGATGGGGTTAAGTGTTGGAAATGCTCATTGGTTGGTTATTTTCTTAGACAAAAAATTCCACTCTCTTGTCCATTCAACTGCCATGAGACTATGGAAAGAGTATGGCATCATTGTGGTCCTTAGCAACGGTGGGGCTTCTTCTGTTTTTAGTCTGTTAAGGATTGGGATTAACTACCATTTTAGAGAAGCCATGGTAGTTTGCACAATGCTTTCTTATTTTAAAAAAGAAGGTGCAAAGGGAGTTGCTGTCTTTAGAGAAGCCATAACCTATGAACATTCCGTTATGGACTTTGATCTCCCATTCCCCACGTGAGTTTCTCAGCATTGAAGGCTTAAGTGATGTTGCTAGTGTAGTTGGTGTCCCTAGCAGAGTAGACACATTCATGGGCTTGTGAGAACGTGCAAATCAAGCTTGCATTTTGGTCAAAATTGATCCAAGGGAGGAATTGGTTAGTCAAGTGGAAGTTGAGAGAGCAAATGACACTTTTGCCAAAGCCCTTGTAGGGTACCAATGGGTGCTGCCACGCCATGCCTCTTGCAAAGTTTTTGGCCACACTTGCTTGACAACATCCCAGAAGAAACCCAAGCCCCTGCTTAAACTCTAATGTTAGGAATGAAGGATGGGTTAGGGTGGACAAAAATAGTGAAGGCAAATAACAAATGGGGGAAGCCATTTCCTCTCAAAGAACCCCTCCCATCACTCCTTGCCATCTAGCTTGTGATGGTGAAAGCTTCTCCTTTTAAAGTTACCAGGGAAACTCAAGGAGAAAACTAGAATGAAGAGTGGTAGCAGCTAAACCTATTCAACATGAAAGCTTTAAGTTAATGAAGCTGTAGCTGACCCCCCTACACGTCTCCAAAACTTAAAAAGTATTAGGGGTGGGGATCAACAGTGAGAGCTTCTTGTGCTAGAACTTATCAAGTCTGACAGGGAGCATGGGGAAGGAGATGATATGATGGTAGCATGAAAAGACACCTGTGAATGCCCTAATAGTGGGCAAGGTATGGCAGAAAGAAGTTGCCAGAAGCTCTTGCGGTAGCAAGAATTCTAAATCTTCTAGCAGCTGTAAAAAAGAAGCACCACAAGTGCAGACACTACTTTACTTGAGCAATTCTAGTAAAAAATTCTTTTTTGTATTGCTTCTTTGAATGTTAGAGGTCTTAGTAACCCAATCAAAGCAAAAGATGTATGTAACCTTGTTAGCGGATCGATTAAAAGATTTGGTAATAGGACGATGTAAATTCAATTCTTCTTGGTAATCCCTTTTGTCCTTATTCTTTTTTCTTCCTAACCGACCTATGATTGATACGAATAGGGCAACTTAAGAGAGAACCCCGAATCTCAAGGGAATAACCCTAGAAATTTTTTGAGAAAAACCACTTGGACATTTTGTCCCAGATTTATTATTCAAATATTATTCCACACAAGGCAGTTACAAAGCTATTCCAACTGCCTATGTTACATTCCGATACATCTACTATCAATTGTACAGATGTATGCCACTTCTATTTGCCATCTAGGCAACCCGACATGCATCTCTTTATTCTAACAGAAATTGTGCTAATAGCCAGCAGAAATTAACTATTTTTTCCTTTGGGTATGCACATGCTTAAAAGGGATAACATTACTCCCCCCTTTAAGAACGTGCATGACCTTAGGTGCGAAGTGAGGATAGCGAAGCTTGAGCTGGTGTGCATTTTCCCAAGAAGCTTTTGAGTGAGAATAATTATGCCAATGGATGAGCAGCTCAGGAGAAGATTCTGATTTTTGGACATCTAAGATTGCTTGTGGAGTAGGAATGACACGTCCTTTATCCGTATTAGGAATTGAAGGTTGAGTTGGAGCTGTGCCATGAAATTTCTTCAAGCAAGAGACATGGAACATTGGGTGAATGCGAACCGAGTTTGGAAGTTGGAGGCGATAAGTGACTAAATTGATCCTTTCAATATGGTAAAAGGGCCATAGAAATGTGGAGATAATTTAGTGTATTTCTTGATGGCCAATGATTGTTGACGATAAGGTTGTAGTTTGAGGACGACTAAGTCATCGATATTAAATTGAAGATCTTGATGTTTAGCATCATAAGTGTTTTTCATATGTTGCTATGCTTGTAAGAGTGTATTTCTGGCTTGGTGTATGATTTGATCACGATTGAGTAGAGCTTGTTCCATCGCCTCGAGCTTAGTAGACCCTGGACAGTAGTTGAGAAGACGTGGTGGAGTCTAGCCATGTACAATTTGAAATGGTGTGGATTTCAAAGTGGAGTGATATCCGGTGTTGTAACAAAATTCCATCCATGAAATCCAATCAATCCACTTCTTAGGATGATCACCTACAAAACATCTAAAAAACGTTTCAATGGTGTGGTTAGTAGCTTCCGTTTGACCATTACTTTGGGGATGATAAAGCTGATGAAAAAGAAAGTTTGGTGTCACGTAATTTGAAGAGCTCGCGCTGGAAGACACTTATGAATGTTGCATCTCTATCACTCATGATTGTTTCAGAATTCCATGGAGATGAACAATGCTGTTGAAGAAGGCTCTAGCAACTGAAAGTGCAGTATAAGGATGAGATAAAGGCATAAAGTGAACATATTTTGGGAAACGATCGACAACTACCAATAGGATTGATTTGCCATAAGATGAGGGTAAACTGTTGATGAAGTCCATTGAGATGTCAGATCAAATCTGATGAGAAACTTAGAGTGGCTGAAGAAGTTTGGCTGGGTTCAGATTTTCATTTTTATTCTTTTGGTAGATTAAGCAAAGCATGGACAAAACTTGAATTTGCTTTTTGATGCCTTTCCAAAAGAAATCACGTATGACTTTGAATAATGTTTTCTGATAACTTTCATGGGCAATGTTTTGGATAGCTGCAATAATGGAAGTGCAAAGGGCAGATGTTGGATGGACATAAACCTTCTGTTTGTAAAAAATTAACCCATTGTTGAAGCTCCAATTTTGATCTAGTGCTTGCTGGTCAATGCGTTGGATAATTATCACGGTTTTCTTGTTTAAGGTAGTAAAAAATTTGGATTTGGGGCAAGAAATGGATGACGACATAGCCTCTTGATCATTCTTGCGTGATAGAGCATCTACTACTCGATTCTCACATCTTGCCTTGTACTCAATGTGGAAATCGAACCCCAACAGCTTGCTAGTCTAGTGTTGTTGTGGAGAGGTGGTGACTTTTTACTCAAGAAGGAACTTGAGACTATAATGATCCGTTCTCACTAAAAACTTGTGGCCCCATAAATAAGCTCGCCAATGTTGAACTGTTTTAGCTAACCCAATTAGTTCCTTTTCATAAGTTGGAAGCTTAAGATGTTAATGGGCAAATGGTTGGCTGTAAAAAGCAATGGGACGTGTGTCTTGTTGCAAGACTACCCCAATACCAATGTCTGACACATCGCACTCAACAATAAGTTCTAAGTCAAAATTAGGAAGAGCCAATACTGAGGATTTAGTCATTGCATCCTTTAATGCCAAGAAGGCAAAATTTGCTTGCACATTCCGCGAAAAATTATTTTTGCGTAAAAGCTATGTTAAAGGGGCAGCAATTAAACCATAGTCCTTCACAAATTTCCGATAACTCAATTAACCCTAGAAATCCTCTTAATGCTTTAATTGAATTTGGTCTTGGCCATGATGACATTGCATCAATCTTTTGAGGATTTGCTTGAACTTCTTTACCTGATATGATGTGACCAAGGTATGACACTCGCAGTTGCGTGAAGATACACTTTGATTGCTTCAAATACAGCTGATGCTTTTGTAGAATAATGAAAACCATCTTAATATGTTGTAAATGTTCCACCCATGAATGACTATATATCAGAATATCATCGAAGAATACTAAGATGAACTTCCGTAAATATCCCTTAAACACCTTATTCATAAGTGCTTGGAATGTTGATGGGGCATTAGTTAGTCCAAATGGCATAACAAAAAATTCAAAATGGCTATGATGAGTGCGAAAAGTTGTCTTATGAAACATTGGATGGATGCATCCTAATTTAATGGTATCTAGAACACAAAACCAGTTTTGAAAAATAGCATGCTCCATGTAATTCTTCAAATAATTCATCAATAACAAGGATAGGAAACTTATCTTTGATGGTCTTCTCATTGAGAGTACGATAGTCCACATAAAATTTCCATGTTTGATTTGCCTTTTTGACTAACATGGGAGATGAGAGAGGAGATTGGCTAAGTTGAATCACACCTTTAGCTAGCATCTCTTCACATTGTCTTTCAATTTCATCTTTCTGGTTGTGTGGATAACGATAAAGGTGTACGACTATCAGAAGAGTTCCTTATTGTAGTCGGGTTTGATGATCACATGATCTCGAAGGTGGAAGACCTGTTGGACTACTAAGAAGTGCAGAAAATTTGGCTAGCATTAGCTTCAAATCTCTTTCTTGATCAATTGCGTCTTGCATGATTGCCACTTTAGAAGGGACGACTCTACTTGCTACTCCGCATAAAATGATTTGTTTCCCATGCAAGATGAATTTCATCTTCATTGAAGAAAAATCCGTAGTAATTAGGCCTAAGCCAATTTACCCCCAATACCACTTCAACTCCACATAACGGTAAAAGAGTACAAATCCACTGAAAGAATTTTTTCCAACCTATAGTTGCACATTGTTATAGATTCCAAGGCTTTGGACTCGTTCTCCATTAGCCACCACTACCTTCAAACATTCTTCGGGCTCCACATTCAAGTGACTTGATTGCACCAAGCTTGTACCTATATAACTGTGGGTACTGCCTGAATCAATTGGAATTAAGATCGGTTGACCCTTAATTAGCCCCTGCACCTTCATTGTTCTCGGTTGAGAGAGACCCACCATTGCTTGCAAGGAAATTTTTAACTCCCCTTTGGTATCTTCTTCTTGATTTGTCCTCTCCAGTGAAGTTGCCGAACTGGATTCATCTTCAATTTCTAACCAGAAAGCCTTTTACACTTATGTCCAATAGTAAATGGTTCATCACAGTTGAAACAAAGTCCCCTTTCTCTCCTACTCGCCAATTCTGACTGGCTGAGCCTTCGAATGTATAGACCCTTGTTGCTGGAAGTTGTTGGGGTGAAATTCTTGTTGGATGGCGTCTATTCCCCCTTCATGAAATGAACGTTTCTCCTCTCGTAAAGTCGTGCTAATGCCATGGCATGATTCAGGTTTTGTGGCTGGTGTAACTCGACTTCCACTACAATATATTCCTTCAAGCCATTGATAATGGCAATCTCATCATGGGGTAGCAGGAGGTGGTATGGGCGGCCAATTGCTCAAATCTCCGTTGATAGGCTTCCATTGTTCCTGTTTGTTGTAGTTAATGAGTTCACCCAATTTTTTAGCGCTCAAGGGAGGGCTAAACCAAAGGTTACACATCCTCTTGAAATCTTCCCACGTCATGTCTGGATTTTCTCTCTCCAACTTCAAGAACCAAAGTTACGCATCTCCTCCCATGTGGAACGTGGTTAACTCAACCATGTCCATCGCTACTATCTTTTGATGTTTTAGGAAATGTTCACAACGATTAAATGAGCCAATGGGGTCTATGTTTCCATCGTACTTGGAAAATCTATCTTGGAGTATTTCGAAGTCATGGTGCCTCTGCTGGAGTGACTACCTTGGCTGTTTTCGCCTTCTTCTGTCCTCCGAGTTTATTCCACCATCCCACTGACCTTTAGCTACGCAAGAACTAGTACCCCCTTCTGACAAGACTTGCAATCTCGACACTCAACTGCTATTGTCTTGACTCCATTCTTTCTCGATCCTCTTTGTACATCAATAAAAAGGTCTCGAACTGTTGTTGCAGTTGTTTGATTTCCTCCATTGGCTCTGATACCGATTTGTTAGTGGATCGATTAAAAGATTTGGTAATAGGACGATGTAAATTCAATTCTTCTTGGTAATCCCTTTTGTCCTTATTCTTTTTTCTTCCTAACCGATCTATGATTGATACGAATAGGGCTACTTAAGAGAACCACAGATCTCAAGGAAATAACCCTAGAAATTTTTCGAGAAAAACCACTTGGACATTTCGTCCCAGGTTTATTCAAATATTATTCCACACAGGGCAGTTACAAAACTATTTCAATTGCCTATGTTACATTCTGACACATATACTACCAATTGTACAGATATATGCCTCTTCTATTTGCCATCTAGGCAACCCGACATGCATCCCCTTATTCTAACAGAAATTGTGCTAACTAACAGCAGAAATTAACTATTTTTTCCTTTGGGTATACACATGCTTAAAAGAGATAACAAACCTTTTCTGGAGAATGGTATTTCATTTGTGGATTTATTGGAAACAAAGGTAAAGTTGTGGATTGATTGGGATTCTAGGGAGTGGGATGTGCAAATCACCAAAGAGCACGAACAATTTCTGCATTGTAATGTAACTTGCCTAAGAGAAAATGTTAGCTTTGCCACCACTTGTGTGTTTAATGGTGCAAATAATGACACTTTGAGGAGATGCTAATGGGAACTGTGGCTTGTCCTTGAGGTTTTTAATGTTATAAATCCAGAGCTAAAAGAGATGGTGGTAGAGAAAGGGTGAATCAGGCCATGTTTGATTTTCAAAACTTTCTTGATGAGGCTAAGCTAGAGGACTTCAGGTATGTGGGAGATTTTTTTTTGTGGTTGAATGAGCAAGCACATAACCCTATCCTCCGTAAACTTGACAAGGTGCTCGTTAACCACCTTGGCAGCTCAAAATTTCTAGATTTCAAGCTTCCTTTTGATCCTCTTCACTTTTGGACCACTCTGTTGCTATTGCACTTGAGCACTGTTGAAAGCTTATCCCCGACAAGTTCTTTAATTTCTGGATTGACAAAATGCTTTTCTTAAGGTCATTCTGGCAGGAACATAGGGAGCATAAGTAAATGATCCAAAAGTGTCTCTTTTAGTCTCCCGAGTTAAAAACTACTCAAGGTGAAACTAAGGAAGCATACCACAGCTGACTACTCTAATATAAAATCCAGGGTTAAGCTATCTAAAGCCTACTTGCAGTCTGTGCAATCTACTATCATGGGAACGGGGAACACTATCTTAATTGAAGGAGGAGCTTGAAGCTTTTATGGATTATCTTCTTAGGGGTGTGCAAGAAAGCTTTCTAAAAGAAAAGTCATGTGTGAAGTGGATGAAATTTGGAGATGAAAACTTGGCTCTTTTCCATAAGTCCATGGTCAGCCACCACAATTCTCCTAATGGGAGGGAGATTAAAGGAGGCGAGGAAATTCATGAGGCGGCAGTGGATTTTTTCAAAGCCTATTTAGTAACCAAGGCTTCCATCACAACCTGGAGCAGGTTCATCAATCTGTCGGATGGAGATTGACACCTAAATTGAGCAACTCAGTGGACCCTTCATCTCTGAAGAAATTCGAGCTGCCCTTTTCTTCTAAGCAAACGGAAAGGCCTTAGGACCAGCTGGTTATACAGCTAAGTTTTTTGAACCAACTTGGGACATAATTAGAGAAAAAGTTGTCACAGCAGTCTAGAGGAATTTTTGATCTCCAGCCACTTGCTGGAGGAAGTTAATAAGACAATTCTCTCTTGTGCCTAAAATGGAAAATCCTTCCAGACTAAATGAATGTCACTTTTTATCTTGTTGCAATGTTATATATAAAGTCATCTCTAAAGTCATGGCTGCTAGAAAGAAAAATGTAATACCACCATTGGTTATTGGGAAAGAATAAGCAGCCCTTTTGACGGAAAGAAGAGCTACAGACAACATCTTCATAGCTCAGGAGCTGATGGTCGGTTACCAGATTGATAGGGATTCTTGCTGTGCTTTGAGAGTGGACATCCAGAAGCTTATGATACTATTAATGGGAGTTGTATGCTTGAAGTTCTACATTGTATGATTTCCTTCTCATTTTTGCAAGCTTATAGAAAAATGTATTTAAACGGTCATTTATTCTATCAATTTTTATGGGGAACTTACAGGCTTTTCGCCCAACAAAAGAGGTTTAAGAAAATGGGATCCTATTTCCCTATATCTTTTTGTTCTTGGAATGAAATTCCTCTCAAGTATTCCATGGAATTTATCTTCTGAATTCCCAAGACATGCTTTTAGTCTTTGGCTTACCCTAGACAGATTACATGCATGGGGTATTACCTCGTCAACTTGTTATTTATGTAACCAAGGGGTTGAAGATTATGATCACTTGTTTTTCTAATGCTTTTTCTCCGACCAATTTTGGAGCTGTGTTTGTGATGCTCTAAGATTTTTAGACTCTGTTAAATCATAGAGTGGAGCTTCTGCTGGCCTAGTAGCTATGGCACATCATTCCCTTGCTTGGATCTCTGTTTAGATGTCCACCCTGGTGACTGCAGTCTACTGTATTTGGAGAACGCAGAATTTGGTTCAATTAAGATATACTTGCCCTCCACTCTCTCTCTCTCTAGCAAACAAAATTCTTCCCTACTCTAGGCTTTTTTGGACTTCTTAGTCTAGTTTATTGTTGTTTCCTACAGTTTTTTTTGTACTCTTTCTTGTTATAGAATAGAGTTGCTGTGTAAACCATCTTGTTTCGATGGTTTGTACATTCATGCTCATTAATTAAATCTTTTATTCATTAAAAAAAAAAGAAAAAAAAAACTATGAAGAAATTATTGCTTGGACTAAGGATGTAAGTTAGGCAGATGTTGCCGTCATCTTAAACCAATATTTTAGACCTTACATTTAACGTTCCCTCTCCTAGATTGAGTAGGCAGTCTCCTCTCTCTCTCTCTCTCTCTCGTAATTAGCACTTAGTATTTGAACTTTTGTCTCAAAAAATTAGCTTAGGTTTGTTGCTGCTCTTTTACTCCATCTCATCATTTTATCATTGGTTACAGCAGTGTAACGACTCCCAAAACTTTGCATATGGAGATATCATCCACTTTGGCATCATATGCTGCATAGTTTTATCCTTGTTGTCAGTTGTTTCCAAGGAGGTCACCAATCTTGAGAGTGCTTTCCACTAAATATGCTTAATCTTAAAGATCCCGATAAACTTCAGGCCATTATACCAAAAGGCATATTGATAATTAGAGTTCTATCATATTCCATTTGAGGGATATTATAATCTTCCTCATTTACAAAACTAACATCCTTATCGATTTTATTATACAATGTCCAGACCATGCTAGATGAAGAGGACTTGAGGTGCTCTCTTATAGGCTTAAGAGTTATACTTTGGTACTTTGCCTTGTGTGACGCTTTGCTTTATGTGGCACTTAGCTCTCCTGTACTAGTTGTGAACTGCTCTGATACCATTTTATAATGATTATCGGAATTCCATACACTTAGGTATTGTTTACTTTGGTTTCATATGCCAAACAATTTTGTTAATTGTCTTATTTGTTTCTTAGGAGCTTATTCATATTGAGGGTGTTTTCTACTGAGCACACTTAACGTTAAGAGTTCTAATGAACTTCAGGCTGATGCACAAAAGGTGCATAAATGATTAGAGTTCTATCACACTTTATTTAAGGGATATCACAATTAAAATGTCTACTTTCTGGAGGCTTTCTCAATGGTCATTGTTGATGGCTAGGTCAAATGTACATTGAGTTACAGAAATACATGTACATCTATAGTAGTGATGTAAAGGAATCACAGCTGTCTTCCAAGGAAAATGCAAGTCATAAGAATGGGGAAAAGGAAAGAGAAACTGTTGCAGATAAGTATAATTTCCCCAAAATCTGAGACATTCATAACAAGAAGTAGAGATTTTAATATGGGTGTATGGCCTCTTCTCCTTGTCATCACCATCTTCCCCCCAGCAAAAGAGATTTCCTTTGCTTTGTGCATTTAGGCTTCAAAGCCAGTGTCTTCAAATTTCTTGATATGTTACAATTGTAGCTGCTCATCAGTGTGTGTTTAACATGCGGCAGGTGTATGTCTGTTATGTTATGTGTGCTTGTAATATATGTTTACTATTCTGTAATCTATTGTGCAGAAGGGCTGTGTATCAGGTGTATAGGGTATAGGGTATAGGTCAGTTTGTGTGTAATTTGAAGTATGTGTCAGTTATTCCAAGAAGCTGTAGGGGTAGTTTTTGGGAGAAAAAATAGGAAAAGGCAGTTGAAAAGTAAACTGCCCATTGTATTTTCTATATTGGAATTTCAATCAAGGGAAGATAAATCCTATTTTCAGAAAAATTGCACAACTTTCAAGTTCAAAAGAGATCTTAGGGTTCTGTAATTGAGCCTTAGTAAGAAATTGTAGGGTTCTTTCTAAGCGAACCCTAATCAAGAGATAGTCAGGTTTTCTCTATGATGAGCCTGAAAAGTTTAATTTAAATTTGATCTTGTAATGGGTAACTTGATATTTCTCTTGACCTTTTGAAGGAGCTTTGCATGTGCTTTGTAGTTGGCTAGTTAAAATCATTCTTGAATGTTGCGAAATAGTTTTGCTTTAGCTATGAAAGCTGTTCAATGATTTAAATATGACATGGTGGACCAGAAAAAATGTAATTTTGTTCAATAATTTCTTGAGGATGACCCCAATGAACCCTGCACCCCCTCTCCCAAAACCCAAACCCTACAAAGACCTAGAAAGGAAAAAAAAAAAGTTCCTTAATAATGTGTTAGGACTTGTAATAATTTCTCTAAGATGCCTTTGTCTGATACAGATTAAAGTGTAGTTGAGCTGCATTTCTCTTTGCAAAACTAAATCAACCTTCTCTGATCTTTTGAATTGCATTTTCTTTAAACTAGTGTGTGGATGGTTAAGCCACTGTAGATAGTCTTACTGCCGATTTATCCATGGATAGTACCTAGAGGCATATATGTTAAAAGACATTTTAGATCATGTTAGTATTCATGATTTACAGTACGGTGGGGGTTGATTCACTAATATTATATTTCCACTGAAAAGTAGAATCAACTACATGCAAGTCATGGTGCATTTAGACATTACACCAGTAAATTATTAAACATGACATTCTGGTGAGCTGCCTGGTATTGGTGATTTTCACAAATGTGTGTCTGCTGATGAAGGCCTTGTCATCTTTATATCACCAGATTGGACCATTGGTTAAATGTCATATATCCTAATTGTTGAGATTCAAACTATGCTCACTAGATAGCCTTTTGGTGCAGGAGATGAAGAGACAATGTGATGACAAGAGGTCTACACTACGCATTTATTTTTCTACCTTTTCTATTTTCTGGATTTCTTCCCAGTTTAGTGGGTTTCCAGGCTGTCTCATCTCTATGTTCTTCATAATTTCAGGGATGTCTATGAATATATGATGACTCAGCAGAAAGAAAAAGGGAAGTCCAAGAGTGGAAGAGGTGAATCCTTTACAGTACAGCAACTGCAAAGGGCTCATGATGACTATGAAGAAGAGGCAACTCTCTGTGTTTTTAGATTGAAATCATTGAAGCAGGGGCAATCGAGAAGTCTTTTAACTCAAGCTGCTCGGCACCATGCTGCTCAGGTTTTCTTGCACCTAAGTGGATTTTGCTGCTGTTAAATGAGGCAACAACTTATTATTTGAATATTTATTGCAGTTAAATTTCTTCCGAAAGGGACTTAAATCACTTGAGGCAGTTGATCCTCTTGTTAGACTGGTTACAGAACAGCAACACATTGACTATGACTTCAGTGGGCTTCAAGATGATGGTGAAGATGGTGAGGAAGAGAGCATCTCTGATGCGAAAGATGAAGGGGAATTGAGTTTTGACTATAGAAAAAATATGGTTGGTGGCATTGATGCTTCAGTGTCAAGAAATTCAATGGAGGTCAGCATTTATAAATTGAAATGAAGTTTTCAATTTTTTTTCCTTGGTAATTCATTTTTCATTTTTTGTTGGTCTCTTATGTGAAGTTTGGCTGTCCTTCACTTGGGATTTATTTTTTCCTGTAATGTTCTCATGGTTACTTGAAAATCTTCAGAATCTGATGTAATTGGGTGGCATTTTTCTTTCCAGCAGCATTAATAATTCTAATTAATTTTTATTTATATAGGTGGATGACATCACCTCATATCGGCACTCTTCAACCACAGAGAGTTCTGAGGTGGTTTTCTTGGCATTCCAACCAGATGTAAACAGCATAGATACTGGGTCACAAAGTTTATTAGTTCTCAAGTCAATCCTGCAATATTCTTTCCATAAATAAGAAGTGAGTGATAATTAGAATTATTTATCTGTACTTTAATACATCTGTTTTTTGCTTTTTGCAGTTATATCCAGAAAAAAGGCAGGAGGTCATGGCCTCAGGCAGAGAACCTAGAACGGGCAGCCATTCAGCCCCGATTGTTGCAGACAAAAAATATGATCCAGTAGAAAAATCGAGGCACATGCAGCAAATACCTGGAAGGAAGTCTAATTCGTATGTTTTGCCCACACCTGTTGATGGAAAGAATGCAGTCCCTTCAAGGGCAAGCACTTCTGCACCACGAACTCAATCAAGTACTGGTAGTGGAGGAAACCAAAATTTATGGCATTCATCACCATTGGATCAGAAGAAGCCAGAAATAAAAGTAGCGACGGACTTTAGGGAGAACAAGAATAATGATGGCCTTAGCCAACTACCTCCTCCTCTAACAGAGGGATTTGGAACAGACACTGGGAAAATTAAAAGACAAGCCTTTTCTGGTCCACTTAGTGGTAAGCCAGTGTCCAAAAAGACTGATTTGTCAGCTAGTGGTCCCATTTCATCCACTGAGTTACCCCAACTAGTTTCTGGCATGCTTTCTCGTACTGCTCAGCCTTCATCTCCAAAAGTTTCCCCTAGTGCTTCTCCCCCTCCAGCTTCTTCTCCGAGGATTAGTGAGCTTCATGAGCTTCCTAGACCACCAGGTAATCCAGCCACTAAGACAGGGAAAGCCACTGGTTTTGTTGGTTATTCTGGCCCGTTAATCTCTAGAAGTCAAGACGCTCAAGCAGCCAGTAAAATACCATCTGGGGCATCACCGCTTCCGATCCCTCCAGTGGTCCCCAGAAGCTTTTCAATTCCATCAAGCAGTCAAAGAGCAATGACGTTACATGTTGCGAAGACACTGGAGTCACCTCAGGCTGCAAACAAGGTTGAAGATATTCCATCTCCACCATTGACACCCATTTCTCTTTTGGATGTCAAGCCTGTAAATGTTGCTGCAGTTGTCTCTCAGTCCGGTCCTATAAGAGGTAAATAGATGATTTTTGTATCACTTAATCTTTTGGCAATTAGAATGTTCTCATTTTGCATTTTGACACAGTGAAAATGTCCCTCTTTGAACTTATGAATATGTACTCTCCTCTCTCTTATATAATAGCATTGGTGCATATGTGTAGATCATTTGACAGTTAATAAGTTTTACTCTAAATGTTTGTTTACTTGAGATTATAGAATAGAAATCAAATAAGTTTATGGCTTACGAACTACATGACATTTGAAGTAGCTCTTGAAGAGTGAAATTCATATCCTGTAGTTTTATTTCACATTCCATGTTTCCAATTCTGTTATGCCCTGCTTTTATTTGAGTGAAAAAAGAAATAAAAAAAAAAAGGAAAAGTGGTCTCTGGTCTGTGTTGACAATGTTTGCTGGATGCAGGTGGGGGCTGATATTGGATAATCTGAGATGTGAGATTGTCGGTCTTCCTGGCAGCATAGTTTTGATTCTTATGTTCATGCTGGGTACAGGTCTGTAAATATTTTCTTCTATGTATTTTCAAGGTTCTTATCTCATTTTTTATCCGTTGCTCTTTGTTTTGATGAGAATTTAACTGCACACAATTATGTGTGATGTATCAGTGCTGATAATTGAATGAGGAAAATTTTCCTTTTTCCAAGTAATTACTGGAAGATGACTGCATTCATTTTGGTCTGAAAAATTAGGAACATAGGACTCAGCTGCGGTCTCATAGAATCGTGTTTCCTTTACTCCAGTTTTGGTTGATCAGTTGTCAGTTAACAGACAGGATCACATTTTTCTATATTCGAGTGCTGTTTTTTTAGGGAATGGCTATAATTCTATGTAAAACAATATTTACCCAAAAAAAAAAAAAAGAAAAGAAAAATCTACGTAAAACAAGCACTCTTTATTTCTTTTGCTGTTTGATAACCATATGATGTCTGAATGGAAGGGGGCTTCTGGTGATCAGGAATTCATGCTTTTTGATTCCTTAAATGTTGAAAAAATTCTTCCTCGTTGTTTATGCCACCTTAGTGTGTTCTATTATATTATCATGATGGGAGTAAAATTATGCATCTGAGACGCCAATAGAAATTCGGAATACAGGATGAGCTTTATTCACTTGTTAATGTGTATAGTAAAAATCCAAATAGAAGTTCGATTTTCCAAATGTATTGTTATTTAGTTTTACTTTGGCTGTCTGACATTTTACTAGTAGAAAAAAAAAAAATCTATTTTGGCTTGATAAGGATGTTAGCAAAGTTGATGGTAATGGCCAAACTTTTGTAGTCTAGTGATATAAATGCTGTTTTTCAGTAGGATGGATTGAATTCAAATTCTTTCTTTCTATTGTAATTACTGGACTAAAAAGTGGAAGGGAATGGAAATAAAGAGTTTGATACTTCATTACATTTTAGAGTTGTGATCCTCAAGTAATTTATGTAATCTGATGAAGCTAACTTAGTTTCCGATTTTTACCAGTTTTTCTTTGATCTTTCACGGCTATGTATTGTTTTGCACTAGCGGTCTACTATTGTAGGTTTGTACATTAACTGGCTTGACTCATAACACTACCAGCAAAGGGGATATTAGGTCCATACAATGAGAAAATGAAATTTGCAGCAAATCTTCTATTCTGAGTTGTCCTCAACAATTTTATCATCTTCCATAGTTGTGGATCAAAATCAACAAGAGTGTCAACCGGCTTCTATCCTAGCACACTGGCTTTCATGAACAAAATCTATTGCATATTTCTGCTAAGTGTAACTTATTGTTTGCTATTACCAACTCCAAATCTGAAACAAGTAAATTGGCTTGTCTAGATCTTTAATAATGAGATGATGCTCCACTTGCTTCTTAACTTTCCTCGATTCCTGAAGTATCGCTATCAGTAAGAGGGTTATAGTCAGCATAAGCTACAAATACCACTATTCCAAATTTAATCTTTTGTAAAAAGATCGAACGACCCACCTGATATCACTTATAATCCAAACCTTTTTTATCAATCCCTATCAATCAAACAAACCATGCCCTTAGAATTTGGTTGAGGCTCGAAAATCGCTTCCCTAAGCTGGACGCATCGTATGCATTCTCTTCCCCAAGCAACATATCTGGGAGGTTGCTTGGTGTGCACAATTTCTCAAGTTATTATGAATAAATGCATTCTTGACACCAAGCTTTGATTTAACAGCCAGAAAACCAAAAATAAAAAATAAAAAATCCAATAGAATTTAGTCAAGCAACGGGTGAAATGAAACTCTCTAAATGTTAAACACTATAATTTTGAGTAAATCCTCTATCTACCAAAATGGCATTATACTGTACGCCTAGCGACATGAAACAATACCAACATTAGAAGAAGGAGAAACTAAATCCCATGTATTGTGTGGAGGGCGGACAGTTTGTCATCCATAACTGGCTTCCAAGCAGTGTGCCTAATGGCATCTTGGTAAGACTTACGGGTAGGACATAAAGAAGGGATAAAGGTAAATATAACGTTTGTACTTTTAGAATTTATGTATAAAATTTTATTCTTTTGTTTGAAACAAGGTATGATTAGATAGTAAATTATAAAAGAATAAAATCTTAGATACAAAATTGTTCAAATTCAAAAGTAACGACATTTCCTATACCTTTTTTCATAGAAAGAACCACTAAGGTTGTCAAAGTAAACATGTTAGGTAATTTGGGAAAAACCTTGTGTTCATTGTTTTTTTCATCAATCCCTAGTCTTAATTTTAGAGATATCCACTAAAATAATATTATTTTTGAAAAATAATCGCGAAATAAAGATATCCAAAAAATTTATTTTAAAAACATATTTGCAGAGCATGGACCTGCAATGCATTTTTAGTAGAGTCAAAATTGGCAAAACTAAAGGCATGGACCGTGTCCGTGCCTTCAAGCAAATGCTTATTTTAAAAAAAAAAAATTTAAATTTATGAAAATTATTTTTTTTATTCTTATGTGAACATTTATTTTTTTAAAATAAAAAATTTAATTTGAGAAAATTTATCATTTGAAATTTTTTTATGAAAAATCATGCAAAGAAAATCATAAATAAAGTTTGTGAAACGAATTATAAAAAAAATGTAAAAGCATAGATATAAAAATAGGAAAAAAATAATTTATTAAACAATGTTAATAAATTTATAAAATTTAAATAATAATTTACATGAATCACAAATGTAGATGAAATATTTACATATCAAATAAATAAGATAAAATAATATCATATCTTCTATTGTTCCTTCTCCTACTGAACTATTGTATTAGTTGCGAAAATGCGTTTGTGCGCTATCTTGCCGACCTTGCATTAGGAATAGAAGGAGCTTTTAACTCATGTATTAGATGGTGCTGGGAGGCATTTTTGAAGTCACGAAGAGGCACTAGACTCCAATTTGTAGTACACTGTAAAGATTCACCTTGATACATTGGTTGCTTATTGGAGTGTCTCTTTTGTGGAGCAATTGGTGTAAGGATAGGACTATTAATAAAATGACGATATGGTGTGATGTATGTGCTAGGCATTGAGGCGAGTTGTTGTCCATCTCATCGGTATTTGGTGGGAGATGTTGGTCTTGTACAAAATAATCTTGTGCTTGAGCCTGACTTCGAGGTTGTCTATGTCCTACGGTCCTATGACGTGCAAGAATTGGCTGCTATTGTTTCCAAATGTTAGCAGGTTGCACCTTTGCTTCAACCTCTGCACTCTGATCTTAGTGAGCCTATAGGTACAACGTGTTACGCCTTTGCTTCAACCTCTGCACTCTGATCTTAGTGAGCCTATAGGTACAACGTGTTACGCCTTTGCTTCAACCTCTACACTCTAATCTTAGTGAGCCCGTGGGTAAAAAGTTTACTCCCTTATGATCATGTGTAAACTCAAGACCATGATCAGCTAGAGCAAAAACCAGAACATGGTATGAGGATAAGTGGATTTTCCGCAATGTATCAGCCTGCATGTTATAATGGACTGTAAATTGATTAGTATCAGATATGCAATGAATCACTTAGCTAGTGTTGATGTTGTATTTACTAGATGTCCAAGAACTATTCCTATGCGTCTTGTGTATTGATGATTGATAGATTTGTATCACCTCTTGTATCCCCACTATACACTACGAGTACCCATTATGTGTACCAACCAGGCTAAATGCTTGTCCCATAAGGCGATGTATGGTGCATGCTGTACTGACCAATCCTTATCAACCCTCTTACACAAATCGATTTGATGGAGCTTTGATTGTGTGTTTACATCTTATGGAATATATTGGTAAACCCCAAACTACCTACCGACACAGTCGTGGAAATGCCACTTGACTATGAGGAAACATATGAGTGGCATCTGAGCATTCCAAATGTGTTTGCCTACTCTATAGAAGGGTGGTAGGATGTGAATTAGATTGCCTGTGTATGGTTCTCACTTGACCTAAAGAGTAGTAAGTAATATTCAAGGCTAACAATGCATATGATGAAATGGAAAAGTAAAAAACGGTTGAAGAAATACCTACTTATCATTCTGTTTATTGAGAGCATCCCGATAAGCCTTAACAACATTGGTTGGGTGATACTGTGTGTTTAGGCTCATCCTCCAGCGTGTGGCTAGGAGAGCTTTGGCCTCTATAATAAGTCTGTATTGGTTATAGGCGTTATGTGTGTGAATCTATCCTATGCTCAAATATGTAGGAGTATCACTTCTCTAATCTCGTGAGCCAACATGGTAGATGCAATATAAAGCTAGCAATATAATCAAGCCAAACATGCAAACCTCTAACTATACGTCTATGTCACATCGAAATGCTCTAGCATTGGTAGAAAAATGCTGTGTATGAGGGAGTTGGATTTATCGACAAAGATAAATCCGCCAAGTAGTTGCAAGATATATGCACGTGTATGATGTTAGACTTGCTCTCCATTTGCATGCTTTGGTAGGATCTAGTACATATCCCAAGCCACATCATACTAATGTAGCCCCCTTACTGCTAAGACTTAGTCTTACCTTGAGCAACCTCTAACTTATGGCAATCCAATTTAGGAAACTATTTTCTATCATTGCCTAACCAAGGTAGTTATCATATGCCATTCTAGTTGTACGAAGGGCAAGCGACTCATATCTTGGAATCCCATTAATTGCAGGTAAGGGTCCATTCGAGGATCTATAAGGATAATATTCTTGACATGCTGAAGTGATAACTTGCGTTGTCGGACAATGAGCCATGATTGATCCTAAAAGTTAAGAAGTAAAGCGTTATACTATTGGCAATGGAACATAAAGTGAACAATAAGTTACATATCTTTTATCTCTCCATCCTAAATGGCCTGTGAACGATATCCTTCTTGTTGCATCAAAACAGATTAATTGAATGGTCCAAGCTCCATCTAATTTGTACAACAAAAAAAAATCATATTAGCATTACACAGGTAATGATTTGATATAGTCATCCATTGTTTTCCTATCTGCAACATAGTTAAATAATCGGCTAATATACAAAAATAGCTAATATTGGCCGTTTAACCTTGACAATGCACAATAATGATCATTTTATTTTTATGTAACAAAAAAATAACTAATTTTTAAAATTTCAAAATTTCAAAAAATGTCCTAAAAGAAATTTACACATTTACCTAAGAATAGGAGAAATTTTAGTTAATAAAAAACTTTGTAATAAATTGAAAATTTCTTAATTTTGTTTTAGAAATTAAAATTTTTTGTAATTAATATTAACATTTTCATTAATAGGAAATTTTTATTGATTAATTAAAAACAAAACAAGTTTTCACCAATTTAAATAATAAACCAAGATATTACATTTTCATTAATACGAAATTTTTAAAAATTAATTTTTAACAAAATAATTCTATAGCAATTTAAAGAATAAACAAAGATATTACATTTAATATTAATACACAATTTTTTAAATTATTTTTTTAACAATTAATTATTAACAAAATAATTTTACAACAGTTTAAATAATAAACAAAGATATTACATTTGAAATTAATAAGAAATTTTTATTGTGCATAATTTTCATCTTTTTCCCTATAAGATTTATATAAATCATGTTTAATACTTTAAAAACTAATAATAACTGCTAATATTTAAAAAAGAAGAAGAAGAAGACTAAGAATAATTATAGCTACTGTATTGTAGATCAACAAAAATTAACACAATAGGAAAAAAAATTAAATTTTTTAATGACAAAATGTACCAAAATATAGCATAATCAAGCTTTTTTGTTGAAGATATTGGAAAGATTTCTTGTTGATGCTCCTAGACTCTTTATAGATGTTCAAACTTTTCTTCTTCTATCCGCGAAACTTGTGTAAAAATTAAAATAAGAAGGGAGAAACAACGTTAGGGGAAGCAAGAGAGATGTAGGAAGGAGTACTCTATTTGTGAATTTATAATACTAAGTATCGATGTAATAATTTTTTTTTGCTATTGAAATTCATATGTTATGATACTATATATGTTTGTAGTGTTACTTTGTAATAATTTTTGTAGATTTAAAGGTATAGGTTTGCAAAAGGTGACGAACAGATGAAATTATTGGATGGTGAGGAATTTTGGTAGGAAAAAATTATTTAGAGTAGTTGCTTGAAGGCATATACATGGTTTGCGCCTTTAATTGTAATTTGGCTCAACTGAATACATGTTCCGGGTTTACATTTTTACAATCTATTTTTAGAATAAATTTCCTAGGTATCTTATTTCATAATTATTTAAAAAAAAACATTATTTTAATAGATTTCTCCTTAATTTCGTCTATCTTCTATCCTTTGTTAGTGTCTCGGATTCTCCCATCGTAAATTTCAATAACCAAAAAAATCTAAGAAGCCGTATGTACCTTTGCCAACTCATATAATTATATTAAAAAAATTTCTCAACTTTCCACAACCGATTCAAAAATTTCTTTAACTACTTTTTCTAAAGGGAAAAAAAAAAAATACATATTTAGGTTCAACGTTTTATAGTTTTTCTATTTTAGTATTAAATCTTTTATTTTTTTATTTAAATCTTTAATATTTGCAAAAATTAACAAACATGTCCTTTTAATAACATTAAATTTTCTATTCATATATGACATATGGCATGACTCCATTGGTCCGTATAATAATATAAATTAAACAATACAATACACTACAAAAAAAAAAAAATACATTAAGAAACTAGTTTTGGACACTTCATGGCTAAAGGGTCGCTGGCGGCTAATTGGGGGGTGGGGGGAGGTCAACCCTCTTCCCCACAACCTAAAACCCACCCCCCAAAACAAACCAAAGGTGGATTACTATTTTTATTTTACTGTAATTTTATTATTTTTTGTATATTTTTATATTTTTTGTAATTTTATTATATTATTTAATTTATATAATTATGTGGGCCAATGGAATGTTGCCACATATTCTTTTATTTTTTGTAGTTTTTTTTTACATTTTTTAAAAATAATTTACATAAATAATGTATATTATTTTATTATTTAATTAAGTTAATTATTTTGGCCAATTATATAGTACCATGTATCATAAGCTTAACAGAAGGATTTGTTTGTTAATGTTTGCAAATGTGAAGGATTCGAATGTAAAAAAAAAATCAATGGTATAGAGCTGAAATAGAAAAATCATAATCCCTTTTCTAAAGGGTGAAATCTTAGTCTAAGAAGAGCAAGTGACGGCCATTCCTTTCATGCCTAGAAATCTGAAAAGTGACCATCCGCATCCGATGTTGAGTCTCAATAAATTGGAACACACACCTATGTCCATTGCTATGCCTCGGTTATTGATTTTGAAATCGACAATAGATGGTTTTCTGTTTTGTGGATGATGCGAGTTACCACAAGGGTTTTGATGGTTATGGTGCACTACCAGATTCTAATTATTTTGTATGGATTGCAAGTCGGGAAATTCTCTCTAAAATAGAGGTAAACATTCTGTTTTTGGTTGGTTTGTCGTTGACGATATGATGGCACGCTTCATTAACACCTTCTCTTGTGATATAATTAGGAAACCAATACTTGAAATTTGGAACGATCATTGGAGGTGAAATTTTGCAGGAAAACGGAAAAGGCACGATGATACACACTTTTGCTCAAGTGCCAAATGCAAATGACACGAAACATCGTCCATCTTCGAATTGCATGCAAAGAGATTCGTTCCTAAAAATTTAACAAGAATATAGGATTGGTAAAGGGAAGGAGTTTCTAGAAAACACTATGTTGTAGGTCTTTGAAAAACTATCAACTTCAGCTCGATAAGCCGTCGACACCATTAACCTAAATCACTAGGTTAGATAAGGATCTCAATACCCACTCGCCACACACGAATAAAGATGATAAGGGAAAAGAGCTGAAAAACAACTCATAAGTGTTTTTCTGGAAATTCCTATTTGTTATCTATAAATGTACATAAGACAAAGCATTTAATAATCTAACAAACAATACAACTCTTGACAAAATCACTTGTCACCATTTGACCTAATACATCTCTTAAGTTTTGGTAACTTTATTGATCTCACTGTCACTAAATGTACCAAAACATACTGTAAGTCTTTTTGAGGTTTCATAAACTCTAAATAACACAACTGGAATATAAAATGAAACAAAATGTAAGGTTGATAATTTGTGCTACTATATTGTATTTTGTATCTATGTCTAAACGGGTTCGTATATAAAAAAATCTCAACTTGTGATACAATTTATTTATTAATCATGTATGAAAATCTAAACCCATAACTCAACTCACATGTCTCGTGTTTAGGTTAAAACCATTTATTAATTAAAAAGTTATAAATTAATTTATAAAATACTTGCATATTTAACATAAAAAGTGTAATAATAAAATTAACTTTTACAACTACTATTGTCATCAAGTCTTAAACATTAATATAAAATTATAACAAAACAATAGTTTTAATAAAGTAAGTCTCATTAAATATAACAAATCTAAAAACTAATTAGTTGCATAATACCATCGAGTTAAGTTAAATCATGACTTGAATGGGCATTATCACTTATACATATATAACATATGAATTATATATATAAGTCATATATATATATAATCTATTTATTTGTTGTATGTATCTATATATATATATATGATTAGTGTGTAAACGAGTCATTTTATTAATGATGTTCAATTTTCTATCCATGCATGACACATTGTGTAATTTTGTTGGTCTACGTACTAATATAAATTATGTAAACCAAGAAATTGTGCCACATGTCACTCTCTAAGAAAAAAATTAACATTGTTAATAAAAGAATTCGTTTGCAAATACTTAAAACTCGAATATAAAAAATAAAGGTTTAAGATTGAAATAGAAAAACAATGAAACGTTGAGGAATAAATCTTTACCATTCCTAAATATATAATACAACTTTTTTGTTATATGTAATGACCTATCTTCGAGGTGTTTGCTAAACTTGTGAATTACTTATTAAATCAATCTTAGTACCTCGAAAACGGACATTATGCCAAAGGATTAGGCTAAACATGTTTTAACTGTACCTGTCTCACACACTCAATATAATTTCATTTAAGCCAACCCTATTCTATTCAACTAACATTATCACATTCCATTTGAGAGCATTCATATATATATATATACATATATATAGTTGCACTTCATGTGTAATCAACCTATATTGAAAACAACAAGCCAATTTGCCCATAGACATTTTACTACATGCAAGACTTTGTAATCAACCATTATATCCAAAAATGAACCAAAAGCCAACTATCTGTTTTGCTTACATGATTTGAGCCTTCCTTACCATATTAGTCCTAGTTACTTATATTAGATGTTACAACATCCTAACTACAAACATCCCAAAAGGCTTTAATAACTACTCTTGACTACAAAACTTAATTACAATATAATACGGTGATCTAATATTAAAAAAAAAAAAGATAACAAAAACTAGGGTCACTTCAAGCTAAACTAGTGCACTCCAAAAAGTAATTTCTTGAAACCCTTATCTTGGTCTAATCTTTAGTTTTGATCTCCAATACTTGAGGTTAGAGAAAACTAACCCCTTAGGTCACATTGTGAGCTAAGTGAGTAATACCAAAGAGGTAAAATAATAATAATAATAATGTTTCAGCACATAACTAGTTACAAAAAAAAATTTTATGATTCAAGCTCAAATTTGCCATAAGCCAAGCACAAACTCATCATTTATGCAACATACAAATGCCATGTTAATGCATATGCTATAAAACTAGCTAGTAACCTATATGAGTGGCATTTAACAACTCAAAATTGATTATTAATAAAGTGGCACAAGGTGGCTCAAATTGAACATTAGAAGAGCACACTAGGTAGCCTTAACCAAGCATTAAAATGAGCAAATGCAGCTATATGCTTTTCAAAACTAGTTTAGTAAATCGAGCACTTTTTGAAATTAATAGTTGAGCTTTGAAAAACCGATCAGTAGATCCTTTATGCCATTCTATGAATTCCAAAATCTAATCACATTAATTTTGAGCACATACTCTGAACAATTCAATTAATAAAAAAGAATTATACTCAAAATAATTGAATTATCATACTTTAGCAACCAAGCCAACTTCAAGTCACTCAAATATGTAACTCTTAAATCTTTGGTAATAAAGAAATAACCAAGCATACTACCTATTAAGAGTGTAAGATTACCAATCAATTTTATAAACTAATCACAAGATGCTAGTCAAAGATTACTTTTAGGGATTCACTAAAGTGAAATCCTATGGGGGTGAAACCCATTAGATGGTACAATATTTATACACATATCTTCACATACTTGACTCCATGCTACAATAATTTGTAACCAACCTCAACTAAACTTAGGCATCATCACTCCATCAACAATATAAGTAAAAGTAACAACAATTCAATTCAACCTAGAGAAGGACCTAGGTACTCACTTGTTATAATAAATTCCTTGGTTCACATACTTAAGCGAGACTTAATCACACTTTAACAAGTTAGGATCTACTATTTACAATGTACATACCCTTTAACCTATTGTTACTTTTCCTCTTTTCCATACTTATTCATTTGTAGCAAACTTGGTATGGTTACATTATTATTATTATTATTATTATTATTATTTGAATTCCACATCGATAGTTTAAGTTCACAATTAAATCACTAAGGCTTATAAAGCCATCCAATTATCCTTTGGTAACATAAACTCACTTTTAAATCACTAAGGCTCTCTTAACCAACTTGAATCATGTCTAAAGCCAACTAATTTATTGTTATCAAGTAACCCAAAGACCACTAATTAGAACCGTTTTTTCGCACCAATGATCTAGTCCACATAACATCCATTCATAAACAAGGTTATTATATGCTTAAATACAATTATTTAAATCATAGATAAGGCATAGGCCCAATTAATTTCCTTACTTACTTATATACATATATTGGATTATAATACATATCCCTTCTGAAAACATTAAATTAGGTATAAAATCGTAAATTTATGAGAATGCTTAGCTTATTTGCTAAATTAGTAACAATATTGATTTATTGATTTGATTTCTATATTTGTGCTAGTATGGTTTAATTATTATTATTATTATTATTTTCTTTAACTAAGTTTCTGTCGAGAGTCTACATTTTCATACTACCTACAATTATGTATAAACGCTTTTTGTCTACAATTACAAGCATTAAATTATTCTTTTATTTTTTTTAATATTATAACTATAACAATTTGATATTAGTTTAACAAAAGTCATTATGTCTCATAATATTGTTATTTCCCTTCATAAGTTATATGAGATTTTTGTCTCTTGGTTTGTAAATTATAGCTATTACCGAATATCCTTTCTAATTTACTATTTCCTTTCAATTTAAAATTCTTATATTGGATTCATGAAAATAATAGCAAGCATTACAAGTTTGTAGTTTTACGTTGTCAACTATAATCAGATCTAGTTTTGAATCTTCAATTACAGTTGTAAACACTCACCACTACTATTTTTGTTTTCCCCATTCATAATTATTATTGGTATGGTTATTATCATTCTTGTTGGTATTAAAGATATACAAGTTTAATTTAAAGAGTTGTATATGCTCGTGTTATATTTTGAATACCATTTACTAGGTTATCCTTATTATTTAAAAGATCCAAGATTGTCATTCTACATAAGGGAATATATTCATTTACTTATTCACATGCCCTTTTTTTCATTCTTGAAGAAAGTTTTAAAATATGAGGTTTGCATATAATTTCACACTACTTGCCATTTTTTACTTATTTTATTTTTTGATATATATATATATTACATATTTATAGTATATTCATATTTCTATAGTTTGCTTTCACGAGATATCTAAATAAATTGTTGTGAAAGTTATTTCTTCTTGATTAGCAGTTGTATATACTATTATTTCCTTGTGTTTACTAAGAACTTGTTAAATGACATTAAACATATTCTTGATGTATAAATTAAAACAACTTATTCTATATACTAATTGCATTATGTCGTGAGGTCATTGCAATTAACTAGTTTCATATTGGATGTTATATTCTCGTATACTATAGTAAATTCTTACTTATTACATAATAATATTGAAAAATACAATTAAAATTGAATTCCCCTTTTACAAGGTGATTATATAAATAAGTTATACTGATTTTCTTTGAAAATTTTAGATGTTTATGTTTGTGGTTAAAAAGATAGGGCCAAGGATAAACATACTTTATTATCATTAAATATTTTAATATTTTCTTACTAAACTATAATTACATAAGATGATATAATTTATTGATGTTGGCACATGTATATAACGTAAAAATTGGATTAGGTTTATCACAAACCGTTGATTCTACAAATACTCAAAGTGCGATATTCAAATACCAATTGATTATATGAATTCCTAGGTATTTGACATCTAAACTCGACAATTATTTGAAATTTGAGAATTTGGCAAGGAAATAGAGCAAGGATAGTCCCAAAATTTTATAATACTCAATGAATCATTTATCACATTGCCTTAGGGCATACAGATAATAGTAGGTGTAAAGCTGCTAAAAATAGAACATAAAAAAATTCTAAAAATAAACACTTAAAAACTGCTAAAAATAGAAATGCCTAAAACTTAAGAATACAAAGTAAATTAAAAAACAAATACAATACTACAAACAAAACTTAAAAGAAAGGTGTTTGTAAAATGTTATGAGTAATCTAAAAATTATCAAAAATAGCAAATTTGTCTACCGAAGGGACTAAATGAAGGAATTTTTCCTAAAAACAACATAACTTAGCATCAAAGGTGCTGATTTCTTCGAATTAGCTCGTTTCCCTCAAAATAAAGTTTAAAAATCAAGAACTTGCAATTGATCATTTTTGTCCCATTTTAATATGTACCTATTTATTATCCTCTGGTTGTCCATCTTCAAGGAAATTAATTATCAGGCCCTAATTTCATCTTTATCATCCTCTAGTTGCTAACTTCAAGCAAATTAATTATCTTGGACTTCTAAAAAACTCCACATGTGGATAGCCCATCATTAGCCCATTTTTGGACAAATAGTTGAAGTTGCTCCTTTAGCCTTTTAGCTTATGCCCTAATGATTGGTCCATTGAAATCTTGAACTTCTGCTTGAGTATCTTCAATATGAGCATCTTGAACACCAGGGATTTTTTATACACCTTTTGTATTACTTTCCCTCCCTTCAAAAGGATTTGTCATCAAATCAGACCCTGCATCAATATCAAAAGGAGATAAATCAGAGCCATTAAAAGTTGCAGAAACATTATACTCACCTGGTAGATTAATGTGATATGCACCATCACTGATCTTTGCGACAACTTGAAAAGGTCCATCTCCACGAGCATCTAACTTTGTTTTCCTTTTAGAAGGAAATCTTTCTTTGTGCATGTCAACCTAAACCTAATCTCTAGGTTCAAATGAAATCTTACGCCTTCCTTTGTTTACTTGAGACACAATTTGCTCCTTTCACTTCTCTATCTTTTGCCTTGCCTTTACATGAATGGCTTTGACCATTTATGCCTTTTTAAACCCATTAATATTTGAAATCTTAATCAAAGGAAGAGGTAGTAGATCCAAAGGAGTTAGTGGATTAAACCCATAAATAATTTCAAAAGGTGAAAACCTTATGGTAGAATGCACACTCCTATTATAAGCAAATTCAACAAATGGTAGGATATCTTCCAAGTCTTAACATTCTTTTTAATCAAAGCACACAACAATGTTCCAAGTGCCCTATTTACCACTTCAATTTGCCTATTAGTTTGAGGGTGTGAAGCAGTAGAAAAAAACAATTTTATCCCCAGTTTGGACTAAAGTACTCTCTAAAAGTGGCTAAAAAATTTAACATCTAGATCAGATACAATAGTCTTAGGAATGCCATATAAATGCATAACCTCATGAAAGAACAATTTAGCAATATGCACAACATTATCAGTTTTATGATATGGTATAAAATGAGCCATTTTGGAAAAATGATCCACAACTACAAAAATTGAGTCTCACCCCTTTTTAATCCTATGAAGTCCCAAAACAAAATCCATAGAAATGTCAACCTAAGGATGTGATGGTACAGATAATGGCATGTGTAATATATGTGGTTGAGTTCTAGAATTTGCTTGTTTGCATGAAATGGAACTAGAACAAATTTTCTCAACATCTTTATGCATTTTAGGCAAAAAGAAATGTTCATGTAACATATTCAAAGTTTTTTCAATCCTAAAATGTCCCATAAGACCTCCACTATAAGCTTCATGAACAAGCAATTCCCTAATTGAACTATTAAGCACACACAATTTTCCTCTCTTAAAAAGAAATCCATAATGTCTATAAAAATCATTGAAAGTTGTATGAGCGCAAACCTCATAAACATTGGCAAGATCACTATCATGTGCATATAATTCCTTTAAATGCTCAAAACCAAACAACTTAGTTGAAAAAGTAGAGACTAGAGCATATCTTCTAGATAGTGTATCTGTTACAATGTTCTCTTTTCCTGGTTTGTATTGGATTACATATGGAAATGATTCTATGAATTCTACCCATTTTGCATGACACTTGTTCAACTTACCTTGTCCTTTCAAATGTCTCAAAGATTCATGATTCGTGTGAATCACAAATTCCTTTGGTAACAAATAATGCTGTCATGTCTCCAATGCCCTCACCAAAGTATACAACTCCTTATCATAGGTTGAGTAGTTAAGCTGTGCTCCATTTAATTTTTCACTAAAATAACTAACTGGCCTCTTTTCCTATAATATAACATCACATATACCGATCTTGGAGGCATCATATTCAATTTCGAAAGTTAAATCAAAATTAGGCAGCCTCAATAATGGTGCATTACTCAATTTTTCCTTTAGAAAAAAAAAAATGCATGTTCTTGTTTCTTACCCCAAACAAACCCCTTATCTTTTTTCATGATTTCAATTAATGAGACAGCAATGGTGTTGAAATCTTTGACAAATCTCCTATAAAAACTTGCCAAGCCATGGAAACTTCTCACATCACTCACAGTCTTAGGTTTTAGCCATTCTTATATAGCCTTTACCTTATCACAATCTACTTCAATCCCTTTTGCACACACCACATATCCTAACAAAACAACATGATCAATGTAAAATGAACATTTCTTCATGTTAGCATATAACTTAGATTTATGCAAAGCACCAAACACACATTTTAAATGCATGACATTCTCCTCAATAAATTTGCTACACTTTAAAATGTCATTGAAATAGACAACCATAAATTTTCCAATAAACTCACGCAAAACATGGTTCATTAAGCGCATAAATGTACTTGGTGCATTGATTAAACCAAATGGCATTACCAACCATTTATACAATCTATGTTTTGTTTTAAAAACGGTTTTCCACTCATCACTTGATTTCATTCTAATTTGGTGATAACCACTTTTTAAATCAATTTTTGAAAACATACATGGACCATGCAACCCATCTAACATGTCATCAAGTCAAGGTATAGGGTGTCGATATTTTACCATTATCTTGTTGACGACTCTACAATCCACATACATATGCCAACTTCCATCTTTCTTAGGTACCAATAAGACAGGTATCGTACATGAGTTGAGACTTTCTCTTATATGTCCTCTCTTCAAGAGCTACTCCACCTACTTTTGTAGCTCCATTGTTTCTTCGAGATTGCTTCGATAAGCTAGTTTATTTGGAATTGTAGCCTCGAGGATGAGGTCAATTTGATGTTCTATTCCTCTTAAAGGTGGTAAACCTTAAGGTAGATCATCAAGAAAGACATTTTCATATTCCTGCAAAACATCAACAATAACACTTGGCAAAGAAGGGTTAAGATCATTAGTAGATAAATATGCCTCTTTGTACATAAGTACTATCATTGGTTTATGAGAAATCAAAGCCTTCCTCACATCTCTCAATTTTGCATAAAAGCTAATTTTCTTTTCCTCTCTTCTTTCTATAGCCAATGGCTCCTCACTCTTTTTTTCCTTAAGATTTTCACTTTTATTCTCTCTTTTTCTCTCATACTCTTTTTTCTTATTTTTCTCTTTTTCTTTTCCTCCCTGTCTCTTTTTGAATAAATTCTTCATGAGACCTCTCAAGTTGTAATTAATCTTCAAATATCTGTTTAGGGGTCAAAGGAAGAAGTGTGTACTTTTTGCCTCATTTTTTTACCATGTACTTGTTGAGATACCCATCATGTTGCACTCTCTTATCTCATTGCCATGGTTTACCCAACAACAAATGACTAGCTTACATGGGTACCACATTACAAGTAATCTCATCATGGTACTTTCCAATAGAAAATAGTACTCTTACTTGTCTAGTAACCTTCACTTCCCCACTATTATTAAGCCATTGCAACTTATAAGAGTTTGGATGTCTAGTAGTCTCTAATCCTAACTTATTCACAAACATAGTATTAGCCACATTCACAGAGTTACCCCCATCAATAATCAGACTATACACTTTCTCATCAACTAAATACCTAGTATAAAAGATATTCTCCCTTTGCAATGTAACCTTCTCATTTTCTTCTTTCAATTGCACATTAAGAGAGTGCCTAGTAACTAGCAATTTACCCTCAACAAGCACCTCTCCATCACTATAATCCTCTAACGAAGGCATGCCATCATCAACATCACTTTCATCATCTATTACTACCTCTTCACCATGCAACACCATCACCCTTTTATTTGGACATTGAGATGCTATATGCTCATGCCCTAAACATCTAAAACATTTATTGTCTCAATTTCTAGAGTTTTGGATAGAAGTAGTACCTTTGTTTTTGTCAAATGGTTGAGATGGTTTCGCCTTGTCATCTTTTTTAAATTGCACAGCCTTGTTGTCATTTCTCCAATTTGTCCTCCATGTGTTACTTTGAATCGTAGAAGTGTTAACTTGCCTTAAACTCTCTTTACGCTTCAATTGCCTTTCTATCTTTATTGTCATGTGCACCATATCTTTTATCTCCATATAGTGTTGCAGCTCTACTATGTTGGCTATGTCTCGGTTAAGTTTATTGAGAAACCTAGCCATGGTGACTTCTCTATCCTCCTTCACATTAGCTTGGATCATAGCAATTTCCATCTCTTTGTAGTAATCTTCCACACTCTTTGTCCCTTGTGTAAGGCTTTGCAATTTCTAGTACAAGTCCCTATAATAATGGTTTGGAACAAATTTTCGCCTCATGATAGTCTTCATTTTAGCCTAAGTTTAAATAAGTCTTCCACCATTCCTTTTCCTACTTAAAAGTAACTGATCCCACCACAATTGCATATTCTCCAAACTCCTTCGTTGCAAGTTTTATCTTCTTTTCCTTTGAGTAATTATGACACTCAAAGATTAATTCCACTTTTCTCTCCCACTCTATATATGCATCAGGATCATTCTTGCCTAAAAAAAGATTGGATTTTCATTTTGATACTCCAAATATTTCTATCAATATCATTTTGTCCTCCTCTCCTAGTCTTTCTATAATTTCGACCATCATTAGCTACAGCAGTTTGTTCATCATATTCCTCTTTAAACTCTTCTTCCTACCGTGGTGTATATTGCCTTTTTGCCCTTGGATTAGTTTGAGTAGTCTCCTCGTGAATAGAATTGATCTCATTTTGTTGCCTTCCCAAAGTGTCATTTATGTTACTAAGAACAAGTTGAATCTTCTCAAACTATTGTTACATAGCTTTGAGAAGAAATTCTTAGTCCATCGATGTGTTATCATTCTCTCTTGACTCCATTCTATGACCTAAATATCAAAGAAAACAACAGGCAAAAACCTCACTCCCTCACATGTTTTCTTAAAAAAATTGGCTTTTACCCTCTTTTGATCTCACACTCTCTTGCCTTTTACCGCTTAAGCAATTTTTATGATTTTTTTTATACTAAAGGTTTACACCAAACGGTAATTTAAGAACTCAAATGTATTTCAATCTTAAAGAAGAAACACAAAGGAAATAACAAAGAAACAGGACTTTTCAATATGATAGAAAACCTAAAGATTCTAAAAACGTGCTATATATATTATGTATCACTAAACATAATTTATTGTAAGCATACAAAATATTTATACTATTGGGTACATTTACAAAATATGTATCACTAAACATGATAATAATAATAATAATAATAATATTATTATTATATACATATATATTTTATTATTTGGCATAGTGATTTGCCGATTGTACTTTCTTTTACTGTATAATATACATATGCATATTATATATATATATATATATGTATATATTGCCCTAAGTGAACTGTCCCACATGGGTGCTCTTTAATTCGTAGTAAGGATTTATACTGATTGGACTTTATGTTAGAAGAAGTCGTATTAGTTACAGTAACGAGTTGGATTCCTCTTATGATTCCCTCAATGTGATTTAGTGTGCCCCACTTGCTTTTAAATTAGGACGTTAACATGACCTGGCCCTCATAAATCGTCTTCTCCCATTTGTCTTTTCATCCACAGAAAAGTTAAATTCTCGGGTCACTTTTCCGTCATATCTATCCTGTTTTCTTCAGTCATAACTCCATGCGCTTTACATCTGTTGTTTATGTAAGTCCGTTGAGTGGACTAACTACTGTCTCAAAAGGCAATCTTTATAATGAGGAACTTCAGATGTCCACTATTTGTTTCCAATTTTCAAGTAATGTTCAATATCATCATTATCCTGGTTTTTAAGCTTATCAAAATTCGAGCTTTACGGACAATGGAAGAGGGTTCATGGCTAGCAAACATAGTCTATTTTGTTTCGTCTCTTTAAATTAATCCTTCCAATGCATAGTTGGACTGGAGAAATGAATCGACCGAGACTGCCATACTAACGAGGAAGTGGCCTGATCGGTCATCCGAGTCCAAACGAAGTCGCAGCGTTTGAAGCGAAAATTTTGTCTTGCTTCACATTGCTAAATGACGCAGCCGAGACCATGGTGTGGAAGGAAGAAAGGAAAATGGTGATTGTTGATTCTTTCACATGATTAACTAGAACAGTTCTAAGTTTCCAGAATTTGGGTTACCTTATGTAGTCTATGCTGTCATCACCTTTTATCTCGAGATGGAGGAAATTTTATAACTAAGCTGCTACGATTCCGGACATCGCCCATAATGTGCTCTGTTTTGGTAAAACAAAACAAAGTATTTCAAGTCAGGCAACAAAAGGAGGAGTGGGACGGTTCGACTTAATGAAGTGAAGAATTGCAAGCTAGTTTTGGTTAAAGGTCGATATTACCTTCGCCCAAATTGTTCCATTGGATGCTTTCCCCCAAGATCACTAGAGTTCCTTTGTCGGATGAGGAGCTGTCCTGTTTTTGTTCCTGACGAGCACGGGTCGCTTGACGTCGCCAAGAGCAACAAAAGGAAGAAGAAGAAAGAAACTAGGAAGGGACAGACGAGAAAAAAGGAAGGGGGAATGGGTTCGCGCCTAGTTCTGTGTTTGAACGAAAAGAAAATCATGAGGGAAGCAGGGGCTATCGTTGGGTAAAGGAATGAAGACAAGGAAGGAGAGCGAGGTGTTGGACATGGCTGTGGTATTCAGAATTTAGGCATGGCTTGAGTAGTTTATGGAGAAGGGACAGATGGGTTTGGATATCCCTCCTTGGATGTCAGAATTTTCTAGCTGTGTAAAGGACAGATTTCATGTCCTTTTGTTACATGTGAATGTGCATTTGCTTGGAGTAACGAAATGGGGTCTGTTTAGTTTAGCTGGGATAATTAGTTCCCTTGGTTAGAAAGATGGTATTATTATTATTATTATTATCATGGGAAAGTGTTGTGCTAATGCTATACGGTTACTTCCAGGCAAATGGTTTCCCAAATCCGTAGCCAAATATAAATGATTTAAGGGGTGGGGTTTGCAGACAGTATGACCATTGAGCATTTTATAATTTTATATGTTAATATAATATGAGCACATAGGGTTATTTAATACATTACTAATAGGTTTGTTAATATTTAATTAACTAATTATTTCATTCATTCATTTAGTTATTTGTATATGTTTGCATACCTATCTTACTATTCAATATATTATTATTGTTGTTATTGTTGATGTCGTCATCATTATTGTTACTATCGGTATATATGTTTTTGTTTTGAATATGGTCATTGATGGATGTCTAATATTTTGCTATGACGCCGATTATTTCTAAATATATTCAAAATATCATGTAAATTTGAGGACCCCATAAAAAATAGTCTCCTTTTATTATTTAAAAGTTGATAATGGTATCAACTTATATACCTGTCACATGATAAAATTTAAAAATGTTAAATTTTTTATTTTTTCTTTATTTCTTGCTGCTCATATATAAATATTCCATTCCGTTGCCCTTAGTGCTCACTATCTATCTATTTATTTTTGTTTGTTGCTCTCGCTTTCTTTTAATAAATAGGTAAATATTCATGATAAACACTTTTATTTTTGAGTTGCCTCAATATATGTATATTTAATATACAACACCTTTTAATAATGTTAAATTAGGTATATAATCATAAATAAAGGGGAAGGCTTTGCCTATTCTATTAAATTGGTAATGGCTACAATTTATCAATTTGCTTTTTATATTTAAACTTGTATAGTTTAATTTTATTGTTTACATTAAATTTTATTGAGATTTACCATTCAAGTTTCATATTATATGTAGTTGTATATAAATTCTTTGTCTCTAACAGTTACAAGCATGAAATTATTCTTTTATTTATTTAATATTACACTTATATAAGTTTGATATTATATTAATGACAATAATTGCATCTTGTAATAATGCTTTCTCTATTAACTTCTATATAAGATTTCTACCTCTTGAACCTATAGGTTGCAATTGTTATTGTATGTCATCTCCTATTTTATTATTTCCTTTCCATTTAAAATTCTTATTGTTGGGATGTCAATCCAATATCCCACATCGAAAAGCTAAGAAGAAATTGAGCAATATATAAGCATCCACATCCACCACATAGTATGAGGCCTTTTGAGAAGGAGCCCCAAAACAAAACCGTGCGAGCTTAGCCCAAAGCGGACAATATTATACTATGTAAAGTGGATGGGCGGAGCTCGGGGGCCCAACAAGGATTGACATCCCAACAAACCTCCATCAATTTTGGCTTTTGAGATCGCAAAGAATTTAAAATCCCTTGCTGCGCCAACAGATCCTTTACCCTCGTTTGCCACAATCCGAAATTACCGTGACCATTAAACTTCATCACTTCGAATTTCGCACCTGACATAGCCATCTCAACCTGCATCAGACCTCAAATATGAAGTTTTTGCTAAGTTCAAGCTGTGGAAAGCTGAGGTGGAGAACCAAACTGGTAGAAAAATCAAGTATTTGGGGTATGATAATGGCACAGAGTACACAAATTCACAGTTCCAGAAATTCTGTGAAGAGCATGGGATTCAGAGGCATTTTTCAGTGCGTAAGACACCACAGCAAAATGGTGTTGCAGAAAGAATGAACAGGTCGTTAACTGAAAGAGCAAGATGCTTGAGACTAAATGCAGGGCTTCCTAAAAGTTTCTGGGCAGAGGTTGTGAGCATGGCATGCTACCTCATCAACAGATCACCACGGGCATCTTTGGGTGGCAAAGTTGCAGAAGAGGTATGGACAGGTAATGCAGTTGATTTTGATCACTTACGGATTTTTGGCTGTCCTGCTTATGTGCATGTACCTGGTGATGAAAGATCAAAACTTGATGCAAAGTCGAAGAAGTGCATCTTTTTGGGCTACAAGAAAGGTGTCAAAGGATACAAGTTTTGGGATCCGACTGCAAAGAAAGTGGTGATCAGTAGAGATGCAGTCTTTGATGAGCAGTTCATGTTGCAACAGAACCAAGACAAGACGCTGATGGATTTAGAACAGTGTCCAGTAGCAGCTGAGAAAGATAAAAGTTATGATCCAACATCTGGTGGTTCGAATACAGTTGATGTACAGAATTATAATCTAGCCAGAGATAGAGAGAGACGCACCAATGTAAAGCCTCCAAGCAGATTGGGTTTTGAAGACATGGTCTCTTTTGCACTTCACATTAGCAGTGATGATCCAGCTACTTTCCAAGGAGCTATCACTAGTCAGGAGAAAGGGAAATGGATGGCTGCAATGGTTGAAGAGATGGAGTCTTTACAGAAAAATCATACATGGGAGCTAGTTCGGCTTCCTGAGGGAAAGAAGGCTATTGGTTGCAAATGGGTGTACAAACGGAAACCAGTAGTGTTAGAAAAAGAGGGGGAAAAGTTCAAGGCTCGATTGGTAGCAAAAGGTTTTTCACAACAGAAGGGAGTAGATTATGATGAAATTTTTTCTCCTGTGGTTAGGCATACTTCAATCAGGGCAGTACTTGCATTAGTAGCTAGTTGGGATTTACATCTAGAGTAGATGGATGTTAAAACTGCTTTTTTTGCATGGTGATCTAGAGGAGCAGATCTATATGCAGCAGCCAGAAGGGTTCACTCAACCTGGACATGAGCATTTGGTCTGCAGGTTAAAGAAATCCTTGTATGGGTTGAAACAGTCTCCAAGACAATGGTATAAGCGATTCGACTCCTACATGATTCAGATTGGCTACAAGCGATGTGAGTATGATTGTTGTGTTTATGTTAAGAGCCTTGATGATGCTTCTTCTATTTTTCTACTACTGTATGTAGATGATATGTTGATTGCTGCGAAGAACATGCATGATGTTGTTGGTTTGAAAGCTTTATTGAGCCAGGAATTTGATATGAAAGACTTAGGTGCTGCAAAGAAAATTCTTGGAATAGAGATTCATAGAGATAGAAGCTCAAGGAAATTGTGGTTATCTCAGCAAAGCTATGTTGAGAAGGTGTTAGACAGGTTCGGGATGAGCAATGCAAAGCCAGTGAGCACTCCACTGGCAAATCATTTTAAGCTTTCTTCAGAACAGTGCCCTAAGACAGATAAGGAAATTGAAGACATGGCAAAGGTTCCATATGCTAGTGCAGTTGGCTGCTTGATGTATGCAATGGTATGTACTTGCCCCGACTTAGCTCATGCTGTTAGTCAAGTTTGTAAATACATGTCAAAACCAGGTAGGCAACATTAGGAAGCAGTTAAGTGGATCTTCAGGTATTTAAAGGGTACTGCAGGGCATGGAATCATTTTTGGTAGTCAGCAGGATGATCCTTTGGTTGTAGGGTATGTGGATTCAGATTATGCAGGTGATTTGGATAACAGAAGGTCTACAACTGGGTATGTTTTTACTTTTGGTGGAGGGCCTATATGTTGGAAGTCAGCTGTTCAGTCTATTGTGGCATTATCTACAACTGAAGCTGAGTACATAGCAGTAGCTGAAGCTGCAAAAGAAGCATTATGGCTTATTAGGCTAGTGAAGGAATTGGGTGCTCAACAAGGTGGAGTTCAGTTGCATTGTGACAATCAAAGTACTATTCATTTGGCTAAGAATCAGATATATCATGCTAGATCTAAGCATATTGATGTGAGGTTCCACAAGATTAGAGAGTTGATTGCATCTGGTGAGATATTGTTACAAAAGGTTCATACTACTGAGAATGCAGCTGATATGTTAACCAAGCCAGTTACTACTGACAAGTTCATGCATTGCTTGGACTTGTTGAATGTTTACAGTTGCTAGAGAAGCATGATATCCAACCCACTTTGATGTGTGCGAAACTCCCATGTATTTATCTCTTAAGGGGCATGATATTCGCCAAGGTGGAGATTTGTTAGGTATGGCTCATATATTGAATGAAGGACAGATGCTGGAGTGAAGCGAAAGGAATTTCGCTCCAGCATATGTCCATTGGGGGGAGTTTTTGGGATAGCATGCGGGCCAAGATTAAGTGGGCTTGGGGGTGCGGGGGCGTAGCCCCCGCGGTACGGTACATGGTATTTTTGTAATTGTACCTAGAGTTACTTATATATTCTGTAATTGTAACCTAATTGTGGATTATTCCTAATAATAAGAAAACAGCCGCTCATCGCTCCCGAGGACGTAGGCAAATTGCCGAACCTCGTAAAATCTCGTATTCCTTTCTGTTTGCATTATTTCTGTGTTTACTAGCATAATTTCTCAACACTTATTTTGTATGAAAATATTATCGGATGCTATAGGTTTGATTGTCATGCCCCTAATTCACTAAGGGTCCCCCAAAACACATATATAGATAAACACACCATGGAGCCATAGATAACTCTTATAAAAGTCTAATATAGTATCTAAAACATAATATTAAATGCAAGCTAAAAACAGGAAACAAAATCAATAATAGCCTTCATAATCTAGGTCCTCATTCTCATTCCCATGGTCCTCATTGAAGTTGAAACTTATCAAATTGAATAGAAAATCCACCAAACAATCCTCACCTGAAAAAAAAAAAAAAAAAAAAAGAGTGAGCCATGAGCACCTAGTATATAGTAACACAAACACATTTACACATGTCAAGCAGGCTTATAACTAATGCAATAAGCAATATCTAACACATGACTCCTTACATTACAATGGGCAACAAGAGATTTAATTCTATCGCAGGAGACATCAGTGGTTGATGGGAGTAGCCAAACTTCATATCACTGAAAACATTCACTTAAGTAACCTCGTCTAAGTAACCTTGCCATTATGCGACCCCATTGATCATAGTCCAGCTATGCCGTATTGCTTGTCAGGACTCATAATCCCTAGATGATTTCTAATATATCTTTTCTCCATTCATAGTGCTTGTTATCAAAAGCAAATTTACTTATTAACTACTCACCAAGCCATATCTTGATGGCCTAAACACTTAACTACCATGTTTGGAATATATGACTGCAACAATAATCTTGATTCAAGGTTTGTTACTTGCTAACTCAAGTAACCACACACAAGTAACAAGTAGGTACTTAATTGGGTTGATTATTAGTCAAATTTAACATAAACAGAATGTCCGCCCGGGAAATAAGATCAATGAACTTCAGATACGATATGAAATAATCTTATCACATTGATATGTGGCTTTTAGATGTTTTGCCGATGCTACTGGATCAGTAATGTTTTCAACCCTTGAGAATGGTGAGATTGTCAAAGGCCTCGCAGGGATTCCATCAGAAGGGCCAGTTCTGATGGTTGGAAATCACACGTTACTGGGACTTGAAGCGGCTCCAATAATATCCAAGTTTCTCGACGAGAGAAATATACTTGTACGAGGAATAGCACACCCAATTTTATTCGGAAAATACCGGGCAGGAAGTATAGTCCTTGACTTGTCATATTCTGACACTGCCCGGCTTTCGGGCGCTGTACCCGTCTCTGGGATTAAACTTCTCAGGGTTCTTTCATCGAAATCTCATGCCTTGCTGTACCCTTGAGGTATTCGTGAAGCACTTCATCGAATGGTTAGGTTTCAATTACTTTCTCATTCCTTGAAAAAAGCAATTGACTTGGAATGTTTTGTTAGATTTGCCTTGATATTATCCATTCTCTTGTTGTCTGTTTTTTTTTTCTTTATTATTATTATTTCTTTTTTGGGATAGATTATCCTCTAATTTCTTCTTTCATAAGCTGATAGCATATTACCGGCGAGATGAAATAATTAGTGGAAACCTTCGATCACCGTCTTACTAGATAAGCAGTGACTAGTTTGCAAGAAAAATATATCAGCTTGTGAGACATTGGTATTATCTAGGACAGTAGACAAATCGAGTGAGATATAATGCTGAGCTCTAAGCCTGACTCAAGAAACCACTAGCTCAAGTCGAACTCGACGGACTTTAAAATTTTTGAGGTTGAGAATCAAAGCGGCACTTGTTTTGGCTTGATTATTCTTGATCAAAAATAAAAAAAGAAAAGTGTTTTTTTCCTCAAAGTAATATAATATTATTATCTAAACTCAAATGAGCACAATTAAGATTGGAGATAAAACTTAAATCGATTAGGCTCAAAAGCTTGTCAAACTTCAGTGGATTTGATAAACTACTATAGTAACTCAAGTTTTACTTTGATTGTTATATTGAGTCAAATTCAAATGAATATTAAATTGAGCTCAAGTGGTTAGTGGGTAGGTTTACCTCAAGTAACAGTATTAATATTTAATTTGGTTTATATTGCTTTTATTGGAAGTCCTATATGTCTAAGGAGCCCTTTACTCTAGGGTGAACAATACAAGTTATTTTGGCCAGAGCAATCCGAGTTTGTTAGGATGGCAGCTAAATTTGGAGCCAAAATCATACCCTTTGGTGCCGTTGGAGAAGATGATTTCGGCGAAGTAAGTCTCATGAAATATTTCCATTTCCTCTCCAGTGATTGCTCCCCCTTATATGCATGTATATGATTGCTCCCTCTTAAATATATTGCAACTTGCTTGGCCAAAAAATAATGACAATAATAATAATAATAATAAGTAGATAAAATACATTGTAACTTGGTTGGTATGGTGCCCTATCATTTAATTTAAGATGCAATTGCAATTCACCCCAAAATTATTGGTTCTTACACTGCAAAATCATAATTTTACGATCTTGTAAATTTTTAAAAATTATACAGACACCATCCTATCCTTCTTTAAAGATTTTAAATCATCACTAAAATCCTATATATGCCTATGATTTTGTGAGCTTTAGTGACCGTTAAGAAGGCATATATATATATATTTAAAAATTATAAAATATGCAAATTATATTTTAAGAATTTATAAGATTTTTTAACAACTGAGAAATAGTTTTTAGGATCAACTTACAATTTACCTTTAATATACTTCAAATAAATTGACCTAGCATTATATCTCGAAGTGAATCCTAATCACTAAACTCACTAGAGTTCTTTATCTGAGGCACGAGTGGATTTTTTGCATGCTAGATAGCCGTTAATTATACAAAATATACATGGGTGTTCAATTTTTTTTTTTCACTTTGTACGCCTACATTTTGGTTTCACTTTTGTATACATTGCATATACATGTATTCCTCTTATTAAAAAACATATTAGCTCTTAGAAATAGGCACATAGAATGTAAGTGGGTTATTTAAAAAAAGAAAAGAAAAGACAAATTATTCTTTCATATTTCTAGTCCAAATACCTTTGAATCTTATTATCCCACATATGCGTTGTACGTGCTTATGTTCAATATCAAATTAAAAGTAAAGTACAAAAATAACTAAAACACAGGCGTACAAATTGAAAAATAGTTAAATATGGGTACAATAAGACAAATGGAAGTGCAATCTCAGGCGGCAGATATATTATAAATATATGTCTGTGTGTGTATAATGTATTTTATAACCATAATCGTCTTTTAACCTTGCTAAAATCGGCGGACTAAGACAATTTTTGACTCATGCTATATTGTAATGCTCTACATGTTCTAGTATTGATGTTTATATATATATTTTTAAATGATCATCGTGTTCCACAATGCCAGGTAGTTGTGGATTATGATGACCTAATGAAGATTCCATTTTTTAAGAATTTTATACGCGAACTGACTGAAGAGAACGTGAGGTTGAGGTACTTGTTCCACGTTTTGCTGATCCCCGCAAATATTTGCTGCTTCTCATTTACTCGGTCCTTTCTTGTCTTCCCTTTTTTATAGCTTCGATGTATGTTTTAAAACGAGAACATTGTGATGGAATCATTTATTCGATCCTCCTCTCGTCTTCCCTTTTTGATAGCTTCAATGTATGTTTTAAAACGAGAACATTGTGATGGTAGGACCACTGCAACTGGAGAGGTGAAAAATCAGGATATCCACGTTCCTGTAATTCTCCCTAAAATTCCTGGGAGGTTCTACTATTACTTCGGGAAACCAATAGAAACAGCAGGTGTGTCATCTCAGTGGAAAGGACTGATAAGAAATGTTTTTATTAGTATCAATGAATCTTTTTTCTTTTTTTATGACTAAACATGTTGGGAGTTCCTGCGAATACAAATGATGTTTTATATATATATATATATCTTTTTATCTTCTGAAGGGAGGGATCGGGTACTTGAAGACCGAGAGAAAGCTCATGAACTATATCTAGAAGTTAAATCTGAGGTAGGGAATTGCATTGCTTATGTCAAAAAGAAGAGAGAAGGAGACCCCTGCAGGAGCATTATCGCTCGGCTTGCCTATCAAGCTACACATGGATCCACGTCTGAAATTCCGACATTTGAACCAAGAATGTTATTTATAGGAAGGTTACGCTAGCCCTCCTAACAGAATTGGCTTAAGATTTCTTTCACAGGCCGGTAGATGTGTTCATTTAGCATATTACTTCACAAGACAGGAAAGTTTTGGTTCTACAATAAAAGGAGGTGATTAGAGAAGGTTAGCTGGTGCCTATAGTCTCATGACCCTATGGCATGTATCAAGGATGTTTCCTATGAAACATTTGATTGTTCATTTGTTCATTGGATATTCTGTTCCAGTTTTATATTGCTCTTCATAGGATTTATCAAGCAACAACTGAGAATAATTATCCTCATAATGAAAAATGCAAGTAAAACGCATAATGCATCATCCCCTTGTTAGACGTATCAAACATAAGTAGGGAAAGGCCTTTTTGAGAACGCAAGTTTAATCGAGCATTATAAGAACCCAAGTTTAATCAACAGTCTAATGATAAGAGCATATAGTAGGCTTTATAGGTCCTTGAGAAAATTAAATATGGATGCTGAAACAACTTTGATGATTTCTATGCCATTGGAAGCTGAAAGTGTAGCCATTTTGTGTCGAGATATGAGTTGAATCAAGAAATCAAGTTTAAAGAGGGTGAAACGTGTTCTGAACATGAAAGCTTGGTGCAGTCATACACCAGCAACCAAAGAATACTGTGAAATAAGCACTGTTGGATATGTCCGGAGTTTGGATTCATGGCCTCTTCTAGGATATGAACTTTGGAAATGCTTATGTAATGCCTTGGACAGGCCGCATTACGATTTACTATGTGTCCTTATTTTATAAAAACACGTTAAGGTTCTAAACCAACTCTTATACCTTTTTATCCTGAAATTTTTGTATAAAAATATTCAATACATTTCACAAACTACAAAATCAATTTCATGAATCCATATTTAACACCTAACATAGCAGAAGTCTATAAAACTTTAAATTAACATTCTCCAAATGTTACTGACTATTACATCCAAATAACATAATTCTCCCTATTTTCCAATCACCATAGTAATAATTGTAACCATCTTCTTCCTCTCTTTGTAGTTTACCCAATCTCAAATTAGCTTCTAGGTTATCATCTCCCTTAATACCTGCATCTAAAAAAAATTGTTCCTTAAATGTTGAGCTAATGCCTAGTACGTGTAAAACTAGCACACACACATGAACAAATATGAACAAGTATCACATGCATTATGTAGTACTTAAACATAAGTAACCATTTCATGATACAATTTAAGTTCACGAGCAATAACAGGGTACTCATAACCCCTTAACACACTTAACACATTGAAACATTAACTGGTGATAGGAATTGTCACTACAGGCTCCACACCCATGATCTCTTAAGCCACTTAAATTTGGTGATGGGAACTGCCACTACGGGCCTCACACCCATGTTCGCTTAATCTACTTAAATTTGGTGATGGGAACTGCTACTACGAGCCTCACACCCATGTTCGCTTAATCTACTTAAATTTGGTGATGGGAACTGCTACTACGAGCCACACACTATGTCCACTTAAGCACTTAAACTTGGTGATGGGAACTACCACCATAGGCTCCATACCCATGTACCACTTAATCCAACATTTAACCCAGATCATTTTAAAGCACAACTCCACTAGGGACAATGTCACACAAGGATCATTGGGTTACTCTCTAGGGATCTGCTACTACGGACCCTTAGGCCGAGCTAATCACATACAATACACAACTTAAATGCTTAAACCAAATCATTCAACTTAATCAATTTCAATAATTATACTAACTTAACCAAGCACAGAATAATACACAAGTTACATGTACCTTGAATCTTAGCCTTAAACACGTTTAGTCCTAAACTTAAGCTAAATTGGAATTTATACAACATCAATAAGTCCTTCTTAGTACTAATCTAAGATTAATATAATCCCCTTAATTTCTCTAAATCTATTAGGTTATTCAAGGTTTTACTAATTATTTAGGTTACACTGAAATTAGTTTAATTAGGAGTTAAATAAATATACAATGAAGTTATGTTTCACTCAACACGGCCATGTTAGAGACCATGTAACTCAACATGGCTAATACACGACTATGTCAAAGGTCGTGTATCTTTCGATGAGTTTTGGGTTCAATACGGTCGGAACACGACCGTGTAGATAGGTCATGTATCTCTAGATATGTTTTGCATTCAACATGGTTAGAATACGACCGAGTAAACAAGCCGTGTATCTCTTGGTATGTTTAGGGTTCAACACAATCGAAACACGGTTATATAGGCAGGCCATGTATCTCTTGGTAATTTCTCACGATCCCTAATTTTCTTCTACCAATTAATCTAAAATTCGATTCTCTTTATCCCTAGGTTTAAATTAACCCTAAAACATGTATTATCTATTTAAATAACACGGATTAGTTTACTTACATCAATACTTCCACAAGTCATATCCTTGATTGATGGATTCCCATGCTCGTTTTGTCTTTTCCCAATTTTGAATTCTATTAGAACAAGATAATGTAATGTGATTAAGTCTCCTAGTCTATGAATAGAATGACCATTGAATCGTTAAACTTTTACTTGGTTGTCTTGTCTTCATCCTCATGATTAGCTAAGTCCTTGTGCGTGATAATGAGTGTTTCTTGTTTGGTTTGTGTGGTTACTTTGAGAATGGCCAAAGAGAGGGGTGTTAGGTCTTCAGAGGCTTATATAGTCCTATCCATAAAAGATGATCTTGCCCCTTAGTTCTTAGGATATTTACATCTTTGTCCTTAATTTCATTTTATAATATATATATATATATATATTGCATAATAGAATTTCGAGTATTTATAGCTCATTTATCAACTATTTTGCAAACAAATTCCAAATTTAACTCTCTACTTGATCTCTAACCACATATATAAGGGTACTCCGCACATATGAGAATCCTATTTCTATTTTTTATCACTCCTAATGAGAATGACGGTATGTATGCATATCAAATTCATATTGTCACAAGATAAGAACCTTTTCAAAGATGCATTTGACTAGACATGAAACAACCCCATTCCATTTTTTAGAATGTAGAAAGCTATTAGGTTAGATTAAAATAGAAAAGTTGAAGATGATATTTGTTTAGGAAGTGGTTAATAAAAAAAATGATAGAATAAAATGGAGTGTTTATAATTGGAGAAGCTTTGCATATTTCTTAGTATTTTTAACTTGGTTACAAATGTGTGAGATTTTCTTATTTAGAGACTTTCTCCTCAAAGAATAGTGGAGATCAATGCCATCTAATAGTTATAATGCATTTTGTAGAAAATTATAACTTCCTTTTAGAGTGTCTTATGGAAATATCTCAACTAACACATTTTAGACATTGCACCAAACATAACTTCTAAAATGTGGATGTTACTATAGACTTAGGTTAAGAAAGGAGTCAAAGTAGATCAATTTTAACACTCCTCCTTAATACTTTTTGTCATAACTCTTAGCATATCTCATAGCATCTTGAGCTTTTCTCATCAGAGTGCCTTTGAGAAGATGTCTGCTACTTGATTTTTGTTCTTGAAATAACTCATGTTGATTTCCTTATTCATTGTAGCCTCTCACAAAAAGTGGTACTAATTGTAATGTTCTTCATTCTAATGTGGTGTACTAAACTCTTCGCCATTGCAGTAGTTGATTTATTGTCACATAGTATTATAGTTGGACGTCCTTGATGCTCACCTATGTCTTCTAGTAGTCTTTTAAGCCATATTGCATGATTGGCAATACCTATTGCTACAATATACTTGGCTTCAACCGAAGATTATGCAATCATCTCTTGTTTCTTTAATGACCATGAGTACTACTGATCCAAGATTGAATGCATAGCCTGATGTATTTTTCATGTCATCTATAGATATAGCATGATCATTAGTTTGGAGTTACATATCGATGGTACCATATTCCTTAATCTTTTGTACCCTGAAAGAATTTCAATATTCACTTCGCTGTTTTAAAGTGGACATGGCTTAGATTTTGCATAAATTTAGATAGCATACTTGTGACACACATAATATATGAATGTGTTATTTTCAAATATGGTAGGCTTCTAATAAGACTTCTATTTAGATGCATCTGTTGCTTGTGAATTGTCTTTTTTTACATTTTCTCATTGGTTGTTAATGGTGTTGCAACAAATTTTGCAACTACTCATATTAAATTTCTTTAGTAAATTCCTTGATACTTCTTTTAAGAGATAAATATCTCTCCATCTTCTTGGCTAATTTCTATCCCAAGGAAATAGTGCATTAAGCCTAAGTCTATCGTCCCGAATGTCTTCATCATATCATATCTTCCTTGAAATTCTAGATCATCCTCTCTATATTTAATGTACAAATAAGATCATCTACATACAAAGAAATAATGAGAGCATCTATATCACCTTAGGTCTTAATGTAGACAGTAGACTCATTGTAATTCCTCTTAAATCCTTGTTTAGTAAAATATTTATCAATTTTGTCATACTAAGCTTGTGGTTGAGGACTTTATCTTCTTTTCCTTTACCTATAAATGCTAGAGGCTACTCCATATAGATGTCTTCCTCTAGTTAGTCATTTAGGAATGCTGACTTTCATTAAGCTAATAAATTTTCCAGCTCTTCTATGCAACTATAGCTATTAAAGCTCGAATAGTGTCAACTCGTGTAACTAGAGCAAACATCTCACTCTAGTTAATCCTAAGAATTCGAGAATAACCTTTTCTTAACAACCTTGCTTTGTGTTTCTAGATTGATCCATATGGATTTACTTTTACTTTGTATACCCATTTGACTCCAACAATGTCCTTGTTACTTGGGCATTCAACTAGCTCCCATGTTTCATTTTTGTTGATCATCTGTATCTCTTCTTCCATGGCTCTTTTACCCATACATCTTGCTTTATAGCAACCCCAAAACTTTTTGGTTCTGGAGCTATAAAGTTGCAACTATCATATATGTCTATAAGAAGCCTTGTCCTTCTTGATGGTGATCCTAGAGATAAATCTTCTTCTTCAGTTGAACTTGATATTGATGATGTTGGTGTTGCTAGTATGCATGGAGATCCCTCTATCTAACTATTGCTTTTTGCTACTTCATTCATGGTATCATTATTCTTTACTTCTCCATTTTTTCTTCCTCCTAGTTCCATGTGGCATCCTCATTAAATTCAACATCTTTACTGAAGATAAGTTGCTTGGTCTTGAGGTTGAACATTTTGTATCCATTAAATTATGTACTATAGCTAAGGAAGATGTCCCTTCTAGTCTTCTCTTCCAATCTATGTCTCTTCACTGCTAAGATGTGTACATAGCAAATGCTTCCAAATATATGAAGAAGTGTAGTTGACTTTCATCTATTTTTTGCTTTAATAGATGTTTTGTCTTGTATAGCTTTAGTTAGACATTTATTGCATGTATAAAGTACACTGTATGCTGCTTTTACCCAGAACATTTTTAGCATCTTCTTCTCTTCGAGCATGGTATTTAGATAGTGGTTGTAGCAACCACATGGCAAGTAAAATATCTATACACACATGTATACATTAGGACAATAAAAAAAAAATGCACTTATATAAAAAATTTTATCCTTGATATACTTGTACATATTAAGCATTTATAGATTTCTATTCACATATGTCTAAATACATATGTGCTTTAAAGATATTGTTAATAAATATTTCAAACGAAATTGGTTATAATAGGTACTAGCCTCAAAATATAACTCCAAATAATTAAAAAAAAATCTATTATTTTTAGTTAAATCGTAATATACAGTATATGAAAAGAATTATTATTAGCAAAGTACTTATTTCATATGACATGGATGCCCTATTTCATTTCACAAAATTAGGTTGCTCATACTTTTGGAGGCTGTCTTATATCGTCCCAAATGTCATTAGGGACAATCCTTTATTTTATTATTATTATTTTCCCAAAGAAAAGATGGAGCTTTCATTAACCATGATCATCAACATTACAAGAGACATTTCTCGATGAGGAGCAACAAGAAACAACATATAAAGATAAAAGCTAGAGGACAGGTGATGAGGTGTGTAACTATTAATCCAAAGGGTACATCCCTTTCCTAGTAAACCGGACTACCCAATCAGCCACCATATTGGCATCTCTAGAAATACACACAGAATCTATTTTATGAAACTCTAAAGCGGTCTGTTTGATTTCATCCACCAAAGGCCTATTGCTCCAACGCACACACATCTCAGAGCTAGTGATGGACTTGGACTAGATCACGTTTGAGGAATCCGATTCCCAAATGACATCTAAACATCCCGGTTCTTTTGCCCGCTTCAAGCCGAGCTTAGTGGCAGCACACTCAACCATTTCCGCATCAACGCTCCCTACCTTCATCGAAAGCTCATTCACAACCGAGCCCGCATGATCCCTCAAAACAATTCCAACCCTTCCCGATCTGTCAATCTCACTCCTCCACGACCCGGCCACGTTAACTTTCACAACATTAATCTGCGGAGGACTCCACTTGTCCATTCTCAGTTTTTTAGGCCAAGCAGCTAGCCCCCTTTTCAGTATTTTCAAGGAGTCTTATTCTTTTCAGCCAGCTAATAAGAACCTGGTGGACACAGGCATATGGATCAAGGGTTTTCCTTTCAAAAACTCCTTTGCACCTGTTCAAGCCACATCGTCCAGCAACATAGCGCAATCAATCTTTCCTTCTCTTGTCTCAGTTCTCCTTCAATATTTTGAAGTATCATCTCTTTCCAACGCCATAGTCAAGTTGCCCTTTCCTTCTCAACCTTCCACCCCAATACACCAAACCACACACAAGCAGCCCATGGGCACAAAATGAGAGCATGCTCTACCGTCTCTTCCTCCCCCACAGAACATACAGCAACAACTGGAAGTCACCCGCCGCTCACACAGGTTAGAATTTACTGCCAAAGAATTAGTAAGAGCTCTCCATATAAAGTTCTTGACTTTTGGTTGAACATCGACATTCCAGGTGCGCTTCCATTCCCGGTTGGACAGATTCACAGAAGAAGAGGCTCTTGTGGAAACAATCCTTTATATGTCCGATTTAACAGTATGTCTTTATTGTCATAATAATTTGTGTCATTCTATCCATTTTTTTTTTACATAAAAATATAGCTAATTAAAGTTGCTAAAGAATACCAAGAAGCTTAATAATTACAAAAATTGTATTCAAAGGATCGTAATTAGAAGTACTTCTACAATAATCAATAACAACATCCATAATACATTGATTACTCAAATATTATTAAAACTACGGCATAGACAAAAAAATAAAAAAAATGTAGCTCATATTAGTAGCTTTTAATCCCTCTAGGAGGTCCATTTGGGAAGCTATTCCATATATTAGGTCTTTGCCAAGTTTAGATAAATAAATAAATAAAAGAAATAGCATTTCCCGGTCACATGTGAGCTCAATTGATTGATCCTGTAGAAGGCTATCCTTGCAACATACGATAAAGCCAAAGATACTATGTTAGGTAATCGAGCTTTAGGCAGTGCTTTCATAAACAAATCAGGTTTTGAACCAAATAGGGTTAGAAGTCATGGATCAAGGGTTCAACCGGGTTGAAAAATTACCCAACTGAAATGTAGCGCTTGGTCTTTGCTCCTCTGATTTCAAGGCTATGGTCGGATCGGCCTTTGGGCTCGTTACTTGTTACTCTAATTGAATAGGCGATTCCTATCTAGATTTGACTACAATGGTTATAGGTAGCTTGCCCATTGTGGAAGTAATAACTTATTGTGATGCATGAAATATCACAAAGTGAAAATATTAAAATAAAATAAAAATAATCGTGTAAATAATTCAAGGAAATCAATTTATCAACGATTATTTTACTAAGTTGAACATGATTTGGGACCGGTTGAGAAATTTTAGGCCTATGCCTCATTGTATTTGTGGTTCTTGTAGTCAAGGTTGTTTTTAATAAATTTGTGGAAATGGCTCAAAAGGACTATGTGTTTAAATTTCTCAATGGATTGAATGACAATTTTACGACTCTAAGATCTCGAATCTTAGTTCTAAAGCCTTTTCCAACTCTAGACAAAGCTTACAATTTAGTGATTAGAGATGAATTTCAAAGAATGAGTAGGCCTAAAGATTTAATAGTTCTTGATGCATCTACCGTGGTGAGTTTCAATGAGGCTAAATAGAAGAATAAAAGTGAGTTAGTTTGTAGTTATTGTTGAAAGAAAGGTCATTTGAAAAATAAGTGCTATAAGTTGATTGATTTTCCACCAAACTTCAAATTTAATAAATGGAGATTATCCAGTGCAAATCAAGTGGTTATTGATGTTTTAGTAGAGAATATTGCAGCACAAAGTAGTAATGGTTCTATCGGTGGTGGTTTGAATAGTGGAGTTTCAAATACTTCAAAGAACAATACTTCCAGTGTTAGCTTAACTAGAGACCAAGTTCTTCAGCTATTGAGTTTACTAACTGCTTCAGATGCCTCAAGCTTGAGTAACAATTCTACTTCTTTTGGTGTGTGTCAAGTTTCTACTTTACAAGATACTAGTTCTGCTTAAGTCACGTAGCAAGTATTTCTTTATCTACTGTAACTAGTCCCAATTCAAATTCAAATTCGATTTTTACTTGGATTCTTAATTCAAGGGCAACTAATCACATGGTTAGTTCTTCCAAATTTTTTCATACCTACTCATTTGTTCATGATTGTTATGTTTAACTACCTAATAAACATTGTCTTTAAGCTACATATAGAGTTTCTATCATTATTTCTTTTGATTTAGTTCTCCATGGTGTTCTTTTTGTCCTAGGTTTTAAATTAAATCTTATCTCCATGTCTAAACTCCTTTCAAATAGTAATTATTCACTCATGTTTACTAAGCAAAATGCTTATAGTTAGGACTCTTCCACACTAAAAGTGATTGTGTTTCTCTATGTAAGTCTAGTAGTTTTTCCTCTTGTAATACACAGGAGTCTTCATTTGTTTCCAATGTTCTCAATAATATACCAAATACTTTTGATGTATGGCATTATAGGTTTGGTCATCCTTCAATTGATTGTATGAAAGATATCCATAAACTTGATAATTCAATCACTTGTAATAAATTTGATTATATTATTTGTCCTTTAGCAAAACAAAAGCGTTCTTCCTTTCTTATACACATTAGAAATACAACTTGTGCTTTTGATCTAGTCCATATTGATATTTGGGGTCCTTATGTAACTTCAACTTTAGAAGGGCATAAATATTTTCTTACAATTGTTAATGATTACACAAGAGCTACTTGAGTATATCTAATGAAATCTAAACATGATGTTTCTTCAATTGTTCTTACCTTTTACAACATGGTTCGTACTCAATTTAGATAGAAAATTAAGATCATTTAAATTGATAATGGTCATGAATTTTATCTATCCAATTTCTAAGCTTCCAAAGGCATTGCACATCAAACATCTTGTGTAGATACATCACAACAAAATGGTGTTGTTAAGAGAAAACATCAGCATTTAGTTTTTACACCACAAGCTTGTCTTTTTTAGTCTTCAATTCCTTCATGCTTCCAAGGAGATGCCATTTTAATTGCCGCTTTCTTAGTTAATAGATTGCCAACTTCTATTCTTAAAGGAAGGACACCATATCAAATGCTTTTCAATAAAATCACTTTTATATGTATTTTCGAGTCTTTAGTTCTTTGTGTTTTACTTCTACACTTAAACTTGACTATACAAAATTTGATGCACATGCACATCCTTGTGTTTTTGTTGGGTATCCAGTAGGGATCAAAAGTTACAAGTTATATGATCTAATTGCTAGAAAGTACATTGTTTTTCAAGATGTCAATTTTCTTGAACACGTTTTTCCTTTTTATGCTCCTGCTATATCTACACCTTTTATTTCATCATCATCTCAATTTTCTTCATCTTTATCTTTGCCTACAACTGAATCTACTTCTCTTATAGATCATTTTTTTTTTCCAATTTCTTGATTGTCATGATTCATGTGATAACACTTCTAATAATTCAAATGCTTCTCAATGTCGTGTTCTTAGTAGTTCTGGTACTAATACAGTTTTACGTCATAGTACTAGGGTTCACCATATTCCTTCTTATTTGGTTGATTATCATCATGATTTAGGCTTAGCTTTGGCAAATCAATCTTCTAGTTTTGATCCTAATACTCATTCTTCTACTTATCATCCTATTCAACAAGTTTTATCTTATAATTCATTGTCTCATTCTTTTTGTGTGTTTATAATAGAAATCTCTAAACATTTTGAACCATCTTGTTACAAACAACCAATGAGTCTTGAACTATGGTGTAAAGCAATGGATGAAAAAATTAATACTCTAAAAACTAACAATACTCAATCTATTGTTCCTTTACCTCCAAGTAAACGTACTATTGGATGTAAGTGGGTTTACAAATTGAAAATAAAGACTAATGATAGTATTGATGGATATAAAGCTCAATTGGGCTGAAGGTTATAGTGAAAAAGGAAGGATTTGATTGTAATGAAACCTTTAGTTCGATAGTTAAATGTACATCTATTCTTTTTTTTTTTTCCTTTTTTGGTCTTGCTACTATGTTTAATAGGAAAATTCATCAAATGGATGTTCACAATACATTTTTAGATGGAGATTTACATAAGGAAGTCTATATGGATCTTCTATAAGGTCTAGAGGTTAAGGGGGATTCTAGGGGTACTAGTAGGCTAATTTGCGAGCTCAATAAGTCTTTATATGGGTTGAAACAAGTGTCGCAGCAATGAAATGCTAAGCTCACCTCTTGTTTACTAGCACATGGTTTTAAACAGTCCTATTGTGATTATTGCCTATTTACAAAAGGGTTTGGTGATGACTTTATCGCAATGTTGCTATGTGTTGATGACTTAGTAATTGCTAGTAAACATCTTAGAGTTACTAAGGATTTTAAATGTTTTCTTAGAACACGGTTCAAAATAAAGGATTTGTGTGTTCTAAAGTATTTCATTGGGCTTAAATTAGCATGATCTTCTCAAGGTTTGGTGTTGTCTCAACATAAATTTGCATTGGACTTATTATCTAAAATAGGTTTTATTAGATCACGATCTTCATTAGTACCTATAGTTTCAAATCATAAACTTTCTAGAAAGGATTCATTTGATCTTGTTTATGCCACTTCCTATAGAAAGATCATTGGCAAGCTTCCGTATTTGAGCATAACACAACTTGATATTGCTTATTCCGTGCATGTGTTAAGTTAATTCATGGAACAGTCACAACAGCCACATCTATTAACACTTGAGAAAGTATTATGTTATTTGAAACAAACTCTTGGACAAGGCTTTTTCTTTTCTAACAAGTTTCATTTAATTCTTAGAGCTTACAATGATAGTGATTGGGGGCAAGGTGGGAAGATTGGGTGGTAGGTGAGCTATCTAGATAGTAGGTAGTCTCTAACTAGTTTTTGTGTTTTTCTTGTTAATCACTAGTTAGTTGGAAGTCTAAAAAGCAAACTATGGGTTCTTGAAGTTTAGCAGAATCGGAATATAGAGCTTTTGCTTCTACTACATGTGAAGTTATGTGGCTATTGTCTTTATTGAAAGAATTTCAAGTAGATTGAAATCCAATTTTTCATGAGCAAGCAAAACATTTAGAGATGGATCTTTATTTTGTGCAAGATAAGGTCTTGAAGACATAATTCTTCTTATATATATTCTAAGAAAAATACAAATTAGTGACATGTTCACTAAGGGACTTTCAATTGATCATTTCTGTATTCTGTTAAACAAGATGGGAGTATTGAATATATACTCTCCAACTTAAGGAGGAGTGATAAAGATTATTTATATTTTATAGAGCTTACATAGTTTTATTTACATGTGTACACTAGTAAGTATAAATAGTTTTTTGTTGTAACTTTTCTAACCACTTACACTTCCTACACACTTAATAGCAATAATAGTAAAACCACTTTTCTCTCTTTCACTCTTCTTTCTCTACTTGTACTATTTAAGGGTTTTAGATTTGTCAATTTTATTAGTGGTGATTAGAATATGAGAAGATTCATTTGTTATATTTAAAGTTTTAGGATTTTAGATCCATGTCTCTTATTATGCCTCAAGTTGCTTGGTTTGATTACATTTGTTGACTATTGTTCATATTAAAACTACTGAGGAGTGGAAAGAATTGAACTTATTTTATCCAGTTAGAAGATCAATATTCATAACATTAAGTTACTATAGTCTGGGTGTTTATATTTGATTAATGGCATGCTTGTAGCATAGCATAAGTATGTTAGAGTTGGCAGTGTTTTTTATTAGGCTTTATGGCTTAATTAAGCTTTGGGTTTTTTAAATTATCACATGTTAACATGGGAATAAGTGGAAAGAGAGAAGTATTTAGCCCTTATGTGTCATTGGGTATAAGAAAACATTGAACACATTGATTAATTAGTGGAATTCAAAAATTAAAAAAAAAAGATAAATAAAATTGGGCTTAAAGAATAAATAATTAAAATATAAAATGACAATTGATAGTGCAAAAAATTCATCAATACAAAGTTGAAATAAAAATATTGTATAGATTATATTTGTTGAGTCACATTTATATATACAAACCCCAAAAGAAGAAAATTTACAATAACTTGGATGAGAAAAGGAATGAAATGCATAAATATGGTCCATAAAAGATCAACAATTGTTCTTTAACTACATAATGCGAGATGGAAGGCACAATCAAAGACATAACTAGAAAATGAAGCTTGTGAGGTATGATAGATCTTGATTGCCATGGTTCCATTGCATCAATGGGAGAAATTGTCAAGAAAAGCAACTCTAGAAAAGTTATTTGCTTTAATTCATTCCTTACCTACTCTATTCTCTCCAAAGACCAAAAGTTTTACGGTACACATCTATAATGTAAAAAGATCCATCTTAAGTGAACACATTTTCTATATAAATTCATACAATACATAATGTTGAAAATTAAATTTAATAATGATAACTGAATTGAGTTCTATAATAGACAATTGAAAATAAAATAAACCAATGTCCATTTTGTTCATTTTATAAAAAGTAGAATAGAATAACAATTTCTTACTTATAGACTTATGTTTAGTTAGCAGAATCGTTATTCTATAGAATTGTTATTATTATAAAACAAAAAGTTGGAATTCCCTTTTTAAATTAAGGAATAGCTATTATTTCATTCTTTCCAATATACTTTTATATTTATTAATAAGATCTCAAATAATGAACCACAAAGAAAGGATATTCATTTTCTATTCTATTTTTTATAAATTATAATTTTACTCCTATCTTATTTTATTCAATAAACCAATCGTGCCATAAAAGAAAAACTATAAGCAGTAGAAATAAAGATAATAACTGGAGAAAAAAGTAGTCTTCTCGGAAACATTTAGACAAGAGAGAGAGAGAGAGAAAAGTCAAGTTCAAATTATGTGAGGTGCAAGTGCAAGTAAAATAAATGAATGAAAAGGGTGATTGATAGTAACAGTAGATATGCGATGCTTAAGATCATCCATTTTCAGTGTCCGGGTTAGAACTTAGAGCCACTGGTTGTAGTTGTAGTGTTTGTATCCAAATCCAATGGATACAACTTTCCGTTTCTCAACTCAACATCTCCCCATTCCCAAGCCCCCTCCATATCACCCATTCTACTATTCCATTCACAACCCTCTTCCCTCCCTCTGTCCACTCCCCATTCCTCCATTCCCTCTCCGTGCTGTTCCCGATGACGCCTCCCTCGCTCTCAGTATCACTGACTCTTCTCTTTCCTCAATTTCACCGGCTCCCTCGAAGGCTGCTCCACCAGTTGATCTCACGCTTGCTTTGAAGGTGAGTGTAAATCCTCCTCAGGCTTCTTCCTATTTCGCTTCATCTGAGATTGATTGATCGATCGACCGATCGATATTCCCTTTGTCAACCCAAAACAAAAATAATATTAAGAAGAAATATCCTAATAATTGGCATGGGTTTTGAAGATGATAATAATAATTTGAAAGGAGACTAGTCATTCTTGTTAGTTTTATGCTCTACGCAATCCTCTTTCGTGACTGTGATGTTTAAGTTTACTGGTTCAGAAAAAGGCGACGGATGTTGCTCCAGAGCTAAAAGGAACTTCCGTATTTCTCGTGGGTGAGCTTTTTTTACTTCATGTTTGACTGAATGTTCAGGCCCCTCTGAAACTTAATACCCTTTACGGTGTATGACATGTGTAATTCGTTATATTATGTGGTTCTGAACAGGAATCAAAAGCTCTATCAAGTCGCGTTTAGCAAAACTTTTAGCTGAGGTGTTACGATACTACCACTTTGACAGGTACTGACATCTGTTTTTTCCTTACATTATAAAGGTGAGGAAATTCGTGCTTTTCATTCACGCTTGAAATGATGCCACAGTAACCATTTGGCTTGTTCATCCCAGTGATGGATTGGTTGAAGAGGCTGCTGGTGGTGAAGCTTCAGCAAAGCTACTAAGAGACACTGATGAGCAGGGTTTCCGGGATTCTGAGGTAACTTCTGTAGGTTTTTTTGTTTGTCCTCTGTATCTGTCTAAGACAATTGGCTAACTTTGTTCCTTAAATTTCTTCCGGAATGGAGCCAACCCTGTTAGCGACAAACTTACAATATTGAATAATGTCTAACTAAGTGGAGTTTAGGAAAGCAACTTGCAGTGCTTCTGTTGTCTAAGAATATATTTTCTATGGCTTTTATTGTTCAACATATAACCTCCTTGTACAAAATACAAAATCCTTTTATGAAATCTTATTTTGTTTGCCTGAAGTTGAGAGGGATACACTTGGATATAATATGGTCTATATTACACTTGCAGACGGAAGTTTTGAGGCAGCTTTCATCCATGGGTCGCCTTGTTGTTTGTGCTGGAGATGGTGCCGTTCAGAGTTTAACTAACCTGTATAAATCTCTCTGTGTGTGTGTGGATTAGATAGTGGATATATTCTTTTAGCAGTCTCTTTTCTGCTTCTAGAATTGCAACTTAACATCAAGTTGTTTGCAAAAATTTACAGGGCTTTTCTTCGACATGGCATCTCAATATGGATTGATGTACCCCTGGAGGTGGTTGCTGCTGAGTTGGCCAGAGATGGGGATCAAGGCCATGATGTTACTTCAGAATTGGCTCCTTCAGAGCCAATTATGGAGGTATATATGATCTTTCAAGAAGGAGATTCCTTTTACATATAGCCATGCTACTGCTACAGTATGAGCTAATCATTGTTTTGGTTTGACTCAGCTAGCTGCAATGTACGAAGAAAACAGAGGTGCTTATGCTACTGCTGATGCAACTATTTCTATCCAGAGTACGTTTTCACTCCTCTGTTATCCATAGTTATGTGCTAATCTGGTTCTAAGACCTCTTTCAAATGGCAGAAATAGCTTCTAAGCATGGGTACAATGATTTTGAAGCAGTCACTCTTGAAGATGTGGCGATGGAGGTAACTGTCTTGAATGTTCTACGATCAAGTCAGTTAGAGTATAGGCTGCTAAACTTTTTTGAGTACCTCTTGCTGAAAATTTCAGGTTCTTAAGGAGATCGAAAGATTGACGAGAGTAAAAAAGATGATGGAAGAAGCTGGAAGACCTTTCTAGCCACCAATTCCAGCCAGGGTTTCTGATTTACTGTAAACTTTGCAGGCTTTCGCACAATGAATCTACCGCAATTATTGTAGCTTAGCATCCCACTTTGGCTGACAGATCTTGCCAATCAATTTTGGGAAGCTGCTGAGCCATCACAATATTCTGTAATCTTAAAAGCCCAAAGAATAACTGGTACAGAAAGAAAAAAAGCTTCGTATAACTTGTAATCGGCACTTCACAATCAGTATAAATCAATTTCATTCTAGTGCTGAGTTTTATCTGATTCATATGGACTCTTTTATTTGATCAGCTTAGCTTTATTTTATTACTTAAGGAGGCATACACATAATATGCCTCATACATGAAGCGTGGCGATTAAATAGAATGGGGCTGAGTCTTCTCTAGTCAAATACAAGATCTCTCTACGAAATTTCCGGAACCTCATGCTTTTAGTGATTTGTTTATCCTGTCATGATGCGAGTTCGAGATATGCATATAAATTCCCATTCCCATTCCCATTATAAGTGATCAAACACGGAAAGAAGTTATGTGGCTAAGAGATCAAATAGTTTACAATATTCTCTCGTTGTTGGTGTATGGCCGCACGAACCTTTCGTGTCCAGAACATGTTTCACCCTCTTTAAGCTTGATTTCTTAAGTCAAATCATATCTTGACACACAATGTCTATGTTCTCGTCGACAGTGAAATTCAAATGGCACAGAAACCATCAAAGTTGCTGCAGCATCCAGATTTAAGTCTCTCAAGGACCTGTGAAATCTACTGTATGTTTGTATCATCAAACTGTTGATTAGAAATGCGTTCTTATCATTTTTAAGGACAAAAACTTAAGTTTTTTGGAGTGTAGCTAAAGTTGTGTACTAGTCCCCTAACTTACCTTAGTTATGTTTGATAATATCTAACAAGGGGATAATGCAACATGCGTAATTTGAGTTGTTGCTTGAAAGGAATTATATACATAATCTTATGAAGAGCGATATGAAATTGGTACAGAATATCCAATGAACAAATGAAGTACCTAATATTCCAAAGGAACAATCCTTGATAAACGCCAATAGGGTCTTGAGACACTAGGCACCAGCTTACCTACTCTAATCACCTCTTTTTTCCTTTTGTGATCCTTTATCCGTATTTCATTAGCTGTAGAACCCAAATCTTTCCTCTCTTGTGAAGTAAAATGCCAAATGAAGACATACACCCTGTACAAAGAATCTTAACGCCGGTCCTGTTTGGAGGGCTAACGTAACCTTATTATAAATAACATCATGGCTCAAACGTCGGAATTTCAGATGTGGATCCATGTCTAGCTTGATAGGCAAGCCTAGCGACAATACTCCTGTACGGGTCGTCTTCTCTCTTCTTTTTGAGATAAGCAATGCAATTCTCTACCTCGGATTTAACCTCTAGATACAATTCGTGAGCTTTCTCTCTGTCTTTAAGCTCCCGATCCCTCCCTTCAGAAGATATATAAATAAAAAGTCAGTTGCTCTGTAATGAATGGAAACAGAGGAACATCCAAAATGGCTAGTCAAAGTGTGTTCTTGTTCTTTCCATCAGAAACAAAACAACATCATGTACTCATCTCAGTAGCAATCCAGCACCATTCCAAGTCTCAATAAACAGTTTCAGCCTCCAAAGTCAGCTGGATTTAACCCAACAGTATTTAAAGATGGACATACCTGCTGTTTCTATTGGTTTCCCAAAACGAAAGTAGAACCTCCCAGGAATCTTAGGGAGAATCCAAGGGAGATGCACATCTTGATTTGCCACCTCTCCAGTTGCAGTGGCCCTACAATCACAATCTTTTCATGTTAAAACATAGATTGAAGCAATTAAAATGAGAAGATAGAAGAGGATCGAGTGAAAATGAAAAGCAGTAAATATGAGTGGTAATCATCTAAACGTGGATTGAGTACCTTAGCTTCGCCTTTTCGTTGGTAAGCTCACGTATCTGGTTTCTAAAATATGAAATCTTCATTAAATCATCATAATCCACAACTACCTGGCATTGTGGAACATGATGGTCATTTAAAGATAAACATAAATACTAGAAGATGTCGGACATTACAAGTATCATGACTAAAAACAATTGTCTTAGTCAAGTTTTAACAGGGTACAAAGGCAATTATGGTTACAAAAACACACACACATATATATATAGAGGAATGCATTTAAATAATGTATTTTTTTAATTTAATTATTAAAAAGATGTAATTAAAAAAAATACTGGATAATTAAGATAGTGAAAGCACATTAATATATGTGCTTTCATCATTTTGGAAACTTACACTAAAGGCACATATGCTTCTTCTATGCACCTTCTAATTAAGGCACATTCACAATATGCACCCTCAATGTAAATTAATACACTAATGGCGCATTCCAATGCATAGTGAAAATAAATGAAGGCATACACATTATATGTACTTTTAATTGTATCATTTTCTAATAAAGACGCATTTAATGTATGCATTTATATTAGAAAATGAAATATAATTGAAGTATGCACCTTTGAGACCTAATTATGTAATAAGTTTTTTATTTACACCTTCCGTCTTATTTTTCAAAAATGCATTATTTTAGTGCATTTTTCTATGTTTATAAGTATGTACAAATATGCTTATGTATACAAGCAAAACTGCCAGAGACTACACTTCTAGTTTTCCACATCATTTAGCATAAATTAACGGTTATCTACACAAAGCAGTCCTGTGACTAGCCATTTTCACTTTGTAGACTTTATACTTTATTTATTTACATGTTTTGCATACCTATATTTAGTTTAACGTTGAATATAGGTCCGTGCAACTCATGTGCAAATAAAAAAAATAAAAATAAAAAATCCAACAATATATGGATTAGAAATATGAAAGAGGAATATTTGTGAGCCTTTTTAATGACCCACTTAGATTCTGTGTGCCTATTTTTAAAATCTATGATGTTTTTCAAAGAGAGGAATACATGCAGCCATGCCTCAGACAAATGATTCTACTAAGCTAAATAATTGGCAAGATTCGCTTTAAGAGATTTTTCCCCCTTCCTTTTAGCTAGTAAAAATAATTCCAATGGAAAGAAATTATATCAATCAAATATATGGATACAAGGAGGACTGATAGACAAAGAGTTGAAAGTATGAGAATTCAATCAAATAGACAAGCACAGCTCCTCTAGAGTCAATATGTCCCTTTCAATCTACTAAGTGCAATAATTTCCTTTAAAAGGATAGTATAATGCTACACAGGAGATGAAAATAAAAAGGGAAAAAAAATAACAAAAGTATTAAATTATAAAAAAAAAAATAATAATTCTAAAAATTATTGACAAAATAATATTAGCTAGATTGCTATAACCTTCAAACAAACTACATACGTAGATGTAGACTTATTTTGGAACACATGTGATGCTAATATATCAGTGCTGATGAGAATGGTAGGAAAAAAAGAAAAAATACATAAGCAAAAAATTGTCCTGCTGTGTCAGTTTTAACAAGGTAAAAGAGTGGTTATGGTTTAACTATTCATCATATCTGTTGATAGAACATTTTTGGCTCAGCCCTTTAAGGTTCCTAGCAAATCAGTTAGGCTCAAATCTGAGGTTCCCAACCTCCTCATATAGATTGGATTCTTGCACATATTCCCATAATGGATAAGCGCATGAGAACAATACAAATAAAGAAAGGCAATTGGTCAAAGATATGCTCCTACCACATGTTAGGAGAAGATCTCAAGAATTAATACATCTATCAAGTTAAGATTGTCCAAGATGCCTATAAATAAAGGTTAAGAGAAATTGGGTCAAGTGTTTTTGAACCCTCAAATTTTTGATATTCTCTTTACTCTTCTCTTATGCTACCTTAGGTATTAGAGTGGTCACACCAAAACAAACTCTAATATTCTTATAACTTAATTTATTTCTACTTTACAAGCAATTCAACCACCCTGGAAACTTAGCACAACAATATCCTACTTATATTTAACTATTTTTCAATTTGTGTGCCCTTGTTATAGTTTTTTTTTTTTCTATATATATTTTACATACCTATATTTAATTCAATATTGAATATAGGCTAGCGCAACACATGGAGAAAAAAAAGATAAAAAAAAATATTTGGATAAAAAATATAAAAGGAATAGTTTTGGGCCGTCTTTATTATAACCTGTTTACGTTCTGTCTACCTATTTCTAAAAGCTAACTAATGTTTTTTAGAGAGAGAAATACATGAGATATGTAAAGTATACAAAACCAAAACCAAAACCAAAACGTGGGTATATAAAATGAAAAGGGGTGAAAATCCATATACATTTTCTATAATTAACCCTATAATTAATAATCACCGACTCACTAGCATGCATTCTATTATAGAAAATCCACCCATGCCAAAGACAAATAAATCTAATGTGCTAAATAATAAGTAGGATTCACTTGATACTAGGATAGGCCAGTTTACCAAATTGAATTAAGGACAAATTATAAGTTCATCCTAAAAATTATTTATCAGTTGCTAATACATCTTATAAACTCTCATATAACTTCAATAATCTATAACTTTTAAAAATATGTATATGCTTTTTTAATTGATGCTAAAATTTACAAAAATCATAGACATTTATAGCTATTTAGCAACAGTTAAATCTTTAAAAAAGCTACGTTATGAAGATATGTATATATTTTAAAAATTTACAGGATTACAAAATTTTGATTTGAGAATTTACGATGGATATCCACACTTTACCAATAGTTTCGGCGTTAATTTTGCAATTGCACCTTAATCAATGTATTCAGAATCAGATACATACATATAAGAGGAAGCAATCACTAGAGAGGAAAAGGAAATATTTCATGAGACTTACTTCGCCGAAATCATCTTCTCCAACAGCACCAAAGGGTACGATTTTAGCTCCAAATCTAGCTGCCATCCTAACAAACTCGGATTGCTCCGGCCAAAATAACTTGTATTGCTCACCCTGGAGTAAAGGACTACTCAGATCTTACAATAGAAGCAATATAAACTAAAATAAATGTTAATATTAAGGCCGTAAATGAGCTAATCCTAGTCATGAGCTATTCAAGTTTGGCTTAATTTTTATTCAAGTTTGATTTGATAACACTCAAGTCAAGCTCAAACTTGAGCTATTCAATAAGTTTATCAAGTTGATTCAAATTTTATGATATTTGGCTCAACTAACTTGTGAGCCTAATCAACTCAAATCGGACTTAAATATTAGTTGAGTCCGTGTAAAATTTGGATATCAATATTATATAAATTTAAAAAATATCTTTATTTTCTTTTTAAATAATCGAGCTCAACGAGCTTGAGTTGACATTGATCAAAGGTTTCCAGTAATAGGGTAGAATGTTATAATGTTATTTGGCTTAAGAAGAGGAGGTACCAAGGCAAATCTAACAAAACGTTTCGAAGTAATTGCGGTTTTTAAGGTAGGACAATGCAATGGAAATTTAACCTTCCGATGAAGTGCTTCACGCACGCCTCCGGGATAGAGCAAGACATGAGATTTTGATGAAAGAAGTCTGAAAAAGTTAGTCCCTGAGACAGGTACAGCGCCCATAACACGGAAAGTGTCATAAAATGACATGTCAGGCATCATTGCTTCCTCGTATTTGAAAAACATCATTGGGTGGGCTATTCCTCGCACAAGTATGTTTCTCTCGTCAAGAAACTTGGATATTATTGGAACCAACTCAAGTCCCAGTAACATGTGATATCCAACCATCAGAACTGGACCTTCCGATGGAACCCCCGCAAGGCCTTTGACAATCTCCCCATTCTCAAGGGTTGAAAACATTACTGGTGAAGTGGCATCGACAAGCAATCTAGAAGGCACATGTCAATGTGAGATTTCGATATCTGAAGTTCTTTCTGATCTTCTTATGTAACGGAATTTCATTGAGTGAATGTAAAGAAACAGCATATTCAGCAATGATAACAAACTTAAGTGGTTGGAACTGGAAAATCTCATTTTTTTTAACTAAAAACCAACACAAACCTCAGTGGAGAAACATAATCAATCATACCAACAGGTATCTATTGCCTTTCTCACTGTGTACTGAATTAGAGCAGGCAGATCACTATAACAAGAAATGCCTCTTCGATAATGGATTATGTTATGGGTTTCCCTATCAAACAAACTACTGCAGTGGTGTCATGTGGTAAGGCTCTCTGTAGATTGGAAACTAATTTACTCAAGTGGCAGGTGCAAGAGTGCAAATTGTTGAGGAAAATGATACACAGAAACTTACTTGTTCCTTTCATAAAGCGTCTTATATTCAGAATAGGTTGGTGGAAGGAAATCTAAAACATAGTCATAGGATTTTCGTCGACGATAGAAACTACAACCCTTGATAGTCATCACCATGTCCAAACCATCTTCCTGCCAAGCAAAGGACAGACAAATGAAAATCAGTAAAGCATAAATCATCAAGCCAATAGAAACAATTAAAACATAAACCATAAATGGGTAATGAATGTTGAAGTAATAAAAATAATTTACTAGGAGCGGGCTTGCATATGCCTGTTGTGGAAAAAGAATAATAAATCTCACACCTCTATCTACCACCGTAAAGGTTTTAGTAAGTTGGTTGTAGTATATCATATAAGAGTGGGAAGTCCTAAGTCCTGAATCTTGCATCACCATCTCAACCTCTTTACTTTTTCCGTGCGACATGCTTCAATCAATGTATTAGCTTACACAAGAGGGGAAATGTTAAGGTATAAATATAAAACTAAACCTATTTCTGCAAGTTTAAACTTTTAAATAAGTTGGCTGTGCTATCAAATTTAACGTCTCAACAAAAGGATGCATGGAAAGCATAGTAGCTTTTCAACTACAAAGGGTTGTTGATGGATCTATTTAACCACCCATGGTGCAAGCCTTTACTAGAAGAAGCAAAGGGAAGAAGTTGAGGTCTAAGTAGTGAATACTAGGAATTGTATGGGGTGGATGGAAAATGAAAACTTTGTATAATTAGGAATGACTACGTAGGCATATAGGCCAGCTGGACTTAGGATACAAATAAGAAGTTTGGGGAAGAGGTTTAGTTAGACATTTTTCTTTAGTTACAATTTGAGTGTTAAAGAGCACATTGCATTGAGAGGCTGGGGTTCTGCATACTGAATTCCATTTCCATAGTAGTTCTTTTACTTTATTCAATTCAAATCAGTCCAAGCATTTTCAAATTGGTTAGATCAACCAAATCAGTCGCCCAAGGTAGGGATGCAATTGGGTAAAGTTTGGGCTAGCTACCTAAAACCCCCACCTAACCCTATAAGGAAATATATGCACCGAGATCTGATCCAAATTCTATCAATGTATGCCCTATTACTGACCAATAAATTAGAGTATCCAATACTCAAAGCAGATCAATAAATAGATATATATTTAATCAAAGTATATATAGATTTATATCAAGTAAAATGACATTTTTGTCTATATTTTAGAAATTTAGATCTAAATGCCACGGAACAGTTGTTTGAGGAACACGAGCAACCAAGTGAACTAGGAATTTTAAATTGAATATCATGGAACTTTCTTTACTTGCCTTGAGCAGATTTTATATATACAATATTTTGATAGTGGAGCAAGCTGCAATTTCATATCACATGCAATAGTTGAAAATGGAAGAAAATCCTGCTTTTTGGGTGCAGTTGGGCAATGGACACACACAGAATTTTGTTTTAGGGGATATGTCAAGGAGTAGATGTTAAATTGGGAGATGTTTAAGTAAAGTAAATGTTGACTGTTATTTGAGGGAACTAGGTGGTGGATCTGAGATCAAGTGTATTGTTGTTGGAAACTAACAGGACTAAAACAGCCATGAATTAGCATAATGGCTCAAGTAAGTAGAGCCACTGAGTTAGTTAGACTTGGTCTAACAGATTGTTGCCATGTCATAACTCTTGTTGTAGAGTTAGCAGTATATATAAATAGTTAGTTGCTTGTATTGACTATCCTAGCATTTTATTTCTTTTTAATTGAAATTAAAAAAGATGTAAGCTTTGGGAATTAGGAGCTTAAGCTTTAGTGAGTGTGTACAATTAGCATTTGTATCTACTTTTACTTCAATAAAATCAGTCCTGGTGTTTTTGGATCTTGTCAATTGGTCTGACTAGCTGGATTACATCATAGAGAGAAGATAACTTGTCGAATTAGAGAGAGAGAGAGAGAGAGAGAGAGAGATCAAAGTGATGCATATGGAAGTTCATTTAGAGCCAACAAGGTATCATCGGAGATGGCAGAAGGGATGAAAGAGATTCGAAGTGAGAATCAAGTGCAATTGTTGGAGATCAGCTATTGAGTGTGGTGGAAGATCGAACGGAGGTAATTAATGGTTTCAAGATGATGATGGAGACTTTTCTTCGATCTAGAGTGCAAATGGGAGAGAAGGAGTTGGAGTGTTCTCTCTAATGAGCACTGAAAACGCCATCTACCATAGGCTTGAAATGTAAAGTAAACCAAAAAACATTCCACACATCAATTTTGAGGTAAATTTCCCATTAGCTAGATCCATGACCCATGCATATAACTGGATTTGTATAATAAGTCAAGTAAGTAGAGTGAGTTAATTAAGCTTGGTCCAATAGATTGTTGCCATGTAGCAAGTTTATGGTAAAATTAGGAGTAAAATCGGCTTTGTCCAGTGGATTGTTGCCATTCAGATCCACTCCTATCAAATTGGTATCATAACAAGGTTGAGAGATAATTTTTTTTTTAAGTTTATGATCTAGACACTGAAGAGAATGCTATTAAATATGATATTGGAAAGTTTGACAGTTTTATAAACTTTAGTTTTGGTAAGTGGGGATGAAAGGGGCCCTAATGTAGTGAAGATTGACAAGGCTTTCGATTGGCAGTCAGAATACATGAAGAATGATGAATAGGCAGACTTTGATGAGAGAGCCCTAATAGCGATCCAGTTGAGTCTAACCTATGATGTATTGTGGTATAAGCTGAAAAGATGACCACAGTTGAAGAGCTGTATATGGACCAAGTCTCTTACGAAATGGATAGTATTGACATGGAGAATGTATAAACTCTGAATTAGTATTAAGTCGAACATTTTAGATTTCATCTTTCTAGTTACAATTTGAAAAACATTGATGCTAAGGTTAAGACTGAAGACCAAGTGATGATCCTGTTGTGCTTTTTACCATCTTCATTTGAGAATTCAAGGAGACCATGATCTATGGCGAGGACAATACAAAAGATTGCTGGTGTGGGTGGAATCCAGGTTAGACTACACAATCGATAGATGTACAAGATATTGGCTATGAGGTATGTGCCAGATTTATCTTGTATTGCTTTATCTCGATTTAATGGATCATGCTAGTTATAGTAGTATAGTGAGATCCCATAACACAAAGGCACCTCATAGAGGTCCAAGGGTATAAGAGGAGTTAGATTAGGAAACTTCTTCCTATAATTCCTTATGATTCTGTTGGGGATAGCAACTCTAGGATGGAGGATCCTAGTGCGTGTGCTATTGTCCGTGATAAGTTAGATGCCTGTTGAATGTGCAACCAAAAAGTCTATTTACTTCTCTTGGGTGTTGCATGGAGTCATAAGGTGAAGAAAGTCTGAAGAAAGTAGAGCCTAGAGAGTTCAAGAGGTGCTCAATGACTTAGGGTATGCTAAATAGGAGACATGAAGAGGTTTCGTAGGTGTAAATGGTCATAGAAGGGCATGCTTGAATAGTAGATAGATATCATCTAAGCATAGGATGATGGAGGCTTACGAGTACACATAGTGCAATATAGGTGTTTCAAGTGATAGAGATCAGCAGCAGCAACAACAACCTGATCGAGATCAACAAACAGCAGCAACAAACAACAAACTGCAGCAACAAGATCAACACAATCAATATCAACACAATCATCATCATCATCAGCAGCAGCAAGATCAACACAACCAACAGCAGCAACAAACAACAGATGCACACTACATCATCCACACCAGCAATAAGAACACGCATCAGCAACAGCAACAACATTAGGACATATGCAACAGAAATAATGATCAACAACAGCAAAAAAATCACAACATATGCAACAACAACAACAGTGATCAAGATCACTCTAAATCACCAACAAGATTACTACAATAGATTTGAATCTTAATCTCATGTAATGTGATAAATACAAATATGTACAATGTATATATATACAACAAAATAATCAATAAAAGAGTGAGTGTGATTTTCTTCTACAATTAACATTGTAAATTCGTTTTTATGGTATCGGAGCTCCTCCTCAACATCTAAACTAAACCAAACCTCCACCAATCAACCTCACGAAACCATGACTTCGGAAGATACCTCGACAATCATTCAAAACAACCTAGAACCAACTCATCCTCTCATCATGATAACTATACACAACTCCATCAAACTCAACAACTCCAACCATCTCTCTTGGAAAACCTAAATCGAAGCCATTCTCATAGGATATGACTTGTTCAAATTTATCAATGGGTCTCATCCACCACCACTAGTCACTGTCACAGTGGAAGACAACATCTCTCCCAACCCAGCCTACCTCACCTGGCGACGTCAAGACAAGCTGCTATTCGGAGCACTTGTTGGCACACTATCCTCCAACATCGCTCCCCTATTTACACACGCAGCCAGCTCTTTCCAAGCTTGGTAGATTCCTCCTTGTTCATCCTTAAGTCCCATGACATTACTATTTATCTTCTTGTTTATGTTGATGATATCATAATTATAGATAACGACACTTCCACCGTCACCAAGTGCATTCACTCCCTCGCCTACCGTTTCTCCATCAAAGACATGGGATTCCTCCACTACTTTCTTAGCGTTGAAGTCCTTTCGAGTACAGCTGGTCTATTTCTTAATCAACAGAAATATGTTGAAGATCTTCTTCATCGAACAAATATGACTGATGCTAAATCGGTCACCACACCACTTGCGATCTCGCCCTCTTTAGTTCTCCATGATGGCTCACCCCTCACCGATCCTACTAAGTTCCGTCATGTGGTTGGCAGCCTCCAATACCTCTCTCTCCTCACCCAGACATCGCCTATACTATCAACAAACTCTCACAGTTCATGCATCACCCCACCACCACACACTAGCAAGCAGTAAAACGTCTCCTTCAATATCTTCACGGCACATCAGCACATGGAATCACCCTTTGCAAATCGTCTGTGCTTAATCTTCATGCATTCTTTGATGCTGACTAAGCTGGAGATAAAGACGATTATACATCCACTAGTGCCTACATTATCTACCTAGGTCAAAATCCCATCTCATGGAGTTCCAAGAAACAATGCACCATTGCACATTCCTCCATTGAAGTAGAATATCGGGTGGTAGCATCTACAGCTGTTGAGCTACAATGGATTTGCTCCTTACTACAAGAACTTTACCTACCCACTAATCAACCTCCGGTAATCTATTGTGACAATGTTGGTGCAATGAATCTATGCTCCAATCCTGTCTTTCACACACGTATGAAACATGTAGCACTTGATTACCACTTCATCCGTGAACAAGTTCAGCATGGACTACTTCGAGTCTCTCACATATCTTCCTCCAATCAACTCGCAGACGCTCTCACTAAACCACTTCCCCGCTCTCATTTTCAACTTCTCATCGACAAGATTGGACTTACTATACCACCGTCCATCTTGCGGGGGCATGATAGAGATCAGCAGCAGCAACAACAACCTGATAGAGATCAACAAACAGCAGCAACAAACAACAAACCGCAGCAACAAGATCAACACAATCAATATCAACACAATCATCAGTAGCAGCAGCAAGATCAGCACAACCAACAGCAGCAACAAACAACAGATGCACACTACATTATCCACACCAGCAACAAGAACATGCATCAGCAATAGCAACAACATCAGGACATATGCAACAGAAATAATGATCAACAACAGCAACAAAATCACGACATATGCAACAACAACAACAGTGATCAAGATCACTCCAAATCACCAACAAGATTACTACAATAGATTTGAATCTTAATCTCATGTAATGTGATAAATACAAATATGTACAATGTATATATATACAACAAAATAATCAATAAAAGAGTAAGTGTGATTTTCTTCTACAATTAACATTGTAAATTCGTTTTTATCAAGTTGAGCAAAGTTTAAGCTAAGGGGAGATTACTGAGCTTGTGCCTTGAATTTACACAAAACTTGGGTTTCAAAGCATAAACAAATAAATGAGCAAAAGTTTAATTGGGGCTTCTGTTGGACTCTGGTAGTTTCCTATTTTGTAATTTCTTGTTGTCCAAATTACTTTCTATTTTATATATTTAGGTTTAAATTGGGCTTATATGTGCTTTGATATGTATTGGGTAGTATATCAGAAAACAGAAAGCATTAAGAATTTGTTGGGAATCTGAGTGCTCTGAGATTGTGTGAGAATCACTGTACTATTATTGTAACACTGTGGTAAATTGATTCAGTCTTACCTATGGTTTTTTACTCCTATTCTTTTGGAGTTTTCTAAGTAAAATCTGTGTCTTCCTTTTTGTCCTTTCCTATGCAAATACCCCAGCTAGACTTTGGATGTCTAGAGGAAAAGAGAAGATAATTAAACATCTTCTTCGCTAACACTTTTGAGTGTTTGGAGCACATTGGTCTGGGAGTTGTGGGAGAGATTATGGCTTCTGTATGCTGAATTCCATTCCTGTGTAATTCTTCTATTAGCTTCAATTCAAATCTGTCCAAGCTTAATCAATTCTACTTTAGATTGATCCAAGAAAGAAAGAGATTCAATTTGGTGAGCTCAATTCTTTGAAGAAAATTGCCAAATGCTCAAGTAAGAATTCTGCAATGGGAAAGTCTATAGAATAACTTACTTGATGTTGGCCTCAGAATTTCTAATTGTTCAGTTTTAACCATGCAGCTTAATCATATACTGTCCTTTGTCTACAGCTTTAACTAGGGTGTTAGTCGAGGGACAGGCATAGAATGGATGGTGAATGTGATAGGATCCCTCAATCAAACTAGGATCCCACGAATTCTATTATTAACTAAAAACAAAGAATTACAATAGTTTCTGGTTTAGAGGACCAGTACCTCCAGCCTATGGCTCAAGTTTTCTATTTGTTTCCTATCCCTTCCTCGAATAACATCCTCCCTTATATACTAAGTATTTACTATTAACAAATTTGGGTTTCCTAACAACCCATGTTAGATAGTTAGTAACCTCTCTAACTAATCTCAACAGATAACCAACTAATCAACTAATTTCTCTTCCTGCCCAGCTTTTCCCTTCTTCCGCCTAACATACACTCGGGTTATGTTAGGTCTATCATTACTCCCCCCCATCAATTTCACCTTGTCCTCAAGGTGAAACTCAGGAAATCTGGCAACAATATCAGCAAAAGGTTCCCAAGTGGCTTCAGAAGGGGAGAGGCCCAGCCATTGGATCAATACTTCCAATCCCGGACCAACAGAAAGATTGCGAATGGCAAGTAAGGCAACCGGCTTCACTTGCATGCTGTCTGGAAGAAGCAACTGGTCAGGAACATTTGTGGTCACGTCATTTGGTCCCAAAACCTTTCGAAGCTAAGAAACATGAAAAACCGGATGTATCCGAGCTGAAGAAGGTAATTGTAACTGATATGCCACAGCCCCAATTCGTTTAAGAATCTCAAAAAGGCCAAAATAACGAGGTGCTAGCTTCTCACTACTTCGTTTGCCCAACGAATGCTGACGATAAGGTGCCAATTTGACAAAAACCTTATCGCCAATTCGAAACTCCAACTCTCTTCGCTTCCCATCCGCCTGTGACTTCATCCTTTACTGAGCGAGTAAGAGATGATGACGTAACTCAGACAAAAAACAGTTTCATTTTTGCAACAAAGTATCAACGGAATCAAAGGCCGTAGAGTGAGTATGATAACTGATAAGCCTAGGAGGATCTTGGCCATACAACACCTTGAAGGGTGTAGTACCCAAAGTGGAATGAAAAGAAGTATTATAACAATACTCAGCCCAGCTTCACCAATGAATCCAGCACTGAGGTTGCTGGCTGGTAAAACATCTCAAGCATGCTTCCAAACACCTGTTCACTACCTCGGTTTGACCATCCGTTTGGGGATGATATGCAGAGCGATGCTGTAGAATGGTGCCCTATAATCGGAACAATTCTATCCAAAATTTGCTGAGAAAAATCTTATCGCGATCGGAGACAACAGAACGTGGATAGCTATGTAACCGTACCACTTCCTTAACAAAGACAGTTGCTATTGATTGAGCTGTGTGAGGGTGTTTCAATGGGATGAAATGAGCATACTTACTAAGTCTGTCGACAACCACGAAAATAGCAGAAAACCCTCTTGATTTAGGCAGTCCTTCAATAAAATCCATAGCAATGTCCTCCCACACTTGCAAGGGCACTGGCAAGGGCTGCAAAAGACCAGCTGGAGAGAGTGACGGATATTTATTTTGCTGACATGTAAGGCACTCCGCAACAAATTTTTACACATCCCACTTCATCCCCTCCCAATACAGCTCTCTTGCTAACCTCTTATAAGTCTTAAGAGCTCCTCCATGGCCTGCGACATGACTACTATGACTGTCAGCCATCAAAGACGGAATTAATGAGGAAGTTCTAGGAATGACTAGGCGGTCCTTATACAAGAGGCAGTCTTGAACCACTGTAAACGGAGGATGAGCTCCCCCATCTTCCAAAATCTCTGCTTTTAACTTGGACAATTTAGGATCTACAGCAATCTCCTCCATCACTTTATCTAAATCCAGTAAGCTATCTACGGTTATTGCCATCAACTCCGTAGCATGAGATGTTTTGGACAATGCATCTGCGACCCTATTCTCCCTACTAGTCTTGTACTCAATAGTAAAGTCATAGCCCAACAACTTGGACAACCATTGTTGGTAATCTGGATGAACTTCCCGTTGTTCTAGCAAAAATTTGAGTGGTTGTTGATCTATCCTTATAATAAACTGATGTCCCAGCAAACATGAACGCTACCCTTTAACTGCCAAGACAATAGCCAACAATTCACGTTCATATGCTGATTTATATCGTCTGACTCTGGATAAGGCCTGAGTATAGTAAGCGATAGGCTTATTGTTTTGCATCAACACCACTCCAATGGCATGAGACGATGCATCAGTCTCCACAACAAATGGTTTGGAGAATTTAGGTAATGCAACGACTGGTGCTCTAGTCATAGCTTGTTTGAGCTGCCTAAACGCCTCCTCACTCTCCTCGGTCCATTTGAAATTTTCTTTTCTAAGAAGTTGGGTCAGTGGCCACGTAATTTCCCCATAATCTTTGACAAACTTTCTATAATATCTGGTTAGTCCCAAGAAGCTTCGTAATTCTTTGACATTTTTGGGTCTTGGCCAAGTCACCATCACTTGAATCTTTTTCATATCAGCTGCCACTCCTTGTGAAACAATATGACCAAGATACTCTAAGGTTTCTTGTCCGAAAACACATTTATTTGGGTTGGCATATAATTGTTGAGATAAAGCACTCCCTGAACCAGCCGTAGATGATGCACATGGTCAATAATGCTCCTATTGTAAACTAAAATATCATCAAAAAACACTAATACAAATTTTCTCAAGTAAGGTTTAAAAATATGATTCATGAGAGATTGAAACGTAGCTGAAGCATTCGTCAATCCGAAAGGCCATTACAAGGAATTCGTAATGTCCTTCATGGGTCCCAAATACGGTCTTCTCTGTCTTCTTTCCTCATTTAAATCTGATGATACCCGGACTTAAGATCTATTTTAGAAAACACCATAGCTCTCGTCAATTCATCCAATAACTCATCTACAACCGGAATGGGAAATTTGTCCACCACAATGACTCTATTCAAGGCACGATAATCAACACAGAACTGCCACCCCCCATCTTTCTTTTTCACCAATAACACGGGGCTTGCATACGGACTAACACTCGGCCTTATAATTCCTGAATCCAACATTTCCCTTACCAATTTTTCTATTTCATTCTTTTGAAATTGGGAATACTTGTAGGGTCTCACTGATACAGGATTCATGCTGTCTTTTAACACAATTGCATGATTCTTAACGCGTTCCGGAGGTAAGCTATGAGGCCAATTAAATACTGCCCCAAATTCCTTAAGTACCTGACGGATTTCCAATGGAGTTGCGTTGAGATCCTTCGACTCTTCCACCCCTAGCAACCTCAACTGCAGCAAATATATCAAATCATCTTCATCTATGGAATGCATCAAACTCCTCATGCTTACAGGTGTCTTGGATAATGCAGAATCTCCTATAATTATAAAAGGCTGCCCTTCTAGTGAAAACTCCATGGTCATCTTACTCCAATCATGTACAACCTTCCCCAATGTCTACAACCATTTAATTCCTAAAATGATATCACAGCTACCCAACCTCATAGGTAAATATTCTTCTTCTACTTTCACTCCCTGAACTGACAACTCCACCCCTTTGCATACCTCTTCTCCTCTAATCTTCGTCCCATTTCCCATAGCCACCATATACTTCGCAGTTCTCTCCAAACGACAATTTAATAATGTCAGTAACTCCTAAGAAATGAAATTATGCGAAGCTCCACTATCAATTAGTACAATAATGGCTCTTCCTTCCACCATTCCTCTTACCTTCATCGTCTTAGGGAAAGCAAAGCCCATCACAGACCCCGCAGTTAATTCTATAGTCTGAAGCGTCTCTTCTATTACCTCCTCTCCATCTACTTCCTCCAATTCCCCTTCATCATCCATTGCGGCTAATACTTGCAATTCCATTTTCTTACATTTATGCCCAGGACTAAATTTCTCATCACATCGAAAACAAATTCCCTTGGCTTTCTTGTCTTGTAACTCTCCAAAAGTCAACCTCCTAAATCCTCCCAAGTTCTGACCTTTATTTCCTTCCATTAACCTATTATGAGGTAACATACTAACTCGGCTTTCATTACTTCCTGGATCATCCTTCATTTTTGCCACTACTATAGTTTCCAACTTTAATCCAGTATTTCCCATCCTTACTCCTGATCCACCACGATTCCACCTATAAACACTCATCCTTCTCAATTTCTCTTCCACTTGTTGTGCTAATTCCATCATTTCACCCAAGCCCCTTGGCTTCAAGATCTGCACCTCCAGTCTCATGTCATCCACCAATCCATTTATGAAAGTACTTTCAAATACAGAATCAGGTAACTCAGGTAATGGAGCGACAAGTTCAAGGAACTTACTAGTATATTCGGCTACCATACCGATCTACCTCACCGCTAATAATCTCTGACATTGCGTGCCTTCATGAGCCGGTCTAAACTTCTACATTAGCAACTTCTTGCACTCTTGCCAATCCGTTATCGGCCTTCTTCCTTCTACCCAACGAAACCACGTTAATGTGTCTTTTTGCAAACTCATTCCAACCAGTTCCATCTTCTCTGCTTCGGAAAATCTTCCTACTGAAAAAAATCGTTCAACCCTATAAATCCACCCATCCGGATCACCTCCTGCAAAGACGGGCATCTCAATCCTCCTAGTTCGACAATCTCGCCGAAGTTCCCTATTACTCACGAACCCTAGAGGTGGGTCGTTACAATTTCCTGAATTATTTCGTAATTCATTACTCCCAAATTGCTCGTCTACTTCAATGGGATCTTTTCCTAATTCTTTCCTTCGATGGAATTCGGGTCGATTTTCTTTCGTTCTATTCGTCCCCATTCCTTCCCCACTGTCATTTTTTTTCCATGTTTGCAGAACCAACAACATCATACTTTTCATTTCTGATTTCAAGCGATCACACATTTCTTGATTAGATCGATCGATTTGCTGTTGAACATCTTGAAGAACTTGGCTAATTGCTCGCTGTATCTCCTCCTTGTCATTTCTCCTTTCTTCACGAAAAGATTCCAGATCCCTCTTAATTCCTTCTATCCAATTATCAGCTTTCTTAGCAGCCATCTCCTAGGATCGGTGGCTCTAATACCAATTGATAGGATCCCTCAATCAAACTAGGATCCCACGAATTCTATTATTAACCAAAAACAAAGAATTACAATAGTTTCTGGTTTAGAGGACCAGTACCTCCAGCCTATGGCTCAAGTTTTCTATTTGTTTCCTATCCCTTCCTCGAATAACATCCTCCCTTATATACTAAGTATTTACTATTAACAAACTTGGGTTTCCTAACAACCCATGTTGGATAGTTAGTAACCTCTCTAACTAATCTCAACAGATAACCAACTAATCAACTAATTTCTCTTGCTGCCCAGCTTTTCCCTTCTTCCGCCTAACATACACTCGGGTTATGTTAGGTCTATCAGAATGCCACTTCCTGAATTGGCTAGAGAACCAGAATTGTTGATTAAAAATTTTGATTTGATGTGTGAACATAGACGGAAGGACGATATTAATAATAAATACATAGGTGAAAAGTTGATTTTTTTCATCAAGATGAGGAAGAAAACACCTGTATGAGATAATATGGACATATCATATGCAAGTGCTACTAAGGAGACATGAAGAAATGAGAGAGAGCAGCAATGAAAAAGCATGCAGATGCCCAAAAGTAACTTGGATACGGAAAATAATTTCTAATGTACTTTAAGAGATATGAATTTTTTTAGACATGATTTTCTAAAAGGATTGATAGGCTGACTTGTAGTTATGTACTAGCTAATCTAACTAAGGCAAGCCTCAGTCTATCAGCAGTGTTGCCACTGCCGTTGCTCTGCTAAATCCAAGTCACTTTCAGAGTGCTCATATATTCAGAGGTGTTTTCCACTGCACTACCTTATTTGACAATTCATAGCCCAAGTAAACGGGAGATTAATAGGTCATTTGATTTCCCAAAGTTCTTTCATGCAGCATATAAATGCTCAAACATCATATTGGAACACAAATCATGTGTCAAGGTATTCTTGGTAGCATTGGTGTTAATAGGGTGGTAGAGAGATGGGAAAGGCCTTACCAAGAAGAGGAAAGGACCACTATCATCAAACTTTCGGATGTCACATCTTGGCAATGCCTGTTGACACCTTACAATTTCTTCTTGATTTGTAAGCAATTGGTCCTTTCCACTAAAAAGCAGATGCAACGATATTAAGGAACAGTTATGTGCAAAAATAATAACAGATTAAGGACCTTACATAGGGACACTCATTAAGACCACCAAAGGAAAATAAAGCACCTAAGATAACCAGGAAAAGTAACAGAAACAATCATCTCTTTATCCATTCAAAATAATGTAGGAGGAAGAAAAATGAGAAGTATTAGATGATGCTGCCAATCAATATGGCAATTTCTTAAGTATATATCTCATAAGGCATGTGTAAAATATTATATTCATTACAATTCTTTCCAAATAATTAATTGACTCGAGTCATTCTTGAATTCTACGAAGCAGAGCCAGGCATCACATACTCATCTGAATTCAATCTGTTCATGCAGTGCTACAAAGTATAACTGAAAATTATTAAGTCTAGGTTAAGACCCCCCATAGGTAAAGAACAATGAATGACTCCGTGCAACTAAATTATTAAGCTTAGATCCAGCCAAAAGAGAAATGCAATTGCTCCACTGCTGGACAAAGCAGTGAAGCACTATACCCTGGATAAAGAGGGTGGTCCAGAGAATAAAAAGAAAATCAATTATTCTTAAAATCAACATTCTTAAGACTAAAAAGTTGAGTTGCAATATGTTTACCCAAAATGTCATGTCCTATTCCACTTAAGAAAACTACAGTAATCCCTCATATTACTTTTATTCCAAGAGAAGCCTCACAGCAAGAATTTTAAAAACCAGCTAGTTGCAAGAATCCTAAAAACTTTTTCCACTTCGTGATTTCATGAATCAGCATGAATAAGCCAAACAGAAGTTTCTCAATAATTTGTTGACTATCAGCATGCAAATCAGAACTCTAAAGAGGAAGATATATTGTAGGAACCTTATAAGTACAAGTGTCTCTGCTTTGACAGCATGGATGCGGGAATTTGCGTACATCGAAGCCGATTTAAGCATCTCAAGTTTCCAAATTAGTGTTTCCTTTGGTAGAATATCGTTGAGAACCTGTATATTTGTGTACTATCATTTACTAGCAAAAGAAAAGTGGATGAAAGGATAGAAACATAATATAAAAATTTAGGCAAGTCCTTATGTCAAAGAAGATGCTGCTAATTTATCAAAATCATGAAACACACTGAACCAAGAACACGAAGGCTGGCTGACTAAATGAAAATATTTGCAACATGTACTGTTTGTTAGTCCATTGAGAAATCAATTGGAGTCTCACAGAGAAATAAGACGACATCATGAGAATGTCCCTTGGTAGATCCCCAACTGTTTGCTGTGGAGAAAATCCATTTTCTGAACTTGATTTCAGCATCCTCGAAGGCTCACCTATTTATAATGGCATGAACATGATGGTATCAGAAGAAAGTTTTTACTTGAGCATTCTCAAAGTTCATCTATGAAACCCCACCCCATTTGCAATATAAGTAATGCAGTAGTACAATAGAAAAAGTGCAATGATAGTTGACTTGCTGCAGGAAATCGTAGCCTGACACTACCTATTTACAATTATCACTGTTAAATCCATTTTCCTCGGACAAGATATGCCATAACTGCCTCAAGATTTACGTATCACATGGAAGCCAATAAAATGTATTAAGTTTATTAAAAATATAAAAGGAATATATCAACAGTTTCCTAGAGTGCACATGCTAAGCGAATTATACGTTCAAATCATGAAGGAACGACCAGATAGCACATGTTAATAAAATAAAACTGTCATATTTTACTCCAAAATCCTATCCACTTGAAACAACACCACACCCCTCCCACCTCCCCCCCCCCAAAAAAGAAAGATATTTAAGCTCATAGAAGATCTATGAAGAGTGTTACAGTTGTTAGGATTGAGTTTTGGAATTTTATGAAATTAGTTAGGAAGTTATGAATTTAGTAAAATGAAATACTTGAAGGTTTCTTTCAAGAATCCTCCTTGTTTGTCTTTGACTCGAACTAAAAACAATTTCATTTCTTTCAATTGTTCCTATGATCAAGATCTTAACAATGGCATTCTTGTTGAGATAACTGATGGAAACTGAACAATTATGCATACAAGTACTAGAAACATTAAAGGAATTAAAAGAAGACATGCATCCAGTTGAAGAAAGTTATAAGCATATATCAGAAACAATTATTGAATGTATGGAAGAAGAGTAATTAATAGGCCAAAAAGAAGAATATGTCACACCAACTAGAGAAGCTATGGATGAAGAAAAATTTCAAGAAACAATTCAACTTGATAATGATATTGAAGAAGTGAAGGGAATTGTGCAAGATCTTGATATGAAAAATGCAAAAGAAAACATTGTCATGGAAGTGCATAATCAACAAATTTCGGAGAAAGAAAATAGATATAATGTTGCAGTAAAGTGTTTTCAAGAATGTCATCGAGAATCAACCAATCTCAAGTTACAGTCAGTAACATTCACCAAAATAAAAAAAAAAAAAAGAGTTAATAACAGTATCACAATACCAATGGCATTCAAAGCAACTGTTATGATCAAGAACTTAATGATTTCGCAATTAGTTATGGATGCTATGTTGTGTGGTATGGTTTCTATCCAACCTTGCTCATGGAATTCAATTTCTCAATGACAACTTTTATGCTCTTAGTGAAGTTGATGATTTTTTTTGTTTTATTAGATGGAATTACTTAAGATTTTCTTTTTTTCTTTTCTTGATTTCTCTAAACCTTGAGGACAAGGTTTTTGTCAAGGATGGGAGATATTGTTATAATATTTATGATTGAGTTTTAGAATTTTATGAAATTAGTTAGGGTGTAATGAATTTAGTAAAATTAGTTAGGTCAAATAGTTACAATTGGTTACAATTAGTAGGGTATGTTTAGAAATTAGTTTTCATAGGAAATAATATAAATAGTATTACGTAAAAACAAAATGCATCTACTAATCTAATGTATAAATGAAATACTTGAAGGTTTCTTTCAAGAATCTTTAGGAGTTTTTCTTTGACTCAAACTAAAGACAATTCCATTTCTTTCAATTGTTCTTACAACTGAGCTACACAAGATCTTAACAAAGAGTTCTGTAATTAAGAAGATCGATGAGCATTCAAGCTGATTATGGTCACAAATTTATTTATAGTCACCAATCACCACTCAAACTGAAGCACATGTGCAGATAGCAAGCATAATAGAAGAAAGAAAGTCGAACCTGTCATCAAGCTCAGCAAGTATGGATGGCTGAGTGGGAACTGCTCTGGCATGAATCCGAGTAAAGGTAATAGAGGATGAATCGGCGATCTATCAAATGACAAGGCTGCAAAAAGAACAATGCAGATTTAGAAGGATATTGGCATCAGAAGAGAAGCTATAGTGGCAAGGGGATGTCCTCTCTACCTACTCTATCACTTTCAATAAATAGTTAAAAGAGTAAAAGATGTTCCAGGCAAGCAATTGGTGTATTGCTCTACTGCTTTGTGATTGTCACGGACGTGTCCTATTGCTCCATATCTTTAAACAGACTTATTACTTTCTTAAAAAAAAATATCAATCTCAATCTCAATACTACTGTTTGGAACTTTTCTCACCTGGATTGGCCAGAATTAGCGCAAGATCAAGGTTGGGGTTACGAGCAGCAACAGCTAGTGCAAGGCATGCTCCAAGTGATTCCCCAACAACATATATAGGTCTATTTGGTGCACGGCTGCTCTCTGATTTAACTGTCTTCTCGACGAATTTCACTAGTCCTGGACCATGAAAATTTACAAAAATTAAAAAAATATTTTCACTCCATCAATGAGACTCCTCCCAATTGAAGGAAGTAAATATAAAGTAGTATATATATATATAGGCTAAGCAGGCTCTCAGGTTACAAGAAGGAGACCTGTAAATGTTGTTCGATCCCTCACCGGAATGTGTAAGCACCAAATGTCAAAAATCCTTCATTCAGGCAAAAAATAGTTAGCTTTATAAATGCTAAGGATAACAGACTGATGCATCCAATGTTGAACTCAACAACTTCCTACAAAATCAAACAGCCTCCACAACCCAGTAAACTTATAAGTACCAAACCAAGCAAAAGGAAACAGCAAGCAAAATTCATGTTAAGGAGGAAACTGAGGTACTTCTCATTAATATTTAAAACTACACCCTTCTTTTTTATTATTATTATTTTTTTCCTTAAATTTTTTCTTTTATCCTTCTTTAAGTTGCTGTTACTGAGTCACACCAGAATGCCATTTTGCAACTTCAAGGTGTCAGCTCTAGTTACTGACAATGCATGGCCTGCTCTGCGGGATGGTCTCATCTTTTGGGTATATTAAGTTCTTCTTGCTAGCTATGTCTAATGCTGGGATCTCAGTGTACACAAAAGAATATATTAGTTATGATTACTTATAATATCTTTGAAAATACTTAGGACAAAACACTTAATTTCATCATTTCAGAAATATATAGTGTTTAATGGGATGGACAAATTTTTCTGTCATTTCACTTTCTCCCCGGCCCATTGGTGTTATTGTTACCTATTTTTCTATAATGCGTGTTGAATATCATAAAATTTACATTTCTATTCATACATAGCAACACGCAATGGGTAGGAATAGCACTGTGAGACTAGCGATATAAGAACTTTAAAATTATCCAAATATAGTGTTTGATCTTTTAAAAAATCCTCATATGTGTGACTTTATTTTGGTTAAAAAAAAAATTGCTTTTCATAACCTAAACATTGTAAAAAATAAGAAGAAAAAACTACATGAAGCAATCATACTATCGGAGTTTCTGGGTTGGCAATTCCATTTGTGATACAATAGTATCACTAAATTTCAATATGATTCGAAATAGGATTCATAGAGATGGAATCCTACACAGCGTGACATATTTAACCTAAATATAATAAAAACGCTAGACGCATGAACAGGAGAAAAAAAAACACCTGAAAATATATATGGTCTTTTATCTAATTTTCTCTAATTTGGTTTGAAAATTTTTCGATCCATCAAATCGAAAGTTAGTAATTAGTTTGGAGGAGAGCAACCCAAAAAGAAAAAAGAAAAAAAAAATCAAATCAAATTGTTTTAAAAAATGAAATAATATTTTACTTGCAATTGAAAATATTCTAATATTGTAAGTATACAATTAATTGTTAAGATACATTTAAAATTTCTTAATTATATGAATATTTACTTTAGCAACTTCTTATAAAATGTTAATGCATTTGTTACTAAAAGAAGCTAGAAGTTCTGATATGAGATTGTGCATCATGAATAGAACCTGACCAAACCGAAAAAGTTCCTAAATCGAACTGTGCAATTTATTTTACAGTGATATAAAGCTAGCCATATTTTTATGGTTTATTTCGTCCAAATATTCTTTTCCACATGAATATTTTTTAATATTTTATTTTTGAACTATGCAGTTAAAGTTAATATATGATTGCATGTATTTTTAACGTAAGAAAAACCACATCACCACAAATCCATTGCTTTCTTAATTGTTTTATATATGCTTCTCTATTCAATTTCAAAATAATTAAAATCTCTAATTTTTTTTTAATAATAAAATCAACATCCTACGTGCAAACAAAAAATAAAAAATAAATAAACGTACTGTGTCTAATTTATCGAATTCTTGGCCTCGCATGGAAGCACCCCGGACCGGCCATTAGCCACAACCACAACTAAGCATAGATTGCATATCAAAAACGAAATAAAAACCAGTATTATTAACACTTAACACCAAGCAATGAATAATAGACATACTTTGCTAGCTTTGGGTATTGCAACACCAGTCCCGCTCCGGTACCGTCGATTCCTACAGGTTTTTTTTTTTTTTTTCACCGCATTAATAATATAAATATTCACTCAAATGGCTTGCTTTTTAAATTAGAATTTTACACGAGATAAATCAAAACGATGTAGTATAAAGGTTAAATTTAATTTTAAATTCAAGCTCAACTTAAAAATAGTGGTCAACAAGCTCAAGTTAAGCTCAATTCAATTAAGCTTGATTTAGGTCAACAGTGTAAAAGGCTATTATTATTCTAATTAAAATAATACCAATAACTAAATTCAACTTAATCTCAACTTATATTAAACTTAGCTCAAGTTTTATTAGACTTGTACTATAGTCAAATCAAACTTTATAAAACTCGAACTTCACTCAATAAACTACTTAAATAGTTTGGAGTCAACTCGAAAATAAGTAAATATCAAATCAAATTCAAGTAAATTTTTTGTTTTGGATAAATAAAATTCAAGTAAGTTTATCTCCCTATTTTGAAAATAAATAGATATATAACAAATAACAAGTGAAAGGTAAAAATACAGCATGGCATCATGTAAGAGAGATACAATGAATTTAATTTGAATTTGAAAAATGTAAAATGATTTAAGGACAGGAAAATAATACAGATTGCATTACAATGTACAAGCTAATTTCAATACAATCCGGCGCTTTAAGCACAAACAGAGAGTGACAACACTTTACTGTCTCCCCCACCCGGAAAAAGTTTGATCTTTTTAAAGAAGATCTCGAAAAGCATACGCTCATGGAACCTTTTGTACTAAATAAATCAATCATTTTTTACTTATTAAAGAACCGATTTTTTTTTTTTTTTTATAGTATATAAAGACGGCCGCCCAACTTTCTTTTGGCTCCATTCATTTCTTCAGCAAAAGCCACTAGAGTCTAAAAAATATTATCTTAGAACAATATATATATAATCTTTATGTGATGATGGGATCCAAATAATTGTTCACAACATATTATGAATTATTCAGATAAGGGCATCGAAATTCTAAAATTTAATAATATTTTTTTATCAAATCATAGAGAAATAATTATTTTTCCTTTTCCAATAATTATAATAAAAATTTAAACATAATCCATCCATCCACTCAAATACCACCAACCTTAACATAGAACACATAATAATAATTGTTGCTTTAATTAAATGCAACCCATAGTAATAACATGTTTGAATAATAGCATTTATATTTCTAGACACAGGTACAGTCCACCTCATCATTATTTTATAAAGAAAAAGATTTCTTCAATTTATAATTTAATATGGGTTCTCAAAATATATATATGTAGAGAGAGAGAGAGAGAGAGTTTCATTAGCAAGTTTGTAAGAAAAAGCTGAGCTGAGCATGAAACGCCCATGTGATATTTGTTCTTGTACTAACAAAATGAAAACAAATGACATACATGTAAAATATGGATTCCATTAATACTATTAGCCAAAAACTTAATAAATAAATAAATAAATTGTCGCTACCACATCAAACTTCTGTTCCAGGTCCATTATATTCGTTAGAAGGAAATTGACACATAGAGTAGACAGGGACAAAACAATTATGAATCCAAGAAAAATCAACTATTTTGGCCAAACACAAAAAAATAAAAATAAAAAGAGGAAAATCAACCATGTCATACGGCATGCTTATTTACCCGGCTAATGGTTAATCGACACATTTGTCAATCACAACCACACAAATATATTGGGCTACCATTTTCACGGTACAATTTCAACTCTACCATCATTTTTTATGATGCTTATTTCGATCGCATCCCTTTTCTTTTTTTTTTTGGGATTGATTTATTTTTTTATTAATTTATATATTTATAATAACAATTTTTTAATAATTAATAATATAAATTAACAATAAAATTAAATATTAAGCTAATTCTATTAAAATAATAAAAGATAAAATATCTTTTATATTATCTATTTTTATTAATATTTAAATAAATTATTTAACATGTATCTAATTTATTTATATTTAAATATAAAGTCGAATGATTTAGTCTTTTTAACAATAATATAAATATGTTTGCAATTGTATTTTTATTATTATTTTATTTAATTTCCATTTTATTCTAATAAAATATTTATATTCAAATAAAATAAGGCAAACTGTCCAAATATTTCAGACCATTTCTCTTTCACCAAAAACATTACCGTAACGATTTTTTTTATCTCCTCGATATTAATTGTATATTTTATGAAAAAATTAAAATAAAAAATATGTATCATCTTAATAAGAACATTGTTCTAAAGTAAATAGTTTTTTCAATGATTTCAAAACTACAAATATTTCCTGAGTACTTAATAACAAATCCTTAAAAAATAAAATAAAATAAAAAATATGAATGCGATTCATCTTAAGAGTTGAGAGAAGCGATTTACCTGGCAAAAAGAGAAGCAACGGGGAATCATCCAAACGCGAACAGCACTCCAGCGGAGAAAACCAGCGAGGACCTCCACCCTCCGATCTCACCAATTCCTTTGCCAGTTCAAAAAAATGATTCAATCTCCACCGTCCGTTTATGACCTTCACGTCTTCCATGAACGGCCCGGACGACTCTCTCTCGCTCTTATTATCGTTACTCTCTGCCTCCCACGACTGTTCTCCCATCTTCCCCTTCACGTGCTTCTCATTTCGTTCCATGTCACTCGGCCTGTACTCATGAGTCGTCGTGAATGAGGCGCGCTCAGTGGGAGCAGCATACCGGCGAGTGGTGATGGTCACTGGATCGCGTTTTGCAGTTAAGGAAGTTGAAACGGTTGACCGTTGAATCAGAGGAAAGTAACCGGAAGCGATATTCACACAAGCTCCAGTGGCCGCCATTTCCATTATCGAGATTCACACAGGGGAGAGAGAGAGAGGGGTTTGGAAAAATTTTGGTGCTGGCGTGTCTTTATGTTTGCAAGGGATTTTATTTTTAATGTAGGGACAAGCACTTGTAAGAAGACAGGAAGCAAATAAATCCTTATTCAATGTATCTTGCATTTACGGAATACTATTTTAAAAGAACATACTATACGTAACCATGGTGGATATTTTCGAGTAAAATAAAAAATCAATCTTTGATTTTATCTCTAATTTGATGAATTGTACAATTTCCCAATTGCTTGATTATGTTCGACTGAATCTTTATATCCCATCTATGACAACTATAAATAAAAAGTTAAACCTTAAATCTAGTGGTATGGATATAGTTTCTCGAGAAAGATCGATAGGTTTAAATCCTCCTTTTTAATTATAATAAATAAAAAACTATTAATAAGTCAAACTAATAAAGTTATATGTGTCATAAATATTGAGTTACTTCTATAAATATAAATAAAAAAGAGATAAACCTAAAATAAGTTTTTAAAATGTTGAACATGGTTACAATTAACTCTCGGAAGATTTGAGGATGGAGCAATTTTGCAAATTCTATAAAAGTAGAAAGAAAAGGAAAAGAAAATAAAAATGTATGTAAATTAATATTTAAAAGTTGTAATAAAGGAGGGGCTTACTCTAATCCTTATCCAAACTCATATATTCATGGATGTATTAAATGGTTAATGGTTAATAATAACTAGTAAATTACAAATAGTAGGTGGTAATATATAATAATTTAAACATGGATTTAGTTAAGTGGAACCTTTATATTATATCAATTCAAAACTAGTTATTTAAATCTAAAAACATATTATGTGTTTCTAAGGAAAATATATAGAGGATGTAGAAGAGAAGTTTAGCTCTCAAGCATATAAGCCAAAGGGTTCCAACTTCCACACACCTACAAACTATAATTGCTTATATATCCTTTATCCTTTCTTTAAATACTAACTTGAGCATCAAAATCTTTACACCTAAACATCCCCCGATACCTCGAAGTCTTACTTTCTTTTGCATATTCATATGCATGCCAACCCAAAACTCTTCAGTTAGGCCCAAGCCCAAGTTGTTGCCACCTCTACAAGGTGAGGGGGAGACTTAAAGGGTTCTGTGCCTGTCAACTATTTCTCTTGATTAGCTTAGTTGAAGAAAAAGATAAAGAAGTATCTTCCCTCTTACCTTAATGAGAGAGGACTTGTTTCATGAGAAAGTTACAAAGAAAATTGAGACTATTGAGAGCTTTAAGGGTGCAAATGAGAATTTTGAGACTTTGGTAAAAGAATTATAAAAATGTGCATCTCCTTTTATAGGAGAGAGATCTTGGAAAAGGTGATGAGCACTTGAAAGGACGTGACCTTTTGCGTTATGAACTCCTAAGTTTTATTTCACTTGGAAAGCCATGCATGTGCCCTAGCACATAAATGAATGAACCAAATTAACTAGAAAAAAAGCTGCAACTATATTGTAATGTGGTGTGAATTGAGATAAATTTTCTATTTCTTTGATTCAATATTATACAAGTTTATATACACAACCTAGGCTATAAATAAGGAAATGAGATATTTTTACAAAGGAAAAAAATAATTATAAATTATTTCTAATATCTACGTCATTATTCCATAACACTTTCCCTTAAGCTAGAGCATAGATGCTAATCATACTTAGCTTGCTACAAAGATAATTAACTCAAGGTCCATTTAGAGCCTTTATAAAGAGATTTCCTAGTTACTTCTAAATCTTCACATATCCTATAGAGATCAAATTTTGTTGCACCTTCTCACAAATAAAATGACAATCAATCTTAATGTGGTTAATTTGCTCATAAAACACAAGATTTGATGCAATATGAAGTGTAACTTAGTTATCACACCACAACTTTGCTAACATTGAAACTTTAAGCTCAACCTTAGTCAGTAACTGATATATCCATAATACTTTACAAGTAGATTGAGCCATAACTCTATATTATGATTCTGGACTTGATTTAGACACAATATCTTGTTTTTTGCTCTTCCATGAAACCAGATTTTCACCAAAGAAAACACAACGGCCAATAATAGATTTCCTATTAGATTTAGATTTTGCCTAATTTACATATGAAAAACACTATATGAGAGTGACCATGATTCTTATACAGTATACCTTGTCTAAGAGCACTTTTCAAATAGCACAAAATATGTTTCAATGTAACCTATTGATGAATTGTTAGTGAAGATACAAAATAACTCACAACACTAACAAAATATGTATTAAGACTAGTTACTATAAGATAGTTCAACTTTCCCATCAATCTCTTGTACCTCTCAAGATCATCAAATAAATCTCCATACTTGGTGAGATGTAAATTAGGTGGCAATTGAGTACTACATGGTTTTGCACCTAACTTTCCTATCTCTATTAACAAGTCAAGCACATATTTCTATTGAAATAAGAAAATATCTTTCTTCCTCCTCATCACCCCAACTCCTAAAAAAAACTTCAAAGACTCTAAATCCTTAGTGTAGAACTAGCTTTGAAGAAATGTCTTGAAAGAAGATATTCTTATACCATTAATTCCAATAATAATGATATTATCTACATACACATCAAAAAGGATAATGCTGAATGAAGAGGGTTTATAAAACACTGAATGATCAAACTTATTCTTTGTCATTTTAAACCCTTCAACTACTTTACTAAATGATACGAATCACGCCAACCCGTGACGAAACCCAATACCAATATGTTCGAAAAATTCGTTGCCTAAGACGCCCAAACACCTAAAGTGGAAACCGCGACCCGTTGTCTATAAGCGAGACAAGAACCTTGGTATAAAAATGAAGACGCCACAATCGGGATGAAAGACCGATTGATAAGTCGGGATGAACGCCACGGAAATCAATCCGATAAGTTCGATTTAGTTCTTGAAGAACCAAGAGAGGTGCCTCTCAAAAGTGTTTAATGTTCAAATATGTATATTCTTAGTTGTTCTAAACCCTAGGAGCTTTTATACTAGGGTTACAATTCGTGTAAAAACAAGTCCAAAACGACGTAGTTTAGTTAAGTGACATAAAAACGCGAAACAGAACAAGCTGGTCGATAGGGGATACACGGCCTATGTACACGCCCGTGTACTTTGGCCGTGTACTTGTCCTGTGCAACTTCTGGCAACATACACGCCCGTGTACTTTGACTGTGTATCTTTCTGTGCAACTTCTGGCAACATACACGCCCATGTACTTTAGCCGTGTATCTTTCTGTGGATTTGCTTGACTCCATATACGGCCGTGCCTTTTAACCGTGTATGATTCTAGGCAATCTTGAGAGTCCTACACGGCCGTGCCTTGAAAGTACACGCCCTCTTCAACCCGTGTCCGGTGTGACTTGTATAAGAGCAAGGGTCTTCCCATGGTTGTTCCAATCCGTTCCAACTTCATGATTGACCCAATCCTTCTCGGCTTCATGGACATCCTTTATCAACCCGTTAAGTGCTTCCTTGAGTTGTTTTGCTCGATTTCTTATGATCGGTCCAGGCGGCACTTCAAGAGGATCCACATTTCTTCTTCCGGCTTGGCTCTCATCCCGGATCTCATCATTCCCCTCCTCTTGAAAAGGATTTGTCCTCAAATCATTTCCTACATCAAATGGACTCAGATCAGTAACATTAAACGTGACACTTACTGGATACTTACCTGGTAAATCTTTCTTGTATGCTATATCATGGATGTATTCAAGAATTTGAATTGGTCCATCGCCTCTAGGAAGTAATTTAGATCTACGCTGTACGGGAATCTGCTCTTTGCGCATGTGAACCCAAATCCAATCTCCAGGTTCAAAAACAGCTTGTTGACAACCCTTGTTGGCTTGTTTTACATACTGCTCCGCTCTTCGCTCAATATTTAGCTTTCTCACGAAATCTGTCTTAGAATCAGCTTCAAAACTCACAAACTTGTTAGGTTGCAATGGCAATAAATAAATAGTAACCAATGGGTTTAAACCATACACAATCTCAGATGGTGAACAATGAATAATGCTATTTAAAGCCCTATTACATGCAAACTCCACAAATGGTAGGCAATCCTTCCAAGTCCTAATGTTCTTCTCTATGATTGCCCCTAACAATTGAATTAAAGTCCTGTTAACCACATCAATTTGCCCATCAGTTTGTGGGTGACAGATAATCGAAAACATTCGTTTAGTTCCCAACTTTTCCTATAATACTCTCCAGAAATGACTAAAAAATTTCTCACCTCGATCACTAACAATGCTTCTAGGTATACCATGCGGACGCATTACCTTTCTAAAGAACAAATCAACAATGTGTATAGCATCATCAGTTTTATGACAAGGAAAGAAATGAACCATTTTAGAATTCCTATCCACAACCACAAAAATAGAATCTCGACCATGCCTTGCCCTAAATAATCCTAACACAAAATCTATGGAAATGTCTATCCAAGGCTCATGAGGAATGACACTATACTCATATAACCATTCTAAGAAGTCATCTAAACAAGGAATGGGATGACGATACTTTACCGTAATGTTGTTGATGGCGCGGCAGTCAACACACATTTTCCATGATCCATCCTTCTTAGGCACCAAAATCACGGGCATTGCACATGGACTCATGCCTTCTCTCACGTATCCCTTCTCCATTAATTCATCAAACGGCCTTTGGAGTTCCTTCGAAAAGACATCTTCAAAGTCCTGCACAAGAGACACAACCACACTAGGCAAAGCATTAGATAATTCGTTAGTAATCAAACATATTTCCTTGAAAACCAGCAACAACATAGGTTGCCTCATCACTAACGCTCTCCTCATTACACTCGCTCTTGCCACACAACTCTCCTTTTGCAAGGCTGCCCTCTCCTTTTCACTCACCACCAAAGTTGACTCCCCTTCAACTTGGCCTCTCACACTCTTTCCAGCCTTCCTCTCCTTTTCCTTTTGATCTTGACTTTTATATTCCTTTTTCTTCTCATTGTCTTTTGCTCTCTCACTCTCACTCTGCTTTTCACTCACCTTGTGTTTTGCAAATGACTGTTGTAGTTGCAACTGATCCTCATACACTTGTTTAGGTGTTAAAGGTTTAAGATTAAAGCTCTTCCCTTGGTGAACAAGCGTATACTTGTTAGAAAAGCCATCATGCACAACCTTCCTATCAAATTGCCATGGCCTCCCCAACAACACATGACATGCTTGCATTGGCACTACATCATATAACACCTCATCCTCATACCTACCAATGCGAAACCCAATCAAGGCTTACTTACTCACCTTAGTCTCACCACTATCATTCAACCACTACAATTTATATGGATTAGGGTGTCTAACAGTTTTGAGCCCCAACCTCTCAACAATAAAATTGCTCACTACATTGGTGCAACTCCCTCCATCAATGATCAAACTACAAATGTGATCTCCTAAATAACATTTAGTATGAAATATATTTTCTCTTTGCACCTCTTCTTCTTCCTTCACCTGCACATTCAAAGCTCTCTTCACTATCGCCATTAGCCTTCCCATTGCAGGCTCCTCATCATCACTAGCATCCTCTAATGGTGGCATATCATCTTCTTCACTATCCCCCTCAGTCTCATACTCACCATCATCACGCAAAATCATCACACGCCTATTTGGACATTGACTAGCAATATGGCCTCTACCTTGACATTTAAAGCATCTAATATCATGATTTCTAGAAGTAGAAGATTCAGGGTTACCTTGATTACCAGAAGTAGAACCCGCTTGCCTCAGCTCTCCTTTTGGTTTGGTGGGTAAAGGCTTTTCTTCTTTCTTCCATTGATTAATCTTCCAAGTGGATGAACCATTACCCTATTGAAATCGTGCACTATTACTACCCTTCCGCTTGTGCTAGTTCTCAACCTTTATAGCCATGTGAACCATATCCTCCAATTCTACATAATGCTGCAATTCAACCACATTTTGGATTTCTCTATTCAACCCAGCAAGAAATCTAACCATTGTAGCCTCTCTATCCTCCTCTACATTCGCCCTAATCATAGTGACTTCCATCTCCTTGAAATACTCATCTACACTTCGGCTTCCTTGCCTAAGAGTTTGCAACTTGTTATGCAATTCACGATAGTAATACGCAGGCACAAACCGCTTTCTCATCACTCTTTTCATCTCTTCCCAAGACTCAATAGGTGGCTCGCCACTCCTTCTCCTATTCAACATTAGTTGATCCCACCACACTATAGCATAATCCGAAAACTCAATGGCAGCAAGTTTTACTTTCTTTCTCCCACTATAGTTGTGACAATCAAATACCATCTCCACCTTTTTCTCCCATTTTAAGTACGCCTCGGGACCATTCTTCCCTTGGAAAGGAGGAATCTTCATCTTTATGCTACTCAATTGATCATCCTCTCTATTCCTATCTCCTCTATCTTCCTAATCTCTAGTTCCTCTATTCCGACCACTATATCCTCTATAACTCCCGACAAAGGCTCATCAAAATCATCATCCGACATTTCATCTCCACCCCTCGGTACTCTCCTAGAACGACTCTCCCTCTTACGCCCTTGGAATACGTTTATGGATTGCTCTAGTCTTTGCTCTACCGTCTCATGAATTTGTTCCATTCCCTCTTGGAACATCCTCTTCATTTCTCCCCTCAATGCCTCAATTACTAACCTAGCATCAAACCTTCCCCTCTCACCTTCTGGAGAATGTTGCCTCGACATAGTTCCTATAGAAAAGATTAGTACTGACACAAATGTATATATAATTAAACCTCACGATACACTCCCTTACGTGTTTCGCTTAAATGATGATATGACACAGTCACTCATGTATTCTCACAAACAACGATGATATCACTCACCAATTTCCTCTTCTCAATTCTCTTGGAACTAACCCAAACTACACCAATTTCCTTCCGTAGAATTCAAAACCAACTCTAGGGTTCGTAAAATTTTCCTCTATTTTTCTATCCGAATTTTTTTTTTGTCTTTATTTTTGGCTTTTGATCACGTTTCTCTTTGCTTTTCTTTTCCCTTCTTTTTTTTTTTTTTACAATCAACTAGTAAACACTACACTATCAAAAGACAATTAATATTGCGGAATTGAACACGATAATTGATATGAACGATTGGAGTTAGGGTTTTTGATATTACCTTCCTCAACCGAACTTGATGTTTTTGACAAATCTAAGCTCTGATACCAAATTGATACGAACCACGCCAACCCGTGACGAAATCCAATACCAATACGTTCGGAAAATTCGTTGCCTAAGACGCCCAAACACCTAAAGTGGAAACCGCGACCCGTTGTCTATAAGCGAGACAAGAACCTTGGTATAAAAATGAAGACGCCACAATCGGGATGAAAGACCGATTGATAAGTCGGGATGTACGCCACGGAAATCAATCCGATAAGTTCGATTTAGTTCTTGAAGAACCAAGAGAGGTGCCTCTCAAAAGTGTTTAATGTTCAAAGATGTATATTCTTAGTTGTTCTAAACCCTAGGAGCTTTTATACTAGGGTTACAATTCGTGTAAAAACAAGTCCAAAACGACGTAGTTTAGTTAAGTGACATAAAAACGCGAAACAGAACAAGCTGGCCGACAGGGGATACACGGCCTGTGTACACGCCCGTGTACTTTGGCCGTGTACTTGTCTGTGCAAATTCTGGCAACATATACGCCCGTGTACTTTGACCGTGTATCTTTCTATGCAACTTCTGGCAACATACACGCCCATGTACTTTAGCCGTGTATCTTTCTGTGGATTTGCTTGACTCCATACACGACCGTGCCTTTTAACCGTGTATCTAGCCGTGTATGATTCTAGGCAATCTTGAGAGTCCTACACGACCGTGCCTTGAAAGTACACGCCCTCTTCAACCCGTGTCCGGTGTGACTTGTATAAGAGCAAGGGTCTTCCCATGGTTGTTCCAATCCGTTCCAACTTCATGATTGACCCAATCCTTCTCGGCTTCATGGACATCCTTTATCAACCCGTTAAGTGCTTCCTTGAGTCGTTTTGCTCGATTTCTTATGATCGGTCCAGGCGGCACTTCAAGAGGATCCACATTTCTTCTTCCGGCTTGGCTCTCATCCCGGATCTCATCACTAAATTTACTAAACCAAGCTCAAGGACTCTACTTTAAACCACATAGTTATTTCCGAAGATGACAAACTTACCCATTCTCCCACTGAGCAACAAATGTAGGTGGTTGCTTTATATAATTTTCTCCTATAGATCACCATGTAAGAAGGCATTCTTTATGTCTAGCTAATACAATGGCCTTTCATTAATAACTTTCACAGACATGAACAAACTAACAAACATTAATTTAGCCATAGGAGAGAAGGTATCAAAATAATCTACACCACAAGTCTAAGCATAGCCCTTAGCAATGAGATGGGCTTTAAGTTGAGCGACAGATCCATTAAGATTGACTTTAACTACAAACACCCATATACATTTGGTAGCCTTTTTACCTAAAAGTAAACTAACCAAATCCTAAGTACCACTAGCATCTAAAGCATTCATCTCTTCTATCATTGCTATACGCCAACTAGGATGAGATAAGGCCTCATGAACAATTTTAGGAATGGATATAGTATCAAGAGAGGCAACAAACGAACATGAAGTAGATGATAAGTGATCATATGACACAAATGATGAAATAGGGTAAGTTTATTGTCATTTACCTTTGTGAAAAGAAATTAAGAGATCAAGATCATTGTCTATTAGATTAGATGCTAAAGAAGAAACCAGTGTTGGGCATGTGATAGGAAGATTATGATGCCTAGTATACACATGACAAATTGGTGGATGAGATAAAGGTGCGGCAAATTCAACATTTGGTAACTAATAGGTAATGTGGTAAACCAATAAATCATTGTTATCTCCCTTACTATTAGTAGGCTCAGATGAAGTAAGAAAGAAAAGACAATGTTCCATAAAGGTGACATCAACTGACACGAGAAATTTATTAAGACTAGAACGATAACACAAATATCCTTTTTGTAAATGGGAATAACTTAAGAAAACACATTTCACAAACTTAGGGTCAAGTTTGGTGAGATGAAGACGAACATCTTGAACAAAACATATGTTGCCAAATATATAAGGCTTAATGGGAAATAAGAATTTTATGGCAAAAAGGATGCTATAAAGAACCTCACCCTTAAGGATCAATGATGGAAAATAGTTAATTAGGAAACATGTTGTGGAAATAGCTTCAGCCTAAAAGTATTTCATGAGTTTAAAATAAAAGTGTTCTAACTGTCTCAAGAAGATGCCTATTTTTTCTTTCAGCCACACCATTTTGGGATGACAATTGAAGATTGATGAACAATGCCATGTTTAGTCATATAAGTGTTAAACACATCGAATAAATATTCTTTGGCATTATCACCTCTCAAAATTCACACAGAAGTATTAAATTGTGTTTAAATTTCAACACAAAAGGTAGTAAAATGGGAATATAACATAGAATGATTTTTCATTAAATAATGCCAAGTCATTTAGGAAAAATCATCAATAAAAGTAACAAAATAACGAAATATAGTTTTGGACGTAATTAGACAAGGACCCAAAACATCTGAATGCACTAACTTAAAAGGAGCACTAGCTCTTTTATTAACATGAGAAACATAAGATTGACGATGATGTTTAACAAACTGACATGATTCACAATCTAAAGTTGACACACTATGGAGTTGAGGACATAATTTCTTCAAAGCAAAGAGAGAAGAATAGCCCAATTGAGAATGAGCTTCAAAAGGAGTTAAGACTCTTGAGCAAGTAATGGGTCAAGAGACATTCGCTTGAGTATCTAAAACATAGAGACCTCCCGATACATGTCCTTTAATAATAATCTTCTTTATCGAAAGATCCTAAAATAGACAATAATCGGGGAAAATGAGAAACAATAATTTAGAGCATGTGTCATTTTGCTTTTAGAAATTAAGTTAAAGGAAAAATCTTACAAACGATAGAGAAAGGAATGGAGTAAATTGAACACTACTAAGCCCAAGAATTGATGATCTAGAACCATCAGCCAAAGTGACCAGGGAAGAAAAGGTGTGTGGTTTAAAAATGGTGAAAAGACTAGGGTTACCAATCATACGATCAGTAGCACCTAAGTCAATGACCTAGTGTGAGGTGGAGGAAACTAGGCACTTATCTGGATTAACTGGCTCAACAACTGCAATGACAAGATAAGTTGAAGTTTTCAATGTCTCATGATACTAAAGAAATTTAACAAATTCATCTACAAATACATTAATTGTTTATTTAGAGGATGAACAATGTGTAGTAGAAGTAGCTACAATATGTGTTGAGTGAGACTTCTGAGTTTTGTTAAGTAGTTTTGATAGGTGCTCCTGGTGTAGGCACATTCAGGACAGTAATAGCATTCAACTTCCCTTGAGTCTTGACTTCGACTATTTCTTCTGTTGTAATTTTGAAGAGAGGATTTTGCAATTCTTGGTATATTATTGTGACTGACGAAAGCACTAGAGGTTGGAGCAGTAAAGACGACAGAAGTATTTGCTATTGTATGAAGAACTCTAGTGAAGACCTCATGTAGGGAAGAAATGTCAGTACTTGACAGAATATGAGATTTAGCAATCTCAAATTGAGGATTAAGTCTTAGAAAAATCATAATTACCATCTTCTCCCATTGTGATTGTTGCAGTTTGATATCAATACTAAATGGTAACAAAATATTTAATTCCCTATATGTCTTCTTAAATTTTATAAGATATGATTGAAGGGATTGATCATTCTATTCGAGATGATAAAATTCCTTACATACCTCATACATACAAGAGAGATTGCCTTTTCTAGAATATAGAAACTCTAAATATTCCATTAACTCTTTGACATACTTACAATGATTAATCAAACTAACTACCTCTGTATCAATACAATTTCTAATTTGCAGAAATAATTTAGCATCCTCTTTTAACCATTCCTTACAAGTACCATCAATTAGGGAATCATTAGTAAGATGATTATCTTTAGAAATACTCTTTAAGTATATTCTAACAATCTTATACCAATCTAGACAATTTAGATCAGTTAATTTATATTAAGTGATCTTATACATCATTGAAACGACATCAGCCATCACCACAGTCTTTTGTTCATCACTTATAGATGCCTAAATCAAATTCAAGTAGTCGCAAAAGAAGAGAAAACCCGAAACTAATCCCAAAAAGCTAGAACCATGCAAACACGCAAACCAAGGAAGAACCACAAGATGAAATTGTTGAATGACTTACAAAAGGCAAAGAGAAGTAGTTGGCAACATTGTATAAAGTGGTTAGAGGATGAAAGAGCTTTTCATGCGCCTTCACACGTCGATAAGATGAAACTACATCATGAACTTCTAGAGGCACATGAAGCTCATGTGCTGACTGGATCGGCGTTGGATTTCAGCAACACGTTCTCAATGAGGTAACATAACCTCTCCTAAGGGCGGTGAGAAAATATAATCTCCCTATAGGGGTGAACTACACACATTAGACCACCTAAGGTTGTTCACTGGGCAACGGATGAACACTAAGAAAAAAAAAAAAGAAAAGTTCTCAAGTAGCTCTAATGCCATGTAATGTGGTGTGAATTGAGATTAATTTTCTATTTCTTTAATTCAATATTATACAAGTTTATATACATAACTAAAGCTATAAATGAGGAAAGGAAATATTTTTACAATGGAAAGAAATAATATAAATTATTTCTAATATCTACATCCCTATTCTATAGCATATATCATCATACCCTCTTCGCAACTAATTTGTGCACCCAACATTAAATGCTTCAAAAGTGCATGCGTGTCTTAGAATGGATGCAAGACAAATCAAATTATAAATTAATGGGTGACAACTATCTAAGGAAGTGTAATCAACAAACAAAAATGTAGTAGATAAGACAATTCATCCATCTTACTAGTCTAAGGGTTGAGAAAAAACCTTACTCAATTGACCTCACTATTCAACAAAATTTTCCTATCAGTTTTAAATTCTGCCCTATTTGCATTTGAAAAACACACTATATGAGAGTGACCATGATTCTTATGCAGCTTACCTCATGTAAGAGCACTCTGCAAATAGCACAAAATATGTTCTAATGCAACCTAGTGATGAATTGTTGGGTGTCGAGTCTAATTTTTAAATCTTTTATTTATATTCCTAATCCGATTTACATTAGATCCTATGCTTACCTAATATAAATCCTCGACTTGAACTAGAAATTTTATTATTTGCTTGAAGTTGCCACCCAATTGAAGTTGGGAAAAATTATTGAATTAGAACTAATCGAGTGAATTAATTCTAATTTGGACAACTGATCAATGGAATCTCCTCTTTTTATTTAAAAAGAAGAAAGAAAAATCATATATTCTCAACTCAAGGGCTAACCTATTAAAACCCTAAAGTTGTCATCTTATCCTTCTAAAACTTAGACCATATTATAATATATTTTCCTCATTTTATTTTTATTTTAATTATATTATTTTTATACATATAAAAAAAAAGATATTAAAACAACTCATACTAATTTGGAAAATAATTTTTTATTTCTTTTTTAGAGTTGCCCCATAAGGATGCCTATGTACCTGCTATTCAAAATCAAACAAGCCGTTATTCGCATTTTATAAAAAGCTTTAGTGGATTAGTTCAAGTTTTAATTATGAAAATAGCTTTAGTTTATGTTTATTACCATTTTCAAGGTTTTGGAAAAGAATCTAAGCCTAAGCTTTATTACCTTGTTTTCTAAAAAATTTTTATTTAAGGAAAACCAACTTTGAAGTTATTTTGAAAAAATATTTTTCTAAGTGATAAAATAATTTATTAATCTATATTGTTAATTTATCTTTAATCCTAATCTTTATTATTTTATTTATTATTATTATTATATTATTTATTATTTATTTTATTTTATTTTTTATTATATTTTTTTTATTATTTTTATCATTTTTTATTTTTTTAATATTAAACTAAGTATATAAAAAAACTAATCAAAATTCTAACATTTTTTATTATTTTTTATTTTTTATTATAAATAAATAACTAAAAAATAAATAAAATAAGGAAATAAAACAAAATGAAATAAAAAATCAAAAAAATCGGCTTAGCTGGATGCAAGTCGGTCGAGTCGGGTCGAATCGAATTCAAGTCGTAGGTGTGAACGTAGGCAGCAGCTTGGATCGTTGCTGGAGGCCATCTCCGATGGTCGTGGAAGCGCGGAAAAGCATCGATCTAAGCTTTGCTGGAACGGGAAACCTAATGGTGGTGGTGTTTCTCTTCAAAAACCACATGAAGGCGGTGGTTTGTGTCTACGGCAAGGGCTTGAGAGAGAGAGAGAGAGAGAGGGCTTCGGTGGGTTTCGTGTGTTTTGCCTCCCTTTTTCTTACTTCTGATTGCTCCCTCCTTCTTCCTCTCTCCCCTTCAGCTTCCCCCTCCGACCTCTATTTATAGATGCTAAAGGTCAGAGGTGGATGAACACGAATCTTAACCGTGATGGGGGATTCATTTTTATCTTCAAAATGTGATGTTCATCCCTTAGATTATAGTCATTTTTTGGATTTATCTGGTTTGTTTTTGTGATAAATCTAAAAAGATTTAAAAATCAGTTTAGATTTTCCCTAATTTACTCAGTTTTCTCCTCGCCTGTTTTTTTTCACTGGTCGGAGGGAGGAAGAAGATGATCACATGGCTAGCACGTGATTCTTTTCGCTTAATGGCTTACTGCCACGTGGCAACTAGAAAGAAAGAAAAAAGAAAATAGCACAAAGTGCCTCCCATGAGATTCGAACCCGTAACGCACCCTCTCCCCACACGCTCTAGGCCAATGCACAAGCCAACTGAGCTGGCTCAAATATCAGTTTTTATATTGCACGCAAATTGTATTTAAGCATGGAAATTTTTATTATTTTTGTATTTTTTTGAAATTCTAAAATTTTGTAAAAATTATTTAACCTCTTTTATTATTATTTCCACCATTATTTTCTAAAATTGGTATATTTTTCCTATTTATTTATTTTTTTGAATATTTTTGCTAAATTAGAAGAAAAATTAAAAAATGGAAAAAATTGTAAATTGACCATTATTAACAATTAGGGGCAAAAATGGGGTGTTTACATTGGGGAAAATATAAATTGACTCACAACACTAACAAAATATATAATATTGAGACGAGTTAATGTAAGATAGTTTAACTTTCCCATCAATCTTCTATATCTCTTAGGATCATCAAATAAATCCCCATCCTTAGTGAGTTGTAAATTAGGTGGCAATGGAATACTACATGGATTTACACCTAACTTTCTTGTCTTTGTAAACAGGTCAGGCACATATTTCCATTGTAAAAAGAAAATATCTTTCTTGCTCCTCAACTACTAAAAAATACTTCAAAGACCTCAAATCCTTAGTGTGGGGCTAGCTTTGAAGAAAGGTCTTTAATAAAGATATTCCTATATTATCACTTCTAGTAATAATGATATCCTCTATAAACACAATAAGGAGGATAATGCTGAATGAAGAAAGTTTATAAAACACCAAATGATCAAACTTACTCTTAGTCATTCCAAACCTTTCAACTGCCTTACTAAATTTCCTAAACCAGGCTCAAGGACTCTACTTCAAACCATATATAGTAATTTCTAAAAATGACAAACTTACCCATTCTCCCCTTGAGCAACAAACGCAAGTGGTTGCTTTATATAGAGTTCCTCCTATAGATCACCATATAAGAAGGCATTCTTTATATTTAGCTAATACAATGGCCAATCATTAGTAGCTTCCATAGACATAAACAACCGAACAGCATTAATCTAGCCATAGGAGAGAAGGTATCAAAATAATCTACACCATGGGTTTAAGCATAGCCCTTAGCAATGAGATGGGCTTTAAGTCGAGCAACAGATCCATTAGGATTGACTTTAACTACAAACACCCATGTACATTTGATAGCCTTTTCACCTACAAGTAAACTAACCAAATCCCAAGTACCATTAGCATCTAAAGCATTTATCTCTTCTATCATTGTTGTACGCTAACCACAACCAGGATGAGATAAGGCCTCATGAACAGTTTTAGGAATGGATATAGTATCAAGAGAGGCAACAAGCGAACATGAAGCAAATGATAAGTGATCATATGAAACAAATGATGAAATAGGGTAAGTTTATTATCGTTTACCTTTGTGAAAAGCAATTAAGAGATCAAGATCATTGTCTATTAGATCGGATGTTGAAGAAGAAACTGGTGTTAGGCATATGATAGAAGGATTCTGATGCTTAGTATACACATGATGAATTGGTGGACGAGACAATGATGCTGCAAATCCAACATTCAATGACTTATAAGTAATGTGGAAACCAATAAATCAAATGAAGTAGGAAAGAAAAGACAATAATTCGTAATGGTGACATTAGTAGACACGAGAAATTTATTAAGATTAGGACAATAACACAAATATCATTTCTGTAAAAAAGAATAACCTAACAAAAAACATTTCATAGACTTAGGGTCAAGTTTGGTAAGATAAAGGCAGACATCTTGAACAAAACATGTTGATAGGAATCAAAATCCGACAAAACCTATCATTAGGGCAAGAACTAAAGGATTTCGAATCTTGGCGATGAGGACCCATTTTGAGCAAATCACCCTGGAATTATTTGTTTACTAACCTCTTTTATCTTATTCATGTATTATATATTCCAACAGGCATACTTATTAGGCTTTACAGGGCGATGGACCAACTCACTAAAACTCAGCTTGTGGGTTATCCATGGATCGACTTAAACGGGTGATGAGTTGGGCCGAAAAATCCTATAGAAGACCGGCATCTTGAAGACCAATTTCTTTTATATATTTGTCATTTGCATGGACTATTTTATGTTGTATTTTCTTTTGGAATACTTTCATTTTTTTATTGTAATTTTCATTTAGGACCAACCACCTTAAAAGTGGCATAATTGTAATTTTTGTCCATTTTCTAACCCTAGGGGTAGCAAGTATAAATACTTGCTTATAGTAGGGTTTGAGGAGGCAAAAAATTTTCAGATTTGAACATCTCATTTTCGTGAGAGAGCTTAGGGTTTCCTTAGTTCAATTTCTCTTATCAAATTCAATTTCTAAGAATTGAAATTGTAGCGAGTGCAACAAAGGGCAATTGTGAGTAGTATCAATTCCTTCTTTGTTGTTTTTCCTTATCATCACTAGTGAGTCATATCTAGGGTTGATTTAGATTTTCTTGGTCAGATTTTTTATTGCAATTGTGATCAAATATCATGTTATGAAATTTGATTGTTTTAGTAGTTGATATCATCATCAATATTGGAATCAATTGTGACGTGAATTGTGCTTGTTGGGAGAGGATAAAATCACAGTTTTGGATCTTTTCTTCTTGATATAATTCACGTAGATTTCACTTGCAATTGTTGTTATTTGGTGAGGTTTAACCTTGTTGGATTGTGATTGCATCTTTAGACCTTTGGATTTCATCAAAATTCCAATAGGGTTCACGCAATTTCCATTCCAATTGGACTGGTTTATGTTTGAGAGTAGGGGTTTGTTTCTTTAATTCATTTACATGTGCTTGGGCTTGGTTTTGAGCACATCATCTTTTGATATCAGAGCATCATCATATTTGGATCTAAGATTGATTACATCCTAATTGAAGAATTGGTTACATTCATTGAAAATTAACGCCATTATTCATGAGATTGAGACTAGTTTAATTGACATTGTTTGATTGTCTTTTAAATTGGTTTTGTATGTGCTTAATCTTGGTTTTACGCACATCACATGTATTGCCAAATATACAAAGCTTAATGGGAAATAAGGATTTTATGGGAAAAAGGGTGCTATATGGGACCTCACCTTTAAAGACCGATGATGGCATATGTTTAATTAGGAAAAATGTTGTGGAAATAGCTTTAGCCTAAAAGTGTTTAGGAGCATGAGTTTGAAATAAAAGTGCTCTAATTGTCTCAAGAAGATGCCTATTTTTTCTTTTAGCCACACCATTTTAGGATGGTGTATCAACACATTTAGATTGATAAATAATGCCATGTCTAGTCATATAAGTGTTAAATACATCGGATAAATATTCTTTGGCATTATTACTTCTCAAAATTTGCACAAAAGTATTAAATTGAGTTTGAATTTCAACACAAAAGACAGTGAAATGGGAAAATAAATCAAAGAGATTTTGTCATTAAATAAAGCTAAGTCATTCAGGAAAATCATCAGCAAAAGTAACAAAATAACGAAATCTAGTTTTCAACATAACTGGACAAAGACCCCAAACATCTAAATGCACTAACTCAAAAGGAGCACATAAGATTGATGATAGTGTTTGGGAAACTGACATGACTCACAATCTAAAGATGAAACACTCTAAAACTGAGGTGATGTGCCTAAAACTATGATCAGATCAAGTGATTCCAATTCCTAAGCAACAATTAATGATAATCGAATCTAACAATCCAATTAACGAATGATAACGAACAAGAACACAATAAAATCCCTAAACCCTTACCGGATATAAAGCACCAACAAGAGAGTAATCCTAGTATGGATTTGTTGATATGACACACAACAATCCAATACCGTTACTTGCCACAATCCCACAGATTGATAAGAGTAAAATTGAATAATAAACTTCACAAAGTGTTTTCTCAAATGTTCTAAAGTCCCTCAATTCTTATAAAACAACAAATATATAGCAAAGGAAAAAAAATGCGAAAAGTCACAAATTTTCATCTGACTTGCCTACATAAGTCGCCGGATTTGGAAGAAAGGCTGCCGGCTTTGCATGGTAAGCTGCCAACCTAGATGGCCGGCTTAAGTTCTAAAGCCGCCAACTTTAGTCATCAACACTGCAAGCTTTGCCATTTAGGCCGCTGGCCTTGAAGGCCGGCTTAAGAAGAAAACCTACTGGCTTTGAGGGCCGACTTAAGTGGCTATGCTATTGGCCTAGATGGCCGGCCTATCTTGAGGCCGATCTAAGAGGCAAGCCATCGACCTTTATGGTCAGCTTAAGGGTGTCCACCTCTAGTTCTTATGCTTCATATACCACATTGAATATCTTTATAAGAACTGTGATTTGATTCCCATCATCTCCTCGGACCTATGAAAGATTTATCCTCAAATTTGATGGTTTCTCTGTTTTTGTTGCGCACTTTTAAGAATCCCTTGGACTGAAAATCTTAGTTTTCAAGTGTCTGTTGTCCTAAAGTCGTGGTTATCCTGAAGGCTTCTAAATCACCGATATCCGATTCACTCTATTTAGGTTGTCCCCCAATCCTTTCCTCTTTACTATCAAGGACTTTTTATTGGTAGTTTTATTGATCTACTCTTGCGCTTCATGTACCTCAGTTGGTGACATAGGATTTAAAATAACCCGTTTACCATCCTTTTGAAATACATAAGTGTTTCTAAATCTATAAACATCACATTTTTGCCCCTTAATAAAAAATAATGTTTATTTTGTCATTTTTTTAACTTCCGTTCTATTTTGCAAAAATAAAGGAAAATATTGAAAAAAAAAAGAAGATATACCAATTTTGGAAAATGATGACAGAAATAACAATAAAAGATGTAAAATAATTTTTATAATTTTTTGAATTTCAAAATAATATAAAAATAATAAAAATTGCATCACATATATGCAATTTGTGTAAAAAAAAAAACTGAGAAATGGGCTAGCTCAGCTGGTCCGGGCTTCGGCCTAAGCACTTGTAGGGGGGGCTCAATTGAGGGTTCGAAACGCGGGAGAAGCAGATCCGCGTTTTGCATTTTTCTTTCTTACCTGGGACATGTAGCAGCTTCTGATTGAACGGAGGGAGCGCACTTGTCGAGAGCGTGATAATCTTCAATCTCTGTCCGAAACAATTGCCGGCTGCGGGAAAAAACGAAATATGGCTGTTTTGATGCGATTTTTTACACAAATCCAATAGATCTTTAACTAAAATAAGATAAACATCATCCAATTAACACAAATCGTAATAAAATTGAGGATTTACATGAATCTAAAGCAAATCGAAAATGGGTTTTAACTACAAATCTGATTCAAGCCTATCGAAGGGAAATCCAAGCTTATCCAACTCAATTTCTAACGCTTATAAATAGAGCATGATAGGGGGAATCTAAGGCACAAATCAAAAGAGAGAAAAGAGTGAAAATCAGAGGGTTTCGAAGCTCGCCGGAGTTCTTCCCAAGCCGCGACCAACGACTGCCCTTCGAATCACCACCTAGAGAGGTTTTTAGAGAAAACTATCGCTATAGTTGGATTGCTTACCCTCGAAAAGCTTAGAAGCAACCCTCAATTGCCTTTGAAAGCCACTGGAATGCCGTCGATGAGGATTCTCCAACCGCCGTGATCCAACTCGATCCAACTAGCGATCCGCATCCAGGTTAGTTTTTTTAATATTATTTTATTTATTTACTTTATTTATCCATTTATTTAGCTATTATTTTATTAGAAATAAAGAATTTTTTTTAAAACAATAATAATGATCCAAAAATAAAAAAAATATTTTGTTAGGATTTTAATTAGGTTTTAGAATTTTCATAAATAAATAAATATGTTTAATAATATAATAAATAATAATAATAATAAATTAGGAATTAATAAGGGTTAAATTAATAATATGAATTAAAAATTAATAAGAATAATGAATTGTTTTTCTATCACTTGGAATATTTTTTTTCAAAATAAATTCAAAATTGATTTTTCTTAAATCATAAGTTTTTTTTAGAAAAGAAAATATTAAAGCTTAGGATTATAATTTTTTAGAAATCTTTAAATTGATAATACACGTAAACCTGATATGTTTTCATAATTAAAATTAATCAATCTACTAAAGTTTTATGAAAAGCGAACTACGGCTTGTTTAATCCCGAATAGTAGGTACATAGGCACCCTTATAGGGCAACTCTAAAAAGGAATAAAAAATCATTTTAATCGTTTTTAGTGTAATTTTTAAAGATATCAGAACATGACATAGATTTTAGAAGAATAAGGTAGTAACTTTAAAGTTTTAATAGGATAGCCCTCGAGTCGAGAATCTCTTACTTTCCTTTCTTCTTTTTTCATTTATAAAAACAAAAAGAGGAGATTTCGTCGACTAGTTGTCTAAATTAGAATAAACCTGCTCAATTAGTTCTAATTCAATAATTTTTCCCAACTTCAGTTGGCTAGCGACTCTAAATAAATAATAAGATTCCTAGTTCAAGTCGATGATTTATATTGGATGAGTATAGGATCCAATATGAATCAGATTAGGAACATTAATAATATAAAATTTTAAAATTAGATTCGACAGTATAGTGACTCCATTAGGGAGGCACAGCAGGCTGGCCACTTGAACCTTCTAAAATAACCATTTCTAGATATCTTTAAACTTTTACACTATGAAATATTACCGGTACTAACCTTTTCTTTCAGGGTTTTGATGATGTTTAAGTTTTCTTTATTTTATTTTTGAGTTTTCATGCTTGCAATCGTGTGATTAGATACGGTCAGAGCCAAGCTGTCTTAGGGCCTTAGGACGGGGGGCCATTGTATAGGTTCTGAGTCAAGTAATATAATCACCGTTCGAGGCTAATTAAGCTACCCTACCTAATGCTTTGATATGGCTTGAGATCTATTTCTTCGAGAATGCAGGAGGCCATAGAGCTTGGGGACCTGTTAGAACCCACCTATCTGCATACATGAAATCATGGGTTGGCAAATGATTAATGATATAATTCCTGTGTTCATTTTCTAGAGTTCAAATACATTTACCTGTAATAGAATCAATGATACTTTGTAAAAGATTTCATGTGTAATTAGAAATTTCTATTGTAATCCTAATAAATGGCCAGTACCACAATCGATCGTCTCCTCCGCAAGGAAACCCGAGTCTACAAACCTTTGGATCCAAAACTAGTACTGGACCATTGGTTCACTTTGTACAACCTTGAGGAACAGACCTTCATCTAGGGAAAGATAGGGCTCATTCTATCATTAAAGAAGATGGAAATCAACCTACCTCTGATTCGGGCTATCTTGCACCTATGGGAAATTAAGCTCGTGGCTTTCTTTATTGGGTTACATGAGATAACACCAACCCTGGAAGAATATACCCAACTTCTACAAGCCCCATTACTTACCAACAGGGTATATGTGCTAGATCTCGAAGCTGGGCTGACTGGTATTTTTAGTAAACTCCTGGGCATTCACAAGACAACGATCAACCGGGCATTAGGAAACAACAATGGATATTGCCTCCGAATAGACGAACTGGAAGCCTAGTTCATAGCTAAGTGTGATGATGGAAATAGGAGGGACATCTTGTGCGGAGATCCCAAGAGTTACAAGCAGAGACGGGTTTATGCTTTCATCCTGACAGCGTTTGTAACCATACTCTTCCCTATTGGGATCTTTCATATCCATTATAGAGTTGCAGAGCTGGTGGCTCAATTCTTAGAAGGGAAGTCTTATATCCCGCCTCTACTGGCTAAATAGGTTCGGAACCTGAATTTTGTAAAGAAGAAGGGCCATGGAATCCTCCACTCAAACATTAACCTCATCCTGATCTGGTTTGTGAGCCAACTCAAATGTTTCAGGTTGAACATGGTCAGGAAGTCCTTAGCCTAGCAGGTAGACCTTGTAGACTCCTACATAGAGAGGATGAAGCTACATAATGATCTTACCAGCCACAGTTGGGTAAAAGTACTCAAAGGTTTTGATGCTAACAACGTCCTCTAGACTGCTAGATGGAGCTGTTGCGACAAAGTCATCTTAACATGCAGAATCTTTCAAGTTGTTCTGTTAACCAGTATCAATGGGTGCACAGGTTATCATCCGAACTCAGTGGTCTGTCAGTTTGGTACTATCCAAAACATAGTTTACAGGCCATTGTTGGAGGGAATCACGTTCGAATACCAAGATCCAAGTTTGCTAGTAGCTGAGAAGATTGCTAAGTTGGCGGAGGTCAAAACCTTATGGGAAGCCCGGATTGAGAGCCTCAATTTAGACCTCAGAGACTTGGATAGTGAAGTGGGCAAACATCAAGCCACAAGAGATTTCGTGATCTACCAACTATACTAGATGGGAGAAAGGGCGTACCGAGTCCCAGATGTCACTCAACCTATGCCAAGCAATATAGGTTTAGAATTGAAAACCTATATGGAACAGGTCAAAGCTTGGATGGAAGTTTACTTTGAAGTTGCAGACTACAAGAAGGATGTTTGGAAAAGTAGGCTTAAAGAGTTTGATTAAAGGAATAAAGCCTTGGAAGCTCAGTTGGAGAAGACCTAAGCAAGAATAAGAGAATTGGAAGCCATCATTGGCAGAGAATCGGCGCCTACACAGCCAAAGAAAAAGAAGACTAGGAACTAGGAAATAGATCAATATTATATCTTCCCTTTTTCATGTTTTTAAAGTATCGAACTCCAAGTTTGCAATATTAATAAAAATAAAGTTTCAGTATTATATCATTAATCAATTGTTGGTCCCTCTTTTCTCTCAAGCATATGTGATACATGCATCATATTTACATACATACATCAACTAAAAAAAAATGTGAATCTAGGTGTCAAAGATAGCTCCCAAACAACCAAACCCTCCAAGGAGTCCAATCACACCCACTCTAAGACCAAAATGGCAAGCAGTGGCAATAACAACGGCAATTGTAACAATACCAGCGTAGATGCCGCCTCAGACCCAAGGATCGTATCCCTAGAACAAATGGTCCAGCAGCTAGTTGCGCAAGTCCACCTCCTAACTGAAAGCATTAGCCTCCTTCGCACCACCCAACTACTCATGAAGAACATTCGGGAGCTAGAAAGAGAAAGGCAGTAGAGAATCAGCCTCCTAAATATGAGGAGATAAACTCCCACCTCAACCCTACATTCGAGTATGAACCAAAATTCCACCTCGGTTCGACCTCAAAAGACATAAAAAGGAAATGGGGGACAAGCAAAAGGAGATAGAGAAGAAGCTTTTCCAGCAACTGGCAAACAAAATGAAGACCTTAGAAGGACCTGATAGCTTTGAGTAGACCGGTATTACTAGTCTTCCAATATGTGGGGAAGAAGCTTATCCAGAAAAATTCAAAGTCCTAGAGTTTGAAAAGTATGACGGCACTGGATGTCTGTAAACACCCCATTTTTGCCCCTAATGATTAATAATAATCAACAATAAATAATTACCATTTTCTCCAATTTTTTCTATTTTTTTCTCTAAATTAGCAAAAATAGGAAAAATATTCAAAAAAATAAAATAAATAGGAAAATATATCAATTTTGGAAAATAATTGCAAAAATGGCAATAAAAGGAACTAAAAAATTTTAAAAAATTTTTGAAATTTCAAAAAATACAAAAATAATAAAAAATTGTATCGCATATATACAATTTGCGTAATATAAAAACACCGAGATCTGGGCCAGCTCAACTGGCTCATGTGTGCGCCGGGAACGTGTGAGAGAGCCTGAGGTCCTGAGTTTGAATCCTCCCCCCCCCCCCCCCCGCGTGCACTCGGAAATTTTTTTCTTTCATTTCCCCTAGAGCTGCTACGTGGCAGCATGCGATTGGCCGAGATAAGACATGTGCCTCGCACGTGATCGTCTTCTTCTTTGAGCCCAATTGGAGAAAAATCCGACAGAAGTCCGATGAGTCCAAAAATGCTAGATTTCTTAAAATCTTTTTATATTTCAATCAATCTAAAACCGAATTATCTAGATAAATCACAAGATTACAACGAATCGGTATCAAATTTGTTGGATAAAATCAAATCTAAAAAACGGAAAAATTTGAATTTATTCAAATCAAGGATTTGAGCTTATTTGGAGGGGTTTTCGAACGCCTATAAATAGAGGATGAAGGGGGGAGGTAGAAGCACAGATCAAAGGTGAGAAAAAGAGAGAATCGAAGCCTCACCGGAATTCTTCAACCCGCGACTGCCGATCGAGCTCGAAACCACCACCTGGAGGCAATCTTGAAGCAAACCATTGCCACAGTTGAGTTCCCCATCCCTTAAAAGCTCGAAAGCCACCTTCAAATGCCGCAGAAAGCCGCCGAAATGCCTTCAACGAGCACTCCCAGCCGCCGTGCCCGACCGACCCGCTTTGACCCGACTCGACCCGACCCGTGCATCGACCCAGATCCAGGTAAGTCGGATTTTTTGATTTTTTTTATTTATCTATTTTATTTATTTCGAATTTATTTACTTATTTGTTATTTATAATTCAAAAATAGAAAAAATGTTGGAATTTAGATTTTTTTTTTAGGATTTAATTTAGGATGAATAATAAAATAAAAATAATAATTATAATAATAAATAATAAAAATGTGAAAATTTATAAAGAAAATAATAAAAATATTAGAAAAGAATAATAATAAAAATTTAGATTTTAGAATAGGATAGATAAAAAAATCTAAGAGAAAATTTTTCAATAAAAATTATGAAAATTAATAAAAATTGTAAAAAAAAATAAAAAATTATAAAAATTAATAAAAATTGATAAAAATCAATAAAAATTTATAATAGTAGAAATGGGTTGAAAAATAGAAAAATGAAATTTTTATCACTTAGAAAAATTATTTTCTTAAATAAATCCAAAATTGGTTTTTCCTTAAAATATTATTTTAAAAAAAATCAAATTATCAAGCTTAGGCTTAGATTTTTTTAGAAAAAAAAATCCTAAAATGGTAAAAACATAAATCAAAAGAAATTTCATAATTAAAATTCACAAACACATTAAAGCTTTCAGGAAAAGCGAACTACGGCATGTTTGATCCTGAATAGTAGGTACATAGTCACCCATTTAGGGCAACCCTAAAAAGGAATAAAAATAATTTTCTCAGAATAGGTTATTCAAAAAAAATAAAAAGATAATAAAAAAATAAATAAAAGACATTTTGGATAGAGTAGATTTTAGGAGATTAGGGTGGTAACCTTAGGGTTTTAATAGGTTAGCCTCCGAACTCGGAAACTTTAGTTTTCCCCTTTCCTCTTTTCACAAAAAACGAGAAGAGGAAATCACGACGACTAGTGGTCTAAATTAGGATTAATCTGCTCAATTAGTCTTAATTCAATCTTTCCCAACAATAGTTGGGTGGCGACTCCAAAACAAAATGAAATTCCTAACTCAAGTCGATGATCTATATTAGATGAGCATAGGGTCTAGTATAGATCGGATTAGGAATGGGAAATAAAAAATTAGACTCGACAGGATGACGACTCCGCTGGGGAATCTCTTTAGTAGGCTAGCCACCTGAATCTCCCCAAATCACTTTTTCAATAAATGTCTTCTTGGTTTGTTATGCTATTGCTAACCTTTCAGGGATTTAGCTAAATTTAGGATTCAGTTACTTTTGCTGTTGAGTTTGCATACATTAAATGTGTGAATAGATACGGTCAAACCCGAGCCGTCTTAAGACCTTAAGACGAGGGGCCATTATGTAGGTTTCGGGCGAAGTGATATGATCACCGTTCGAGACTGATTAGGTTACCCCACCCAATGCTTCGATATGGCCTGAGATCCATTTCTCCGAGAATGTAGGAGGCCATAGAGCTTGGGGACCTGTTAGAACCTACCTATTTGCATATACGATGTCATGGGCTGACAATAGATTGATGATGTAATATTTTTTGTTCTGCTCATGGAGTTCAGATAAATTTCCCTGTAATGTTATCATTGTAACATAGTTGTAATTAGAAATTTCTGTTGTAATAGATGGCTAGTTCCACAGTTGACCGCCTCCTCCACAAAGAGATCTGAGTATGCAAACCTCTGGACCCAAAATTGGTACTAGACCACTAGTTCACCCTATACAACCTAGAGGAACAGGCCTTCATCCAGCAGAAAATAGGGCCTATCCTCTCATTAATGAAGATGGAGATGAACTTGCCCTTGGTACGGGCCATGCTCCATCTATGGGAAATAGAGCCCGCGACTTTCTTCATCGGGCCACATGAGATTACTCCTACCTTGGAAGAGTACACCCAACTGCTACAGGCTTCAGCACTAACCAACGAGGTGTATGTATCGGATCTTGAGGCTGGGCTAGCCGGTATCTTCAGCAGACTCCTGGGTATCTGCAAAACAGCAATCAACAAGGCCTTAACAGACTGTAATGGATACTGTATACGGATGGATGAGTTGGAAGCTTGGTTCATCGCTCGAGAAGATAATGAGGACAGGAAAGACATATTGTGTGGGGATCGCAAAAGTTATAGACAAAGGAGAGTGAGTGCTTTCATCCTGACAGCCTTCGCCACTATACTCTTCCCCACCGGAACTTTCTATGTCCACTACCGTGTCGTAGAGCTGGTGGCCCAGTTCCTTGAAGGAAAATCTTACATCTCGGCTCTATTGGCTGAACAAATCTGGAACTTGAACTTCATCAAGAAAAAAGGCCACGGGATCCTCCGCTCAAATATCAACCTTATCCTGATATGGTTCGTAAGCCACCTCAAGTGTTTTGGGCTGAACATGGTCCGGAAAACCTTGGCTCAACAAGTGGACCTCGTGGACTCATGCATAGAGAAGATAAAGCTACCTGACGACCTTACCGGCTATAGTTGGGTAGAAGTGCTTAAAAGTTTCAGTGCCGATGACATTTCGTGGACAGCCAGATGGAGTTGCTGCGACAAAGTTGTCTTAACTTGCAGTAATTTTCAAGCCATGCCTCTAATTGGTATCAACGGATGTATAGGTTATCATCCCAACTCAGTGGTCCGCCAGTTTGGTACTATTCAAGACATAGTTTATTGGCCCTCGCTGGAAGCAGTCACATTCGAGTACCAAGATCCGAACTTACTAGTAGCTAAGAAATTTGCTAAGCTGGCAGAGGTCAAAGAACTTTGGGAACCCCGAATCGAGAGCCCGAATGTAGACCTCGGAGAGCTGGACGGCGAAGTGGGCAAGCATCGAGCCACCAGGGAGTTCGTGATCCACCAGCTGTATCAGACGGGGGAAAGAGCATACCGGGTCCCATATGTCACCCAACCTAAGCCAGTGAGGTAAATCCAGAGCTGGAAATCTACTTAGAGCAAGTCAAGGCCCGGATGGAAGTATACTTTGAGGCTGCAGATTATAAAAAGGATATCTGGAAAGGTCGATTCAAGGAATCTGACCAAAGAAACAAAGCTTTGGAAGCTCAGCTGGAAAAGACCCAAGCCAGAGTCAAGGAATTAGAAGCCGACATCAATGGGAAACCTGAGTCTACGCAGTAGAAGACCAAAAAAGCTAGGAAATAGATTATTATTGTACTCTTTCCTTTTTTTTCAAGTATCGAACTCCAAAGTTTCCGATATTAATAAAAATAAAGTTTCAGTATTATGTCATCAATTAATTATTGACCCATTTATTTAAGCATCCGTGTGACACATGCGTCACATTTTCATGCATACATCATACTAAAAAAAAAGAAATGCGCGCCAGGTATCAAAATAGCTCCCAAACAACCGAACCTTCCCAAAAGCCCAATCTGCACACGCTCAAGAACCAAAATGGCAAACAGTGGCGACAATCGCAACAACACAAGTGCTGACGCTGCTTCAGACTCTAGGATCGTATCCTTGGAACAAACGGTCCAGCAGCTAGCTGCACAAGTCCACCTCCTGACTGAATGCATTGGCCTCCTTCGCACCACCCAGCCGACTCCAGAAGAACATTCAGGGGCTAGAAAAGGGAAGGCAGTGGAAGGGCAGCCTCCAGAATACGAGGAAATCAATTCCCACCTCAACTCGGCCTTTGAGTATGAGCCAAGAGTCAACCAGGGTCCAACCTCTGATGACTTGAAGAAGGAGATGGAAGAGAGACAGAAAGAGATGGAAAAGAGACTCTTCCAACAGCTGGCTGACAAAATGAAAACAATAGAGGGGCCTGACGGTTTCGAACAAGCCGGGATCACCAGCTTGCCAGCATATGGGGAGGAGGTATACCTCGATAAATTCAAGACCCCAGAATTCGAAAAGTACGACGGTACCGGGTGCCCCAAGATGCACACAAGGCTATACGCCCGGAAGATGAGCAAGTATACTCAATATGACCAACTGATGATCCAGACCTTCCAGGATAGCCTTCGAGCCCTACATTAGTCTGGTATGCCCACCTGGATTTCAATCAAGTCAACACCTGGGAAAGGCTTGCCCGAGCGTTTTATGACCAATACAAGTTTAATATCGAAGTTGCCCCCTCAGTGATTGATTTAGGGAGTCTTCGAAAGAGACACGCTAAGTCTTTCAAAGAGTATGCTTAGCGATGGAGAGCTCAAGCTGCCAGGGTAGCAACCCCAATTTCTAAAAAAGAGTTGACATCCATATTCGTCAACACTCTAGACAAGACCTACTTCTCACATTTGGTGGGCCAGACATCATCTAGTTTTGCAGAAGTAGTGGTCGTAGGGTGCCGGATTGAAAGCACCATCACAACAGGCAGACTCCAAACAATAGATCCTCCCAGGGTCACATCATCACAAAGGCCCTCAGGAGGTAGCAGAGTCAAGGAGTCTACCGTCAACACAGTCAACTCCAACAAAGCAGACAAGGCTGGGACTTGTGTGACATTCCAGACTACGAGTGCCCCAGCCCAGCACTCCCCGGCAAATCACACCCAGGCCACTAGAGTCCCGAGACAATTTACTCCAATCCCAATCCTGCTCAGCCAGGTCTTCGCTCGGCTGCGGGTAGATAATTTGATAAGCTTCGAGATCCCGAATGACCGGTATAAGCCCAGGAATTTTAACTCAAGCCTCAAATGTGACTACCATATGGGCCAAGAGGGGCATTCCACAAACAGATGCTGGAGGCTCCGAAATAAAATCTAGGATCTGATCGATGCCGGGATTGTGCAGCTAGACTTTGTTAATACCCCAGCACCCAATGTCAACACCAATTCGCTGCCCAATCATAAGCCCACCATCAATATGATCACGTCCAAAGAATCGGCTCCCAAAGAATCCTCCAAACAAAAGGCGACGGACTAGCAGAAAAGGCATTCCCGTCAAGCTCCAGAGAAAACCCCCAAGTTACATATCAAAAAGAGATGGTTAGCTGGAGACCCAACAGTCGGCACCTTGGGAAAATCACACAGGAGATTTGAGTACCTGGTGAACTATTCTTACACCCCAACTATATATGGGCCGCCTAGCGGATGGGGGCCCGAGTTTGAGAAAGAAGACAACCTACCAAAAGAAGGGGAGAAGTCTGTGCACATAATCAATTCGAGTCAAAAGCCAAGTCATAAAATGCTATAAAGGACAGTCAACCGAGATACAAATCCCGAAGAAGAGATATATGTTCAATGTCCCAATACCTGCAAAGAGGTATAAGGCCACACCATTTGACTATCAGACCCTCGAGCAAGAGCGACCCCCTATGGTAGGAGGAATCACCTGCTTTTGAAGAATATATGACCCGAAATATAAAATCTCAACTGAGGAGCCCAACACGGAGATAGGAGGGGAAAAGGAAGAGGGGCTCGCTGCATTTACAAAAATGGTCAAGGCGAGTGAATATAAAATTATGGAACAACTAAACAACGTTCCAACCCAAATATCACTCATGGGTCTCCTTACAACCTCTAAGCCCCATAGGGAAGCACTCTTCAAAGTGCTCAAACAGATCCAGCTACCAGAAGGCATTGCTACAGACAAAATAAGTCACGTGGCGGATTCTATTTTCACAATGGATCAGATATCTTTCTCCCCCGAAGAGCTAGGAGAAGATGGAGACCAACATATAAAACCACTATTCATAGTGGTAAGGTGTAACGACACAATTGTCTCCCAAGTACTCATCGATAACGGGTCGTCCCTCAATGTATGCCTATTAGCTACCCTCAACTTATTAGGGGTCGATCCAAGCAATATTAAACCTAACTCGACGGTGGTCAGGGCTTTTGACATGTCAAAAAGAGACATAGTAGGGGAGATAAACTTGTCGGTGGAGATTGGTCCGCAAGTGTTCTACATATCCTTTCAAGTCCTCAACATCCCAAGTTCTTTCAACCTACTTTTGGGAAGGCCCTGGATACATACCGTTGGAGCCATACCCTCCAATCTCCATCAGAGGGTCAAATTCATTGCAAATTGGTAGATAGTCACTGTGTTGGGCGAACAGGATTATGCCATCTACAAAGAAACCGCCATACCATACATTGGGGATGATGGTTCCGAAGACCTTGGTCTCCACATATTTAATGAGATGAATATGGTGACTAGCAAGGAAGGCCATCAGTTTAAGGAAGGGTAGCAAGGGACATTTGGACTAGGGTACGTTCCTACAGCTTAGGAAGAAGCACAAGCCAGAGGTGTTAGAGGCAGGAAGAAAGAGAAGCCAAGCCACACCCAGATGCGCATTCTACCCCTCTAACAATCCTTCAGACAAGAAACTACCATTCAAGAGCCAAGGATAAGTGAAGATGACATTAGCAATGGGAGTCTAACCCCTCGCACGTCCAAACAGCATCCAGCTCTCAATAATTGGTTCTGTTATCTTATTGATAGCTCTAGGTCAGCTCAAGGATAGGGAACGATTGTTAAATGATTTTTATTAAGACTTCTTTACATAATTCAATAAATTAAAGTTTATCTTACTTATATATATATCTGCTTTCATTTTACTTCACCCAGATCTTTTACCATCGAACATTAGGGACATTTCGCGCAGGTAGAAAATAAAAACGCTGATATCGTTTCTAACACTAATGGGTCGGTTATTGGAGGCGATATCCTTGACCACGAAATAATACAAGAAAATTGGCAAAAACATGAACAAAGCGGAATTTCAATCGACAAGCCAGTGGAGACAGTAAATCTAGGAAGCATTGAGAAACCTAAAAACCTCAAGATCGGGACCAGTTTGAGTGCCGAGCAAAAACGTAAGATGACCAAGTTGTTAATTGAATATGTGGATGTGTTTGCCTGGTCATATGGTGACATGCCAGAACTAGACCCATCAATAGTGGTTTATAGGCTTCCCACAAGGGAAGATGTCAAACCTAAAAAACAAAAATTGAGAAGATTTAGGCCTGACATCTTACTAAAGATCAAAGAGGAAGTCAAGAAACTACTAGAAGTAAGGTTCATCGAAGTGTCCGATTACCCAGAATGGGTAGCAAATATAGTCCCCGTCATAAAAAAGAATGGAAAAGTACGCGTATGCGTAGACTTCCGGGACTTAAACCAAGCTACGCCAAAGGATAACTTCCCCCTACCTCACATTGATGTTCTAGTGGACAACATTGCAGGAAACCATCTTTTCTCGTTTATGGACGGTTTCTCAAGATATAACCAGATAAAAATGGCTGAAGAAGATAAAACCAAGACGACTTTCATCACAACATGGGGGACTTTCTGTTATAAAGTCATGCTCTTAGGCCTGAAAAACGCCGGGGCAACGTACCAGAGAGCCATGGTCGCGATACTTCATGACATGATGCATCGAGAAGTCGAAGTGTACGTCGACGACATGATAGCCAAGTCTAAAGAAGAAGAAAGCCATACAGATATCTTGAGAAAATTGTTTAAACGATTGAGAAAATTCCAGCTCAAGTTAAATCTGGAGAAGTGTACTTTCGGGTTCACAACGGGCAAGTTGTTAGGGTTCGTCATAAGCCGAGAAGGCATTAAAATCGACCCTGACAAAGTAAAATCTATATTAGAGCTACCTTCCCCACGCACTGCCAAAGAAGTAAGAGGTTTGCTGGGAAGGTTAAATTACATAGCTCGTTTTATCTCACAGCTCACAGATAAATGCCGCCCACTATTTTGTCTGTTAAAATAGAATGCTGCAGTAGAATGGGACGATGAATGCGAAGAAGCATTCATGACGATCAAAGACTATCTCATAAATCCTCTAGTCTTGATAGTCTCTAAGCAAGGGAAGCCCTTATTCTTATACCTCACGATATTCCCTGAGTCCATAGGATGCGTGCTGGGGCAAAAAGATGAAGAGGGAAGAGAGCGTTCCATATATTACCTAAGCAAGAAATTTACAGACGGGGAACATAGATATTCAGAAGTAGAGAGGACTTGTTGTGCTCTAATTTGGGTCATGCACCGGTTAAGGCAATATACCATTTACTATCATATTGAGCTGCTGACAAGACATAATCCCCTAAAGTACTTGGCAGAGAAACCCGTTTTGATAGGGAGAATCTCCAAATGGCAAATGCTCTTATCGGAGTTTGATATCACATACATAAATCAAAACTCGATGAAAGGGCAATCTTTAGCAGACCAATTGGCAGAACACCTAGTCGAGGGAAATTCCCAAGAACTACAAGCCCAATTCCCTGACGAAAATATATTAACAGTGGAAGGCATACAAGTAGAAGATTGTGGGATAGAGCGAAACCCTAAGTGGAAGATGTTCTTCTATGGAGCTGCCAATGTATTCGGTTGTGGGATCGGGGCAATGTTGATATCCCCAGATGGAACACAATTCCTTTCAGCAACAAGGCTCACATTTCCATATACTAATAACATCGTGGAATATGAGGCGTGTATCCTCGGCCTCAAAATGACTTGCCACATGGAAATCCGCAAATTAAAAGTGTACGAAGATTCATCACTTATCATATTACAGACAAGAGGGGAATATAAGACTAAAGACCCCAAAATGGTACCATACCATCAACATTTGACAGAGCTAATAGAAGAATTCGAGGCAATCACTTTCACATATGTCCCGAGAACTCAGAATCAATTTGCAGATGCACTCGCCACACTAGCATCTATGATCCAGATAACAGGGGGAGCCGAAGTCAAACCGTTGAAAATAGACATCGAAAATCGGCCCGCCTACTGTCTAGCAATTGAAAGAACACAAGATGACAAGCTCTAGTATCACAACATCAAAACTTTTCTCCAAGAAAGCAAATATCCTGAAATGGCTAGCAAGAATGACCAAAGAACACTCAGAAGGTTAGCAAGTCATTTCTTATTAAGTGGGTCTGTGCTTTACAAAAGATCGTCTGATACCACCTTACTAAGATGTGTGGATAAAAACGAAGCATGTGAACTGATGAAAGAAGTACATGAAGGGGTATGTGGACCTCATATGAACGGCTACATGTTGGCCCGAAAAATCATGAGGTTGGGATATTATTGGTTAACCATGGAATCAGATTGCATAAAATATGTCAAGCACTGTCATTTGTGTTAAGTGTACGCAAACCAGATAAATGCTCCGCCCAATGAGTTGCACTCATTGTCAGCAGCATGGCCTTTCTCCATGTGGGGAATCGACATAATAGGCCCAATCACTCCGACAGCATCCAATGGCCACAGGTTCATATTGGTAGCAATTGATTACTTCACTAAGTGGGTAGAAGCTTCATCATATACCAATGTCACCAAAGGGGTAATAGTCCGATTCTTAAAGAGGGACATAATAGCTCGATACGAAGTTCCTGAGTCAATCATCACCGACAACGGTACCAATCTTAACAACAAATCGATGACGGGTTTATGTCAATAGTTCCACATAAACCATAGAAATTCAACTCCCTACCGACCTTCGATGAATGGGGCAGTAGAAGCAGCCAACAAGAATATCAAAAAGATCATCAAAAAAATGACAATCACTTACAAAGATTGGCACGAGATGTTGCCGTTTGCCCTCATGGCTTACAGGTCCTCAATTAGAACATCTACTGGAGCTACCCCATATTCATTGGTATATGGTACTGAGGCAGTCTTGCCAGTCGAGGTCGAAATACCATCATTCAGAATTTTGTCAGAAACTTAGTTAACTGAAGCAGACTGGGTGAAGAAGAGGCTCGATTAGCTGAATCTAATTGATGAAAAAAGACTCACTGCATTATGTCACGGCCAGTGTTACCAACAAAGGATGGCCCGAGCATTTAACAAGAAAATGAGGCCTCGAGGCTTCAGAGAAGGAGATCTGGTGCTAAAGAAAGTTCTCCCGAATGCCCAAGATTCCAGAGGGAAATTTACCCCAAACTATGAGGGTCTATATGTGGTGAAGAAGATATTGTCAGGAGGTGCTCTAATATTAACTCAAATTGATGGTCCAGAATTGAGAGACCCCATTAATGCATATGCTGTTAAGATGTACTATCCTTAGGCAAGGGAATTGAAATTTTGTCAATGTTTATGAAAGCTGATATTCAATACAAATTTCATTGAGTCTAATTTTCATTTTTTTACAAGCAAAGTTAATGTCTCTGAATGATCAATAATTCCAACCAGTCTCATTAAAACAAACATTCCTAAACACATTACCTACCACTTCACCAATGAATAATAAACATTGATAATGAATCTCAATAAATTTTGTGATATAATTCTACCTACTTTTGAGCATTAAAACCTGGTGCATTAGTAGGATAACACTACCATCAAAAGAGCCATACGCATAAGAAAGGAAGCGCATCAAGACCTTCAACCCTGTGTTAAAGTAAGAGTAAGTGAAGCAAGAGCAAACCAGCACGAAGGTTCGGTTGTTTGGTTGCTATCCGCGATAAGTTGGTAAGCATATTAGAATAAATAACTATCATCCACATATCATGAAAACATCAAATCGTTTAACTTAGTTAGTAGAAGCATTTTCAAAAGCATAAGATTAGTTAGCCCACAATAGGGCACTTGTCTAAACATCCCCTTGAAAATGTCAGCCTACATTGGGGCACTTCCCTAAACATCCTCTCGTAAGGTCAGCACATTGGGGCACCTTTCGAGACATGTCTTCCTACCATAGGTTAGTCAGCCCATAATGGGGCACTTTCCTAAATACCTCTCTTAGGGTTAGCCCATAAGGGCACTTTTGAGACGTTACTCCCTGTAGGTTAGTCAGCCCACAATGGGGCACTTTCGTAAACATCTCTTCCTAAGATCAGCCTGTAGGGGTACCTTTCGAAACATTTCTTCCCCAGGGTCGTGAGTCTAAGAAGACACTTCCCACCATATGTTAGTCAGCCCATAGGGGCATCTTTTGAGGCATGTCCTCTCACTATAGGCTAGTTAGCCCGTAAAAGGGGCACTTTCCTAGATACCTTTGCTTGAAGTTAGCTCTTAGGAGCACTTTTTGAAGTTATCGATTAGTTAACTCATAGGAGTACTTTTTGAATCTATTAGTTAGCTCAGATGAGCACTTTTCGAATATATCAATTAGTCAGCTCATAGGAGCACTTTTTTAAGTTTGTTGATAACCGATTAGTCAGCTCACAAGAGCACTCTTCGAAGATGTTTTCCCTAAACAGTCGCAAGTCTAGCCAGACGCTTCTATTGACAGGTAGCCAGCTCGTAAGAGCGCTTCCTAAGACAATCTTCTCTTTAAGGTTGCTAGTCCGATAAGACGCTTCCTATCATCAGCTATTACATACTCCTAAACAATTCTTGAGATGTTTCCTATCACCAATTAGTCAGCCCATAGAGCACTTTTTAGATGATACATTACTCTAGATTGCTAGACCATTCCCTAAGCAATACCAACCATCACAAAATACTCGTGGGATTATTAGCTCGTGGAGCATTTTCCTACTAGAGACCCAATTTCAGATAACCAGCCAAACCAAGGCATTATCCATTCAATCAAGAGGCAAAAAATGGCGTCTTTCTTGTCTTTGTAGTTAAGTTTTGCAAACTTTACTACAAAGTGGGGCAGCTGTAAACACCTCATTTTTGTCCCCAATGATCAATAATAATCAACAATAAATAATTACCATTTTCTCCAATTTTTTCTATTTTTTCTCTAAATTAGCAAAAATAGGAAAAATATTCAAAAAAATAAAATAAATAGGAAAATATATCAATTTTGAAAAATAATTGCAGAAATGGCAATAAAAGGAACTAAACAATTTTTAAAATTTTTTGAAATTTCAAAAAATACAAAAATAATAAAAAATTGTATCGCATATATACAATTTGCGTAATATAAAAAAAAAACCGAGATCTAGGCCAACTCAGTTGGCTCGTGTGTGCGCCTGGAACGTGTGTGAGAGCCTGAGGTCCCGAGTTCGAATCCCCCCCCCCAGCGCGTGCGCTCGAAAATTTTTTTCTTTCATTTCCCCTAGAGCTGCCACGTGGCAGCATGCGATTGGCCGAGAGAAGACACATGCCTCACACGTGATCGTCTTCTTCCTCGAGCCCAACCAGAGAAAAATCCAAAAGAAGTTCGACGAGTCCAAAAATGCTGGATTTCTTCAAATCTTTTTGGATTTCAATCAATCTAAAACCGAATTATCCAGATAAATCACAAAATTACAACGAATCGGCATCAAATTTGTTGGATAAAATCAAATCTAAAAAACGAAAAAATTCGGATTTATTCAAATCAAGGATTTGAGCTTATCCGGAGGGGTTTTCGAACGCCTATAAATAGAGGATGAAGGGGGAAGGCAGAAGCACGGATCAAAGGTGAGAAAAAGAGAGAATCGAAGCCTCGCCGGAATTCTTCAACCCGCGACCGCCGATCGAGCTCGAAACCACCACCTGGAGGCGATCTTAAAGCAAACCACCGCCACAGTTGAGTTCCCCATCCCTTAAAAGCTCGGAAGCCGCCTTTAAACGTCGTCAACAAGCACTCCCAATCGTTGTGCCCGACCGACCCGACCCGCGCACCGACTCGGATCCAGGTAAGTCGGATTTTTCGATTTTTATTTATTTATCTATTTTATTTATTTCGAATTTATTTACTTATTTGTTATTTATAATTCAAAAATAAAAAAATGTTGGAATTTAGATTATTTTTTTAGGATTTAATTTAGGATGAATAGTAAAATAAAAATAATAATTATAATAATAAATAATAAAAATGTGAAAATTTATAAAGAAAATAATAAAAATATTAGAAAAGAATAATAATAAAAATTTAGATTTTAGAATATGATAGATAAAAAATCTAGGAGAAAATTTTTCAATAAAAATTTAATAAAAATGATGAAAATTAATAAAAAATTATGAAAATTAATAAAAATTATAAAATAAAAAAATAAAAAATTAATAAAAATTGATAAAAATCAATAAAATTTTATAATAGTAGAAATGGGTTGAAAAATAGAAAAATGAAATTTTTATCACTTAGAAAAATTATTTTCTTAAATAAATCCAAAATTGGTTTTTCCTTAAAATATTATTTAAAAAAAAATCAAATTATCAAGTTTAGGCTTAGATTTTTTTAGAAAAAAAAATACTAAAATGGTAAAAACATAAATCAAAAGAAATTTCATAATTAAAATTCACAAACACATTAAAGTTTTTCAGGAAAAGCGAACTACAGCATGTTTGATCCTGAATAGCAGGTACATAGGCACCCATTTGGGGCAACCCTAAAAAGGAATAAAAATCATTTTCTCAAAATAGGTTATTCAAAAACAAAATAAAAAGATAATAAAAAATAAATAAAAGACATTCTGGATAGAGTAGATTTTAGGAGATTAGGGTGGTAACCTTAAGGCTTTAATAGGTTAGCCTCCGAACTCATAAACTCTGGTTTTCCTCTTTCCTCTTTTCACAAAAAAAGAGAAGAGGAAATCATGACGACTAGTAGTCTAAATTAGGATTAATCTGCTCAATTAGTCCTAATTCAATCTTTCCCAACAATAGTTGGGTAGCGACTCCAAAACCAAACGAAATTCCTAACTCAAGTAAAAGATCTACATTAGATGAGCATAGGGTCTAGTATAGATCGAATTAGGAATGGGAAATAAAAAATTAGACTCGACAATGTCCTAAGATGCATACAAGGCTGTATGTGCGGAAGATGAGCAAATATGCCCAATATGACTAACTCATGGTCCAAACCTTCCAGGACAACCTCGCCGATCTTGCTTTCATTTGGTATACACATCTGGATTTTAGCCAAGTCAACAGTTAGAAAAGACTCGCTTGGGCATTCTACGAGCAATACAAATTCAACATCAAAGTTGCCCCTTCGGTAATGGATTTGGGGAGCCTCCGAAATAGCCATAACGAATCCTTCAAAGAGTACGCCCAGCATTGGAGGGCTCAAGCTGCTAGAGTGAGCCTCAATTTTAGAAAAGAAGTTGACATTCATATTTGTCAACACTCTGGAAAAAACTTACTTCACACAACTGGTGGGACAGACATCATCTAGTTTCGCTGTGGTAGTAGCAGCAGGATGCCGAATAGAGAATGCCATTACGTTGGGGAAACTCTAGATAATCGACCATCCCAGAGTTGCATCGTCTCCAAGGCCCATGGGAGGTAACAAAACCAAGGAATCTACCGTCAACACGGTTAATTCTAGTGGGGTTGATAGAGTTGGGGCTCGTGTAACGTTCTAGGCCAAGAATGCCCCGATCCAGCAATCGTTGATGAATCAAACCTAGGCTACTTGGGTCGTAAGACAATTCACTCCAATACCAATCCCACTCGATCGGGTCTTTGCTCGATTATGAGCAGACAATCTGATCAGCTTCGAGATCTCCAACGATCGGTACAAGCCAAGAAACTTTGATCCGAACCTCAAATGCGAGTACCATATGGGATAAGAGGGGCATTCCACCGACAGATGTTAGAGGCTCCGAAATAAAATCCAAGATCTGATTGATGCTAGGATAGTACAGTTGGATTTTGTCAACGCACCGATACCTAATGTCAACACTAACCCACTACCCAACCACAAGCCTAAAGTCAACATGATTACATCCAAAGAGCCAAACTCTAAATTAAATGAGTTCCCAAAAAAGGTAAAGACAACAGGACAGCGAGCAAAATGCCCACACTAAGCCTCAAATAAAGCCCCTAGATCATAGATGAAGAAGAGGTGGCTAGCCGTAGATCTAACGGTCGGTACCCTAGGCAAGTCACATGGGAGGTTCACATACCTAGTGAATTACTCCTTCACCTCAATCGAGTATGGGCCGCCTAGTGGGTAGGGATCTAAATTTGAAAAAGAAGACAACCCACTAAGGGAGAGAGATAAGTCCGTGAATATGATCAAATCGGACCCGAAGCCGATAGTCATAAGGTGCTATAAGGGACAAATGATTGAGGTGGAAATCCTAAAGAAGAAGTATGTATTCAATGTCCCAATACCCTCAGATAAGTATAAGGCAACACCGTTTGACTATCAAGCCCTTAATCAGGAAAAGTGTCATATTATAGGAGGAATCACCTGTTTGGGAAGGATTTATGACCCCAAGTACAAGACCTCAGCTAAAGAGCCTAACACCGAAGTAGAAAAGGAAGAAGAAGAGGGGCTCCCTGCATTCACAAAAATGATTAAGGCAAGCGAATACAAAATCATGGAACAACTCAATAAAGTTCCAACCTAAGTATCATTTATGGGCCTCCTCTCAACATTTGAGCCTCACCGAGAAGAACTTTTCAAAGTGCTCAAACAAGTCAAGGTACCGGAAGGCATCGCAGTAGAAAAGTTAAGCCATGTGGCAGATTCGATCTTCACTATGGATCAAATATCATTCTCCCTTGAAGAACTTGGAGTGGAGGGAGACCAACACACGAAACCATTGTTTATAGTGGTAAAATGTAATGACACAATTGTCTCTAGAGTCCTCATAGACAATGGGTCTTCTCTCAATGTGTGCTCTTTGGCTACCCTCGATCTACTGGGAGTTAATATAAGCAATATCGAGCCGAGCTCGACAGTAGTTAGGGCCTTCGACGAATCTAAGAGGGAGATAGTAAGGGAAATCAGTTTACTAGTAGAGATTGGCCCGTTGATGTTCAACATCTCGTTCTAAGTCCTCGACATTCCAAGGCCTTTCAATCTACTATTAGGAAGGTCATGGATACATACTGCCGGAGTCATACCCTCAAGTCTCCACCAAAAGGTTAAGTTCATAGCAAATGGACAGATCATCACTATATTAGGAGAATAGGATTATGCCATCTATAAAGAAACCGCTATACCCTACATCGAGGAGGGTGGTCCTAAGGATCTGAGGCTCCAAATGTTCAATGAAGTAAGCATGGTCATGAGTAAGGAAGGGCAAGGAGGGATAACAAGGGACGTTTGGATTAGGGTACATTCCTACATCCCAAGAGGAGGCGCAAGCAAGAGGCATCAGAAGCAGAAGGAAAGAGAAGCTAAACGATACCTAGATGCATTTTCCACCCCCTTTAACAATCTTTCTTGCAGGCAACCATCGTCCAAGAGCCAGGGATGAGCCAAACCGACACCAGCAATGAAGGCTCAGCCTCTCGCACATCCAATCAACACCCATCTCTTAACAATTGGTTTTGTAATCCTATTGATAGCATTAGACTCCCTACTGTCAAACGTTAGGGACATTCGTGCATGTAAGTAATGAAAACATTAATATCATTTTCGACACTGCTGGGTCAACCATTTGAAGCGATGTCCTTAACCACGAAGTAATACAAGAAAATTGGCAAAAACATGAACAAAGTAAAATCTCAATTGACAAGCCAATGGAGACAATTAATCTAGGAAGCACAGAAGAGCCTAAAAACCTCAAAATTGTGGTTAATTTAAGTGGTGAGCAAAAGCTTGAGATAACCGAGCTATTGACTAAATATGCAGATTATTTGCCTGGTTGTATAGCGACATGCCGAGACTCAATTAGTCAATAGTAGTTCACAAGCTTCCTATGAGAGAAGATGTCAAACCTAAAAATAAAAAATTGAGAAGATTTAAGCCTGACATCTTATTAAAGATTAAAGATGAAGTCAAGAAACTGCTAGAAGTGAGATTCATTGAAGTATCAAACCACCTAGAATGGATAGCAAATATAGTCCATGTTCTAAAGAAGAATGGGAAAATACGAGTATGCGTAGACTTCCAAGACTTAAATCAAGCTATGCCTAAAGACAATTTCCCTCTACCACATATAGATGTCTTGGTAGATAATACCGTAGGGAATCATCTCTTCTCATTTATGGATGGTTTCTTAGGATTTAATCAGATAAAAATGGAGGGAGAAGATAAGACCAAGACAATCTTTATCACAACATGGGGAACTTTTTGTTACAAGGTCATGCCCTTCGGTTTGAAGAATGTTGGGGCAACGTATTAGAGAGCCATGGCCGTGATACTTCATGGCATGATGCATCGAGAAGTCAAAGTATATGTTGACGATATGATAGCCAAATCTAAAGGAGAAGAGAGCCATGATGTTATCTTAAGGAAATTGTTCAAGTAATTGAGAAATTTTCAGCTAAAATTGAATCCTGAAAAATGTACTTTTAGGGTTACAACAGGCAAACTGTTAGGGTTTATCATAAGTCGAGAAGGTATTAAAATCGACCCTGACAAAGTAAAGGCCATATTGGAACTATCCTCTCCGCGTACTATCAAGGAAGCGAGAGGTCTATTAGGAAGGTTGAATTACATAACCCACTTCATCTCACAACTCACAAATAAATGTCATCTACTATTCCGTCTGCTAACGCCACAGTAGAACGGGATGATGAATGCGAAAGAGCATTTAAAACGATCAAGGATTACCTCACAAATCCCCCAGTCTTAGTAGTCCCAAAACAAGGAAAACCCTTATTCTTGTACCTTACAATACTCCTTGAATCCATGGGATGCATGCTGGGATAAAAGGATGAAGAGGGGAGGGAACGTTCCATCTACTACTTAAGTAAAAAGTTCATAGACGGGGAACAGAGGTATTTTGAAATAGAAAGGACTTGTTGTGCTTTGATTTGGGTCATGCATCGATTGAGGCAATACACCCTTTACTACCCTATTGAGTTGCTAACAAGACATGATCCCCTGAAATACTTGGCAGAGAAGCCCGTTTTGTTAGGGAGAATCTCCAAATGGCAAATGCTCCTATCAGAATTTGATATCACATAAATAAATTAAAATTCGATAAAAGGGTAATCGCTAGTAGATCAGTTCATAGAACACCCAATTAAGGGAGATCTCCAAGAATCACAAGCCTGGTTCCCGGATGAAAACATATTAATAGCGGAGGGCGAACTGGTAGAAGAATATATGATAGAGCAAAGCCCTAAATGGAAGATGTTCTTTGATGAAGCTGCCAATGTATTCGGTTGTGAGATCGAGGTAGTGTTAATATCACCAGAAAGGACAAAATTCCCCTCAACAACGAGACTCACATTTTTGTATACTAATAACATTGCAAAATATAAGGCATGCATCCTTGGCCTTAAAATGACTTGCCACATGGAAATTCGTGAATTAGAAGTATACAGAGATTCTTCACTCATCATACTACAAACACGAGGGGAATACAAAACTAAAGACCCCAAATTGGTGCCATGCCATCAACATTTAACAAAGCTGATCGACGAATTCAAGGTAGTTATCTTCACATACATCCTAAGGACTCAAAATCGGTTTCCAGATGCCCTTGCTACATTAGCATCTATGATTCAGATAATAGGGGAAGCCAAAGTCCTACCATTCAAAATAGAAGTTGAAAATAGGCCCGCCTACTGTCTGGTAGTAAAAAACGTACAAGATGATAAGCCTTGGTATTATGATATCAAAACTTTCCTCCAAGAAAGCAAATACCCTGAAATGGCTAGAAAAAATAACTAAAGAACACTCAGAAGGTTAGCAAACCATTTCTTATTAAATGGGCCTGTGCTTTATAGAAGATCACTTGACACTACATTGCTAAGATGTGTGGATAAAAAAGAGGCATGTGAACTGATGAAAGAAGTGCATGAAGGAGTATGTGGGCCTCACATGAACGAATACATGCTTGCTCGAAAAATCATGAGGATGGTTTACTATTGGCTGACAATGGAATCAAACTGCATCAAATATGTCAAGCACTGTCACTTGTGTCAAGTCTATGCAAACTGAATAAATGCCTCACCTAAAGAACTTCATTCGTTATTCGCGCCATGGCCGTTCTCCATGTGGGGAATTGACATCATCGGGCCAATTACTCCAAAGGCATCCAATGGTTACAGATTCATACTAGTAGCCATTGATTATTTCACCAAGTGGGTGGAAGCTTCATCATATGCCAGCGTCACCTAAGGGGTAATAGTCCAATTCATGAAGAGAGACATAATAGCCCGATGCAGAGTTCCTAAATCAATTATCACCGACAACAACACTAACCTTAACAACATGTTGATGACAGATTTATGCCAACAGTTTCAAATAAACCACAGAAATTCAACTCCTTATCGACCTTAGATGAATGGAGCGGTGGAAGCTGCCAAAAGAACATTAAAAGGATTATTGAAAAGATGACCATTACATACAAAGATTGGCATGAGATGCTACCATTTACCCTTATAGCTTACAGGACCTCAATTTGAACATCTACTAAAGTTACCCCGTATTCTCTCGTATATGGTACTAAGATAGTTTTGCCAATTGACGTTGAAATACCATCCTTCAGGATCTTATCAGAAGCGTAGTTAGATGAATCAGAGTAGGTAAAGAAGAGATTTGATCAGTTGAACTCAATCAACGAAAAAAGACTCGCTGCATTATGTCACAGCCAATGCTACCAACAAAGAATGGCTTGAGCATTCAACAAGAAAATGACACCTTGATGTTTCAAAGAAGGAGATCTGGTGCTAAAGAAAGTTCTCCCGAATGCTTAAGATTTAAGAGGCAAGTTTACCCCAAACTATGAGGGCCCATATGTTGTAAAAAAGGTGTTATTAGGAGGGGCCTTAATATTAACCCAAATGGATGGTTTAGAATTGAGAGACCCTATCAATATGGATGCTGTTAAGATGTACTATCCTTAGGCAAGAAAATTGAAATTTTGCCAAGGTTCATGAATGCCAATAATAAATACAAATTTCATCGAGTTTAGATTTCATTCCTTCTACAAACAAAGTTAATGTCTCTGAACGATTGATTATCTTGACCAATTGTCATTAAACAAACTTTCATACACACACACTACCCATTGCCTCATAATGAATAATGAACAATAAAATGATGATAAATCTAAATGGATTTTTTTTATATAATTCCACCTATTCTAAACATTAAACCTAGCGTATCACCAGGATAGCACCATAATCATAAGAGTCATGCTCACAAGAAAAAAAAATACATTAAGGCCCTCAACCTTGTTTGAAGCAAGAGTAGGCAAAGAAGGATCAAACTATCACAATGGTTCGGTTGTTTGGTTGCTATCTGTGATAAATTAGTAGACATTTAGGGTAAATAATTGTCGAGTCTAATTTTTGAATTCCCATTCCTAATCCGATCTAAACTAGACCCTGTGCTCATCTAATCTAAATCCTCGACTTGAGTTAGGAATTTCGTTTGATTTTTGGAGTCGCCACCCAACTGTTGTTGGGAAAATTGAATTAAGACTAAAGGAGCGGATTAGTCTTAATTTGGACCACTAGTCGTCGTTCTTTCCTCTTCTCGTTTTTGTGAAAAGAGGAAAAGGGAAAACCAGAGCTTCTAAGTCCGGAGGCTAACCTATTAAAACCTTTACGGTTACCACCTGATCTCCCAAAATTATTTATCTTTAGAAATGTGTTTCATTTGTGTTTCTGTTACTTTTTATTATGTTTGAGAATTATTTTGAGAAAATGATTTTTCTTTATTTTAGGGGTTGACCCGAATGGGTGCCTACGTACCTGCTATTCAGGATCAAACAAGCCGTAGTTCGCTTTTCTGAAAACCTTTAGATTTGTTGATGAATTTTAATTTTGAAAACTTCTTTTGATTTATGTTCTTAACATCTTTGGGATTTTTCTAAAAATTTCTAAGCCTAAGCTTTGATTTTATTTTGAAAATGATTTTTTTTTGGGAAAACATCAATTTTGGATTTATTTGAAAAAAGATTTTTCTAGGTGCTAAAACTTAATTTTTCTTCTATTTTCATAATTTTTAAATTTTCATGATTTTTATGATTTTTGTGATTTTTTATAAGTTTTTGTGATTTTTATAAATTTTTGTAATTTTTATGCTAGAACATTTTATCCTAAGTCATTATCTATCCTATTTTGAAATCTAAAGTTTTATTATTATTTTTCCTAATTTTTTTATTATTTTATTCTATTTTTTTATTCTTTTATTCTTTTATTATTTTTTACATTTTATTTATTTATTATTTTTTTTTTACATTTTTCTTAATTCTAGAAAAATCTAATTTCTACATTTTTCCTATTTATTGAAAATAAAACAAAAACAAATAAATAAATGACTAAACAAATAATAAATAACAAATTCGGAATAAATAAATAAACCAAATAAATTAATTAAATAAAATAAAAAAATCCGAAAAGATCCGACTTACCTGGATCCGGGTCGGTGCGCGGGTCGAATCGGGTCGGGTCGGGTCGGATCGGTCACGGCGGCGGGGTTGGCTCGTTCACGGCGTTCCGGCGGTCGTTTGCGGCGGGTGAAGTGTCGAATCCTAGCTTCTTGAGGGTGCTGAATCCGATGGTGGTGGCGGCTTACTCCTAGTACGTCTCCTTGCGGCGGCTCAACTCCGATCGATGGTCGCGGCTCCAAGCTTCTTCGGCGTACTCCGATTCGCTCCTTTCTCTCACTTTTTCTTCGTGTTTCTTCGTGCTTTGGCTTCCTCCTGCTCTTCTCTATTTATAGGCGTCCGGAAAACCTCTTGGATAAGCTCAAATCGGCCGATTTGGATAAATCCGAATTTTTTTCGTTTTTAGATTTGATTTTATCCCGGCGATTTGATGTTAATCTCTTGTGCTCCTTTGGTTTATCTGATGGATTTGGCCTTATCTCGACTTTAATCTAGAAGATTAAAAAGAAAACGGCCGATTTCGCCTTCGTCGGACTTCTGTCGGATTTTTTCCTCCGGCTGGGCTCGCGAAGAAGACGATCACGCGCGACGCGCGTGACTTCCCTCGGCCAATCACATGCTGCCACGTGGCAGCTCCAGGGAAAAGAACGAAAAATTTTTGCCGAGCGCCTGCGGGGGGATTCGAACTCGCGACCTTCAGCCTTCACACGGTTCCCATGCGCACACACGAGCCAGCTGAGCTGGCCCAATTTCCCGATTTTATTTACATCGCAAATTGTACATATGCGATGCAATTTTTTTATTTTTTTGTATTTTTTTGAAATTTCAAAAATTTGTAAAAATTATTTACTATTCATTATTGCTATTTCTAAAATCATTTTTCAAAATTGAAGTGTTTTCCTATTTATTTTCATTTTTTTGAATATTTTTATTATTTATGCTAAATTAAGGAAAAATTGGGAAAAATTAGGAAAAATTGAAAATTGATTATTATTGAAAATTATTGATTCCTAGGGCAAAAATGGGGTGTTTACAGCTGCCCCTCTTTGTAGTAAAGTTTGAAAAACTTAACTACAAAGACAAACAAAAGACGCCATTTTTGGCCTCCTAAATTAGGTTTTGGTAGGAAAATGCCCCAAGAGCTGATAATCCTACGATTTGAAGATGTTCCAAATGATTCAAGGTAATGTTCCTTCTCCAAAAAGTGCTTTATGAGCTAACTAATTGGCGACAGGACATATCTCAAGCTTTGAGTAGAAATGTATGAGAAATGATGATAGGAAGCGTCTTATCAGACTTGCAACCTTGGAAAGAAATATGACTAAAAAGTGCCCCGAGAGCTGACTAATCGGGAGGATTTAGGAAAGTGCCCCTCATGGGCTGACTAACCTTTGATAAAATGCCTCGAAAAGTGCCCCCTATGGGCTAACCTTGAGGTAGAAAGTTTTAGGAAAGGGCCCCCTATGGGCTGCCTAACCTAGAATGGAAATTTGCCTCAAAAAGTGCTCCCTATAGGCTGACCATGAGGACAAGGTTTTTACGAAAGGGCCCCCTATGGGCTGCCTAACCTTGAATTAGACTTGTCTCAAAAAGTGCCCCCTATGGGCTGACCATGAGAACAAGGTTTTTAGGAAAGGGCCCCCTATGGGCTGCCTAACCTAGAATTGAAATTTTCCTCAAAAAGTGCCCTTTATGGGCTGACCATGAGGACAAGGTTTTTACGAAAGGCCCCCTATGGGCTGCCTAACCTTGAATTAGACTTGTCTCAAAAAGTGCCCCCTATGGCTGACCATGAGAACAAGGTTTTTAGGAAAGGCCCCCTATGGGCTGCCTAACCTAGAATTGAAATTTGCCTCAAAAAGTGCCCCTTATGGGCTGACCATGAGGACAAGGTTTTTAGGAAAGGGCCCCCTATGGGCTGCCTAACCTTGAATTAGACTTGTCTCAAAAAGTGCCCCCTATGGGCTGACCATGAGAACAAGGTTTTTAGGAAAGGGCCCCCTATGGGCTGCCTAACCTAGAATTAGACTTGCCTAAAAAAGTGCCCCCTATGGGCTGACCATGAGGACAAGGTTTTTAGGAAAGGGCCCCCTATGGGCTGCCTAACCTAGAATTGAAGATTTGTCTCAAAAAAGTGCCCCCTATGGGCTGACCATGAGAACAAGGTTTTTAGGAAAGGGCCCCCTATGGGCTGCCTAACCTAGAATTAGACTTGCCTCAAAAAGTGCCCCCTATGGGCTGACCATGAGGACAAGGTTTTTAGGAAAGGGCCCCTTATGGGCTGCCTAACCTAGAATTGAAGATTTGTCTCAAAAAAGTGCCCCCTATGGGCTGACCATGAGAACAAGGTTTTTAGGAAAAGGCCCCCTATAGGCTGCCTAACCTTTAGATTGATTTTTAGGAAAGTGCCCCAAGAGCTGACTGACCTAATTGAAAATGATGGCTCAAAAGGTGCCCCATGTGGGCTAACCTCGAGAGATCTAGGGGAGTGCCCCTCTTTGGGCTGACTACCCCATTAAAGGAAAAATATCCTAAGTGAGAATCTTATTCATTTTTTTTTTCAATAACAATCAAATGCAAGATGACTTAAGACTTCTGAACAAGTGATAACTAAAATTTTTCTGCAAATTTTCAAAAAAATGGTCTTTTGAAACCTAAGGATAATGTGGAAAAATATTAAAGTGTTCCTTTTTTTTAGTGAGCATTTCTAACAAGTAAAGAATCTGACAAGGCTCCTAAAAATACAAATAAAGGGTAAGCATTCCCTACTGCTCAATAATCACTTACTCTTTTGCCTCATTTTTCTTAGAGGTTTTGGTTTAATCCTAGAAACAAAGTGTTGTCTTAGCTTAATCAATCATCTCTTGAGAGGTTTCTTGTAATCAAGACTCATATCTTCTTCTTGGGGAACATCAGTACTTAAGGTTAAACAATGCCAATGAGTAAATTCCCTCATTCCATTTATAACTGGATATCTTGTTTTTAATTGGTTTAATCTAAGAGGACTTCCTTACAATCTCTCGGCTTAGATGTCACTCTTGACTTCTACTCCAAAAATTATGGTCTTTCTTGTAAGTAATACGCTTTAATCCGTTAGGACTTTTTGATACTTTGTAATGCAATTTAGGCTCTTTTGGTTATTGGTTTCAGAAAAGTATGTTAATGGTTTTTTTTTTTTTTTTTTGAAAGAATCGTCATTTCAACTTGGGTTTGTAAGTCAAGAAACTTTGAGAAAAAGAACTGGAATAGTACTTGCCCTAGCAATTTTTGCTTAAGATAAGTTATTTTCAATGATTTGGAGAAGTCTTCGAAAAGGGTAGTATATCTTTGAACTACTCTCGTATTTGGCCCTGGTATTTTTCAAGTGTTGTTGGGCTTTTTATAGGTTTAGCTACATTCTTGGCTTTTCTCATTTCTCTTCTCTTTTTCTTTTCTTTCTTTTTCATTCGTCATTTTTTCATTCATTCTCTTTTTTCCATTTTTTTTTTTTCCTTTTCTTTTCTTTTAGGCCCAATGGTGATCGTTTCATGTGGTTCATGTGTATTTTTTCAGAATGTGGACTTCTCTTCAGCTCAAATAAATTATCTATGGCTAAAATTTTGAATTGTTGCAACTAGGGCAAGCACTATTGATGTCTCTATCTTCCCAAGTATTCCATCGTGGGGTGGTTGATGGTGAGGTTCAATTTTGAAACTCTTGTTTATCAAAGGATGATTGTGTTTAGGGTAGCAAAGATGAATGCCTAACATTATCTTGATTTAACGTATCAAATTCAAGATAGACCTCCTTTAAGGAATGAGTCCAAAACCTCACATTAATAACACTCAACTCTCAAGTGTTTAAGGGTTAGTGTTTGGGACATGGTTTGCCTCTTGTCATCTTAAACCTTTTAAACCAAGATACCCTTCCATTTTATTAACTTTGCCTATGTTCTCCACTTCTCATGGTGTCCAAGCGATTTGGTCTTAAGACTCAAGGATTTGGAGTAGTCTTCTTTATACCCTCATTGATAATTGACCATAGCTACTTTGAAAGTGTACTAAAAAAAAAAACTGTGTCTGGTTTAGATGACTTTTGATGGAAAGGAAACTTCAAGTGCAGCTTTTAGGATTGGAGTGTGTCGGGACGTTTTACATTTTGAGGCTAAATCAAGATATGATGAGACCTTTTGAAGTGAATGGGGTCTTTTAAGTTGGTTATAGAGGTCCTTGGTTTTATGTTTAGAGCAAGTGACTATGAGCTTTAGGTTAAGCTGACCATTTATAAGCAACTTTTAGGACCTTGAAAAGATCTCTTATTGTTAGTAACTCTTCAATTTTCTTTCTTTCTTTATTTTTATTGGTTGTTCTTATTTTTTAGTAAATATGTAAACAAGATGCTCATACGGATATAAATATGTAAACAAGATGCTCACACAAGATGCTTACACGGATGCTAAAAGTAGAAGGGCTGACAACTGATTGACAATGTACTATTGAAACTTCACTTTTATTAATATTGAAAATTTGGAGTTCGATAAAGATTACAAATAATGATCTATTTCCTAGCTCTTTTAGTCTTCTGTTGTGGAGGCTTAGTCTCCCCATTGATGACGGCTTCTAGTTCTTGGACTTTGGCTTGGCACTTCTCCAATTGTGCTTCTAAGGCTTTGTTTCTTTGGTCGGATTCCTTGAAGCGTCCCTTCCAGATGTCTTTCTTATAATCTGCAGCTTCGAAGTATACTTCCATCCGGGCCTTGACCTGCTCCAGGTAGATTTCTGTTTCTGGATTGATCTGATCTGGTCTTGGCTGGGTGACGTCTGGAACCCGATATGCTCTTTCCCCTGTCTGGTATAGCTGGCGGATTACAAACTCTCTAGTGGCTCGGTGTTTTCCCACTTCGCCATCTAGCTCTCCTAGGTCCACATTCGGGCTTTCGATTCTGGCTCCCCAGAGCGCTTTGACCTCTGCCAGCTTAGCAAATTTCTCGGCTACAGACAGGTTCGGATCCTGATACTCAAAGGTGACTGCTTCGAGTGAAGGCCGGTAAACTATGTCTTGAACGGTACCGAATTGGCGGACTACGGAGTTGGGGTGATATCCGATGCATCCGTTGATCCCAATTAATGGCACTGCTTGGAAATTACTGCAGGTTAAGATGATTTTATTGCAGCAACTCCACCTGGCTGTCCACAGAATATCTTCGGCGCTAAGGCTTCTAAGCAGATCTACCCAACTGTAGCTGGTAATGTCGTCGGGTAGCTTCACCTTTTCTATACAGGAATCCACCAGATCCACCTGTTGGGCCAGGGTTTTCCTGACCATGTTCAGCCCGAAGCACTTGAGGTGGCTTACGAACCATATCAGCAGAAGGTTGATGCTGGAGCGGAGGATCCCATGACCCTTCTTCTTGAGGAAATTCAGATTTCGGATCTGTTCAGCCAGTAGAGCCGGGATGTAAGATTTTCCCTCCAGGAATTGGGTTACCAGCTCTGCAACCCGGTAGTGAATATAGAAAGTTCCGGTGGGGAACAGTATGGTGGCGAAGGCTGTCAAGATGAAAGCCTTCACCCTTCTTTGTCTGTAAGTCTGAGGGTCCCCACACAGGATGTCCTTTCTATCCCCATTGTCTTCTCGGGCAATAAACCAGGCTTCTAGATAATCCATGCGTATGCAATACCCGTTACAGTCTGCTAGGGCTTTATTGAGCGCTGTTTTGCGGATGCCTAGCAATCTGCTGAAGGTACCGGCTGGCCCGGCCTCAAGGTTTGGCGTGTAAATCTGATCATTAGTGCTGGAGCCTGTAGCAACTGGGTATACTCCTCCAAGGTAGGGGTGATCTCATGCGGTCCGAGGAAGAAAGCTACGGGCTCGATCTCCCATAACTGGAGCATGGCCCGGACCATAGGCAAATTCGCCTCTATCTTAGTCAGTGAGAGGATGGGGCCGATCTTTTGTTGGATGAAGGCTTGCTCCTCTGGGTTATACAAGGTAAACCAGTGGTCCAGTACCAATTTTGGGTCCAAAGGTTTGTACACCCGAATTTCTTTGCGGAGGAGGCGGTCGACTGCACTGCTAGCCATCTATTACAATAGGAAACAGCCTAGTTACAACAAGAACTATGAAAACGTTACAGGGAAATAGTCCTGAACTCCAAGGACGAAATAACAAACCATTACATTGTCATCCAATTGTCAACCCTTCTTACGATGTCATGTATGCAAGTAGGTGGGTTCTAACTGGTTCCCGAGCTCTATGGCCTCCCGCATTCTCGAAGAAATGGATCTCAGGCCATATCGAAGCATAGGGTGGGGTAGCCTAATCGGTCCCGAACGGTGAATCAACTCACTTCGCCCGAAACCTACACAATGGCTCCCCGACTTAGGTTGCTAGGACGGTCCGGGTTCGACCGCATCTACTCACACAAGCATATGTATGTATGCAAGAAACCCCCACAATAAAGAAAATACAAAATCTAACTAAACCCTGAAAAGTTAGCAACAGAATAAAAAAAACACATTTCTTTAAGATAAAGATTTGAAGAGATTCAGGTGGCTAGCCTGCTGGTATGGAGTCCCCAGTGGAGTCGCCATCCTGTCGAGTCTAATTTTTGAATTCCCATTCCTAATCCGATCTAAACTAGACCCTGTGCTCATCTAATCTAAATCCTCGACTTGAGTTAGGAATTTCGTTTGATTTTTGGAGTCGCCACCCAACTGTTGTTGGGAAAATTGAATTAAGACTAAAGGAGCGGATTAGTCTTAATTTGGACCACTAGTCGTCGTTCTTTCCTCTTCTCGTTTTTGTGAAAAGAGGAAAAGGGAAAACCAGAGCTTCTAAGTCCGGAGGCTAACCTATTAAAACCTTTACGGTTACCACCTGATCTCCCAAAATTATTTATCTTTAGAAATGTGTTTCATTTGTGTTTCTGTTACTTTTTATTATGTTTGAGAATTATTTTGAGAAAATGATTTTTCTTTATTTTAGGGGTTGACCCGAATGGGTGCCTACGTACCTGCTATTCAGGATCAAACAAGCCGTAGTTCGCTTTTCTGAAAACCTTTAGATTTGTTGATGAATTTTAATTTTGAAAACTTCTTTTGATTTATGTTCTTAACATCTTTGGGATTTTTCTAAAAATTTCTAAGCCTAAGCTTTGATTTTATTTTGAAAATGATTTTTTTTTTGGGAAAACATCAATTTTGGATTTATTTGAAAAAAGATTTTTCTAGGTGCTAAAACTTAATTTTTCTTCTATTTTCATAATTTTTAAATTTTCATGATTTTTATGATTTTTGTGATTTTTTATAAGTTTTTGTGATTTTTATAAATTTTTGTAATTTTTATGCTAGAACATTTTATCCTAAGTCATTATCTATCCTATTTTGAAATCTAAAGTTTTATTATTATTTTTCCTAATTTTTTTATTATTTTATTCTATTTTTTTATTCTTTTATTCTTTTATTATTTTTTACATTTTATTTATTTATTATTTTTTTTTTACATTTTTCTTAATTCTAGAAAAATCTAATTTCTACATTTTTCCTATTTATTGAAAATAAAACAAAAACAAATAAATAAATGACTAAACAAATAATAAATAACAAATTCGGAATAAATAAATAAACCAAATAAATTAATTAAATAAAATAAAAAAATCCGAAAAGATCCGACTTACCTGGATCCGGGTCGGTGCGCGGGTCGAATCGGGTCGGGTCGGGTCGGATCGGTCACGGCGGCGGGGTTGGCTCGTTCACGGCGTTCCGGCGGTCGTTTGCGGCGGGTGAAGTGTCGAATCCTAGCTTCTTGAGGGTGCTGAATCCGATGGTGGTGGCGGCTTACTCCTAGTACGTCTCCTTGCGGCGGCTCAACTCCGATCGATGGTCGCGGCTCCAAGCTTCTTCGGCGTACTCCGATTCACTCCTTTCTCTCACTTTTTCTTCGTGTTTCTTCGTGCTTTGGCTTCCTCCTGCTCTTCTCTATTTATAGGCGTCCGGAAAACCTCTTGGATAAGCTCAAATCGGCCGATTTGGATAAATCCGAATTTTTTTCGTTTTTAGATTTGATTTTATCCCGGCGATTTGATGTTAATCTCTTGTGCTCCTTTGGTTTATCTGATGGATTTGGCCTTATCTTGACTTTAATCTAGAAGATTAAAAAGAAAACGGCCGATTTCGCCTTCGTCGGACTTCTGTCGGATTTTTTCCTCCGGCTGGGCTCGCGAAGAAGACGATCACGCGCGACGCGCGTGACTTCCCTCGGCCAATCACATGCTGCCACGTGGCAGCTCCAGGGAAAAGAACGAAAAATTTTTGCCGAGCGCCTGCGGGGGGATTCGAACTCGCGACCTTCAGCCTTCACACGGTTCCCATGCGCACACACGAGCCAGCTGAGCTGGCCTAATTTCCCGATTTTATTTACATCGCAAATTGTACATATGCGATGCAATTTTTTTATTTTTTTGTATTTTTTTGAAATTTCAAAAATTTGTAAAAATTATTTACTATTCATTATTGCTATTTCTAAAATCATTTTTCAAAATTGAAGTGTTTTCCTATTTATTTTCATTTTTTTGAATATTTTTATTATTTATGCTAAATTAAGGAAAAATTGGGAAAAATTAGGAAAAATTGAAAATTGATTATTATTGAAAATTATTGATTCCTAGGGCAAAAATGGGGTGTTTACAATAATCATCATGAGTCACATGTTCTAAGTTAGGTAGTCTAAAAGACGCCTTTCATCATCATTTGACCAGTTCACCAGAAACGTTATTGGAAATGCTGGGTTAATAAGATATACCCAGACATCACTTTCGGTTAGTTAGCCTATAATAGGGTACTTTCCTAAATATCCTCTCTCAGGGTTGCAAGTCTAAAGAAATGCTTTTCACTATCAATTAGTTAGCCCACAATTGGGCACTTTCCTAAATATCCTCCTATTCCAATTGCTAGTCTAGTAAGACGCTTTTTATCATCGATCAATTAGCTCATAAGAGCACTTTTATAGATGATCTATCCTTCATGGTTGCTAGTCTAGTGAGACGCTTCCTATCATCGATTAGTCAGCTCATAAGAGCACTTTTCTAAACAATCTCTTTCTTTAAGGTTGCTAGTTTAGTGAGACACTTCCTACTATCAATTAGTCAACTTGTAAGAGCACTTCTCTAAAAATTTCCTTCTTTAAGGTTGTTAGTCCCATAAGACACTTTCTATTATCGATTAGTCAGCTCATAAGAGCACTCTTCTAGAACATCTCTTCTTCGATAGTCACTAGTCTAGCAAGACGCTTCCTATTATCAATTGGCCAGCTCATAAGAGCACTCTCATAAACAATCTCTTCTTTATAGTCGCTAGTCCTGTAGGACGCTTCCGATTATCGGTCAGTTCACTCACAATAACACATTCCTAAACAATCTCTAAGATGTTTCCTATCATCGATTAGTTAGCCCATAGAGCACTTTTCTAGATGATATCTTACTCCATGTTGCTAGTTTGTTAGATGTTCTTTGTTTAAGATCACTCCCCAAGCAGTATTAATCATCACAAATTCGTGGGATTATTAGCTTGGAGCATTTTTCCTATTAGAACTAGGTTCAGATAACCAGTCGACTATGGCATTATCCACTCGGTCTATCTGCAAAAAATGGTGTCTTTGTTGTCTTTGTAGTTAAGTTTTTCAAACTTTACTACAAAGTGAAGCAGCTGTAAACACCCCATTTTTTCCCCTTAATAAAAAATAATGTTTATTTTTTTTTTCATTTTTTTGATTTTCCTTCTATTTTGCAAAAATAAAGGAAAATATTAAATAAATAAAATAAATAGAAAAAATATACCAATTTTGGAAATGATGATAGAAATAACAATAAAAGATGTAAAATAATTTTTTGAATTTTAAAATAATATAAAAATAATAAAAATTGCATCGCATATATGCAATTTAGGTAAAATAATAAAAAAAAACTAATAAATAGGCTAGCCCAGTTGGTCTAAGCTTCAGCCTAAGCGCATGCGGCGAGGGGGGGGGGGGGGGGGGGGGGGTGCGGCGCTCAGTGGAGGGTTCAAAACGCTAGAGAAGCAGATCCGTGTTTTGCATTTTTCTTTCTTACCCAAGACATATGAGCATACACGCCAGGCACGTAATCGTCTTCAACCTTTGTCTAAAATAGTCGTCAGCCATGGGAAAAAATGAAATCCGGCCATTTTGATGCGATTTTTTGCACAAATCCAACAAATCTTTAACTAAAATAAGATAAACATCATCTAATTAACACAAATCGTAACAAAATCGAGGATTTACATGAATCTAAAGCAAATCGAAAATGGAAAATCCAATTCAAGCTTATCAGAGGGAAATCTAAGCTTATCCAGCTCGATTTCTAACACCTATAAATAGAGCATGATATGGGGAAGCTAAGGCACAAATCAAAAGAGATAAAAGAGTGAAAATCAGAGGGTTTTGAAGCTTGCTGGAGTTCTTCCCAAGCCGCGACCGACGATCGCCCTCCGAACCAACACTTAGAGAGGTTTTTGGAGAAAAACACTACCACTTTTGGATTGCCCACCCTCGGAAAGCTTAGAAGTAACCCTCAATTGCCTTTGAAAGCCACCAAAACACCGTAGACGAGGATTTTTCGATCGCCGTAATCCGACTCGACCCGATCCGACCTGCGATCTGCATCCAGGTTAGTTTTTTTTATATTATTTTATTTATTTACTTTTTTTATCCATTTATTTAGCTATTATTTTATTAGAAATAAATATTTTTTTAAAAAAAATAATAATGATCCAAAAATAAAAATAAAAAGATTTTTTTTAGGATTTTAATTAGGTTTTAGAATTTTGATAAATAAAAAAATATTTTTAATAATAAAATGAAAAATAATTAAAAAATTAGGAATTAATAAGGGTTAGATTAATAATATGAATTAAAAATTAATAAGAATAATGAATATTTTTTTCTATCACTTAGAATTTAAAAAAAAAATAAATTCAAAATTGATTTTTCTTAAATCAGAAATTTTTTTTAGAAAAGAAAATATTAAAGCTTATGCTTATAATCTTTTAGAAATCTTTAAATTGATAATACACGTAAACCCGATATGTTTTCATAATTAAAATTAATCAATCTACTAAAATTTTATGAAAAGCGAATTACGTCTTATTTGATTTCGAATAGCGAGTACGTAGGTACTCTTATGAGGCAACTCTAAAAAGGAATAAAAAATCATTTTCCAAATCGTTATTATTGTAATTTTTAAAGATGTCAAAACATGACATAGATTTCAAAAGGATAAGGTAGTAACTTTAAAGTTTTAATAGGATAGCCCTCGAGTCGAGAATATTTAATTTTCCTTTCTTCTTTTTCATTTATAAAAATAAAAAGAGGAGATTCTGTCAACTAGTTGTCTAAATTAGAATTAATCCACTCAATTAGTTCTAATTCAATAATTTTTCCCAACTTCAGTTGGGTGACGACTTTAAATAAATAATAAGATTCCTAGTTCACGTCAAGGATTTGTACTGGATGAGCATAAGATCCAATATGAATCAAATTAGGAACATAAATAATATAAATTTTTAAAATTAAACTCGACAAAACCCATCATGCAGCACTCTCCTATCAGATAACCAAGGTCTACCTAGTAATATATGTGATGCGTACCTAAGGAGAACATCGTAATCAATTACATCTTGATGCTTTTTCCCTATGTTGATTGGAACCTTAACCCTCTGATTGACATGCAGACTGTTTCGCTCACTCAACCAATGTAATTCATAGGGCCTAAGATGAGGCGTAGTGACTAGTTGCAATTTATTCACTAATGCGGCAGCTATAACATTGGTGCGACTACCACCATCAATAAGAAGGGTACAAAGACTACCTTGGACCCTGCAAGGAATATGGAATAGGTTTTCCCTCTATATGTCCTTAATATCCGGAGATGTAGTCATTACCCTATGTAGTACATTAATAGCCAGATATTGACCATTGCCCTTATCCTCATGTACCTCAGCGTCTGGATTCTCATAGTATTCCTTTAGCACTGCTGATAAATCTATATGCTCAAGTACGTCTTCCTTATCACCCTCATTTTCCACCTCCATAGCAGTCATCACCCTTTTGTTGGGACATTGAACAGCCATGTGTCCAAAGCCCATGCATTTGAAGCATTGGGTTTAATGAATCCTTCCACTTGATAACCCCAGTATTGTTTGTCGGATATCAGCTCTATAACTACTTTGCCTTTTCCAAAACTATCCCTCTCTCTATCAGTAATAGTTACATTTGATTCCACAGTCCTATCAACTTCCCCCTTTCTAACTTGTTGATTATCTAACCCATATAATTGAGTAGTGGATCCATACCTATTACTCGATGCTCTGTATGGATTGGAGCGCCTCTACCTCCTAATTTTTAAAGCCAACTAGATGGCCTCATCAAGAGTGCTATACCTCTACAACTCGACAATATATGTGTCGAGTCTAATTTTTGAATTCCCATTCCTAATCCGATCTAGACTAGACCCTATGCTCATCTAATGTAGATCCTCGACTTGAATTAGGAATTTCGTTTGATTTTTGGAGTCGCCACCCAACTGTTGTTGGGAAAATTGAATTAAGACTAAAGGAGCGGATTAGTCTTAATTTGGACCACTAGTCGTTGTGATTTCCTCTTTTCGTTTTTGTGAAAAGAGGAAAAGGGAAAACCAGAGTTTCTAAGTCCGGAGGCTAACCTATTAAAACCTTTACAGTTACCACCTAATCTCCTAAAATTGTTCATCTTTAGAAATGTGTTTTTATTGTGTTTCTGTTACTTTTTATTATGTTTTTGAATTATTTTAAGAAAAGGATTTTTCATTAATTTTATGGGTTGACCCGGATGGGTGCCTACGTACCTGCTACTCAGGATCAAACAAGCCGTAGTTCGCTTTTCTGAAAACTTTAAGTGTGTTGGTGAATTTTAATTTATGAAACCTCTTTTAGTTTTATGTTTTTATCATTTTTGGGATTTTTTTTCTAAAAAAACTTCTAAGCCTAAGCTTTGATTTTATTTTGAAAATGATTTTAGGGAAAACATCAATTTTGGATTTATTTGAAGAAAAATGATTTTTCTAAGTGCTAAAACTCATTTTTTATGATTCTTTTATAATTTTTGAATTATTTAATGATTTTTATGATTTTTTTGTGATTTCTGAGAATTTTGTGGATTTTTGTGATTTTTGGGAAATTTTGTTGATTTTCGTGATTTTTGGGAATTTTTGTGATTTTTGGGATTTTTTGTGATTTTTGGGTTTTTTGGGAATTTTTGGTTTATTATCTATCCTATTTTGACATCTAAAATTTTATTATTATTTTCCTAATGTTTTCTATTATTTTTCTATATTTTATTATTTTATTATTTTTTATTTATCTATTTATTATTATTTTTTATTATTTTTCTACATTATTAAATTCTAGAAAAATCTAATTTCTACATTTTCCTATTTATTAAAAATAAAACATAAACAAATAAATAAATAAATAAATAACTACATAATAAGTAATAAATTAATCAATTAATTCAGAATAAATAAATAAACAAAATTAATTAAATAAAAAAAAATTCGGAAAATCCGACTTACCTGGATCCAGGTCGGTGCGCGGGTCGGGTCGGTCGGGTCGAATCGGGTCGGGTTGGATCGATCGGACACGACGGCGGGGAAGGCTCGTTCACGGCGTTCCGGTGGCCTTTTGCAGCGGGTGAGGTGTCGAATCCTAGCTTCTCGAGGTTGCTGAATCCAATGGTAGTGGCGGTTTACTCCCAAAATGTCTCCTTGCGGTGGCTCTACCTCCGGTCGGTGGTTTCGGCTTCAAGCTTCTCCGACGTACTCCGATTCGCTCCTTTCTCTCTCTCTCTCTTTCTCTCACTTTTTCTTCGTGTTTTAGCTTCCTCCTGTTCTTCTCTATTTGTAGGCATCTCAAATCTACTCCGGATAATCTCAAATCCTCCGATTTGGATAAACCCATATTTTTCCGTTTTTGGATTCGATTTTATCCCGGCGATTTGATGTTGATCTCTTGTTTTTCTTTGATTTATCTGGATAATTCGGTTTTAGATTTATTAAAATCCAAAAAGATTCGAAGAAATCCAGCAATTTCAACCTTATCGGACTTCTGCCGGATTTTTCTCTGGCTGGGCTTGAGGAAGAAGACGACCACGTGCGAGGCACGTGTTTCCTCTTGGCCAATCACATGCTGCCACGTGGCAGCTCCAGGGAAAAGAAAGAAAAAATTTTGCCGAACGCACGCGGGGGGGATTCGAACTCGCGACCTCTGGCTTCCACACGTTCCCAGGCGCACGCACGAACCAGCTGAGCTGGCCCAATTTCCCGATTTTCTTTGTATCGCAAATTGCATATATGCAATGCGGTATTTCCATTTTTTTTGGATTTTTTTGAAATTTCTAAAATTTGTAAAAATTATTTATCCCTTATTATTACTATTTCTGAAATCATTTTTCAAAATTGATGTGTTTTCTTATTTATTTTTATTTTTTGAATATTTTTACTATTTATGCTAAATTAGAGAAAAATTGGGAAAAATTAAAAATTGATTATTTTTTTAGTATTATTGACTCCTACGGCAAAAATGGGGTGTTTACAATATGTTATCTCATTTTCTTAACCTAGACACAAATCATGCCATGGTCTGTTCAGGAGGTTCAACTGTCTCATATTGGATCTTTAGTGTCTCAAACTCCTGGACATACTCATCCACTGTTTTGCTTCCCTGTCTCAATGGCTAGAGATGCATGAATAACTCTTACCTGTAATGTTTTGGTACAAACCTCTTCCTCAGCACCCTTTTCATTTCTTGCCAAGTATGAATCTCAGCATCACCATCTCTCCTCCTATTGGCCACAAGGTTCTTCTACCACAAGGTAGCATACCCTGTAAATTTGACTACTACTAGAAGAACTCTTGTATGGTCATTAATCTCATAGCACTCGAAGAGTCCTTCTACCTTATCCTCCCAGTTAAGGTACTCCTCCGTAGGTCCCTTTCCAACAAATGAAGGCATCTACAATTTTACATACTCTAGACCCTTAGGTGGTTTGAACTCATGGTTAGGATAAAGTTCATCCCCAAAATTGTCATCCCTCTCCTCTCTATAAGCATGGTACTATCTTCTAACTTGTCTGCCCCTGTTTCCTCCTATTGCTCCTTCTCTACCCACAGCATTAAAGGCTACCCTAGGTGGGGGTGCTTGTGGTTGCTATTGGGGTAAGGTCATATGATCGACTCGTGTTGCTAGATTAGCAACAATGGTAGTCAAGTCCTGTAACTGCTCTTCTACTGTTCTTCTTTCACCTGCAGCACGACGACCCTGTACTCTTCCTCTAACTTGGTTGTTGGCCTCATTCCTAAATCCTCCATTAACATTGTTGTTCGACATACTCAATAGAATTACCACTCAACACAGGAATTTCATAGTCACAATCACACACTCTGACAATCCCCAATCGTCACAATCCCAATCACCACCTTCTTCCAATCCTCAACTCAAACTCAGTATAGAATTCACAAGTCACAAACACCGCAATAATCTTCCAATGACACTAATTCAATTACAAACTACAACAGTCTCCAATCGACACAATTCCCAATTTCAACCTCTAATCACTCTCCAGTTCAGTTCTAATAAAAAACAAAAAAAATGCAGCAAACAATACAAACCCTAACTTCAATACATACAAACAACAACAACTAGTCTAAATTCAAACACACAACCCGCAACAACAACTAAAGTATGAAAACCGTAACTTTCAATTGGATATGGATTCCACGAACAATCCCAATTTGAATCGCACAACAACAACAACACAACCCAATTGACAATCAATGTTTAACCCCAATTCAATGACAATCGATTACCATAATCTCAAGAACCCTAATCTTTCAAAGGAATTCCAATAGACACAATTCCCTAATCTCAATTTGAGCTTTGATACCAAAAGATGATGTGCTTGAAACGATGATCGGATCAAATGATTCCAATTCCTAAGTAACAATCAACGATAAATGAATCTAACAATCTAATTAACGAACGGTAACAAACAAGAACATAATAAAATCCCTAAACCCTTACCCGATATGATGCACCAGCAAGAGAGTAGTCCTAGTACGGATTTGTTGATATGACACATAACAATCCAATACCGTTAGTTACCACAATCCCATGGATTGATAAAAGTAAAAATGAAGAATAAACTTCACAGCAGATTTTCTCAAATGTCAAAAAGTCCCTCAATTCTTACAAAACAACAAATATATAGCAAAGGAAAACAAAATGCGAAAAGTCACAAATTTTCATCCGACTTGCTTACATAAGCCGTCGGCTTTGGTCATCAACGTCGCTAGCTTTGCCATTTAGGCCGTCAGCCTATGTGGCTGGCTTAAGTAGATAAGCCATCGACCTTGAAGGCTGGCTTAAGAAGAAAAGTTGTTGGCCTTAAGGGCTGGCTTAAGTGGCAACGCTACCAGCCTAGATGGCCGGCCTATCTCCTACACCGTCGGCTTTGTGGCCAGTCTAAGAGGTAAGCCACCAACCTTTATGGCCGGCCTAAGGGTGTCCACCTCCCATCATGAGGACACAATTTCTTCAAGGCAAAGAGAGAAGAATGGGCCAATTGGCCATGAGCTTTAAAAGGAGTTAAGACACTTAAGCAAGTAATGGGGCAGGATACATTCGCTTAAGTATTCAGAACATAGAGACCTACTGACACATGTCCTTTACTAATAATCTTCTTTGTCGAAAGATTCTGAAATAGACAATAATCAGGGAAAAAAATGAGAAATGACAATTTAGAACACATGTAGTTTTGCTTTTAGAAATTAAGTTAAAAGATAAATCTAGCAAACTTAAAACAAATGATAGAGAAAGTAATGGAGTAGGTTGAACATCGCTAGACCTAAGAATGGATGATCTAAAATCATCAACTAAAGTGACTAGGGAAGAAGAAGTGTGTGGTTTAAAAATGGTGAAAAGACTAGGGTTACTTGCCATATGATCAGTAGCACCTGAGTCAATAACTTATTATGAGGTAGAGGAAAATCGACACTTATTTGGATTACTTGGCTCAGTGAGTGTAGTGACAGGATGAGTTAAAGTTTTCATTGTCTCTTTATACTGAAGGAATTTAGCAAATTCATTTGCAAATACGTTAATTGTCTATTTAGAGGATGGACGTTGTGTAGTAAAAGTAGCTACAATATGTGTTGAGCGAGACTTTTGAGTTTTGTTGAGTAGTTTTTTATAGGTGCTCCTAATGTGGGCACGTTCAAGACAATAATAGTATTTAAATTCCCTTGAGTCTTAACTTCGACTATTTCCTCTATTGTAATTTTAAAGAGAGGATTTTGCAATTCTTGGTCCGTTATTGCGATTAATGAGAGAACTAGAGGTTGGAGTAGAAGAGACAATAGAAGTATTTGCTTCTATGTGAAGAACTCTAGTGAAGACCTCATGTAAGGAAGAAATATCAATACTAGATAAAATATGAGATTTAGCAATCTCAAATTGAGGATTAAGTTCCGCAAAAAAAACTCATAATTACCACCTTCTCCCATTGTGATTGTTACACTTTGATATTAGTACTAAATGTAACAAAACATTTAATTCCTCATATATCTTATTAAATTTCATAAAATATACTTGAAGAGATTGATCATTTTACTTAAGACAATAAAATTTCTTACACACCCCATACATACGACAGAGATTTCTCTTTCCAAAATATAGATACTTTAAATATTCCATTAATTCTTTTGACATACTTACAATAATTAATCAAACTAATTACCTTAGTACCAATACAATTTCTAATTTGTTGAAATAATTTAGCATTAGCTTTCAACCATTCCTTATGAGTACCATCAGTTAGAGAATCATTAGTAAGATGGTCATCTTTAGAAATACTTCATAAATATATTCTTATAGTCTTATATTAGTCTAAATAATTAAAACCAGTTAATTTATGTTTTGTGATCCTAAACTTCATGGGAATGACATTAGCCATCACTACAGTCTTTTGTTCATCACCCATAGATGCCCAAATCAAATTCAAGTAGTCACAAAAGAAGAGAAAACCCTAAATTGATCCCACAAAGTGTAAACCCTACAAACACACAATAAGGAGTCTATCAAGGATCACCTAAGCCTAAAACAATACAAGAGGTTGTCGCACGATGGTGATGCAAGGGATAGAAAGTGCATCATCTAAAGTTTCACAACATATACCCCACTGAACCAACTAGTAAGGGATATTTTCATGGAAGTTCCCAACTTGGGCGTTCTACCTAAACCAACAAGACCATGAGATAACTCGAATAGGAGGAACTTTAACAAATATTTCAACTTTCACAGAGATAAGGATCACAACACAAATGAGTGTTATTAGCTCAAAAATGCTCTCAAAGATCTTGTCTAGTGCGGTTATCTTCGGGAGTACATCGTTGACCTAAATAATTTCATTGAATAACCTACTTAAAGATGGTGAAAAGAGCAAGGTCACAATGAGCCAAAAAATGATAACAAAAACCGCCTTAACCAAGCCCCCAACGATGTAATTAATACTATCATTGAGGGGCCCTAGAATGGAGGCTAAGTAAGCTCCTCAAGCTCAGTTAATGCCCTAATTAGTTGGCAAGTGATGAAGCTACATGAGAAGAAATTGATAGTAGACATATCCATCTCCTTCTTAAACAAAGACCTTAAGGGGGTGCAATCCCCTATGATGATGCCTCGGTGATTAGTGCAAGAATCGCTAAATTTGACATTAGAAAGATCCTAATTGACACAAGCAACTCAATAGATATTATCTTCAAACATAACAATGACCAGATGTAGCCCAAGCTTAAAATGAAGATGAAGCCCTACAATTATGACTTGCATGGGTTCAATAATCAACCTATAAGGGCTGTAGGCATCATTACCCTTCCCATGGAGCTAGAAGATGACAATATTGTGGCCTAATAGAATATAGAGTTCCTAGTGGTGGACTATGGATTGCCTTACAATGTAATATTGGAATGGACAAGTTAGAACACCTTGAGGATGATCTCCTCAATGCTTTACCTAAAGGAAAAATTCCTAAAGCCTAATGTTGTAGGTGTATGCCAAGGAGATCAAGAGTTAGCATGCACGTTATACCTATAGCCCTAAAGCAAGAGGAGGTCTCTAGTGTAGAGATTAGACCTAAGGAGAAGCTAAGATCTATGGGAGAATCGACCGAGGAGAAGGAAGAAATCTAGCTCGGTAGTAGTGCCAAGCAGACCACATGGGTAGGAACGTCAATGCTCGTCAAGCTCAAACAATAGCTCATCCACTTTCTTAAGTCTAACAACAACATATTTGATTGGTCTACATTGGACATGCCAGAAATCTTCTATGAAGTAATGATGTATCACTTTAATGTTGATAGCAACTCCAAGGTCGTCAAACAAAAGAAAAAACATTTTGCTATAGAATGATAGGTAGCTATTGAGAAAGAGGTGCAAAAGTTGCTAAAAGTAGGCTTTATAAGGAAGGAATGTTACTCGACTTAGCTAGCCAATTGTATACTAGTCAAGAAATCTAATAGGAAATTGTGGATGTGTATAGATTATACAAATCTCAACAAGGCTAGCGCAAAGGATTACTTTCCCCTCCCTCGAATCAACCAACTAGTCGATTCTACCTCCAACCACACCTTACTTAGTTTTATAAACACATTTTCTAAGTACAACTAGATTAAAACGGAGTTGGAGGATGAAATACACACTTTGTTTGTCACCAATTTTGGTATGTACTGTTATAAAGTCATGCCTTTCGACCTAAAAAACGTTGGGTTACAAACTAAAAGTTGATGATAAAAATGTTCAAGTAACAAATTGGGCAAAACATTGAGTTATATATTGATGAAATGATTGTCAAGAGTATATAGCCTACAGACCATCTCCAAGACTTGTAGGAAACATTTGATACACTAAGGCAATATAAAATGAAACTTAACCCCGAAAAGTGTGTCTTTAAGGAAACCTTAAGCTAGCTCTTTGGATACATGGTCACCTAGCATGGCATCAAGGCTAATCTAAAAAAGATATGAGTCGTCCTCGAAATGCAAACCCCTGGATTCGTAAAAGAGGTGCAACAGCTCACAAGACATGTTGCCACATTTAATAGGTTTATGTCCAAGAGCAAGGACAAATGTTTTGATTTCTTTAAAATCCTAAAGAACCTAGCCAATTTTCAACAGATCGAGCAGTGTCAGACTATCTTTGATAAGTTGAAGTAGTTCTTGAAAGCTCCACCCATACTCTCTAAGCCAATCCTAGGGGAATACCTATTCCTATACCTTTCAGTTAGTGACCAAGCTCTTTCCCTCATGTAAGTACAAGCTAAATGGAGAGAGCATAAACCGATTTACTACATTAGTCGTGTCCTTCAAGGACCCAAAATTAGGTACACAAAGGTAGAAGACTTTGCCCTCATAGTAGTGATTTTGGTTAGAAGACTATGACTCTACTTAGAGGCTTACTAAGTAATAGTCTTAACTAATCAGTTACTGTGAAACATATTATATAAGTTGGACACATTAGATCGAATAATGAAGTAAGCTCTAAAGTTAAGTGTTTTGGGGGTACAATACTGACCATGAGAAGTAATAAAGGCCCAAGTCCTTACAGACTTTATAGTAAATTACGTGGTAGATGATGAAATGTTCGATAATAACAACAAACCACTATAGACTCTCTACGTCAATGGCTTGTCCACTCACACACACAACCTAGGGGGTAAAGTGGGGTTAGCCTCATGCTGCATAGTCCACATGGAGCAAAGGTATCATATGCACTCAAATTCAGATTCTCAATAAGTAATAATGAAGCGGAGTATTAAGCTCTAATTGTGGGTCTCAAATTGGCAAAGGAAATGGGTGCCGAGAAATTGGAAATATATTTAGACTCCTAGCTCATCATCTAACAAGTAAAAGGAGAATAATGAAGTGATTACCAACTACCTCTAGGCCATTTAGAATCTTACCTCGAAGTTCCCCTCTTAGTACATCACCAAGGTTCCTTGAGTTGAAAACTCTAAGGCCAATAAGCTATCAAAACATGTGTCCACAAGCATTTTTTACTTTGATAAACAGGAGAAGAAAGTCTTCATTGAGTACCTTCCTAACAAAAGCATCAACAAGAAATAGGCTCAAGTCATGGAAATTTATCCTCTACCAACTGAACCATGTTAGGTAGATCTTGGCTAGATAGATCCTATCATCGACTACTTAAAGAACGACATTTTCTTACAAGACAAAAAGGAGGCTAGGAAGCTCATGTATAAAGCCACCAATTATACTATCATTAATGACCTCCTCCACAAGAGAGGCCTAAGCACACCACTCCTCAAATGTATCCAGCCTAAAGAAGGTTAAAGGTTATTGGAGGAGTTATATGTGGGAATATGTAACAACTATATCAAAAGTCGAGCTCTATATCTTAGGGTGCTCAAACTTGGTTACCATTAACCCACTATGATGGAAGATTCAAAGCAACTTGTTTGAAAGTGAATGCAATGCTAAAAGCATGTGTTGGTAGAACATGCTCCTAGCAACCATTTGCAATCACTCATTAACCTTGGCCCTTTGCCCAATGAGGTTTGGACATCTTGGGACCTTTCCCTTAAGCTTCATGAAAATGGTAGTTTATCATTATTACCATCGACTATTTCATTAAGTGAGTAAAGACTAAAGCCGTAGTTAAGATCACTAAGAGAATTGTTGAAGCCTTTGTCCTTAATAATATCCTCAATAGATACAAAATTCTATACATAAGAATAACAGACAACAAGATGTAATTCAATAATAAAAAATTCAAGAAGTTTTGTAATGTTCATCACATTAAAGTTCACTACACCTCAGCAGTACATCTTTGGTTTAACAGACAAGTTAAGGTCATGAACAAGACTGTGCTCAACAACCTCAAAAAGAAAGTGGACCAAGCCAAAGATAAATGGGAAAATGAGTTCCCAAATATCTTATGGGAGTACCAAACCACTCATAAGACCTCTATAGGGGAAACACCATTCAAGCTTGCCTTTGGTTTCGAGACCAAAGTATAGACTTATTAGCTAACTAGCTCGAACTACAAGCCAACCTCAAAACAATAGAAGAAATATGGAACACTTCACAAATTCGAATGGTGGCATATCAACACTAAGCTACTTGTTATTATGAAAAAAAAAAAAAGGTCAGGAATAAAGTCTTCTTGCTTGGCAACCTAGTTTGTAGAAGATTGGAAGCCATCAGATCTTGTGAAGGTTAAGGAAAGCTCACACCGAACTGGGAAGACCCGGTTATAATTGTTGACCTAGGCAATGGAGCATATAGGCTCAAGAGATTAGATGGTCAACCCATTCTCTGAACTTGGAATTTTGATAATCTTATGCCATATTTTGATTAAATCAGTGTTTAATTGTCTGTAAAATCAATCCTTAGTTAATGAATGGAATTGTCATATTTCACATATTTCACAAAGTTTGATTACAGTTACTTATATATTTGTTCATTTACATTTTGTCAAATTGATCTAGTCCTAGCCAACCTAAGGTGAATGAACTCCTTATACTAATCAAGTCTAAACTTATATAAGGTGAATGAACTTTTGATTACACTTAGTCCAGACCTTGTTACAGTTAATAGACTACAAATTACATCAAGTCCACTCTTTTATATCTGCAAGCAATGGAACTCTTGATGACTACATGTCCCAACCCCTTAAGGGGTAAACGAACTTTTTAGCTTTAAGACTATCACCAAACAATTAGAGCATACGACCTCTTGAGATCCACTTAAAGCATTTATGAGTAACTTATCGACATGACTTAAGTTCAAACATCCGAGGACACCACAGCCTCCCCCCACCCAATAAGCACAATGCATAAAACAACAAATAGATCAAAATAAAAAGATAAGTGAAAACAGCTATGAAAAGCATAGTCACACAATGAGATCATTAAGAAAAAGCATTCAAGTAATGAAGAAAACGAAGCAATAAAGTATAAATAACTTAAATCAAAAGAGGTCCATAAAAAATTACAGCTTGAAAGTCGACATATTGACTTGAAAAATATTTGGTCTATAAAGAAAAATTCCTCTCAACTCTTACGGGAAAGGATAATTAAAGCCTCAATGGTTTCATCAACTCTCTATAGGTTAAGGCTTGAAAGGTAGCAGAGGATCCTGTGAAGGAGTTAAGGGGAGGAGAGAGAGGGAGGTGTAGTGTCCCTAAGCTAGTCTTAGCTTGAGGCTTGGCCTTGGTTTTGTTCTTGTTCATCCCTAGGGTGCTACTCTTAAGGAACATCCTCAAGCATACCTTCATCACCCTTATTGCCATCATCACTCACCTCACTTTCAATGCCTTCTTCAAGCTTCAGAGGTTCATCATAGAAAAAGAGGCAGCTAATGTTGTATTCCAGGTACACCTTCAAGGTCTCTAACCTAGCTGTTTGGATGCCCTTGGTTTACTTGCAATCTTGGAGATCAACCCACTCCTTACTCTCCATGATCTTATTGAACACCTCTCTCTCAATGGTAGTGCAATCAACTTGCTCAATTTCACAAGCTTCTAGATCCAATAGATGAACTCGATCTTGTTTAACTTTAAGGCGGAGTTGTTGGATTTCCTCTTAAAGGCCACACTCAACCTCAGCCTATCTACTCTCCCTTTCACTAAGCTCTTTGCACTCATCTTTGAGCTGCGCACCAAGCTTTCAATTTTCCTCGGGGATAACCTTGTTAGACTACTCAACCTCTCCAACCTTCAGCAAGAGCTCAACATTCATCCTTGCCCCTATCTCTACCCAAGCCCTTAAAGTTCTTAGCTTAGCCTCCATTCGTATCTTTAAGTCCTAAAGCTTTGCTACATAACATTGAGACTCTTCCTATGCTCTTTTAGCCTTAGCCTCTACATCCTTAAATTTTTTGTGAAAATACACAAATGTCATTAGAAAGTTTGTGATACCCCACTATACAACCTCTAGTGCTTTAAAATGAGAAGTTGGTGCTTAGACTTCAATTCTCTTAACTACTCAAGCATTATACCCCATAGCTCAAAGGTCTTCGGTAGATGGGATGAAAATTGCAGCAATAAACACTTTAGTTAGATATTAACTAAGTATTATACAAAGACAATAGGCATATTATACTTATTAAGTACTTACATCATAGAGCTTTGAGAAGAGCATCCACTCAAGCTTGTCTTTAGGCATGCCCCATAAGGACCCATCCAGGGTGCCATCATCCTTTGGTAGCATACACCCCCTCAACAACTCCTTGCTTCACTTCACATCCTTTAAGCCCACATCAAAGCTGTAAACCTCCCTTTGTTGTCAAAAGACGTAACCACTCTAGAGAGGTGGTAGATGCTTGACTACGGACAAGGCTTGCTCCTCTTGCTTCTCTAGAGTTAGCAATGCAAGTCATATACCACAACAATAAACCATTTGCTCTATAATGTCCATTTTTGCATCAAGGTAAACACCTTCACATAGAGTGTCTTTTTCAATGGTTGGGCAGCCCCTTCTCTAACCTTCCTGTTCATCTTCTCCTCAATGATAAGGTTATCAATGGGATGAGGGGTGGAGCCTATCTCCCCTCATCCTTAATTATTAAGGGGACCTCTTGAAGCCTCAAAGCAGGATCCCTCTATGGCTCTACTACTTTAGGTGGTACCTTCTTACCCTTCCTAACAGCTTCAGCCATCCTCCTCCTTGTAAGCATCTCGGTAGGAGTGCTTTCCCTAAGCTACATATTTTTGATAATGTAAGATGTTAAGCATTTAATAAATAAACAAAGAAATGAAAAAAAATAAAATATCGTGCTAAGTAAAGAGCTTTTAAGGAGACTCATCCCCTCAAATGGCTTAGTTGAACATGATTCTCCACAATAGCTTACTCTGGCACGGCTAAGGTCAAAGGTGTACCTTCCACATCCCCCCTCCACCACCCCCCTTTCCTTCCTTCTAAAGTTACACTATTTATGAGCTTCCCATCGTATAGGTACTCCTCAACAACCTTAAGCGCATTCCACAAACTACTTGGCCTTTTCTATAGCTTAGCTAGTATTTAATCTATAGTAGCCCTATCACTTGGACTAAGTGAGCTTATTGTCAAGGTGTAGATTAGCTTAGTCCACAGTGTCTAGAAGTTTGGATCAAGCTTGCATACCACCATGAGAAACTTGTTCTTCTACCCATGTAAAGAAGACTCTAATTTAACTAACATGTTTCTCCCAAGTCAACTGGTTAGGTAATATTAGCCTTCGTTCTACCTCTTCAACCCATAAAAATATCGAAGGAGTTGTGGAGTGGCTTAGATAATGAAATGCTCGCACAACACCTCAAATGTGATCAATAACTTATAGGCATTTGGTATGAGTTGGCTCGGTGAGACTCGGTGGTGGGTGAAGAACTCCTTCTAGAAAATTTTAAATGGAGCTTGTAACCTAAATTCCCTATGCTTTAGAATCGACAGCTGACCATCAAAGTAACATAGTCATCGATCTAAGGCTTTTCGATCTTCTAACCATGTGGTCAAGGCTGGAAGTACTTCCTCACTTCTATGAGCTCCTTGTATGACATGAGGCTACAAACCCCATCGGTTGTGTTACCTTCCTCAACTGATGTGTACAGTGGCTGTGCCAATCGATGTTCTTCACCATCGTCGATGTATACATCCCTAGGAATTTGTGCAATGGCCACCACCATGCCAATTTCCCTATCTAAACTCTAACTGAACTCCTCAACTGTGCTAAAGCTACACTGAATAACCTCTTCTGCTGTCGCCTGAAGGGGAATGCCCCTCCCCTCTCAATTAGAATGGGTACAAGATGAAGATGAAGGCATATTTACTAGGTTATTTGGGGAAAAGTGTAGGTTGATAAAGAAGGTAATGAAAAGAAATTATGAAAATTTTGAAAGCAACAATCTCTTGATAGCACTCTAAATAGCAAAAGTATGTAAATGTTGAAAGTGCTAAGTATATATAGGCATGGGTATGGAGAATGAAGCAATAGGTAAGATGTCACCTAACCTAACTTCAACATGTGGCTCATTATTTGAATGGATGGTACAAATCATGCTTGCGTGTATTTTCTCACCTATATCTCATTTAATAAGGCATCAATAGATATGCAGTGCATTTAATGTGCATACATTCACGTGCCAAAAAAACAAATCAAATTAATGCTAGTTAAAGAGATCTATGGCCCCTCACATTTTGTGCCATCTAATTGGATCCCTCTACAGCACTACTCCTTGAAGCTCCTTAACCCTTCACGTTAGGTCGATATAGAAAACTTTTATGATGATTGATGCACTTCCAGTTGCTACCATACTTGAGTCAACTGCTCAGTTTTCCCTTCATGTGCCCTTTACTATATTTAGCATAGGGAGACCCAGCTCGAGTCACCTGCTTGCTTGGCCACTCAGAGATATTTCGATTCCTTTCACTAAGATGTCATAAATGGTAATATAGAGCTTGTAACCTCTAATGAGGGATGGTCTTCAAAATATTTTGACTTGTCTCTAAGACCTTGGGTGTCCATATAACTGACAACTCTCCTTGTTGACCCATCACCAAAGAGAGTGGGGGAGAAGTGTTGATAGATTTTTTTTGGCATAGACCCCCGAGGCTCATTTCAATATACTTAGACCTCCATTTGAGCTCTACTTACCTAAACCAACTTGTTCTAGACTGCTCTAACACAAAATTGCCCAAGTTTGATCCGCACTTTGCAACCTCCAAATTGGATCATTTCTTATACATCTGATAAGTACGAAAGGATACTACGGATAAGGAAAGAGAATGATTAAAGGTACATCCTCCACAATGTTTGATAAAGATCACACAAATTAATACACTTTTTATATAAAAATCACCTACAATCCCTATCAATAGGGATTAGGGACTATCGAGTAAAGGGCTACTTGATTTTTTACTATCCTAAATATTCATTATTAATTATTTATACTAATTTATGTATTGAAGTATTCATGATGGAGTAACCTCCGACATCCTTATAGCCTAGTCTCTTTCTCCAAAAACTCCAAGCCAAACTAAAAATTTCAAATAGATTATATTAGAAATACTTGCATGATGATGCAATACATTTGTATCCATTAAAATCCTAAAAGAAAAAAAAAATCAATATAGCCTTGAGAAATTAACACGCTTGCATCCTCTACAAATAATTTATTCGGTTTTTACCATCAATCAGCCTCTAGTTCCTTTTTCATTTATCATGAAATTTCGCCTACTCGAACGGATATTTGTTTTCTACTCTTATCTTCGATTATTTTCTAACAAAACAAAATTACAAGCAGCAATAGTATTACAAGCTATAATAAGATGCATATAATATTTTTTTATTCAATATTACATTGTCTTAAAGATATATTTATACATATATATAAGATACATTACAATTATAATAATAAATAAATACCTTTTTATGAATAATTTTAATACTATAAATTTAACTCCGTAATTCGAACCTATATTCGCCATCTCTAGGAATTTGCGTTTTATTCGTACGTTGTTTTCCCGTCCCATCAATATTGCTAAAACATTGCTCACGTTGGATCTTATTTTGCCGCCAAGCTCAAAAAAGTGTGGCCCGACGACACACGGCTCCTGGAACCATCTTCACGTTCTTGTCTTGTAAGAGGGAACGATAATCACGCTTTTGGGGCGACAGTCGATAACTATTGGCATTTCACGAAGTCGATTTCAATGCAAAATGTAGATAATGGCAGGTATGGACTATGGAGGCTGAATGTCGAACTAAATCGAATTTATTTATTTATTAGAAAAATATTAAGAAATATACTTAAATAATATTATTTAAAAAAAATTCATGAAATAGAATATATATAAAAAATATTTAAAAAGTAATTTTTTTTTTTGCAAAATGAAGACATAGATATATAATTTTTTTAATTGTTAATCTTTTTTATAAAAAATCATGTAAAGAAAATAGAATTTTTTTTTAAAAAAAAATAAAAGTTTACTTAAAGAATGACCCAAAAAAAAACGTAATTTTTATTATTTAAAAATTATAAAATAAGTAATTATTATAAGAAAAAACAAACCATTACTTTAATAGTATATAAATTTATCAACTTCAATTAGTTGTTAACAATAATTTTTAAAAAACAAGAAAAAAACATACATATCAAATAAATAAGAAAAAACTAAATCATATCTCCTAATTATTTTTTCTCTCTCTAAAATGTCTAACCAACCACACAAATGCGTTTGTCGACTCCCTTGACGGCTTAGGATAAGACCACTAATGGAATAACAATGCAGTGTGATGTATGGGTTAGGTAATTGTGTTGAGTTGTTGTACATCACACTGGAAATTGTGGTGTGATGTATAAGCTATCGTACTTGCCTAACAAATTAAATAAATCTCTTCCTGATATTCTTAAGCTCGAAATGTACAAGTTAAACTTGCGTAAAATGAAAATTAAGAAAACACAAACTATGAACTGCGGAGGAAAAAAAGAATAGAAGAAGAAATATAGCTGTGTGTAAACTAAATTAAGGAACTGAGGATTTATATTTATAATATAAACTGTCAATAATTTTTTTTTCTATACATTTAAGTTTACATATTATAATACTGTGTAAATTTGCAATTTCATTTTGTAATACTTTTTATAGATTTGCAATATCGGATGAAATTATTGGAAAGTAGGAAATGATGCCAAAAAAATTTAGAGTAATTTATTGAAAGCGCACATACGGTCTACACCTTCAGTACATTTTGCAAAACTAAAGGCTCGTTCAAGATCCACGACTTCAAAACCTATTTTTGGAATAATTTTTATAGATACCATATTTCATAAATAAAAAAAAATATTATTATTTAAGTATATTCTCGAAAAATGTCCATAATTTTAACAATTATAAAGACTTCGTTAAAAATTGTATTTAGGAGATTTCTAAATATACAATATAAATAATTAAAAGATTTTAAAATATTATAACAAGCAATTAGAATACTTATAATAGCAATTTACATTATAGCTATTAATTGATTAATAAAATTATAGCAATTTACATTATTGCTTAAAAAACTGTATCATTCAAAATTGTTTATATATGTGTGTATGTATTTATGTATTTATAATACGTTTAAGTTGATCATAACTTAAAATAATATAATTACAAAAATTAAAAATAAAAAAGAAGAAGAAAAAATTGGAAAAGAAATATGTTATCGGGAATCTTGTGAAATAGGAAAAAAATAAACAAAAAAGGAAAAAAAAAAAGGGGAGAACTAAAGAAGGTAAAAGAAAATGAAAAGTATTTTATAAGAGATGGACATAAAAAAGTATGTTTAGTGGGAATTGATCCATTCTTTGATAGATCTAAATGCACGTCTTGACCATTTAACTTAGTTATAACTCAACTTATATTATTTGATGTTTATATATATATATATATATATATATAATATATATTATGCGAGATAGATATAAAAAAGTAAGTTTAGTGGGAATTGATCCATTCTTTGAAAGATCTAAATGCACTTGTTGACCATTTAGTTTATTTATAACTCAACTTATATTATTTGATGCTTCTAAATATATATATATATATATATTAAATTTTTAAATGTATTAATTTATTTTTTTCTAAACCTAGGGGAAATGGCCCCCACATAGCCCCGTCTAGTCTGTCCCTAGACAATAGGAACGAAAATGGAAATTTAATATGAGAATCCTCAATTTTATTTAAATATAAGATAAATAAATTGATATAATATAAGATAAACAATTGATCATTTATGAATGTTATGTATAATACTCGAAATCACACAAAGGCAGACTCAAAACCATATAAATGAGGTTAGGAGGGCGGTTATCGCCTATGGGGTCAAATTTACTATATTTTACCAGAAAGTGCACCTTGAATTTTTGAGAAATTAATTAAAGATGCTATTATAATTTTTAATAAATAAAATTTAATATTGTTAATTATTATGAAAAAGAAAAGCTAAAAAAAAGAGAGAGAAAAGAATGATAGCTAAGCAATATAAAATAAAATTTAATTTTAAAAATATAAATAATTTTTATAGAATTTAAATCCAAAATCTTATGTCGATAAAGTTATATACCTAAACATTTAGTATGTTTATATTTTATTTTATTTGTCCCGTGGTACCTCCTCGGGCTACCAAAATCCATCCCTAACCCACGCATGGATTGGCAATATCATATTCAAATACAACATTTGACTTGTAAGTTCGTCTTTTTGTCATCTTGAATGATTTAGCCCTACACTGTGGTTTGAAAACAAAGTCGTTGTAGGCCAGCTCAAGTTGGACGCATCCCTAGGAAATAGATGCCTCCGATCAAAGTGTTTAGAAGTTGATATCTATGCTTTAAGAAAGTAAAAAAAAAATAATAATAAATTATTTATCCAACTTTTTTTTATATAAATTCTTAACCTTTCACTTTCTATTCAAGTCTTAATGCTTTTCAATTTTTACGAATTAAGATTTTTATTATTTTTGTTAAGTTTTATATCCATTATTAACATGTCATAAACTTGTTCCTGGTTAATAATAGTTAATTGAAATAAGCAATACTATCAAACATATGTTTATTAAATAAAATAATTCGAATGGAGAGCCGTAGTCGCTTTCCTCAAGCAACTCATGATGCTACAGAGTCGAGAGAGAAAGTGCAACGATGATGGTTCGATGAAGAGTGGAAAAATAATAATCCCTACTTGAAATGAAACTTAAAATAGAATACCATTTTTTGGTTAGTGCAGTTGAACAAGTCATGGGATATTATATGTATATTTTTAAAAATTATAAATATTATACTTAAAATAATTATTTAAAAAATAAATTATAAAAGCACAATTTGATTTGTGTCCACTGGTACCTTTAATATAGTTTTTTTTTTTATGTATGGATAGTATTCACACTTTTAATATAAAAAAAAATTATACTAAAAATGTAGATATAATTTTATATATATATATATATATATTAAAAACATAGATATTATCAGTGTTTTTAAAATAATTTTTTTAAATATAATATTTATAAAATTTAATAAAAAATATGTAGTCCGAAAATGTCACACCCATGATTGATTTATGGTCCAAAAACCGTTTATATATTCTGCTGGAAGACGTGAAATTCGATTTTTTTTCTGGTCCCAATGTCCAAATCACAAGTTGCGTTTGAGTCATGGAAATAGCGACACACGGATGCATGATTGGTTGGGCTTAGAAAGAAGCTTACGACTAAATAGTATTGTGGTTGTCGTTTCTGCGAATCTTTTTTTTTCCTTAATTTTTTACTTTACTGCCGCTATAATTTGTTTGATGAAACAAGTTTAGGAATGAAAGAATTTTATTGTTTAATCGATACATATTTGATAATATATTATATATTTAAATTAATTATTATAAATGAATCAAGAGTTATCACATGTCAATAATATATAGAAAAGTTAATCCAATCGACAAAAATCCTAGTTTGTAAAAAATGGAAAATAATAAAGATCTAAATAAAAAATAGAAATATTAAGGATTCAAATAAAAAAAAAGGAAATATTAATATATTTTTTAATTTTTTATTACTTAAAACTTGAAATTAATATTTTCTAATTGTTTTGAAAAAAAAAAAAAATCCTCAACCATTATAGTTATTCTTAATATCAAAATAGCCTACCCTATACCCTTCCATCTATGATTACACAAAAAATTTTACAAGGTCGTTCTAGATAATAAATCTGCATAAAACAGTCTGTTAATCATTTTTGTTTTTTGTTACTAAAAGTTTAAACAACTTAATCATATAGTCTCAAACTGTTAATAATATTTTTATTTTACTTCAAATATTTTATTGGAGTTCTCTCATAAAATTATTTTACAGATATAATTACATTAACCAATGTGTGGTATTAACTATTTAAGTGTTTGGGGGGCCCGATCTGAAGAGGCATTGGGCTTTTCATCCTTGTTTAAGATGAACTAAAAATTAATTGGACGTGGAAACAAGACATTTTCAGTTTGCCCAACCCAAACACGTACATACGAGTACGGCGCATCGGGCCTTAAAGATGAGAAGAGAAGAGAAACTCCAAAAATTGAGACATTCCGTTACGTAAATGAAGAGGAGTTTGTTGTTATATTAGGATGGCTAGTCGAAGAAACACTCAAGCTTAATACTTTTGAAGGTATATTTTCCAAATTACAATTACAAAACATTCTTTCTTTCCTTTTTTTTTTTTGGTATAATAATGTTTATAAAAAAAAAATCACATTTAAAGCTTTATAGTTAAATTTTGGTAAAATTCTAGAAAAAAAAGAGATTAGTAGAATTAGATAGAAATCAAAGAAAAGCAAAAAAAGAAAAAAAATAAAATTATTGATAGAGTATTTTGGACATAATTCCTCAAGACCTGTTTTAATCTACTCAAACTCCTATTCGAGCTTCATTCACCCATGTTGACTTTATCCCATTTGATTCCTAACATAAAACTGCCCAAATTTAATTGTGAAGTTCCCAACCTCTTCTAGCTCAAATCTCCATACATGCCCTCATAATGGATAAGCATGAGAGATTGATATAGATAAAAAAGGGGTGGGTCAAAGATACACTTTCGAAATATTAAGAGAAAATCTCGAGAAGTAATGAATTTCTCATATGAAGATCATCTTATAATTCTTATAAGTAGAGGTTGAAAACTACTGTATAATAGACATTTAAACCCTTTGACTCTCAACATTTTAACATCCCAATTACTTTCTAGTTATGCTGACTTAAAAATCAGAGTTGAAACATTGGAACAAACACTAGTATCCCCATAGCCTTACTTGTTTCCCTTTTATAGGTGATTTAACCACCTCCTAAAAGCTCAGTACAACAGAAATATAATTTTCCTTTTGTATTTGGTTATACAAAAAGGAAATGGAAAGAAACTGAGAGAAAATTTTCATTCCCCTTTCCATTGTTTAGTTTACATTACATGAGGGAAATCAAACAAAATATTTATTTAAAAGTCAATATCCCCCTTGTTTTTTATTCATCAAATTAATTTAGATGCTATGGGTATTTTTATAACTTTAAAGTAATTTTCTGTTTATTTCCATGGCTTCATCTCAAAATTTAGAGAGAAATATAATATTTTCAAAAGTGAAAAACTTTCCATTCATTTTCTTAAATTTCTACTTCCCATCAAATACAAAATTTCCACTCTTTTCTATACATTTCATTTGATTTCTACTCAACTAAACAATGGTAATACCTTAATCTATAAAAAACCTCACCTTTACAGCATTTTAATTAAATGAAGATGTTCTCTAACACCTTAAGATATTAACTAATGTAATTAGTATTCTCACATTAGCGACAGTGACATTAATTCTTGTCAACATGTTTTAAGTTCTTGTGAGCAAGTTGTAAGAACTTTTTGACACCAGCGGAATAATCCACTAAAGATAAATCTGTGAGGTACATTTGACTCTTGTTTGTTTTGAATGCTTATGTTAATTTATAACTACCGTTTCCTGATTGACAAATATAATTCCGAGGATAATCTTCAATATATTTTAACCAATCGTATACATATATTTAATTTGATATAGTAAAATTTTATACTTAAATATTAATTTATTATTTAAATAAGTATATATAATTAATAAAAATACATTCAAAATAGATGTATATTCCATTCCAAATGCAGCCAACTTTTGAAAATGGATTGCATCTTACATAATGTTGCGGCTTGTGCAACCCACTTAGGGAGGCCTCTTGTTAAATAAGTTTTGAAGTCACAAACCCCATCCGTACCTTCAAGCAAGGTCTGCGCCTTCAATACAATTTAGGTATAGATGATGTGTGCTCCTTCAATAAATTAGTTTGATTTTTTTTTTTGGTATCATCCCCCACCTTCTAATAATTTCATCAAATACTGCAAACCTATGAAAATTATCATAAAATGATATTGTAAATTTATACAGTATCACAATATGTAAATTTGAATATACAAAAAAAAAAAAAAACAAATTTGCACCAACAGTTTATATTATAAATACAAATCTTCAATTCCTTGATTTAGTTTGCATACAACTACATCTCTTCTCCCATTCTTTTTATCCTTTACAATTCATGGTTAGTGTTTTCTTAATTTTAATTTTACACAGATTTAGCTTGTACATTTGAAGCTTGGGAATATCATGAGGAGATTTATTCAAATTATTCAATGAGAAAGTGTGATTACAACAAATATTTTTGGTACGTTTTTTCCTATAGAAAAATATTTTTTTTCTTATTATGTTACTTTTGTGAATACACATTTAATTAAAAGCAATTATTCGTTGTGTACTGTTTTTATTAAAGTAATAATTGTTGTTGGTAATTAATGGTTAACTTGTCGTTAATTAGTCGCTAATACGTTATTATTTGAAAATTAAAAAATAATTAGTGAAAAATTTCATATTGATTGTAAATGAAATGTGTTGGTTCGTTGTTGTGAAAATTGTTAAAAAATTAATTGTTAATTAGTGATTAACTAGTCATTAATACATGATTAACTATTAGTTAGATAATTAATTAGTAAAAAAATTCGTATCAATTGTAAATATATTTGCTTAGTTTAGTAGGGTAAAAATCATGGTGAAATTAATTTGTTGTTAATTAGTTACTAATTAGTGATTAATTAGTCATTAATATGTGATTAATTATTTGTTAGAAAATTAATTAGTAGAAAAATTCGCATCAATTGTAAATGTATTTGCTTGGTTTAATAGTGTAAAAATCGTAGTAAAATTAATTTATTGTTATTTAGTAGTTAATGAGTTGTTAATATGTAATTAATTATTTGTTAGAAAATTAATTAGAAAAAAAAATATTTTGATGACAATTGTAATCTCTTGGATTATTGTTGTAAGTATCATAAACTCATCTAGATATTAATGCTAACATTTTTTTTTCAATAATAGATGGAGTATGAACCCTTTGATCATTCAATTTTGATGCAAAAGAAAGTACATCGATCACAAGTTGTCTGAGACATAGAGGTAAACGACATTTACCTTGTTGATAAATGATACGAAAACCTTCGCAATCACGCCTTGAGAACCCTTTTGATTAGTGTGAACCCCCAATGCAGTAATACGAAAACCCACGACACCAATTTGGAAATCAATCCCTAAGAAGATTAGAATTTAGGTTTGACTTAGGTTAATGATCTAAGAATTAGAACTATGGAAAGCCCTAATTTCGAAACAATCCACAAGAGAAGTCGATCAATCTTCCTTGATTGTTCCTAGGAGCATGTATTCAAATAAGAACACAAAGAACAAAGCAATAAGCTTTTTGGTATTTTCAATATCTCAAAACTCAGTTTTACAATGAGGAGGTTCCGAATATAAAGGAGAAAACCCTAAAACATTACATGGAAATCGCAAAACAAGTGAAAAGTGCACATAAAAAGAAGGCCGGCCATTTAGGCCGGCAGCCTACTTTTCAAGGCCGGCGGCCTTCCTTGAAAGTGCACCAAAACATCGGCGTTTTCAAGGCCGGCTCCAAGGCCGGCAGCCTTGAGCTGGTGTATCTTCACCCGATGCTATTTTCATCAAATTGAAGTTCTTTTGGCCTTCTTTTGCCCCAAAGCTTTGAATCCCTTGAAGTCCTTCACCTGTGATCTTCACCAAGCCTTGCAAATGAGAATTCAATGTTTGTTGTAGCTTCTTAGCTCTTGATCTCGTGATTGGTCCTTGAGGCAAGCTAATCGTACTTGAAACCCCTTGAACTTCATCCTTAGCCACTTGATCTTCTTCTTGACTTGGCTCTTGAGCTTGGATCGGTGACTCTTCCATAACATTCCCCCTCTCCTCAAAAGGATTCGTCCTCGAATCCAAAGCATCACCTACATCAAACGGACTAAGATCAGCAACATTAAAAGTGGAACTAACATTATACTCACCTGGTAAGTCCACTATGTAGGCGTTGTCGTTGATCCTCTCAAGTATCTGAAAAGGACCATCTCCCCGGGGGTTCAACTTTGATTTCCTTTGTAGTGGAAACCGCTCCTTGCGAAAATGCACCCAAACCCACTCTCCCGGTTGAAAAATCATGGGTTTCCTGCCTTTGTTCACCCTTGAAGCTACCTTGGCATTCTGTTTCTCAATCCTATCCTTCACCTGCTTATGTAGCTTCCTCACAAAATCTGCCTTTGAATCAGCATCAAAACTCACAAACTTGTTAGGTGGTAATGGCAATAAATCAAGAGGAGTAAGTGGATTAAAACCATATACAATCTCAAATGGAGAACAATGAGTAGTGCTATGAATAGCCCTATTGTATGCAAACTCCACAAATGGTAGACAATCCTCCCAAGTCCTAATGTTTTTATCTATGATTGCCCTCAACAACTGAATTAAAGTCCTATTAACCACCTCAGTTTGCCCATCAGTCTGTGGGTGACAAGTAGTCGAAAACATCAGCTTGGTTCCCAACTTTCCCCACAACACTCTCCAAAAATGACTCAAGAATTTTACATCCCTATCACTAACAATGCTCTTAGGTATGCCATGCAGACGCACTACCTCTCTAAAGAACAAATCAGCAATGAATGTACATCATCGGTTTTATGACAAGGAATGAAATGAGCCATCTTACTAAACCTATCAACCACAACAAAAATGCTGTCACTACCTTTCCTAGTTCTAGGTAATCCAAGCACAAAATCCATCGACACAGCAGTCCACGGTTCATTAGGAACAGGCAATGGTGTGTATAATCCATGTGGTTTTAGTTTAGATTTAGCTTCTCTACATGTAATGCAATGTTGACAAACTTTATGCACATCATGTCTCATGCTAGGCCAGAAAAAGTGTTCATTTAGCATAACATAGGTCTTATCTACCCCGAAATGCCCCATTAAGCCCCCTCCATGTGCTTCCCTAACAAGCAATTCCCTCACAGATCCTCTAGGAATGCACAACTTACTCTTTCTTAAATAGGAATCCATCAGACACAAAATAATCATTCAGTCCAGTCCCACCAACACAAGCAGCAAAAATCTCAGAAAAATCAATATCATGTGGATACAAATCCTTCACCAACTCAAAACCTAGCAAAGATGTACTAAGAGAGTTAAGTAACGTGTACCTTCTTGAAAGCGCGTCAGCCACGTATTCTCCTTACCCTGCTTGTACTTGATCACATATGGAAATGTCTCGATGAATTCCACCCACTTGGCATGCCTTCTATTCAACTTATCTTGACCCTTTAGATGTTTCAGACTCTCATGGTCAGTGTGAATGACGAATTCCTTAGGCCAAAGATAGTGTTGCCATGTTTGCAATGAGCGCACCAAGGCATACAGCTCCTTGTCATATGTTGGATACTTCAGTGCTGCTCCACTCAACTTTTCACTGAAGTACATTAGTGGCCTGTGATCCTGCATCAAAACAGCTCCAATCCCTATGCCACTAGCATCACATTCAATCTCAAAAGTTTTGTTAAAATCAGGTAAAGCAAGCAATGGTGCATTACACAATTTATCTTTCAAATCATTAAAAGCTTGTTCTTGTGCATCACCCCAAGCAAATCCAACATTCTTTTTCACAAGCTCATTCAAAGGTGCAGCTATAGTGCTGAAGTCTCTAATAAATCTTCTATAGAAACCAGCAAGTCCATGAAAGCTCCTCACCTCACTAGCAGTCCTAGGTCTAGGCCACTCCTTAATGGCTCTAACCTTCTCCTCATCAACCTCAACCCCACGACTAGAAACAACAAAACCTAGAAAATTGACCTTATCCATGCAGAAACTACACTTCTTAAGGTTGGCAAATAATTTCTCCTCCCTAAGTTTTGCTAAAACTAGTCTCACATGCATAACGTGATCATCCAGACATTTGGAGTAAATCAAGATATCATCAAAATAAACCACAACAAATTTACCTAAGTAATCACGAAGCACATGATTCATTAGTCGCATAAAAGTACTAGGTGCATTTGTAAGACAAAAGGCATGACAAGCCATTCATACAGACCATATTTAGTCTTAAATGCAGTTTTCCATTCATCCCCTACTTTCATGCGTATCTGGTAGTAACCGGATTTTAGATCAATCTTTGTAAACAAACAAGAACCATACAATGCATCCAACATATCATCTAACCTAGGAATAGGATGACAATACTTTACCGTGATTTTGTTGATGGCTCTACAGTCTACACACATCCTCCAAGTCCCATCCTTCTTTGGCACTAAAATCACAGGCACTGAACAGGGACTTAGACTTTCTCTCACATACCCCTTCTCCAGCAACTCCTCAACCTGTTTCTGAATCTCCTTTGCCTCGCTGGGATTAGTCCTGTAGGCAGGTCGGTTGGGTATGGCTGCTCCCGGAATGAAGTCAATCCGATGCTCTATGCCCCTAACTGGTGGAAGTCCACTGGGCATCTCCGCTGGAAACACATCTCCATATTCCTGCAGCAAATCAGAAAACACACTAGGAATAGATGGGTTAATATCGTCAGTGGCCAAATAAACCCCTTTGTACAAAAGTACAAAGATAGGTCTACTGGCACTCAAAGCATGCCTAACCTCACTTGCCCTAGCAATCAAACTCACACTCTTACTTCTTTTCTCTCCAGGCCGATTGTCATCTTGCTTTTCACTCCCCTCTTTCTTTTCACTCTGCTCATTTTTATTACACTTTTTAGTTGCACTCTTATTCTTCACTCCCTCAGAATTGCTTTTTCTATTCTCCCTCTCTTTTCTTTCGGCCTCAACTCTCAACCTCTCTAATTTACATTGGTCCTCATACACTTCCTTAGAGGACAGTGGTGCCAAAATGGTTCTCCTTCCATCCTTAGTAAATGAGTACCTATTGAGATATCCATCGTGCACGGTTTTCCTATCAAATTGCCAAGGTCTGCCCAACAAGATATCACCAGCATGCATAGGTACTACATCACAGAGCACCTCATCACTATACTTGCCTATGGAAAAAGAAATGAGAGCTTCCCTGTTTACCTTAACCTCACCACAGTCGCTGAGCCACTGAAGTTTGTAAGGTCTTGGGTGTGGTACAGTAGGCAGCCCCAACCTGTTCACCAAGAGTGTACTCACCACATTAGTACAACTCCCTCCATCGACAATCACACTACATGCCTTCCCCTGCACATGGCATCTAGTATGAAACAAGTTTTCCCTTTGCTCTTCATGGCCATCCTCCTTCAACTGGGTGTTAAGTGCACGCCTAGCTACATACAAGTCACCTTTCACTGCCTCCTCAACACTCTCAGCATCACTACAATCCTCCAATGGAGGCATATCATCGTCTTCACCCTCATTGTCACTTTCCTCATCATCAGTGACAATCTCACCATTCCTTATCACCATGGTCCGCCTATTAGGACATTCCCGACTAATGTGTCCTACACCCTGACACTTCCAACATTTAATGTCCCTATTTCTACTTTTCTGATCAACAACCTTAGGTTTCTCATATGAAACCCCAACTGATTTTCCCTTTGAAGCCTCAATAGTAGGCTTACTACCACTCTTAATATCAGATTTTCCATAACCTCTCCATGCAGAATTAGAATTAGAAGAAGGTTTGGAAACGTACCGGTTTGGCCCTCTACCTTGGAGTTGTCTCTCAATCTTGATGGCAAGATGTACCATCTCCTCTAGCTCTACATAATGCTGCAACTCCACCCTGTCGGCGATCTCCTTGTTCAACCCACCAAAGAAACGTCCCATGGTAGTTTCCTCATCCTCATCTACATCAGCTCTCGTCATGATCATCTCCATCTCCTTGTAGTAGTCCTCCACACTCCTACTACCCTGTCTCAAGAAATGTAATTTCTGCATCAATTCCCTATGAAAGTATCTAGGGACAAATCTTTTTCTCATCACAGCCTTGAGATCATGCCAGGTCTCAATAGGATACTCCATGTTCCTCCTCCTGCTAGTCACCAGCTGATCCCACCAGGATATAGCATAATCCTGAAATTGGGTTACAGCCAATTTCACCTTTTTCTCTTCACTACATTGGTGACATTCAAAAATCAACTCAACTCTCTTCTCCCACTGCAAGTATTCCTCTGGGTCAGATTTACCCTGAAAAATTGGAAGCTTCAGTTTAATACTTCCCAGACCCCTGTCTACTACATCATCAACAAATCGACCCCTACTGGCAGTGTAACTCTCCTGCATTCGACCTCTACCTCTTCCTGTGCCCATGCCTCTACCTACTCCTCTACCACCTCTTCTTCCTCTATTGACTAGCATGGCTGCACTATCCTCATAATCCTCCTCCAGATATTCATTAGCATCAGTCACTTCAGCAGCTTGATGCATAGGATTTTTACCTCCCCTATTCCCTTCACTAGTACTTGACTCCCTCTTCTCAACAACCTGTAGTCTCAAATTCATATGCTCTAGAGACTCTCTCATAGCTATAATGGCGTTAGTCATACGCCTAAACTCTGACTGTTGTGCTTCACGCAACAAAGCATCATCTGCACTTTTATCAGATTTTTCAACACCACTACCTGTCATCTTTACCTGCAAAAACAACAAACGTTAATGCTAAACAAAATTTTGAGTTTCCTCACAACTGCTCCCTTTCGTGTTTTTGCACTCTATTGATGGGGTTATCCACTCGCGTTTCTCACAATCGATATTTAGCACACAGGTATTCCTCACAACTCTCAAGCCCGCTCTTAAATGTTCTTAAGCGAATCACACTCCCAAGAGCAATTTCCAACGAATTTCAATACAAAGACGCGAATTTGGTGTTTCCCACTATCCCTTAAACAAGATTACACTAGGATTGAAGGATATGGTGTTCCCAAGGATTAGCAAAAACAAGACAATCAAATAATTTCAGAATTTTTTTTTTTTTTTTAAACACCAATTGAAGACTAACTAATCCTAAGCAAGGATCAAAATAGCGAAAATCCCCAAATTGATGAACAAACCCTAGAACATGAGAAGTCACAATTTGATCAATCTAATCAATGGAGTACATAAAGATCACAACTTTATATCCTAAATAACGATGGGAAACAAGAATCAAACAAAAACAAGAAAAGATATAACCTGATCTAGAGCCAAAGCTCTGATACCAAATGATACGAAAACCTTCGCAATCACGCCTTGAGAACCCTTTTGATTAGTGTGAACCCCCAATGCAGTAATACGAAAACCCACGACACCAATTTGGAAATCAATCCCTAAGAAGATTAGAATTTAGGTTTGACTTAGGTTAATGATCTAAGAATTAGAACTATGGAAAGCCCTAATTTCGAAACAATCCACAAGAGAAGTCGATCAATCTTCCTTGATTGTTCCTAGGAGCATGTATTCAAATAAGAACACAAAGAACAAAGCAATAAGCTTTTTGGTATTTTCAATATCTCAAAACTCAGTTTTACAATGAGGAGGTTCCGAATATAAAGGAGAAAACCCTAAAACATTACATGGAAATCGCAAAACAAGTGAAAAGTGCACATAAAAAGAAGGCCGGCCATTTAGGCCGGCAGCCTACTTTTCAAGGCCGGCGGCCTTCCTTGAAAGTGCACCAAAACATCGGCGTTTTCAAGGCCGGCTCCAAGGCCGGCAGCCTTGAGCTGGTGTATCTTCACCCGATGCTATTTTCATCAAATTGAAGTTCTTTTGGCCTTCTTTTGCCCCAAAGCTTTGAATCCCTTGAAGTCCTTCACCTGTGATCTTCACCAAGCCTTGCAAATGAGAATTCAATGTTTGTTGTAGCTTCTTAGCTCTTGATCTCGTGATTGGTCCTTGAGGCAAGCTAATCGTACTTGAAACCCCTTGAACTTCATCCTTAGCCACTTGATCTTCTTCTTGACTTGGCTCTTGAGCTTGGATCGGTGACTCTTCCATAACAATAAATATATGTTCCATTGTCAATAGACTAACATTTCACCTTTTTTAATGTAGGATGAATCGTGGCTTGTTGTTCCATGACGCGAGTTATTGCTATCGTCATGATGAAAACATCGTCCCCATCGATCCTTGAATGTAACCATTCTTACAGTTGGTCGGATTCCTAGGTGCGAGTTGATTGCCATTCATACAGCTTGATTGACATATGATAACTGCATTAGTCTGAGTGATGGAGACTAAGGACCCGCACTTTTCACACATTGACTAGGGAGTTCACTATTATTTTTCAAGATGTTGAGGTGCAATTAGGCCTCCTAGTTGATGGCCATGCAACTATAGGGAGTATTTGCCTAAAATGGGATGCAAAATGTGAAAGATTGCTGGGGGTGACGCTATGTGTCACATCATCCTCGGCAGCTCACAAGATGAGAGGGGCTGCGATACTACTATAAGTTTGGGCATGTGATAGATTTCCACACATTGCACCTTTTAGCCGATGTGGTCTAGTTATAGAGGGTGAATCTGCATTGGCCTCACACTAGAACACGCAGAAGGATACTCAACATCACCCAACCCATGTAGTTGGCAGATATCGAGATACATTTGATAAGTAGAACGATAACTAGGTATTTCAGTAATTGTTTTTTTTTTTCTTTTTTACTCCATTTTATCATATGATGCATTGTTAATGGTCACTAACTTGATGCCCAAATGGGAGTCGTACGCTAAAACTCTAATTTACATCTTAATAGCTTTTTGCAGAAGCGGTATACACATTTGGACAATACAAGTCCCACTTGTATGTTTCCACATAGTGGAGTGGCATTACCTCGGCTGTGTTGTAAGGCAGTTTGGGGGCGTATCAATGGATTCCACAAAATGTGAATATGTAGCTTGAGCTAATTCAAATTGACCTGCATAGGAGGATCAATGTCAATTGGCCAGTGCAGCATGCAACATACATATCCATATAAGAAGATAGATTGTCTCAAGTGGTATACATACAAGGCCCTCGAGGCATGCATGAGTCATACAAGCAGTAGTACGAATCCATCAGCCGTAGATATATAGGATGCATGGGGGCAATTATTGGATATTTGGTAAGTACAATATCAACAAATTCTCGTCAATCTATTGCATGCTCGTTGCTTAATCAATTATACGATGCATTCTAATATGTAGGTTGATATTTTAAGACTAATTCACCTATCATCAAATCATGACTAAGTTGTTAATATAGTTGGTCATGGTATTCAATTCTTACATGATCATAGGGTAGGGAACGCTGTATTTGCATGCTCAGCAACAACATGGTGAATATGATGAAGCTGAGGCATAACCTGTTGACTTATAGCAACAATAGTAGAATCCTGTGCGTCACAAGACTACGGGACATCGACGACCCCAAAATCGAGCTAAGGCATAAGAATGTTCTAACATATAGGAGAAACAGTTCTAACCGGATTCCAATGTAATGTACGACAGCTCGGCACAACTACTGAGCACATTCATTACATCACACCGTCATTCCATCAGTGGTCCTGTCCCAACACCACTTCCTTTGTATAAGAGATGCTTTGGTAAACAACTAATGTATTAGGGTAAATCTTCATATCGAGTTACAAAGTTAAGTCCAGTGCCTCCCTGAGAATTCTACAAAACCCCCCAGCACCATCCGATACAGGAGTTGTAGGCTCCTCCAGCTCCACATTTTAGGCCGTCGAGGAAGCTAACAAATGCATTTACACAACTAGCTAGACATTTTCGAGGGAGAAGAAATAATTCGGAGATATGATTCAATTTTTTTTATTTATTTGATATGTATGTCTTTTCTTGTTTTTTAAAAATTAATGTAAATAACTAATTGAAGTTGATAAATTTATATACCATTGAAGTAATGGTTTATTTTTTCTTATAAAAATTACCTATTTTATAATTTTATAATTTATGAATATTATTATTTTTTTAGTTATTCTTTAGGTAAACTTTTAATTTTTTATAACAAAAAAAATCTATTTTCTTTAAATGATTTTCCATAAAAGAAATTATACTGAAAGCGTAGATCGAATCGCAATTTTAAAACCTATTTTTATAATAATTTTTATAGGTATACTATTTTTTTAATTAAAAAAAAACATATTATATAAGTATGTTCCCTAAATTCTAAGAGCATGGAGCAAAAATCAAGCAAAGATAAGGACAACTGCGTTTCTCAATCTTTATGGACTGTTTTTTTTTTTTTTTTGGCAAACTACATCATAATATACTATAATAGTAGGAAGGGTAAATCGAATATGATTATCTAATTAGGCGATATCACCATAAACACAGGAGTGTTGACGACCATATGGGCATTTACTTGAAATTGCATGCTTGAAAAACCTATAGAATTTAAAAATAGAAAAGGAAGTCATACGGGGAGCAGGGCTCATATCCACGACCTCAACTCAACTCTCGTATTTCATGTCTTCACCGTTGAGTTAAGGGAACTTAGTAGTTTTAAGCTTTAGTCAAAACAATATATATAATGAACAAGTTTTGATGGATTTTGGCCCCATTTGTAATTGAAAAATTTTGTATAGAAATTTTCCCTTGCAAAATGAACAATTGGGGCATTTATAAGTGGTTTATGTGCATTAACTTGGTCAAATAAGCTATTTATTGCTCTACTAAAGTAAATTAAATTGGATTGTGGTCAATTTTATTTTATTTTATTTTTTCTTATTTTTTAGATATTTCTTCTTTTTTTTTATGCTTTTCATTTCAAAACTTTTTTTTTTTGGCTTTTACTTTTTCAATTTTTTTTTTCTTATTGGTAAAAGGACTAGGGTTACATAAATATTGTTGTTTTAAAAAAATCTACGTAAATATTATACCTAAAATAATTATTCCTAAAATAGGTTTCGAAGATGCGGATGTTGTTTACAACTTTAAGGTAAAAAAATAAAAATTAATTGAAGGCATGGACTTGCAAATTATACTGAATTTTTTTTCGTGATGGGATTCTCAAACCTATAGTGTAAACCTATAAAAGTTATGAAAAAAAAGACTATAAACATATAAAATTATTACAAAAGGAATACTGTAAACCTATAAAAAGATTGCAAACCTATAAAATTATTACAAAAGTAATACTATAAACCTATAAAAGTAATATAGTAAATTTGCATAGTGTTATAACATGTGATTTGTAATGTATAGAAAAAAAAATTGCACAAAAAATTTCTAACATAAATACAAATATTCAGTTCATGTTAATATTTCCTTTCAATTTTCTTTGCAAATTTCACTCTATCTCATTTTTTGCACAATTTTTTTTCATAATTTATGTTTTACGTAAGTTTTAGTTTGTTGAAGTACGTGTGTAAAAATATCATCATCAAAGCAAGATCTCGGTATTTTTTCTTAAGAATTTTTTTTTTTTTTTTTTGCTATTGTACTATTTTGGATAAATGCACAAAAAAAAGTATAATTATATATACTCCATAATTTTTATTGAAGTAGTAATAGTTGTTAATTAATTATTAATTATTAATTAATTAGTTGTTAATATATAATTAATTAACATTGGCAAATGAATTAGTTAAAAATTTAATATTCTATATTAATGAAATGTCTTAATTATTTGTTGTAAAAAAATATTGTGAAAGTAATCATTATTGATAAAGTAATTAGTTCTTAAATAGTCATTATTTAATCATTAGAAAAATAATTATGAAAAACCTTTGTATTGATTATAATGAATTATGTTTATGTGTTATTATAATGTATTTTTGTAAATGTAGTTGTTAATTAATTGTTAATTAGTAGTGATTAGTCGCTCATATGTAAGTAATTAATTGTTAGAAAAATAATTAGTGAAAAATTTTGTGTTAATTGCAAATGTAAAATATATGAATGGTTTTGTACAATTAGTTATAAAATTAAGTAGTTATTAATGATTTGTTAATTACAGGTGATTAGTCGTTAATATGTCATTAATTAATTATTGTAAAATTAATTAGTGAAAAATTTTGTATTGATAGAAAATGTAAAATATTTATATATATTTTTATAATTATTTATAAAATTAAGTAATTAAAGGTAATTAGTCATTAATATGTCATTAATTAATTATTGTAAAATTAAGTAGTGAAAAGTTTTGTATTGGCTGCAAATGTAAAATATTTGTATGGTTTTGTATAATTGGTTATAAAATTATGTAGTTATTAATGATTCATTTATTAAAGGTGATTAGTCATTAAGATGTAATTAATTAATTGTTAATGAAATTAATTAGTAAATTTTTTTTTGTTGGTTGCAAATGTAGAAAGTTTTTGTATTTTGTTACAATTAGTTATAAAATTAAGTAGCTATTAATTAACCGTTAATTAAAAGTTTTTGGTTGTTAATATGTCATTAATTCGTCATAAAATTAATTACTAAAAAAAGTTGGTATTGATTATACATGTAATATCTTTGTTTGTTATTGTAAAAGTAGATTTAAACTTTAGTTGCAGTTAATTAACTATTAATTAGACAGTAAATAATCGCTAATAAGTCGTAAATTAATATGTTGATATTAATGGTAACATATACTAAATTATTTAATATATATTCTATTTTGCATAATAGATGGAGCATTGACCGTTCGATTGTTTAGTCTTAACACAGTAGGAGAGACATCGATTATAGGCTGTCTAGGATGGAGAGGTAAATGACCTTTCACTTATTAATTAGTTTATGTTGCATTATAAATAGTTAAACATTTCATGTGTTTTGATTATAGGATCAAGCAATGTTCACAATTCGATGGTGAGAGTTGTCACTCCATCGCGATGAGCGCACCATTCCCCTTGATTCTCGAATAGAGCCATACTTGCATTTAGCTGAATTCGAAGGTGCGAGCCGCTTGCCATACATACCATTAGATTGGCACATGATTACAACATTGGTGGAGCGATGGTGGCCAGAGATGCACACATTCCACATTCCAACAAGAGAGTTTACTATCACCTTGTAGGATGTAAAGATCCAGTTAGGACTCCCTATTGATGGTCAGGCAATTAAAGGGAGTAGTTTCTTGGATTGGAGAACGATATGTAAAGAATTGTTTGGGTTGAAGCTGGGGCCTAGCGGTAGGGGGGGTCGCATTAGTATGACATGGCTCCATGATATGTTCTAGATGATCCCACATGATGCTAATGTTGAGCAAATCCATCGAGCTATGCATGCGTACATAATGTAGCTATTGGAGGGATTTATTTTTGCCGATAAATCCAGTGCCCTCATCTACATGATGTGATTATCTTTATTGTAGCATTTTGAAATTGTTAGGATGTATAGCTGGGGGTCCGCGTATCTGGCGTGGTTGTATTGCCAACTTTATGTCACATCATCATCATCGGCACACGAGATTGGATGGACTGCCATTTTGCTACAGGTATGGGCTTAGGATATATTTTCCGACATTACACCCCTTAGCCAACATGGACTATTTATTGAAGGTGGATGTCTACTAGCGGCACGTTGAAACACGAGGAGGGACACTCAGTATCATCCCACCTATGTTGTTGGCACATATCGAAATGTGTTGGATAGGCAGAGCATGTCACAGGTACTTTAGTAACCTAATTTTTTTCCTTGCAATTCATCATATTGGTCATTTAAAGAGAATATAATATCCTATTTTTTAGGTTGAATGGGAGCCGTATGATGGGAATTTAATTAATCTCATGCTTGATTTCTGCAAAGCTAACAGGCACATTTCGAGGGCTCAGGTGCCACTAATTTTTTTCCACATTGTTGAGTGGCATTTCCTAGATTGAGTGGCCAGGCAATTTAGTGGGTTCTAATATATCCCATAGCCGGAGCTCCATGAAATCGACCTACGGGAGCAGATTGATGTTGATTGGACTATCTAGCATGTAGTATATTTAAACATGTAAGAACAACGGGTCGGTCAAGTCGTTCTTATGGAGGGCCCTAGTAGTGTGCATGACAATTACCTACAATGGTTTGAATCGATCACTAGGTGATATATTGGACGCACGGGGGCTATTTTTGGATTTCTAGTAAGTACAATTTACATCAATACTCTATAATGTCCAAATAATTGTATGATTGTGTCAAATTTAATTTACATTTTGTTCATACTTGTAGAGTGACACATTATGACAAATCTGCTTGTCGTCGGACATAGACACAGCTGTCAATATAGCTGCTCAGGGTCTTGAGTTCATACTTCACCACCGGGGGGGGGGGGGGGGGATAATGCTATACTCGCAATCGCAACAGCATAATACTTAGGATGAGGCACAACTAATTCCTGCATGGCGATGAACGAGGGGACAATAATGACCTCAAAATCGAGGTGAGACATAGGAAAATCCAACAGGACCAATAGATACCTATTGATTTTGATGCGATGTATACTAGCTCAAGGCCAATTTTCAACCAATACAAAACACCACATCGGCATTCTATAAGTTGTCATGTCCTAACACCACTGCTTCACAAAAGAAATGCTTTAGAAAACAACCTATATATCGGGGTGAATCATCAAGTCGACCTATAGAGTGGAGTCTCGTGCTTCGGCAAGCGTTCGACAATATTCCCCAGTAGCATCTAATACATGAGTTTGAAGCTCCTCCAACTCCACGTCCATGGCCATCTAACTCCTTCACTTAACTAGCTAGACAGTTCACTAGGGGAAGGAGATAGGATGGGATAGGGATAGGAACTGATGATTTTTTATTCATTTCATATATATATGTTCCATTAAAACGATTAAGTTGATGTATTTTTACGTGCAATGTATACATATACGAACTTACAACTTCGATTTTTTTTAAGAAAATTAACAAATGTCTATAGGATTTAACATTTAACATAACTTCTTAATAAATTATAGAATTGCAAATATATATACATAAATATCAAGCATCCCCTTTATGATGTGTAAAAAAAAACTAGATGAAGTAGTTGAGATTTCACCTAAGTTGCAAAAAGGAAAAAGCTAACGTTAGCATGACAAATGTAAAGTCGAACGTGATAAAATATGTATTGGTATCCATCAATTACCATTATTGCGTCAACGTAGGCATGTTCTTCTATTATGTGCCCCCTCACCCCCGCCCCCCCCCCCCCCCCCCCCCCCCCACCCCCGCGCTTCGCAAAGTCTACATGTGCTTTGATTTGGACGCTTCCTAATGTCCATCTTTATGTGGTATCTTTTATATCTCGATTTTCCCTTCTTTCGTGTGAGGTCTCTCCTTAGGCAAAGTGACAGGAAGTATACTAGCTCCCAATCCAACTCTTTACCTATGGACATGAAGTGCATCCTATATGTGTGCTCCTAATGTGTCCATCTATACCAATTAGGTATAGAATGTGTCATATCAAGCCTAAGTGAGATGGCTATTGCACATGCATGGGAGTATGAAATTTTGTATATTTGCCAATTCTAGCAATTGCATGTACTGTGGGTAAAGTCAACAACATGCGTTTGACCCCCTCCCCTTAACCAACTGGCAATGCGATGACTATCAATGAGGACTTCAAAAAATTTGTCATGCCTGCTATAGTCAATGACCCTATGGTTACTAGCTTGTGAACTCTATCGGTCAATTTTTTGGATTGCATATTTGGTGAAAATTCTACCATTCGCCATATTCTTCAATTCCTTTGTATGCTTTTGGACGAAGTACTTCACTCAATTGTAGAACGTCTTCTTCACCAAAGCAGTCACAAGCAACCCCCGAGCTCCCTTTAACACGAAATTGTAGCTTTTAACAACGTTGGAGGTCATATACTCGAATCGATAGCAACCGTCTTGAGCTAACGTCTACATATCTAATGGCACATCCTCAATCCAGTCCAACGCATCCGGCTTAATAATCATCACTTGCTCCATCACATAATTCAACTTACAAGATTATGCTCGTAACCTAGTGTATGTGATTGACTTCTTGCACTGTATGTTTTTATGTGCCGAGTTGAAGTTGCTTGCAATGTGTCGTAGACAGAACTATCACACTACAAATGGAAGCCGTCATCCATTTGCTTCTTCTTGGACTGCTGATTAGATGCTTGCATGTCTATCTGATATGAGGAAAATGATTTCATGACCTTTACGGTCGCCGGCAACATATTCCTTTAGTTTTCTCAAAAACCAACCCCATGTCTCAACTATCTCCTAATCAACCAGAGCGAATGCCAAGGGAAGTATATGGTTGTTGCTATCAATGCCACAAGTAATTAGCAACTTGTCAGTGTACTTCTCATATAGAAAAGTGGCATCAATGGTTACAATTGGTCTAAGGAATCTCCACGCTACAATGTATGGCCTACATGCCCAAAATACCCACTTCAAAGTAGATACACTAGGAGTACTCGATCTGCTCCACCCCTAATCAATTTGTGCTCCGGGATTTATTTTTTCTATCACATTGAGAAGTGTAGGCAGTTTATTGTAAGACTTCTCCTAATTTTCGCATACATGCTCGATAACCCGTTTCTTCCCCTCCTAAACCCATCTCCTACTAATCTTATAGCCAAATTCTTGTTTGACAACAGAAGCCAACTTGGCCACCTTTATATTAGGATTGTCCCTAAGAAGATTTGCAAATCGGCTAGTAAGGAGATTGCAATCAATTATAGATGATCTTGACTAATTAGTGGGTTATTGCATGTGCATGGACCTACGAATCTCGTCACTATGAACATGCCCTCTAACTTCTTCTTTTGGGTTTAAAGCCTCCATTTACAATCGTCATCCCTTCTTAAACAATAAACTGACCATAGAAGTGGACTAGACTCTACAACAGTGAAGTTACAATAGTTCTTCACATGGTAAGCTTTCACTGTTTGAATCACATCTGCTTTCATTCTAAATCTAATACCTCTGTAGAAATCATCACTGCTAGTTAAACCATTGCAAATATTAGTTTGCTCCTGCTTAAAATAAATGTAACCACTATCACCCCAAAGTTGTAGTACAGAACAAGATCTCTAACTGCCATGCTTGGTGGTTCAACCTGCTTTGATAGATATATTAACTATCTCGAGTGGGTATGTATTGTTAGAGTCTTCTTCAGGTACTTCATCTCCCCCGTTCTCACTTTCTCCATTTTCCTCATCGAAACTCTCCTGGTTATCAGTACTCTCCTCCTCAACATCCATTCCTATATCAATGTCACTTGCAGCCTCCGCTCCCTCATGAACCATGTACGGATCCCATGTGTCTGCTTGTTGTAATATTAGAGTAACTACTCTATCTATTTCATCTTCATCATTAACTTCCATAGGCGTTGGAATTAAGGGTTAAATTGTTGACGACTCGGGTTGCATTTCTGCAATGTCATGTGATGAATGTGGCTGATTGTTTGTATCGAATGTTTGCCTTATTGAGCCCCCCCCCCCCCCCCCCCCCCCCAAATCGTCAAAAATTCTGATATACAATTATTGTATGCTACAATCTCCATATGATTCAATTGTTTTAATAAATTTTTCAACATCTTCGTCATTTCTAATTGTCATCAACACATAACATGTATTGCCCCAATGGAACATAGGATGCTTGTGAATTATCTTAACCCCCACTTCGGTTGGATCAACTCTGATGCTGCAACATATTTTATATAAGAATTTGTTATAGTTGACATTTTTCTTCATTTTCAACTTCTTTATCGGATCCCTAACATATTTTGGCACCCAGTTACAAGCCATAATATTTCCAAACACATAGATTATTAATTTCATGTAGTCAGCCATTGTTTCCTTATTCACACTATACATAAATTATGAGCTTTTAAAAAAATATAACAATTTTCAATAACATTCTAACAATTTGCACAAAAAAAAAAAATTCCGTATCATTTTTAATTTTAATTTTTTCCCATTATTTCCAAACAGAATTTTCCTAAAATTTGTCAAATATTATTATTTAGTAACATTTTTGTTGCTAAAAATTTCAATAATTTTCATATTATTTAATGACACTATAAAAATTATTTCACATTCTAGATATTACAAATTTTCATTACAATATTTTTTTATATTTCCAATAACAACATTCTTCAAATTTGCACAAAAAAATATTCCATATCATTTTTAATTTTAATTTTTCCCCATTATTTCCAAACAAAAATTTCCTAAAAATTTGTCATATATTATTTTTTTATAACATTTTCACTGCTAAATATTCCAATATTTTCATATCATTTTACAAAATTGTAAAAATTATGTCACATTCTAGATATTACAATTTTTCATCACAATATTTTTTTTTATATTTCCAATAACAATATTCTTAAAATTTTCACCAAAAAAAAAATTCCATATCATTTTTAATTTTAATTTTTTCCCATTATTTCCAAACAAAAGTTTTCTAAAAATTTGTCTGATTTTATTTTTTATAATATTTTTGCTGCTACATATTTCAATAATTTTGTATCATTTTACAACACTATAAAAATTATTTCACATTCTAGATATTAAAAATTTTCATCATAATATTTTTTATTTAATATTTATAAATAATATCATTTTTTTTTGTCATAACAACAAATCCTCATTCTAATGCAAAAATTAATATTATATGTTATGTATCATAGGATCTATATAAATTATATTTAACAAACTATAAACTAACAATAAGCAGTAACATTTTCTATAAAATATAACATTACAACATTATTTTCCTCAAATAATAACATCAAACATAGAAAAAAAAATTAACTTTAAAAAGAAAATACCACAATCGATTATTTGTTGAGGAAATGCTTAGATTTGGGTAAATTACTTCAAATCCTTCCTTTGCTCCACAAAATCACTTCTTCTTCTTCTTCTTGCATGCAAATGAGAGAAAAAAAAATCTAATATCTCAATTGGTTTACTTTGTTTTTATGGAAAATTACTTACTGTGTTTCTGTATTTATATTTTTTATTTTATGTATTGTTATCACGTCATTTTTGCTTTAGATCAATGGTGGATGTTAAAAGGGAAAAAAATGGATGGTGAGAGTAAATTGTACTAAAGGTGCGGACCAAGTCCGTGCCTTTAGTTTAAATTTTTTTTTTTTTACCCTAAAGTCACAAATGATGTTCGCATCTTTAAAACTTATTTTAGGAATAATTATTTCGATTATAATATTTACATAATATTTTTTAAAAATAACAATATTTAAGTATGCAACCCAAAAGACTAATCCTATAAAATAAAAAAGACTAACTTTAAATGTATGGAAATGGCGTATCTACAAAGATATTGATTTGGGTTCGTTTTGCCTAAGTACTAAAATTACTTTTTGCCTTTAGGTATGGTAGGAGGAACTTAAACTTAGAGTCCTGAACTTATTCTCACCAAATTTCAACTGTGAACAGGCAGGTGGATATGGCCTTAAAATATCACACGCTTTTGTCCACTCTCCACCAACGCTCTTCTAGTTATCGCGCAATTTTTGAATAAGACGGGACAAGCAACATTGATGACACCTCAATGCTAAATGAATTTCATTCATCTAGATATTCACATCAGTTGAAGTTGTCCCTTCTAGGAGTACCCCAACTACTAATGAAGGAAATCTTGGGAGAAATCTATATTAATTATATGTATTTATATATCATTTGAGCGAGAGCTCTCTGCTACGACACATTCCCACCAAAAGAAAACAAAAGCTCTACTGAAGATGGATCCGAATAGTTTTATTTGCTATCAAATTAGATGACGTTTCACTGCTGAAGAAATTTAAAACTTTTATACCAGTCCCAAGAGTCATAATGAGTTGGATGTGATACCCTCGCCAATCCCAAGCCATTGAAGCAAACTAACATCCTCACACAAGCTATCCCCTTCTAATGTCCACATTTCCAACTCCCACTTTAATGGCTATAGAAGCATCAAAAGCATCTCTCACACATAAGATTGTCTTCTCCACAAATGGGAAGCTGTAGAAGAAGAACCAGTCACTCTAGTGTGAGACTCCACCTAGATTTTCCACCACACAATTCAAGAATAAAGGAGATTTTCCACGAATGGACTACCACAATTTCATTTGTAAGGACATACATATGTCGGAAAAGGCTAGGGGAAGTGTTTGAAGTTTTGAGTTTGAACTCTTTAGTGTTTGAGCTTTCAAAATTTGCAATTTAGTAATTATAATTTTAAAATATGCTTGATTTAGTGTCTAAAATATATTCAATTTAAGAAGTGAAAAAAGATACTAAATTGAACTTTTTTTAACTTTTAAATACAAAATCATAACTTTTTAAAGTTTAGACACTATTTTATCCGAAATCAAAAGTACAAGCATTTTTGTAGCCTTTTTCCTTATATATGTCCTTTAACTCTTTCGACTCCTAAACCTCTTTCATTTATAGGGAAAAAAAAATACAACTATATATAGAGGAGCTCTCAACAACATCAAAGGCAATACCTTATTCATGAAACTAGTTAACCTGTCAATTACATAAGCTTTTGACAGAGGAAAACACTTTCGTGCTATGTAGTGACTCTTGTACTTATTTATTTGTTTGTTTACTTTGTCCATAAGCATTTTGATGATCTTAAACAAATGCCATCAATCATGTAAAGACTTCGTTGATGCATCAATAAAAATAACAAACTTATTTACATAAGCGGGGTGAGAAATCACTCTATGAAAAGCAAAGTGAATTTGAAGAGATTTTCAATGTATCATCAAAAGATCTGGCCCTCTAGATCAACAGCTAGAAGCAATGGAAAATAACAAAGAGAACAATGGATCTTTAGTCCTATAACTCAAACTAAAGCTAGGGATATTTCTAATTTAGTTTACATGATTCTTAATATTTTTTATTCTAAATCATGGTTAACAATTACTAATACGATATAATAATACAAGACACAACACAACATGATTAGTTATACGATTACAACAAGAAAACATGAGAAACAACACGATATATGATATAAAGACATGATTATGACACGAATAAATATAATTACATTATAACTTGATTATTTATTATTTTTATTTAATTTTATATATTTTTAATACTGATATAGATTAAACATGAACATAACTCGTTAGCATAAATTGCCAACTCTACTCTAAATGTACAAACTCGTTTAGAGACCCATACGTTCCAAACAAGACTTTAGGTTATTTGAGGTTGATTTGTTTGAGGATCGAGATGCTTAGAGATAGAGGATATGTGGGCTTGATTTGCAAGGATTATAGAATTTGACCCCACCATCCGAGTTGCGTACTTATGCCATTTGAATGGTAGGTATGTTGAAGGCCCCATCTAAGTGGCTGCTGAAGGGCATGAAGACAGGACCAGGAGTGCAATAATAATAGAGAAATATAGGCTCACTTAGCATATATTATAGGATTGAGGCATCCAAATGGTAAGCATATCATTCAATTGGCACGAGGGAATCATCTGATTGGGAGCATGAGGCATTTTGACACTCAAAGAGCTTAAATTGTCGTCTAATTGGGAACTGCAAGTCATCTGAACAACCTTATATTTCCTGCACTTTAATATTCTATGTTTTGAGTTAGTTTTAGACCATTTTTCCCTCAGCTTAAACTTTATTAAAGGGATTTTTATTTTTTTTTGTAATAAAAATATTACACCTTTGAACATTTTTTGGAGCTTCTTCCTTGTGATACCCCTTAGTCTTGGGTCACTATTTTGGACCATTTTTCCCTCAGCTTAAACTTTATTAAAGGGATTTTTTTATTCTATTTTGTAGTAAAAATATTACACCCTTTGAACATTTTTTGGAGCTTCTTCCTTGTGATACCCCTTAGTCTTGGGTCACTAATTTGCGCTTGGATCGATGTTCTTTAACTTCAACCAAACTTAACGACATGGCTATGAATATTGATAGAAGTGACCTAGTAAAGTTTGTTTCTTGAAACAAAAAAATATAAAAGGATTAATTTTATTAGAAACTCAAATGGCAAACTTTAATATATAGGATATGTTGGAGATAGCTTAGTTAAAATTTCAATAATAATAATAATAATAATAATAAATGAAAGCATGTAATTGAAATGTGGTAGTGTTATAGGCTGGTTTACCAAGCCCATCTTTACTTTTGTAACATATGTATAATAGTCCATTCATTGTAGAGCCCATGATCAAGGCTCGATCCATTACTAAGAATCTTCTAGAAAAATTACACACTTGATAGGTGAGAGGTAGTTGGCTTGGTTAGGTAGGATTGTATCATAACCATTAGATTAGAATAATCTCAGTCGTCCATTAATAAAGGCCTCTTGTATATAAGGAGGAGTTCCCCTCATTGGTAATCAATTTAGAAATACAATCACTTTCTTACTCTAGAATGTCTCATTCTCTTTTTAAACTTCTCTTTAGTAAATGTGCCCTTGTGTATTCTAGCTAAGAAGGTTGACCTAGCCCCCCTATAAGAAGTCTGGAGAGTCTAAGCACCACGTGATGGTTCGTGGAAGCATTCCACATGTGATAAGTGGCATTAGAGTAAGGTTTCTGGTGAAGATGAAAGGAAAGTTTGTATTTAAGATCCCAATGGAGTACACTCAAACCCCTATGACTCCTTTGGTGAATGAGGAGTGTTGTTTTCAAGGAAGGTTTCATGGAAGCAAAGCCTCTACGAAAGTTAAGGTGGCTAAGGTGGAGTTAGCCACAACTGATATGGTAGATTGAGTTTAGGGAGCCAAGGAAAGCTTGGAAAGGCTAGAGAAGGAGTTGACAAGCGAGATGCTGATTTCCCTAAATTAAGTCTTAAGCGATTTGCAAAGAAAGGATACTGCTTGGAAGAGATGGTGTAGCTCTAGTTGCAAAGGAGAATGATGAAGAGGATATTCAAGATCAACAACTTAGGGCATTAAGGTAGTTGGGCTCCATACAAAGTAAGCCTACTAAGGAAACCTAAAGCTTGATGTATATAGAAGCAATTGTTGTGAGCAAAAGGATGAATGGCTTAGTGGACACTAGAGCAATTCACATCTTCATCTCAAAAGAGATAGCTGAGAAGTTAGGCCTTAGGGTATAGAAGGGAAAGGGCAATTAAAGATGGTGAACTTAGAAGAAGTTCCTATAACTTGGGTAGTTTAGAATATTGACTTTCAAGTGGGGGCAATGGAAAGGTAAAGTGAAACTAGAGGTAATACCCATTGATAACTATGAACTTGTACTTGAAGTAGATTTCCTCGACCAAGTTAACACTCAAATCGCCTTATTAGCAAACTACATTATGATAATGAAAGAATGGAAACAATGTGTGGTTCTAGTTAACCGTAATCTTGGTCAAGCCTAGAAACTTTTATACTTTGTGTAGGATGCTAATGGGTTAAAGTCAAAGAAGCTTGTAACCTAAACCTTAAAGACCAAGGACCTGAAGACACAAGAAGTGCAAAAGCTAAAAGGGAAGCTCAAGTAGAGAAGCCCTAAAAGTTTCCCAGATCCAATCTACTTAAGGAGAAGGTGGACATGAGGAAACAAGAGCTCATAAGGGAAGAGAAAGGTACTTCAATCTAAGAAACAAAAAACCTCAAGCTTACAGAAGTACTGAAGGAGATCAAGATGGGGTTAGCCTAAGATCCTCGAGCTAAGATGGTATTGCAACTAGGAGATCAAACTAAGAAGTATTGGATGGGGGATAGGTTGCTTTACAAGAAGGGAATAAGGATACATATCTTGGACCATAAGGGTTTATGGAGAAGGATCATTGAAAGGCTTAATGACCTAAGTGATCCTAAACACCTAGATACCTACCAAATGCTAGTTAAGGTAAAGGACAAGTTTCATTAACCCAAGATGTCAAAGGATATAGAAGTGTTTGCTGAAGCTTGTCCGATGTGCTAGTTAGAGAAGGAGGAGATCATGGCAACTATTTAAAAAAGAATTCTCTCAAGTACTAGATAAGGAGGTAGGAGAGAGACAAAGAAAATCCTCTAAAGGCACTTGACATGAAGTCTAGGCCAACTGTTTTGCTTGGAATACCTAGTGGAATCAAAAGGTCTACCTCTAAATGAAGCTACTTAGGAGAATGTGATTAATTATGCACCATTTAGGCACTTAGTAGAATAGTTCTCTAGGCAGCATAAGGCAATGGAGATATCGCTGACTTAGTTAGGGGAGAATGTCATCGACTGGGTCCCCAAACCCATCTTCACTTTTGTAACATATGTATAATAGTCTATTCATTGTAAAGCCCATGACTAAGACTCGATCCATTACTAAGAATCTTTTAGAAGAATCTAAATAGTTGGTAGGTGAGGGGTAGTTGGCTAGGTTAGGTAGGACTGCATTATAACTGTTAGATTGGAATAATCTTGGTTGTCCATTGATGGAGGCCTCTTGTATATAAAGGGAAGTTCCCCTCATTTATAATCTATCCAGAAATATAATCAATTTTTTTTTACTTTAGAGTGTCTCATTCTCTCTCTAGACTTCTCTTTAGTAAGTGTGCTCTTATGTGTTCTAGACAAGAAGGCTAACTTAACCTCTTTATAGGAAGTCCGGAGAGTCTAAGTGCTGCACGTGACGATTCATGGAAGCATTCTACATGTAACAATAGCGAGGTGAATACATATAAATATATACTATTGATAGCAATATTACAAATCGAAAATTTTGCCTAATATTCCAGTGTAAGAACCAACTCTCTAAAGTGGTCACTAATGTAGGTTAAAGTGGTCATGTGATTTTGTTTTAATAACTAGTTTTACTAAGGTCATATATTAACATTGGTGTTTGATAAATTATTAGGAATTTAATGAGGTGAGGCTAGTGCATGTATGTGTGTGTGTATCTATAATAAAAATTTAAATGTAATATTAACATATGATTATGTGGCATAGCTAGTAGTTTAATATTATATAAAATACATGTAGTTAGTGCATACATATGTACACTATGTTGTAATGGATAAGTTAATTAATCAAAAACACAAACACACACAGATACACACATCGGATCAATGTTTACAATTTTGAAACTAACTTTACGATGTGGTCCAAATATCAATGGTAGTGGTCTCGTAAAATTTGTTTACTAAAATACAAAATATAGATTAACTCATTATACTATGAAAGGAATTAGTAATTTTGTTTATCAACTATAAGGAAATCAACATAGTTAACCTTAATATAAATAGTGATATGGACTATGGTTTAGTTATATTGTAAACTATCATTTGTGAATGATATGTTATTAGATATATAATGAAATTTGAAAAGAACATGGATTAATAAAGTAATATAAAGGAAAAAACTTATAAGAATATAAATAAGTTAAGTTAAAATTGAAAACCACATGCAATATCAACTATAGTTACTAGTGTAGAGGAATGAGATGACATCTAGGATTTAGGGGACTTTTGAGAGATAGATAAATAGCAAGTGTGAAGTCTTAAAATGGTAGGATACATTTACTAGCATGAATTATGAGATGATTTGCACAAAGCATGCCATACTCTACTAATGGTTTAGTTGCCATTTTCATGAGAGAGAAAATATTGGATGTGAAAGTAGGAACAAATTTATGTGAAATTACCTTGTCTTTACTTTAGAGATGGCATAATGACACCACTTTAGGTACCAAGTTGATATTTTGTAATTGTTGAGCAAATTAAGTTGAGACCTAGAAGGTAGGTCATTACATTTCTCAATTCTTTTTCTTATTAGTCTTCAAATTGTGATGAATACTAGATTATTCCATTCACGAGCCATATGAATATGGATATTCCTTGGCTAGTTTTATCCCTAGTGGGTTATATCCATATGTAAAATTAATCATATCTAATAAAATTGAATATAAAAACCCTAAAATAGTGACACCTAAGTAATTTATGATTAGTGTCTACTTGTTGACATCACAATTATTTGGTATCAAAGCATTCATTTGATTGGTGGTAGGTAGTTGTGCTTGATGTGTGAGTGTTGTTAACATGTAGGTATGGGAGTGTGATGTTTTACTATTTTGTTGCTTGAATGTAGTAAGTTGTGTTGTGAAGTATAGATTGATAGGTTATTCTTAAATTTGCATTAGAGATGTTAAAGGTGTTGGGATTACACCATATGTATGATAAAATTTCTAAGTAGGCTTTGTTGAGTAGAATTGATGGTAACGAGTTGGGGTGTTAGGCAAGAGTGCGTATTGAGGTGGAATTGGTAGTGGATTTCAAGGAGATGAACAAAGCTAGAGAGGAATAGATAATGCATCAAGCCAATTGTTGAGCAAAGGCTTCAAGCGCTTACAAATATGGTGTAAGGTCCCAATTAGAGCCCTTAAAGTAGTAGTACAAGGTGGAGGTGGAGTTAGTTACCAAATCAAAAGAGAAGTAGATAAATTAGAAGAAGATCATGACAATTCCTTTTTTTTTCCCTTATTTTGAAGTTTTCTATTTTATTGACTTGTTCCTTCATGTACTTAAATGTCATACATAAAATGCATGGGGTTTAGTTTAGAATTGACTTAGTACCACGAGAAACTCGCGATAGTTTTTTTTTTTTTTTTTGGCCTAAAGAAACCTATGAGAGTTTGGTAAGTTTACTAAGGTGAGTTTGTAATTGACTCTTAGAGTTTGTTAAGAGAGCGAAATTATTTCTATGACTTTATATAAACTCTAGTGAGTAGGTTTAGCTAATCGTTATGTGTAAGATTGTTGTTTTTCATTAAGAGTTCTATATACAATTCATTTGTGTTCTCTTAATTTATTAGTGAATGCCACTTCTTCTTTTCCCATGGTTTTTTACCTGTGAGTATCTTTTCTCTATATTTCACATTGTTTATTTATTGTTGTACGTTATTAGATATTGTTTTCTTTCATTACATATACTAACAAATTGGTATAGAGTTAAGGTTTACAATTATGGATGTTTTAGCATAAGGTGTCTCCTTAAAGGAGTTCATGTTGGAATCTTTTTTATGGTAAATTAAATACACCATTTTGGTGGCTACTATGAATTTTAGTATTGAGAAGATGATAGTTCATATTTTGGTACACATTGTTAAAAGGTATGATATTATCTATGAAGTCTATGGCATGGTGTCAGGTGAAGAAAGCCATTTTAAGTGTGTTTTGGTAGAATGGGCACTTAACTAGAAGCTAATACAAATGTGGGGATTTATTAAGTATGACTTGAATTTTAAGACATTGATAAAGCCTATCATGGGATGAGAATAATTTGATGTGATTCTATAATAAAGGGAAGGATGATTAGTTGTTTCAAAGTAGAGGTAGTTACCAAGTACGAGAATAGTTGACTAGTAGTCAACCACTTTATGATGGTGGTTTGTTAAGGTTGTGTATATGCATAGACTCTAGTGAGTAGGTTTGATCGGATCTATATAAGTGAGATTATCATACTTTAGTGGAAGTTTTCTATGACACTTGTTTTTACTTTTGATTTAGTTTTGAATGTCACATCTCCTTTGCCTATGCTTTTCTTACCCTACATTAGGGCTCTTATGTAAAACATTTGTGCTAGTCTCTTCTCACATATGTCCCTCTATTTATTTATTTATTTTATGTGAATCAATATTGTTACACTGTATCCTATAAAAGTTACATTTATATGCAACTTTCCCCTTGCATTACCTCAAAGGGTTTGTTTCCACTTCACCAGCCATTGACCTTTTGGTCACCAAAGGAGCAACTAAAGCAATCAAAGCAAAGTCACTCTCATGTGTAATAGTTAAATGAAAAAAAAAATGTTTGTCTTAGTTTTTTTTTTTTAAAAAAAAGGGGTCTATTATATCATATAATTGGTGGAAGTTTGTTGGTGCTTTAAGCATATCCATAAGTTTTTTCTTGGATTGCTAATGATAGAGAAAAATGCATATGTGAATAAGAGTCATTTCTTGCTAGGAAAACCCATGCAATTTTTATGGACTTTATTAATCTTTATCTTTCTAGCATTTGGCTTTATATTGGGAGCCATTCAATCTTAGAAGCGATTCTTCCCCTAATTAAGTGAATTTGGAATTAGATTTATGGGTTCAATTAGATTTTCCAATGAAGCTTACATATGTAATGAACACAAAAACAATAGGCTTACTTTGCACTTACTACATGGAAATTTTTCTATTGTTAGAGAACAAAATGATGGTTAATTGCTCTATTTTGACATGATTTTCCACATGCCAATAATTGTGTATCTAATATTTAGTCCTATATATAAATAAAATGATAAAAAAAACTACACAATTTGATTAATCATTATATGTTGTTTATGTATCTATCATTTATTCCTATCATATGTAAATACGATGGCATAAAAAGGCAAAATTAATTAATTCTAATGTAGATTTAGGATGAAGAATGGATATCCCATCCCCATCTTTCTTATTTTTCCACATTTTAAGATGAGCCACGAATGTAAGGATATTAAACTGTGCAAGTAAGCTAAATAGGCTAATATGTCCACACCTAGTATAGCCCACTTTGCAAGTTAGTGGATTAAGCAAGCCAACCCACAAAAAAAAAAATTAAAAATAAACCTTAATATTATAAAATAAACCTACTAAAAGTAAATGCTATTTTTTTATTGAAATTTTACAAAAAAAAAAATACTACTTACATATTGAAAAAACAGATAATTTCAAATCCCAATTGACAATTTAAATGACCTTTGACATAAGTTCAAATAAAACATAGTTCAAACTCTATCTTAATTTAGCTTAGATTAGTCATCACATAAGCATATAATATAGGTGATAAAAAAGTTAGAAACCAAATCATCTAATGAGACTAATACTATAAAAGTATCATTAATACATGAGTAACCATCATTATCGTTCGTCAATCACTGCTACAAAGCTTATGACAATCTACCAATCACCAAATCTCAAAAAAATTCAAATCAAGTGCAAAAGTCCAAAACAAAATGCCATCATCAACTCATTATTCATCTTCATTTTCAATATATCACATTAATATAAAAAGTAATAATATATATGGAAAGCTTAGAAAAAAAGAAGCAATAAACATACTATATAATACCCATTTTGAAAAGAAGTGTGATTTTATTTAGTTTTCAAGTGGGTTGATCTACTTTAACTTGTGGGTTAGGTAGGGTGGGTCAGCATGACTTGCCTTTTAAATGGGTTGGAATTTTCAACTATAACCCACTTTTTTTGTGTTTTATATGGGTTAGCTCACATGACCTGTTTTACTTTTAGAACTAGTGAGGAAGGATAATTTATTATCCCACCTAAGTTTTCAAGCAAAGATAATAATAATAATAATAATAAGGAAGAGAATATTGGGGAAAAGTGAGAGAAAAGAATTATGAGTAAAAAAAATAAAAAGGAAAATTGTCATGATAATATACTAATAGAGCTTCATCATGAAATTCATGTAATGTCATTATTGATAATAATTTTAAAATTTAGATTAATTAATGAAAAATGAAAGGACGAACAAATGCTAATGGTCACATCTAAGGCTAGTCACATCCATGGTTCACCATGTGGGGAATTTGCATTTTTCTTCCAATGTTTGAGAAGTTGTTAAACTTATGAATTTACTAACAAGTGTAACGTATGAAATCATTATAATTGTTTAAAATCATACACTTAAACTCATATTTTACTAATAATTTATATTTATATAATTTTATATTTTTTTAATTAAAAAATCATAAAATTATAAATTTATAAAATCTTATAAATTTTGCATTTTATAGGGGAATAAAGGGAATAAAATTATTTGGTGGACCCTAATCATTCCTTCCATATCCCCTTTTTGTGGAGCTCCCTTCCTCCCATTTTCCCAGTTCCCCTTCCCCATGCATCATCACGTTCTTTTGCCAACTCACTGGCATTGACCACACTGGTAACGCTCAACAATTACACATGGAGGAGACGTTTCCTTTTCCACCTTCAATGCAAGGGCAAGATTGCCTCTTGTTGCAATACGTCCCCGTCGGTTGCTAGCTACTTGCGCACCTTTCCGGCAATCTCGCCTTGTGCGTATACAAAATAGGTTAGAAAACATCAAATGCGTTGTTCGGTCTGCTACTTTGACGATGGTATCGTGTGCATTTTGTCGTCTTTTACAATAAACTTTTCATGAAATAACCTAGCACAAAATAATAATACATTTGCTTATTTGCATTCCGAAACTCTTAGTGTTCTTGAAAGGGTATACATTTCTTTCTCTAAGCATACGATAAATATATATTCTAGCATGGTGTCATTTACATAAAATGGATTGAATTATAGACTTTTATAAAGACCTAGGGAATAAAAAAAAAAAAAAACGTTGATGATTTAATAAAATGGAAAAGATATTTGCATATCTATATATGATGTATACACATTCGATAATAATAATAAAATAATTAGTAGTGTGGAGGGTGTGTGATTATTATATTTGAATGTACACAAATATCACATCATTAATTAACTATTCAATGAAAGATCTGTGGCTAAAAATTAAGTATAAGGATGAGGGAAGCAAAAGCTAATCATAAACTAAAAGCTACCTATAAACCGACACCTGTTTCGCTTCCCTAAACCCAAATAACAAATATATCATTTCTTGTTTGGCAAGAAATGTCTCTACCAATGTCAACGCTTTGCTTGCCAATCCCCAATGCTTCCACCGGACAGCTCGGCATATAATTGAGCTAGGCTCGTTCTATATGTATAAGAAAAGATGAACCGGTGAGCTTTAGTTGTCAAGAAAGGGCCATTCCAGCTAACTCTCCTCACGATCTTTACACTGCACCCTAAATCATTTACGTATGATATGATTGAGGAGATCAGTAGTATTATAAGGAAAATGTTAGTGGGTGTTTGCCGTATTAGTAAAGAAGCAAATAAGAAACTTAACAAACCCTCGTTTCTTTGCAATTATATAGTTCCTCTTTCTATTTTATGAGGATCCGTCTTTTCATCATGACTACATTTATGTTATATTTGTTATGTATTGATGATCTCATATAGAATTATCCAAGAATGGAATGGAATGTATTTAGAATAAAAAAAAGTAATATGTTGTTCTAGTATGTTTGATAACAATCATAGAATTAAAAATTCGTCAGTAATCAGTTTGATTTAAGCATGTTCACAAGTGGAAAAGAATAAATATACAATTGTGTTTGTTAAAACTATCTTTGATATTTTTGAAAGCATATATGTCATTGTAATGCCGTATAAATACTCATATATATAAATTCTATGTACAATATATATAACATATAATAATTTATATCATTGTATATGGAGTTCCACATATAATATAATATATTTGAATTAATTTTGATAAATGCATAATAATGTATTAGCAAATGAGAACCTATGACTCATGTATAGAAGTTAAATACAAAGGTATAAATAAAATTTAGATTAAACAATTTACTCAATCAAACTATACACATGATCAATTCTTTAAAAATGATATTGTACAACCATAGTAATACATTATAAATTTATTTGTTAAAATGCACTAGCAATATGTTAATCACATTTAATTTGTTTCATTAAAGAGGTTATCATTTGTCTACAATAACAATGAAGCAAACATTAATCGCTGAAACTTTGTGCATTGCAAAACAAAACATTTGGGTATTATAGATGTTAGGGTTTTAAATGACGTTGTCTTGTGGATTGTTTCATGAGTCTCACATTGCCTATAGCATCGAAGGAGTGACACATGAATGACAGTTGAAGAGAAAACTTAGGAGGAAATAATTAAGATGGGGAATAGACAATTTCAATGGCGCACTTATTATAAATGAGGGAGTTATTGAACATCAACTTCATTGCTATTGATTAAGTATTAACTTGTTCTTCATTCAAGCTTTGCTTTAATCCTTGAGAGCGGATATTTAATAGGATTACATTGTTTTTCTGATCTCTAGAGCTTCTGAAGTGCCTAAACAAGGAAATATGACTGAGTATTTATAAAGTCTTCTCCAAGCGATATTTGTTAAATCATATTGATGATCGACATAACAAGATTAAGCTTGCTCATTCAAGGTTATCCTAATGAGTTTGTAGTAAGCTCAAGGCTAATAACCTGCCTTATTAAGTATGAGCTTGCATAAGAGAGTTTGAAAGTAGATGGACTAATCCAATGATCTCTATTGCGAACTTGCCAAGCTAAATCTCCTTAATTCATCCTAATTATGGACTAAATATCTTGGACCTTGTCATGTAACCTAACCACACCTAATTATGTATTTAGCAACATCAACAACAATCATCATTTCAACAACTTCAACTGAGTTAGCATCACATATCCTCACTTCACCTCCACACACCAGTCCCATAGAATTTCTTGCTACATAACCCAAAGCCACATTACCCATATGTGGATTTAAAGGACCATCTGTATTAATTTTAATGAACATACCTATAGGCACTTCCTTTACGAAACAAGAGTTATTAAGCTACTACTAGTATATATTGGTGGAGGCTACTTGATGAATCACTACTTAACTTATGTTGGTTCTAGATTCATTACTAGCTTCAAGTTTCTAATGATGTAAACACTTGATCTTATTGCTGCTAATAAGTGGATTCTTCAACTTGGAAAGGCTACACTAGTCTTTTTGAGGCAAACTCATCTACATCAACTAAAGCCTTTTTTGAAAAAGCTATCACTAAGTCCATATCTGGTGTCTTTCAGGAGAAAACTACCTAACACCTAACTTTCCAAATGCACCACATTACTATGCAAAATTTAGCAAACATAATGAGGGCCTCATTTCCATTGATAATAGCACTTTCCATATAGGAATTTAACCAACAATGCAAAGTAGTGACTCTATCCACCTTAAGGTAGATCCCTAAGATGGCAAACTAGATGGGTTTAGTCCATGTACAGTGCAAAAGAAGATGTTCTACTGACTCATCAAACAAACAAATTTGCAGCATTTAGACTCAACTACTTTTCTCCTTACTAAGTTATATTAGGTTGGAATCACATTATTTAAGACCTTCCAAATAAAGTGTTTGACTTTAGGTAGACAAGGGGAATGACATACCTTATTCCATGTTGTTATATTAATTTGGTGCAAGGAAGAGGCTTCCAAATTGTGTTGATGCGTTGTACATCTAATAAAGTTGTAGGTCGACCAAACACTACACTTTCCATTCTTCTCATATAGCTATACAAGACGATCATACATGCATGCGTGTGATATCGACATATCTAGGATAGCTCTCATAGTTTGTCTATTAAACCACTTATGCATTTCTTGCATTTTCCATGTTTTGTCTCATCATTGATCAAGTCTGATACTCACAATTCATAATTCCTCTTATTTGCTTTGAAGCTTGGAACATTTCCTATTAACCCTAGCAACCATTTGTCTAGCCTAGCATATATTGATGATTTGTCACCAACCTGCTACAATGCTCCATTAATCAGATGGTCTCTTCCATGAAGGATACTTGCCCATCTCCATGAGCCCCTTCAACCTTTAGAAGTCTGCAAGAAATATGAGTTAAGGAAATAAATTCCCTTGAGCATACGCACCCAAAGAGCATTTGGATTTGTTTGAATCCTCCATGCAAGCTTTGTGAGGAGTGCTAAATTAAAATAACTCAGGTCCTTGAATCTTAAATCTCCCTTTGACTTTGGTAAGGAAATCTTATCTTAGCTTTGCTAATGTATCTTCCACTCATGCTTAGTTTACCTCCACTAATATTGCACAATCATAGAGTTGAATCCCCTACACCACTTGGCCAAAAACTTAAAATAATTCATGGAATATGTTGGGATTGCATTAGCTACTAATTTAATGAGAATTTCTCTACCTTCATTTGATAACAAACATCTTTTCCAACTCTTCAACTTTGATTTGACTCTATCTTTAACAAAATGTAGAGGTTTTAATTTGTTCTTCCCTAAATGGTTGGAGGGCCTAAGTATTTGGTTGGATTTAAAGTAATTGGTAGTCCCATCACATTGCATATCTCTTCCATCTTGTTAAGCATCATGTTCTTGTTGAAAAAGATACTTGATTTATGAAGGTTGAGTCTTTGCTTTGAAGCGCTACAATAATCTTTTAGGATATTCTTTAAATCCTAGGCATTAGTGGTAGTAGCTTCCATAAAAAAGAAAGAGTTGTCAGTAAACATGTGAGACAAAGTGGGATAAGGCCACCTAGTTTTCATTCTAGTTAAATGTATATCCTTAACAACTCTCTCAACATTCCTTGATAACACATTTGCCACCAAAATAAAAAAGATAAGGTGACGAGGGATCTCCTTGTCTCAAACCTTTAGAAGAATGTATATGTCCTACGATTTTTCCATTAACCAAGATTCTATAGTTCACAGTCATAACACATCTCATCACCTACTTAATCCAAGATTTGTAGAAACCAAACCTAGCAAGTATAGCCTTAAGAAAATCCCATTCCACTCGATCATAAGCTTTATTCATGTCAATTTTAAGGGCACATTACCCTTTGTTGCTAGACTATTTAATCCTAAGAAAGTGGAAGGCTTCATGAGTTATGATAGTGTTATCATGGATAATATGAATAGACACAAAAGAATTTTGAGGTTCAAAGACAAGACCTTGAAGAATTGGTTTCAAATTATTTATTGAGACTTTTAAAATGGCTTAAAAACAAAATTATAGAGACCAATTGGATGGAAATGTCCTATTTCCAAAGGGGATGCTACTTTAGGTATCATAACATCATCAATAAGATTGAGAGAAGAAGGAATAGTACCTGAAACAAAGAAGGATTGGACTGTTTCCATTATGCTCTTACTCACTATGTGCCAATAGTAGCACCGATAAAAAGTGCTTGACAAGCCATCAAGACTAGGTTCTTTTAGAGCTTCTAACTAGAAAGTAACTTACTTGATTTTGTCAATAGAGACCGACCTACTAATGGTGTCATTCATTGCATCACCAATTAGATTAGACCATTGCTCATATTTATTGATTAAGTTTAGATTATGGTGAATGCTTGTCTTTCTTGATTCATGAGTTATATTGGATTAAGAAAAACATCTAGTTCAAGCAATATCCTTGAGAGTTGTCCATATACTATCCTTAAATAATGAAAGTCTAAAAAGCATTTCTATTTAATTGCATAAAAAAAGATTAAATTGCAATAAATCCCTAGGAGAAGGTATTTGTGCACTAACATCCTTCAACTTCAAAAATAACAATTGGGCAACATAACTCCTAAAAATTGCTCTCCTCAAACCCTAATTTACTATGTTACCCCTTTTGAAATAATGAAAAATACGGAAAATCAACATAAGAATATATATATATATATATATAGTAGACTATATGAACTACATTATTCGATTGTACATTTCAGGGCTTAATATTCTAGAAACAAAAATTTGAGGACCTTCGTCATGTTGCCATTTTCACAATCTGACATATCATTGATGAAAGGAAATATGCAAGAGTGGCCCAAGCTTTAAGTTTTTAAACTTGCATTCAAGAACCTACATTATTTTAGGGGAAAATCAATATTTGAGAGTCGTCCTTATAATTATACTACACCGTTATTTTTAATGTGTTACATCACCATATTGGCCATCATTGATATGGTCTTAGGATAATTTTCAACACGAAAATGAGAAGTGTCCTTCACTTAGTATAGCAAGTTTAATTGTTAAATAACTTTACACAGAATAATCTTCAAAATTTTTAATACATTCAAACCTTAACATTTTTTTTTTAATATTAACAATGAATTTAACAAACCCCAATTATCAAGTTGAAAAATATAAAAATAAAAAATTATAAATTGAGTTATCTGTACAATATCATATCAACACCAATGATCACAAAATACATCAATCTTGTGGAGTACAATCTCTTCTTCAAATTGAATGAATGAATGACAATTGATATGAAGTATTAATATATAATTTGATAAGAAAATTTATTAAAAAAATCAAAGAACGACTTCTAATTATTTTCTTCATATTTATTCATCTATTATGCATCAATATTGAAATGCCCCATAGAATATATTAAGGAGGAGGAGGAGGCATTTCAATAAATACTCCTATATATATATATATATATTGTAATTAATATTATAACAATTGGTTTGTTTGGTTATAGATGTGGATAAATATTAAGGGTATTTAGTGTGCACAATCTCTTGATAGTTACAATAGATTGAAACTAAAAAACCCTAGCAACAAATAAAAAAGATTGTAAATTGATTGAAACTAAAAAACCCTAGCAACAAATAAAAAAGATTGTAAATTTTCATGATAGTTACAATAGATTGTAAATTTTCATGCTATTGCTCAGGTGCGTATGTGTGTATAATTATATATTGGGCTTCGCTCGTTCTTTGGTTTTCTTTTCCTTCTTTATATTTTTAAGGAGCAAGTGTTGTTGCTGGATGTGACATGTACTATGGTGTGAGACAAATGTCATTTCTGGAGAAGATCAAAGTATGATGAAGATGATTGGAATCATTAGGAGTAGCTATTACAACACCTTTTATAATTTGAATATGGGTTATTTTCAATTTTAGAAAATAACTTATTTTAGTATTACTAGTTTGAATGATTTTCGGTTGGAATATTTAATGGACATTATTAACATATTATAGTTGATTGTAACTAGACCAATTATAATGATTTGATTATGAGATATTTTATGAAAATTTTCGCATTTTATTATTATATTTGTGGCATGTAATATAGGATCTAAACTTTAGCATATTTATACTTTACTATGAACAAGTATAAAGCTCGCACAATATATGAATTAAAATTAAAATTAAATTGTATACTTTCCTTCTTGTATTTTTTTTTACTAAATACTAAAAAATAATAATTTTTGGAAACATTATTTAATTCAATAATAGAAATAATTTAGAAGAAACAATATGATGATAAAAAAAAAAGTAAAATGAAAATGCCGTAAATTATGGAAATTCGATTCATCGGATTAATGATACCAAAAAAAAAATAATGATGGAAAATAGAATATAAATGACAAAAACTTCCAAAATTATATTATATTTGAAAAAAAAAACTAATGAGAAATGTAACTACTTAAAATCATATTTTATATTTCCATTCATTACATATTTTTCATTTTCCACTAATACATCTCCATTTCCATAAATTTCTACTAATACATATGCCATTAACATTCTTGGAGTAGTTACAATAAGTTTATGTCTTTCTTTAATGTAATAAAAACTTTTCAACTCAACAGCTTTTGACATTTAAATTTTGTTCACGTCTCTTCATTTTTTGTAATGTATAGTAATGCAATACTAAATTATCGGTATCCTTTAGTCTACCTTTATTTGCAGTGTTACTATCGAATTTCTCCAAATTCTACCATTACTTGATATTGATAATCTTCAACTTGAATTTAATAATCAACAAATTGAATTTCATAATTTATATCTTCTATAAAATCAAATGATTGATAAAATGTACATAATTAAAAGAAAATTAGCATATTCTTTTAATCCATTTAAAGAAATAGAAATATTTATAATTTTAAATTATTATAATAATGAAATATAAAAGATAATAATTGAGATATGATAATGATAACAAAAATACTTCGTATTGTCATGTAAAAATTGCAACCCTTTTAAAATTCTATATTTTAAGTCATTACCTCTTTTCCATTAATACATTTATTTCCATAAATTTCTACTAGTACATATACCAATAATTTTCAAAAAGTAATTACAATAAATTTCTATATCTATTTAATTTAATATAAACTTTCCATCTCAAGTAATTTTTTTAATTTAAAATTTCTCTATATCCCTTTTTTTATTATGCATAGTAAAATAGGTATAATTCATCTATATCATTTGATTATACCTTCATTTATGGATTTCCTTAAATAATATTATCAACCTTAAATTCAACCATTGATTGTCATTAATAATCACTAAATTGAAAATACAAATATAAAATAAATCTTTCTCTTAAATTAAAAGAGATTAAATTAGAATGCAATTAATGCAAAAAAGATGAGAATTGAATATGTAACCAATATGAGAGTATGTTTTTAATATAGTTGTTATTGTCATCTTAAGATTTTTAATATATATATATATAAAAAAACAAAAAAAACTTTAAAATGAAATATAAATAAATATAAAAAATATCTAAACTAAACGATGTAACCTCATAATAAATAAAATATCTCAATATACTCTTTATATCATTCTATTTCTGTTTTTTTTAAAAGAAAATTAGATTAAGCATTGGATTTGTATTAATGACATATTTAATAAGAATAATTAATAGAAATGAAAAGAAATTAATCATCATAATTAATATAAATGCATTGCAAGTTAAAAATTTTATGAAAAGCATTAATGACACCTCAAAAAGATGGAATATAAAAAAGGAAAGAGTTTTTAAAACTATATATTATAATATGATATGATATGTGATGAAGTTATTACATCCGATTTACGAGTATGACCTTTACTAGTTTGTTAACAACAATTGTAGCACACTATTGTAAGTTGCACTTGCTGTACATAAAAAGAAACACCACAACCATTCTTTGATTTGCATGAGCGTTATCCCTTAAATATCTTGCCGATATAGTCCAAATTAGAGAATATATTTCATAAAACTAAAGCATTTTAATGCTCACTAATGGTGGTATATAAGTTCTAGATAATTTGAGATATATATTTTCAAAGATGGCTATAGGTCTTAAGTATTGCTTTTTCTAAATCTCATTTCATGTGCAAAGTTATCAAAGATAAAAGTTTAAAATTTGCTATATTAAATTGAGCTTGAAATTTTTTTCCACCATTTGAAAAGAATGCATTGTAAGTTATATCAATAATAAACGGTATCATGGAGTGTAACATATAGTCACATAATCCTTAGTACCAAAATCTCCACCGATATTGCACCAACTTGTAGTAGGTTGAAAGAAATGTCTTCTTCCTTTGCTCCATCTCCTCTTGAACCTTTCCCTCGAGCCTTTCCTCCCTTCCATCCAACTTTACCAAATCATAAGAAAAAAATGCCATAAATCCCTTGATAGCATTGATGCTGTAACTGAAGCTTCAATCTCTTCATTGTCAGATCCTTTCGACATTGATCAATAGCTCGCTTTAGCTGTAGTCTCTCCACCAAATATATCTCTGCATGGCAAACTTACCCCAATTAAAGCTCCTACAAAAACTGTACATATCATATACAAAGACAAGTTATGCCCCACCTTAAGAAACGCTTATGCTAAATCTTTCCTTTCAACGGATTTATCTAACATGGATAATGACTTTCATGAAACAACCTCTTTCTCCTCCATGCATGCACAAAAATCAGATAATCAACCAGGAATTCGCACTATCAGCTTCACAAACAAGGAGAAAAAGGAGCTTTACAGTCCTTAGAAAAGAGCCCTCATTGTCAAATTATATGAACTTTCTTTAGGATACAAAGTTCTCTACTTCAAATTAAAGGTCATTTAGAATTTTGCATCCAACTTCAACATGATTGGTTTAGAAACTGGATATCATGCGATTCTTTTATCAGACAAGGAAGATTACAAAACTATTATTTGCAATGAACCTTGGCTTATCAATGGCAAATTTTTAACCATGGGAGCCAAATTTCAAACCCTCTTGCTCACAATTCAATTCCGTGGTTTTTTAGCTTCAAATTAAGGAGCTTCCCCTAGAATTTTATGCTCCTATGGTGCTTCATAGAATTAGGAAATCAATTGGCCCACTACTCAAATAACACATATACTATCACTACTGAGAGGGGCTGGTTTGCTCGCATCTATGTTCAAGTCAATTTGCATGAACCCTTAAGTCACACTCTCCGTATAGACAATCAACTTTTCCATATAAGATATTAGGGCATAAAAAACTATGCTATAAATGTGGATGTATAGGGCACAGATCCTAGGCATGTGGCTCAATATTAAATCCCTAAGCTTCTATGGAACAACCAGTTCAAGAGACTACACATGCACCATCACACAGTGGTTTTGAGATGCCAACTGAACCTCACAATTCGTAGGCTACTTCCAAATCAAACAAGAAGAGCTAAAGAAACTCCCAATCGCCCCATGCGAAACAATTAGATGCTATCACATCCAGTGCTGTTGATGGAAGTGTAGGTAATGGAGCCATGCAATACCTAGTCGTAGCAATAAATACCCCCAGTATAAAATCAAAACTCGGCTTAAAACACTAATGACTATAGTGAATGGCTATTGATTAAGCCAAAACATAAATCTTCTCCACATGTGCGCCCTTCAGTAAACATTACAGTGCCTACTTCAACTTTAGAAGCCATGAACTCGGAGCTCATGATTCTCTCTACTACCAAAATGAGCCTTTTGCATAATTATAATGCACTTAAATCTTCTCTTCACACAACAGAAGTCCAAGTGACAGTTGAAAATGATGATACTCAGACATCAAACCTTGATACCTCTTCACATCTTCCTTCCATGCATGAATCTATCTCTACCCCATCTTCTCCCTCTCCATCCAAATAAAATCCCTCGCTATTGCAACACCTTTTAAAACAACTACAAAAAGTCTCTCTGTCAAAAAATTAGCTTGCTTGAAACATAAATTTCTAGATGAATAAAAAAATCTCTAACATTTTGAGTGAGGATTCTCACATTTGACTCCTATCTTCCTTAGATGACTAAGGATCACCAGCTATTCTACATCCACACTTCGGAAGGATGATTGAGAGCGGTAGCACACCTACATCAACTGAAAACGATCCAAGATTTCAGTCATCCAATTCACCAAGTCTCAAGAATTTGAATTTTCATCTCCAAACTCAACAAAGTTACTGAAGTGACAGCAACAAGCCACCAAATCCAAACACTCATGGACTTTCATAGTGTTCGGCGTAACGATTTGGAACTGCGACTTCAACTCGGCCACACTTATCGATCATTAGGCCTTGACCTATCTTACAATAACTCAGTTGATCGTGTGCCAACAGGATATGGCAGTTTCGACTTGTATACTACTAGTGGGAATGCTATTGTTCCACAGCATTCCGAAATTCATGCTCTTTCTCAATAGTGGGGAAGAGACCATGATCTTTCTGCATACGGCAATTGCCCTTACTACAATCTCTTTGGAACTTCAAGACAATTTTCATCTTGGAACTCAATATTATTCTATCGTGTGTCAATTATGGCTCTACAAGCACATCAACCACCTATTTTTGCCTAGCCTCTAAAAATAATACTATAGAATATCAAGGGCACTAACTCATTGCAAAAACAAAATGTCATTGATGAAGTCATCAATGCTACATAACCAGACATTATTGGTCTAATGGAGACCAAAATGGAAATTGATGAAGTTTACACATATTTCCTTCATTCCCCTTTCAATGGACACCTTTGTCAACCAACAGATGGCAAGCATGGAGGGATGCTCCTACTATATAATGCCAACATTATGAAGCTAAACATGGTCCAACAAACTAATCGTCACTTTCACACTATCATCTAGGTTCGCAATATTAACCTCGCATGGTATTTTACATTAATTATGCAAATAGATCTTACCCATTGCGTTGATTATTATGGGAACAATTAAAAGACATAAATCACTCCATTGGGTCTTCTCCCTAGTGCATTGGAGGGGATTTTAACAAAATTATCAGTATAAATAAAAAATAGGGCAACACGTCTTATAATTATAATTGCATGCAATTATATAAGAAGTGCATAGATGAATGTAGCATACAAGATCTTGGGTATATTGGTTCTCGTTTCATTTGGTCAAATAGAAGACAAATTTTTGCTTTGATCGGTTTGCTTTAAATTGATTTTAGGTAAATTCACTCTGGAAACATCAGTTCCCAGTAGCATTAGCTAAATATCTTCCACATGGACCATTAGATCATTATCCATCTTCCTTAGTACCACACACTCGACTCAACATCTAAGCTTACCTAAGCCTTTCCACTTTTAGCCAATGTGGATGACTCATTAGGGCTTTAATTAAAGATCTTGTTTAATTTGTATAGACTCACTCTTCTACTAATTACCTTCAAATGATTGAGAGTTTTAAAGAAAAGGTAAATGGAATCAAAATGTTTTTTTTTTGTAATATTTTCAAAAAAAAAAAAGGCTTCTAGCTCCCTTAGGAGGAATAGAAAAACAACTCTTTATGTGTCCTACTCCTTTCCTCATTGAACTTGGAAACTCTTTGAGATTGGCACTAGAGTAACTTCTACATCAAGAAGAAATACTCTAGCAATCTAAATTGAGAGCACAATGGATAAAGGATGGTGAGAGTAATACTAAATGTTACAATAGCCTTATCCTTACTAGAAGAACTAAGAATAGTATTATTGCTCTTCAAGACTCTATAGGTAACTGGCTATATGAGCCTTTAGACCTCCAAAGACATGTTCAAAAGCACTTTGAACTTGCTTTCATGTCTACAAAGGTTTTCTGTAGGTGGCCTCTCTAGAATAGCCCAATAACATCTTAGTCTACCTTTACAAATAGTAGAAATTACTATGGCATTACATCAACTACACCCATGGAAAGCTCAAGGCAAGGATGGACTCCATGCCTAGTTCTTTAAGGAATTTTGGAATGAAACAAAAGACTCCCTTACTTCTTTAGTCTCACATATCTTCAATATAGGTTCCATCCCATCATAACTCAATGAGACCCTTATGGTTCTCATTCCCAAGACTATTAAAGCAAATATGATTACTCAATTTTGTCTTATCAGCTTTTGCAATACAAGCTAGAAGCCTTTTACCAAAATTTTAGCCAATCAGTTGCCGTCTATTCTAAACACCTTGATATGTCCAATGTACAATAGCTTTATTATTGGACAAAAAGCTCTAGATAATATTCTCGTCATGCATGAAGTCTTACATCATTTTAGACGTAAAAAGGGCAATCAAGGTTAGGTTATACTAAAACTTGACCTTGAAGAGGTTTTTGATAGTTTAGAATGGGATTTCGTCTATTGGAGTCTTCAAAGCTTACATTTTCCTCTAATATGGATAAAACTAACAATGGCTTGTATTTCAAATACCTCAATCAAAGTACTTTTAAATGGTGGCACTTTACTACCCTTTATACCTTATAGGGGTATATGCTAAGGTGACCCCCTCTCACCAAACATATTCATTTTTAGCTATGGATTTTTTTAGCAGATTAATCACTTAAAGGGTTCAAAAAAAAGGGGGTAAAAGCCTATTTAACAAAGATGTACAAAAATTGTACTATCCCATCTTCTTTTTACTGATGACTTGTTGTTACTCTTAGCAATAGAAGTAGATACTACAATGGTTATCAAAGATATGTTGGAACAATTTACAAGTTGGTTTGGTCTTTGATTAAATAACATGAAATCATCCATTCTCTTCTCCCCAAATGTTAGTCTTGAGAACAGAGCCACTCTTGTGGAAATTTTAGGGATTAAGGAATCCAATTCCTTGGGGAAATATTTAGGATTTCCTCTCAATAATGGCTCTTCACCAAAAGCTAAGGATTTTGGCTCTCTCATTAACAAAATGCAAATGAAACTTGCTAGATGGAAGGATCGTATTCTTAGTATGGCTGGCAAGATTATCTTAATCAACTTAGTCCTTATTGCTTTACCTACACACTCTATGTAGTCTGCACTCATTCCTAAAGGTGTTATAGAAGACATGGAGAAAATTATTTGAAATTTCCTTTAGTCGAATCAACAACAAAAAAGGAAAATGCATTGGATTAATTGGTTTATCATTATCAAACTCAAAACCTTAGGTAGGCTTGGCATTCACAAATTGATGCTAAGAAATCATATGTGTTCACTTCAAAGAGTTTTTGATTTACAAACATCCACTGCTATTTAGGTTAAGGTCTATCAAGAGAAATATATGAATAATTTGTGATGCATAAGAGAACACTATCTCATCATGTTCATCCACTCTATGGAAAGATATAGCCAAACATAAAACTTGGATTTGATCTAAGGGGATCAAGTAACTTGGAAATGGGTAAAACACAAGCTTCTAGTCTGATGTTTGGGCCGGTACATCTATAGTGTGCTCTTTGATCATGGGTCCCCTTCATCATACTTCTAAGAAACTTACTGTTAAAGAATCTCACTTAAATGAAGTAGAGTGGGATGATGACAAGTTAGGATTTGAATTCTTCAAAATTTTGGTTAATCAAGTCAAACCAATTGCTCTATTAGAAAAAGTGATTGATCAAAGCATTTGCTCTTTCGAAACTTGCACATATCCATCGTTTAATGACTTCTATCATATGTTACAATATGATGATTTTCACCAGAGACATTAGCAAAGTATTCCTACCTTTGAATGGATATGGTGTGTTATCTTACCACCAAAAATCAAAGTTTTTCTAAAGCTAGTGTTGCGGAATGCCTTACATATAGGTGATAAACTTTAAAAAATTCTCAAACAAGATTATTTCTATGCTCGATGAAATTTGCAATCTGAAGATGTACTACATGCTCTTAGAGATTGTGTAGAAGTCTAACAAATTTAGATTGCTATTGGACTATAATACATTTTAACTCATGGCTCTCACTTAGGTGTCTCTAATTGGATATGTCAACATTTAAAATATCACAAAAGTGCTCTCTCCTCTTTACATCCCTTGCAAGCAATCATGTTTGCCTTCACCCTTTAGGGTATATAGATATCACGTAATTCCCTCATCTTTAGAAGGCCCCAATACTTCCCATACATCAACATATAACATAAAAGGCTATATGAATTTTGGTGTTACCATAGAAAGTAGTACTTGCATGCAATCCCAACCAAAAGGACATATCCATAAGATGGTCACATTAAGATCAATATTAATGCCTCTCGAAAATTAAATATAGGGCAAACCACAATTGGTGGTGTCTTCGTTAGATCTTGGATTTTTATATTTAGTTGTAAGCTTGCCATTATTCCTATCTTACAAGCTAAGATGTAGGCTATATATTAGGGGTTAGAAGACACCAACCTAATGGGCTTACATAAAGTTGAATTAAGCATTGACTTTCAAATGCCTTCAATTCTTCTCACTACTATTGCCCATGATCATGTTAAACTTACATGTGCTAATGTTGTTTATGCTTGCACATGTGTTTGTTTTGAACTTGAGGATCGCAAGATAATATATACAGTGCGTGAAAGCAACATAATAGTTGATGTTATAACTTCTACCATGCATGAAACTGAGGAGGAGACCTAGATAGCTTTTGTACCTCCTCAAGCTTATCGATTACTACTTGATAGAGATATTGGTGCCTATGTATTTAAATGTTATGTTGTTTTTAACTCCCACTTTTGTTAAACTACTTTAGGAGTCTCTATAATATGCTATGTATGAACTTTTATGCCTTATGTTAATATAATATCCAGATTGACCAAGTATGTATATATAGTCACATAGTATAATTTTGACATAGACCTTCAAATGTAAAATCTTTTAAAACAGTCCCATATACATGTTCAAAAATTATAAGTTGTATAATGCATAAAGTCTATATACTTAGATTCTTCACAAATTTCCTAATTATCTTCTTCATTATAATTAGGATAAGATTAAGAAAAGAGAATTTATCAAAATATCTATCTATATATATATGTGTGTGTTAAGTAAATATATTTCTTTTTAGATTCTATATCTCTTTACATAATTTCAATATATAAAATTTAAACTTCTAATCTTATTTTGTTATTTATTTACATTTTTTCATCAACGGTTTTCCATCATTCCATTTTTAAGGGATATATACTTCTCCAATTAAAAAGCCAATTAGTAGTCTATTGTATCGTCATCACCTTACTTATATTAAAACTTTTTTCTCTTAATATATCAATGCCATATGATTCCCTTTTATTATATTGTTTATATTTTATTTTTTTAAATACACACATCACAAATGCATGTTTTAGTTATTTATATTTGAAAGTGAATTCTAAAATTCGAATAAATATACATCAAGTATAAATAAGTTACAAAACATATAAAGATAAAGATTCGGAAAAAAAATAAACCTCTAAGCTTAAGCTAGGTAGAAAATATGGGGGTAAATTTGTAATTTAAACAAGTAACAAACGGGATTTCTTCCCATTTTATCACTCGACACGTGCGCATGTATTAGCGTAACGTACAAAACCGAAACTTATCTCATTTAATTAATTCTATCAACGATAATCCTACCATGAGTATGAGTACCGTATTTATTGTTTATTATCCACCTGATTCAAGTTCCCCCCCAGCCCATTTGGCAACACAATCAGCAATCCCATTTTACCCTTTATATTTGGTTCATTTCATTCTTCAAAGCCCTGTCTCTTGACCCTTTTTATCTTTTCTGTCTTTTTACTTTCGCTCTCTTTTTCTTGTGCTCAGACGACAATGGCCACTGAGATGGGAAAAGACAAAAACGACTCTTCCATGGTGGAACCCAAAGCTCTCCCCACTCCAAAACAAACCCAGAAAAAAGGTTTTTACGTTGCACAAGGAATACTTAGAGTTTTGGCTACTTTGTCCACACTGGTGGCATTGGTTATTATGGTCAAGAGCAAGCAAATTATTTTCTTGTTTGGTATGAAGTTTGAAGCTCATTATAGTTACTCTTCTGCTTTCAGGTAAAAAGAAGAAGAAGAAGATACAAACTTTTTATATAAATTACATTGATGGGTCATGAGCCAAGTATTTTTAATATTCTTTTATAGACCCTGATCTAATGTATCATATGGTTGGATACGTGGGACGAGGTACCATGTCTATACTAGGCTTTTGGCCTCAAGTGTCCCATGTCTGAAGCAGTTGGATTAATAGGACACGCGTTTCCAATAAACGAATTCCGGTATATTTTTATTGATGCTATGGCTTTGAGTGTTTTAAGCATCCATCTTTGGTGATTCGTGACCATGCAACTATTTGTAGAGTCTGCAGACCCAAAGAATGCCTTTTTTTTTTTTTTTTGGGGTATTCTTTTTGGCTTTTATAATTGTGTAATTCTTCTTTTGTTTTATTTTATTTTTGGTGTACAGGTTCTTGATGGGTGCAGATATAGTGGTGTGTGGATTGTCTGCAGTGTCATTGATATTACTTTGGTCTCTAAGTCGTTCTAGCTCGGATCTCAGGAGATATTTGGTTCTTTTTGCTCATGATTTGGTGAGTTTTTCTTTGTTTCTTTTATCCTTTTGCGATTAATATATCATTCTGTATTCGCGCTTGGTTTGGAATTCAACAACTGTGACGGATATTTAATAGGGTGTCTATTTTTAATGAGTAAAAGCAAATAATAATAATAATAATAAATAGAATAGCTTTTTGATGATGAGTGTCCTGCATTTGATACGAATCATATAATAAAAGTTTTATTTGCATGTTTTACAAATATTTCTTAAAGTATACAATCTTACATGATAATCATTAAATGCTTGCAGTGTCATACTTAACGTGTTTGTTTAGATACGGCGGTCGTTGGACCAGCTGCGTTGAGCACATAGTACATCTTAGTCTTGCTTAGGATATGGAAATGAGTAGTTTGAAGTGGCTTGAGGCCAATTTGCCAGTATATGCAGTTTACATTCTGAAGGTGCTTCAAGATCCTGTAGATGTTCAGGTTAAATTAAGCCTTGGGATTTGTAGATGGTCACAGAAGTGACTGGTAGTTGATGCCATCAAATTTTGCTTGGAATTTTTTTTTTTTTTCTTTTGATAGCAAATTCAAAAACTGAATTATCAAATGACCTTTTGTTGGGGGAAGAGAAAACGTGTAAGCAGTCTTTTTGTCTGCTTTGCATGACCACATGGTGTTTCACCCCTTCCTTGCGTAAGAGGAACCATATTTGCACAAAGAGATCTGCTTGTAATAAAGGTGCTTGAACTGAGTTCGAATGATTAAACGCTTTATTCTTCTATGGGTGAAAACATGATCAACCTAACATTTTCATTGTTTGAATGCGTATGTTACAGATGGTAATGGTGCTATTGATATCTGGATGTGCAGCTGCAACTGCAATTGGCTATGTGGGTAAATATGGAGAGGAGAAGATGGGTTGGATTGGTCTTTGTGACCATGTGTCCAAGTTTTGCAACAGAATTACGTTGTCTGTGGCTCTATCTTATGTAGCTTTCTTCTGCTATTTGGGGCTTATGATCATGACAGCAAGTAAACTCACCTCTCTGGCTCATAAGTGAGCAGGAAGAACAGTGCATATGGAAAAGATAGGCAAATTTGAGCTGTGGAAATGGTCGATGATCACGCGTCAACGGCATTTTTCCATGCTCTGGTCGAAATAATAAGTTTAGGAACATTTATAGGTAGGTTGTTGTTGATGGATATTCAAGTATAACTGTCTTTCTTGATTTTACGTGTCAAGTCCAAGACCGTCTGGTTAGCATTATATTTTTGTAAATTGATGTACAGACATGGTACTTTAAATAAGACTACTGATGTTTAGATTGGTTATCTTTGCTCATGTCTTGCACTTGTTCTATTGACATTGCGGGCGAAGTAACCTACAATGTTGAATTGAAAGTCGGCGAATCACTTCTCTAGGTTTCGCACCATTATCCAATCAAGTTATTTTTTGGAGGATTTAGAAAATCAATGATCTGCAGTATCTAGTTTTAGGTGGTTTCAACTATTCCTTTAATCAATCATTCCTCCCCTCTTCTGGGACCTGAGGTGGATCGGATGAAAGTGGAAAGAACCTTTGTGCAGTAACTTGAATTCACAGTTTTCATTCGACTTTTGTTCAGGCTATGGCTCCGCGCAGAAGCAGTGACAATCTACTTTGATTGTCAAAAGTTAAGCTGATTATCTGCAGCTGATATCCAAATTGGAGAGTCCCAAAAATCTCTTAACTGACTGGTGTGAGACTATTTTAGCGGCTGAGAACATTTTCTTTGGCATTACTAAAAATCGGATCGCCCCGCTCAACTTACTGCAAAAGTTCAGGCATAGCATGTGATTTGCTGCATGATTACAAAACGTCCAACCCTTTTGAGTTTCTGTTAATTAAAGGCTATCGATTTGCTGGTGAAAAAAAATCTTCATGCTATCACGATGTACAATATCTATTAACTTATTTGATCGCATTGCTGAAGCCTCTAAAAGGTGTCAGTTGATTCCATCTTGTGACGCGGAATCCAACTTCCCATCTTGCCAGAATGAGATCCAGGGTATCTCCAATTTTCGGGTCTCCATAATGATAGTGTTTAAATAGGCTGGGAAGAGCCGCCAAGATTCATATACTTTGGGTTACTAGCCCACGGCTTGGATTCAGTTAATAGAAAGCTATAATTACAGCAGCTGGATCACTAACATCCTTAGCGATGTACATATTTTCTTTGCCTATAAGGCAGGCTAGGGGTAGTAATTACTCTTGGATCCGTGTAAAACCAAGCCATCACTCACTTTTACACGTTGGTCCTGTAGATCCAAGGTCGAGAGCACCAAGTGCATCATCATGGACCGAACGTTGCTGATTTATGGTAACAATCGTTGTCCGAGAACGAAAGATATCCGGCAACATTGAAATCATCCAGTGGGATTGGGAATGCTGTTTCTACCGAGAGAAATCGAATCCAGGAGTTGAGAAGTCTTTTTCCCTAACCTACCTACGGAAGCCTGATAGAGAAAGCAATCGAAAGGATATCGTGGAGTGAATTAGCATGGCTACTAACTAAAGCAATCCAGTCTTATCAATTTTTTGCTTTTCTCTCTCTCTTTCCAAAAGTACCTCATTAATAATACTCAATAAAGGTCTGGCGAGGGGATTCCAAATTCACAAAATCAGAGTCTGTTCATATGAAACTCAAAATTAAAAACCTAAAATCTACAATCCATCCTTAAGGTGCTTTGAGCAACCATCCAATCAGTATAAACATTAGCTTTTCTACAAACTAAAGAAAATAAACAACAATGAAAAAAGTCTTTCAAAGATCTGGTGTCATCTACTATCCCTCAGATCATCCATGAGCGAGCTTTCGAAGAAGATATCATGTCATAGACAATTCTCGTATCTACCTCCACGTGAGGTAATGCCTCTATCAAGTCGCAATAACAGGTTCCTTCACGAATCTCGACTGGCAAAGTCTATGCCTCCCTTGCTATTAGACAAATTTGAAACTCTGTCACAACTAATTTTTAAAAAATTTATTGCTGGAGGTAACCATTTGAACTGAGAAATCTAGCATCCTTGAGGTTAAGAGGTCGATGTCAACTGGAGATTTTTTTTGCTGTTGAGAATTTCTGAAGACTTCTCCGTTGGTGCCCTGAGATGTTCCCAAAGAGTTATTATTCATCTTTGAAAGGGACTAATGATCTAATCTAAGATAGGTTGCAGCCTATTGGATAGTACTTAAGAGACGATCTTATAAGCAAAATTCAACTATGAAGATTCCGGGTCTCCAAAATCACATCATTTGTTTAAATCACCAAGGGAGTCTGATTACTTCCATGAGCTACAAGAACAGATATTTGGTGCTCTAGAAGGCATAGAGAGCCAACCAGAGTTCAATAGAACCTCATTTTAATCTCTCTTTAATCAGGCCCACCCTCCAATCTCAAAGGATGTTCTACTTTAACTTACACACCAAATATTTTATCATGAGCCTTCTATAGTAGTCTACACAGTTTTCGTCTTTTTTGCCTTTCCATGGCCTACGGGCCTTTTATAGTATTCTCTACTTGGCTACGTACTGCATAACTATGTTAAATCCCCATATATTCATACAATATTTATCCCTTTCCATATCTGAGCAGTATAAATCCTATTCAAAAACTAGAATTTACACGTGGAATCAAAATCATAAGGCTGCATTTAAGGCTGCTTAACTAATTAATATTTCACTTCTCAATAATAAAATTACATTTTCAACCTCTAAAACACATTTACATTACACTGTTTTAGAGTTTATTTATTAAAAAAAACACACACACACACATTTACTCCCATAATTACCCACTTTTACTCTCAATATCAAAAGTGACCCTTTTCATATCATCATGACACTCATTCTATTCATCATAATCAAATTCAAATTCCAATTCTCAAGAAATCTAATCATTTTTCCTAAAATTTCGATTTTTGACAATTTCCTGGGAATAAAAAAGTTAACAAAATTGAAACCTGTTGCGATGCTCCTACAGTTGCTAAGTGTTCTCAAACAGTAGCTACACAGATGACCCACATTCCAGCCTCGACCTGTCGTGCCCCTATTTTTCTTTTAATTTACCTAATTTTCCTTTTTTTTTATGCTTTGGTGTGTTTCCAGTTTGTGAAGTGTTGGTTTTTTTTTGTGAGAGTGGGGTGTTTATATAGGTTTTAGGATTCTTGGTAAGCAAGAACTTGAAAATTCCTTAGCCAAATGTCATCCTTTTGGTAATTATCCAGTTATAATAGTTAATAGGTATCATGATTTGAGGATTACCTTAAGCAAAATTATCAATTTAATCCCCTAAGGGCCGTTTATAATTTAACATATATGTGGTTTATACTATTATTCGGCTATACATATATATATATATATAATGAGTATACATTGTCTCTAGATATTATCGTATTATTATCTTTATAATAAAGTAATTTATCCCTAAGGTCTCATTATATTTCGAAACTTAAATTTTAAATTTTTAATGAATAATAAGCAATATTGATAAATCCAACTTTTTAGTAATATTAATATTTTATTAATTTATCTTCCAAATCCTAGTTCTTGAGGTCACTGCAACTATCTTATATAGTCCTCATGTAAATTTTGAGCTAAATAGGATAATTTTTCTAGTAGCCTTCAATTTAAGTTTGAATGCTTTAAACACCATTTTTCAAATCTTACAAAATATATTAACTAAACATGAAAAAGGAAATATTTACCTTTGCTTTCTCTTATTTAGTTATTTCCATTCACTTTCCTTCACTTCCCCTTGTTCCTTTTCTACTAATTTACTAAATGATAGAACTACAAATTATTAAGAGCCAAAAAAAAAAATTTACACCACTTTACATACTTGTATTTTCACTTTTTTTTTGCTTTGACACTTTGCATACTTATGTTTTCTAACTCTTTGTTAATGCTAGTTAGAGAATAGACATCAATTTCTGATTAGTTTATAATGATTAGTCTAACAAAACAATATAGTTAAATACATTTAATTACATAATATAAAAGAATAAAAATATAAAAACAATGAAAAATGAAAATGGTACTACAATCACCACATTACCCCACCTACCTTACCTTGTTACTATAATCACCACATCCTCAAGTTAAGCTTTGGCATAGTTACCTATTTTCACTATGCTCACTCCACTAACCACTCAACCTCCAACTAGGTCATCATCCATTTGAGGATGCTACATCAATCAACATCGAAGTGGTCTAAGAAACCTCATTTCTAGATAATTTGCCATATTATATACTTCGCCCCAATGTGATTGATTCATGAAAAATACCACTTCAATGTACCTTAACAATACCTGTAATTAATATTGGTTTGTACGTAGTTGATTACATGGGGTGAAAATAGCTACATAACTAGCTGAAAATTTTGGTTGGCTAAAACAACGACGTTACCTTCAATGGAATGAATCCTTAGAATTTAAATTAGAAGTCCTAGTCTTAGGATAAAGATAAACAATAGAAGTCAAAAGAGGATGTATTTCAGCTTGTAACTTAAAATAAATGCAATTGATTTTCATTTAATAACTCGTAATATACATGCTTAGAGATGCATAGTCAAAACTATTCTTTGTTGTTGTTCTTGTAAGGCTCTCTCTGCTTTTAGAGAGAAATCCACATATGAAGGCCAAAAATGGAGATAATCACACAAAATTTGCAAGATATTAGTAACTAGTAACACATTAAAGAGTAACTAATTATATATAACTCTAGCAAGGTGAAGATGGTAACATAGGTGACTTTGTTGCAGCTTAACCTAATGGCATAGTGATTAGGACTTAGCAAAAAAAAAAAAACTGATTGAACTAAACCAAATTGAAAATTAGGTTCGAATTATTTTTTAGGTTCAAAAAAGTTACAAACTGAATCAAATCGTTTTTTAATTTTTATGTTCAAAAAAGTTACGTGTAAAATCCACAAAATTTGAATACATATAAGATCGTATTAAAAGCCTTAACTATACCTTATGTAAATTTAAATTAAAAGAAATGATCACGTGGAAAGAGAACCGTGGAAAATTTTAGAATAAACGATAAAATAAATTAAAATCATGGACTTAGGATAATCAAATGAAAATTCCAAACAAATATTTATGTTCAGAATAATTTAATTAGCTTAGTTGTAAAATTTCGTATTAAAACACCAAAATTACTAAATTTACGTAAATTACCACTCGAGACGAATGAACACGGTAAATAAAAAATTATCTTAGATATATAAGGGAAATGAACCCAAGCCTTCCAGAATCCACGAAATTGCCAAATGAAAAGACATAAAGCGAGAGAGAGATAAAGGATGAGAGATAGAGGATGAAGACAAAACAGAAAAGAAAGGAAAAGGAAAATGCGACAAAAAATCTAACGTAACTTCCACGTACGACCTTCAAATCACAAAACCAGGACTACTAACGCAATTCTTGAGGTGAGCTCTACGAAACTAAACTAGTCTTGCACGGAAAAAAAATTATTTTCGAGATTTAAAAACAATTTTAATAAGTATATATAAAAATATGATTTAATTTAAAAAATAGTTAAAATAACTAGAAATAAATTAAATAAGATAAGATTAGTTATGAGTAGTATGTAATAGTGTGATTTCCTTTGTGTTTTTAGGAGAATAAATCCTTCTTGTATATTTACCTAAATATTACTACAAGTAGTCAAAGCTATAAGACCCAAGTAAGTAGAAACTCTGTGATATACTATATTTGGTTTCGTGGTGCGTTGTATTATATAATTATATATATTTATATATATCTTGGACATTGTGGGAATTTGCATGAATATTGTTGCAAGTGGCTATGTCCTAAAATGTAAATATATACATATTATGTATGAATATTGGATGTGTGTGTTAATGGGAATGCATAAGTGAAATAAATCTATGTGTGTAGTATGTGAGTGTATTGCAGGTATATATATATATTATCATATGTGTGAAAACATGCATTGGAGATCTATGTGTCTATGATTAGGTTAGGTATTGCAGTAAGTGGGATTGCAAATTTAGAATATGTGCCCGTGTATAAATGGGGATGTGGACTGTTGTTGCTATCATATGAATGTCGTGTGTGTGCATTAGCTGGGAAGCTGTAACGAGATGTTTGTAGGTGTTGTGGTGATGCAGGGGAGTCAACAAGAGCGAGTGCATATGTGCGTATGAGTGCAAATTTGGGGTGGGTGTGTATGTGCAGTTGAAAGGTGCTTGTGTGAATGGGGTAACACATGTGAATCTGATGTTTAACCTATGTGTATGTGCATGTGTGAATAGCTAAGTCGTGTAGGTGTAAGGTAGAAATTGTGGACGTGTGTAAGGGAATTGTGTGCCTAAAGGGTGGTAAGGAAGCTGCATGTGTGAAGATGGATGAACGAGGTATGTAAGTATGTTGAAATGGCTTGATCAACGTATATGTGTGTGTGAATAGATTGGGATCCAGCTTGGCAACTGTGTGTATAGTTATACTGGTGCGTGAGTAGAATGCTACAAGTGTGGAGGGGGAGGAAGAAGTCCAATGAGGGAGGAAGAGATAGATGAATAGTGCACATAAGAATATATATATATATACTATTATAAAAATAGATGTAAGTATAGTGGAGAAGGTTCACGTAGATGGGAAGTGAGAATGAGGTACCATGAGGACAGATATTATAATTATATAATTATATATAAATATATGTAATAAAAAAGAGAAAAGAGAATATAAGTTTAATAATTAATTTCATGGATATAAGAAGTATATATGTGTATTGGATAAATTTGTGGGATGGAATGAAAGAAAAATGGATAATGATTAAATGGTTTCGGATAAAATCTAATATCTAGTGAATTGCCTTGTTGGTACTATAGATGTTGTTTTATGATCTTAATTGAATGATTGTATTTCGTATCTGTCTTTGATGTGATCAAATCTTGTATACGTTTGATTCTTGCGTAATCACCTTAAAATATTAAATTAATTATTACAACTTAAATAAAATTGTCATGCATTGCACGAGATATTGCATATTGAAGGTCATTACTACTATAGGGCACATCGAAAGTAATCGGAAGATTACTATTCTGCCAAGAGCAAACTAAATGAGTAAGGGATTGTCACGCTTTAATGGTTTTAAGTCTAGTTTGTCCTTGAGGGAGTTTATTTCTCGATGTGCTAACTACACTTGAGCTTATAGACTAAAGTTAAGACACAAATTTTAACTAAGAGATAAAAGTAAATTAATTAGGTTTGAGACTTAGGTACTAATGGTAGTAATGTCAATCCTTAACCCAAGGTCAAAGGGGATATAAACCCTAGACTTTATGCTAGTTACTAGAAGACCAAGTGTGATGTTACATTTGTATGATTGCCCATGCATAGCATATGATTTGAAAACTTGTTTAAAATTGCTTATGTGTGTAAACAGTATTGAGAGATTGCACTCCTATCTCACTTGGCTATTAGCTTACCCTCCTACCGACTTTATTATGCAGGATGCAACCACCTAAACTACCATATGGGGCATCGCACCCAAGTATGTACAATTATTGCAAAAAGTCTAGGGGAAATGGACAAGATGGAGAGATGGTAAGAGTATCTTATAGAATTTGATAAATTCATACAATTGAAGGTTTGTAAATATTTGATCTAATCCAAAGGGATCTTAGTTATATTTATTTTATATGGGACCTAAATGAGGCCCACTTCTGAGACTTGTGTATAATGCTTATGTTAAATACGGAATGGGTTTTATTTGAGATGAAGGAATGTTAGAGGCATTCAAGTTGTTAATTATTATGATTTAACAGGTTGAATTATCTTAATTTGAGACACTTCGTGATTGCTTAGTAGGGGCTAAGCAATCATGGCAGGTTGTCGTGAATTGGGTACCCTACGGGGCGTGATAGCTTTTGGTGATATCAGAGCAAAAGTTTAAGCTTAAAGCAAGATATAAATTAGAAATAAGTTAGGTTGAGAGTCAACATCTTAAGAGATTGACTAGGCAACACTATAGATAGGAAAAACCTACCTTACTAGGAGAGAGTGGGTAGAACCTAAGGATGAAAATAAATAACTTATAAAAAGTTTTTCATATTTAACGAAATGCAGGCAATGCATTAACGTTTGGATCGAAGGTAGAATACATGTTGCATGTAGCATGGAGATGAATTGATAAATTACAGATTGAGGATGTAAACACTGCAAGATCAATATAAGCACTTCTCACTTTATAGAATAGTAGATGAATTAATAGAATATTAGAGAATTGGATTGACCAAATAATGGTAAATTCAACTAGATAAGTTAAGCGAGGATCTTAGAGATAAGTATAGTAGGTATATTGCCATACCTGCTTTAAAAGCTCGGTTTGCGATAATGATAGGTATGGAGGAAGAGCTACTTGAAATACTATTTGTGGCTCAATTTGATCTGGAATGAGGTATCCCTAAGAAGTCCTAACCCCTCCAGTCAAGTCTAGAAGAAATTCTTGGACTACAAGAGAGGGATTTATGACTAGAAGCTGAGAGTTAACCAAGGGTTGTGATACTTAGAAGACTCTTAGGATACTATAGAGTATATCAAGCATAGTGAGTTCGAGATCGTAGACCAAGGAGACATGTTCGTAGTAGAACCTGAATTGTGGAAGGATGAGGATGATGTGCCTTGATTCCAAATCACAAGCACACAATACAAACGAATAATCAACCACAAAAATTGGACTAAAAAATGGCGTGATAAACTTGATTCCAATTAAGCAAAGTACCAAACAGGACTATGATCAAATAAGTATGTGATTTTCAATGGAAAATCACGCAATTACACTAAGATTCATTTTCAAATTCAAAAGATCAAATCTAAAAATTATAGCCCTAATCCACGTGAATGAACAAGTAACCACAAATTGTACCTAGATATTACTCACTAAACACAATTTGTAACAACAAAAAGGAAGATCAATATTACTCACAATCTACCCTTGTTGATTATCACCACAATTTCACAAGAAATTGATAAGAGATCTTTGATTGTAAGGATGGAACCTCATGACACAAAGTGTATGTTTTCTCAAAATTATCAAAAAGCTCCCTAAAAACCCTAATTAGCAAGTATTTATACTTGCTCCCATTAGGGTAAAAATGTACTAAAAATTACAAAGATGCCACTAAGTGGCCAATTCCAAAATCATGAAATACAAGTATAAAATAAAATGACCGGTTCTCATAAGCAACAATTACAAATACAAATGGTTTTTAAGTGGCCAGTTCTTCACTTCAATTGAATAATTTGTGGGCCGTTGGATGTGACTCCAAGAATGTCACGTAAATTAATCCTTAGTGCATGTTATTTAGTCATTCTGTAAAAACCGATAAATGTACTTGCTAAAGTGCAAAATCAAACATTATTAGATAACATGTAGCCATATGTGGATGTCTAAGCTCATGCATCAAAGTCAATTTTCCCCATTGCTAGAATCACATGGTAGATTCTCATCATCTCCTCGGGCCTCTGAAAGATTTGCCCTCAAATCTAAGGGGTCTTCTCTTGGACTGAAACCTAGTGTTTGTGTTTGCTTGTTGCCTGGACGTTTGGAAGAGCCAGAGGTGTTTCTAATTTGTTCTTAGAAAGAGCTCACCTCAAATGGAGACATAGGAGTCAAGACTACTTGTGTACCCTCCTTTTGAAACATGTAAGTATTTTTGAACCCGTCATGTAACACCTTTCTATCAAATAACCAAGGTCTACCCAATAATAAGTAAAAGGCACACATAGGAAGCACATCATAGATAATCTCATCACTATATTTATCTCCTATACTGATTGGCACATTTGCCCTCTATGTAACATGCAGACTACCTTGGTCGTCCAACCAATGCAATTTATAAAGGCTAGAATGTGGGCTAGTGGCTAGTTGTAAGTTATCTATTAATGCAGCAGATATGACATTAGTGCAACTATCACCATCTATGAAAAGCACACAAAGGTTACCTCGAATCCAACAAGGTGTGCGGAACAGGTTCTCCCTTTGTATGTCCTTGGCATCTGGAGATAAAGTCAAAACCCCTCGTAACACATTAATAGGTAAGTAATTTTCACCCTTTTATCCTTATGTGTCTCAACGTTTTGATCATCATAGTACTTCTGCAAGGCCATGGATAAATCTGTAGGCTTGATAGCTTCTTCCTCATCATCTTCTTCGGTGCCCTCCATAATAGTCATTACTCTTTTATTAGGACATTGTGCAGCCATATGTCTAAATCACATGCATTTGAAACATTTAATTCAGCGCATCTTCCCATTGGTTAACCCTGGTACTGTCTGCCTAACATCAGATCTAACTACTTCTTTGCCTTTCCTAGAAACAATTTTATCCTTTTTTGTGCTAGGGATAACTCTATCTACAGCCCTAGCATGTTCACCTACTCCTTTTGGTTCACTCAACTAACCATCAGCCCCCATGGGTTTAATAGTAATACTAGGCTTGTTACTAGTGACCCAGAATAGGTTAGATCGCCTTTGCCTTTCCACTTTCAAGGCTAATTGTATAACCTCATCAAGTGTACTATACCTTTGCAGCTTAACAACACAGGCTATCTCGTATTTCAACCCAAACACAAAACGTGCTAGGGTTTGCTCAGGAAACTCTACTGATCCACATCTAATCATTAACATCTCAAACTCCTGGACAGTCATCCATTGTTTTGTTTCCCTGTCTCAATGTTTGGAGACGTATAAACAGTTCCTACCTATAGTGCTCTAAAGTGAACCTTTCCTCAAAACCCATTTTATGTCACTCCAAGTGTGTATTTCAGCCTCTCCATCCCTTCGCCTGTTGATCACCAGATTCTTCCACCACAAGGCGGCATAACCTATGAACTCCATAACGGCAAGACGAACTCTAATGTTATTATCGATCTCATAATACTAAAAAAGGCCCTCTACCTTATCTTCCCAATCTAGGTAATCGTCTATTGAACCCCTGCCATCAAATGAAGGTATCTGCAGCTTCACATATTCTAGTCCCCTAAGTGGCCGAAATCCCTGTTCGGGTATGGATTAACCCCAAAGTTATCATCTCTCTTCTCCCTAAAGGCATGATGATCTCCTTCCGCTCTCCTTCTCATATTCCCTCCTCCTACTTCCTCCCTTTGAACGTTTTGAGGAGCTACTCTAAGTGGTGGTGCTTGAGGATTCGCCACTGGTGGTTCTGGCATCGTCATCCTATCAATCCTTGTTGCTAGTGTAGCAACAATAGTGGTAAGGTCTTAAAGCTATTCCTCCAAAGTTCTCCCACTTGCAGTACGATGACCCTATCCTCCACCAACTTGGCTATTGGCCTCATTGCCAATTCCCCCATTCACACTGACACTCGATATAGTTGTGGATTTGATTTGTCGAATTACAAATAGTCCAAAACAATGCAGTACACTCCCTTCACTATAACCACACTTCACTTGCCACACAACAATCAAATCACCTACAAAAGTAAACACAAAAAAAACTCCACTTAACTTCACACACCATAGCAACACACACTCTTACACACCCACGGTGTAACAAACAACCAATGCAACACACACTCTCCCACACTTCAATTACGGCAACAACAAGTTGAAGCAATAATTAAACACTTCCCAAATGGCAAGTTAATGAATTCAACTAAGCAAGTGTTCAAGCATCAATACATAGTAACTTCCAGACTTTAATACTTGTTCTGAAATTCAAATTTTAACCACTATGATTCCCTTCTTAATCATGGCACAAATACACACCTCCACTTCACGTGCAGCACCCTTTCACCACTACACACACAATACAACACGTTGCAACACCCTTTCACAACATAACTCACTCAGCCACACACACACTTTATTTACAGTGCAAGTTTCAAACACAACTCCACTTTACGTGTAGCACCCTTCAATCCACCAAAACACTAACTCCACTACACTCACGGCTCAACAAAATTCAAATACCACTCTTAATGCAACTTCTCCACAAATGGTAAGAAGCAAATTCAAATTCAAATAACATTCAATCAACTATTACACAATAACTTCTTCAACTTAATGAATGTGTTTGAATTTCAAATAATTTCTTAATCTCCACACAAGGCAAATCTGAAAATTGCAAATGATAATCCTCAAATTTCCGAAACACAACAAGCAATTCACTCTTCTTTGTTGCAATGGATGTATCTTCAATTCCGAATAAGCATAAAGGAACACTCCTCCTTCCCTTATGGCAAGTTCAAGAAGATAAATGTTACTACAAGTACTCCATGTCCACTTTAACAACAACAATTAAAATACAACATAAACTACAATCAACTACAATTTCACTTCAATAATTCATATTAAGAAATTAAATTCAAGAACCCTAAATATCAAGTGAAGTTCATGCAATTTCCCTTCTCAAAACCGTGCTTTGATACCAAATTATGATGTTCATTGATTCCAAATAACAAGCACACAATACAAACGAATAATCAACCACACAAATTAGACTAAAAAATGGCGTGATGAACTTGATTCCAATTAAGCAAAATACCAAATGGGACTATGATCAAATAAGTATGTGATTTTCAATGGAAAATCATGCAATTACACTAAGATTCAATTTCAAATTCAAAAGATCAAATCTAAAAATTATAACCCTAATCCATGTAAATGAACAAGTAACCACAAATTGTACCTAGATATTACTCATTAAATACAATTTGTAACAACAAAAAGGAAGATCGATATTACTCACAATCTACCCTTGTTGATTCTCGCCACAATTTCACAAGAAATTGATAAAAGATCTTTGATTGCAAGGATGGAACATCACAACACAAAATGTATGTTTTCTCAAAATTATCAAAAAGCTCCCTAAAAACCCTAATTAGCAAGTATTTATACTTACTTCAATTAGGGTAAAAATGTACTAAAAATTACAAAGATGCCACTAAGTGGCCGGTTCCAAAATCATGAAATACAAGTATAAAATAAAATGGCCGGTTCTCATAAGCAACAATTACAAATACAAATGGTCTTCAAGTAGCCAGTTCTTCACTTCAATTGAATAATTTGTGAGCCGTTGGATGTAACTCCAAGAATGTCCCGCAAATTGATCCTTAATGCATGTTATTTGGCCATCTTGTAAAAACTAATAAATGTACATGCTAAAGTGCAAAATTAAGCATTATTAGATACATGTGGCCATATGTGGATGTCTGGGCTCATGCATCAAAGTCAGGTTTCCCCACTATTGGAACCGCAGGGTGGATTCCCATTAAAGGAGGAAGAAGACTCAGAAGAGAAGCCACTACTCGAAGAAAATTTTGATTTAAAGGGCGCTCTAGAAAACAAGAGTGTAGCCTTAGACTCCCTAGGAGAAGAAGAAGAAAAAGAAATAAGTGAAAGCGACAAGGACCCAAGTGAAAGATCAGGAAATGTCGCTTAGGAATATAAGGGTAAAATTAGATCCATTTTTGGGAAGGAACGATATATATAAGAAATAGGAGAACTTAGGAAGGGAAATTTTTGTAGTGTAATATAAACCCTTCCAAGCTGATGTATATATAGGTTATGGATATGGAAGATGTAAAAATTTTGGAAAACATATATGAAATATCATAACCCTTGTGTATTCTTGATCATGATGCAATGATATAAATGTGTTATATGACTTTATTAATATCCTTATCACTATTGATATATATATCATTGGAAATGTCTTAACATATTTTTATGTTATATTAATAAATTACAGTGAAAATACTAGTAAGGGAAGGAAGACGACAATGTCTACTAGATATAGAGATGCAGATGAAACTTCTCAAACGGGAACTCCACCCCCAATATCATAAGAGAATCTAGAGTTACAACCTAGGATGCTAGGTAAGGCAACTAAGCCAAGACGAAGAAGTGTAACTTAAGGCCCTTCTAGTGGAGAAGAAAGTGGGGAGGAATGTATGACAAGGCTAGAAGCAATGGTTCAACAATTAACCCAACAACAGGTCTTGTTAATCCATCATTTAGTGCCAGGAGGTCAACCTCTATTACATCTAGTCTCTTCGCCACCTCATCTGCAGTTAGCACCACCCGTAGCCACTTCTCAACAATAATAGGTGCCACTACCACCTCCACTAGTTCCAACTACTCATGTACCTCATGTGGAAGGTCAACAAAGATATGACTAGGGGGGAGTTGGTTGGATTCAAAGAAGCATATTTCCACATTTCATCCAATCAAATAGGTACTTTGATGGGGCATATGGAAAACCTGAGGAAGCAGAAGAATGGATGGCACAATTGAAAAGATCATTTGCGACCTATGAAGTAGCAGACCACTAAAAAGTGGCTTATGCATCATATATGTTAAAAATGAGAGCCAGGATATGGTGGGATGCCAAACAAAAGGCTTTGCCTCAGTCGTTCTCATAAGAAACCTTTCAAGAGAAATTTTTTAGAGAATACTTCCTAGAGAGCATCAGGACATAACTATTGTTCCAACTAGAGAAAGGCATAAAGACTATTGATTAATATGAGAATAAATTTAATTGGTTGGAATCGTAGGGTTGATTCCCATCATCTCCTCGAGCCTCTGAAAGATTTGCCCTCAAATCTAAGGGGTCTTCTCTTGAACTGAAACCCAGTGTTTGTGTTTGCTTGTTGTCTGGACGTCTAGAAGAGCCAAAGGTGTTTCTAATCTGTTCCTGGAAAGACAAAACCTCAGACGGAGACATAGGAGTCAAAACTATCCGTATACCATCCTTTTTAAACATGTAAGTGTTTCTAAACCCATTATGTAACACCTTTCTATCAAATAACCAAGGTCTACCTAATAATAAGTGAAAGGCGCACATAAGAAGCACATCGAAGATAATCTCATCACTGTATTTATCTCCTATACTGATTGGCACCTTTGCCCTCTGTGTAACATGCAGACTACCTCGATCGTCCAACCAATGCAATTTATAAAGGCTAGGATATGGGCTAGTGGCTAGTTGTAAGTTATCTACTAATGCAGTAGATATGACATTAGTGCAACTACCATCATCAATGAAAAGCATACATAAGTTACCTCGAATCCGACAAGGTGTGTGGAACAGGTTCTCCCTCTATATGTCTCTAGCATCTGAAGATAAAGTCAAAACCCTGCACAACACATTAATAGGTAAGTAATTTTCACCCTTTTTGTCCTCATGTGTCTCAGCGTTCTAATCATCATAATACTCCTGCAAGGCCATGGATAAATCTATAGGCTCGACAGCTTCTTCCTCTTCATCTTCTTCATTACCCTCCACAACAGTCATTACCCTTTTATTGGGACACTATGCAGCCATATGTCCAAATCTTATATATTTGAAACATTTAATCTGGCGTATCTTCCCATTGGTTGGCCCCTAGTACTGTCTGCCTAAAATCAGATCTAACTACCTCTTTGCCTTTCCCAAAAGTATTTTTTCTCTTTTTCAGTGCTAGGGATAACTCTGTTTACAACCTTAGCATGTTCGCCTACTCCCTTTGGTCCACCTAACTGACCATCAACCCCCATGGGTTTAGTAGTAGTGTTATGCCTGTTACTAGTGACCTGGAATGGATTAGATTGCCTCTGCCTTTCCACTTTCAAGGCTAATTGTATAGCCTCATCAAGTGTACTATACCTTTGTAGCTCAACAACACAGGTTATCTCATATTTCAACCCAGACATAAAGCATGCTAAGGTTTGTTTAGGAGGCTCTACTAATCCACATCTGATCATTAATGTCTCAAACTCCTAAACATAGTCATCTACTATTTTGCCTCCTTATCTCAGTGTTTGGAGACACATAAACAGTTCCTGCCTATAGTGCTCAGGAATGAACCTTTTCCTTAGAACCCATTTCATGTCTCTCTAGGTATGTATTTCAACCTCTCCATCCCTTCGCCTGCTGACCACCAGATTCTTCCACCACAAGGCAGTATAACCTATGAACTTCACAGCTGCAAGATGAACCCAGGTGTTATCATCAACCTCATAACACTCAAAAAGGCCCTCGACCTTATCCTCCCAATCCAAGTAATCATCTGTTGAGCCCATGTCATCAAATGAAGGCATCTGCAGTTTTACATATTCTAGTCCCTCAGGTGGCCTGAAATCCTATTCGGATATGGATTAGCCCCAAAATTATCATCTCTTTCCTCCCTAAGTGCATGATGATCTCCTTCCACTCTCCTTCCCATATTTCCTCCTACTACTCCTTCCCTTCGAACATTCTAAGGAGCTACCTTAGGTGGTGGTGCCTGAGGATTCGCCACTGGTGGTTGTGGCATCGTTATCCTATCTATCCTTATTGCTAATGTAGCAACAATAATGGTAAGGTCCTGAAGTTGTTCCTCCAAAGGTCTTCCACCTATAGTGCGATGACCCTATCCACCACTAACTTGGCTATTGGCCTCATTGCCAATTCCCCCATTCACACTATCATTCGACATAATTGTGGAATTGATTTGTCGAATTACCAAGATAATTCAAAGCAATGTAGTACACTCCCTTCACTACAACCACACTTCCACCACCACACAACAACCAAATAACTAAACACAAAACTCCACTAAACTTCACATACTTCCACACTTCAATTATGGCAATGACAAGTAGAAGTAATAATTAAACACTTCTCCAACTAGTAGGTTAATGAATTCAACTAAGCAAAGTGTTCAAACATCAATATATATTAACTCCCACAATTTAATGCTTGCTTTTTGAAATTCAAATTTTAACCACTATGACTCCCCTTGCAATCACGGAACATACACACACTTACACTCTATGTGCAGCACCCTTCTCCCAACACAAACAACATAACATGTTGCAACACCCTTCACAACACAAACTCACTTCGCCACACATACACACACCTCAACCACGGTACAAGCTTCAAACACAACCCAGACTTACACTTCACAATGCAACACTTCTACAATCCACAAAACACTCACTTCATAACACAATCACGACACAACAATTCAAATACTACTTCTTAATGAAGTCTCTCCACAAAAGGTAAGAAGCAATTCAAAATTCAAATAGCATTCATTCAATACTACACAATAACTTCTTCAAACTTAATGAATATATTTGAATTCAAATAATTTCCTATTCTCCACGCAAGGCAAATCTGGAAATGTAAATGACAATCCTTAATTTCCGAACCCACAAACAAGAATTCACTTCTCTTTACTTCAAGGAATGTACCTCCAATTCCGAAACAAGTACAAAAAAACACACCTCTTAATTCCCCTTCTCTTCACGGCAAGTTCAAGAATAAAAGGGCTACAACAAGATTTCCACTTCCACTTCAACAATCAACAAATATAACACAAAAAAAATCAAAATTAAGTACTTCAATTCCACTTCAACAATTCGGATCAAGAAGTAAAATTCAAGAACCCTAAATTTCAATTGAAGTTCACGCAAACCCTACTCCACAACCTATGCTCTGATACCAAAAATTATGATGTGCCTAACCAATTGAATGGCAAACACATCAAATGAACAAGTGTGAACAACCAAATCCCTCAATCAAAATGGCATGTCAAATTACTTCAAATTGGAAGTCCAATTCACGAGTTTGAACACTAAATAGATGTAAGAACAAATAAGTGTGTGATCTTCAATGGAACAACACATAACTGAACTAGAATTCAATCTCAAATTAAAATGAACAAATCTGAAAATAAGAACCCTAATTCACGTTATAAGAACAAGTAGCCAACAAATTGTACTTAGATATTACTCACTAAACACAATTTACAAAACAATAAGAGTAAGATTGATATGACTCACAATCCACTCAGGTTGATTTTTGCCACAATTTCACAAAGAAATTGATAAGAGATCTTTGTATGCAAAGGATGAACCCTCACGACACAAAGTGTATATTTTTCTCAAAATGCCAAAAGCTCCCTAAAAACCCTAGCTATCAAGTATTTATACTTTCTTCTATTAGGTTAAAAACACACCAAAAATTACAAAGATATCACTTAAGTGGCCGGTTCTCAAAACACAAATTACAAGTATAAAATAAAATGGTCGATTCTCATAAGCAACAATTACAAATACAAATAGTCTTCAAGTGGTCGATTCTTCACTTCAATTGAACAATTTGTGGGCCATTCGATGTGACTCCAAGAATGTCTCGCAAGTTGATCTTTAGTGCATGTTATTTGGCTATCTTGTAAAATCGATGAATGTATCTGCTAAAGTGCAAAAATAAAAACATTATTAAATAAAATGTGGCCATATGTGGATTCTAGGCTCATGTATCTAAGTCAGGTTTCCCACTGCTAGAACCGCAGGGCTAATTCTCATCAGGATTCATTCACCCAAGTGTATCACCTTAGAGAGCTCCAGTGCTATTTGTCAAGAAAAAGGACGGATCTATGCAGCTATGCATCGACTATCAAGAATTGAACAAGGCAACCAACAAGAATAGATATCCATTGCCAAGAATTGATGATCTGTTTGATTAGTTGCAAGGAGCAAGTGTCTTTTCTCGAATAGATTTGCGATCCAAGTACCATCAGTTGAGGATCAAGTCAGAAGACATACCTAAGACACCCTTCTAAATGAGATATGGTCATTACGAATTTCTAGTAATGTCATTCGGACTGACAAATGCTCCGGCAGCGTTCATGAATCTCATGAACAAGATCTTTAAGCTGTTCTCGGATAAATTCGTAGTGATTTTCATTGACGATATCCTAATTTATTCTAAGACTCAGCTAAAGCACGAAGAACAACTAAGGATTGCCCTAGGACTATTGAAGGAACATTGATTATACGCAAAATTGTCTAAGTGCGAGTTTTGGATGAGTCAAGTGGCATTCTTAGGGCATATTATATCTAGTGAAGGCATAATGGTAGATCCAGCCAAGGTAGAAGCCATAATCGACTGGAAACAACCCACTACAGTTACAGAAGTAAGAATTTTTCTTAGGTTAACTAGATGTTACAAAAGATTCATGAAGAACTTTTCATAGATATCAAAGCTGTTGACCAGACTAACCCAAAAAGACTTAAAGTTCGAGTGGGATAATAACTACAAGAGAAGCTTTCAGGAGTTGAAGTAGCATTTGATCTCAGCTCCTATCTTAATGTTACCCAACTCGAAAGAATCCTTTTGTGTATACAATGATGCTTCATGAAACAAATTGGGATGCATTTTGATGGAGAACAAGAAAGTTGTGGTGTATGCTTTGAGGTAGTTGAAACTACACGAGAAGAATTATCCTACTCATGATCTAGAACTTGCAATGATTGTATTTTCCTTGAAGATATGGAGACATTACCTATATAGGTAGAAATGTGAAATCTACACTAATCACAAGAGCTTGAAATATCTATTTACTCAAAAGGAGCTCAATATGCGATAAAGAAAATGGCTCGAGCTCATCAAAGACTATGATTTTAGTATTAACTATTGCCTAAGAAAAGCCAATGCTGTAGCGATGCTCTAAGTCAAAAGAATCGCAGCTAGGTAGCAGCGCTATTAGCCGAACAACAACGGTTGATACAAGAATTCGAGAAGTTGAGGATTTAATTCTTATGGCATGAAAAGGAAACATAGATAGCAACTCTGGAAGTATGGCCTATTCTCTTAGATAGAATAAAGGAGATGCAGCTCAATGACCTAAAGATAACAAACCTTCGAAATAAAGTAAAGCGAGGAGCCAGTATTGACTTTGAAGTGGATCAAGATGGAGTCTTGAAGTTAAGAGGTCGATGGTTCATGTCTGAAGATAAAAAGTTGAGAAATGATATTATGGATGAAGCCCACAATTCTGGAAACACAATACATCCAGTGGAAACCAAGATGTATCAAGAGCTTAAGAAAGGCTATTGGTGGAAAGGCATGAAGAAGGATGTAGCACAATTTGTCTCTTAATGTTCTGTTTACTAACAAGTCAAAGCTGAACATCAAAAACCCGAGGGATTACTATAACCATTACCAATTCCAAAATGGAAGTGGGAATGAATCACCATGGACTTTGTTATAACGTTACCAAAGACAAAGGCCGGATACGAAGCTATATGGGTAATTGTGAATCGTTTGACCAAATTCACTCAATTGTTACCCATTAATATGACTTACTCCTCAGATAAACTAGTCAAGATCTATTTCTAAGAAATTGTAAGACTCCATGGAGTGCCACATAGTATAGTATATGATCAAGATCTACAATTCATATTGAAATTCTAGAAAAGTCTACAACAAGCTTTGGGGACAAAACTGTAGTTCGGTATAGCCTATCATCCTCAGACATATGGGCAACTGAAACAAACTATCTAAACATTGGAAGATATGCTAAGAGCTTACACATTAGATTTCAAGGATAGTTAGGATCAACACTTGCCATTGGTTGAATTTGCTTACAACAATAGCTATCACTCATCAATCAAAATGGCTCCTTATGAAGCCCTATATAGAAGAAAGTGTAGATCTCCGTTATACTAGGACAAATCAAACAAAGTATAATTAGGCCAAATTTGCTACAAGTAACGATAGACATGGTTGTCACAATTAGACAAAGAATGAAGGAAATTCAAGATCGTCAAAAGAGTTGGGCCAATTTGAAAAGAAGAGATATTGAGTTTCTACTAGGAGAACACGTATATCCAAAGGTCACGCCAATTAAAGAGACAAGAAGATTTGGAATAAAAGGAAAACTAAGGCCCAGATATGTAAGGCTGTACAAGATTTTAGAAAGGGTCAAAGAAGTGACCTATCGACTAGCTCTACCTCCTCGATTATCGAGAATCCACAATGTCTTCCATGTGTCGTTGCTCCAAAAGCACATTCGAGATCCCAACAACGTGATCAAGATCGATATCATGACAATTCAGCTAAATTTAATGTATCGGGAACATCCTATCCAAGTTCTTGACACTTAAACTCGAGAATTGTGCAACAAGACTATTAGATACATCAAAGTATAATGGAGTCGACATTTAGTACGGGAAGCTACCTGGGAAAGAGAAGATGAGATGAAGGACAAGTACCCCCAACTATTCAAAGATCCAAGTACATTCTAAAGTTTTAAGGATAAAACTTTTAGAGGAGAATGTAAAATCCTCTAAATTTGAATACTTATAACAATGGAATAGTTAAAAAATCATATTAAAAGCCTTAACTATATCCTACATAAATTTAAATTAAAAGAAATAATCACACAGAAAGCGAACCACGAAAAATTTTAGAATAAATGATAAAATAAATTAAAATCATAGACTTATGATAGTTAAATGAAAATTCCAAGTAAATATTTACGCTCGAAATAATTTAATTAGCTTAGTTATAAATTTTCGTATTAAAACACCAAAATTACTAAATTTACATAAATTACCACGCAAAATGAACAAACCTAGTAAATAAAAAATTATCTTAGAAATATAAGGGAAATAAACACGAGCCTTCTAGAATCCACAAAATCGCCAAACGAAAAGACATAAAGCAAGAGAGAGATAAGGACTAGAGACAGAGGATGAAGACGAAGCAGAAAAGAAAGGAAAAGGAAAACAAGACCAAAAATCTAACGTAACTTTTATGTACGACTTCTAAATCACAAATTGGGACCACCAACGCAATCCTTGAGGTAAGCTCTACAAAACTAAGCTAGTTTTCCATGGGAAACATTTTATTTTCGAGATTTAAAAAGAAAATTAATAAGTATATAAAAATAGGATTTAGTTTAGAAAATAGTTAAAATGACTAGAAATATACTAGATAGGATAATATTAGTCGTGAATAGTATGTAATAGTATAATTTCCTTTATGTTTTTAAGACAAGAAAACCTTCTCGCATATTTACCTTAAGATTATTATGAGTAGTCAAAACCCTAAGACCTAAATAAGTAAGAACTCTGTGATATACTGTATATAGTTTCGTAGTGTGCTGATTATATAATTATATATATATATATATATATCTTGGCTATTGTGGGTGGCTATGTTTTGAAATGTAAACATATACATATTATGTGTGAATATTGGATGTATGTGTTAATAGGAATGCACGAATGAAATAAATTTGCGTGTGTGTGCGGATATATATATATATACGTGAAAGCATGTATTGGAGATCTATGTGTCTGTGTTTGGGTCGGGTATTGCAGTAAGTGGGATTGCAAATTTAGAATATGTGCTCGTGTGTGAATGGGGATGTAGACTATTGTTGCTATCATTTGAATGTCATGTGTGTACATTAGTTGGGAAGTTGTAACAAGATGTTTGTGGGTGTTGTAGTGATGCAGGAGAGTCAGCAAAAGCGAGTACATGTGTGCGTATGTATGTGTAGTTGAAAGTTGTGTATGTAAATGGAGTGGCATATGTGCGTCTGATGTTTAACCTATGTGTGTGTGCATGCTGGAAAATATTGCGTGCGTGCGTAAATGGTTGAGTCATGCAAGTGTAAGGTGGAAATTGTGGACAGGTGTAAGGAAAATGTGTACATGAAGGGTGGCAAGGAAGTTGCATGTGTGTAGATGGATGAGCAAGGCATGTAAGTGTGTGCTAAAACGGTCTGATCAACGTGTATGTATGTGTGTGTGAATGGATTGGGATCTAGTCCGGCAACTGTATGTATAGCTGTACTAGTGCATGAGTTGAATGTTGCAAGTGTGAAGGGGGAGAAAGAAGTCCAGTGAGGGAAGAAGAGACAGATGAATACTGGACATAAGAATATATATATATATATATATATATATATACTCTTATAAAAATAGTTGTAAGTATAGTGGAGAAGGTTTAAGTGGATGGGAAGTGAGAATAAGGTACCATGAGGATAGATATTATAATTATATAATTATATATAAATATATAAAATAAAATAAAAAAGAGAGAGAGAAAAGAGAATATAAATTTAATAATTAATTTCATGGATATAAGGAGTATATATGTGTATTGGACAAATTTGTGAGATGGAATGAAAGAAAAATGGATAATGATTAAATAACTTCGGATAAAATCCAATATCTAGTGAATTACCTTATTGGTATTGTGGATGTTGTTTTATGATGTTAATTGAATTATTGTATTTCATATCTGTCTTTGATGTGACCAAATCTTGTGTGTGTTTGATTCTTGCATGATCACCTTAAAATATTAAATTAATTATTACAACTTAAATAAAAATGGCATGCATTGCACGAGACATTGCATATTGAAGACCATCACTAATATAGGGCACATCGAAAGTAATTGAAGGATCACTATTCTGTTAAGAGCAAGCTAAGTGATTAGGGGGATTGTCGCACTTTAACGATTTTGAGTCTAGTCTATCCTTGAGGTTATTTATTTCTCGGTGTACTAATTACACCCGAGCTTATGGACTAAAGCTAAGACACTAATTTTAACTAAGAGATAAGAGTAAATTAATTGGGTTTGAGACTTGGGCACTAATGATAGTAATGTGAATCCCCAACCTAAGGTCAACGAAGGCGTAAACCCTAAATTTCACGTTGGTTACCAAAAGACTGCATGTAATATTGCATTCATATGATTACCCATACATAGCATATGATTTGAAAACTTGTTTGAAATTGCTTGTACATGTAAATAGTATTAAGATATTGCACTCATATCTCACTGAGCTATTAGCTCACCCTCCTACTGACTCTGTTATGTAGGATGTGACCACCTAAATTATCATATGGGGCATCGTACCCAGGTATACACAATCGTCGCAAAACTTTGAGGAAAAGGGGCAAGATGGAGGGATAACAAGAGTATCTTGTAGAAATTGATAAATTCAGACAATTGAAGGTTTGTAAATATTTGATCTGATTCAAGGGGATCTTAATTGTATTTATTTTGTATGAGACCCAGATGAGGCCTACTTTTAAGACTTATGTATAATGCTTCTATTGAATACAGAATAAGTTTTATTTGAGATGAAGGAATGCCAGAAGCATTCAAATTATTAATTTTTATGATTTAACAAGTTGAAATATCTTAGTTTAAGAAACTTTACAATTGCTTAGTAGGGACCAAACAATCATGGCGGGTTGTCACAAATTGGGTACCTTATAGGGCATGACATTATGAATCGAACCGAATTATTTCAAACTAAATCAATGATACAGATGCTATACAAAAGGTCCCTGGTGTTCAAGATCCTCACATTGGAGATGCTCTTATTTAAGGAGAAGTTCAAGATTTTAGTAGACTAATCACTAGGACACAAACTAAAAGGCTAAAGGAGCAACTTCAACTATTTGTCCAAAAATGGGTTGATGATAGGTTGTCCACATGTGGAGTTTTTTAGAAGTCCAAGATAATTAATTTGCTTAAAGTTAGTGACCAGAGACTAATATAGGTAGAATTAAGGCCTTAACTCTGCGATTTAAACCCTTTCATCTTCTTAGTAGAGACTAATTCGATATTTTTTTTATTTAAACCCTTTCATTTTCTTTTAGGCTAGATGTAATAAATGTTATAACCTCATATAAAGAAAAACTTTTCTTTTTGGTGAAGGATGATATTTTTCTTAAATTATATGAGAAAGCTTTCTTTCTTGTGTTTTTTTTTTTTTATGTATAAGGTACTGAATTGATTGCAATTGAGATTCTCTTTTATAATTCAATTTTTCTTCCTATTTCTCTTATTCTTAAATACTTTTGATCTAAGGCTCAAGGGGAACTCTTATTCATATATTGGGTTCTTATCAAAAACATGTTCTAAGGTAATTAAACAAACCTATACAATTACATTTGTGAAGATCAAATTCTGATTTGGTTGATAATGAGTTCTAAGACACAATTGGATCCTAGGGTTTTACATCATCTGGTATAAGAGCAAAGGTTATCACCAAGTAATTACTTATCCTTTTTTTCTATTTTCTATTTTCTTTTTTTATTCTTGTTGAATCTTGTTGTCTTTTCCATTTTCCCTTTCCCAATTGCTTGTGCTTAGATTCATGAATTCTGGGTGAATCAAAATTCCAATTTTTGTGAATCAGTTCTAATTAAAAAAAAAAAAAAGGAGACGAAAAGTAAAATATATATATATATATATTGTTATTTGATTTTTAGGCTGTTTGGATCTAGAATCTTTAGGTATTCTATCATACAAAAAAGTAGACAAAAAGAAAAAGTCCTATTTCTTTGTTGTTTTCTTTGGCTTCCTTTATACTTCTTGTTAAGATTAGAATACATTTGAGTTCTTAAATTGTTGTTTAGTTTGACCCTTTTGTATAAAAATCATAAAGATTGCTTGAGTGATAAAAGGCAAGAGAGTGTGAGATCACAAGAGGGTAAAAGCCAATTTTTTAGTTAAACATGCTAATTATTACAAGAGAAAAAACGTGAGGGAGTGTTTTTGAGGTTCTTGTTTGCTGTTTTCTTTAATATTTCAAGTCACAAAATGGAGTAAAGAGGGGATAAAACACATCGAAAGATCAAGAATTTAATCTCAAGGCTATGCAACAATAGTTTAAGAGGATTTAACTTGTTCTTAGCAACATTAATGACACCTTAGAGTAGCAACAAAATGAGATCAACTCTATTCGTGAAGGGACTACTCAAACTAATCCAAGGGCAAGGAGGCAATATACACCATAGTATGAAGAAGAGTTTGAAGAGGAATATGATGAACAAACTATCGTAGCTAATGATGATCGGAATTATAGAAGGGCTAGGAGAGGAGGACAAAATGATAGTAATAGAAATATTGGGAGTATCAAAATGAAAATCCCATCTTTTCTAGGCAACAATGATTTGGATGTATATATGGAGTGAGAGAGAAAAGTAGAATTAATCTTTGAGTGTCACAATTACTTGAAGGAAAAGAAGCTAAAATTTACAACGGTGGAGTTCGGAGAACATGAAATTGTATGGTCGGATCAACTACTTTTAAGGAGGAGAAGAAATGGCGAAAGTCCTATTCAAACTTAAGCTGAAATGAAGACTATCATAAGGTGACGATTTGTTATAAAAGGACTCGCACCAGAAATTGCAAAGCCTTACACAAAGGATAAAGAGTGTGGAAGATTACTATAAGGAGATGGAAATTGCTATGATCCAAACTAATGTGGAGGAGGATAGAGAAACCACCATGGCTAGGTTTCTTAATGGACTTAACAGGGACATAGCCAACATAGTGGAGCTACAACACTATGTGGAGATAGAAGATATGGTGCACATGGCTATAAAGATAGAAAGGCAATTGAAGCACAAAGGGAGTTTAAGGTAAGCTAACACTTCTTTGGTTCAAAGTAACACATGGAGACCAAATTAGAGAAATGACAATAAGGCTGCCTAATTTAAAAAGGATAACAAGGTGAAACCATCTCAGCCATTTGACAAAAACAAATGTACTACTTATGTCAAAAACTCTAGAAATCGAGACATTAAGTGTTTTAGATGTTTGGGTTATGGGTATATAGCATCCCAATGTCTAAATAAATGGGTAATGATGATGCATGGTAAATAGGTAGTAATAGATTATGAAAGTGATGTTAATGATGAAATGCCTCCATTGGAAGATTGTAGTGATGGAGAGGTGCCCATTGAGAGTAAATTGCTAGTTACTAGGCATGCTCTTAATGTGCAATTGAAAGAAGAAAATGAGGAAGTTAGATTGCAAAGGGAAAATATCTTTTATACTAGGTGCTTAGTTGATGAGAAAGTGTGTAGTGTGATTATTGATGGGGGTAGTTGTGTGAATGTGGCTAGTATTATGTTTGTGAGTAAGTTAGGATTGGCGACTACTAGACATCCAAACCCTTATAAGTTGCAATGGCTTAATAATAGTGGGGAAGTGAAGGTTACTAGACAAGTAAGAGTGCTATTTTCTATTGGGAAGCACCGTGATGAGGTTACTTATGATGTGGTACCCATGTAAGCTAGTCATTTATTATTGGGTAGACTATGGCAATGGGATAGGAGAGTGCAGCATAACAGGTATCTTAACAAGTATATGGTAGAAAAAGGAGGTAAAAAGTATACACTTCTTCCTTTTACCCCTAAACAGATATTTGAAGATCAATTGCAACGTGAGAAGTCTCATGAGGAATTGATTTAGAAAGAGATAGAGAGTAAAAAAAAAAAGGAAGATGGAAAAAAAGAAGAGAAACATGAGAAAAAAGAGGATAAGAGAAAAAGAGAGAATAAAGTGAAAATTCAAAGGAGAAAACGAGTGAGGAACCTTTGGCTATAGGAAAAAGAGAGGGAAAGAAAATGAGTGATGTGTGGAAGGCTTTGATTTCTCATAAGCCAAGGATAGTACTTGCATATAAGGAGGCTTATTTATCTACTAATGACCTTAACCGTTCTTTGCCAAGTGTTGTTGTTGATGTTTTGCAGGAATATGAAGATGTCTCTCCTAATGATCTACCTCAAGGTTTACTACTTTTAGGAGGGACAGAACATCAAATTGACCTTATTCCCAGGTCTACAATACTAAATAGACCAGCTTATAAAAGCAATCCCAAAGAAACAAAGGAGCTACAAAAGCAAGTGAAGGAGCTCTTGACAAGAGAACATATAAGAGAAAGTCTCAGCCCATATGCAGTACCCATCATGTTGGCAGCTAAGAAAGATGGAAGTTGGCATATGTGCGTAGATCGTAGAGCTGTCAATAAAATAACAGTAAAATATCGACACCCTATACCTCAACTTGATGACATGTTAGATGAGTTACATGGTGCACATGTGTTTTGAAACATTGATTTAAAAAGTGGTTATCACTAAATTAGATTAAAATTAGGTGATGAGTGGAAAACTGTTTTGAAAACAAAACATGGATTGTATGAATGGTTGATAATGCTATTTGGTTTAACTAATGCACAAAGCACATTTATCTACTTAATGAACCATGTTTTGTGTGAGTTTATTGGAAATTTTGTGGTTCTCTATTTCGATGACATTCTTATGTATAGCAAATCTGTTGAGGAAGATGTCATGCATCTAAAACATGTGTTTGATGCTTTGCGTAAATATAAGTTATATGCTAACATGAAGAAATGTTCATTTTGCATTGATCACATTATTTTATTGGGATATGTGGTGAGGGCAAAAGGGATTGAAGTAGATAGTAAAAAGGTAAAGGTTATACAAGAATGGCCAAAACCAAAGATTGTGAGTAATGTGACAAGTTTCCATGGCTTAGCAAGTTTTTATAGAAGATTTGTCAAAGATTTCAACACCATTGCTGCCCCATTAAATGAAATCATGAAAAATGATAAGGGGTTTATTTGGGGTAAGGAATAAGAACATGCATTTTCTTTGCTAAAGGAAAAGTTAAGTAGTGCACCATTGTTGAGGTTGCCTAATTTTGATTTAACTTTTGAAATTGAATATGATGCCTCCGAGATTAGTATAGGTGCTATTTTATTACAAGAAAAGAGGTCAGATGCTTATTTTAGCGAAAACTTTAAATGGAACACAGCTTAATTATTCAACCAATGCCTTGGTGAGGGCATTGGAGACATGGCAGCATTATTTGTTACCAAAGCAATTTGTGATTCACATAGATCATGAATCTTTAAAACATTTGAACATAGCAAGGGAAAGAGAACATTGTGACAAATGCGATATCTAAAAGGTATGCTCTATTCTTTACTCTTTCAACTAAGTTGTTTGGTTTTGAGCATTTGAAGGAATTGTATGCACATGATAGTGATTTTGCCAATGTTTTTTAGGCTTGCGAGTATGCAACTTTCTATAATTTTTATAGGCATGATAGATTTCTTTTTGAGAGGGGAAAATTATGTGTGCCTAATAGTTCAATTAGGGAATTACTTACTTGTGAAGCTCATAGTGGAGGTCTTATGGGACATTTTGGATTGACAAAACTTTGAATATGTTGCATGAACATTTCTTTTGGCCTAAAATGCATAAAGATGTTAAGAAAATTTGTTCTAATTGTATTTCATGTAGACAAGCTAAATCTAGAACTCAGCTACATAGATTACACATGTCATTGCCGGTACCATCACATCTTTGAGTTGACATTCTATGAATTTTTTTTAGGACTACCTAAGACTAGGAAGGGCCAAGACTCGATTTTTGTAGTTGCGGATCGCTTTTCCAAAATGGCTAATTTTATATAATGTCATAAAACTGATGATGCTGTGTAAATTGCTGAATTGTTTTTTTGTAAGGTTGTGTGTTTACATGGAATTCCTAAGACTATTGTATCTGATTAGGATGTTAAATTTTCGAGCCACTTTTGGAGAGTGCTTTGGTCTAAACGAGGGACAAAATTGTTGTTTTCTACTGCTTCACACCCTCAAACTGATGAGCAAACTGAAGTGGTAAATAGAACACTTAGAACATTGTTGCATGCTTTGATTGGAAAGAATGTTAAGACTTAGGAAGATATCCTACTGTTTGCTAAATTTGCTTACAATAGGAGTGTGCATTCTATCACTGGGTTTTCACATTTTGAAATTGTTTATGGTTTTAATCAACTAACTCCTTTAGATCCTTTGCCTATTCCTTTGAGTGAGATTTCAAACATCGATGAGCTTAAAAAGGCAGAAATGGTGAAAGCCATTCATGCAAAGGTAAGGCAAAAGATAGAGAAGTGAAATGAGCAAATTGCGTCTCAAGTAAACAAAGGAAGGCACAAGGTGTCATTTGAACCCATTTGAACCTGGAGATTGGGTTTGGGTTCACATGCATAAAGAAAGATTTCCTTCTAAAAGGAAAAAAAAAATAGATGCTCTTGGAGATGGACCTTTTCAAGTTATTGCAAAAATCAATGGCAATGCATATTATATTGATCTGCTAGGTGAGTATGATGCTTCTGCAACTTTTAATTTTTTTTATTTATCTCTTTTTGATATTAATGCAAGGTCTGATTTGAGGACAAATTCTTTTGAGGGGAGGGAAAATGATACAAATGTTGTACAAGAGGTCCTTGGTGTTCAAGATCCTTACATTGGAGATGCTCATATTCAAGGAGAAGTTCAAGATTTCAGTAGACTAATCACTAAGGCACAAGCTAAAAGGCTAAAGGAGTAACTTCAACTATTTGTCCAAAAATGGGTTAATGATTGGGTTGTCCACATGTGGAGTTTTTAAGGAGTCCAAGATAATTAACTTGCTTGAAGTAGAGACTAATAAAAGCAGAATTAAGGCCTTAACTCTACAATTTAAAACCTTTCATCTTCTTAATAAAGATTGATCTAATTTTTTTTTTTATTTAAACCCTTTCATCTTCTTTTAAGCTAGATGCAATAAATGTTATAACCTTATATAAAGAAAAACTTTTCTTTTTGGTGAAGGATGGTGTCTTTTTCTTGAATTATATGAGAGAGCTTGCTTTCTTGTGTTTTTTTATGCATAAGGTGTTGAATTGATTGCAATTGAGATTCTCTTTTGTAATTCAATTTTTCTTCCTATTTCTCTTGTTACTAAATACTTTTGATCTAGGGTTCAAGAGGAATTCTTATTCATATCTTGAATTCTTATAAAAAAACATGTTCTAGGGTAATTGAACAAACCTATACGTTTACATTGATGATGATCAAATTCTGATTTGATTGATAACGAATCCTAAAACACAATTGGATCCTAGGGTTCCGCATTAATTGAACTATGAGAAGTAGAAAAAAAAAAAAAGGAAAATAGGGGTGAAAATTTAGATAATGTATGACTAAAATAGAGGATTCCATATTACTTATCTAGTTTCTTTTTTTATTTAGTTTTTATCAAGTAATTTACTACTTTTTTTTTAATTTTATATTTTTACTTATTGATTGATATAGAAATTATAATTACTTAAGAGAAAAATAAAACTTTATTAAATACATCAAATAGGTATTGAAAATAGTGAGTAATATCATAGAAATAATAATAAATTAAATATTTTTTTATGTCATGTATAATTTTTCAAAACTTATTAACTTGTATATGGAAAAAAAATTAATAACACATGCAAAAATTGTTTAAATTGTAAATTGAATTGGATCATTTTTATTTTTTTTTTTTGTTTGAACAAATTACGAATTGAATTGTATTGTTAAATTTAATTTAGGGGGGAGGGGGGGAAAGGAAAAAGAAATCGAAATATATAGTTTAGTTTGGTTTAAGTAGCAAATCATATCGAATCAAACTTTGCCCACCCCTAAATTGATGATCATGGTAGTAACTAGTAAGGTTGGTGGGTGATATGTTTTTATTTTTTAATTTTTATTATAATATTTTATTAAATATATTTAATATTATTATTTTATTAATTATTTATTATGCACAATTGAAAAGGCATACGTGTTCTCTCACTAGCATTGACTTCATTTTATTCATTTACGAAGTAACCCCAAAACAAAGTGTAATTCCCATCCACGAGTCCCAGCTCTTACCCATTATAAAATCCTCAAAACCTAAAAAAAAAAGGAAGCAACAATCCAGAATTCTGAGAACTTGGACGTCAACGATGGCGAGTCTCGTAACTAGATCATCGATTTTCGGTCTGATTGCTCTTTTCTTCTTCATATCAACATGTATCGCCAGCACCGACGTCCCTTTCGTCGTCGCTCACAAGAAGGCGTCGCTCAATAGACTCAAATCTGGTGCAGAACGTGTCTCTGTCTCGATCGATCTCTACAATCAAGGATCAGCGTAATTGAATCTTACTTCTATGTCTCGTTTTTCGAGTATTGTTGTTCTCATGTTTGTTTTCCGACGTGAGTTTAGAAATTAATGCTTGCGTGCATGGATCTGATCCAGCTCGTGCATGTAAAAGATGTATAGATCTCGATGTTTTGCTCATAAATTTTGTGGTTTTTTACTGCAAATATCGGACATGTAGCAGTAGTTTGGATTCGTCCTTTATGGATGGACAGTTTGAATTTCGGATAGTTTTGTGTTTTTAGCGACAGGATTATGGAACCTAATTAAGAAGATTAGGCACTAAGAAAGTAAACTCTATGAGTTCCTCACTAATTCCCAATGAGATCGATGCTTTTCCCTATAGAATAACTCAACTGTTGCACGAATATTGCGGTTTTATGTGTTGCCAATATAATAATGGAACCTAATGGGCTTGGAGATATAGGGTATTTGCAATTAAATTTAGGAGTTTCTTAAATTAGATAATGGTTTCCATGGATTAAATACAATTTGTAAATAAAATAATCCCTCATGTAAAGATTCGGTTTTTGTGGATTTAGTATGCAATGATTCAATTGACTGTCTTCTTTTTTGTGAAAATTGTTGCATGGATTTGGAGTGAATTCCAAATCTTAAGTTCAATTCATTTGCTAAGCTTCTGAATTATGTCTCTAAACACTTGGCTATGCAATCTGATATTGAGGGATTTCATTTTATCGCCTTTGTATTGGTTAATGGATTGATATTTTATGCTTGATCATTTTGGCAAATATTTTCTAGAATTTATAGTCCGCATGATTATAGTATCTTCCTGCAGTCCTATCGTGGTTTCTATTCTGGAAAAGTACCAGTCCCTAAATTTGTTCTTTTTAGTTTCTTTCTGAACATTTGTTGGCACTACAAAGATCCTCAGAAAATGCAATGTATGAGCTTGCGCGGCTATTTTTTTGGTTGCATGCATGATAGCATTTTCTGTCATCTTAATGCATGATTTTTAACTTAACACCTGAAATTAGTTTCTTTAATCTCCCTCCTTTTCTGGAAGTAATATGAGTGTCTCAGTTGAGGATACATAGAGATTCATATGTCTGTAGTGACATTGAGATAATAGAAACGGTTTAGTGAAATATATGGTTTAGTTTCATAATAATTATCCCTAGCTAGTCAGACGATGTGCATGGTTTATCTGCAAGTTCAAAATATTTGTTTAGTAGTTAAAAATTGTTGCCTTTGTAGGTAATATATATATATATAACATATATATGGAAATGAATAATTTTGTAGATGCAAAATTCGGTGCCCTTTAGATCTGAAAAGTTAAAGAGGCATTGCTCCCTCTTTGCAGATTATGATATGAAAAATCAAATTCATTAGTGTTAACTTTGTTTATCCCCATTTGAATCATTCACCATGTGATCTGTTGCCTTTTATTCATTCCTTTCTGACATCAGTTAACAAAAATTAGTGGAGAATGTAAATTCACACAGCAACTACAGCTTTTTCTGTTGTTATTAAAAACAGTGTTTGAAAGTAGTTTAGATCTGTGAAAGACTTGAGGCTGGACATCAAATTTTTATTCAGCATACATACTTTGATTTTGATTCAGTGAGATGCTGTATGTTATGAATCTACCTGATGCAAGTTTCTAATCATTTTTTTATGCAACAAAAAAGTTTCTAATCGTTTTATCTCTATTATGAAGCTCAACTTACAACCAAAAGCCAAAAGCAAACATTAAAGAAGAGATACATAATTACCATCTAAATAATTATATAGACTGTAACCAAAACATATTCGAATGATTTAGAGGCTTCTGTATAATTACCAAGCGAATATAAATGTTGAGTACAGTCCTCTGGTTTTTTGAGCTACAAGCTGTGAAGTCTAGAGTTCATGTATATTGTTTGCATAAATAAGTGTATCCTGAAGTGTTGCATCGTTTAGCTTAATTTTTCTCCACTCTAGATCTTATACTAAAAATATGAGCAGGACAAAAGTTTGGATCTGGTTCCCCTGTCTTTTAATCCAAACAAAGTGCTAATGACAGTTAATTTTTCTTTTTTTATCACATTAAGATAGTTTTAAAGTTTGGGAAAGCTTTCTTAGATAACTGAGTGAGAGTTGGCTTCACAAGGCTTTGCTTTAGTAATCATTAGTGGGGATTGATGTGTATAAATTAAATGAGATGATAGGGAGCAGGAAAGTGTAATTGTCCTTGTCCTGTGAACACTGTCCATTTTCATGTTTCTTCCAGCTGTTCATTCTTTATGCTCTGCAGAACCTTGTCTTTGTTTCTTGATGTTATTGTTGCCTCCTTATATGGTCTCTCACATGGAAATGAACACTCTGGATTGTTCAGGACTGTCTATGATGTGAGCATTGCTGATGACAGTTGGTCTAATGATTTATTCGAGATCATCAGTGGTAATGTATCTCGGTCTTGGGAAAGGCTTGATGGGTAAGTCTTTTGGATTAGCACTTGTCCTTTGGCCGTCTCTTTTTCTCCTTAGCATGCTGAGAATCTTGGGGGGCCAACTTGATTAACTTGCAGCGGTGGCATTTTATCTCACTCTTTTGAGTTGGAGGCTAAAGAAAGGGGAATGTTCTATGGGGCCCCTGCAGTTGTTACTTTCCGCATCCCAACAAAGGCTGCTCTTCAGGTCTGTAGTGCTTTCTAGCTTCTATATAACTGGACTCCATTCATTCCATAGAGGGGGAACAAAAGGAAACTACTAAATCGAATCATTGCTCTTTTTAGGTGGTGTACTCTACTCCAGTCCTGCCTCTCGACATTCTTGCTGATAGACCTCCTGAGAAGAAGTTTGAGTGGGAAGGTTATGTGCGATCATATCGCTTTAAATTGCATTGCTATCCTGAAGTTTATTATTGGAATTCTTGCTGACTGCACCTTGCTTCTTTTTTTTGCATGGGTTTTTCCTGGGCACTTCACAGGCTAAGGTAAATTGATCCTCTTGTTCTGCAATTATTGTTTCTGTGGATAGTAGTGACTACTGGGAAATTGTTGCCGATATTTGTCTCCCTGATTTGAATGCTATGACTGCTCTCCATATTGTTTGTGTGCTATCATGCATCGGTAGTTCTACTTGAGGCTGTATAAGCGTTTCATGTCTGACAGGCAAAAAGTGTGTCATCTTCAAAGAAGAAAAGGAGAGAATTGACATAAATGTTGGACACTTAATATGAGTGTTGCAAAGTATCGGGCACATAGACAAAGACAAATTGCACATTTTTTTATTAAAATATAAGTAAACCTATTTTGCTAGCTTTAGTGGAGTCAAGTGAATGAAACACTACACTCCAATTAAAAAAAAAAATGGAAGAAAGAAAAGCTCTCGACTCACTCTACTATAATCCTTCAGTCTATCGGTTTGCCATCATCAGCAAATATAGAATAGGATGACATGTTACTGGAATGTACCGATGTGTATTTTCAAGTTTTCAACTACTAAAATAGATTCCCGTTTGTTGTATATACTTTTATAAGTTTACAAGTTTATAGATCTTATTATTTGCATTGATTTTTATCTTTCTTATTTGTATATTTTAGGTAAACATTTTTGTTGTTTGTAAGTGTTGTTGTAATTTATATCAATAAAATTTAAGAAAATATCTAAATAATTGATATTTGTTTATTTTTTACCTCTTGTTGGAAACATGTTCTGTCCTGTTGTGTCAATGTTGCATCGTGTTATGTCTATGTTGACGCGTCCATGCATCTTGGGTTTGTGTAAACCGATCACCTTTGGGGGGAAAGATAGCTGCTAGCACATATAATCTTCTTGGATTTTCTCCGTTGTAGATAGCGTATAAGGCAAAAAGCTTATGCAAAATGTAATTTAAAATAATAATAATAATAATAAAGAAGAAGAAGAAGAAGAAGAATTATTGGGATGGTTAAAAAATTTAATGTTATTTGAGAATTGTGAGCTTTTTTTTTAATTAATCATGCCTTAAATTTAGAAAGCATTTATTTTGTTTATGGACCTTTGTTTTTTTCTCCGTGTCCTTTTCTATTTCTTCTCAATTTTTTTTGTTGAAGGACTTGACCTTATGCACTCATTATGACTTCATTCCTTTTGTTTTGCTCTCTTGCAGAGGTTGCTGGCAAAATACGGATCTTTAATGTCCGTGATCTGCATCATCGTTCTATTCGTGTACTTGATTGCCACCCCATCAAAATCCAGTGCGGGCAAAGGTAGCAAGAAGAAGCGCTAAATATTTCAGCGGATAATGTAGTGTAGCGTTCCTTCTTTTGTGCATTTGATTGCCTCCAGAGGGAGGCTAGTCTGCTTTGTATGTCGGAAGACGGTACGAGAACCAACACATCGGCTGTCTCATTAGAGATTTCTGTTTAGGTAGTTGTAGCAAAATTCAAATGGACCATCTGATCCCTCAGCCTAGCTGAATGTAACAGGTATCCTTCTCATAGAAACTAAGTTTTTTGTTGTACTTTCTTGGATTTACCTTATCAATTTTGGATTGAGAACTTAACTGCCCCATGTTTGCGCTTCATTGGTTTTGCTTATTTAATTTTACTCTATTGCTACAAGGAAAGGAGGAACAAAATGATCGGATCTAAAATTTAAGGAATGGCATACATAGGCGAATGATTTTGGTTATTGGTTGCAAATTTTGTTGTAATGTTTTGTATTCCGTGGTCAATTATAGAGGACAGGTGATAAAACAGTATGCTACTATTCATGTGACATGTTTACCTTGATATAGAAGAGGGACTTCAGTGTAATAAACATGTTATAAATAAAACGAAGGGTTTCCATGCTACAAAACTATGACATTTCGAGTGACTGGTTAAGGAATTCAAAATATGCATGCCCAAATTTGCAACTGCTCACGTATATCAACTGACCGAAACGGATGAACGATATCGTGTGCATTATTGGAAGATCTGCAATATGCCTATATGCTCTTTCCTTGGTACTAAGTTCGGTAGTAATATGCTTAAACAATTTTTTGAGTAGATCGTTGAATTTACTCTGTTTGGTAACTGTTAAAGAAAGTGGAAATAGAAGAAAATGTGGAAAGAAAATGAAAAGAAAAGAAAAGAAAGGAAAATAAAGGAGAAGTAATTTTTATCCTTATTTGGATATGAAGAATGGAAATGGGTGGAAATGTGTTTTTCCTTTTTTTTTACATGTTGAGGTAACGTAAGGAATGAAAAGAAGACGAATAATAATTTGATTAAATTATCCTCTATGGATTTGTATATATATATATCACTCCATTGTAAGGCTAGACTTGTCATTTAGCTAACAATACCACCTATTTTTATCCATTTCACCCATTTTCGATCTCAACCAAACACACAACTTTCTCTCATTTCCACCCGTACAAGCACATTGTTAGCATCTTGATCATTTGATCTTTGATCTATGACTAATGGATCCCACATAATTATATGTTTATCATCTAATACCCCATATTTGTGGTTAAACTTATAGTGGCTTGCTCTGATATTATCAAGTTTAAGTTGTTTGATTAGGTGTTGTTTTACATTTATTAGTAGTCAAGTTTACATCCTATACATGGAAATTTCAAGGAAAAGAAACAATAAACCATTACTAAGACCATCTTTAATTATAAAGATTCCATTTAAAAACCCTAATAGTCAATTTACTTAAAAATAATAAAGGGAGAATAAAATAATTATTCCATTTTAACTATCTATTACTTTGTTTACTTGAAAAAATAGGGATGGAATTTTAATTCTCAACACTTTTTTATTTTCACTCCATTGAAAATAAATATTACTTAAGAAAATGTGAAATTTTTTATTTCCTCTATAGTAAGAATACAAAGTTCAAACATTATATCTATTATATCTTTATTAATACTACAATTAATAACTAAATAGGGGCTAATTGGTAATTTCACCCATATTTCTATCTTAATATTGCAACTAATGAGGTGAAGTAAATACTAGAATGAGTATTCATTGTCAAATAAATTATGTAAATTAAACACTAGAATAAAAATTCCTAACCTATTCTTGATAATAGCCATTCCTAAAGTATAACCTTTTCATTTCCTATCTATTCCATTTTAGAAAGTAAACAAGTGTAAGTATCACATCATCATGCTAAGGACTTTCTCCATAGTAATCTCTTTACTTTATTCTTAAGATTTAAAAAAAAAAAAGTTCCTCAACATTTATTATTTTTATGTACTCGCAATATAAAAATTACATTATACCAAAACTAAACTAAAAAAAAAAAGAAAGAAGGTAAATTCAAGAAAATTTGGAATGTGCCAAGACACTATAAGAATAAATAGGCATTACATATAAGGTTTTGAATTAAATTTTCATTACATAGTTATTAAAATCATGATTCTACCCATACAATTCTACAATTTTACAATTTTATGAGACATTTCCGAGTTAACTCGAGTATAAAATCGTTTTCATATAAACTCTTAGTAGAATCACGAGTTTAAATGTAAAATCGGTAAGATCTTACATTTTTAATTGAATTTATCGATTCTACCTATTTAAGTCGAATGGGCTAAACATTGAAAAATATAACTTAGCTTTTATAAGATATAAATATTATTAGTTCTTTGAAAGAATTAAAATCAGAATTAGAATATAAAGATATCATTGGTAATAGTACTAATAATAATATTGGCATTGACAATAAAAATGACGACAACAAAGGTGATGGTGAAGAGAGCTGGTGATAGTTTTGACTTTTAATTATGAAAGAGGAATTGATGATTTCTTTTAACATTGTATTTTATTATTATAATTTATATTGTATTTCATTTCATATTGGTATTGTTACTTATATTATAGTTTTATACATTAGCTTAACACATCTATAGTTTTTAAAAGCTATTTTACATACATTGTAGAAACTTACTTTTGTACGTTGTTTTAGTTGGGTTGACTATTAGTTCGGTTAACTTTTCTAGCCTAACAAGCAACACACGTGTAATTGCGTATTTAGAAGGGTTGAAGATTTCTGAATCATACTCCGAATTTCCATTTGAGTAATCTGAACTGATTTTATGCATAAAAAAAATTAAGTTAGTTGATTATGTTTAGTATTTAAATTTTATCTTATGATGGGGTTTACACTTTTTAAAACCCATATTAGTTATGGGCTCATTAAGGGTTACATAAGTCTAATTAGCTTTTTAGCTATTTTGGCTTGAAACAATTAAGGTTTATTCATTTAAGTCTATCAAGTTATTTAAATTTGAGTCTAATATGTTTAAGGCCCAATTAGAGTATTTGGGCCCTAAAAGTGTAGTAAGCTCAATTATATTTAGAATTAAGCCCATTAGCCCTAATTAAATTACTTAAGTTTAATCACATGTTGGTTAAGTTCGTATATTAATATTATTTTAATTTAAAAAATAATTTTTTTATAAAAATATCAAGCCTAAACAAGCTTAATCGAATTGAGTTTGAGCTCTTTGATTTAAGTTTAAACTTAGAATTCTAAATTCGATCAAGCTCCAGTCAAGTTCAAACTCTAAAACTCCAAGTTAAGCTTAAGTTTAATACTATATTATCTTAACTTAATTTGTTTAGAATAAATGTTACATTTGGTATCTAAATTTGCCCATTTTTATAATTATTTGTCTGAAGATTAAGTGTCAATTTGGTATTTGAATTTAGCCAATTTTTACAATTAATTATTTGAACTTTATTTATTTATTTTTGTAATTAATTGCCTACACAAGTTAGTCTAGTTAATATAAAGTTTATAGGTAGTAAATTGACACTTTTAAATTTTAGATAGTTAATTGCAAAAATGGGTAAAGTTTAAATATCAAATGTAATATTTACCCATTTGTTTATACTATTATTATGCTGCTAATTCAATATGGTGACAACAGTTCACCATATAGCTCACCTAAGTAGAATACATAAGACTAAAATCACTAAATGGGTTTTTAAACCAGTTTTAAAATCTTGAAATTGTTCATTAGATTTTAAGAACAAGTTGACGATTTGTTTTATTTTTGAGTACATTTGAAGGTTCATTTATTTAAAGATAACGTGTGGATAAACGTAGTGGGTAATCTAAGTTCTAGGCCTAAGGGAGCCACAAATATAGATAAAAGTGAACAGGCCATAGAACCACAGGCGACTTTCAATATAGATCCAAAAGCAGTATCAAAAACATAAAAAATAAGTCTAGAAAAAAAAAAACTCTGATAAGGTCACAATCTACATAGTCTAGATTCTTGAACTCATCCTCATACTCCTCCTTAGAGTTGAACCTCATTGAATCATATAAGGGATAAAAAAAAAAAAAATCCTCACATGAAAAAGAAGAGTGAGTCAAAAGATTTAGTACACAATAACACAAATATATACACAAATGCCAAATAGGCCTATACATTAATGCACTAGACAAACATATAGTTTATTAATTATCTTATCTAAGTAAACTACCATCACGGGAGTACTCATGACTTTAAACAACACGATAAGGAACTTGGGATCCAATTGCACCACAATGGCAATTGGGGATTGATAGGAGCAATCAGACTCCACATCGCCGAAACTAAAACCTGAGTAGCTTCATTTAAGTGACCTCATTGTTATGCGATCCCCACTTATCACAATTCTACAATATTGTATCACCTATTGAGACCTATAATCCCAATACAACTCTTAATATACCGTCTCTCCACTTATAGTGCATGTTATTCGATACAATTTCACTTATTAGCTACCCATTGATCAATCACTTAATAGTTTAAGAGCTCGATTACTATGTCATTTTGAGGTATATGACTACAGTCATAATCCCAATCCAAGGGTTGTTACTTACTAGCTCAAGTAACCAAGCATAAGCAGCAAGCAAATACTTAGTCGGCTTTACTATTAGTTCGGTTAACTTCTCTGACCAAACAAGCAACACACAGGTTATTACGTATTTAGAAGGGATGAATATTTCTAAATCATAGTCTGAATTTCCATTTGAGTAATTTAAACCGATTTTATGCATAAAAAAGTATTTGAATTTTATCTTAGGATTGGATTTACACTACTTAAAACTCGTATTAGTTATAAGCTCATTAAGGGTTACATAAGTCTAATTAGCTTTTTAGCTAGTTTGGCTTGAAACAATTAAGGTTTACTCATTTAAGTCTATCAGGTTATTTAAATTTGAGTCTAAATATGTCTAAGGCTTAATTAGAGTATTTGGGCCCCAAAAGTATAGTAAGCTCAATTATATTTAGAATTAAACCCATTAGCCCTAATTAAATTACTTAGGTTTAATTATTAACATTGAGACCATTTTAAATTCAATTAGGTTATTTTAATATATTCTAATTAACCTAAGCCATTATGTCTAAGTAGTCCTGTTTATTATGTCTGAGGCTCAATTGATTATTATATCAAATTTCAATTCCATCTTAGCCCTTTAATTGATTTAGGGCCTTGTAAGGTTTAAGGCTCATTTAGGTTTTACTAACTTGTTAAGGCTTATGTAAGGTATGGGCACACTAAAGACAAATGGATCTAAGTAAGTTTTGGTTCTTGAACTCATTTGGATTCCTTTAGAGTTATATAAGCACATTTTATTTTATTAGACTTAAGTCTAGTCAATTTTAGGTATTTAATTCAATTTGAACCTTAATATGGTTTGAGGCTTGATTTGTGTTTTTTATTGTGATAAGGCTCATTTAGGGTATAAGCCTTAAAAAGAGAATGACTATGATTAGATTTTGAGTCTTGGACCTATTGATCATTTGATTTCATTTCACTAAGTTAATTCCTACCTTGGTTCACTTAGAATAGTCAAATTTAGTTAAGTCCGTCTAATTCAATTATGTTTAATCATACAGACCACCTATAAAGGAGAGTAAAAGGGTGGTCCTTAGGCCTATATGGATAGCCTGACTTAAAATTAGGCTAGCTTTAACTTGAGTTAATTAAACTAACTAATGTCAAGTTTTTAATTCATCATCATTTTTTTAAGAGTTTAATTTTCAAATGTCATAACTTATTCATTTTAAGTTCAAATCAAGTGAAATTAAAGCCATTTCAACCCTTATTACTTCTACTATTTATTTTAACATAAAAAACTTCATTTTATTCATTTTAAAGCCCTTAAATTTTCACCTTTGAAGGCTCATAACTTATCCAATTTAGGTTTAATTCACTCTAAACTAAATCCCACTCAATTATATTCCTTTTAAGAGTCTGAAGCACTATTTATATTTTAATTTTAAGCCTAAAATTTTTTTAGAATATACCAATCACTTTAGAACATGCCCTAAACATCAAATTTCATCCTATTTAGCTCATTTTCAATATAATCTAACTTCTATGTCTCATTTTACATCCAAACAAACTCTTATGCATCAAATAAACACATTCTACCCAAATTAACTCAAATTAAATATAATATTCTATAAATTTATAGATTTAAACATATTATTGCAATCAAGTAAGAAAATTATAATTTCAAGATCAATCTATAATTTCATCATAAATTACCCTTAAACTTTGCTAAAGTTAATATTCATCATGTGCCTTTAAATTTAACCTAATTTCTCACCTCAAGAGCAAGTAAACATGCTAAAAATTTATGGGTTATCAATGAAATCAACTAATTTAGCTATCAATTCATTCATAGCATCAACTCCAACCTCTAACATGCCATACACATCAAAATTATTGCTTAAACTACTCATAAATCCACATTTACTGTCAATTATCATCTAAATCAGATTTCACATAAAAGTTAAATCCCAATTTTTCCTTTAAAGTGGTAGCAACACTCTTCCACACACACATAGTATATCATCACGCATCAAACTTCATTTCTATCATCAAATCCAATAACCAACAACATTTTTATCTTACTAAATCATATATTAACATCTAAATCATCAAAAGACACTTAATAATCATCAATATAGGTAACAGTCATATAGGTCTCTAGTACTAATTTCATCAAGATTCCATTAACCACTTATTTAACATGTTAAATCACTTCTGATCATCCTAAATTATTCAATCAAACTTGGTATTAAAATTATCTTAGATGGAGATCCAACTTAGCCTACAAAGCCTCCAATGACGTCCACTATCAAGCTATTAAAATGGAGTTTTTCTTAATTTCAAATGATACTCCTTACATAAAACCATCAATCACCACTTAAGTTCATGCTTAATAAGCTAAATCTTACTTGAATCAAACAAAACACCATTTAGCTTAATACCTCTTGAGCTACAACTTGACACTTGATTTTCCACCTAAAACTTACAAGAAAACAAGTTGAATTAGTAGCTAATTAAGATGGGATTAAACTTAGGTTTGGGGTTTAGGGTTTAGCCAATTTTTAACTATCTTAACTTTATTTATTTTTGTAATTAATTGCTTAAACGAGTTAGTTTAGTTAATATAAATGACCTTGAAAAGTTTATAGGTAATAAATTGATACTTTTAAACTTTGGATAATTAATTACAAAAATAAGTAAAGTTTAAATACTAAATGTGATACTTACCCATTTGTTTATAGTACTATTACGCAACTAATTCACTATGGTGATGACAGTTCACCACATAGCTCACTTAAGTAGAATAAATAAGACTATAATCACTAAATGGGTTTCTAAACCAGTTTTAGGATTTTGAAATTGCTAATGAGATTTTAAAACCAAGTTGATGATTTGTTTGATTTTTGAAAACATTTGAAGGTTCATTTGTTTAAAGATAATGTGTGGATAAACGTAGTAGGTAATCTAAGTTATAGGCCTAAGGGGGCCACAAATATAGATAAAAGTGAACAAGTCATAGAATCACAGGCGGCTCTCAATATAGATCTAAATACAGTACGAGAAACGTAATAACTAAGTCTAAAAAAAACAAAAACTCAAATAAGGTCACAATCCACATAGTTTAGATTCTAGAACTCATCCCCTTACTCCAAACAACACGGTAAAGAACTTAAGATCCAATTACGTAAGAAAATCATAATTTCAAGATCAATCCATAATTTCATCATAAATTACCCTTAGACTTTGCTAAAGTTAATATTCATCATATGCCTTTAAATTTAACCTAGTTTCTCACCTCAAGAGTAAGTAAACATGCCGAAAATTTATGGGTTATTAATTAAATAAACTAAATTTAGCTATCAATTCATTCATAACATCAACTCCAACTTCTAACATGCCATACACATCAAAATCATTACTTAAACTACTCATAAATCCACATTTACTGTCAATTATCATCCAAATCGGATTTCACATAAAAGTTGAATCCCAATTTTTTCTTTAAAGTGGCAGCAATACACTTCCATACACACATAGCATATCATCACGCATCAAACTTCATTTCTATCATCAAATCCAATAACCAACAACATTTTTATCTTACTAAATCATATATTAACATCTAAATCATCAAAAGACACTTAATAATCATCAATATAGGTGGCAATCATATAGGTCTCTAGTACAAATTTCATCAAGATTCCATTAACCACTTATTTAACATGTTAAATCACTTTTGATCATCCTAAATTATTCAATCAAACTTGGTATTAACCTTATCTTATATGGAGATCCAACTTAGCCTACAAAGCCTCCAATGACGTCCACTATCAAGCTATTAAAATGGAGTTTTTTTTTTTAAATTCCAAATGATACTCCTTACACAAAACCATCAATCACCACTTAAGTTCATGCTTAATAAGTGAAATCTTACTTGAATTAAACAAAACACTATTTACCTTAATACCTCTTGAGTTGCGACCTGAGAGCCCCCTTAGTTAAGATTTTTACTTGATTTTCCACCTAAAACTTACAAGAAAATAAGTTGAATTAATGGCTAATTAAGATGGGATTAGAGTTAGGTTTAGGGTTCAGAGTTCAAGCGAACATTTTGAGGGTTTTACCTTGTAGATTTTTGGAAATTAGAGGAGGGGGCTACCAATTTATTTCAGTCATAATAAGCTTAAATAGGAGGGTTTTTACTAAGGTTTAAGGAAGAATGTAACTAAGCCAGGTTTGGGACGAGTTCTTTAAAACCCAAACCCAACCCGGTTAGAAATTAGATGACTTAGATCTAGTGAAGACTCGATAGGTTTTTTTTTTGTGTAAACCCGAACCCACCTCAATTAGAAGTTATGGAACCCATGACTTGACTTGACCCAACTCAACAATCGCTTTAACCTTTTTTGTTTTTTACCAATACTTCAACTTATTTTTATCTATAATTTTTATAATTTATTATCAATCTATTTATGATGCAAAGAAGAAAGATATTAAAATCTTATGAAATTCTATCATATGAAAACATAATATATATTATATTAATTTGTGTCTAATTATTAAGCGTATATTAAGCGTCAAGACTAAAAGAGGAACAAAACCATGAGTGTAAACAATAAGTCTATAGATGAAAATAGAGAGTAGAAAATAATATTATATATAAATATAAAAAGAATAAAATAAAATATATTCATTGAAAATTATAATATTCATTTATTATTTTTATCAGGTTAGGTTTTTTCTAAATCTCATAACTCGATTCTAAGTGGCTATTAATTTTTATTCCATATCCTAAATCCGATAGGGTTTTTATTGGGTAGGTTGATTAGGTATCCTATTACAACCTGCCCTGGTTACATCCCTATGTTTAAAGGAAAAAGCAAAGGGGGACCATAAAGATTTAAGGATTTATGCTAATAGTGCCATATGTCCTTCTATTTAGCAACAATGGCATTTTATTTGTCCACTTTATTCTAGTTGAAAATAATTTATTCTTTTCCCTAATTTGCTCTTAAGAACTCAAGAATTTGACCACCTTTAAATAAAACTAAATTTAGAGGTATTTTGGTCATTTTACCAAATTGACATTTGAATTTAAAATTTTCTTTTTTAATTGTCTCCAAATAACTTGAGATCGATTTTATTTGCCTAATTAAGGTCTTGGAGCTATGTTTTGAATCTTTGAGATAATTTAGGTCTAAATTCGATAAAACTAATTTTAAGGGTAAAAAGGTCTTTTTTGGAAAAATTGGTTCTTAAGCTTCGTAAATCATTTCTTAATTCAATCCAAAATTTTCCTTTTTATTCCCATTGACCCTTTTATTATTATTATTTTTATTCTTCCTTAACCACCATTATCAACCACATTAATGGTAACCTCCATTACCATTGTAATCCATATAGCAACACCACAACCTAGTCTCGTGATTACACCAAGCAATACAATGCGATTCTAGCCTTGTGGCATTAATATTGATCACTGAAAAATGAATAAAAGCCTAGAGGGTCAAATAGAGGGGTTAGGTACAAGATAAGGTTATTTTGGATAATTAGTCTTGATTCCAATTATTGATAGGTCTTTCGCCCATGTGCCTTTAAACCTAGTTCAATCAACCCATCTCTTAGTCCGACCAGCCCATCACCTTCAAATGAAGATAAGGCAAAAAACGTGATAGTTAATATGACAACTACCCATAATCCCATAATCCTCACCCACAATCGACTCCGTGACAGCCGGAGAATGCAGAGAATTATGAAATTATAGGAAAGTGACTCTCTTGTCATTTTTGCTCATCCTTTCCTATGTATATTCTTTTTTAACCCATCGAGGTAAAAGGATCAAAAACCTAATACTTGAACTGCATTGTTGTTATAACTGTTACCCTTATTACCTTTTGCTTATTATTGATTTGAGAGTCAAAGTCCACATACTAGATATGCCTCCAATAGTTTAGATAGTTTACATATGCTCTTTTGCAAGTTATCTTTCCTCGTGCATCACCACCATCCTAGGCCCAAGCCAGCTTAAGGAGAAAAGCAATAACGACGCCAATCTATTTTAATTTGTATTTTTTCTTCTTCAACTAAATACAGAAATAGGAAAATAATATTCTAACATCATTCCATTCCTCCAGGTAAAGATTGTGTGGTTCTTGTTGGAAGGAATCCAAGCTTGTGCCTATTGCTGTAGATGAAACCCTACAAATGTCAGGCCATAACCCCAGGCCCAAGCCTCGTTTTAAGGGTACAGTCCATGTCGAAGTATAAATGATGATTTCGTTTTGGATTTCATATTGGGTCTAGAGAACTTCTCCCCACTTGGAGTCTTGACCAATGTATCGCATGGTAAGAGAAAATTTTAGCGAGTAAGAAATGCCTAAAAGTGCAACCCTGTTTTAATTCTCGAGGAGAAGAAAACAAGCATAAATTGGATAAAATTTAACCGATTGTTAAAATAAGATGTCTAAAAAAAAAAAAGAAAAGTCTCCTTGTAAAATATTAATAATTGTTATTAGAAGTTTTTTTTTTTCAATGATAAAACTTATTTTTGATAATGTCATGGTATAAAACAAACAATTTCTTCATAATGATTAATTTCATGTTATCTTTAATTCACAACATATTTAGGTAACACGTTTAAATTAGGATTGTCTTGTCAAGTTAGAGCGAGCTTCTTTTGTGGAATAGTCAAGGTTCTACAGTTGTCAAAAACTATTGCAATAAACTTAACAAGGTCTCACATCCTAGTGGCTTTTAGTGGTAAGTATTTGTAATATGCGGCGGCAATAGTTAGTTATCGGTGGTGGTGATTAACGGTTATGAAAAATATTAATGAAAAAATTGTTTTTTATTTTAAAAATAAAAATTATTATTTTTTATTTTACATTAACATTTCTATAATGATTAACCATTATTATTGACTATCTTATGAAATTACTTTTGATATTATAGAGTTTTGATTATAATAGATTAATAAATAAATAAATAAAAGGTTGGAAAAACACTTAGCCGAAACAAACGCACCCATACTTTTATTTCAAAATTTAATCATAATGCAAATTTGGTCTAATTTCTTTATCAAATGATTTTCGGCCTGAATTGTTTTTAAGAAAAGATCAATTAGCTATGAGATAATTTATAAAATTGGATAAAAAAAATATTTATTGTACAAGTAGGCTATTAAATGTGTTCGAATTAGAAAAGTCCGATGAAGTCCTTTTTTAGGAGAAGTATCGTTAATTTGTTCAAGGCTAATTTCTGAAATTCGAAGTTTTATTAACTATACAAACCAATATCTTGTCGGAATTTCAAGTATATTATACTGGCACATCTTACACTTGCCATGCGTTTACGGAAAATGCTGACAAGTCAAGATCAACTGTAGGCGCAAGTTCTGAAACCAAATGGTGATTTCTTGGGTGCTAAAAGGGAAGGACAGGCATCTTGGGTTTGGTAAAGTTTGTTGGTGGGGATTATCTAACGATGGCAAGTTGGATCTGGAGAAAATATTAATTCTTGGAATGTACGGAAGGTACAGCAGTGTTTTCCTGAGAACATAGCATTGGAGAAAAGTAAAATTCCTCTAGGATCAGCAATGAATAATGATAAAATCACATGGCCACTGGAGAAAGATGGTGTCTATTCGGTGAAGTCAGCCTACATTGGGATTTTCCATTCAGCAAGAAAATTTGCCATCTTCTTCGCATGTGGTCTCTAAAATCGTGTGGAGCATGATATGGAATTCGGGCTTTATGCCCATAATAAAATGACTTCCTGCGGCGCTTGCGTTCTAATGCTCTTAGCAGTTAGCACTAAACACAACTTATTCAAAAGTAAAGATGAAATTTCCACCAGTTTGTCATTTTTGTGATCATGAAGAAACCTTGGAACATCTACTCTTTCTTTGCAAATGGACTAAACTAATATGTTTTAAAAGAGAACGGCAAATTGCAGGAATACAACGGTCACTGATAACAGACCTTGTTTACAAACAGTGGAAAGCGCCTAAACCCGGTTTGATAAAGCTCAACTGCCATGGACCATGGAGCGAAGGAAGTGGTTGTACGGGTTTAGGAATAATTGCTAGAAATCATCAAGGGGACTTTCTAGGCAGCGTTTGCTAATCAGTGGTAGCAACTGCTAGTGATGTTTCTGAAGCTTATGCTGATCGAGAAGCCTTGAAATGATTCGCACAATTGAAGATGGACAAATATAGTAGTGGTGGAAACTGATTCGTCTACTGTATTCCACTTTGCAAAGGGCATCTCTAACCGGTGGAAGATTTCAAGTTTAATCGAAGACATTAGGAGTTTAAAATCCATTTCTGAAACGTGTCTGTTTTCTCTGATTTGTAAAAATGTTAATGCTTGTGTTGGTTGAACTACTGCTCGAGGACTTGAGCATGTATTTTAGGGAGTCTATATCCCCCAAATCCCTTAGCCAAGCTTTTATTTGCTGGTTTAATTAGACCATCCAATACGTTGTGGTTGTTCTTTATGTTTATTGAATACTACGTTAATGGGTTAGTGGGAGGATATGGTTTTGTAGACATGGATAGCAAGATATATAAAAAAGGGTAGATTTATAAAATAAAGCAAAAGAATGGAGAGATCATATGGAAGACGTCGCAATAAATATATAGGGGCTGAAGGAGAAAATAGGAAGACAAAAATACAAGCAATCTCATGGAGCAACATGTGGAGGTGGTGCGGACACAGCAACTCCTGTTGCGACAAAACTGCAGATGCTCTCTGTCAGATGGCGAGAAGCCTTTTCAAAATTAACGAAACCCATAAACCAGAAGTCATGTCCATCTACTGTAACCATCTGGATGTATGTCTCTGACGAATTTCCCCGCATTACCACTGGGTTTATTGTACCAACTCTCCCTAGTGGCACCATTACCTGTTCAAAGCAAACCACCTTTAGCTAGGGAATTTAAACAAAAGTTGATCAACCTTGAAATTGAAATTGAGCTCAAATTGATAACTCCACAGACTCAATAGACATGGCAGTGGGATAAGGATATTATTACCTTATAGTAGCTCCAAGTAACCTGGCCAGAGGGGGCAGTGAAGGAGAGGGGACGATCGCTGCAGAAGGCGGCATGGAAATTAGAGAGGTAGAGAGTTCCGGCGACAGGTCCGGTGGAAGTGGAGAGATAACAAGCAAATGTCTTCTTGAGGGTCTCAGTTGGATATGTGGTGAAAGTCTGTCTATAAAGAGACTCAAATCCACCTCCTGTGAGCGCTTTGGCTCTCAAATTAACTTTTCCCCATGCAGCTCCAGAAACGGATGATCCCGTCTTAACTGCAAATACCAATTAATTCAAACCATAATCATTGATATCAGAATAAAATATGGACTCCTATCTACAATATTGATCGTAGAAGATAGAGATCTTACGATTTTGCCAGATATTCGTGGCCATGGTTTCGGCCTTAGAGCTCCAGGAGTTGAAGGTATGGAGAATATTGTCCATTGGACTGGTGCTATTAGACTTGTCAATGGGACTGTATTGAATATAAGGCTGATGGTAATTGTAAGCTTCTTGTTCAGTGCTAGCACCCCACATAGCTGCCTTCTTGTTGTTTGGATGAACCGTTGGAACTGCTGGTGTGCCCATCACATGGGTACCCCATTTCACATCATCCTCCAAATGTGCCTGTGGTGGTGGTGAAGACGATGAAGAAGCACCAGATTGGGTTTGTGGTTGAGGCAGCTTTTGTGCTTCATTGTTATTAACGTGTGGTGGTGGTGGTGGTGGTGGCGGTGGCAATGATTCTTGGTGGGATGAGTTTAATTGTTCTTTTCCTTTGACTGAAGTGGATGAAATAGATGGGGGGTAGTGAGGAGGTTGTTCTTGGGAGTGATTTTGATCATTCGATGGTGGTGGATCCTGGCAAAAAGGGTTGGTGTCATCAGGAACAACATTTGAGGTTATTGAAGGGTATTGAGGAGGGGGTTGGGGTTGATAAAAAGGGTTTGTTTCAATTGATGTAGAAGGAATAGTAGAGACAGGAGGATAATAATGAGGATCGGAGTTTTGAGTATTGTTGTTCATATTGGTGGGTCAATGAAGGACAACAAAGATGAAACCAAGTGTTTAATAGTCACTGCAATGTGCTTGTTTTTTCAAGTTAGGGGCTATATATAGTTCATGAAATTCTTGTACTTTTCAAAAAATTGAACTTGTTTTAGTCTTTACATCTAGAAGGTAATGATGATACATCACGGAATTTGGCAATTTGCATGTCATGTCATATAAACACAACAAAGGAAAACCAAAAACTTGACCAAGAAGAACTCATTTGCTTAACCGCGTATCTCTTCCATCTTTGACTATTTGCTTAACCGCGTTACCGAAATTCCTTCTGATGTATTCATTACTACGATAGCTGTTAGCATACCTGTGCCTCTCTACCTTCTTTAAAACATTTCATTCTTGGTTTTGGTTATTAATAAATACGTATATCAGTTCTAAAAAATCAATAATTTTTATTTATTTATACTATATCAGTTCTACCTTTTATACAATAATAAAAATATCTAATTCTGATCATTTCTATTATATACTTATTATTTATTGCTATTTGGAAATAAAAGCAAACCTATGTTAGGTGAGGAGAAGATTGACAGCTGCTTCATGCCAAGCGCTTAAGAACAGAAGATAGTACTGGCTTTTGATAATTGAATAGTGCATATTGAACTGTGCCTTACTGCCTTGGCTCTTAACTAATGGCTCTATATATTTTATAATTTTATAAAAAAATTACAGAAGCTTTTATCATCCTGTTGATTAATTCTTAAGAGGATTTGAGAACGTTTAGAATAAATATACGAACATAAAGTAAAGTTATAAATTATGGGGAAATTAAGAATTTTAATAACGTTGAAGAAACTCAGGAATAAGTGTTGGAAGCATTTGCTATTTATGGAGATATACAATTATATTGAAAAATTATGATAACAAGGGAAAGATTATGAAACTTAAAAAATGCATAATCACTGAGTCATTTCATTTAATGATGTTATGAACTTATAAGATGAAGTACGACATTAGAATAAGTGTTGGAAGCATAAGATTCTCAAGGACAATGAGAGATGATTTTTTTTGCCTCTCCCCTCTTAAGGAATTTTACGAATTATTGAGAAAATTTATGAATATAAAAATGTTGCATAATTAAGATAACATCCTTAATCTGACATTCATCGAAAAAGAAAAAGAAAATAACATCATTAATGCAATATAAAATTAAAAGTTTTCAAGCTAAGTTACTTGAGTCACTATTAATATGCTACTATTATATGCCTATTTAAACACCCTATTGCTTGAATCCTTAGACTAGTCTTGAATGTAATCATGGATATAGATTATACTCATGTTTTTCATAACATAATATGACATAATCTTTTTTCAAAATGTGAGTATTTTCTTACTTCTCATTTTTGTTATAAAATTAAAAAAAAAAAAAAAAAAGCCAATAACCTTTTGTTTTATAGCTTTTATTTTATTTTTTTCCTCTAGTCAAAAAACATGAATTTCATTTATGAATAGCATACCGAAATATACACAAGTATATGTAATATTGATAAGTAAACCAAAATAAATGGGTATACTAATCCAATCCCAAAACGGACACACTTCGTAGAAAACGGTTGACATCAAATAAAATAAATAAATAAATTCTTGCATAATCATGAAATGAAACACACGACTCTGATTATGAAGCTTTGTTTTATAGTTATTGGTCACTTTTAGTCCAACACTTTTCTTCTATTAAATAAAATATATGTGTTAAATTATAAATACATTATTTTTAAAAGGTATTTGAGCCCTATAATTTTAAATAGCATGCTTGGAAAGCTTATTTTATCGTTTTTCCTGTAGATGAAATGATAAAAACTTTAAAAATTACATAAATCAGGAAAAAAGGAGATGATATCCATTTTTTATTTCTTAAAATTAGATATTTTATTATACTTCATGTAAGTTTATTTTTTCTTATTTTTATCCATTGCAATGTTCTTAGAAGTTTGAAGACACTTTTAATCAACATTTAGATAGCTACAGAGTCATATCCAAATATTAAATGAAAAAACCCACTAAGCATATATATAAGTACATATATCTTACAATTATCCGAAATTATATTGGCTATGGATTGCATTATCTAGTAATCCCTATACGGGAAATGTCATCTCAGATTTACATCTACTTGGAAGTCCCTATGGTCCACTTAACGACAAATATAAGTACTGCCAGCCAGACACGACTGGGCAATCTCTAAGCACAACCACCTTGGTCCATCGTAATCATGGAGTTTTTAAGAGTAGTAGATTGTTTCAAACAGATGGTTAATGGGATTTCTCAATCATTAAATCTAAAGCTTTTCGATTAGTGTGGATTTGATATTTTACTAAACAAACTACTAATACTTTTCATCAATGGTCTTGTTAGTCGAGTAGAATGGATTAAATTCAATTCTACTATTTAACTTATATGCAGCAATACTTGCATTGAACTCATGAAATAAGTTAATTTCGATGCTGCAATGATAAGTGATAAGCTATATATTGTCTCCCGTCCAAGATCTATCTTCCTGGACTTTCAAGGGCCAAGTGGCCCAAGTCCACTGCATGCCATGTACTGTCGGCTTAGATAAATCTCTAAGGAACCTTTTCAGTCTACTAATCTTAAGCTTTACAGGAACCGTTGAGGGGGAAAGAAGTTAATGAAAAAAAGAGAAAAACAGGGTGCGACTCCAGCTCTATCTGATGAGAATACTCTATTTATCTTATACGTTGTAAGTCAAGTCATATATAGTATCTGGTGAATTCAATGGGGTTCTAGAAGTGATTTCGAGGACACTGTTCATAAATTAAGAGCTCCAATGTAATGAAATGACCTAAAGCTGCCTCTAGAAGGCAACCGCGACGCGACGTGACGCCCCACTTCCAAGAAGAAGCTAATAGACCAGAGGCTGTACTCGGGTCAGTTTGTTCGCTCTTATTTTGATTTCATATATCGTATTGATTATCGATTTATCTATCAAGTTAAATGTGATGATAAAAGATAATCACACATTATTAATTAAAATCTCATTCCAGGGAGTTCACAGAAAATAATGACCAAAGATGAGTATACTGACCAGTAATGGAAAGTACCCGAGCCTCATAAGTTTCAAACACTACTATATGATAAGAATACAAGAAAGATAACACAACTGCGATATAAATGATTATGAATGTAAAGATAAAAGGTAATTATTTTATTTTTCGACATTTGCTTAATTTCATGGATTTCATTTTTCTTTTTTCTTTTTAATTGACATTTATAAAAAACATGAGCACAACCGCGAACGCTGAGTTGACTTGCAACCACAACCGCAGGCTATACGAGTGGGATAAGACAATGATTATGAAGAGGAAATGGGCATCAGTTAAAGACCAGTCTTCAGTCATAATCGGAATACTATCTCAGGCATACCAGAGTTGATTTTTTTTTTTTTTGAAGTAACAATAATATTAATAATAATAATAATAATAATAATAATACAGGCAGTCTAATTGAAAATTACATCAAACATCAAGAAGCAGGTATACAGCATCCAAACTCCCATTGCTACAAAAGAAATTGCTGCATCAAAGCTCCTCTAAGCTTCCCAGTGGTCCACCTTTTGCCAGGTTTCAATCTAAACTCTCATTCACATTCAGCAGCAATCTTCCTTTCTTCCGGCCATCCTACTCCCTGCTATGTAAGGCGCGATTATATGACACGGCACAACAGCAAAGACTCTCACCCACCTACCCAAAAATAAAATAAAAATAAAAATAAATGCTGTATACATACATGTACCTCCCAACCACTACTCACTTTCGTCTCATCTCACCCGTCCTAAAACAGAACAAAACCCTTCCGTTCACAGTTTCATCTGCCTGGTCGTCATCGGTTTTTCCTGCAGCCAGAAACATAAAAGTGTTCCAGGCGGCATCCCCTTGTAACTCCTGAAACAATTAGGCCCATAAGGAGGAGATCAACCGTTACTTGCAACCATGGAGTTCCCATTCCCATTCCGCTTAATTGGTCGCTGGGGAATGGCAGGGTATCGGAATAACATCACTGCCACAGCCAGCGAGACCATTTCCTAGAACCAGAGTAAGACCTCTTACCATAATAAAAAGCAAACAAGTTTCACGCCTCCACAAATATGAATCATCCTCTTGAGAGAATAGAAGATAATTCAGCTAATCATGTGAAAGTACCATCCTCCTTGACATATTCATCTACTAATCATTATTTGCTACTACTGAATACTACAGATATCTTGCACCTTGAACAAAAACACCACCCCTAAAAATCCCATAAATTAAAAACCCTACACAAATTACAACTGATACACTAAAAAGCACTTGTTCGGTGAATACAGGAAGATAAGCCCATACTGATCCTACAATGTCCACACAAAATCAGGTGCATCATTCCTTGGCCCTACCAGCGTCCTGTACAGATACATTTTCGTCACTTCCTGTTCATCATCATTGAAATCCTTCACCTGATCCTGTTCATCAATTATTTCAACATTGAGCCTGGGCATGCTCTTCGCAAGTGTTTTGCATCCTCCAAGGGTAATTTTGCATGAAGACATCCAAAGGGATCGCATTGTCTCATACTTTCGCATATCCCTTAGAAGTGCTTCATTACCAAAAGGGCTATCTCTGATTTCCAGCTTACGAAGCTTCTTGCAACCATTCAACACATATAGCATTGCTTTGTCACTCTTGCCAGCAAATGCAATAGAGAGCATCTCGAGCTGCTCCGCATACATTCCAATGTAAAGAAAGACCTGGTCTGTTAGAAGGCCAGATAGCGACAACCGTTTGATCCCCTTGCATGACTGAACAATTGCCCCAAAGCCTTCATCCAAGGGCTGCATGGTGATGGGATCAGGTTTGACCGGGTCAAGGATGCACAATCTGAATCGAATGAAATTAGGACAGTTCTTTGCCACTGTTATCAGGGCTGCATTAGTCATCTGTTGGCAGAAGTATAGCAGTGAATTAAGCTTAGGACAACCCCTGGACACAGCAACTAGGCCCACTTCAGTCACAGCTGCGTTTTCCAAGGGTTCAAATGGGAAAACCCTTAGTTCCTGCAAGTCTTTGCAACATGAAGCAACAACTTCAAGCCCTTTATCACCAATGCTATCAAGTATCTGCATATAATTGAGAGAGAATGCAGAATTAGAGGGTTTCTTATGAAAAAAAAAAACGTTATCAACAAACACATGACAAAGTCTGACAAGTACTAACCCACAGTCGTTGAAGTTTTGGACAGTGGCGTATTAGCTTAATCAACCAGCTACCATTAACACCTGCTGCATAGCTCAGATTCAAGGTAGTCAAATTCTTGCAGACAGGGTATATAGCTGGAAGGCAGCATGGAGCAAACTCCAGAAACCCCGACAAGCTTCTAATAGATTTGCATTTTTCCATTGTAGCTGTCAATTTATCATAGGCATCAGATTCAGGATCATGAATGTAAGATCCTACACCTAAATCCACCAGTTGAGGTGCTTCCTCCAGGATCTTTTGCAGTGTCTCAAGAGACACTGCTCTGTTTAATTTCAAGCTCCTGAGATTAGGAGACCTCGCCACAAGTCTTATAAGAGCTGCAAAATTTACATCTCCTCTAAGGCAGGCGAAATTCAGAGAAACAAGGGATGTCGACCCCTCTGGAAAGCAGTTTAGCCACTGGCCTCTATGATCCTCAACTTCATTTTCTTGCAGGTCCAGCTCCTTAAGAAACCTATTAAAAAATATATATATAAGAGAAGCAACGGAAGCATGGAACTAAGCGACAAGGATAAAGCAAACTCATCCAGACGTCATCTTAGCAATATGACCTAACCTATCACAATGTTTAATATCCCAATTATCAAGGATTACCCCCAATAAATGACCCTATTACCCAGTATATAACAATTCCAGTTTATTACTTAAAAGCAGCAGATTGTTATTTATTACATCAACTTTCATAAGTGAAAATTACTGTATCACCATATGCTCAAATTTAATGGAATGAAAAGGCTAAACAATGAAATAGTGAAGATCCATCATTCAAGTACAAGAGTAGTCACGAAAAATTCCTGGTAAATGGATCATGAACTGAAGATGACAATCCAAAAGAGACAACAAAGGTGCTTGCTGGCAATAGGGAAATTAAATTTGTCTGCTAATATATCAATGGTTTCACACAAAAATGCACCCTATGTAACAAAATCAAGGAATATACAATACATGTATTGACAAGTTACCACTCTAAGAGAAATAGATATTACTTGCTTCCGGTTTGACCACCAAAATCTATAGGATAAAACTCAGAATCCTGCAGATCTCTTGTAAAAACCTAACTGCTCAGTTAAATGTCAAAAGCCACAAAGTTTTTATGGGCAACTTCATCCACCAAAGTAATGTCCAAATAAAACAGAAAACAAAACCTCTCGAGGAAAAAGTTTCAACTAAATGGTGATTAATTCCTTGCAGCTAAATGGATTTCAATCAACAAAAAGAGCACATCACTAAGTGCACTAAGTCAGTGCCAGAGATGAACTGGTCTATCAATATCATAAACAAAAATCAGTTTACATATACACCCAATTTTGTAGGCAACGCATAACCAACACGATAAAGCAAGTAGACTACCAATACAGCAAACTGTAGGGAATAACAAACAACTGCAAGAGATCCTCACCTACAATTGCCTGCTATAGCTGCTAACCCATCAGTACTGAAACCTTCACAGCTAACAAGAACCAAAGACTTAAAATTTACAAAAGATCTTGAAAGCAATTCAAGACTATCATCACTAACCAGCATTCTTTTCAATCTAAGCTCCTCCAAATTCACTCTACTCTTCACCAAAGCCTCAATCCAAGGATCTACATAACCCCCCCATTCGTGTGGAACCAAGCTAAAGTCCGCAAAATGCGGCTTTCCTTTCAAACTAAGGGATCTAAGCCCCGGAAACCTCGCAATTACCCTCTCGGGACTAGTTGAATAACAGTTTCCTATAAATACTCTGCGCCTACTAAATCTCTCAATCCTAAACCATGATTTGCACACCAGAGAGATCGCGTTACGGTCTCGGTGAGACGTAACGAAATCGAATATGTTTTCTATAACTTCATCCGGGAAATAATTCATCTTTCACTCAAATTTGACTTTCAAGCCCTAGCTCATATGCTAAATTCCCAAGCTTGTCCTAAAACCCCAACTTCATTTAAAAAGCAAAACTTGAACTCGTAGAAGGGAGTCCAAAAAAAAAAAAAAAAAAAAAAAAAAAAAAAAAAACCGGTTTGTTTAGGACAAAAGGCTATGAGTTTCTCCAATTTACACTGTAAATCAATGATTAACCCAAAATCTATATGAGAGAGTGATAACTATAAAGATGGAAACTTTAAACACATTAAATGGATGTGGAAAATGGGTACTGATGTATATCCTAACCCTAATAAGATTAACTCCTTTGAGATTGAATTGAAGGTGGAAACTTTAGATCTAGGGAGAGAAAATAGAAATTCGAATATTAAAAAAGCGAACTTTTGGTTAAAAGAAGAAGCAAAAACGGAAAAAGAAAAAGCTTTAATCAGTAATTATGCTCATAAATTAAAACCCAAAAGGCAATTCTTAAATTCACGAGCACTAAAAAATAATAAGAACTCATAAAAATCAGACTAAACTCAACAATTGAAAATGAATTTTTGCTTCTTATTTTCGGTGAAATTATGGAAATTTTGCTCTCATCCTCTCTCTCTATCTATCTCTGTGTGTGAAGCTATGCGAGTGTTGAGTTAATGATTAACTCAAGATAGATGAAGGATGAGAGAGAGAGAAGAAGAAGAAGTTGACAAACCATGGTTAAAGAGATTTGACTAGGGTTAGGGCTAGGGTTTGAGTTAGGTTAGATCTATCGGTGAGGGTTTGATTAATAAGGGAATCTTGACCGTTGGTGGTGTAACATGCACATGTCCTTATCTATTGTTTGAAAAAGTCATTTTTGCAAATTGGGATGAGAGAGAGAGAGATACGAGCCGGAGCAACTATAAGGTCCCTAGGAAATAACGCTTGTTTTTCAGCTTAATTACGAAAGTACCACTGAAGATGAGGTTTTGTAGTATTTGTCAGAGAGGTGGCGCCCCCCCACTGGGGCTCAACGCCATCGTTTCCTCAAAAATGAAAATTTTCCTTTTCCTTATATCCATTATTTATATCTTTCTGGAAATGACAATATTATATTATAAGTGCTAAAATATTTGATGATAATAAGGTAATGTATTAATTAATTGATTAATATGACTAGGTATAAAAGCCATAAAAGATACTTAATAACCGTTAATTGTAGTAGATTCGGTTTGTGTGATGATTAATATTTGTATTTAAAAGTGACACATATTAACATGAGATTATCTTATTTTGTTGAAAGAAAGAGTTTTTTTTTTTTAAAAAATTAAGTATGTCTTTCATTGATTGATACAATATTTTTTCATTTCTTAATTACGGAAAGACATTTGGTGAAATAAATTTGTTATAATATCATTTGCTTCATGAGGCTTAAAAGTGAGTTAGTATGATATGATATGATAGGTAGGATATAGTACTCTATTCGTATCATATTCTATAAAATATAATAAGTTCCTAACTTTTTTTAACCGAAGCTTATTATATAACATCTTAAAATTATCCTATACTATATAAAACCTACAAGATATAGGATTTCTTACGAAACTTGTAAATTTTATTTATTTATTTTTATAAATTTCAAATTTATATTATATTAAAAAAATAATCTACATGTGAATTATAAATTTTTAATGTACAAAATTTATAAAGCTCGTAACAAAGTATGTTGAGTTAAAAAATAATAATTTTTTTATTTAATAATATTTTATAAGATAAGTATATGATATCTTGAAACTTATAATTTGTATACCTTAAAATACAAATTTTAGGATGATTACAAAGTTAGAAAATCTCGTACTCATATCCTATTTTATGGAAACAAGTTTTGAAAAATCTGTATCTAAAATTTACTTTGTGACCTTTAACACTCACTCAAACTTACTTGGTCAAGTAAAATATAGATGGATATTCTATACAATAAGATTATCCATTTATCCCTATTACCTTCGCTTCTAACTTGTTTAGTCTATCTATTAGAACTAATATATTTCAAGTTATAACTTTCATGCTTTAATTATGCTCTTGAATAAATGTATTAGTTCTTTTTTTTTTCCAAAAATAATGTATTAGTTTAATTAAGATATTTTTAAGATTTCTGTTTCTTTGAATAACTTGATGGTGATTTGATTTCTCGCGTGCCTTGTCCACGGGGTAAAAGTATTTAATGACTCGCTTACGGGGGGGAAAAAAGGTTGGAATTATACTGTTCAAAAGTTTAGAATAAGCGGTTTTATTGGGCAAATGAAAAAAAAAAAAAAAAAACTTTAAGTTGTTTGATTTGCTAAATATATATACGAAACATGGAAGTAATATTAAGTCTCTCTATAAACGTTGGTTTTTAAATTAAATAGATTAAATACTACTTACTGGAATGATATAATGAAATAGAGCAAAATAATATGGAAGATTATCACTTTTATTCTATATTATTTTATCTCTTAATTAAAGAGCATAAATCACATTTTACATAATTCCAACCTCAGGGAATTGATTTCTACATTAATTATATTTTTCTTTTTTACCATTACTTTGTATATATCGCAAATGTTAATGGAGGAAAACCAAACCTAATATATTTCTTTAAGAGATTAATATAAGAGTTTTGGATAGATAATTTACTTAAGATAAACATTGAAGGTCATGATATTGTAGTTTGTACGTTTAAACCGATGAGAATCAAAATGTCTAAGTAAATGCTAATATTTGATATTGAAAGAACTGTATGATGGCAAATGTGAATAAGATAAACAAAGATTAGGATTTACTTATAATAATTTCGACTCACTTTATTCCATATACACTGTTCATGTTGAATCCACCTCGGTAATATTTTGGGTCGCACACAACTGGCCTTAAGCATAAACTTCCAATAATTGCCAAGATTGCAATTAATTTTCCTGGCATTGGGTGATAATGGTAGTTCTGTTGTCCCTCGGGGGAGCCGTACACTCTTGGGTCTACCGTCTGCGTTTTATGTCATTCATATGCATTTTGGTTCCTATAATAATGTAAGGTGCATCATTATTGCCATGATTGCAATTTTCTATTGTTTCCCTAGGGTTATGATTTGCATGAGGCAATTTATTGAGTTGGGTCTCCATATCAAATAATAATTCACTAGAAATTGTCTCAAGCACCATAGTTAGTATAGTATAGACGCTTATCCGTTAATACATGAATTAAGTTTGAATTCTCTCTCTTATTATAATTATAAAAATAATAATAATAATAATTTAAAATTTCTCATACTATTTCTCCTTGTTAACTACATCATGCATGCATACTCTCCGATGCTTATGGATTTTGAAACTTTCTAATCAATTGTTGAGTGATTTCTTCGATATTTAGATGTTGATTTTTTTTTTAATAACTCTAAAAATTTTAGATTTTATGACGAATGTAATATAGAAATATTCAAGAGATTAATTAAACTTGATAGTTCTTCTAATAGAGGAGATCCTTATTTTGAGATCACATGTTTGAATTTTGGATTAGCTTGTAAAAGGATTTTCATTTTTAATAAATTTTTAGATCAATCGAAGATGCATTACACAAAGGAGATCCTTAGTATGATTAAAAGTATGATTTTCATTTTTATTCTTGTTTATATATAGCAATTTTTTTTCTATTATTTCTCCTTCTTCCTTTCTTTTTTTTTTTTTTTTTTGGCATTTTAAATGAGTTGAAGTGCATGATTTATTTTTTTTTTAAAAGTCAAATTTATGAAATACCTAAGATCTTATTTTTATATCTAATTAATAGCATTTTTCTTTTGGAAAGAAATTATTCCAAATCACGAAATAAACATAAGTTGCGCTAAGCTGCTAGGCTTTAAGAGGTCTTGTTTCATGATCAACATGAATTAGATACACGCATTTACTTTTGTATTTATCAAAACAAAAGAGTAACTAGCAAAATTCAATTTCAACAAATAATAACACCAGTGGAAGGTTTCAACTCCCAGTTTGTTTTGCTTCTTTGAATGTTGTTTATCACTATTAGTAAATCTAATTCCAAGACAATTTTTCTTCATTCTTCATTACTGGCTAGGCGCATACCATCTTGAACCGTTATAGCTTCTGATATATCCAATTAGCATCTTCTATTCAAAATTCCTTGCTATAACTTCAATATTGGACCTTCCATTTTTGGCACTCTAAGCCCCATCACAATTAGTCACGATTAATCTTAATTGTCTTCTATCAAAGGAGTTTAAGCCTAAACACTAGGACTTATTTGTTGTTTGTTCTAAAGTGAATTCTTTATGATGGCAAAGTTTTTAAACTCGCAATTGAAGACTTAGTTGCTATCACTGCACTCGATGGATTAAACTCATGATTTTATCTAGAATCGTCAAAGAGTCTGTAAAATCAAAAAGTATAATTGGATTATAGAAACGTAAGTTTCTATAACCTATGTAAATTAATAGTAAAAAACTATAAATATATTTATAAAAGTTTTAAAAAACTTAAAATACATGCTATAAATAAAAAAATTTAATATAAATTTTAGTCATAATATAAATTATAGTATAAATAGTTAATTATAAATCATTATGTTAATACATAAAACTAAAACATATATATTAGTATCAATATAAATTACATTGCAAAATAAATCATCATAATAAAAAAAGTTAAATTAAAAACAAAACATTAATCATCAATTGTCTTAAATTATCAAAATTGTTATAATCTCACTCAACTGTAATCATAATTAACTTTATCATTATTGTTATTGTCAATGTTGTTATTGTACTACCACCAATAATATCAATATTTTCTTTTTTTGAGTTTTTTGAAATGTTCATTTGTATTTAGTTTTCAATAGCATCAATGTCATAAATATATAAAACATTTTAATTTCAACTTCTAGGTCATAACTCTCCAAATTTATAAGTGCACAAATTTCCTCCATAATATTACTTTCATGCTCTCCTTATTTCTTTCACTTGAAATGATATCTAACCAATCATCATTTGATAGATTAAATATCTTCTTCCTCAACTATCCAAATAAAAGGTCTTCAATAGTAAAATTAGTAATGAAATCAACTTATGTTAAAAAACCAAATACAATGCCATTTCACTCATAATTTGATGAGTTTACTTTAAATTATAGAAACTTAATTTTTTTCCTAGTTTTAATAGTCTATTAAACTTAAATCAAATAAAATCATGTAGAATCATATAGAATCGTGTGAAATCATATAGAATTAGTGGAATCATAAACCAGTAAAATCGTATACCTAAATTCATGATTCTACTATGAGTTTACGCAAAAACGATTTTATATACGATTTAAGTTGAAAAACTCTCATAAAAATGTAAAATTATGGAATCGTATGAGTAAAATCACAATTTTGATAACTATGCTCACAAGATCAATGCACATACCTAACAATTCAAACCATATAGCTCTTAACCAACCATAAGTAAAGAATAAATGCATAGCATGATTCCTTCATTCCTTAGAAATCACAATTTGGGCCTAGCTTCAAGTGTTTAAGGAATAGATTTTTGTTTGTGCTTAGATAATTATTACATAATCTCCACAAAAGTGCTTTATTTTAGTCATGACATCTATATTCCAGATCAAATTCTATAAAAATTCTTGAAAGAAACTTGAAGAGGAGGCACTATTGTGTTCATGAACTACAGTTGAATTCAAAACACTGAATATCCTGATTTGACCAAGTTCTACCATCTACTTCTAGAGGCTATATAATCCTACCCTTCATTTCTTTTAGTCTTACTTGACTTCAAAGCACTGTAGTATCTTGATTTAATCAAGTTTCGCCATCTACTTCTAAAAGCTAAATAATTTTATCCACCATTCCTTTCGATCCTAAATGAATATATCTAATTAGACTTACATTAGATGGCCCACAAAAAATTTGGACTTTCTCCCCATCCTAAGTTCGATTCCAAATATAAATCAAGTCTTGTACTTTTAGGTTGAGACCAATTTCACTAACTTCAAATTGAACCAACCTCTTATTAGAGCTCTTTGGGACCTAAGCATCAATCTAACCTCCAATTTCCTTTCCATCCCCTACCTACCATCAATAACTTTTCACGATCACCTCCTTTCCTATAAGCTTACCCTGTTAAAGCCACAATGCACAGCTACCATTTTCAAGCTAAAAAAAAATCTCCATTGAGAAAGTATTTAATCTTTAGTAACTTTACCCACAAAAGTTCAGGCTTTATGACTATTCTCTATGCAAACTTTCCTAGGACAATATCATTGAAAAGCTTTAAATCCTTAAAACCAAGTCCTCCATGTTTTTAAGAAGAAGATAAATTAGACCATTTCTTCTAATGGATTCTCTTCAAACCATTCTCCTTCCCCCACAAAAAAATTGAGATCATAGAAAAAACTTTAAGACACAACTTTTTGGGGAACTTAAATACCGACATGGCATAAGTTAGTATGGCATGCGCAACTAATTTGATTGAAACTTCTTGGCTTTCCTAGGATAACAAGGAGCTTTTCCATCCTTGGAGCTTGTTAAAGATTTTTTCCTTGACCACCATGAAAGTTGACATCTTTGATTTAGCCCACATTAATGGGGTTCCAAGATAACTCTTAAAGTGATTAAACATGACATCTATATTCCAAATGTAGATGCTGCTATAGAAGATGATGCTTAGCTTTTGAAAATGTATGGCCTAACTAGATGCTTTACAATAATTTGCAAGAAGGGTCTTCAAGTTTTTGAAGTAATAGCACAATTGAAAAAGCTTAATAATACATACATTAACACTATGATGTAACTAAGACTAAGATTAAACTAAAAGGTTTAAGTTTACATATCAATCTCTTAGTTGAGCAATAACATTGAGGACAAAGGATGAATATTTATTACCACAACCAAAATTTGATCACATGACATTACTTAAATTAAAGCTCTAATAACTTGAAGGCCAAAAGGTCTAGTATAACTGAGCAACCAAATAGGCATACATCCTCTAGGCTTTAATTGAAACTAGCTAGATTGATTTTATATAACCTATTTAAACCAAATTCAAGTAATTTAAATTGGTTCAAAGGCTTCAAGATCAATATTAGAATTTTCAATTAAAAAACCTCTAAAAGAGAGAGAGAGATTACATTAGTGAGCTAGATTTCTAGGGTAGGTTTTTTTTTTTTTTTTAGAGGGTGGGGGTGGGGGTGGTTTGGGGTAGGGTGGTGTGTGGTGTGGAAGGGTTTAATGTTGAGAAAGTCATCAACCCACTTAATAGGTACTTAAGTTAAAAAAAAAAAAACCAACAATGAAGAACTTTAGTCCAATGTGATTGGAGGGCTAAATTAACTTCATAAAAATATTGGGCTAAGCATAGTATCAACTTAGATTATACTCTTTGGGCTAATGATAGGGTTTAAGGAGTCAAGTATATACCTCAAGATGACGTAATTAGTGCAGTGGGTTTGGAATATAGATCATTGATACTAGCCCATTGACTTTCAAACTTTCATAGTAGATTCATGCACTTAGCAAATGATGGCTATAGGCTTTAGACTCATGATAAGCTTATAAGATAGCTCTTGAATTAGTAGGTTTCATCTCATTTCCCAATTACTGAGTCAATTTGATGGATATCATTGAGCTTAGTAGTGTATATATATTTAGCAATGCCCCTTTATTTACATCTAAAGACAATCAAGAGAGCAAATAAAACAATATTCTACTGTAGGAGCTTTGCTTTTAAAAATCAAACAATTGCTCAAGTGAAGAAGCTTAACCATTCAAGAACTGCAAGGTCATGGTCTTAGACTCCCTTTTTCTATCATCCATGTCATTTCTTATAATATATCCAATCGTAATAGATCGTCGTACATATATATTATGTTATGATACAATTGGTTCATTTAGTAATCAATCAAAACCATAATATAATATAATATATATACAAAGGCATCAAAATAGTTAAAATTATTCTAAAGAATTTCAAAAAAAAAAAATTAAATAAAATTATTTATACTTAAAGAAAATGACCAAATATGATGCTATAGTCTATACGTTAAAAATTTATCTATCCCTTTAAAAGTCTCATTACAATTATAGCAATTTATAAAATTACGTTATTCTCTCTTCCATCCCTTTATCTCCTAGCATGGTTGCATTGTCTTCTCTTTTAATATTTTCCTACATAAGACGCTATGAGGGTGTAAGTGAAACAACGTGCTTAGTAAGTGGTAGAAGACTCATGTTATGTCGTCCTGCAACAATCGGGGTTAATATTAATATGTATGTAATGCAAGCAATCATATGTCATCTACATGTGGTTATCTAGTCTAATGTGAGACTAAAGAAAATAACTCCACTTTAATTTGGGTTTCAAGGAGTTTCACACTTTCAAATTGATGAACAATTTCACACAAAACTTAGGTAGTGCAATGGGATGTACAAGTCCCACTTAAGGGCCTAGTTGAGTAAGCTCTATCCTCACTACAATTGCCTCTCTTATCACTTACTTTGGTTAGGGTATGAGAAAATGAAAATAAATAAACAAATAAATGCAAACGAACAAACATACATTCATATAATGCTTGTCCACATTATTAATTATTTTTAAGGTGACCAATCAATGATCAAACACTAAACAGATTATCAAGCAAAAAAATTCAAATTCTCATGGTAATCATTATGCATTCAAGGTCAACCACACACATCTCATACGATTTTTTTTAACTGCTTATAAGCATAACCAAATGTAGTAAAATCATCTCCGCGTATTTAAGAATACTCCTAAGAAACCTTCTTACTTGTATAGGTAAAAGTTATGAATATTGTGGTTAAAAAATTCTTCTTCTTCCATAACCCCACTCAAAGTGTTAAACATAATTATGTGTTTTTTTTTGTATATTCACTTTATTGTGCTCATATATATTCATTTGTATATTAATAATATTTTTGTATGTATATATACTTATATAATATATATTATTTATACATTTTCATATAGTTTTACTTAAGTGTATGTACATATAGATGTATGTTATAGCTAAAGGTAATTGGTAATGATAATGACATAAGACTAAAAATTTTATGTTATACTATTTATCAATATGACGTGCTTTCTAGGTATATATTATGCAACTAACATATGCTAGTATCACTTATAAAATTAGTTTTGGAAAACTTCTTTAGAGAGTGTACTTAATCGGTGAGTGTACTGGATTGTATGCAGTAATAAATTAATAAATATTCACTAGGTTGAATCTCTTGAAGAAGAAAGGATTATAGCTAAGTATTAGATTATTACTTATTACGTTAATCGAGGCTAACAAAAAATAGAGTTTTTGCAATTTAAAAAATAAGGCAAACTACACTAAATAATAAGAAAACACAAATCATAAAAGTGTAGATTTATTGTATCATACCTTCTAATTTCCAATGCAATCGATGTAATAAGACTAAATTGGGTAGTCTTTGGATAGATTTTGACTAGAGCTAAAAATGCGGGCCAAACAAGTCAACTCGAGCTGGCTTAACTCGCTCTACAGGCCAACGCAAGTTAGGTGGGCCGGCTCGCCAACCCACTAGTACAGTATTTTGGGCATCTGTGTTTTCTGATTTTCTCCTCTCCTCTCCTCTTGTCTACTTTTGACTTTCCTCTTCTCTAAAAAGATCATCGGTTTAAGGTTTACGTTTAACCTATGAAACCAGCCATCCAAGAGGAACCAAACCTACGGGCTACAACTCTCCATGTGCGCATCACATCAAAACTTAGAACTCAGAGTTCAGACTTGGTAAGCTACCATTGGGAGTAGGCATTAGATTGGAGTAGGAAACCAAAGTGGCAAGTGGGAGCATCAAATTGGAGTTGTGACTAGTCTGTGTGAAAGAAGAGGTGAAGACTCACAGTCACAGCCACGAGTCACGAGGGTAGACAGGTAGAGAGAGGATAGAGGAGGAGATTGGTAGTGGTAGACTGGAGTGGTGATGAGTGACTCAAACAAGGCTGAGGATAGGGGAAGAGGGTCTGATAAAGTGATAATCAACAAGTAAAAGAGGTCGAGGGTGAGGTTTTTTTTTTTGGTTTTATAAAGGAGGAACATGAATGAGGAAGAGTTTTCATTTTTGAAGGACTAAAGAAGTGACACTGACATGACAACTGACAATGACTCCATTTTGTTCTCTTCTGTCATCGTTGACTCATTTGATGATAATTGACGTGAATGTGTGAGTGTGAGCTGCTTATGCTTGTACTGTTGTTTAAGTTTGATCCGAGGTTGTGTGTGGCTAATTTAGTTGCCTATCTTGTCTATTTGTTTCTATTTTCAATTTTTTTTATTTTAGCAGGCTAAGCGGGCTAATTTTCCTTGCAACGAGTTGGCTCGCTTCGACCTGCAAGCCACGCAGGGCGGGCTAAATTTTTTTTTTTTTGCCCAACCTGCAATTTTTTTGTGGGTTGGGCAAGTTGGCTCACCGAGTTAGCCTTACATTCCTAGGCCTAATTTTGACTAAAAACACTAGAACTCACCCCTACCCAAGGGTGATGAAATTCTCTCTATAGTGAATTCCTCAATTAAGGTGGGTATCCTATAAGTATCGGTAAACACTTAACTGCTATCGATAATTACATGCTTTAATTAAAAATATGAATTAAGTATGGTTGAGTCGAATAAGCCACATTGCCAATCGCGTAAAGCATATGAGTTCACAAGATTTTTCTATTGAATTTGATGTCACTCGTGATTTGAAAACATCCTAGTCATTTTAACAAAACTAACCCTGATCAAGGCAATTGGAAAATCCCATTTACAAAAATCCAATATCAATCACAATTTTAGTAAACTTACAATAACAACTATGCTAAAACACCATTCAAATACATACACATTTACTAAAGATACATCATTCATGCATTATCTATCATCAACAATACCTCAAACCAACTAAAAACAACTTAGCCATGCATATTAACTTCACATAATCAAGAAAAAGCAATAATTTACTAAAAACATCGTAAAAGAGGATTTAAAAGTTACTAAATGTTTAAATAACAAAAACTAGTTGAGAAGCTTGAAATTCTTGCTCCAAATATATTCCCATGTCTTGAAATTATAAGATATTGCTAAAACAAACTTAACATAACACTCATATACAGTAAACCCTAAGAAAACTATAGAGAAGATGAGTTAAAATCCTACTATTGATGGTTGCATTATGTTATGCATTCTCTTTCTAATGATTTTTATATTAGTGTTCTCACGACCGATTAGTCAATAGACACACATCATGTTCTCTTTGGCCGCTTCATAATAAAATAGTGCGTTTTGGTAAAAAAAAAAAAAAAACCCTAGCTAGGGTTTAAGCTATTGATTAGTCAGTGGATGGTGGCAAGATTGGTAGGTGAGACTTTCCTTGGTGAGAATTTTCAATTTTGGCATCCTCACAAGAGATCAATCAATGGAGAGATTAATATCCCTTTAACACTTTAGGGCTTACTAACTGAATAGTAGGTTCTCTATCGTTCCATTGATAGAGTTAAAATCTTGACTCCTTTGTTTTGCTCCCTCTTAATTGATCAATAGTAGCTACCTCTTTTTTTAGCTAACTACTATTATAGTTGAGGAAGGGGGGAATTGAACCTAGCCTATCTTATTGGGAGACCAATATTCATGCCACTGGTACCCCCCTTACACCTCTTTAAAGTGTCCAAACTAAATATTTTTCATAACAAAATGTGATCTTGTTCATCATTTTAGAAAAAGTTTAGTTGGTTCATTTTATGCACAATTAATACTTTTCACCTAAAATTGATCAAAATTGATCCTAAAATTGTGCACAAGTAATGGAAATGTTCAAAGTTCATTTCATCCTTAAAATGATAGCACATATGAAGCGATTCTTCATTTATTTCCTTAAATTTATCAAATAACAAGAAAGCATAAATCATAAAAGTGTGGGTTTGGTGTATTTTATCCTTTTATTTCTAGTGCCATGGATGTATCAGGAGTAAATTAGGTAGTATTTGGATGGATTTTGGCCAAATTCACTAGAACTCACCCCTGATTAAGGGCATTGACATTCTCTCTATAGCAAATTTCCAAATTAAGGCATACATCTTATAGGACTTGGTAAACATTTAACTATTGTCAATAATAAAATGCTCTAATTAGAAATATGGATTAAGCATGGTTAAGTTGAATAATCCATATTTCCAGTCACATAAAGCATGTATGATGTCAATCACAATTTGAAAATATCCTAGTCCTTTGATTAAACCTAACCTGTCAAGGCAATTGGAAAATCTCGTTTACAAAAATCTAAGATCAATCACAATTTTAGTAAACTTATAAAAGCAACTCCAAAACACTAATCAAACATATACCCATTTAGCAAGTATACATCATTCATGCATTATCTATCATCAACAATATGTCAAACCCATTAAAAACAATTTGCCACGCATATTAAACATCACGAAAACAAGAACATGCAACAATTTCACTAAAAACATCTTCAATGAGAGTTTAATAGTCGTTAAATGTTGAAATAACAAAGACTACTTAAGAAGCTTGAAATTGTTTCCCAAAATGCATTTCCATACCTTGAAATTACAAGAAATTGCTAAAACAAACCTAACACTAATCTACTATACCTTAAGACAACTATAGAGAAAATGAGCTAAAACCCTACTACCAATGGTTGTGTTTTATTGTGCATTCTATTTCTATAGATTCTTATATCAATATCTTATCATCTAATCGGTAGTGAGCTTACCGATCGATTGGTACACACGTTATGTTCTCCTTGGTTGCTTCTTAATAAAATGGTGAGTTTTAGTTGAAAAACCTTAACCGAGGTTTAAGTTACCAATTGACCAATTGATGGAGGCGACCATTCAATAGGAGAGAGATTTACCTCAACAAGAATTTGCAATTTTGGTGTCCTCATGAGTGATTAGTCGATGGAAAGATCGGTAGCTCTTTGATGCTTTAGCACCTACTGATTGAATGGTAGGTTCTTAATCGTCTGGTCAATAGTGCTAAAACCTTAATTCCTTTGTTTTGCTCCCTCGTGATCAATTAGTGGGAATGGTAGCCCCCTTGCACTTACATAAAGCGTCCAAACTTAGTATTTTTCATCAGATTCCTTTGTTTTGCTCCTTCATGATCAATTAGTGGGAATGTTAGCCCTCTTGCACCTACATAAAGCGTCTAAACTCAGTATTTTTCATAATAAAATGTAAAATTTTTAATCATTTTAGCAATTTAAGTCCAGTTGTTCATTTTAAGCACAATTGTTACTTTTCTCCTAAAATTAATCAAAATTACTTCTAAATTGTGCACGAGTGTGACTTTTAAGTTAGGTAAAATTATGAAATTTTATATATTATTAATCATTTATGCTTGTCATTGTATATATTATATGTTTAAAAGTGTATCCCACTAGATATTGATACTATTTATTGGAGTGAGCAAGTACACAATGGATAGGTTATGAAGCTCTACCTGTATTCTATCCTGTAAGATCTAGATTCTTAAATTTTGAAACTAAAACCTACTTTGTAGCATCTTATAATCATTTTGAAACCTGTACTTTGTAAAAACTATAGAATATAGAGTACTTTATAAAACTTATAAATTTTGACTTTATTTCTATAAATTTTAAGTTTATTTGATAATAAAAATGTAATTTATCTATAATATTATAAGTTCTTTATATGCAAAACTTATAGAACTTATAGTAAAATCTGTGAAATTAAAAAAAAATTAAAATTTCTTATATTCATTATTTCAAGTTTATATGATCTTAGTAAATTAACAAATAGGAAATAACAAGGAGAAAAATAAAAAATATAAAGTTGGAGAGAAAAATGAGGAAGAATGAGAGAAAAACCGAAAAATACGAAGTGAAAGAGGTGACATTATATTTAACTATTTAGGGTTGTTAATTTATGGGATTGAGCTTTTTTTCCCCTCATTTTTATTAAAATATTTATTGGTCAAAAAATATAACAGGACCATTTATTATTAATTTATTAATATTATTTAATAGTTTTTTAAAGGATGCATATAGGGTACTTTAGAATCTGTACCTTATATATCTAAGACTAAAGGCTCTAGGATTGATATAGGGTGGGAAAACCTTATTCTTATCCTATCTTAGGCGAGTAGATTATAAGAAATCTATATCTGAAATCTATCTTGTGATTCATAATAGCTATTCAAAACATATCTAATCAAATAGTATATGAATACGCATCTTATATAATAAGGATTATTTGCTCACCCCTAATTATTTTACTTTTGATAATTAGGCATTGGTTAAAATTTCCTCCTTAGAAGATAAGCTATCATGACGGACTTAGTAAAATGATCGCACGTAGAAAAGTTATAAATACTATGATGATTTTTTTTTTTTGAAAATACAATCACTAAATAAATTCTAACCAACCCCCATTCCCTCTCTCTTACATATATCGACAAGTTAATCGTGACCTGCTTAATAGACATGGAATAGCATTCTCTAATGTTTGAAATTATAAAATTTAATCCTTTTAATTGAATATATATATATACATGCACATAATTGTATTAAACTTAGTGAATAATATTTTAAATATTATAGTATAAGCCTGTAAAGAGTAAAATTAGCAATAAGATGAAAAAAATCGTTCTATATAATAGCTATACAATAAATGGTGAAATTAGTATTTTGGTGATAATTAAATAAGGAGGAAAGGAAAGAATTGTGCTTACTATTAAGTGATGACCGCGAGAAGCTATTCAAGGCAGGTTTGGAATTTTTTCTGGGAATGAAGTTTTAGAAAGTTAGTAAATTTTATTATTTAGAAAGGATTCTATAGTTTAATTATTTAAAAATGATTATATGGTATAGTTATTTTTTTAATTGTTAATGGACTAGATTTATTGTAATTTTATATAATTCATGATTAAAAAAGAAACTATTAATAATTTTTATAAATGATTATCAATAATTCTCATAAAAGTTATTAATAACATTATCGAAAGCTATTAATAGCTTCTATTATAATTAAAATTTTTATTATAATAAAATTTATAATATAACTACTTTTAAATGATTATACTGTTCCGATGTGTAAGTATAAAGTTATCAAGTGCGAATTGCTGATTATAGGATCATATATATATGTATATATACTTTTTTCTTTTTCCACAAGCTGCAGGTTTATTATTGCCAATTCATGTAGAGGAGCTTTCCATGTTCACCGTCGGGGAGAGAGAAACTTGGACAAGTTAACAAAGAATCTGTCCGGTCCTAGTGTGTGTCTGATTCTTCAGAGCTGTGACTTAACAGAGACCAATTACGGCTCCTTCTGTGAAAAGAAAGTCACCTCCTGCATTGACTAGGCCCTCTTTTATGCCCAAAAAGACTGCCTTCCTATGTAATTTATATACCTGTGCTATCCATGGATTGTTGTCATTTAGTCTTATGCCTATATGCTTAGGTATTATATTTCCTGCTGTCCCTGAAATAGTTTTGGTATAGTTAGCTACTTTAATTTGTTCTCGATGGGAGAGGTATTTGCTTAACCCATTTGTCTTTCCTAAGCAACTTCTAGTTTTACTATTTTGCATATATTTCATGTAATATCTTTTTGGTAGAATTTCTTATCCTTTTTTATGATTACATTTTATTTTATGTCACATATATATATATATATGTATGTATGTATATATATAAAAAATTTATATCATCACAAGCTCATGAATTTATTACCCGTACAAAAATACTTATTATATTTCAATGTTCTATTATACATATTTTCTATTATTATTAGTAGGTTATAAGGAAGACTTTTACTAAAGATAGCAGCCTCTTATGTTGGAAAATATATACGCATATATATTGTATCCTATTATCATAAGTATCACTATTATTATTATTATTATAATATTTTATTTGTTATTATCTTAATTATTTTATTTATAATTTTGTTGGGGTTTATAATATGTGCATTTAAGCTCCTAAAACTATCTAATACTCCTTTCAACGATCCTCTCTAAATTGATTCTTTGCATGTCACCTCCATGTGCTCTTAGGTCACATGAAGCGTGAGATGTAAATTCTATGCACTTGACATCATCCTCTAGATATGTATATCTATACTATTAATATTCAACGATAAGAATGTAATGATGGTGTCAAAAATCAAAATCATGTAACTTAAATGATATTATATATATATATATATATATATATAAAATACACAGTGCAAGAAGTAAGTCATTATGTTGAAATCTTTTCAAGGTAAGCTATTCCCTATGTGAAATATTTTTGAAATGGTTCTGTCACTAAATCCTTCGTATTTTGCTTTCTACTGAGGAATCAAAACTGGTAGTAAATATCAAGGAATATGTTTATAATTATAGAGCATGTGATACTATTTTGTAAATTGATTTTTGTCTTTTATCAAAAAAATTGACTCTTGTCCTTTAGTGACATAGAATCTATTATCATTTTGTAGTATGTGCCTTTGCTCTTACATATGTGACCATTGATTTTAAAGCAAGCATGTTGAAACATCATGCTTATGTATATTTTATAATTATCAGTTTAAGCACATGCTTATAATTTGTATCTTACTATTTCAAAATTGTAAGTTAAAAGCCTAAAATAAAGAAATGAATGCAAGAATTTTCTAGTAGGACTAGGGATAAGTGGATAACTTCATTATATAGGATATCTATTTGTATCCCACTTGATTAGGTAGGCTTTGAGTGAGTATTAATGATTATAGGATAATTTCTAAATATATATTTTTCGAAACTTATTCTCATAGGTTGCCTAAAATTTTTTATTTTTTTTTTCTAATTGAGGTCTAAAACTTTTTTTTCCTTATTTCAGTTCTCAAAATTTATAAAAACATTTAAATGAGTTCTCTGTTAGTTTACCATTAGTTTTTCGGGTAGTAATGACATGTGATACTTTCTCATTAGTCCACATACTTTTATCAAATAAATAATATAATAAAATATAAAAAAATAAAGTAATAAACTAAATAAAAAATAATAAAAAATGCAATACTAAATTAACTTAATAATGCATATATGTGTATGTATATATATAATTTATTTTTTCAGTTAAATATATATAATTTAGTAAAAAAAAAAGTTCTAGCCGCCCTCTTGCCTTGGGGTGGTTGAAATGACTACTTTGATATAGTGGGTCATGCGATCCATTAATGGTCGCATAAAGAAAAAAAAAAAGAAAAGAAAAAAAGGCGAAAAATCCAATTAAGTTGAAATTGAGTCACTTTTTTTAGGGGGGGGGGGGGGGGAGGGGGGAGGGTTGAATCTACCCCCATCCCTAGTATGCCTAAGAGCTAAGTTTCACTTAGGCATCAAAGGAACCAACAACTACTGGAAAAATAACGTGGAGGTTTAATTAAATTCGTGAGCTAATTATAAGATATAATATACCTACAAACACGACACAACCTAAGACTGCTACTGGATATAATGCACGAGCAACAACACTTAAGGATACTCGCTACAATCCTTACTAAAGAGATTGATAAAAGTGAAGACAAACTTGAGAGCTAAGACTTAAGAGAAGATTGAGAAAGGAAGTTCCTGTATTCAATAATGTAATGATGATAATCTGGTGTACATGTGTAAGAAACTATTTATAGTAAGTTCCTAGGGTTACTAACCAAAAGAGAAAAATTATTTTAAGTACATTAGAAAAATAAATTTATAGTATAAAAAAAGGGTAAAAATGTAATGATATAAAAGGAATAATTCTAAGGGTACATGTAGTTGTCAGATGTCAAAGACAAGTGTCATCATGATATTGGGCCCATCCCTACCACAAAAAGACAAACAGTCCAAGTGTTCATTCGAGTTGATGTAAGTGGCTCTTTTATTGAATAGGTTAGATTGTCACTTGGTTGGCTTTAGAAGAGTCGATGGATGGTAGAACAAGTCAGTCTGAGTTGTTCGAGCTCTAAGGTTTATTTGACTAGAATTCCTAAGAGTGAATTAGTGGTGCTTCCTCGACACGGAGAGAGATGAGCATTTGATAGTAGCTTGGTGGATGATGGAAGTAGAACCTATGAAGGTAGGCAGCTTCATCTTCGATCAGTTGGCTCGGGTAATTGACCCAAAGGTCGGTTTCCTATCATCCCCTTGAAGGTATTGAGGATTTATCCTCAAATCTAGATACTTATCTATGAGGCCCTCTTCTAGAACATAGGAAGCTAGGTTGCTAATGTTGAAGGTTAGTAAAACTCTATAGTCATCTGGTAGGTTATGCTTGTAAGCTTTGTTAGTGATCTTTCATAGAACTTTAAAGGGTCCATTAGCTTAGGGCAATAGCTTATTTGTTATTTGGTTAGAAAACTTGTTTTTGCAGAGATGAATCCAAACCAAGTCTCCAAGGTTAAACTTCACAACTTTTCTTCCTTGGTTTACGACTTCTTCTTGCCTTACCATCGCTTTAGTTAGTTGTTTAGATACCTTCTAATGTAACTGCTCAATTTCTTTAACTCGATCAATAGCACTAGAGCTTTCCTCCTTTGAGGTCATGGCAAAGATCATGCTCACAAAAATGGTTGGATTATTGTCATAGACGACCTTGAATGAAGACTTACTGGTAAAACTATGTGTCAACTAGTTGTATGCAAATTCGATAATTGGTAAACATAAATCCCAATCAGTAAGATTCTTGCTGGTTATAGCTTAGAGAAGGGCTCTTAGGGTTTTGTTAACGACCTCGGTTTAGCCTTCTATTTATGGGTGGTAGGATGTGCTAAATATCAACTTCATTCCTAACCTCTTCCATAACGTCCTTTAAAAGAAGCTTAAGAATTTTGGGTCTTTATTTAAGTCGATGCTATAGGCCACTCCATGCAACCACATGATCTTTTGCACAAAATGGTTAGTAATATAAACCGCATCATCAATCTTGTGACATAAGATAAAGTAGGTAATCTTGCTGAACCTATCTACAACCACCATGATAGAGTCATGTCTTCGAGCTATCTAAGGTAACCTAATGACAAAATCCATGCTTAGGTTAGTCATGGTTGGTTAGGGTTGGGTAGCATTAGGTATTCCTTATAGGGTTCCCTCTTTCCCTTTGCCTTTTCTCAAATGGCACACCTCTCCAGCACCTTATGCATGTCTTTCATCAGACCAAGCTAGTAGAAATGTTCCTTTAATAGCTCATAAGTGACTTATGATCAATGTAGATCACAAACGCTCAAGGCAATAGATACTATTGCCTAATAGTGAGTACTTGAACTAAGGAATAGAATTCATTGTCATATGTTGAGTAATTTAAGGTAACACCATTGAGTTTTTCATTGAAATAATACACAACATGTCATCTCTCTTGCATCAATACTTCTTTGATCCCAACTCCTAAGGTGTCACATTCTAGCTCTAACATTTTGTTGAAGTTGGATAAGATCAGTATGGGGGCAATGGCTAGCTTATCCTTAATCTCATCAAAACTCTTTTGGGCTTTCTCTTTCCATCAGAACTTTACACCCTCTTAGTCAGCTCAGTTAAAGGGGCTACAATGGTATTAAAGTTTTAGATGAAACATTGCTTATGAAAACTTTTGACCTTAAAGGCATTCTTTAGGATTAGCTATTCAAGTATGGCTTAGACCTTCTCCTCATCAACTCTTACTCCTTCATTTCCTACCATAAATCCAAAAAATGCAACCTCATCTTGATAGAAACAACACTGCTTCAAATTTCCAAATAACTACTTAGCTTAGAGGGTAGATAAAACCTCTCATAGGTGCTCGATGTGAGTTCTTAGGTTAGGATTATATAACAATATATCATCAAAGTACACAATGACACATTTTCCAATCAATGCTCTCAATATGTGGTTCATCAATCTCATGAATTCACTCGATGTATAGGTCATTCCAAAGGGCATGACTAACCATTTATAGAGACCATGCTTTGTCTTAAGGGCTATCTTCTATTTGTCTGCTGATGTCATGAGTATCTAGTGATATTCATTCTTTAGGTCAATCTTTGAGAAGATATAATCACCATAGAGCTCATTCAGCATGTCATTCGACCTTAGAATAGGTCAATAAGATACTTGTATTTGATAGTGATCTTGTTAATAGTTTGATTTTCAATACACATACGCTACGATCCATTCTTCTTTAGGACAAGCTAAGCAGGTACTGTACAGGGGCTCATGCTCTCTTTGACATAGACTTGTTCCATCATCTTATCCACTTATCACTTCAACTCATCAACTTGTTCAAAATTCATCTGATAGGTGGGTTTATTAAGTAGCACCATACTAGGTTGTAGGTTAATGCAGTGCTCTATACCTCGGAAAGGAGGTAATCCTTTTGGTAACTCCTTAGGGAATAAGTCTCCAAACTCATCTAGTAAGTTGTTAATCTCCTTAGGTAAGTGCATTTGGTCTCTAATTTCCAATAGCCTATCTAATTAATAAGAACACAAGCATATCTAGCTCCAATGGTTGTATAAGTTCACCTCGTGATATAACAAGGGTCTTCTTTTAAGCTCAATTCAATTGAGCTTGGGTATCCTTTACTTGGCTTAGTGTCATGGGTTGTAGTATGACCTTTCTTCTATCCTTTTGAAAAGCTTATGTATTCTTATATCCATCATGTAGGACTCTTCGATTGAATAACCATGGGCATCTAAGGAGTATATGGGATACACTCTTAGGCAAGATGTCATATACAACCTTGTCTTAGTATCTATCTCCTATGGATATTGGCAACTGTACCTACTAGGTAACATGGAGAACTCCCCTCTCATCTAGCAAATGTAATTTGTATGGCCTCAAAAGTTTTAGGGTTGGTAACTTTAGTTATTTGATCATAAATGCAATAGTAAAATTGGTACAACTCCCCCTATTAATGATTGGTGCACATAACTATCGTTTGACCTTGCACACAGTATGACAAAGATTCTCTCTTTTCTCATCCGGGGTCTAGGGTGAGACATTGAAAGCTCTTTGTAGCATAATATTCAAGAACTGTCCCTACTTAGCATATACATCAACGTCATCATTTTTAAGAACAACCTCAATACACTTTACTCCTACTCCTTCTTCTTCTTCTTCTTCTACTACTACTTCTTATTCTTCTTCTTCTTCTTTATTAGCACTATCAACTTCTAGTACGAGTGTTATACTTTTTAAGATCATAGCTTGGTGGTTTAGACATTGAATAGCAACATGCCTAAAACTTAAGCACTCGAAGCATTTTATTTGGCTTGTTTTCTTACCAGAGCTCTATCTATCCTTCTTTTTAGGCTCAGGTGGGACAACAATAGTCTTCCCTTGCTAATCATGTTTCCTCTTATCATTAGTGTCTCAACCAACTAATCCTTTAGGTCGGTGACTCATAGGTTAGACAAGTGGTGTTGGTCTAGACATCGGAGCAGGCTCGGATGATTGCATCGCTATTGTTTGACCCTTTGTGCCATTCTAATTGCATCATTGAAGGTATCAAGATGTTGTAACTCGACCACACAAGCAATCTCATACTTTAATTTAGCAACAAAACGAGATACAGTTCAGTCTTCAAGCTCTTCTACCTTGCATTCAATCATTCATATTTGAAATTCCTTTACATAATCATCTACACACATATCTCATTACCTTAAAACCTATAACTTCTTGAAGGCTTCTTGCACATAGTAGTTTAGGACAAACCTCCTTCTCAAAATCCTCTTCATTTTGGCCCATGACTTGATCTCATGGTCTCTAGCTTGTCTTCGTGCATTTATTAAGTTCTTTCACCACGACACTATATACCTAGAAAACTCTAAGGCTATTAACCTTACTTTAATGGCCTCTTCATACCCATGACATCAAAAAATTTATCGACTTTATCTTCCCAATCTAAATAATCATTGGTATCTCTACTCCTAGAAAATGGAGGGATTTGTATTTTTGCATTCTCCAGTCCTTTAGGCGTTTGTGCACCATGCACCACATAATCAAAAGCTAAAAACTCAAGAGAAGGTTAAGAATGGAAGTTTTTGTATTTAATGATGTAGTGATGATAATTTGACATACATGTATAAGAGACTATTTATAGTAAGTCCTTAGGGTTACAAACCAAAAGAGGAAATTCTTTTAAGTACATGAGTAATGATGTAGTGATGATCTACCCTTTGTTAATATGCAACCACTTTTATGCTTATTGGGTCTCAAACTTCCTTTATCACATTAAGGTTAGCTAGCACATCTAATGCTTATGCGTGAATATTAGGAGCTCAAGTTCAACTAGTAGGACCGTTTATGAGCTAAAGGTGAGATTGAAGGGAATTTCTCCCATTACAATCTTGTGTGTAGTCCGGTACCCCCAAAAGATAAATGAGAGTTCATCATTTTCCTTTAGCATGGTCTATTCTTTTCTTGAGACTATTCAAGATTGACTTATTGAAAGCTTTCACCTAATCGTTAGATTGAGGGTGTGCAACTGATGTGTAGTGGATCCATACCCCTTTTTTTGAGCAAAAGTCTCTAAACTTGGCATTGTTGAATTGAGTCTCATTGTCTATAATCAAGGCATATAGGGTAATAAATCTATGGATGATGGAGTTCCATATGAAGTTCTCAATGCTCTTCTCTATGATCTTAGTTACAACCTTTGCCTTTGCCTATTTCATGAAGTAATCCACCATAACTATGATGTATTGCTTTTGACCAATTGCTTTAGGAAAGGGATCTAGGATATCAATCTTCCATTGGGAAAAATGCGAGGGACTCATGATGAGCAATTGTTACTCGGTAGCTATTCCATAAGTGCATTTTTTTTTGCACTGGATACACCTTTAGATCATTTCTTTTGCATCTTTTTTCATTATTGACTAGTAGTACCTAAGATGGAGAACTAGTTAAGGATAATCTTGAGAGAAAATTCTCCTTAGAAGTCTTTCCTTGTGGAATCTTGGTAATGTTTCAAGCAGGGAAATTTAATTTATACGTTTATGCGAACTTGAGTTACTTTGTAATCCCCTCATCCTTCACTGTGTATTCCCCCTTGACCTATTAGACAACAAGTTGAGAATTTGAAAAGATTTTCAACTTTTCCACAATGACCTTTGCCAACTTCATGCTTGCTATGAGTGCCTCATACTTGGCCTTGTTGTTGCTAGTGGGGAACCTAGATACTTGAGTGCGTAGTGCACCTCTATCTCATGTGGTGCTTGTAGCACTAGTCTAGCTCCACTTCTTCCCTAATTGGATGAGCCGTCGACATGGAGAGTTTACGCATGGGTTGCTTTTGTGCCTAATGTTTCTTCTTCCATTGTATACTCCACTAGGAAGTCAATTAGGAATTGTGCTTTAATTGCTTTGTGTGGTCGATATTAGATTCCACATGCACTAGGCTCAAGGGCATATTTCACCATCCTTCTCAAGACGTCCAACTTTTAACCATGTGGTTGTTGGTTCATTTCCCATATACAATGCCAAATGTTGTTACTAGATCCTTGTAGTGGTGTGCGTAACCCGTATAAGATAACAAACGTGAGTTAGGGGGTATTGAAGTTAGTTTCAGTGTGACCACTTCGACGCTCAAGTCAATGTGAGAGGAAGAGAGGATTAAGGTAATGGGAGAGCAATAAGGTGTTTAGAGAGTCAAAATGTAGATTTGTAACCCAGAGGCCTGATTTGGTATTTATAGAGAGGTGGATGGGCTAGATAAGGAAAGTAGTTAATCCATAACCTAGAGGCTTGAGATCTCCTCTTTAAGTCCAAGATTTGTGGAGAAGAATTAGGGGTGTTATAAGGTAGTTGACTTGCCTTATTTATTAGAGCTCTTCTCTCCTATAGCTTGTTCGAATTGTGAGCTGGGCTTGGCCAAGCTAACCTAGGCCTAGAGGCCTAAATTTTTGGTAACTTTTGAGTACAAGATGGAGTTTACATGTAAAATAGCCCATCAACAAGAGGTTACTAGGAATAGTTTGGTATCATTCATAGTTTTGGTAATTGCAATTCATTGTTTGGCAACTACGAAATTCCATTGAATAGTCATATCGTAAATCAAATACAACAATAGTTTTATGAGGAAGAAATAATTAAGATATTTTATCCTTATAAAATCAATCAAATGTATTATAATTATTTTATAGATTGGATATGGCTATTTTAATCGCTATCCTATAGAATGAACTAGATGTATTATTAATAGTTTACTTATATCAAGCAATAGAAATATATTGAAGAATATTTCCATATACCGTGTAAATTCATAAAGTTGAAACAAAATCAATAAACCTACCGTGTCAAAGTGGAACGTGCATGGAAAGAGTAAGACTTTAACATAACATATTTAATTGTTAAATGGTTTCATCATAAGTTAAATAACTATTATTTTAAGAAAAGATCACTAATCACTTGCTCAGATGAAAATGAAAGTGCATGTGCAACGACATGGTGTGTGGATTAAAATAAGAGAGCCAGGAAAGGGATACAAGACCTGGCAAAATTTGTCTGGTAATGGGCAACTATTTGAAAAATAAATAAAAAAAAAAGAAGAAGAAATACGTAGGAAAGAGATGACGTTAATGGAACCTCCATGGATTGTCCAATGAGGTAAGAGTAATTTGCAATAAGAAAAAGGAGTGGTTAGGCCAAAAGGGTTGGCTGTAACTTACAATTATAGCTCCACTTGCATATAATTACAAAGATAGGTACACAGTTGAAAGTGATATTGATATTGAAAACAAATATTGTGCTTTTCTTGAATGCCATGATCATTCCATCATCAATCATTATATTTGTTTTACAGATTCAGCCATGTGAAGTACACCAAGTTCCCTACATATTATATATATAATATATGAAAAAACTTGCTATTTAAATTTACCCATATTATAGTTTAGTTTAAATAGAGTTACAATTCAATAGAAAGTTTTTTTTTTTTTTAATGAATTGCAAGTATATCCTTTTACATCTATGTCATGTGTACTTGGATATTCTATATTTAAAATTGAGTATTTAGATCCCAAATCATTTCTTTAAAATATATATATATATATATATATATATATATAAACTTTAAAATGGTTCTTGATTTTGGTATTTTAATTTTTAGTTTTTTATTATTTTATTTAAAGTAACTTAATAAAATGAAATTTAAAAGCATATATATATATATATTTTAAACACTTGGAGTCTAAACATTTCATTTAAAAAATAGAGAGTCAAGCATGAACAGAAGATAAAAGGAGAATCAAGTATTAAATAACTTTAAACTCTTGTATTTATGAGTGTACGCATCATAGGTGCATTTTTTTTTTATAGATTATAACTTATCGGTTTTAATTAACTTCTTTTTAAGCATTATATATATATATTTATATTACTAATGAGGCGAATGAAAAAAAAAAAATAATGATAAGTACTCTTAAATACTTATTAATTTTACATAATAAAAACGGTACAAACACATGATAATAAAATCCATTAAAAAAATGCTGAAAACGATGTTTCAATCATTGATACTACAGAGGAAAAGAAAGACCTTATTTATCAAGTCATATGCCTGTTTTATGACCTTTACTTCTGGGATGCCCTTCCGAGCCACTAATTCAACAGATCTAAAGTAAAGTAGCAGGCGTAGAACTTTAAATTAATGTGAGATTTAGTAGTCCCTACACAAGAAGATAAACTGTACATCAATCACAATGGTCTTCCATTAGGTAACAATTATAGTGCTTATTAGAAGGTATATTAAATAAAATCACTTGTCTAATCGTTTACCTGCTATGAAATATGTCAGTTTATGTCTTTGAAAGGGTAATTATCAGTAAGTGTCTAAATCCTCTACAATTTAAATTAGAGAAGAAATTTTAAAAATTTCTCCCCTTGAATAAAAAGCTTAAAATTTATTATTGCTTTAAGATAGTTGTATACTGGGTATGATAGTTTTCTTTCAAAAAGCGGAAGAAAAAGTTAATTATTTAGTAGCATGAAGGATAATTTTAATTATATAAAATAAGGAAGAAAGAAAGAAAAAAGATAAAAATAAGACCAAAGAGGGCTCTTGCCCTTTAATATTATAAATATATAAGGGGAATTTCAAATGTATATAAACAAATTCAATCACTTTGTAACAAGTATAGTAATTTAAAAATCATGCATTATTAGTTTAGTTACCTTTTATAGTGGAATCTACACACAATGATTTCAGGGTTACTTGGTAGTATAAGTAACTTTGAAACTACTAAGATCTCTTTTGATGATATATCTATAAAACCGGACACATCAAACGAGAGTTTAAGTTACTAGTTGTTGCAGGCCATTCTTGGATGACATGATACTCCAAAAGGCCAAATAAAATTGATAAAAATCCCCCATTGGACAACCTCTCTTCAACAGAAAAATGCAACCCATTGAAAATAGTGTTATGTCACTCATGTGCATCATCATCATCCTATGTCTCTTATTAGAACGAATCCCAACTACTTCTCTATGGGCAGTCACCACTTGGATTTGCTTTCCATGGTTTGGCGTGGAGCGACCATAACTCACCTTGATTTAAGCTTGAGTCATTTACTCATTTTAAGTTCTAAAAGTTACTCAAACCCACACCAAAGGCCGCAGAGGGGTATGGGTACCACCCCAAAAGTTACATGCACATAGTGAAAGAGAACATTTCACCACCTTTAGGGGCCAGTTTGGGTGGTTGCTCAGTTCATGGACCTCATGGATTTCACTAAGCTCGGAGAGGGACACTTATTTCATTTTACTTGGAAATAAGTAAGAAAACTATCGATGTGATTAATGTATAAGGAGAGGGGGAAAGAAATGTTTTCTTCTTTAAGATAGGCTTGAATGATTGGATAACCATTCTGCCAACTTGAATCTAAAGCACCCATGTCACGCCATGTTGTAGCCTATTTCCCCGAGCTATGCAACTCGAATCTCATGTCTATTTCCTTAGGACTTCTTCCTCTTTCGCTCTAGGCCCACAAAACTTGGAATGAATTGTTTCAATGAAATTAGACTTCTTATTTATTTTCTTCCCAAATAATTCTTCATCCAATTCCAGGATTCCTTAAGCCTCAACGGATTTATTACTTTCTTCTAACATCATGTGTTTCATGTAACTCCCTCGGTTCTTAATTCAAAGGCAATAACCATAAACTAGAATATTGAATTAGGTAACCATTTAGCAACTGTCACTGGCTAGTTAACAAATTGAAAGTATGGTTATTAATAAAAATCACTAGCAAACATATTATTGTATAATTCACTCTCTTTAACTTTTGATAAATTTAATTAGCCTAATGTATCTTGTATCACTAAAAAAACAAATTCCTTTTCTTGGTCTACTAAAATTATGAAACTTGATATTCAAGAGCTAAAGCATTGTACCATGGCCATGGATTTACAAGACATTTTAATTTTGATCAAATGGCTAGTAACATCTATTCACAAACTAAGATAGAGATGAATCCCATTTTGACTAGTTACCACCTTTTTTTCTACACTTTGGGCTATACCTAATAATTGTTACATCATAACTACTTTGTCCGGTATTACACTGTAGCCCTAACCATATAAGATTGTCTCAAATCTAGAGATTACATAAGCTTATTTACAAAAAAGGAGAAATCGATGATGCTATCCATGTGATATCCTCTTTGAGTAGTTGCTGTTACACGTATTCTGAACTCCAAGCACCCTCATATATGACTCAATGATCTTATCCTTTGTCTATTGAGAATGCTTAGATCAGTTTAGACTTATGAGGATATGGGTCCAAACCTAAACCCCACCTTGTATAGGTGGACCCATTATGGCATAAGGGGAGCACCAAGACTTGGCTAGTCCCTAAGGAAACGCTAAATAAATATAACTTGCTTTTGCAATTCTAAAAATAAAATATAAAAAAAATGAAATAAGTCTACCTTTTTTTTTAGCCAATTACTGTTACAATTAGAGAAAAGGAAAATCAAACCTAGTCCATCTCGTTAGGTATGTCGACTTTTTTTTTTTTTTAAAAAAAAAAAAGCTGACAAGATAAATCAAGCTTTACTCATCACCACCAGCATTCTTTCTAGTATCACATGGCATACATGAATACAAACACAAACATGAACACACATAAATACATACACATACCCCCACCACTCCCTCCCAATGCACACACACACACACCTTTATTTTTGCACAAATACACATACATACACAAGCTATGGTATAAGAATTGTGAATATTTTCCTTTCTCTCTCTTAGAAAATATCTTATTGGTTAATATTTTTCATACATTGATAAATTTTATAGGTTGTTTATAGCATTGATATGTAATAGACATTAGTATCTATTCTATTAAAGCTTCTTGTATTGTCTTTAGAGAATCTTAAGCTATTAATAGGGTGACTAGAGAGGAAACAACTGCAAAAGTCGGGAATTAACAAGTGGCACAAAAGCTGATTATTATCATGAAACATTGATTTCACTTCCAATACTATATAATACATGTAAGCTTATGGAGCTATGTATAAAACATAATCATAGATAAATTTGTGTTGTAGATGGTGTTACCATCTCTCTTTTTGATGCCCCTTTGTATTGTTACATACAAGTGGTTATCATACCTACTTCTCATATATTTTCTTTGATTCTCTAATTTGCTCCATGTCACACATGTTTTTTGAACATTAACATTCAAGAACAACTAGAGTAATGTCGATGTTCAAAAAAGTGGCTAACATAAAGTGAATTAGGTAGTGGAAAAATTTTATGAAAAATGGGGATGACGAATATTTACATATAATTAATACAAGGAATGCTATAAAAAAAGGTGGCAACACAATTTACAATACCTATTCAAATGTGAATATTTTTCAAATATTGGATCATATCTTCGTTTGTTCTATTTTACAATACCACTATTGAAATCAAGTTGCATCAAAGTAGTCATCTTATTTGTTTTTCCTTAATTCTTGACTTTTCAATCAACTTGACTCCAATAAGATGTTTTAATAACAGAGGATTTCTAGGAAAATGAAACTTTAATGGAGATTACAATGTCAGTTATAAGGCTATTTATAAATTTTATAGCATGTGAAAAATATTAACATTAACAATATCACAACTACTTCTATATTTTTTTTTTGCGTTACTTTATTTTCATTTAATATAAGGGTTATCATGCTACCTTATTTACTTCTTGCATTATATTTTCTTGCCATGATAGCAATGTCCTCATGTACACATATGTCACTAAATAAATGAGCAAAATTTGTATTATTGCACATAAATGACTCAATATAGAAAGTACATGTGCAATTGTAATTAATTGATGGACTAGTCTTTTTGGTCCAAGCAAAATTACAAAGTACCAATATAATTTAAGCTAGATCCAAAATGGAAGAAAAAAGAAAAGAATAAGATTCCAATTTCACCTAGTCTGTAAGTCACACGTGACGTGCAACTGATTAAATCACTAAATCTAAAGAATCGGCTTGAAACTACAAGACCATGGGCTAGGTCAGGTTCGCTCGCTTTAGTGACCCACGACCCAGCGGTTGCAGTCAGGCTGGGTGGGGCCCATGCATGGGTCTGTCTATCTACAAGACCCATTAATTGCCGTTGTCGGTGTTGTCAATTGAAAGTGTGGGAGTAAATATACTAAGGATGCATCGGGCGTAAATACTCCAGGTGTTTACGGGGCTACGCTAAAAGCAACATTCATCATAACGCATGGCCACCGCGGTCCATCCTCCACGACCCAAATGATTATAAGCATCTTGGAATTTCTTTTTCTCGTTAGTTGTCCATTTGAGACCATGTAAGCCTCCTAGATACGATCAAGAATAGATCGGTTTTTTTTTTTTTTTTTGGCAGTCAAGATAATATTAGATTACTTAATTACACAAGATAACGTAACTTATCATCGCTATTATCGCCAAGATTTGCTACTACCACACAATATCATAGAAGCAACCCTCAAAAGCAAAGTACCTAGAATATGATGAACATGTCAACGTCGTTGGGGCTGTTGATTTGTCACGCCACATTAGGTTGTGGTCAAAGAAAACAATGGACGGAGCAAGCCTATATCACATCTTGGACAATTACGCTTGTGACATGGACTTCTTTTGGCAACTCAATAATATCCATCTTTCTTTTATTGCTTCAATAACAAGGCAGAGCGTGTACGCGCGCATGTCAAATGGTCCTCCCGACCTTGAAACTGGGAGAAGGATGTGCGGATATCAAATAAAACCGTGCATAAGCCGACCCCACAATTCAATTGAACTAAAACAATTCACACATCGTTATCAAAGAAACCCAGAGCTCAGCTAACATTCACATGAACAGACGAACATTACTCCAGGCAATCGGAACTGCCCTGCACTGCAAATAACCTAAACAATATCCAATCTACCATTGATCTTCATCGATCTCTCAGCATAAGATAGTCACGTGCGAGATTTGATGTCCAGATGCAGAAGCAGTCCCTAGTCATTGAAGAAGTGCATAAAGTTGGGATAAAAAAAGATTTGTATCATGGATCTTTGGAATCTACAGTGCATTGGTGATAGACACATGACCGTGGATGCTGGGCTCATTAATGCAGCACTTAACAGACAGCAGAGCGTTATTCTAGCTCTCACCGAACCAAAGAGTGATGCATACGACAACGGGCCTCGAGAGTGAGAACTAGTCGTTCAGAATCATGATAACCAGCGCTTAAAGGTCTTGACCTACAATATAAGCTCTGCTCCTTAGACAAGGTTCCTCACATCCACATATCATGCTAGTTCCAATTCTACTACAATTTACACAACAGTCCTTTAGAACCTAATTTTGATACCATCAGATTCCTAGAGGGTGCTCAATTCCTTATTCATTAAATACACATCGTCCAGGCACTAATTGACAGCAGAGACAGATACCTTAGAAAGGTATCTCAACTCCTCAATAAAAAGCCCGCTTGCAACACTATTTCATAGGAGACAGCAAGGCAGGATAGCCCAAGACTTCAGGGGAGCAAACATCAGGAACAGCAACATCCAACCATATAAGCCTTATATCAGGCCACAATGGCTACTGTGCTACACTTACTGCTTGAAAATGTTCAGATTAATGCCTTCTTTTACCACCATGGTCGCTAGGCTAATGATAGGTGTCCAAAATTCCACATTTGTAAAGTCACATATTTGAACCTCCGTGCAACTTTTGCACATGAATGGGTCACTGGTGTCAATAAACCTGGGCATCAAGTACTCAGCAGTGCTGTAGTGACAGAACTACTACAAGATCACATACACACACATGGAGACGCTTTCCATTAAGCAGAAAGTTCCGCTTTTGAGTAATTTTACCCAACAAATTGAGCATAAATAATTAATAGCTAGTCAGAGAAAAATAGATGTCTTAAACAACGCATAATACAACTTTTCAGATGTCGAATGCATGTTGCATATCTCATTTCAAGAAGAATAGGATCCGTTATCTTTATCCCTGCTATAGCAATTGGTCACTTTTGTTCTAGAAATATTAATGCCAATACCTATTGAACAACCAATAAACAACTCGATATAGATAAAATTGTTAATTTACCTAGCCAAAGAATATCATGCAGGATTCAATGTCCTTTGATAAACTAAACTTTCAATTACCTAGACGGGGATTGATCATCCGCAGAATCAGTATCAGAATTTACCCACTGTGTAAGTGCTAATGATTATCCACCCCTTTCACGATGATATTTTTAAGTTGAACCATCTACAACTCAGTATTAAAGTATGTATTTATTTATCCCAAAAAAGTTTGAAGAGTCAAATCACATAAAACCAACCATGTGGAGCACAATGACAAACAGACTGATGGTCTTAAACTGCTTTTGGCGATCTTAGCAATGGTAGTGTTTCTCCCAAAGCTATTATCCTATGTCTACATCAATCTATATTACAAACAACTGAATGCAATAAATAATTCTTGCAGCTTATGTATAGCTGCACATGTTGCAAGTACTGGAGCGGCTGACAAGGGGGAGATGAACATGCAATGTCAGCATCTCTAATATTTGTGAAAGAGGTAAATGAACTTTCTTGTGTGGATACATACTTTCACAGGTAAGCAAGAGGAAAAGGAAAAAAAGGTCATTGGCAGTTCTTTTTAGATTAAAAGTAACAGGCACAACAATAGGAATGGGAGATACATGATTCAAGATACATAAGTAAGGTTGAAAAAAGTAACAGGTCCAACATGGACATACATACTAGATTTGAAATGGCAAGGATCCTTTCAAGATGGAAGGGATAAAATAATTCACCTGCTTAGTCAGGTGCAAGAAACTAAACTACAGGGTTAGATAGAAAGGTAAGCTTTTTGTCAGTTTATTGTAGACATACACATAGTATGTGCACTGACAGAGATCAACAAGATCAACCATGTATGTACATTGTTTAAAGCACATCCTAACTCTACCACAAATGTAGTTAGCCAAAAAGAAACCCCTAATATCAAGTTTTGATGAGAAGAACTATACTGATTGACAAAGAGAATAGGTTTTAGAAACCACTAGAATCTTCTTTCATCTTGCCCTTTATATAAAGAAACTCACAATGTTTACTTGTCTTTGGGGAATAACTTAGAGTGAGTATTGGAAAATAAGGCCCTTGGTATTTTTCTTCCCCCTTCCAAGGAGGCAAATTCAACAAGAAGATTTGTCCCTCTATTTTCCCAGGCTATAACCTCTTAGTTAAGCCAGTAATCAGAAAAATGAGGGAAGCATGTCAAGTGCTCTGCAGAGCAATCCTGCTTTGTATTTCCGTGGATGAAAAAATCACACTAATGAATGAACCTCCAAGAGAAAAATCTCCAGGGACCATAGGAAATCCATACAAATCCATCCACAAATGAATGAGTCCGTTACCCAAAAAATAAAACAAATGAATGAGTCCAAAAGACATTCATAATCACAACTTAAGGGAGAAAAAGATTGATTACATCACATTATTTTGAAGCTCTAAGAAATCACAGATGTTTCTCCAAGACTTTTTTCATGGACAATACTCAGTACACTTCTGCATACATAAAGGGGACACGTATCATGAAAAATTATGTAAAGACATTTTATGTGATATCAACCATTGGTGAAAAGCAAGGTTCAACTATTTTCCCGTATTAATAACTCCATAGCCTATACAGTTCTGCAATTACAAACCTCTTTTTGGTTAGATAACGATATCTCTTAAACCTGGCACTCATGGGCTAATCTGCCATCAATATTTTCTGTACTATTGAGAAGTCACATAGAGACCTTTTTTTTTCTTGTTTTTTTTTTTTTTGGTGGGGGAGGTGGGGGGTGGTTAAAGAGTCAGACATAACTGCTCAAAAACCTGGCTTTGAAACTATTAAGTGGATTCATTCAGATACATTTGGCAAGAGATAGAAGTGCCTTAGCTTTGTGAGTCAACAAGGATTAATTCTATCCTATTTGCATTAGAAAATTAGATAATGGGTAGATATCTTCCATAATTGAGAAATGAAATGTCAAATTACCAAAAGCAGATTCGCATGTTTGACTTGTTCATAGTTTTGATGTGGAAGTTAGTTACCACAAAATTTTCAAAGTGCATGTAGTATTCATGCAAGTTGATGAATGAATGGAGTGTAAGTGAGAGATGCATGGCGGAATTTCTATGTAGGCTTAGAGTCGGTTGGTTTGCTATACTCCTATCTTGTAACCTGAAGAGAAAAACTGCAAGGTGCCGGTGAGCAATTCCAAATGAAAAATCAAGCTCAAAACTTAGCCAGAAGAAAAGCTATTACTGAAAAAGAACAATGCCCGCAGAGTAGTTTCATACTCATCCATTTGCATTATCACAATCACATTTATGCAGCATTCATCAACTTCAACCGTAAAAAAACAACAATAAAGTAAACAACTGGTTTTAATCGATGGAGTTACTAACCGATCATAAACTATCAAGTCACAATTGTATCGGCAAAAAATTATATTAAATACCATTTTGCAACAAGAAATTCAGAAAGTGCCATTGCATCAACTACAATTTCCAATACATCTCCAAAACTGCACTCAGCATCTAATAGTTACGATATTGATATTCTATAAAACCTATATTCATTCATACTAATCAATCTTTCTTACCTTCCTCGTCTACTAACAATTGCTATTATTGCCATCATCATTACCATGACCATCCCTTGGATCATCGGAAATAACAATTCCTTTCTGAGTTCCTCCTCTGTTACGGGTCCTTGATGGCAAGATATTGTCCAAATTAACCTCTCCAAGCGGATTCTCCAATTCACTGTCATCATCATCACCATCCAACAAAAACTCATCACTATCATCACTATCTTCACTGTCATCATCATCATCCACATCTTCATTATCATCGCTGTCTTCATCACTATCATCATCATCTTCCTCCACAATCATCTTTCCTTTCCCCTTATCATTTGTCATTATTCCTTTTCCCTTCAAATCAATCTCCTCCACCTTCTTCTTCTTCTTTTTCGCTTCTTCAGCCTCATAATCAGTATCACTCTCGTCGTCATCCTCCTCCGCGCCGTCATCACCAACCACATTCTCCTCAAACTTCATTGAACTTTCCAGAATCTCCTGCTTTTCATCGACTTTCTCCCTTACATCTTCTGATTTCTTCATTACTTTCACCGAAGACTCCTCTTTCACTTCGGAGACAGTGAGATCACACTTCCTCTTTGCCGGCAATGTAGATTGGTCATGATTCTCGGTGTTTGCCATGAAATCTCTCTCTTTCTAATTCCGTGTATGCGCTTGGTGTGGAGTGGGAAATTAGTGATGTAGAGTTAGGGTTTGAGTTTTATACGGCAGAAAATAGACGAAACGCCACCATAAATTACATACGAATTCGGATTAGAAGTGGTAAGTGTCACGAGATTACGTTTATGGTGTTAGCTCAGGAATAAGGGTTAAAGGAAGAGCTAGGGTTAAGGGTTTTGCCAGATCGAGGCATTTAGTTTCAGGCTCTGTTACCGACGCCTCCGTGGCGGTGTGACCGTCAGTGGTTTTTCGATTTTGTTTCGCTGCGCTTTGTTGCAAGAAAGTAGAGGTGTCCATCAGGCCACGCTCGAGACGGCCCTCTTTATTTTGAACCGGGCCCATCATGCCACCTTATCCGGCCCACGTGTGCTCCAACTGGCTCATCTGGGCTTTGTGCTTACAGCTGACGGATCCATTCTCGGTTTCGTACGAAATAAAAAGATTGCTCCAAAAAAAAGGAAAATGCAAATGATTAAAAGTAAAAATAGTGTATTTCAACACCCTTAAATTTTTATAAAATTAACAAATAGCCCCTAAATTTTATTCTCGATGCAGATAAACCCCAAGCTTATTATAGTATATTTTAAAATCCCCTAAATATTGACCTCAGTGCGTCTTTTTAGTTGGAAAAAACACAAGTATAAGAGTTTAGGAATTTTTTTTACCTTAAAGTTTAGGGGTTGTTAAACTAAACTTTGTAAGTTTGGAATGTATATATACCAAGATTAAAGTTTAAAAAGTTTTTTTTTTTTTTTTAGTTTTCCAAAAAGAAAAAAAAATATAATATACTTTAATATTTTCTAAATTTTCATGTTAGTGTATTTTTTTAACTGAAAAAAAAAAATCATTGTCAATATATAAAAAGTTTAGGGTTGTTAAAGTAAACTGTGTAAGTTCGGAATGTATAGATATCAAGATTACATTTTAGAAAAGTTATTTATATTTTTGCAAAGGAAAAAAAAAAGGTATAGAGCAGTTATTATTATTTTACATCACATAGACGAATGCAAAATCCTTTCGGCTTTTTTATGGTATATTATTTTCTTTGTATAAGCATATGAATATATACAACCTTTTCAAGTAATCCCACATCTATAAAAAAGACTGCAAAAGATATTTCAAATAATACATATACATATTGTATATATAAATAAAATAAAGAATCTCTCTTCATCTTCTAAATGTTTTTTTTTTTTAATTTTTTTTTATGTATAGTCTGGCTAGTATCTACGTAAGCCATCTTTTATTTTAACTTATGAATAAAATTATATTTTTAAAAGAGAAATAATCATTATTGAAATAGTAAAGAAGAACCCATGTTTTTTCCAAATATATATATATATATATATATATATATATATCTATATATATTTAAAACTTAGTTTTACTTTGATATAGAATAAAAATATAATAAAAGTGTTCTCTCTCATTATTTATTACATTATAAAGTTCTAATTCGTCCTATTTTGTACTTAAAAAAAAAAAAATGCTAGCCCGTAAGCAGAAAAAATTACTGCATTTGTAAAAAGTCTTATGCGAATATATAAAAAATTGTTTAATGAATATCTGAAAGAACAGAAAATTGTCAACGTTATAAAAATTAAAAGTAAAATTTTCTCAAAAAATAATTATGAATAGTAAAAAAGAATTTTGGCCAACTATTTAATTATGACAGTTGTTTAATTTTGTATCACATTATTATTTGAGTGTTGTTCTAGGAATTTTTTTTTTTTTATAGGGAAAGAATTTTGTGGTTGTTTCAAGTGTTTTTGTATACTTTGCTAAATTAGACTCAAGCATTTGATATGAAAATAAAAATTGTGTTATGCAAATATTTATTGGTGCTTAGAAATTATCCAAATTAAATATTGATGCTTGAGCTAATCATTGGCAACTATGTGGCCCTAAACCCCTTTGCTCTCATATTTTGAATGGTCGGTAGGTTTTAAGGTGTCTACACCAAAAAATAGAGTGCAAGATCAATGATGTCCTACTTTAAAATTTATACTTTCTACAATACAAATTTACAAGTTTTAGGCTATGAAGAACCTTGTATTTTCTAAGTGTGTGCAAGATATTGGACTTATTTAGATTATTTGTTTCTTATTTGTATCTGAAATATATTTGATTTATGTCTGTTTGAAAATTAGCATTTGAATAAACTATCTGATCTATATCTGATTCACTTATATTTTAAAGCAATATTTAGATATTTAGTTTTTCTAATAAATGTATATGTGTAATTGTATTTTTATCTTCTTCTTCTTCTTCTTTTTTTTTTTTTATTTGAGTTCCATCTAATTCTAGCCAAATACTCATATTCGAGTAAGCATAAAACAGACACCAAATGTGCAAAAATAAAATGAATCAAACAAGCCCATTATGTACTTATAAATTGTTGCAACTGAGATCGCTTCGATCTCATGAATTACGTTGTAGAAATGAGCATTGTGTTGTTGCATGCTCAAGAGACTACAACTATCATGATATGATCACTTTGACCATTTGTGGATGAGGTCACTTTAAGCTCGACTTTGCTAAAAAGGCATTGAAGTTGCCAAGCTTGTTGTAGAGTTGCTTCAATTCATCACAATTGAGATCGCTTTGATCTCATGAATAATGTTACAGAAATGGGCATTATGTCCATCGTGTGCTTAGGAGTGAATGCTTCTACTAAATGATAGCAACTACTATGATATCATCTCTTTGACCATTCATAAATGAGGTTGCTTCAACCTCAACTCTGTGGAAAGGCATTACGGCTACTAAGCTTGCTATGGAGTCGCTTTGATCTCATAAATAAGTTGTAAGAATGGGCATTTGCACTTGCCTCATGCTTAGGAGTGGATGCTTTTACTGAGTGATAGTAGCTGCCATGATATGATCACTTTGACCATTTGTGGATAAGGTTGCTTTGACCTCAATCCTATGGAAAGGCATTATGGCTATCAAGTTGCTTTGACTCATCACTACGAAGATTGCTTCAATCCCATAGATGAACACCATACAACTTATTAGCTATACATGTGTTCTCATGGATCATGGTGGCAATATTAGCTACACCTAGGTCACATGGCAAGGTTAGCTACACCAATTTTCTTTCACAAAGATTATCAGAAAAAGATGCTAGATGGTAATGTTAGTTACACCTAAACATCATGGGCCTATGGTAACATTGTTAGCTACTATGTCTTTAGTTTCCATCACCTAGATGTCTTGTACCCTCTTTGAAATATCCATTTCAAATTTAGGTAATCCTTGGTAACATGACTCCTAATTCTATGATATTGGTAATATTTGGGATTATTCCTCTCTTGTGCTATGTGTTCTCTTCTAACCCTTAGTAGTTTGATATTTCCATCTTTAATCCATCTATTGGGGATAGCATAGACTTTGTTCATTGGACATGGGAATGATGAAGCATTCTCAGAAGCTTTCTTCCTAGTTCTCTTCTCATCTCTAAATCCTCTTCAATGTGCAGTATTCATAGAAGGCCCTTGCTTCCTTCTAAGGTCACCCCTTTGTTCAGAGATTGAATTGTTTGTCTTTCTGGCATTTTTAGCTAATGTTGTAAAGAACTTTAATGCCAAGTTCTCAAGATGCGCAACATGTCATGTGAACATCTCTTGAATACAAATCTTGACAAGCTCTTTTTCATCACATATATCATGGATATGTAAAGAATGTTCCTTAAAGTGCTCAATGTAATCCATGAGGTCCTCTTTTAGACATTGCTTGATGCACACAATGTTAGTATTAGTTACTTGCTATTGAGTCTAAATTTTTTTTTAAGAAATATCTTGCACATTGTTCCTCACAAATCTACTAATCATAGGAGTAGGTTAACATACCAAGTGTATGCCTTCTTAGTCAGCAACTTCAAAAACTCCTTCAATTTGAGGTCATCGTCAAGGTTATAGACATAAAGTGTTCCCATAAATTTGAGTAGATGCTCTTTAGCACTCCCTTGCTTTCCATTAAATTTAATAAAATGAAGATTAGTGTAGTCCTTCGGATAAAACTTATCCATGACCCTTTGAGGATATGAGAACTTCAGATTGAGCATGCTAATAGAAGGTGTATGTATCGGCTTAAAATATTTCTCTAAATCTTCCTTTGTCACATAGGATGAAATAGTTGGTGTAGAATTGGTTCTTGCTTGGAGCACGGTATAATGTTGTGAGGTGTAACCATGCTAGTCATAAGGGGCTACATGTTACACTTAGAAGAAGAAGACCCTCCTAGGTGGGTCCTTGCCTCCTCCATTGTAGCAAGCACAGGGTCCTTTCAATTTTAGGGCAGTAATGGCTGTATTCTCTCCTCCTCATATCCCCCTTCACCTTCTATAAAAGACTTGGTTCATTAACTCATGCTAAGCACTTCATAATGTGTTATGCTGAGCACCTTCTAGGATAATAACAATAGTAGGCATTGATCCAAAGGCTTGCATTCTTAGCATGGTTTGGGTGATCCTTGGTAGTGCACCCACAGATGCAACAATAGCAACTACAATGTCTGGTAGGAACTACATAAAAGTGTTGAGAAATTGATTGAGAATAGTGACCATAGGTGCACTGACTTACTCTATCACTGGAATTTGCTTAGTGACATTGAGATTGGTTTCCTGAGCATGAGTGTTCTTTTTTTGTCCATTTCTCTTGTTAACAAAATGCCATTCTCAGTCAAGTATTCTTCTACCTAACGGAGTTGCCAATTAATGTATGGTAGGGTTGCTGTAGTAGACTGATCACATGTAGTAAGCATGTCGATTGGTTTAAGAGAAGCTTTGAGTTAATGACATGTGGAGGATGTTGTATGAAGAGGTATGGGAGGAAGAATAGGCAAACTCTGTATCTCAAATGTGCAAATGTGATAGTGAATCAAACTTAGTATTCTTGATCATTCTTTGATCATTCCTAGAGATTTGCTGGTTTAATCTTCATTAAGCTATTTCAGCAAAGCTTTGGTGTTTGTTTCAAGCTTGCCAATACTCAAAATGAATAAGATGAGAGGAGGAGCCTTTTATTTGTATAGTTTGGAGGCTTGACCATCATATGATTTCAAGATGGATGACTCAAATCAAGTATTACAAGTGACTGTTGGATTACTCCTAAGGATCTAACGGCTATCATTAAACCCTTCTTTTCTCTTTATTCCTCACAGACTTAGATTTGGGCCCCTAAGAAATAAAAGAAGCCTATCTGTATTATAAATAAGCTAAGCCTTCTCAAAGTCTATTAAAGCCAAACAAAGCTCACCTAAGCTCGAGAAAGCCCTTTTTTGAGTTTGCTTTTCACGTGCGAGGTAATTGAGTATAGCTGAGAGTGGAAATTCCAGTTCAGCAATCCCTGCTTCGAGCATATTAAACTAGATCTCTTAAAGACATCCCTGATTGGGCCTAGTGTCTTGAACTTTATCCCTAACCTAATAAATTGATCCATAATATTAAATTGGGTTTTTACTGAAATAATCCTTTGCATATAATTATTAATATTGTCCATAGAATCCAACTAAAATTGATTCATATTAATGAAAGAAAAGAACCTAAGATTCTTTATACTCTCTTTCTTGATTTATTCCTTCATTCATGCTTTTTTTTTTTAAGTTATATATTGAATGTCATGTGCCAATTCATGCTAACACGAGTCTTTTATTATTATTTTTTTCCATTGATGTCTTTGCCTACGCAGTCATATTGACCAAAACATATCAAAATCCTTTTTTTTTTTTAAATTTTTTTTAATGTATAATTATCTCTAACAAAAATAGATATACTCATAAGCAAAAGCTTCTATCACCTGCAATGCATGCGTTACAAGTATGTAACGCAACTTAAGTGTTAGAACTAATTTAGCCATTGTCAAGGTGAGTATATAAGATGGCTTATACTATCTTCATCTTTTGTTGTGTTCAAGTATCTGCATCTTTATATGATTAAATAGCACAAGAATAATACGTTATACTATATGCTATAGATAATTATACAATATTATGGACATTTTAATGTAATATATATATATATATATATATACCACGATAAAATTACACATTATTGGTGTACTATGTGTATGTGTAAATATTAAGTGTAGTGAAAGAAAATCTATTGCTGGATACTATTATAATATTCCATGACTGTATTAACAAAAGGTTTTAATATATGACATGAATCTAAACAAAGCCTTCGAAACATACGCACAATATAATAAAGAGATAATGATAATTCAATTAACGTTGAAGATGTTAGGAATCTTCATCAATTGATTGTTTTTTTTTTTTTTTTTTTAGAAAAATAACTTCAAAGTGATATCATAGTTTCATTTGTCTATTTTCTTTCTGTGCTTATTCATTTCGTGAGTGGACCAAACATTTAGGAATCATGGAATAGTGCGAAAAGGAAAATAATAATATAGAGAGAAAATTTAATTTACCACAATAATCCTATTAATGGTGAACACAGTTATTAAGCATTATTAATCTGCTATGCAAATTCATATTTAATCAGATTTTGTAGAGCATACACTTTATTATGTACCTTCTGGACACCTAGCCATTAAGATTGGCTAGAAGGAAATATGTACTTTATATTTGATTATACATATTATTAACAGGTTTCTTTTTATAATTTCTGGTCAAGTATATGGAAAATATTAATTAATAGAGAAAATCCTCAGTATGTAACGCAAAAATAAACATTAAAAAGTTGAAATGGAAAATCTTTTTTTTTTTTTTGAAAAATGGAAAATGAAAGGGTAAGACATTTTATACATATGCTCATGAAAACGGTTGTTCTATTAGAATACGAATGAATTATACCAGCAAAAGTATCGGAACTTTCTTCTTCTGCTTCTTTTTCAAATTAATTTTGGTTTACAAACTTTAAATTATTTCATTTTAATACTTCAAATTTTAGAAATAGGACAAATATGTATCTCTTTCATAATGGTCAATATCCCAAAATGGGAGAATAATATCGGGCTTACAACTTTTACTTTTTTGTTCTCATTTTATTGCCATACTTTTTTTTTTTTTTTGGGAGTCTTGGTTATTGGAAGTGAGACAAATGAGTTACTCCTGTATATGACCACCATTATAAAATATTGACAAATTAATAAAATATTGATAATAATTATAGCAAAGAAAAGAAAAAGAAAAGAAAAATAGGAATGAGTGCGTATCATAAGATTTCGACAAAACGTATCTTTCACGAACAATTTTAGATCCCAACAAGCTTTATTTTTAATATCCAAAGAAATTATGAAAATTATTATAGTTTGCAAATAACACCAGGTACACATTTCCAATAGATCATTTCAAATAAAATTCTACATTGAAATGATTCCTCCTTTAGTTATGTACATATTTGGTGAGTTTTCCACATGAATACTAAATCTAACGAGTTCTCTTGACTCTCCAATAGATATATAAGGTAATGTTTGGATTGCAATACTGGACAATATAAAGAGTACTAGACGGTATAAAATAAGAAAAACAGAATAGTACAACTCTTTTGTATCACGTTTGGTATTCATTGTATCGGATAAAGATTTTTATAATGTCTATTGTTTGGATAGACAAAATATTGCACTAAATATGATATATAAAGTACTCGATAATTTTTTTTTGTGTTTTTGTTTAGTGAATTTGATTTTTATACCATATTTTGGATGGTACAAAATATAAGCATTTTGTCAAGTACTTTAAAATCATTTTTATCTAATTCTCGAGAAAATATACAGATCAAACAACAGACAAAATATTTTATCTAGTACAATACCATAAATTTATGACAAGTAAACGATACCTATGCTTTGGATTGCAATACTAGACAATACAAAGTAAGAAAAATATGACAGTATAACTCTTCTATACAACTTTTAGTGTATGCAGTATTGTATAAGGGTTTTTGTGGCATCAACTGTTTGGATATATAAAGTACACTAAACATGATATATAAAGTATTAGATAATGATTTTTATGTTTTTATTTAGTAAATTTGATTCTTATACCATATTTTGGATGGTACAAAATATAAGTATTTTTCCCAATATTTTAGAATTATTTTTGTTTAGTAATCGAGAAAATATGTAAACTAAATAAAAGATAAAATGTTTTATCCAGTTCAATCTAGGACTATAAATTTTTATAACAAAACAATACCATAAAGATAAGATTAAGGGAAGCACATCCCGTGATAGTTATATATAAAATTGTCTTGCTAGCATTACAACAATAAGGATTCTACTAGTTTGAATTTTTCTATGAATTCAACCCCTAAGAGCTCAACTATTATTATTGATCTTAAGACCATATGCAAACCGATCCTATACTATAATAAAAAAAATCAATTGAAAAGAATAAATCATTAAAACATCTTGAGGACAATACCAAAACTTCTTCTTCTTCTTCTCTCCTCTCTCTCTCTTTTTAAGACCAAATACTAAAGCTTGTTTAGATTCAGAATATTGCAGGAAATGATTACAACTTCTAACCAAATAATTATGTTTGTCAAGCCTATTGACATTGGAAAAGTTAAATGATAATGAAGAAATTTCAACATTTTAGCAAAGGAAACTTCACTTTCTAAATGTACATCTTGTTGCATACATACTTTTTCTTGTAGAAGTTAGATACAATTAAATTTGTAAGGTGCTTGTAGGTTCATGCAAGTTGATGGAATCTATGTGAGAATAAGCATAAGATGTGTAGTGCTATCGCATACTCTAGTATAAAGAAGGCAATATTACACTTTAGATTGGTTGCTTGTAATTCCATTTCAAATTTGCAAAGACAAAACTCATAAAAAATGAGTAAGTGATTTAAAAAATACTGCAATTAGGACTTTAGATAACACTATACAAAGCAATGGCTTGACAACTATTGTTGTAAATTCAATATGCAATGGTTAGAGCTAACAGTTTGAAATCATAATAATAAATATTTATCTTAAGCAACCCTTAATGGAAGGAGTGTTGCCATGAATATCTTAGGTAACCTTTATTTGTGACCATTGTTTTAACTAGATAACAACAAAAGTTTATAAACCTTTGCCTTTCATTTTTATGTGAGAAAAACAAAAAACACACACTCAAATAGTCCCTCCATAGAAACTTATAGAATATCTCTCTCTTAATACCCTAAATCCTCTCACACCACAATATTTGACTATATCACAATCTCATCCCACTCTCACTAGACAAAAGAAGAAGAAGAATTGGTGAACACACCTAGCGCATCGCTCTCTCACTCTCATTTGCTGTTAAGTTCTCTCTCTCACATCTCTATTTATCTCTCTCTCTCTCTCTTCCCCCCCCTCTCTCTCTTGTGTACAGTGTTGCTACCTAATAGTACCCATATCCCACTACTACTATTAGAGTACGTCAAGCTTTCGGTGCTCTTCTTGATAAAAGTTGGCTTTCATTCTCTTGTTTAATGTCATATTATGCCAAAACTCATTGGTTAATTGAAGGGTTTTCTGGGTTCGGTCATTAGTTTTTTTTTTTTTTGTGATGTATAATTATTAATAAATGGGTGAATGTCACATTTAGTATGTCAACTTTGCTCATTTTTGCAATTAACTATATGAAGTTTCTAAGTATTAATTTGTTACTCGAACTTTGATTATTTTTGCAATCAATTACCTTAACTATGCCTCTTCTTTCAATCAATTGCCCGAACTTTACTTATTTTTACAATTAACTACTTTGTTTGAGAACTATACATGACATTAAAAAGTTGATAGGTAGTAAATTGATACTTTTAAACTTTAGGTAGTTAATTGTGAAAATGGATAAAGTTAAGGTACCAAATGTGACATTAACCCTTAATAAATATCATCTCCATCAAATGGGTATTTGTCTCATGGAAAATAGTTGGTTCTTTATTATATAGGAAAAATATGTCCATACAGGTAAAAAATCCAATTAAAGAAGCTATTAGAATGAGACCCAATTTTTGTTCTTGTGACCCAATTTTATTTTCAATCAGTTTCTTGTCTACTTTTGTAGTTATTATTTATCATAGTTTCTATTATTTATCTAATAAAGACAAGGAACTAAAAATTTCAAAAAAAAGATGACAATAGTTTTGAGCTTAGATGTTGCAATTGAATGGTGATTAGAAACAATATTCTCTTTTTCTTTGTTAACTATGTTATGTATGGAGGCTTGCAACTCAACTTGTTAAACCACTTGTTGTTGGTAGTGTTCAAAAAGGGAAGAGAGAGAGAGAGAGCAGAGTTGAAAAGAAAAAAAAAAAAACAGTAGAGACAATGCTAGTTTTTCTGATTTATCAACCACACTTTTTTTTATTGAGTATTTTTTAGCAATATAAATGAGTACATTGCCCATAAATAAAGTGACATGAAAATAGGAACTATTAAGAACCAATGTGCAAAAACTACTCCTAAGAACTACTACCATATCCAGTAGATAAAACAAATTGCTGAAGACTTGGTCAACAACTAAAGACTTGAGCAACACTAAAACAAACAACATTTTTTTTTTTTTTATAGTCCCTCCCCTAAACTAAAAGGTTTAGGCTTCAATTTACTTTTACAGCATCTTAAGTAGGATTCTCTAAGGAGCAAACTCCCATTAACCTTCTTAAATTCTAGAAGGAAAGTAACTTGAGAGTTTTAGTTAATATATTAGCCAATTGCTCTTCACTTCTACAATACTTCAAATCAATAACTCCATCATTGTTAAGGTCTCTTACAAAATAATACTTTACATCAATATGCTTGCTTTTTCCATATAGCACAAGATTCTTTGAGAGCTTGATGGTTGAGTTATAGTCACAAAAAATTGTAGTGGTTCCTACTTACTTATGATGTAGCTTTCTTCAAGAATCTTCCTTAGCTAAAAAACTTGACAAGCATAAGTTGTTGCAGCAACAGATTTAGCTTTAGTACATGATAAGGTGACAATTGGTTGCTTCTTGGAAGAAGATAAAATAGGCCTTGAGCCCATCATAAAAACATATCCAAAAGTAGTCTTTCTATCATCTTGATCTCTTACATAATCACTATTAGTATAGCCAAGTAAATTTGACTTTTCACCCTTCCTATAGAACAACCCATAATCTTTAGTTCCTTGCAAGTAACAAAACATCCTTTTGGTAGCTAACAAATGCATCTCTATTGGATTCTTTGTATATCTACAAATTGGACTTACATAATGCATTATTACTGGCTTTGTCATGGTTATATACATTAAACTACCCACTATAGACCTTTCTTCCTTCATGATCTTTCTTTAGATTTAAGTCAAACTCACTTGAGGTACTTACAGAATTACAATCCTTCATATAAAACCTATTTAAAAATTTGTACACATATTTCTTTTGAGAAATGAAGATTCCATGAATAAATTGTACCACTTCTATACCAAGAAAGCAATGCAACATTCCAAGATGAGACATTTCAAACTCAACCATCATTGACCTCTTAAATTCTTCAAACATGACACAATCATTTCCAATAAATATGAGATCATCCACATATGAGCATACAAGGAGCATTTTCCTTCCATCTCCAGCTTCAATAAAAAATGTATGCTCATATGGACATTTATGAAAGCCTCCTTTCAAGAAAGGATAAATGTCATATTTGGTATCTGAATTTTATTCATTTTGTAATTAACTAACTAAAATTTAAAAGTGTCAATTTATAGTAATTACAAACTTTTTGTAGTTATTTATAGTATCTAAATGAGGTAGTTAATTACAAAAGTTGATAAAGTTTAGGTAGTTAATTACAAAAATAGACAAAGTTTAGGTATTTAATTGCAAAAGTAGCAAAATTTAGTTAATAAATTGACACTTTAAAATTTCAAGTAATTAATTGCAAAAATGGATAAAGTTCAAGTATCAAATGTGATATTACTCCTTCAAGAAATAAGCTTCAATGTAATTATACCAAGCACGTGAGGCTTGTTTTAGTCCATATAGAGCTTTCTTTAACCTATATGCTTTATGCCTATTTTTAATCTTAATGTAACTACCAAGTTGATCAATAAGTACCTATTCTTCCAAGTTTCTATGTAGGAATTTGGATTTAACATCTAGTTGGAATATAGGCCATGAATTTTGAGCTACTATCGCAATCACCGATTTGATTGTATCATGCCTTGCAATGGGAGCAAAAACTTCTTTATAATCAACCCCATACTCTTGCTTGTATCTCTTAGCCACCAGTTGTGATTTGTACTTATTAACTTCACCATTCTCCTTTAGTTTCGTTTTATATACCCACTTTACACCAATGGAATTTTGCCCTTTGGGAATATGTTGCATCCATATGCTTGTCATGCATTCATATTGATGGTTAATTAATTTGCTTATCTATTGCTTGACAACACAGTATGAGGAATATTTCACTAAGTTGGTTGTAGCTTACACCCCAATAATATGTTCTTGTTGCAAGAGCCTGATAGACGTATGCCAAAGGTCAGTACAAGAAGAATGGAAAGAGCGATGGATAAGATGAGGGCATGAGTGATAATTGATATATTTTGATTGACTCTTAATATTATGATTTAACTATATTTTGTATTAGTAGCTACTTAGATTGCCTTAGATGCTATTATTTGTTGGACACTAGTATTACCCATTAGGAATTTTTGAAGGGACCTTAGTCCCTTGGTATTTAATATGAACTATTTTAATTATATTGCTTTTGAATTGCTTGGATATGACAAATCTTACTTAGTGTAACTGGATGTGAGTATGCCTTGTATATCGTATAGTAAATCCCTAAATAATAAGAAGGTTACTCTCAAGTTTCCATATAGTATATGGTAGACTATTATGTCTAGAGTACTCGTCAGGATGTGACAATAGAAACTATGTGAGAATTAATGAGAGCTCTATATAGGAACTATGTATGCTTATAGGATAGAAGTCTCATGATTTGAGGATCTTCCTACCAAAATTTTCAAATTGAAGATATGTACATCCCTTATACTCATAGGGACTCAATATGGCCAATCCTTATAAAGTGGCCATTGTAGTCCTTCTAAGTTGTCTAAATAGTTTATTTGTTGATATTTAAGACATATTATGCTAGAATTTTTACACCACTTCATAGTTCACTTTTGCCTAGTTAGTTCTTTTTGCATTGTAAGCTTCAAATGACAGTTTATTAGTTATCCATATATAGTCAAATTACATTTGCAAATGGATTAAACCCTATAAATGATATCTGAGCTATGTTAAGATAATGATTATGTTGACTTGATAATATGGAAGATAAAATATCCAAGTCTTCGATTATAGATACTCTATATTATCCTTGAAGTTGTTACAACTTACAATTTGTTCACTTCACTAAATTGAATAAGGGAAGATTGAATTGCAATTCAATAAGAATTGAATAAACATATATATTAGTTTGTTTAATTAACACAAAAATGAATAATGACTAAGATGGAAATAAAAAAAAAAATTGTTAGTTATACCCTTAAAATCTTTATATTTCTTCCCTTTCCACAACTAATATAGACTCAACGTAACTTACGGACATTTATGGTAAAGATAGTAAATGGGCTATTGAATAGCAATTTATGAATTAAGGACATGAATTGCTATTAAGTGTTTTTGCTAATAGCAATTCTTTGGGAATTTCTATTCAATGAATTAAATACCATAATAACAATTTTATACAAAATAAGAAGGGAGCCTCTTTAAGTGAACATACACTTAATTTCTTTCATTTCTTTCTTGTGTAGTTGAATATTTATATTGATATATATTTATGTATATGCTTTGATCAATTGCAATTTTGGTCAAACAACATTTGTTGATCAAGTTTGGTAATATAGAAAGAGGAGTAAGCTCATTATTCTTTTTAGCACTATGTAGAGGAGAGAAAAGAGAGCTATATAAATGTTATCCCTGCTAATATTGCAAACCTGCATGTTTTTTCTTTCCCCGTGTTGGCATCTAGTAGAACCAATTATTTTTTATGATAGAACTTTATATGAGACTTACAAGATAAATCAAGTGGTAATGTAAGAGAATTATTTATGTAGCTAAGGTTAATGAGCATAGAAATTTAGAAAAGGATGTCAAATAAAATTGAATATATTCATAGGAAAAATTACATTGCAGGGAATCAACGTTTGGGGTTAGTTCAAATCAAGGATCTAATCAAAATTACTTAAAATAAATAATTAGTATTTTGTCAAGTAATTTAAATAAGAGATTCTCTTAACCCACCTTTATAACACTGTTAATTTATACTAATATGACATGTTATTTAACATATGGCTCTGATGTAGTGTTGATAGAGTGTTAATGGAGCCATTTTATTACAAATAAAATAACAAAATAAATAAATAAAACTTGTACATACAATAACTATCTCCTTTATTAGAGAAAGCACACTAAAGATATAGCAATTGATTAGTTGGTTGTTACTACATAAACTAACAAAAGTTCTGCATTTTTTTTGGGGGGGGGGGGGCTTTTAGTTATTGCAACTTATATCAGAGAAGGAGAGAGTTCTTTGCAATAGCTAAAGCTGAATGCGGTCAGTGGTACATGTCGAGGAAGGAAATCGAGGAGAATTCACCCTCGAGAAGAAACGGGATCCACCATTAGAAGGAGAATTATTTGCATAAATCTTACTGTACTTTCTTGCAAGATTTTGGAATGAGGCTCAAGTGTAAGCTTTATGTTCCTTGTCATTGGATGTTGATTATGAATATGTGAAATTAGTGTTTATAATAATAATGGGGACTTTGTAGTTAGGACTAGTTTGTTCTAATCCAGAATAGCCTTTTTTTTTTCAGTTTTTTTTTAATATTATATTTAATTAATTTCTTTTCTTTTTTTATTTTAAAATTTTTCTTTACTCTTTTACTGTTTTTCCTTTTTATTTTTTTTGCTATTTTCCTATTTATTTATTACAAAATAGTACATTAGTATTACATCGGTATCACATGTCAAATAATGTGTTGCACTAGCACAAATAAACAGTATCATAACGGTGGGTTAATGAACTTTTTTATTTAAATCACTGTACAAAATGTTGATTCTTTATTTTTATTAGTTGAAAAGTTTGATATTCTATTTGAACTTAGTTTTAAATATTGATTCACTTCAATATAATTTTCCCTATATTCATATAGAGGAAAGATAGAGAGATGGATGATATATCTATTGAAATGAGAATCATAACAAGTAGCAAATTAAAAAGCATTTTTTTTATATTTGTATATCTAATTATGAGATTAATAATTTCTTTATTTTTATTAATCAACGTTATAGGTGAAAAAGTAATAGCAATGAATAATATAAAGACACATACTACGAAGAAGCATACATTAGGAAAGCAAAAGAAGTCATGAGATGATTGATGCATTTTTTTAAACAATGTGCAAAAAGCATAATGGATGTGTTAGACACTTTGTGGGAAGGGTATTACCTCATTTGACTTGATTGGAAAAGGGATTAGCTACTGAACCATCTATAAGAGTGTCACTCAATTGTGAAAAGAATTTTTCCAAGATTCAAAAGAACAATAAAACCATACTAAAGGTATACTACTTTTTCCTTTGAGATGATTATAATATGGATATAACATAAAGGTTTCCTTCTAATTGAGTTTTGGTTACTATAGAAAGATGGAAATTAACAACGTAAATAAGTTTATCGTATAGTTGTTATATTTGAATGGACTAAGATATTTCATAGGAGTATTTATATGATCACATACTTAATTGAGTTTTAAGTGACAAATTCAATAGATTTGTGATTATTTTATTATTCTCTTTTTTTGTAAGATGGTAATGTTGAAGGTGATGTTGCTTGAAGTAGACAAGTTAAAATCTATGTAAAGATAGGACATCTAAGATATCATTGAACTTCTTCATGTTGCTTTTGGAATATTGGTTGAAAAAATTTACATCTTATTAGATTTTAGATATTTTGTTCATTGGTATGTGTACTTTGAAAACTTTGACACTAATGAACTTTTTAGATGTAAACTAAATCCAAACTTATGATTTGTAAGCAGTTATTGATATTATTTTTGTGATATTCCCATTTATAATGTATAGAAAATTTTCATTGTTAAAGTTTAAAATTTATATATGAGGAAAATTTTTGCCTTTAATTATTGTTGAACTGTTGCTTTTTATTTTATAAAATGTTGCCTTCTATTTTATAAACTATTGTTTTTGAAGTGTATCAAACCATTGCTTTAAATAAAAAAGAAATAGTTACCTTTTAATAGTGCAAACCGTTGCCTTTTACCTGATTATCTGTTGCTAAAGCTTCAAACTAACTGTTGTCTTTATTATAAACCGTTACCTTTTACTCTTATCAAACCATTGCTTTCATAATCTTAACCATGGTCAAATATTCTTATGTATTGTTGCATTAACTTTCATAACCGTTGCCTTTTCTAAAGATCAAACCATTGTGTATTTAAATAAAATCGTTGTGACAATTGCCTTTTTGTTTTGGAATTGTTGCCCTCCCTAGACTTGAAACCATTGCTTTAACTTGGTATAGTAACAACTGTTTCTACCATTGTAATTGGGTATAGAAACCATTGCCTTATATTGAAGGCAACGGTTTTCATGTCATTAGCAGCAGCATAGTACCTTGTGTTGTATTAGAAAATTAAGTACTAAATCTAGCTATAATAAAAGCCATCACTCCAAATTATTTATGCCAATATATGTAAGTTCTTGTTCTTTGGCACTAGATAAACTCATACTATGCACCATTAGTCAAATTAAAATATATGGAGATTATATGATAAACCATTCAATATAACTATTATTAATCTTGGGGTCACAAATCTCCCAATTACAAAGTGCATTAGCAAAAAATCACATTGAATACCATTTTGCAATATGAAATTATAATTACTTATTTCATCCTACGCAATTTTGATACTTTTTGGTATATATTTTTTATGACAAACATTTTCAACATCAACATTGGCTAAAATGAACAACTCCTTAAATCCTAAATCTTCTCTCATAAATCAATCTTTTTACCTTTCTTATCCATTAAAGCACCACTACCATTGTTAGCGCCATTCTTACGATGGTTGTTCAGGTCATTGCCATTAACAATACCCTTATCAACTCTTCTTCCAACTCCACCGCTGTGCATCAAGCTATCCATCCCCATCTCACCATAAAAATGCTCCTAACCACTGTCTTCAGACCACAACTTGTAAGTATCATCTCTATCATTATCACTTTCACCATCCTCATTATTATTGAAATCATAATCAAAACCAAAGTCATGATAATCAACAACATTAACATGATGATAAACTTCCTCTCCAATCCCTTCACTTTACCTTTCTCATCTTGTATAATTCTTTCTCCTTTCAAATTAACCTTCTCTTTCTCCATATCACCAATAACGTTTTCTTCGAAATTCTTCATTGCATCGTCTTGACAGTGGTTACGTGTGATGGAGGTGGTAGGGTCAAGGATAGGTTGGGTTTATAAGTAGGAGTATAAGTGTAATATCATAAATTACATACCAATTTTCGTTAGGACTGATAAGTATCACTAAATTATACTTATTGGATAACATACCAAATCTAGGAAGTTTGGATAAGGTTTTGATTGAAGAATATATGGAGGTATTACCATTGAGACTTTACGTAAATCGAGCCAATGTTTAACAGAATTCATGTCACATGCATATTATTATTTTTTGCTGTACATATATTTTCAAAAATATTTTAGGTTTAATGAGTCAAATATTATTTTCATATGTTTTTGTTTTCTTATTTAATAGAAATAATGTTTTAATGTGATATTCATTCATAAAAAGAGTACGGTAGAGGTGAATAGCCATTCCTTTACAATGGGCTAGACATTCCTCCGTAAATGGAATTTCGAAAGATGGAAATAAATGTGTCTCTCCTAGTGCAAAGGCATTTCCATTCAAACTCAATCCATACTTTTTTATTCAAGTTTCTATTTTGATATTTAAATGTGAATTATTGCTAACTATCCTCAAGAAAGTGATAAAAGTAAGGTATAAATATTATACATAAGTTAGAAATAAATAGAACCATATTAAGGCAAATTGCAAATATATTCACAAAACTATTGCTCAAAGTGAAGAGGTCTCTTAAGCCTTAAAAGCATGCTTTACCTCCCCACAACTTTTCATACCCTAGAACTATTGCTAAAACCTAAAATAGTCATTATTTAAGGATATTTTATCAACAATTTTGGAATTTTAGCAATAGTTTTAGGTGCAAGATGTGATTTTTTTTTCCATTTGTGTACATGATGTATTTTGTTATTTGATGTGAATCATTGATAACTATTCCTCAAAATAGACCAGAGAACATTGGCAAATATACAATATTTTCCCAACGATTGTGCCATATCTTGCTTCTAAGCGAATCTATAAGCGAATTATTGTTGAACACGTTTAGAGAAATTGAAAAAACTTTGATTCGCATAAATATTAGTAAACTTGAAGGAAAATAATTTTAGATAATCTATTTCCAAGATCATATGGTGTACATGGCGTGCTATAGATGTGATTTTAAAATGCTAACTCCTTAAAATAAGATAGAAATACTTAGGTAATTTACTATCATTTCCTCGATTAAGATGTAACATCTTGCTCCTCACATGTCCATCTACGAACATCGTAATCTCAACATCATTTTAAGAGAAATTCTCTCTTCTATCTAAAACAACCTACAAAAAATTTACCCAAACACATTTAAGAAGTGAAATACTTAAGAGTTCATTAAAATAGTATTATTAGCGTAATGTGATATAATAAGATAATATGTAAATATACTAGTTATATCATAGTTATTGGTAAGGAGAAATATACTTTCAGTTATCAATGTTTACTTACTTTTCTATTTGAATCCTCAATTTTTTTTTTTTTTACCTTCTATTTAAATCTTCAAAATTTTCAAAACCTTACCAAAAAAAAAAAAAAGGAACTTCTATCAAATCTATTAAGTTTTTTTTTTTATCCATTTATGATACTATCAACTTCAATTTGCTCTACAATAATTAGATTAACTGAATAACAATATTAAATATAATTGTTTGCATAATATAATAAAAAATAACATTGAAAGTACAAAATAAGATAATACTATAAAAAATAATAAAAATACAAAAATAATAATTAAAAGTAAGAAAAGGGACTAGAAAAATTTGTGTTTATATTATACATCTTTACCAACTAGTTTAAGATTAATTGGAAGTTACTATATGCTTAAGATAAATAGAAAATTTAATAAATTTAATGTAAATCTTTTTTTGTAACATTTTAAAAACTTTAAGACTCAAATAGGGGGAAAAAAAAGGTTGACAATTGTTATGTTAAGTTTCTCAAAGGTGGTTGAGTCACCTACAAAATAGAAACGAATCAAGCTATGGGGGTGCTAGATTTTATTCTGGCGTAGCCACTCCGATACCTAAAGTAGCACAAGTAAAGAATAAAGGGGATACATGACAGTTGAAAGTTTGAAGATTCAAAAAGTCTCTCACCTGGTTGTCTTTATCCCTTATTTATTGGCATTGTGGATGATCCTAACTTAAAAAGTGCATTAATTCCTAGTATGGCCTCCTAATATGGTGAGGGCATATCTTTGATCAACCCCTTTCCATATTTGTATCATACTCTCGTGCTCATCCTCTTGCTCCATCTTGATTTGTTTATATCTAGAGAAAGCATCCATGAAACTAAGGTGTATGTGGCTAGAGGTAGAATCGATGAGTTGGTTGACTCAAGGGAGGGGAAAACAGTCTTTTTGGCAAGCTCTATTGATGTCAATGTAGTCTATATACATCTGCCACTTCTCATTTGACTTTCTGACTAGTACAAAATTGGCTAGCTAGGTCGGGTAACATTTCTCCGTAATAAGTCTTACTTTTAGTAGCTTTTGCACCTCTTCCTTGATAGCTATTTGTTGTTCTAGTACAAAATGTCTCTTTTTTTACTTGACAACTTTGGCATTGCTATCAATGTTGAGGCAGTGAGTCATCACTTCTAGGACATGCTTGGCATGTTTGATGGAGACCAAGCAAACACACCGCTATTGGACCTAAGGAAGTCGAGGAACCGATGTTTAAGTTTAACAGGCATTGATGTTCCTACCCACATGATCTGCTCGACACTGCTATTGAGCTAGATTTCTTCTGTCTCCTTAGCTGGTTCTCCCCTATAACTTGACTACTCCTCAGGTCCAACTTTTACAGTGAAGACCTCCTCCTACTTTAAGGCCTTAAATATAATGTGCATGCCAACTCTTGATCTCTTAGCATACAACCACTCCTTTAGGCATTGAGAAATTTGCCTTAAGGTGCAGCATTGAGGAAACCATCTTAAATGTGTTTTGACTTGGTTATCTAAATGTCACATTATAGGGTAACTGGGAGTTTGCCACTAAGAATTCTACATTGTGCTGAGTTACAATATTATCATCCCCAAGCTCCATGGGAAGGGCGATGGTACCTACAAACCGTATGGGTTGGTTATTGAATCCATAAAAATCATGATTGTATGGTTTCATATTGGTCTTGAGCTTAGGCTACATCTAGTCAAAGGCATGTTTAAAAATTATATTTATAGAGCTGCCTATGTTGACCAGGGTTTTCCTTATATCGAATTTGGTGATCTTTGCATTGGTCACTAGGGCATCGTCATGGGGGGTTTGAATCTCCTTAAGGTCTTTATTAGAGAAGGATACAGATGTATCCACTCTTTGGTTCTTACCATGTAGGCTCATCACTTACTGACTAGTTAGGGTGTTAGTCGAGCTCGAGGAGCTTGGTTGGCTACTTCTTTGGGGGCCCCTAATGATGGTGTCAATAGCACCGTTAGGGGCTTGGTTATGGTGGTTGTTATTGTTGCCTTTTTTTGGCTCATTGCAACCTTACTCTTTTTACCATCTCTGAGTAGGTCATTCAATGAAATTGTTGAGGTTAGTAATATACTCTTGGAAATATCCACATTGGATAAGATCTTTAAAAGGATTTTTAAGCTGATAGCATTCATCCGTATTATGGCCATTGTCTTTATAGAAGTCACAATATTTGTTAGAGTTTTTCTTGTTTAGATTGCCCTATAATCTTATTGGCTTAGGTAAGACACCCATGTTGCGAACTTCCAAGAAAATATTCCCCACGGGTCAGTTCAATGGGGTATATGTTGTGAAGCTTGGGATTGAGCATTTCTTGTCTCTTACACCATTATCCCATGATGACCATTCACCCTACTTTGAGCCTAAGCAGTCCTTGATGGATCCTTTATTATCCTTTTTTTGGTCCAACCTGCCATAGTCGGATTGCTTTCTAGCTTAGATAAAATCCTCCTACTAGATTACTTTCTTGCTTTTCCCCTAAACTCTTCAAAGCTATTAGGCTTGTTCTTCACTAAGGATTTGAAGAAATCTCCAACAGGCTTGTCACCTTGTTCTTCCAACATCACAACGTTAAACCGAGCAAGATAGTCCTTGATTGGTTCATCTGACCCTATTTAATCAAGTTCAGGGTTAGTGAGTTTTTCATAGGGAGCTTGCTGGTCAAGAAGTGTAGCTGGAACTAGTTGGCCAATTTGTTAAATGAATAGAAGGAGTTTTGTGGCAAATTGTGATACCATGTATGAGCAGCCTTGTGTAAGGTCATCGGGTTCATCATTGTTTTGAAATGGCGTAGGTAGTTGTTTAGGTTTGTAGTCCCATTATATTTGTCAAGTTGTAGGAGGCAGATGTTTGGAGGTAGGTTCTCATCTTGGATTGCTTAAGTGAATGGGATCCTATTTATTGAAAATCTAACTGATGGATCAGCCTTCTTGCTCTCTTTTAGGTCGAAAAGCCTCTTAATATAATCATCAATTTGGTTAATGTCCATGTCATTGACTTATTTGTTAGTCTGTGTATAGGCGTTTAATGGCTTGAAGACATTGTTGCAAGCAGGATTGGCATTATAGCTACACGATGTAGCTGGCAAGGCGATATGTGAATGTGCTTCGCCCTAAGAGACTGTAAGTAGGATTGGGTTAGTAGGAGTAGGGTTACAGTTTTTTTGTAAACCTAGCTTGCTGAGTTGCTTATAGAATTAGCGCTAGTGAAGGCAATGGAATGTTATTTTGCGGTGGTTTTAGAGAATGTGTAGACACATTCTCCAATTTTGGCATATTGTTGAGCTACTCTAATTTCGCTACTCAGACTTGGAGCTTGGGATTATCATTTTGTATTATCTCATTTTGGGTTGCTAGTGTTTTGCAAAGGTTTTCTAGGTCTAATAAACATTGAGCATCAATTTGCTAGGAGTTTATGTTTGCAGTTTGAGTGTTAGGTTATTATTAGGATGTTGTGGCTTAGATGGTGTAATCTATCACCATAGCATCTACTGTTTCCTTCGATTTGGTTGTTTTGGAGCGAGGTGCCATTTGTTCAATCGTGAGTATGATCATGAAGTCGACGCTCAATGTTGTGTTGAGTTTCTAAAAAGTGGTTGAGTCACTTGCAAAATAGAAATGAATCAAGCTATTAGGGTGCCAGAGTTTATTCCAATGTGATCACTCCAATGTTTAAATTAACAAGTAAAGAATGAAGGGGATAAATGAGAGTCGAAAGTCTAAAGATTCAAAAAGTCCCTCACTTAGTCGTCTTTATCCCTTATTTATTGGCGTTTTTGGATGATCTTAACTTTAGAAAGTGCATTAATTTTTAGGAACCCCTCTTGATATGGTGGGTGGCATATATTTGACTAACTTCTTTCCTTATTTGTATCATTCTCTCATGCTTATTCATTGTGGGGATAGGCATAGAGATTCAATCTGGAGAAGGCCATAAACTTTAGATTTAAAGTCGGATAGTGCAATTTTAGGTCGAAAGAGGCCAATATGGATGAAAGGAGCTTAGAAGAGAGTTTAAGTGAGCTAAAATGGGCTTTGGGGAATTGAGTCCAAAATACTTTATCAATAATAATTTAAATAGAAACGTAAGTAAATGTTGAAGATTAAAAATATACTTCTTCCTTTATAATATATATAAGATTTGATTAAATAAATTAATGTAAATGTAAATATAAGTGTGTTCTTTTTATATTTTCTCGGCAAGTGCATGGAAAATATTAATAGAGAAAGTCTTTAATATGTAAGGGAAAAAATAAATATAAATACCTCCGACAAAGTAGCAGTGTAAAATCGTTTTTCGCCAAAGTTGAAATGGAAATTAACAGGAGGTTTTGACATGAAGTAGTAAGACATTCAATATCCAACCTTATTTATAATACAGCAAGTCAACCACATAATGAAAAGGGTATCAACGATTCCAAATGAACATTCATGGAATGTTTCTTTCATTAGTTTGCAAACAAAATGACGAATATCAAAGCATATGGTCACATAATCAATACTTCCTCTAATAGAATATGAATTTTGAATTGTTTTCTTTAAATACCTTAAATTTTTAAGTGTGACAAATAAGTATCTCTATTATATGGTCTTTTATCATAAAATTGTATAATGATTTTGGAAGTGCCCCGATTGTTACCTTTTTTTTTTCCATTTTAGTACCTAAATTTTAAATCTTTGTTTTTTTTTGTTTTTGTTTTTGTAACACAATTTTTTGGAGCGACACATTATAATGAACAAAAGGAAAGAAAGAAAGGAAAACACCAAAGAAATAGGTATGTCTCTCGAGATTTTGACTGTACATGTCTTTTGCGGACAATATCAAAATCTAAAAGCTTCATTTCTATATGTCCACAAAAAGCCATATGTCTTTTAATAGTTTGCAAACACTACCAGTATGTATCCGTAGATACTTCGCTCCATATAAAATTCTAAATATGCTTTTTTTTTTTCCTTTTTTAAATTTTCTCTAGTCCAGCCACTTTCTAAATGCTTATGTAAAACTATATTCTAATTATTATATCGTTAATGAGTTTTTAAATGATATGCGATTTGCAAAAACCTTGAAATTATAGTGCAAGAAAATATTTTTCTTCTATTTAAATTAGTTTTTTCTATTTTTCTTAACATCTCGATCCTAACAATACTTCTTTTCTCAATCTTTGCACCTTTTCCTTTAAAAAGTTGAGGTCCCAAAAAAAAAAAAAAAAAGAAAGAAAAGAAAAGAAAAGAAAGAAAATGAAAGTTTGAGCAATAACATGGAATAATATATGATAATTTAGGCATTTTCATTATTATTATCTTTTATTTATAACGTCCATTATAACTCTTTTTGGAAAGATAGACATACCAAAGTAAAAATCATTTTTTTAGATAGCATTTAATTTGTAAAACTGAAAAGTACAAAGAAAACAAGATAACACTATATAAGAACAATACAATCATCTTGTACTATATTTGGGTTTTGCAGTATAGGTCACAAATTTTTGTAGTAATATAAGGTTATTTTTGCTTAACATGAGAGTTTACCCAAAGAGATTTGATGTGGATGCAATAACAATAAGAATGAAGATATAAGGTTTTTAATTATTTATTTATTTATTTTTAATTGAGATTTGTTTATATTTGTCCAATAAAATAAATTTTTGTACCATCAGATATATAGTATAATTAAGGACTTAGTTCACTATATAAACTAAATAAAGAATTAAAGATTTTGTTTAGTTTAGTACTATAAAATGGTGACAATCAAATGCTACAATAATTTAATAGATTACTATGAATGTGAAACCAATTTTTGCTAATGACTATTACCTTTTTCGATTCCTCTTTTTCTTTTGAAAAATTTACTTGGACAATGATTTATCAAATCAATATTAGTACACATTGTAAGAATAATGTATACAAATTGTAAATAGTCCCTTGAACTATTTAGTCAAATATAGATAAGTATAATTTTACCTCCTATAACTTTTAAAGTGCATCCCTAAACTGTAATTAAATTAGCATAACTTTAAGATAATGTTCGATTAGTAGAATTGAATAATATAAGGAGAACAAAACAATAATAGTATAGTACAATTTTCTTGTACCGTGTTTGATTCATTTTGGTGATGATAAAAGGGTTATTTTTTTGCATCATTGTGAGAACTCAGTGGAAAAACTCTAATATGGACACAATACCACAAAGAATAATGATGATATATGGTTATTTTTTAGATTTTGAAAATATGTATATTTTGTCTAGTGAAATCAATTTTTGCACTATAAAATATATGGTACAAATTTTTTAAGATATGTCTAGTACCTTAAAGCTCATTTTGTCAAGTAACTTGGTTCATTGTATAAACCAAATGGTGATGGATTTTATCCAGTTTAGTATTTTAAAATGATGGCAACCAAATGTTACCTTAGAGCTTTAGCAACAACTTAAGCATCATTTGTATATTTTTAAAAATTATGAGAATCTAAGTCACAATTTGAAAATTTATAGATTTTATCAGTAGATCACCAATAATTAAAAGGAGCACTTACAAATATCCCAAATATATAAAATAGTGACCGAGAAATGCATAAGCTTTAGGTGATAAATGCAAGTGTATACCACTAAACAAAGATTTTTCATATATTGAGAACTGTATGACACGGTGGATATTATCTAGACCATGGTGAGTCGATCTCATATTTGCATAAAACTCCCCTATTGAGAACTCACGCGAGTTTGGATTGTCGAGGAAGTAAAATGGTAAAATTACATTAAAATAATTCCAATATTCCATGAGGTATTGGAAGATAACGTACACATATAACTATATTAGTTACATCATAATTACTTAAAATAGGACTTATATAAAATAGACTAATGTTAAAAAGAGAAATGTATCCAAGATTTTTCCTATTTTCTTTTTTTACTGGTGCCTTTCTTTTTCCAGTTAAATTTCGTATATCGGGTGTGTATTCATTCTAACCCAAGTCATTTATCATTTCTCATGTTATACTCTTCATCTAAGCATCTATATTGTCAAAAATATACTGAAATTCCCAGTTTGTTAGGGATGATTATAGTCATTAATAAAAATAGATATTTCCATGAGCAAAAGCCCCCATGATAATGAGAATGATCTAACTAGATTTTGTAATGTAGCGAAACTTAAAATTCTTTACGGATTCGAATCCATGTGTAGCATGTAATATACAAAACAGTTTTAACATACTTATATGAGAAATTACCGTTCCTGCTGTCTCTTCCATGGATGGAGTTTAAGTGAGAGTTCTAACGTATGTTGCCTCCCATAAAATAATGCTTACTATAAAGGGTGTCAAATGTTGGAGACTTTTTATAGTTTCATTTACTATTTTAATGAAATCGATTCAGTTTTTAATTTCACCATTCAATTACGTATATTAAATTTCTATTATTGATCACCATTAAATTTCTATTATTAATATGTAAATTAATAGTGAGATTAAATAATAGACTAATCCTGCAAAAAATACAAGTAAGACTATAGAAAATTTCTAAATATTATCACTCTACTAGTATTTACATAAATGACAACAGAAGGTATTTCTAATTCTTGTATATATGATGTGACCCTAAAATCATTTTATAACCTGGGGTTAAGAGATGTTTTTAGCCCCTAAAACTTCTAACCAAATAACTTGATAGCTATCTAGCTAATTGGTATTGGAAAAGTTAGAGATAAAGGCAAATCAGGTGTTTGCACTTTTAAATTTAGGCAATCAAGTGCTTTAACTTTTATTTTTAGCAATTTAGTGTCAGTACTTTGAAAAACAATTCCTTTTAGTGTCTTCATCAAATATACATTATAACAAACATTATCATCATTGACATAGCCATCCACATGTCATTTTCTTACATGTAGGTTTATTGGAAGTTGCTTGGATGGATTGAATGACCAAAGTACTCTTGATATAATAGCAAAAACATTTTCCTCACATAAGTTAGAAATTTAATCCCCATAAACTTTTTCATCTATCTCATTTATTTGTCTTCAACATCACATTTCATCTCCATTATTGTTTTCAACAAAGTAGACAAATCTTGTGAAAATCCTGTCTTCCTTTAAATGCGTAAAGTAGGAAGGTTATGGATGAGATTTGGTTAGACCAAAAGAGAATAGAAAAACAAACTAAGGGGGTTGTTGAGGATAGTAATGGAGATAAAATGGGATGTTGAAAACAAATAAATGAGGTAAATGAAAAAGTGTACAAGGATTAAATTCTTTTTTTTTTTTTTGTGTGAGGGAAATAACTTTACTATTATACAAGGGGTATTTTGGTCATTTAATTCATTTAAGCAACTTTCAATAAACCTATGTATAAAAAAATGACTATGGATGGCCATGTCAATGATTATAACGTTTATTATAATGTATATCTTATGAAGACATTAAAACAATTTTTTTTTTCAATGTACTAGCACTAAATTACCAAAAATAAAAGTTTAAGTACTTAATTGTCCAAATTTAAAAGTATAGACAATTGATTTGCCTTTATCCTAAAAAAGTTAAATAATGAAGAAATTTCCACAATCCAGCAATGGAAAGTTCAATTTCTAAATGCACGTTTGTATGTATGTTATGTGCATGCATTTTCTTGTAGAAGTTAATTATAATTAAATTTTTATGGTGTATTCATGCAAGTTGATGGAATCTATGTGAGGATGAGTAAAGATGAGTAATGCCATTGCATATACTATTATAAAGAAAGGCAAGATTACACTATAGATCAATTGCCTATAATTTCGTTACATATCCTTAAAGAGGAAACTCATTAAGTACTTATAAGAGATTCAATTTGGAAAACTAAATATAAATCTAGTTTAAACAAAAAATATCACCCAGAAATAATCATGCAAATATAGGTCAACGCATACTTGTTTTGTGGCACTAGACAAGCTCATACTATGCACCATTGATTAGCTTCAAATATATAAAAATAATACAATAAACCTTAAAATTCCAACCAATATAACTACTGTGAACCGTGGGATAGTAAATCACCTAATTACAAATTGCATTACCGATTAATCATACCATTTTGCAACAAGAAATTATGATAAGTCCTTATTTCATCATGCATGATTTTGATACTTCTTGGTACATATATTGGATTATCAACATTTTCAACATCAATATTGACTAAAATGAACAACTCCTTAAAACCTAAATTTCTCTCAAAGATCAATATTTTTTCCTTTCTTATCCATTAAAGCACATCTACCACTGTCAGTGCCATTCTTGCAACGGTCCTTTGGGTCATCAACAATAACAATACCCTTCTCAACTCTTTTGCATCCTTCCTTTCCATTTTGCATCCTGCTATCCATCGCCATCTCACCATAAAAATACTCCCAATCACTATCGTCAGACCACAACTCAAAACTATCATCACTGTCATCATCACTTTCATCATCATCATCAAAATCAAAATCACGATAATTAACAACATCAACATGATCAACTTCCTCCACATTCATCTTCCCTTTTCCTTTCTTATCTTGTATGATTCCTTTCCCTTTCAAATCAACCTTCTCTTTCTCCTTATCACCTACTGCATTCTTTCCAAAATTATTTATGACATCTTCCTCAAGTTTCTTCACAACCTTCATTGGCAAGTGGTCTTTTGGGTTGGAGATAGCAATATCACACTTTCTCTTTGCTGACACTACAGATTGCATGTCGTTGTTAGTATTTGTCATGGTAGCACACTCTCTCTCTCTCTCTAACTCGAACTGTGTTTATGTAGATAGTAGGGTTGAGGAATGGAAGGATTATAAGGAGGAATATAAGTGCAACCTTATAATTGATATACTAATGTAGGCAAGGTGTAATAAATGTCACTAGATTGTGCTTATTAGAAACATAGCAAAATCCAGAAGGTAAGGATAAAAGGTTTAGTTGAATGATAAATAGCTGTATTACCTTTGGAGTTTTACATAATTTAAGTTACCATTTAAAGAAAGTCGAGTCATATGCATATTATCATTTTGTCCATCATATAGGATTAATGAGTCAAATATTATTTTGATGTTTCTTTTCCTTATTCGTACACAAAAGAGTCATGTATTAGTGAATAGGCACTTCCTTTTAGAATGGACTAATTATTCTTCCTTGAATAAAATTTCAAAACATGGAAATAAATATGTCCTTTTAAGCATAAAGGCATTTCCTTTCAAACTCATTTCATGCTAGAAGATAAATATCGCCAGATTGTGCTTATTAGATAACATACCAAATTTAGGAAGGAAAAGATAAAGGTTTGGTTAAATGATAGATGGCAATATTACCATTAAGGCTTTATGCAATTTGACTTACTGTTTAAAGGAAATCGAATCACATGTATATTATCATTTTTTCGTACACATTTTAAAAATATTTTAGAATTAATGAGTTAAATATTCTCTTTCAAATGTATTTTGTTTAATTAATACAAATAATATTTTAATATGATATTGGTAGATAAAAAGAGTCTTGTAGAAGTGAACGGGCATTCCCATTTAGAATGGACCAAATATTCTACCTTGCAAGAAATTTTTAAGCATGGATATAAATGTGTCTTTCCAAGTGCGAAGGTATTTCCTTTCGAACTCATTCCATACTAGAAGAAGAGATACTTTTTTATACAAGATGCTATTTTGTTATTTGGTGTGAACTACTGCTAACTACTCCTCAAAGAAAATGACAATGATAACTATAATACATAAGTTTGAATGTTCAATTACGTTCAAAGAGACGATCGTCGAAGCAAAAGAATCTGGTTTGAATAATATATATTCCATATATTTCTGGTTTGGGAAATTCTCACTAAAAAGAATCTGTTTGAACTATGTTTTGAATGAGAAAGATTTCAATATTCCTCCCCCAATTTTCTTATGCGATGCGGTGATTTCAAGAAACAATCACGTGAAGGTGAGGTAGCTGTTCTTTCTATCTATGAGTTTAAGTTCGTTTCCCCTAGATAGTTATCGTATTGATCAAGCTACTTGAAAGCCTTTCAAGTTTATGCCTTTCTATTAACAAGTGGTACGCTTTGTGCACCTAACATATACCATGATGACTTCTATATCAAGCTACTAAAGCCTAAGTCCATGGCTATTGGAATCGTCTAGGGAGCCATTGGATAGGCATCTCCACATACAATGCCTCTTAATGATGTATAGGCAATAAGGTTAAGGAAGACTCTTGTCCAATACCTTGTACGAAGGAGAGCCGTTGTCTCAAGCTTTTAGCTCCATTTGAGCGATTCTACAGCATAGTGATAATTCCAAATGTAAAGCATAGTGATCTAAACTTGGTGGATTGTATGGATAGTCTAATCAAAAGATAGTGATGGTGTTGAAGATGACGATGGCATTGACATTGAATGATCCCATGAAGTAGATGACATTGCTCTTGATATTAATGTACCAATCAATGGGGGCTAAGATTGATAATTATGCTAATGTGCTGCTTTGCTCGGGTACTTATGCAGGTAGTTATATGCTACACCTACTAATATACTTCTTCCCCTAGTTGCTAACGTATCTCATAGAGATGGGGCAACAACTCTAGAAGTATTTACTACATTGGAGGAGACTTCATCCTCTCACAATTTTGTTGTGCCATCTTATATATTGGGGTCAATTGAAGGGCCTCTTGGTGGCCTAAGTTACTTGAATATGTGCAAGTCATCGTGCACTTATGAGGCAATTCCTTCACTTAGCAATAGAAATATGAAGATACTATAATTAGAGTTGGCATGACCTCCTATTGGTCATTGAGCTTATAAGACTACCTAACTCATGATTTAAGGAGTCACTTGGAGGGTTGTCATGGATATGAGATTGCTTAGACTCTTATGATCTAAGAAGCTTTTAAAACTAGTCTCATGCATTGGAGTAAAGCTCTCACTTGCCAGTGATGATGTTTAAGCAATCAATTTTAAGGAAATATTCTATTATGCTTAAGCAGCAACAGTGGGATTTTGATACCTAGGATCAATAATTCCATTTCATTAGTCAAGGGGGTATTTTCCACTACTTGGCTGCTTAGCACAAACTCTCACAATTTTATAATAAATTATGTGCCAAGAAATTGCTTAGGTTTAGATAGTTAGGTGCTAGAGGATTACTTTGGCTTAATACACGAGAGTCGAAATGTTAGGGTATTGCCTAGGCTCATAGCATGATAAGTATGCCATTGTTAAATAATTGGGCTTAAAGGGTGAGAGCTAGGATGCTAGGTGTTGCTTGGACTTAAGATGTAAGAGCCTAGGTGTCAGGAATTGCTTAGCCTTAAGACATGAAAGCCAAGATGAGCCAAGGTGCTAGGGTATCACCTAGGCTTAAGGCACAAAACCAAGATATTAAGGCATCACTTGAGCTCAAGGTGATAGATATCAAATTCCTCATTTTTACTCTTAAAGACTTCATATTTAAATTATTTGATTATTAGGTATTTTATGAAATTTTATTATGTTATTAGTTAGTTTCCTAGGTAATACTTTCTATTTTAGTATTTTTATTCTATTAGTTTATTTTACTAATTAGTAATTCTTTAGTAGTTATAGGCAATTAGCTAGTATTGAAAATAACTAGTAATTAGTAAGTATTGAAAATAACAAGCAATCAGTCAATATTGAAAATAATAGGAAGTTTAGTCAATATTAGTCGGTATTGATAAGAGTCTTATATTTATTTTAGTATGTTTATGTGTCACAGGCTCTTTCCTTATACCTATCTTCATATTTTGTAATTATACATAGAAGTCTACTAAATGTAAAGCCTACGACCAAAGCTTGACTCATTTCTAAGAATATTTTGGAAGAGTCAAAATACTTTATTTGGTGGGGAAAGTTGAGATAGTTACGTAGGATTAGATGATAGCCATTAGATTGAATAGATTTTAGTTATCCGTCGATTGAGGCCTCTTGTAATCCATCCAAAAATATAGTCACAATTCTTACTCTAAAGTGTCTCTCATTTTTTAAACTTTCTTTCTAGTAAGTGTGTCTTGTGTATTCTAGATAGGAATGTTGATTTAGCCTCTCAATAAGAGTGTTGGAAAGTTTAAGTGCTGTATGTGAAAGTTTTGGAATTAGCCCACATGTGACATATGCCTTTGGATTTTAAGGTTTAGTCATAAATAAGTTTGTAAAATATTGAAAAAAAATTGACCTTCATTATTTATTTCAAGACCTTAATTAAGAATTCTTCTCTACACACTCACATCTTATTGATTCATTTGTCGAATTGAGGCAATTAATCTCTTTCTTTTAGTCTAATTTAGTTCTTATTGTGATGTCATATCTAACTTATCAATAGGAATTAATTAGATAGTTTGCTTCTTTTGTCATTTCCTCTAAAAGAAACATTTGTATCCCTTTATTTTCTTTGGAATCCTGATATCGATCTATCTTATTATCGTAGACCTATAAGCAATTATATTTATCGATTTTTATGATATAATAGATAAGAATATCAAGTATCAATCCCATAAGATTACTAGTAATTGCCTTTTCTCCTATTATCTAATTGCAAAAATCAAATGAAGTAATAAGTAAAATTTAATAAAACAACTATCATTAAAAGTATATTCGGATATTGAATCCCTCTGGAATTACTAATGTAATTAACTAATTATTATTCAATTCCATTATTGTATTTTTAGATTGTGAGAATTCCTAATTTGATATATAAATTTCACTATTAAGTTTGATCATAATCCGGAAGATTTATGCTGTCTTATCTCTAAGATTGCATGCAACTCCTTCCAATTATATTTTTATTAAACATAAGATTTCTCAATCTTCATAAATGGAATTAGACTTTAAACTAATACATTAGTAATATTAATTTGAAAACAATGAAGAATACATAATTAGATCACAAAAATATCAATAACCTCATTGAATAATAAATTAGAAAATCACATGTTCATTTTAAGATTTATTATACCTGAGTACAAAAGAAAATTAAGTTAGCATCATATTGAAATTAAAAACAAAAATATAAACACAGAGCATAAAGAAGAACATCAATAAAATAGAAATAATAATAAAATCTATAATTATATTATTGCTAAAGAAACTCTATCTCTCCCTATGCTAGAACTTTGTAACCCTTTTATAACCATTGATAACTTTCCATCTAAGAAAGTTTTAGTTTCCTAGAACAAAATCAAAATCTTCATGGATTAGGAAATATTGTTTCAATAGGTAGAAAAGGCTTCTCCAAAGAAAATATGAAACTTAGCTTCTTATGAAAGGGAATTAAATCTTTAGGATAAATAACGCTTTAGGAAAGTGAAATTGAGCTTGAAGTAAAATTGGAAACTTGTATTTTTGCTCAGCATGGGCACGGTCATATACTTGGCCATGTAACTTTTCATGGCCTCCCTTGCACGGCTACTTTTTCAAGCTAATTTCTTAATCTATTTAACATAACCACAGACACAACCATGCAATACTCCATGTCATGCTTCTTAATCTTATATTTTTGATATTTTTGCTCTAAATTTTATATAATTCTTCCATTTCATTAAAAATTACAATTTAAAGCTCTAAAATCAAAATAAAGATTGATTAGGCGCAATATCTATCCAAAATATAAGAGAATGAAACAAAATACTATTATAAATGCAGAAATCAATAAGTATTTTAGAAAACTTATCAAATCCCTAAATGAAAAAAGAAAAGAAAAACAGAAAAGATTTTATTTTGTGAGCGATTTGTAATATATGATTATTTTCTATTATTGAAAATTAATCATATCATCTTGGTATCAAGCACTTGATTTCAATAGGAGGTGGCTAAGGCTTATTTAGCAGTTAAAGTTGTGATTGTAGGGCTTATTGTGTTTGAATTGGTTTGGACATATGTAAAACAATGGAATAAGTCTTAGTGAGCCCACAACCATAAGTGGAAAGAAGCCTAAGGCATAGATTATGACATGAACATTTGAATCTTGATAGCATTAGAGCTGGTGCATGTGCGCAAGGATATCACAAACCTTTTAGCACAACATCAACGTTTTATGCAAGAATCTACTCAACGTATGCAAGAGGCGATGAGAGAAATTTCTATGGGCATTTAAAATTTATTACAAGAGTATAATATTAGAGGAAATGGAAATAGAAATAAAATCAGTTGATGAGGCTGTAGGGATATACAAAGGATGATCAGCAAGATGAAGAGATTGTTAAAGAGTTGAGGCTAGGTGACTAAGGGGTGTATGTAGATTTGAGATAGTTAAACTTAAGATTTCCCCTTTTGATGGCTCATGCACTCAAGATAACTTTTCGAATTAGCTAGAAAGAATTGAGAAGGTTTTTTTTTCTTGTGAATATGAAGACCCTAAGGGGATATAATTATCCTTTATAGAGTTTAGTGGGCATGCTTAGGGCTAGTAGTCTATTGTGTAAAGATATAGGGTATATCAATAAAAAATGACAGAAATTAAGCAACTCATTGTGTCTGGAAGCTCAGAAACATACATGGCTGAATGCACGGCCAGAAGGCACGGCCGTGTATTATGTCAGATAGCTCCCAGAAACATATACGGCCGGATACGCGGTCAGAAGGCACGACCATGTATTGTGTCAGGTAGCTCCCAGAAACATACACGGCCTGATACACGGTCAGAAGGCACGACCGTGTATTGTGTCAGGTAGCTCCCAGAAACATACACGGCCTAATACACGGGTAGAAGGCACGGCCGTGTTACACGGCCGTGAATATTGAGATATTTGTTTCGTGATTTATTTTGTAAATATGGCATGTATATTTTGTATTTTATATTTTGGTAGAGGAAGATTTGTTTTCCTAGTTTGTAAGATATAGTTGCTTGGAAAAGATATTCTCCTGATGTATATATATGTTTGAACATGAGTTATGAAAAGGCATTCGGCCAAATTTTCTCAAAAGTTGTTATGGTATCAGAGCCACACAACTGAATATTTTGTTGAATCCATAGTTTTTCTTTTATTCTTGGAATTGCTGGTTTGTTCTTGGTTTTCTTTGGTTTTAGGTTGATTAATTCCAATTAACAATTTTCTTAATAATCAAGTTGTGAGTGACAATTTTGTTTAGAATGTCTTCTGAGAAAACATATGAAATCTTAGCTATTAGATTTACGGGAAAGAATTATGCAGCATGGGAATTTCAGTTCAAGATGTTTTTGAAAGGGAAGGAGCTTTGGGGTCATATTGATGGGTCTTCTCTAACTCATACAAAGTCGAAAGATCGTGGTCAATGGGAGGCAGAGGATGCTCGGATTGTTTCTTGGATTTTGGGATCTATTGAGTTTCATATGGTGAACAATTTAAGATCTTTTGGCACAGCAAAAGAAATGTGAGAATACTTGAAGCGCGTCTACAATCAAGATAATACTGCAAGACATTTTCAATTGGAACTTGATATGAGTAATTATAGTCAAGGTGATCTCTCAATTGAACAATATTATTCTGGTTTTCTTAATTTATGGAGCAAATATTCTGGTATTATCTATGCTAAGGTGTTAAAGGAGAATTTGGCTAGTCTTCAGGCTGTTCATGAAGTGAGTCATCGTGATCAGTTTTTGATGAAGCTCAGGCCTGAATTTGAAACTGCTCGGGCTGGGTTGCTGAATAGAGATCCAGTTCCTTATTTCGATGTATGTTTTGGTGAATTGCTACGCGAGGAACAAAGATTGGCGACACAAGCCGCCATTGGTGCAACTGGTAGATCATTTGGAATAGTTAATGTTGCATATGCTGCTCAGACCCGAGGGAAGGGAACAATGCAGTGTTATAGTTGTAAAGAATTTGGTCATATTGCCCGTCATTGTAGTAAGAAGTTCTGTAATTATTGCAAGCAAAACGGACATATTATTAAGGAGTGTCCTATAAGGCCTCAAAACAGAAGGCCACAAGCTCTTCATGTTGCGGTATCCGACTTTCGTAATCTTGGTTCGACATCCACAATTGCTAGCAATAATCAATTTGTTCTCACACCAGATATGGTCCAACAGATGATTCTCTCTGCCTTCTCTGCTCTTGGTCTTCAAGGGAAAGGTAAGACTACTAATTCTGTTCCTTGGTTTGTTGATTCCGACGCCACAAATCATATGACTGGCACATCTGATTTATTGCATAATCAACGCCCATATACTGGTACTCAACATATTCAGGTTGCTGATGGAAATAATATTCCAATTACGACAGTTGGTGATATTAACTCCTCCTTTCGACATGTCTTGGTTTCTTCTAAATTATCTACTAGCTTACTTTTTGTTGGTCAAATGGTGGATAATAACTGTGACGTCCACTTTTCTCGTGATGGTTGTACTATGCAGGATCAGGTGTTGGGGAAGGTGATAGTGAAGGGGCCTAAAGTGGGCAGGTTATTTCCATTACAATTTACCGTTCATCGGACTTTGTCATTAGCTTCTTCAGTTGAAAATAAGGCTAACATCTGGCATAGACGCTTAGGTCATCCAAATAATGTTGTTTTGACTCATTTGTTGCAAAGTGGTGTTCTCGGTTCCATAGATAAGAGTTTATTAGTTGATTGTTCTCCTTGTAAACTGGGCAAAAGTAAGACATTGCCTTTTCTTGTTTTGGGTAGTCGGGCCAATAAATGTTTTGACATTATTCATAGTGATGTTTGGTGAATTACACCGATTATTTCACATGCTCAGTATAAATATTTTGTGACATTTATTGACGATTACAGTTGATTCACATGGATTTATTTTTTGCATTCCAAAGCAGATGTGTTTACTGTGTTTCAAACCTTTGTGACATATATTGAAACTTAGTTTTCCACTTGTATTAAAGTCTTACGGTCTGATAATGGTGGTGAATATATTTCTCATGAGTTTCAAGCATTCCTTCATAACAAGGGTATTATTTCACAACGTTCATGTCCTTATACACCTCAGTAGAACGGAGTTGCCGAATGAAAAAATCGACACTTATTAGATGTTGTGCGCACATTGTTGTTAGAATCTTCCGTTCCCGCTAAGTTTTGGACCAATGCTTTATCTACTGCAGTTTATCTGATTAATCGCTTACCATCTTAACAATTGAAGTTTGATTCTCCCTATCATCGAATTTTTGGTAAACATCCTAATTATCATATGCTACATACTTTCGGATGTGTTTGTTTCATTCATTTACCTGCCTATGAACATCATAAGTTGTCAGCCCAGTATGTTCGATGTGCCTTTATGGGTTACAGTCGTAATCATAAAGGTTTTTTGTGTTATGATTCGATTAATAATCGATGGCGTATCTCTCGGGATGTGATTTTATTTGAACATGAATACTATTTTCAGCAACATCTTTCGACATCTGATACTGTTGTACTTCCTCACTTTGATGATTCTTCTTTTGATAAACGGTTTAAGCCTGGACTTGTCCTTCCCGACCCTGCTCCTAAAAATGCTCTAATGATTCTTCAACGATTGACTCGGCACATTCGTCCTCTAGATAGATATGGCTATTCTGCAATTTTAACTAATACTACAATTCCTACCTCTTATTCTCAGGCTGCTAAACAGACTTGCTGGATAAAAGCCATGCAAGAGGAACTTCAAGCACTTCAAGACAATCACACTTAGGATATTGTTTCATGTCCTGCTGGTGTTAAACCCATTGGTTGTAAATGGGTTTATTCTCTTAAGCTCCGATCTGATGGTTCCCTTGATAGATATAAGGCAAGGTTGGTAGCTCTTGGCAATCGACAGGAATATGGAATTGATTATGAAGAGACCTTTGCACATGTGGCTAAGATGACAACTGTTCGGCTTGTTCTATGTATTGCTGCATCTAAAGGATGGTTCTTACGACAGATGGATGTTAAGAATGCATTTTTGCGTGGGGACCTTAAGGAAGATATTTATATGACTCCTCCTCCAGGATTATTTTTTACACCCTCACATGATGTTTGTAAGCTCAAACGGTCTCTATACGGTTTGAAACAGGCTCCACGGGCCTAGTTTGAAAAGTTTCGTAATACTCTTCTTAGCTTCTCTTTTATTCAAAGTCAGTATGATTCTTCTTATTCCTTTGCAAGATTGACAAGGGAATTGTTTTGTTGTTAGTCTATGTTGATGATATTGTCATCACAGGATCTAATACTCAATTGATGTCTCAGTTACATGAGCATCTTCAAGGTTCTTTTCATATGAAGTATTTGGGATCTTTAACTTATTTCTTAGGTCTTGAGGTTCACTCTTCTTCTGCTGGTATTTTTCTTCATCAACATAAATATACTAAGGAACTTATTGCTTTAGCTGGCCTCCAAGAGGGTCATCCTGTTGATACTCCTTTGGAAGTGAATGTTAAATATCAACGAAATGATGGTGACTTTCTATCTGATCCATCTCTATATCGACAACTTGTTGGAAGTCTCAATTATCTGACTATTACACGTCTTGATATTTCATTTGTTGTGCAACAAGTTAGTCAATTTATGCAGGCACCTACACATCTTCATTTAGCAGCAGTTCACCGTATTGTTAGGTATTTAAAAGGGACTTCTCATCGTGGTTTGTTCTTTTCTGCGGAGTTTCCTATTCACTTAACAACCTATAGTGATGCTGATTGGGCTGGTTGTTCTGATACACGTCGATCTATTACTGGCTGGTGTATGTTTCTTGGTAACTCTTTAATTTCTTGGAAGAGTAAGAAACAAGATCGAGTGTCTAAGTCTTCTACTGAGTTCGAATATCGTGCTATGTCGTCTGCTTGTTCTGAGATCATTTGGCTTTGAGGTTTGTTGGCTGAGGTTGGTTTTCCTCAACTTGAGTCTACCTCTCTTTATGTAGATAATACTAGTGCTATTCAGATTACTGCTAATCCTGTCTTTCATGAGTGTACGAAACATATTGAAGTGAACTGTTATTCTATTCGAGAAGCTTATGATAATGGTGTTATTTCTCTTCCTCATATCTCTTCTGATCTTCAAACGGCTGATATATTTACTAAGGCTCTTTCTCGGCATCGTCATCAGTTTCTTGTTGGCAAATTGATGCTTCTTGATCAGTAAACATCAATTTGAGGGGGGATATCAATCAAGAATGATAGAAATTAAGCAACTCATTGTGTCTGGAAGCTTAGAAACATACATGGCTGAATGCACGGCTAGAAGGCACGCCGTGTATTATGTCAGATAGCTCCTAGAAACATACACGGCCGGATACACGATTAGAAGGCACGATTGTGTATTGTGTTAGGTAGCTCCCAAAACATACACGGCTTGATACATGGTCAGAAGGCACGGCCGTGTATTGTGTCAGGTAGCTCCCAGAAACATACATGGCCTGATACACGGGTAGAAGCACGGCCGTGAATATTGAGATATTTGTTTCGTGATTTATTTTGTAAATATGGCATGTATATTTTGTATTTTATATTTTGGTAGAAGAAGATTTGTTTTCCTAGTTTGTAAGATATAGTTGCTTGGAAAAGATATTCTCCTGATGTATATATATATTTGAACATGAGTTATGAAAAGGCATTCAGCCAAATTTTCTCAAAAGTTGTTAGGGTAGGTGCTGGATATGAGGAATCGACCTCCAGGGATGTGTAAACACCCCATTTTTGCTCCCTCTTTCTTCTTTATTTTATTTTTATTTTAAATAATAAAAAAAATAAATAATAGAATTTTTTTCAAAAAAAATTTAGAATAAATGCAATTTATTTACATTACAAGACTGAGGCATAGGCTAACGGCTTAATTGGAAAACATACACACGCATTCATAGGAGATTAGGGTTAGATTCCCCAACATGTGCAAATGCACATAAATTTTTCTTCAGAATGGAAGACAAATTAAATCTAATCTGTTTATATTAAAAGATTGAGGCACGAGCTAACAACCTGCTAGAAAGCACACACACACAACATACAAATGACTTAAATTCGATCCCGTGTAGGTGCAAGTCACCTTTTATTTTCTTTTTCCCCTACAATGCCACGTGACAACCATTCATTGGCTAGCCACTATTCATCATCTGCCACCTCTAAATCTCCCTCCTTGCATGTCATTATTTCCTTCCCAAGTAATCCTCTTTGTCTAGTTTTTTACTCCTTTTTTCTTTGAAAATTCATTGAATTAGTGATAAAATCACAATGATCACTTGGCTTATTATGGATTTAGACACAAAACTAGGCCAAATGCTTATCTTTTACATCTCAAATCTATGTTCAAAATCTGGAAAAGATATTTAAGTCCGAATATCAAGCTCACTTGAATTTCCTTTTCAAAGATTCAATGGCCATAATCGAAGCTTCTATTTGATGAATTAGGAAAGATTAAGAGATTGATTTTAACTCAAATTTGTAGGAAATTCGAAGAATATTCCCTAGCCAAATTTCAAACTTCAATCCATGAATTCATGGTTAAAGGAACTTTTTATCTCCAATTCGAGCTCCTACAATATAAATAGGAGCTTGAGCAAGCCTTCCCAAACAGAACACAGCTCAAAAACTTCTCTTCATGCTTCAAATGAAGCTTTCTCTCTCTAGGTTTGAAACCTATGACTACCCCAAATTCTCTCAAAACACAAAACCACTTCCTATAAGTTCCTAGTGTTCCATAGTTTCTTAAAACACTAGACTTGTGTAGTCACCCAATTGCTAAACCTGAGCTTGAGCTATCACTAACCCACTTGAAAAGCCATTTTCCACTACCTTCCAATTGTTCTACCATTGAATCATTGCCATAATCATGTCCACCATCATCCAAAAACCACCCCAATCACCACTTCTCCAACTAGCCACCATCGAGAATATAACTCCCACCTAAAACTCCACTGGCATCGTTTCCGACAACCTCTCTAAAGTCACTTTACTAGTGATATACTATTATGCTATCCCTTCCATTAGACTCGACAACCTCCACAAAACTCCATTGACATCTCTTCTCCTCTAAACGACTACCACCAATTGTTGTAGGGTCTATCATAGTGACCCAAGTTTTGATCCAAATCCTTAGTCCCGACTTGAGTTTATACTACTTCAACTCAAGGTAATGTTCATTTTTCCTTCTTTTTTTTTGCCGTACTTTTGAAAACATAGCTCATAATAATAATAATAGTAATTATAATAATCTGAATTTTTTCTCTTTTTCTTTTTTTGAAAATTTTCATTCATTTCCCAAAAATTTCAAGTTCCTTTCTCAAAAAAATAACAAAATAAAAAATATATATAATGAATATATAAAACCATAAGAATTTGAATTATACGAACTATAGTTTGTCTAATCCCTAATAGTGGATATATACCACCTTCGAGGTGACCTTAACTATAAAAGATAATTAGGTTCATTTTAATTTAATAATTTTTTTTCGAAAAATAAATTCAAACTTGGAAGGTTAAAGTGGAAGCCATAAGGTTTTAATAGAGTAGTCTCCAAATTTCAATTTTTCTAATTTTTATTTAAAAGTTTTATACAGACTAGTAGCTAAATTATGACTAATCTACTCAATTAGTTTTAATTTAACATTATTCTCAATCTTGATTAGGTGGCAACTCCTTTTTCTTTAAATTAGATAAAATAAATTAAAATTTTTCTCATCTTAGTCGAGGATTTACATTAAAAGAGCATAAGGTTTACTGTAAATCAAATTAGGAAAAATGAACCAGAATTTAGGCTCGACAGGATAGTGATTCCATTTGGGATTACCAAGTGGGGTAGCCACCTAAACCTTTCGAAAATACAATTTATTCTTCAAAGTATTTTTAGTTGTAAATATTTTTGTAAATAGTTGTACTAATGTTTGTGTTATGCAACATTTGGGGTTTATTAAACAAGAGGGTTTTGACATCGATGTATGTTAGACACAATGAGACCTAAAACATATTAGGAACTTAGGAGGGGGGCCATTGTGTAAGTTCTAGGTATAGTGGAATGACAACCACTCATGATTGATTAAGCTACCTCAACTATTGCTTCGATGTGGCTCTAGATCCATTTCTTTGAAAACATGAGAGGCTACAGAACTTGGGAACCTTTAGAACCTACCTAAATTGCATACACTTTTCATCAACCATAAAGTGACTGCAACATTTAATTAAAGTTACAACCCACTTAATGCTTGAGTGTCTTGTAAATGATTATGTAAACCTTTCTATATGTGTCTTGAATGTATATTATAAATAAATATTATATGGCTTCTTTGTAATCTGCAAACACATTCCTTGTAAATATATTTCCCTATATATTAAAATTATGATGTAAACACCGAGTCTTAATAGGGTTACAACTTAATAAGTGCTATATTACTTTAACGGTTCTTGCATTCGTATGTTACCATGCATTTTTTTTTATTTCTTTACCTTTTTTTTTAAAAAAGAAAAAGATCAAGTGGCTCATAAATATTACATGTAAAATTGATAATAGTTCAAATCAATAGCAATCAATCAGCGAGGCAATGAGCAAGAAGTCAACAATATGCCAAGCATACCTAACTCTCGAGTCTAGCTACTTGAAGCAAAGTGGAATTATTGGAGAGAAAGAGCTAAGGGAGTAGAACTAGACATGTAGACTCTCCTATCCTAAGCTAAATAAATTGAAGATGTCCTTGAATGGGTGCTAAAGATGTTACAACAACTAGAAGCACAACTACAGGATTAGATTAAGAATATTTAACCCAGTCAGTTGATATGAAAATAATTATCAATTTCATGAGTAGTAATAATAAATGATGTTTTTCTTCATGAGCCATTTGATCTCTTTTTAACTTCAGTTCCTTTTTCAATAATGATGCATAAAAAGAGAGGAAGAGAGAGAGAAATAAGAAATAGATACTAGAATATTTTTTTTCCATCATCTTAGTTAACTCTTACTTAATGTCCTTTCCAAAATACAATCTCAAAATATATATACATATATGAATTAAGAAAAGGAAAAAAAAAATCAATTATCTTTCATGCCCCTGTAAATATTAGTTATTCCACTTATCTTCATCTCCTTAGGATCTTAGAGTCTTAATTGTTGCTTCAGTCAATGTCTAAGTCCCTTTTCTTTTAATTTTCAAGTTAATAATAATAAAAAAGAAAGAGAGGAAAAAAAGAATTGCTAACAGAAACAAATTTTCCCAGGATTCCTACCTCTAAATGACTAGGTCTATAACGGAGGTTCATGATGGCTAGTAACAACAATGACAACAATAGTAGCACTGACACCTCTGATGACTCAAAGATATCTACTTTAGAACAGACTATGAAGAAGACAATTAAGCAAATCCGATTTCTCACTGAAGGTATAAGTCTTTTCAAGGCCCTCTAATCATCACAAGAGGGGCATTCAAAGGCCTACCTTGAAGAGACAATCGAAATTCCACCTCATTAAGGAATTAGGCCCAACACAGCTATCAACATGGGCCTTAATACCAAGGACCTAAAAAAGGAATTTGAAAACAAACAAAAAGAAATGGAGAGAAAATTATTCTAGTAATTTTATGACAAGATGAAAGTTTTGAAAGATGATAAAGGGCTCGATTAAATCACTAACATTGCTATAAATGACATAGATACTTATCTAGAGAAATTCAAAATACCATACTTTGAAAAATATGATGAGATTAGATGCCCCAAGCTTCACATAAGGTTGTATTTATGTAAGATGGCTCATTACACCAAACATAAGTAACTATTGATCCAAACTTTCCAAAACAATTTGACTAGGCCCGCACTGGCTTGGTACACCCAACTAGATCTAAATGAGATCAAAACATGGGATAAATTAGCTCTTATATTTTATAACCAATATAAGTTCAACATGAAGATAGCCCCTTTTATGTGGGATCTTCGAGGAATGAACAAAAGTAACAAGGAAACCTTTAAGGAATATGCCCTAAGATGGAGAGACATGGTAGCCAGTGTCAATCCTCCTCTCCTAGAAAAAGATCTCACCTGTGCATTCATCAAAACATTAGATGAACCATATTATGGGCATTTGATTGGTAGTGCTGTGTCTAATTTTAGAGATATAGTAGCTGCTAGCAGCAGAATTGAAGAAGCCATCAAAATGGGGAAGTTGATAAGAAAAAGACCAGCTTCATTGGATTCTAATGCAACTATAAATTCTACAATATCAAAGCCTACACAAAGCAAGAAAGGCCTGATACCTAGAAGGAAATTCACTCAAATCCTTGTCCCATTATCACAAGTTTTTTATCATATAAGGAGAGATGGCTTACTATATCCTAAAGATCTGATGCCAAGATGCAGGCCAAGAAAATATAATCCAAATGCATAATGTGAATACCACATAGGTCAACAGGGACATGCTGCAAATAACTGTTGGAAGTTGAAAAACAACATCCGATAGATGCAAGGGCAATCTAGCTAGACTTTATCCATGACTCAAGGCATACTATCAACATGTTGAACTTAGATGAAACCAAAATGGTCTAAAGTATGGAAGAAATAAAAGTGCCTTTTAAATAACTAGTCCATGATTTGAAGTAAGCTGGTCATCTATAAGAGGTAGACTTAAATGATCAAACTCGAGTCAAAATCGATGTGCAAAGGTTATTAGCTTTAGGGGTCATCAGGAAAGAAAAAACTATAGGAAAAAAGCTTATCGTTCAATAGGAGGTTGTATCCTATGAAGAAAGGCTTGCAATTCTTAAAGAAAAGGTAGTGACCCTAAGGGAAAGGATCATGAACCTAGAAATGACCATGGGCCTTATATTGAAAAGATTTCAACTTGTGACTCCTCTCGAGAAAACACCCATCCTTTAAACTTAGAGGGAATTAATGAGCCCCAGTAATAATGTAGGGCCAAAAAGAAAGAAGTTAGAAGCCAACCCACTAAGCAAGAAAATGTAAGTCTAAGGTCATAAAAAGAAATTTACTCCATTTAAGATCCCGATGACTTAAGTTTCATTAAGTTAAGGGAAGCTAGGATCATACCCTATGAAACCCTTAAACCGAACTACATGCTAAGAAACTATGACCCAAACACATAGTGTGACTATCATATAGGTCAAATAGGTCACTCAATTGAAAATTGCTGGAGACTGAAGAATAAGGTTCAAGAACTCATAGATTCAAAGATTATCTAACCAAATCTCTTGGAAGTTAGTAAGTCCATGTACAAAGATAATCCTTCCTCAAGCCATGAAGGATAATCTTTTAAAAGTCTACTACTATCACATGATAAATTGCCCTACCATTTTAATAGATTGGGGATATCGCCTAGGGCAAGAGAGTGAGGGGCAAATGATAGCAAGTTAAGAGGGTTAATCTTTTCTAAAGTTGTAATAGTAAAAGAAATTATTCATTTGAATAAAAGTTATCTATTGGCATTGCTATTAATTTTTTAGGCGTGATGTTTAAGGTACTCAACTTAAGGCATCAAGATCTCTTAGGGACATTCGACTATTTTAAGCCAAATTAAGAAATTAAATACAACATCTCACTAGCTAAAAAGTTTAGGATGAAAAGAGGCAAACCACCTGTGTCATAATTGTAAGGTTTTTGGACTCATTCCTCAAAGGAGATCCATCTTGAATTTGATATGTGATTCAAAATGATGTTAGGTGTTCATTTCTTTATCTTAAACACAATTATCCTTTATCAACCCCGTTAAGCCTTTTTAAAACAGAGTTAAAAAGAAAAACTACCCTATAGTGGGACAATCAGGCCATTGATTAGTAGAAAGGGATTAACTAATTTGTGCTTGCCCTAGTTGCGTCAATTCAAGAGTAATCAATTTTTGTTGATAATTTATTTCCTTTGAGATTAAGAAAAGCCTAGATCATGAAAACCACATAAAATCCAAATACTTTGAACTATAAGTCACCCAATAAAAAAGAAATAATCACCTCTTGAAAAAAAAAAAAAAGGTGACTAGGGCCCATACATAATCACAAGTGAGCTAAAAAAGGTTTGAAAGCTCTAAAGGAAATTGTAAAAGCACCAATCTACAAGGCTTTAAGATCTATAATTCAAAACTAAGTCCTTCCCATGATATCAAGTTTTTCAGGTCATAGGAAATATTTTATCCTAGACAAAGATTGCTTTTGGAACTGGGGCACACTTTTAGACCTAGGTTGAAGTAATCAAAGGCCCATGATACATTACAAATCAAAAAGAAAAAAGAAAAAGCCTAATAGATTGATTTTAGTGTATCACTTACAAGATGAACTATAATTTTTATAATTGTAGTCAAGAGTGAAATCTAGATCGAGAGAAGGTAGGGAAAGTCCTTTAGACTAGACTAATCATTTGTGAGATGTCTACTTTCAAGCAAAAAGATGATTGAAGCCATTCCTAGTGGAATAAAAGTCATTCACCTCAATTTTGAATATCAATATTCCAATAAAGGAAACTTAAAGTCTTTAAGGAAGAGTTCAAAGCCCCTAAAGAGGAAAAAGTCCCCTAAAGAAATGGTCACTAGGCAAAACCAGTCATTATGGGCTTGTTACTTAATAAAAATGCTTGGGAATCTATAAAGATTCTATATCTATTAGTGAATCTTAGAAAAAAAAAAAACAAACAAACACAATTTATAAGATTGTTGTTTGAATCTAGAAAGCTCTTAAAGACCAATTTTGTTCTTTTCAACATGTCAACTCCAATAGCCAATTCTTGTTTAAGCTAAAGTCAATCCATTTACCTTAGGGCCAATTTTGTCCACTATAACTTGTTAGAGTCGATTCTTATATATTTAAATCCAAGTTGAAAGTCCTCATTTCATTTTTGCCTTAGTAACCATTGTTATTTAATCCATTCCAAATCAAGGAAACTTTTATCCCTAATGTCAGTTTCATTCTAATTCTTCAAGTTATAAGATTTCTTTTGTCATAATCCCCATAAATTGCTCGTTCATTAGAGTGTTATCATAAGTTATAGTAAATAGATTGCTTGCTCATTAAAGTACCATCTAGTTTTAGGATCGCTTGTTCATTAGAGCACTATCTTGGGTTAAAGTAAATGGATTGCCTGCTCATTAAAGCATTGTCTAGTTAATGAATTGCCTACACATTAGAGTGTTATCTTGGGTTAATATAAATGGATTACCTGCTCATTAAAGTGTTGCTTAGTAAATGGATCACTTGCTCATTAGAGCACTAACTTAGGTTAAAGTAAATGGATCGCTTGCTCATTAAAGTGTTATCCAGTTTTAAGATTGCTTGCTCATTAAAACGCTATCTTAAGTTAAAGTAAATGGATCACTGACTCATTAAAGTGTTATCCAGTTAATGGATTGCCTACTTATCAAAAGCGTTATCCCTATTTTCAAGATTGAAAGACCAAATCCTTTAGTTGTTTGACAACTTCTTTATCTTCATTTGATTTTTCAAATGGTTAGCTCATTAGAGCACCAATAAAGTTTTTTAAGGCAAAAATAGCTTGTCTCTTCAATCTTTGTGTAAAGTTTTCTTCAAACTTTACCACAAAGAGAGGTAGCTATCGACACCTTATTTTTTCTCCCTCTTTCCTTTTTAGTTTATTTTTATTTTTATTTTTCTCTAAAAAATAAAAATAATAATTTTTTTTAAAATAGAATAAATGCAACTTATTTGCATTACAAAATTAACTCACAAGCCAATGGCTTGATTGGAAAACATACACAAGCATTCATACTTGATTAGAGTTAGAGTCCCCTAGTGTATAAAGACGCACATAAGTTTTTTTTTTTTTCAAAACGAAAGATGGAATAAATCTAATCTGTTTGCATTAAAAGATTGAGGCATAGGCTAACAGCCTGTTGGAAAGTACACACGCACAACATATGGACAACCTGAGTTAAATCCCTTGTAAGCGCAAATCGCCTTTTATTTTCTTTTTCCCTTATAGTGCCACTTTGCAACCGTTCATTGGTTGGCCACTAATCATCATCTTCCACCACTAGATCTTCCCCCTTGCATGTCATTATTTCCTTCTTGAGAAATCCTTTTTGTCCAATTTTTTACTCCTTTTTTCTTTAAAAATTCATTGAATTAGTGATAAAATCACAATGATCACTTGGCTTATTATGGATTTAGACACAAAACTAGGAAAAATGCTTATCCTTTATGTGTCAAATCCATGATCAAATTCTAGAAAACATATTTAAGCCCGCATATCATGCTCACTTGAATTTCCTTCTCAAAGCTTCAATGTTCATAATCGAAGCATCTATTCGATGAATTAGGTAAGAGTAAGCTTCAAGAGATCGATTTTAACTCAAATTCATGGGAAATTCAAAGAATATTCCCCAACCAAATCTCAAACTTTAATCCATGAATTCATGGCTAAAGGAACTTTCCATCTCCAATTCAAGCTCCTACAGTATAAATAGGAGTTTGAGCAAGCCTTCTCAAATAGAACAAAGCTCAAAAACTTCTCTTCAAGCTTCAAACGAAGCTTTCTCTCTCTAGGTTTAACCTACGACCACCCCAACTTCTCTTTAGAAGTTTTTCCTTCATCCTGTAAGTTCCTAATGTTCCATTTCTTAAAACACCAGACTTGTGTGGTCACTCAACTACCAAACCTGGGCTGGAGCCATCACTAACCCACTTGAAAAGCCACTTTCCATCGCCTTCCAATCGTTTTACTATTGAACCATTGCTACAATCAAGTCTACCATCATCCAAAAACCACCTCAATCACCACTACTCTAACTAGCCACCATTGAGAATATAACAACTACTTAAAACTCCACTGGCATCATTTTCAAAAACCTCTCCAAAGTTTCCTTATTGGTGAATTGTTGTTACACTATCCTTTCCACTCGACAACCTCAACAATTCCATTGACGACTCTTCTCCTTCGAATGACAACCACTAGCTACTATAGGGTTGTCCTAGTGACCCAAGTTTTGATCTAAATCACTAGTCTTAGCTTGAGTTTGTACTGCTTCAAGTCCAGGTAATGTTCACTTTTCATTTTTGTTATATGTTTTTTAATACGTAGGTAATAATAATAATAATAATAATAATAATAATAATAATAATAATAATAATAGTCTAATTTTTTTCTTTTTCTTTTTTTGATTTTTTTTTTCATTTTCGTAGAATTTCAAATTCCTTTCTCAAAAAATAAAATAAATAAATATATAAAACCTTAAGAATTTGAATTATATGAGCTATGGTTGGTCTTGAATAGTAGTACATAAGCACTTTTAGGGCAATTTGAATTGTAAATAATAATTAAGTTCATTTTAATTTAACAATTTATTTATTTATTTAAAATAAATTTAAACTTGAAAGGTTAAAATGGCAACCATAAGGTTTTAATAGAGTAAGCCCCCCCCCCCCCCCCCCCCCAAATTCCAAAATATCTAGTTTTTATTTAAAAGTTTTATGCAAATTAGTAGCTACATTAGGACTGATATGCTCAATTAGAGTTAATTTAACATTTTTCCTGATCTCCATTGGGTAATGACTCCTTTTTCTTTGAGTTAGATAAAATAAATAAAAAAATTTCCTAATCTTAGTCGAGGATTTACATTAAATGAGCACATAATCTAGTGTAAATCAAATTAATAAAAATAAGCCGAAATTTAGGCTTGATAGGACGAAGTAAAGGGGTTGATGTGGAGCCATTTTGTACCTAAACATCGTAAGCATGAACGTGGCATGAGGATACAAAAGCTTAAGTGGGGGAATATGACTATTGACAAATATATCAAGAAGTTTGATATGTTGAGGATCTGATGTAGGTTACAAGAGTAGGCAATATCACAGTTTTTAGATGGGTTACAATATGAGATTACATGTGTCATTAAGTTATATGGAGTAGTAGGCCTAGATGAGGCTATGCAATTAACCTATACAATTGAGTAAGAAAAACAGAAAAATTCTTGTATGTTTGCAACTACATCATGCAAACTAGTTAGTTTTAACAGGGCTATGCATTCAAAAGCTAAGCAAAAAATCAATGAAACAAAATAAAAATTTGATTAGAGGTATCTGGAGTAACATGATGATAGAGGTAAAATTCCCTATTACTTCTAGTGTTAATGCCAGTAGTTCTAGAACTTCTAGCAATTGGAGTGGTCAGATTAAATGTTTCAAATGCCATGGGTGTAGTGATGTGCCTAAACACACTTAAAAGCACATCCAAAAGACTTAAGAATAACTATCTCAAGTCAAGGCAAAATCGGATCCAAAAATGGCACTTTTCAAATGAACCTTAATGATGAAAGGATGAAATTCAAACAACCAATGATATAATTAGAATACTTCAATGAAAATGCCTTCTAACAACACTCTAATTTCATGTAATCCACGCAAAAGAAGCCTCAATTTGACAAGGAGAAACCGTAACAAAATAATCCTTTTTTTTTAATATTGAAGAACACGTTAACAAGGGAAATCCTCAAGAAGAATTGGATCAATATGATAATTCCTTCAAATAATCACAAGAATTCGTGAATAACAACAAGGATATCTGACCAAGAAATATCTCAATTCAATCCTAGATATGACACACTAGAGAAGAAAAGAAATCACAACAAAATGAAATTGATATAACTCACAATTTCAAGATGTTGCACTCGCCACAATTTCAACTCTTGGGATTGAAATTGATAAGTGTTTGGAACCAAGGTATGAACCCTAATTCTCACGTGAAAAGAGGTGTATAATCTGCAAAATGATAAGCCTCTCAAACCCTCTCTTAAGCAAGTATTTATACTTGCTACTCCTAGGGTTAAAAAGTGCTCAAAATTACAAGTTTGCCACTTTTAAGGTAGCTAACCCTAAATGAAAGTTACAAAGAAATAAAAGTGTCCAAAAACCAAAATACAACTAAAATAGTTCATCAAAAGAAAAATACATAAAAGAAATGCTCTTCATGATGCCGGTCTTCTATAGGATCCATCGGCCCAGCTCATCGCCGGTTCAAGTCGGTCCATAGATAACCCACAAGCTGAGTTTAAGTGAGTTTGTCCATTGCCCTGTAAAGCATGATAAGTATTCCTGTTGGAATATAAAATACATGAATAAGATAAAAGAGGTTAGTATATAAATAATTCCGGGGTCGATTTGCTCAAAATGGGTCCTCATCGCAAAGATTCGAAATCCTTTAGTTATTGCCCTAATGATAAGTCTTGTCGGATTTTGATTCCTATCATGTAGGCACATCGCATCTTAATGTCTTAACTAAAGGATCATGATTATGTATGGTTAAAGATGAAATAAGACAATATCATATTTGTATCTAAACTTTGCTTATTTTTTAAGTTAACTGCTTAAAGCTTTAAAGTATCAATTTGCAATGAATTTCACCTACATTTGTAATAAACTGATGAGATCCATGATGGGAGCTAAACCAGAAGATGGAATGTGGATCCTCTTGAAGTGCCACCTGGACCGATCACAAGAAATCGAGCGAAACGATTCAAGGAAGTACTTAACGGGTTGATAAAGGATGCCCACGAAGTCGGAAAGGATTGGAGCAATCATGAAGTTAGAAAGGATTGGAACAACCATGGGAATGCCCTTGCTCTTGTACAAGTCATAAAGGATACGAGTTGATGAGGGCGTGTCTTTTCAAGGCACGACCATGTAGGAGTTTGAAGGTTACACAGAATCATACACGGTCATATACATGGCTAAAAGGCACGGCCATGTATGGTGTCAAGAAAATCCACAGAAAGATACACGTCTAGAAGTACATGGCCGTGTATGTCTCCAACGCCGGCTCAAGGCCGTCGGCCTTCATTCCAACGCCGCCGGCCTTCATGTCTTTTTTTTTTTTTTTTTTTTTACGCAACTTATTGAAGTGATGTCGTTTTGGGCTTTATTGTTATGAATTGTAAACCCTAGTATAAAGCTCCTAGGGTTTAGAACAGATAGAACATAGAACATACAACATTGAAGTATTCGTCTTTCATCCCGACTTATCAATCGGTCTTTCATCTCGATTGTGGCGTCTTCATATTATACCAAGGTTCTTGTCTCGCTTATAGACAACGGGTCGCGGTTTCCACTTGAGTGTGTTTGGCATCTTAGGTAGCGAATTCCAAACGTATTGGTATTGGGTTTCGTTACACGTTGGCGTGGTTCGTATCAGTTAGGAATCCGAGCAAACCGATTCGTATCAGTTTGATATCAGAGCTAATTGATTCGTATTAGTTTGGTATCAAAGCCTAGGTTTGTTAACACCAGTTCGATTTGAGGAAGGTAACATCAAAACCCTAACTCCAATCGTTCATATCAATTGTCGTATTCAATTTCATAGTGTTAATTGTCTATTGAAAGTGTAGTACCTATTATTCAATTTTGTTACAAAAAAAAAGGAAGAATCACAACAAAAAAAAAAAGGAACGTGATCAAGAGCAACAAACAAACGCAACAAAAAAAAATCGGAAAGAAAAAGAGGAAAATTTCGAGCCCTAGAGTTGTTTTGAATTCTACGGAAGGGAATTGGTGTAGTTTGGGTTAGTTCCAAGAGAATTGAGAAGAGGAATTGGCGAGTTGATATCATTATCGCTTGTGAGAATACACGAGTGATTGTGTGATATCATCCTTTGAGTGAAACACGTAAGGGAGTGTATCGTGAGGCTTGATCATATATATATTTGTGTTAGTGCTAATCTTTTTTTTGCAGGAACTATGTCGAAGTAACATTCTCTTGAAAGTGAGAGGGGAAGGTTTGATGCTAGGTTAGTGATTGAGGCGTTGAGGGGTGAGATGAAGAGGATGTTTCAGGAGGGGATGGAACAAATTCATGAGACGGTAGAGCAAAAACTAGAGCAATCTAGGAACGTCTTCCAAGGGCGTAAGAGGGAGAGTTGTTCTAGGAGAGTACCGAGGGGTGGAGATGAAATGTCGGATGATGAGTTTGATAAGCCTTCTGTCGGAAGTTATAGAGGATATAGTGGTAGGAATAGAGGAACTAGGGATTGGGAAGATAGAGGAGATATGAATAGAGAGGATAATTAATTGACTAGTACAAAGATGAAGATTCCTCCTTTCCAAGGAAAGAATGATCCCGAGGCGTACTTAGAGTGGGAGAAGAAGGTGGAGATGGTGTTTGATTGTCATAACTATAGTGGGAGAAAGAAAGTGAAACTTACTGCCATTGAATTTTCGGATTATGCCATAGTGTGGTGGGATTAACTAATGTTGAATAGAAGAAGGAATGGCGAACCACCTATTGAGTCTTGGGAAGAGATGAAAAGGATGATGAAGAAGTGGTTTGTTCATGTGTATTACTATCGTGAATTGCACAACAAATTGCAAACTCTTAAGTAGGGAAGCCGAAGTGTGGATGAGTATTTCAAGGAGATGGAAGTAACGATAATCAGGGCGAATGTAGAGGAGGATAGAGAGGCTACCATGGCTAGATTTCTTGCTGGATTGAATAGAGAAATTCAAAATGTCGTTGAATTGCAACATTATGTAGAATTGGAAGATATGGTTCATATGGCTATAAAGGTTGAGAACCAACACAGGAGGAAAGGTAGTAGTGCTGCACGGTTTTAATAGGGTACTGCTTCATCCACCTGGAAGATTAACTAATGGAAGAAGGAAGAAAAGCCTTTACCCACTAAACCGAAAGGAGAGCAAAGGCAAGCGGGTTTTACTCCTGGTAACCAAGGTAAACCTGATTCTTCTACTCCTAGAAATCGTGACATTAGATGTTTTAAATGCCAAGGTAGAGGCCATATTGCTAGTCAATATCCAAATAGGCGTGTTATGATTTTGCGTGATGATGGTGAGTATGAGACTGAGGGGGATAGTGAAGAGGATGATATGCCTCCATTAGAGGACGCTAGTAATGATGAGGAGCTTGCAATAGGAAGGTTAGTGGCAGTAGTGAAGCGAGCTTTGAATGTGCAGGTGAAGGAAAAAGAGGAGGTGCAAAGGGAGAATATCTTTCATACTAGATGTTATTTAGGTGATCATATTTGCAGTTTGATCATTGATGGAGGAAGTTGCACCAATGTGGTGAGTAATTTTATTGTCTGAGAGGCTGGGACTCAAGACTACTAAACACCCTAGTCTATATAAATTGCAGTGGTTGAATGATAGTGGTAAGACTAAGGTGAGTAAGCAAGCCTTGATTGCTTTTTGCATTGGTAAGTATGAGGATGAGGTGTTATGCGATGTAGTGCCGATGCAAGCGTGTCATGTGTTGTTAGGGAGGCCATGGCAGTTTGATAGGAAGCTTGTTCATGATGGCTTTTCTAATAAGTATACGCTTGTTCACCAAGGGAAAAGCTTTAATCTTAAACCTTTAACACCTAAACAGGTGTATGAGGATCGGTTGCAGCTACAACAATCTTTTGCAAAACATAAGGTAAGTGAAAAACAGAGGGAGAGTGAGAGAGCAAAAGACAGTGAGAAAGAAAAGGAATACAAAAGTCGATCTCAAAAGGCAAAAGAGAGGAAGGCTGGAAAGAGTGTGAGAGACCAAGTTGAAGGGGAATCAACTTTGGTGGTGAGTGAAAAGGAGAGTGCAGCCTTGCAAAAGGAGAGTTGTGTGGCAAGAGCGAGTGTAGTAAGGAGAGCGTTAGTGATGAAGCAACCTATGTTGTTGCTGGTTTTTAAGGAAACATGTTTGAATACTAACGAACTATCTAACTCTTTGCCTAGTGTGGTTGTGTCTATTGTACAGGACTTTGAAGATGTCTTCCTTGAGGAGATTCCAAAGGGATTACCACCTATTCGTGGTATTGAGCACCAGATTGACCTTGTACCCGGAGCATCGATTCCAAACAAACCAGCGTATAGGAGTAATCTAGAGGAGACAAAGGAACTCCAAAGGTAGGTCGATGAATTAATGGAGAAGGGATACGTGAGAGAAAGCATGAGTCCATGTGCAGTGCCTGTGATTTTGGTGCCTAAGAAGGATGGGTCATGGAGAATGTGTGTTGACTGCCGCGCTATCAACAACATCACGGTAAAGTATTGTCATCTGATTCCTCGCTTAGATGACATGTTAGATGGGTTACATGGGTCTAGTGTCTTTTCCAAAATTGATCTGAAAAGTGGATATCGCCAAATTAGAATGAAAGAAGGTGATGAATGGAAAACTGCATTCAAAACGAAATATGGATTGTATGAGTGGTTAGTAATGCCTTTCGGTTTAACTAACGCACCTAGTACTTTTATGAGACTTATGAACCATGTTTTGAGGACTTTTATTGGCAAATTTGTGGTTGTCTATTTTGATGATATTCTCATTTACAGCAAGAGTTTGGAAGACCATATAGCCCACTTGAGGGATGTTTTAGAAGTGCTTCGAATGGAGAAATTATATGCTAACCTCAAGAAGTGCACTTTTTGCACAGACAAACTTGTGTTTCTTGTTTTTGTTGTTAGTGCACGGGGAATACAAGTTGATGAAGAAAAGATTCGTGCAATCTAAGAATGGCCTAGTTCAAATAATGTAAGTAATGTGTAGAGTTTCCATGGACTAGTGAGCTTTTACAGGAGATTTGTGAAGGAGTTCAGCACCATTGTAGCACCACTGACTGAGCATCGATCTACACTACGTCCTAGAGGCGATGGACCATTTCAAATTCTTGAGCGCATCGATGATAATGCATACAAGATAGATTTACCAGGTAAGTATCAACTAAGTACTATGTGTAATGTTACTGATCTAAGTCCTTTTGATGCAAGCGATGATTTGAGGACAAATCCTTTTCAAGAGGAGGGGAATGATGAGATCCATGATGGGAGCCAAACCAGAAGATGGAATGTGGATCCTCTTGAAGTGCCACCTGAACCGATCACAAGAAATGAGCGAAACAATTCAAGGAAGCACTTAGCGGGTTGATAAAGGATGTCCACGAAGCTGGAAAGGATTGGAGCAATCATGAAGTTGGAAAGGATTGGAATAACCATGGGAATGCCCTTGCTCTTGTACAAGTCATAAAGGATACGAGTTGATGAGGGCGTGTCTTTTCAAGGCACGGTCGTGTAGGAGTTTGAAGGTTACACAAAATCATACACGGTCATATACACGGCTAAAAGGCACGGCCATGTATAGTGTCAAGAAAATCCATAGAAAGATACACGTCTAGAAGTACATGGCCGTGTATGTCTCCAACGCCGGCTCAAGGCCGCCGGCCTTCATGTCTTGTTTTTGTTATTTTTATGCAACTTATTGAAGTGAAGTCGTTTTGGGCTTTATTGTTACGAATTGTAAACCCTAGTATAAAGCTCCTAGGGTTTAGAACAGATAGAACATACAACATACAACATTGAAGTTTGAGAAAACACTTTTGAGAGAATTCCTCTCTTGGTTCTTTAAAGAACTAATCTAGAACTTATCGGATTTTATTTCCGTGGCGTTCATCCCGACTTATCAATCGGTCTTTCATCTCGATTGTGGCGTCTTCATATTATACCAATGTTCTTGTCTCGCTTATAGACAACGGGTCGTGGTTTCCACTTGAGTGTGTTTGGCATCTTAGGTAGCGAATTCCGAACGTATTGGTATTGGGTTTAGTCACACGTTGACGTGGTTCGTATCAGTTAGGAATCCGAGCAAACTGATTTGTATCAGAGCTAATCGATTCGCAACATAAACTACCTAACCTTTGTCCATTTTTATAATTAACTACTTAAAATTTGTTTAATTTTATAGTTAACAACACAATCTAAGTACTATATATGACATCAAAAAGTTTGTAGGTAGTAAATTAACACTTCCAAACTTTAGGTAGTTAATTGCAAGAATAGATAAAGTTTAAGTACTAAATGTAATACTTACTCAATGAAATATTAAGTAAAGACAGAGAGGCTAATGATGCTATGGGTGCTAATAATAAGGAGGATTTGAATATTTGATGGGCCTTTAGTTTCAATAGTACCTAGTGAGTTATTTTCCATAACAGGGATAATTAGATGAGTATCGAATGTGTCACTTGCTTTTGATATGGACCAATAGGAGAATATCTTTCATACTAAGTGCCCAATAAATAGAGTAGTTTGTGCAGTTATACTAAGTAGTGGGAGTTGCACAAATGTAGACACTTTAGCAATAGTGGATAAGCTCAAATTATCTACAACTGATCATCTGCTACCTTAAAAATTACACTAGCTCAATGATAGGGTGTGATTCATGTTATTGATAGGGTTTCAATTCCTTTACTCTTTCTAGGGAAATATGTTGATGAAGTTGAGTGTAATGTTGTGTCAATGAGTGCCTTCCACATTATATTAGGGCAGTCGTAGTTGTTTGATAGAGATGTCACCCATTATAGAAGGATTCAATTACTACTAATGAGTATGGTTGGTGTCAAAGCAACCTAAAAGGAGTTACATCCTTTAAAGAAAGAGATACTTATGTTGAAGTAAATTCTGTTGACACAATAGTACGATGTATGGCTTGAGCAGCACGATGAGAATGATACTATAAGGTTAATGATGGGAGTTGCTAATGTAGGCCCTCCTAGAGTTAGTGATGAGATGCTTTGGGAGTTACTGGTGCTGCTGGATCTTGATGAGTGTTTTTAGGATTGTTAATGCCTAGATTTTGGGAGATTATGCCATTTAAGACTCGAGAGTGAGTCTTCTCTAACCTATGGATGATGATTGAGATCAAATTCCTCATTTTTACTCTTAAAGACTTCGTTTTTTAAATTATTTAATTATTAGGTGTTTTACGAAATTTTATTATGTTAATAATTAGTTTCCCAGGAAATACTTTCTATTTTAGTATTTTTATTTTATTATTTTCTTTTATTAATTAACAATATTTTCTTAATAGTTATATGTAGTTAGTCAACATTGAAAATAGCAGGCAACTAGTAATTATTGAAAATAACAAGCAATTAATCAATATTGAAAATAACAGGGAGTTTAGTCTTGATAATAGTCCTATTTTTATTTTATTACATTTATGCCCCTTGGACTATCAAGGTTTAGTTATAAATAGGTTTATTAAATATTTAAAAATAGTTGACGTTCATTATTGCTTTCAAAACCTTAATTGAGAATTTTTGTCTACATAATTAGAACTTACCAATTCGTTTGTCAAATTGTGACGATCAATTTCTTTTTTTTAGTCTAGTTTAATTCTTATTATGGCATCATATTTGACATATCAATATGAATTAATTAGATAGTTTGTTTCTTTTGTGATTTCCTCCAAAAGAAACATTCATATCCTTTTTTTTTTCTTTGTAATCCCTAAATAAAAAAAAAACCAAAAAGGTTTTATTTTGGTTATTTTCTAAATTAATCATATCATATGGCATGAAAGCCGACACGTCAAGATATTGCCTAGGCTTAAGGGAAGCAAGCATATAAAAGACTTGAGACTGTAGAAATGAAAAAAGAAAAAGAAAATTTCATTATTAGTAGTGAAACTTGCTTTTTCATTACAAAAGATATGTTAAGTTATAACGCTATTAATAAGTGTTAGAAAACCCTTAATTTTAGTACTTATTAGTTATAATTTTATATGGATTTCATGTAATTTGTGAAGAAAATGGTATTTGTATGATTAAATTTTAATTTTAGGCATCAATGGAGACAAAAGAAAGGTTTAAGGATGATATGAGAAAAGGCGAGGTGAAATTTGGCAAAAAATAAAGAAAATTGATTTTTAGTTCTGCACAACCCATGTAGACACCAGTGCTAGATGAAAAAAAATGACTAGTAGCTAATTCTTTTCAAGCCTACCCTGAGCAAAGCTAAGCAGGAGGTCGTGCTAAACTGGGTAGTGAAAAATAACGTGTTTTGGAGTCAGCATGGTCTTGAGCACAACTGTGCCGACGCCTGTCGAGTCTAATTTTTAAATTTTCATTTATATTCCTAATCCAATTCATATTAGATCTTATGCTCGTCTAATATAAATCCTCGACTTGAATTAGGAATTTTCATTATTTATTTGGAGTCGCCACCCAACCAAGGTTGGGAAAAATTATTGAAATAAAACTGATTGAGCAGATTAATTCTAATTTAAACAACTAGTCGACGAAATCTCCTCTTTTTATTTTTGTAAATGAAAAAGAAGAAAGAAAAAACTAGAGATTCTCGACTCGGGGGCTAACCTATTAAAACCCTAAAGTTACCACCTTATCCTTCTTAAATTTGGACCATATTTTGATATCTTTTCCTTTTTTATTTTTATTTTTACTATTATTATTTTTCTATTTTGGATACATATTAAGGAAGAGGGTATTAAAAAAACTCATAATAATTTGGAAAATTATTTTTTATTTCTTTTTAAAGTTGCCCTATAAGAGTGCTTATGTACCTGCTATTCGGGATCAAACAAGTCGTAGTTCACTTTTTATAAAAAGCTTTAGTGGATAAGTTGAAGTTTTAATTATGAAAATATGCTTGATTTACATTCATTATCATTTTCAAGGTTTTGGAAAAAAAAATCTAAGCCTAAGCTTTATTATTTTATTTTCTAAAAATATAATTTAAGATAAATCAATTTTGGATTTATTTTGAAAAAAAAGAATTTTTCTATGTGATAAAACGATTTATTATTAGTTCATATTATTAATTTAACTAATTCTAATTTAAAATTTTTATTTTCTTATTATTTATTTTTTTATTTTTATTTTTTATCATTATTTATTATATTTTTTTATATGCATATATTAAACTAAACATATCTAAAAAAACTAATTAAAATCCTAAAATTTTTATTTATTTGTTCGGATTATAAAATAAATATATAAATAAACAAATAAATAAATAAAATAAAAATTTGAAAAAATCGACTTAGATGCAGGTCGGATTAAGTCGGATCGGATCGATCGGGTTGAATCGGGAGGCGATCGAAGGTCTTCGTAGGCAGCATTCTAGCGTTCCTTTTTGTCAATTAGGAGGTGTTTCCAAAGCTTCTAATGATGAGGAACTTAATGGTAGTGGTGGTTTTTTTCGAAATCGCCTCCAGATGGTGATTCGACACTTGATTGGCGGTCGCAATATGGGAACTCCGGCGAGCTTCGAATCCTATGTGTTTTTACTCTCTCTCTCTCTCTTCTGATTGGTGCCTTTGCTTTCTCACATCGTGCTTTATTTATAGGCATTAGAAATCGAGCTGGATAAGCTCGGATTTCCTCCGATTAGCACGAATCAATTCTTCGGTTGAAACCCATCTACGATTTGGTTTGATTTGTGTAGATCTTTGATTTTGTTGCGATTTGATTTTGATTGGATGATGTTTATCTTATTTCAATTAAAGATTTAGTGGATTTGTGCAAAAAATCACATCAAAACGACTAGATTCCGATTTTTCGTTGTCAACGAGTGTTTTAGATGGAGGTTGAAGGCGACCAGGAGCCTGGTACGTGTGCTCCCTCTATCCAATTAGATGTTAACACGCGTCCTGAGTAAAAAAAGAAAAAGCAAAATGCACTTATCTGCTTCCCACACGATTTGAACCTACGATCGAGCCCCCCCCCCCCCCCCCCCCCCCCCTTCCCTGGCACACATAAGGCTATGGTCCGAGCCAGTTGGGCTAGCCAATTCTCAGTTTATTTTTTTTTTCGCAAATTGCATATATGCGATGCAATTTTTATTAATTTTATGTTATTTTGAAATTCTAAAAATTTGTAAAAATCATTTAACCCCTTTTATTATTATTTTCCAAAATTGGGATTTTTTTGTTTTTTTTTCCTTTATTTCTGCTAAATAGAAGAAAAAATTGAAAATTGAACATTATTAATGATTAAAGAGCAAAAATGGGGTGTTTACAACTACCCCCCTTTGTAGTAAAGTTTGAAAAACTTAACTATAAAGACAAGAAAGACCTCATTTTTAGCCGAGAGACTGAATGGATAATGCCCTAGTTGGCTGGTTATCTGAACTTGGTTCTAGTAGGAAAATGCTCCATGAGCTAATAATCCCACGAATGCCTTGTGATGATTTAAGACTAGTCGGGGAATGATCTCAAACAATCTAACAACTTGGAGTAAGATACCATCTAGAAAAGTGCTTTATGAGTTAACTACCTGATAACAAGGAAGCATCCTACAAGACTAGCGACCATAAAGAAGAGATTGTTTAAAGAAGCACTCCTATGAGCTGACCACCTAGTAACAGAAGTGTCTGGCTAGACTAATGACTGTTGGAGGAGAAATGTTATAGAGGAGTGCTCTCATGAGCTGATTCGTCAATATTAAGAAGTATCTTATAGGACTAAAACCTTAAAGGGGATATAACCTGACTAATCGATGATAGTGTTGCGTCTCATTCAGACTTGCAACCATAAGGATTATCTAGAAAAATGCTCTGATGAGCTAACTAATCGATAATTAGGAAGCATCTCATTTAGACTTGCAACCATACGGATTATCTAGAAAAGTGCTCTTCTGAGCTGACCAATTGATAATTAGACAGCATCTTATTTAGACCTGTGACCCTAAACAGGAATTATCTAGAAAAGTGCTCTTATGAGCTGACTAATGATAGCGAGAAGCGTCTCTTTAGACTTATAACCCTGAAGAAGAGATGTCTAAGAAGGTACCCCTATAGGCTATCCCTAAGAGAGGATATTTAGGAAAGTGCCCCATTGTGGGCTAACTTTAAGAAAGTATAACCAAGAAAGTGCCCCATTGCGGGCTAACTTTAGGTTTGTATAACTAAGAAAGTATTTGGGAAAGTGCTCCATTGTAGGCTGACTTATTGATAGTGATTGCGGGGTACATCTCATTAACCTAACATTTCCGAAAACATTTTTGATGAACTGCTCAAATGATTGATAAGAGGTGTCTTTTACATTGCTTGACTTCGAATGTGTGATTTATGATGAATGATGGTTATTTACTCTAAATGCTTACTGGTTTATCGTAGATAGCAACTAAACAATCGAACCTTCATGCCGATTTGCTCCTTTTTTGCTTACTCTTGCTTCAAAACAGAACTGAGGGCCTTGATGCATTTTCTTTATTGTGAGCATGGCTTTTGTGATTGTGGTGTTATCCTATTAATGTGTCAGGTTTAATGCTCAAAAATAGGTGGAATTATATAATAAAATCTATTGAGATTTACTATCATTTCGATGTTCATTATTCATTGTGAGGCAATGGGTAACGTGTGTTTATGAAAGTTTGTTAGTTGACAATTGATCAAGATAATCGATCATTTAGAGACATTAACTTTGCTTGTAGAAGGAATGAAAACTAAACTTAACGAAATTTATATTGAACATAGGCATATATGAACCTTAGCAAAATTTCAATTTTCTTGCTTAAAGATAGTACATCTTAACAGCATCCATATGGATGGGGTCTCTCAATTCTAGACCATCCATTTGGGTTAAGATTAAAGCCCCTCCTAACAATACCTTTTTTCACAACATATGGACTCTCATAGTTTGGGGTAAACTTGCCTCTTGAATCTTGAGCATTAGGGAGAACTTTCTTTAGCACCAGATCTCCTTCTTTGAAATGTCGAGGTCTCATTTTTTTGTTGAATGCTTAAGCCATTCTTTGTTAGTAGCACTGGTCATGACATAACACAACAAGTCTTTTTTCATTGATCAAATTCAACCGATAAAACCTCTTCTTTACCCAGTTCAACTCATCTAACTACACTTTTGATAGGATCCTGAAGGATGGTATTTCGACTTCAATTGTCAAAACTACCTCAGTTCCATATACTAGGGAATATGGGGCAACTCCAATAGATGTTCGAATTGAGGTTCTGTAAGCTATGAAGGCGAATGGTAGCATCTCATGCCAGTCTTTGTAAGTGATTGTCATTTTCTCGATAATTCTCTTGATGTTCTTGTTGGTTGCTTCTATTGCCCCATTCATCTGAGGTTGATAGGGAGTTGAATTTTTGTGGTTTATATGGAAATGTTGACACAAATATGTCATCAATTTGTTGTTGAGCTTGATGCCATTGTTGGTGATAATTGATTCAGGAACTCCAAAGCGAGCTATTAGGTCCCTTTTCAAGAATCGGACTATTACCCCTTTTGTGACATTGGTATATGATGAAGCTTCTACCCACTTGGTGAAGTAATCAATGGCCACCAATATGAATCTGTGACCATTGGATGCTTTAGGAGTGATTGGCCCAATGGTGTCGCCCCAATGGTGTCAATTCCCCACATGGAGAAAGGCCATGGTGTAGATAACAAATGAAGCTCTTTAGGTGGGGCATTTATTCAATTTGCATAAACTTGACACAAGTGATAGTGCTTGACATATTTGATGCAGTCTTATTCCATTGTTAACCAATAGTAGCCCATTCTCATGATTTTTCGGGCCAGCATGTAGCCATTTATGTGAGGTCCACATACTCCTTTATGCACTTCTTTCATCAGTTCACTTGCCTCTCTTTTATCCACACATCTTAATAATGTGGTATTAGGTGATCTTTTATAAAGCATAGGCTCATTTAATAAGAAATGACTTGCGAACCTTCTGAGTGTTCTTTGGTCATTTTTGCTAGCCATTTCAGGGTATTTGCTTTCTTGGAGAAAAGTTTTGATATCGTAATTCAAGGGCTTATCATCTTGGGCTTTCTCAATTACCAAATAGTAGGTGGGCCGATTTTCAATTTCTATTTTTAGTGGTTGGACTTCGACTGATGTGCCTAAAACCAAGGTTAAGCACATACAAAACCAATTTGAAAGACAAACAAGCAATGTCAATCAAACTAGTCTTAATCACATGAACAATGGTGTCAAATCTCAATGTTTATAACCAATTCTTCCAACGAGGATGTGATCAATCTTAAGTATCCAAAATAGATTGCTCTGATACCAAAAGATGATGTGCTCAAAACCAAGCCCAAGCACATGCAAATGAATCAAAGAAACAACCTCAACTCACACATATGAACCGGTTCAAAAAGACCATGAATTGCGTGAACCCTAATGGAGATTTAATGAAATCCGAAGGTTCAAAGATGCAATCAAAAACCAACAATGATAAACTCCTCCAATTAAAAATAATTACAAGTGAAATCCACGTGAAATACACCAAGATAACAAGATCCAATTTCGTGATTCTCCTCTTCCGACAATGACCAATTCACATCACAAAATGAATAAAAAATTGATGATGATAACAAATTCTAAAACCATTCAATCTTATAACATGATAGTTGATTACAAATGCAATCAAAATTTGACCAAGAACATCTAATTCAACCCTAGATATGACTCACTAGTGATGAAAAGGAAACACAACAAAGAAGGAATTGATATTACTCACAATTTCCCTTTGTTGCACTTGCTACAATTTCAACTCTTAGAAATTGAAATTGATAAGAGAAAATGGAACTAGGGAAACCCTAAGCCCTCTCACAAAAATGTGATGTTAATTCTGAAAATTTTGGCCACTTCAAACCCTACTATAAGCAAGTATTTATACTTACTACCTTTAGGGTTAGAAAATGCACAAAAATTACAATTATGCCACTTTTAAGGTGGCCGGTCCTAAATGGAAATTATAATCAAAATGAAAGTTTCCCAAGAGAAAATACAACATAAAATAGTCCATAGAACAATTACAAAGTACAAAAATATCATAAATCTTTATGAGCCAATAATTCGAAATGGAAACAATCGCAGCGGGTCTTTGATTGTAAATCTGAAGATGTCCCATGGCAATTAACTAGTGTAGGACATATTGGCATCCCATGGAGAATTATTATTATACTTGTAAGATTATTTCTCAAGTATTTATTAGATAAGAAGATATGAAGTAAAAATATAAGCAATTTGGACCATCAGCCAAATCTAGTTCTGAAGGTATAGGCGGTGCTGGAAAATTTCTCATCATCTCCTCCCCCTATTATCTGAATCATAGATACTAATGTGGTGAAGGCATCTGCAAACTGATTTTGAGTCCTTGGGATGTGTGTGAAGGTGACTGTTTTGAATTCGTCGATCAGCTCTATCAAATGTTGATGGTATGGCACCAATTTGGGGTCTTTAGTTTTGTATTCTCCTTGTGTTTGTAGTATGATAAGTGAAGAATCTCCATATACTTCTAATTCACGAATTTCCATGCGGTAAACCATTTTGAGACCAAGGATGCATGCCTCATATTCTACGATATTATTAGTATATGGAAATGTAAGTGTCGTCGTTAAGGGGGATTGTATTCCTTCTGATGATATTAGTACTGCCCCGATCCCACAACCGAATACATTGACAGCTCTATCAAAGAACATCTTCCATTTAGGGCTTTGTTATGTCCCGTAGTCTTCTGTTGGTATGCCCTCCACTGTTAATATATTTTCATCGGGGAATTGGGCTTGTGATTCTCAAAGATCTCCCTCAATTGGGTATTCTGCCAACTGATCAGCTAAAGATTGTCTTTTATCGAATTTTGATTTATATAGGTGATATCAAATTCTGATATGAGCATTTTCCACTTGGAGATTCTCCCTAACAAAACGGGCTTCTTTGCCAAGTACTTTAGAGGATCATGTTTTTTCAGCAACTTAATAGGATAGTAAAGGATGTATTGCCTTAACTGGTGCATGACCTAAATCAAAGCACAACAAGTTCTTTCTATTTCAGAGTACCTCGTTCCTTGTCTATAAACTTCTTGCTTAGATAATATATGGAACGTTCCCTTCTCTCTTTATCTTTTTGCCCCAGCACACACCTCATGCATTCATGGAGTATTGTGAGGTACAAGAATAAAGGCTTTCCTTGTTTTGGAACTATCAAGATTGGGGGATTTATGAGATAGTCTTTGATCATTTTGAATGCTTCCTCGCATTCATCATCTAATTCTATTGTGGCGTTCTTCTTCAGCAGACGAAATATTGGACGACATTTGTCTTTGAGCTGTGAGATGAAACGGGCTATGTAATTTAATCTTCCCAGCAAACCTCTCACCTCCTTCATAGTACGCGAAGAGGGTAGTTCCAATATGGCCTTTACCTTGTCAGGGTTGACTTTAATACCATCTTAGCTTATGACAAACCCTAACAATTTGCCTATTGTGACCCCAAAAGTACACTTTTCAGGATTCAACTTGAGCTGAAACTTTCTCAATCACTTGAATAATCTTCTCAGGATAACTGTATGACTTTCTTCTCCCTTAGACTTGGCTACCATATCGTCAACGTATACTTCAACTTCTCGATGTATCATGTCATGAAGTATTGAGACTATGGCATTCTGTTATGTTGCCCCGACATTCTTCAAACCAAAGGACATAACTTTATAACAGAAAGTTCCCCATATCGTGATAAAGGTTGTTTTAGTTTTATCTTCTTTAGCCATTTTTATCTGATTATATCTTAAGAAACCATCTATAAATGAAAAGAGATTATTCCCTACGGTATTATCTACCAGGACGTCGATGTGAGGTAGAGGGAAATTGTCTTTAGGTGTAGCTTTATTTAAGTTTCGGAAGTTTACACACACTCGCACGTTCCCATTCTTCTTTAAAATGGGAACTATATTTGCTACCCATTTTAGGTAGTCTAATACCTCAATAAACCCCACCTCTAGTAGGTTTTTGACTTCATCTTTGATCTTTAGCAAGATATCGGGCTTAAACCTTCTCAACTTTTGTTTTTTAGGTTTGACATCTTCTCTCGTGGGAAGTTTGTGAACTACTATTGACTAGTCGAGTCTTGGCATGCCACTATATGACCAGGCGAATACATTCGCATATTCAGTTAACAGCTCAGTTATCTCACACTTTTGCTCGTCACTTAAATTAGCCCCAATCTTAAGGTTTTTGGGTTCCTCTATACTTCCTAGATTTACTGTCTCCATCGACTCGTTGATTGAGATTTTATTTTGTTCATGTTTTTTCCAAATTTCTCGTATTATTTCGTGGTCAAGGACATCACTTCCAACGGCTGACCTAGCAATGTCAAAAATGATATCGTCGTTTTCATTACTTACCTGCACGGAATGTCCCTAACGTTCGACAGTAGGGAATTTGTGGGGAAAGTGGAGCGAAAACATATATATATAAGCAAAAGAAGTTAATTGCAATTTATTGAATTTCAAAGAATAATAATCACAATGGAAATCTTTTTAATAATTGTTCCCTATCCTTGAGCTGATCTAGTGCTATTAACAAGATAACAGAACCAATTGTTAAGAGTTGGGTGTTGATTGGACATGCGAGAGGCTGAGCTCTCATTGTTAACATCGGTTTGGCTTATCCCTAGCTCTTGAACGGTAGTCGCCCGCCTAAAAGATTGCTGGAGGGGTGGAAAATGCATCAGGGTATCATTCGACTTCTCTTTCCTTCTGCTTCTAATACCTCTTGCTTATTCCTCTTCTTAGGGTGTAGAAACGTACCTTAGTCCAAACGTCCCTTGATGTCCCTCCTTGAACTGATGCCTTTCCTTAATCATGACCATACTCACTTCATTGAACATTTGGAGCCCCAGGTCTTTAGGACTGTCTTCCTCGATGTAGGGTATAGCGGTTTCTTTGTAGATAGCATAGTCTTGTTCTCTCAGTACGGTGATAATATGTTCATTTGCTATAAACTTGACCTTTTGATGGAGGCTTGAGGGTATGGCTTCGGTCGTGTGTATCCATGGCCTTCTTAATAGTAGATTGAAAGACCTTGGAATGTCGAGGACTAGGAAGGAGATGTGGAACATTAGTGGACCAATCTCTACTGACAGGGTGATTTCCTTCACCATCTCTCTCTTGGACCCATCAAAGGTGTCGAGTCTAATTTTTGAATTCCCATTCCTAATCCGATCTAAACTAGACCCTATGCTCATCTAATATAGATCCTCGACTTGAGTTAGGAATTTTGTTTGATTTTTGGAGTCGCCACCCAACTGTTGTTGGGAAAAAGTGAATTAAGACTAAAGGAGCGGATTAGTCTTAATTTGGACTACTAGTCGTCGTTATTTCCTCTTCTCGTTTTTGTGAGAAGAGAAAAAGGGAAAACCAGAGTTTCTAAGTCCGGGGGCTAACCTATTAAAACCTATACGGTTACCACCTGATCTCCTAAAATTGTTCATCTTTAGAAAGGTGTTTCATTGTGTTTCTATTAATTTTTATTATGTCTTTGAATTTATTTCAGAAAAAGGATTTTTCATTTATTTTATAGGTTGACCCGAATGGGTGCCTACATACCTGCTACTCAGGATCAAACAAGCCGTAGTTCGCTTTTCTGAAAATCTTTAGTGCATTGGTGAATTTTAATTTTGAAATTTCTTTCGATTTATGTTCTTACCATTTTTGGGATTTTTCCTAAAAACTCTAAGCCTAAGCTTGATTTCATTTTGAAAAAATGATTTTGTAGGGAAAACGTCAATTTTGATTTATTTGATGAAAATGATTTCTCTAAGTGCTAAAACTTATTTATTTGTCTTTTTATGATTTTTTTATGATTTTTTATTATTTTTGTGATTTTTGTGATTTCTGAGAATTTTTTGGGATTTTGTGGTTTTTTTGGGAATTCTTGTTGATTTTCGTGATTTTTGGGAATTTTTGTGATTTTTTGGGAATTTTTGTTTATTATCTATCCTATTTGACATCTAAAATTTATGATTATTTTCCTAATTTTTTTATTATTTTTATATATTTTTTATTATTTATTATTATTTTTTTATTTATCTATTTATTACTATTTTTCTACATTATTAAATTCTAAAAAAATCTAATTTCTACATTTTCCTATTTATTAAAAATAACACACATATATATAAATAAATAAATAAATAACTAAATAACAAATAATAAATTACTTAATTAATTCAGAATAAATAAATAAATAAATCCAGAAAATCCGACTTACCTGGATCCGGGTCGGTGCGCGGGTCGGGTCGAATCGGGTCGGTTGGACACGGCGGCGGGGTTGGCTCGTTCACGGCGTTCCGGTGGTCTTTTGCGGCGGGTGAAGTGTCGAATCGTAGCTTCTTGAGGGTGCTGAATCCGATGGTGGTGGCGGTTTACTCCCAGAACGTCTCCTTGCGGTGGCTCAACTCCGATCGGCGGTCGCAACTTTGGGTTTCCTCCGATCTACACTCTTTTCTCTCTCTCTCGCAATTCTGATCTGTCTCTTGCTTCCTCATCTCCTCCTCTATTTATAGGCGCTTGAAATCGAGCTGGATAAGCTCGGATTTCCTCCGATTGAAGCTGATCGGATTTTCGGTTGAAAAACCAACTCCGATTCGTGCCCATCCAACGATTTGTTGCGATATGATTTTAATTAGATAACGTTTATCTTATCTTTGTTGAAGATCTGTTGGATTTGTGCAAAAAAATCGAATCAAAACGGCCGAAATACGAATTTTTTCTTCGCCGGCGATCTCGGGCTCGAAGTAGGAGACGATCACGCGCCGGCGCATGCGTTTCTTCCAGCCAATCAGATGCTGCCACGTGTCCTGGATAAGTCGAAAAATTGAAAAACGCGGAAACTGCTTCCTCCGCGATTCGAACGTCTGACCAAGCCCCCCCCCCCCCCTGTGTGCACTTAGCCATGGTCCGGACCAGCTGGGCTAGCCCACTTTCGCGATTTTATTTATTTCGCAAATTGCATATATGCAATGCGATTTTTCTATTTTTTTGTATTTTTTGAAATTTCAAAAATTTGTAAAAATTGTTTATTATTCATTATTACTATTTCCGAAATCATTTTTTCAAAATTGAAGTGTTTTCCTATTTATTTTTATTTTTTGAACATTTTTATTATTTTATGCTAAATTAGGAAAAATTGGGAAAAATTAGGAAAAATTGAAAATTGATTATTATTGAAAATTATTGACTCCTAGGGCAAAAATGGGGTGTTTACAAAAGGCCCTAACTACTATCGAGCTTGGCTTGATGTTGCTCATATCAACCCTCAGCAGGTCAAGGGTGGCCAAGGGGCATACGTTGAGAGAAGATCCGTTGTCTATGAGTACTCTAGAGACAATTGTATCATTGCATTTTACCACTATAAACAGTAGTTTTGTGTGTTGGTCTCCATCTTCTCCCAGTTCTTCGGGAGAGAAAGATATTTGATCCATGGTGAAGATTAAATCTACCACATGGCTTAATTTCTCTATTGCGATGCCTTCTAGTACCTTGATCTATTTGAGTACTCTAAAGAGTGCTTTCCTGTGAGGCTCAAATGTTGTGAGGAGGCCCATAAGTGATATCTAGGCTGGAACTTTATTAAGTTGTTCCATGATTTTGTATTCACTCACCTTGATCATTTTCGTGAATGCAAGGAGCCCCTCTTCTTCCTCTTTCTCTACCATGGTGTTAAGCTCTTCAATTGAGGTCTTGTACTTAGGGTCATAAATCCTCCCAGAACGGGTGATTCCTCCTATGATGGGAGGCCTTTCCTGATCGAGGGCTTAGTAGTCGAATGGTGTTGCCTTATACCTCTTTAAGGGTATTGGGACATTGAATATATATCTATTCTTTGGGATTTGCACCTCAATAACTTGTCCTTCATGGCACTTTATGACTATCGGCTTAAGGTCCAACTTGACATGTTTAGAGACTCCTATTTTTCCTTCAGTGGGTTGTCTTTTTTTTTTTTTCAAATTTGGGCCCCCATCCACTAGGTGGCCCATACTCGGTTGAGGTGAAGGAATAATTCACTAGATACTCAAACTTCTCGTGTGATTTGCCTAGGGTACTGACTGTTGGGTCTTCGGCTAACCACCTCTTCTTAATATGTGATTTGAGGTTTTTTTTAAAGACTTGGCGCTAACGACTTTTTCGCTGTGTTGTTACCTTCGTCTGTTTTAGGGACTCTTTTGATTTGGAGTCCAACTCTTCGGATGTAATCATATTGACAGTAGGCTTGTAGTTAGGCAGTAGGTTAATGTTGACATTAGGTGCCAGTGCGTTGACAAAATCTAATTGCACTATTCTAGTGTTAATCAGGTCTTGAATCTTATTTTGGAGCCTCCAGCATCTGTCTATGGAATGCCCCTCTTGTCCTATATGATAATCGCATTTAAGGCTCGGGTAAAAATTTCTTGGCTTATACTGATCGCTAGGAATCTTAAAGTTAATCAAATTGTTTATTTGTAACCAAGCAAAGACCTAGCTGAGTGATATCAGTATTAGAGTGAATTGTCTTGTGACTCTGGTAGCTTGGGTGTGATTCATTGGTGATTGTTGGATTGGGGCATTCACGGTCTAAAATGTCACATGGGACCCAACCTTGTCAACCATATCGGAATTAACTATGCTGACGGTAGATTCCTTGGCTTTATTACCTCCCATAGGCCTTTGAGATGATGCAACTCTGGGATGGTCAACTGTCTGGAGCCTTCCTGATGTAATGGCATTCTCGATTCGATACCTTATCGCCACTACCTCTGCGAAGTGAGTCTTCTCCAGAGTGTTGACAAAGATGAATGTTAACTCTTTTTCAGAAATTGAGGTTGTTACCCTAGCAACTTGAGTCCTCCAGCCTTGGGCATACTCTTTAAAGGATTCATTGTGTTTCTTTCGAAGGCTTCCCAAATCTATTACTGAAGGGGCAAATTCGATGTTGAATTTGTACTGGTTATAGAATGCCTGAGTGAGTCTTTCCTAGGTGTTGACTTGGCTGAAGTCTAAATGTGCATACCAGATGAGGGCGGGGCCTGTAAGGCTGTCTTAGAAGGTTTGGACCATGAGTTGGTCATATTAGGCATATTTGCTCATCTTCCACACATACTACCTTATATGCATCTTGGGGCATCCAGTGCCGTCATATTTTTCAAACTCTGGGGTTTTTAGCTTATCTAGATAAGCCTATTCCCCATATACTGGTAAATTGGTGATTCCTACCTGCTCAAAACTGTTAGGTCCTTCTAATATCTTTATCTTGTTAGCTAGTTGTTGGAAAAGCTTTCTCTCCATCTCCTTTTGCCTATGTTCCATTTCCTTTTTTATATCATCTAAAGTTGGGCCGAGCTTGACTCTCGGCTCATGCTCGAATGCTGGGTTGAGGTGGGAGTTAATTTCCTCATACTCTGGAGGTAGACCCTCTACTACCTTTCCTTTTTTGGCTCTTGAATGTTCTTCCTGAGTTGGTTAGGTGGTGCAAAGGAGGCCAATACTCTTAGTCAAGAGGTGGACTTGTGCAGCTAGTTGTTGGACCGTTTATTCTAGGGATACAATCTTTAGGTTTGAGGCGGTATCAACTTTAACGTTGTTGCGATTGTCACTATTTTTGCCACTGTTTGCCATATTGGTCTTAGAGCGGGTGTGGATTAGGCTCCTTGGAGGGTTCGGTTATTTGGGAGCTATCTTTGACACTTGGATTTGCATTTTTCAATTTTGATGTATGTATGTAAATATGATGTACCACACAGATGCTTGAAAGAAAGAAAAGGGGCCAACAATTGATTAATGATATAATACTGAAACTTTGTTTTTATTAATATTGGAAACTTGGAGTTTAATACATAAAACATGAAAAAGGAAAAATACAATGCTAATCTAGTTCCTAATCCTCTTCTTCAGCTGTGTAGGTGCTGGTTCCCCACTGATGATGGCTTCCAGTTCTCTAACTCTAGCTCGGGTCTTCTCCAGCTGAGCTTCCAAGGCTTTGTTCCTTTGATTAGACTCTTTAAACCTGCCCTTCTAGACGTCCTTCTTGTAGTATGAAGCTTCAAAGTGTACTTCCATCCGGGCCCTGACTTGCTCCATGTAGGTTTTTAGTTCTAGATCTACATTGCCTAGCGCGGGTTGAGTGACATCCGGGACTTGGTACACCTTTTCTCCCGTTTGCTATAGTTGGTGGATCACAAACTCTTTAGTGGCTTGATGTTTGCCCACTTCACCATTTAAGTCTTTGAGGTCTATGTTGGGGCTCTCAATCTGAGCTTCTCATAGGGCTTTGACCTCTGCCAGCTTAGCAATCTTCTCAGCCACTAGTAGACTTGGATTCTGGTATTCAAATGTGATCCCTTCCAGTGATAGCTTGTAGACTATATCTTGGATGGTGCCAAATTGACAGATCACCAAGTTTAGATGATAACCTGTACACCTATTGATGTCGATTGAAGGAATAGCCTGAAATTTTCTGTAAGTTAGGATGACTTTATTTCAGTAACTCCATCTAGCAATCTAGAAGATGTCATTAGCACTGAAGCCCTTGAGTACTTTTACCTAACTGTGGCTGGTAAGATCGTCGGATAACTTTATCCTCTCTATACAGGAATCCATGAAGTCTACTTGCCGGGCCAGAGATTTTCGGACCATGTTCAACCCGAAACATTTGAGATGACTCACAAACCAAATCAAGATGAGGTTAATGTTCGAGTGAATGATTCTGTGGCCCTTCTTTTTGACAAAATTCAGGTTCTGGATCTGTTCAGCCAGTAGAGCCGGGATATAAGACTTCCCTTCTAGAAATTGGGCGACTAATTCTGCAACTCTGTAGTGGATGTGAAAGAAATTGGTTGCAAATGCTGTCAGGATGAAAGCATAAACCCTTTTCTGTTTATAACTCTTAGGATCCCCGCATAGTATACCTTTCCTGTTTCCATCATCATTCCTAGCTATGAACTAGGCTTTTAATTCGTCCATTCGGAGGCAGTACCCATTACAGTTTGCCAGAGCCTAGTTGATTGCTGTCCTGCGAATACCTAGCAGTTTACTAAAAATACCGGTCGGCCCAACCTCGAGATTTAGTATATATACCCCGGTGGTTAGTGATGGGGCCTACAAAAGTTGAGTGTATTCTTCCAGAGTGGGCATAATCTCATGTGGCCCGATAAAGAAAGCTGTGGACTCGATTTCCTATAGATGGAGAATAGCCTGAATCAGAGGCAGGTTGATTTCCATCTTCATCAGTGATAGGATAGGCCCTATCATTTAGTGGATGAAGGTCTGTTCCTCGGGGTCATATAAAGTGAACCGGTGGTCCAATACTAATTTTGGATCCAGAGGTTTATAGACCCAGATTTCCTTACGGAGGAGGCGATCTATTGCGAGACTGGCCATCTATTACAATAGAAATTTTTAATTACACAAAAAAAATTTACAAAGTATAATTGATTTTGTTACAAGTAAATGTATTTAAACTCTCGAAAAAGAACAAAAGAATTACATCATTAATCAATTGCTAGCCTATGACTTCATGTATGCAGATAGGTGAGTTTTAATAGGTCCCTAAGCTCTATGGCCTCTCGCATTCTCGGAGAAATGGATCTTTTGCCATATTGAAGCATTGGGTGGGGTAGCCTAATTAGCCTCGAATGGTGATCATATCACTTCGCCCAGAACCTACATAATGGCCCCTCGTCTTAGGGTCCTAAGACGGCTTGGGTCTGACTATATCTACTCCCATGATTGCATGCATGCAGACTTAATAATAATGAAAGATAAGCAAAAATATTGAATCTCATCAAATTTCCTGAAAGAAAAGGTTAGTACCAGTAATATCTTATAGTGCAACAGTTAAGAAATATCCAAAATGTCACTTCAAAAGATTCAGGTGGCTAGCCTATTGTGAGGTCCCTAGCGGAGTCACCATCCTATCGAGTCTAATTTTTAATTTTTCATTTATATTCCTAATCCAATTCATATTAGATCATATGCTCATCCAATATAAATCATCGACTTAACTAGGAATTTTCATTATTTATTTAGAGTCGCCACCTAATTGAGGTTAGGAAAAATTATTGAATTAGAACTAATTAAGCGGATTAATTCTAATTTGGACAACTAGTTAACGAAATCTCTTCTTTTTTATTTTTATAAATTGAAAACAAGAAAGAAAAAATCAGAGATTTTCAACTCAGGGGCTAACCTATTAAAACCCTAAAATTACCACCTTATTCTTTTTTGAATTTGGACCATATTTTGATATCTTTTCCTTTTTTATTTTTATTTTTACTATTATTATTTTTTTATTTTTGATACATATTAAGGAAGAGGATATTAAAACAACTCATACTAATTTGGAAAATAATTTTTTATTTCTTTTTAGAGTTGCCTCATAAGGATGCTTACGTACCCACTATTCAGGATCAAACAAGTCGTAGTTTGCTTTTTATAAAAAGCTTTAGTGGATTAGTTGAAGTTTTAATTATGAAAATATGTCTGGTTTACATTCATTATCATTTTCAAGGTTTTGGAAAAAAATCTAAGCCTAAGCTTTATTATTCTATTTCTAAAAATTTAATTTAAGATAAACCAATTTTGGATTTATTTTAAAAAAGAATTTTTCAAAGTGATAAAATGATCTATTATTAGTTCATATTATTAATTTAACTAATTCTAATTTAAAATTTTTATTTTATTATTATTTTTATCATTATTTATTATATTTTTTTATATACATATATTAAACTAAACATATCTAAAAAAACTAATTAAAATCCTAAAATTTTTATTTATTTTTTTATTATAAAATAAATATCTAAACAAATAAATAAAAAAATAAAAAAAAATTGACTTACTTGGATGTGGGTCGAAATCGGGTCAGGTCGGGTTGGATCGGATTGAATCAGGCAGCAGTCAGAGATCCTTGTAGGTGGCGTTTCGGCATCCGTTTTTGTCAATCAGGGGGTGTTTCCAAAGCTTCTAATGACGAAGAACTCAATGGTTGTGGTGGTTTTCTTCGAAATCGCCTCCAGATGGTGGTTTGACACTTAATTGGCAGTCGCGGTATAGGAACTCTAGCGAGCTTTGAATCCTATGTGTTTTTACTCTCTCTCTCTCTCTTATGATCAGTGCCTTTACTTCCCCACGTCGTGCTCTATTTATAGGCACCAGAAATCAAGCTAGATAAGCTCGGATTTCCTCCGATTAGCATGAATCAAATCTTCGGCTAAAACCCATCTCCAATTTGGTTTGATTTGTGTAAATCTTGATTTTGTTGCGATTTGACTTTAATCGAATGATGTTTATCTTATTTCAGTTAAATATTTAGTGGATTTGTGCAAAAAATCGCATCAAAACGACCGGATTCTGATTTTTCATTGCCGATGAGAGTTTCAGATAGAGGTTGAAGACGACTAAGCGCCTAGAGCATGTGCTCCCTCTATCCAATTAGATGCTGACACAGGTCCTGGGTTAAAAAAGAAAAAGCAAAACAGGCGGATTTGCTTCTCCCACGATTTGAACCTACGACCGAGCCCCACCTCCCCCTCCCACTGGCACACATGAGGCCATAGTCTGCACCAATCGGGCCAGCCTAATTCTCGGTTTATTTATTTATTTGCAAATTGCATATATGCGATGCAATTTTTATTAATTTTATGTTATTTTGAAATTCTAAAAATTTGTAAAAATTATTTAACCCCTTTTATTAGTATTTCTACTATTAATTTCCAAAACTGAGATATTTTTCCTTTTTATTTTATTTTCCTTTATTTCTGCTAAATAGAAAAAAAATTTAAAAAAAATTGAAATTTGAACATTATTAATGATTAAGGAGCAAAAATGGAGTGTTTACAACGCCCATGCTGAACCCTGTTTTTGCAAAACTATAAATAGATTCCTTGGTTTACTTTTAAAAAGAATTTTTCCTTTTGGCTTCATTTTGAAAACCCTAGGAGAGCTTTGTTACACACTTCAAGAAGAGAATTGTCCGAGCATCATTGAATATCACAAAACAAATAAGAGATTATTCTTTTTAGCATGAATCAATTCTATTTTTCTAAATTCTCTGTTTTTATTTAAAACTCCATGAAGGAGTAATTCTTTATATCTTTCATCTCGTGAAACCCTAACTCATATGCTGAACCATTGATTGATTAATGAATTATTTATATCCTTGCATCTATTCGTGTTTCCATTGTTCTTATGATTGATTTATGTGCGCAAATTGATTGCATGTCTAATTTTTATTAGATTTAAAGAGATTTCGTCTAGTAAATTAGATCTTCATGAATAAAGAGATTACATGTTTTTACCTAGAGGTAGGAAAACATTAATTTTCTGCAATTTATTGGAATTTGTGAACTTAATGAGATCTTGCATAAAGGTAGTGGGGGAGAGGTCTCCATTATCTTATGTATGATTAAGAATTGACTAACTCGAGTGAGTAATTGATTTTACTTGAGAATTCCTGTAGTGTAAAGTGTAAATTGATTCGTTAATTGATATCTTATTTTGAGAAGTTAAGGGTTAGGGTAGAACAAGATGGGTATATTTTGTGATTGAATATATTTTTAAGACAATATCATTCAAATCTAGGGTTACTAAGATTTGTTAGTTATTAATTTAATTCATAATTTCCACATCATAAATTAGACTAGATAGAAGAGAAAGGTAATACTAGTATTTGTTTTCTAGATCCTAGAGAACGACACCTATTAAATCTATACTATAATTGATAGGTACACTACTTAGCTCGATAGTAAATTTTATTGGTTATAAATTTAAAACTTAAAATGATCAATTAGATTCAAGCGCATTAGCTACCTTTACCATCTCTAATCACTATCACTAGATTCATATGCTACCATTTAGGCACTATAGGTTGAGAGTGGTTGCTTCTAACAACATTATCTTTGATGATACACTACCCACTTTGAACATTTTCACTGAATATTCTTCTTGAGTTCTAACAATCCTTTATGAGGTGATCCACTATATTATGATATCAACGATATTTGAGATCTCTTTTGTTCACTATAGGTTGCTCAACTCTTAGCAACTTGATATCTACATCTTGTAGCCAATGGTTGAGGATCACATGTACCTTAGTCATTAAGCATGGAAATGGAGGAAATTATGTGAAACTTCTCTTTGCATCATTCTTTAACCTTTTACCATTTTTGAATTCCTTGCTCCAAGCTGAGGACAGGGATGCATTCTCTACTAGTGTAGTGAAAGAACACGCAAAGGCTCTCCAAGTGCATCACATACTTGAAGAACATCCCTTAGATGTAAATCTTCACCAATTCTTTTTGTTCACAAACATCCTAAATATCTAGAAATTGTTCCTTGAAATGTTCAATATACTCCATGAGATCCTCTTGACTTCTGTCGTATTCTTCCCATGTCGATGATTTTAACCCTCTCCTAAGAGAATAAGAACATGTCTAGAAATAGTTCACACATAGCTTCCCATGATTTAATTACTTTTGGAGGGAGTTTGGCATATTAGGTGCATTTCTTCTCAATTAATGACTTAGAGAACTCCTTAAGCTTCCAGTCATCATCAAATCTATGTATGTCCAAAATTTCAATAAATTTTAATAAGTGTTCATTTGCATTTCCCTTTTATTTTAAACTTACATAATTATGGGGTAAGGCTTTGCGGCAATGTGCTGATGATACTAAAGTTCGAGCTTTAGTATTTTAGTAGATGACTTAGCTAGTATTTCTTTTAGATACATGTCCAAGTCTTCCTTTGTTATGAAGGAAGTCCTTAGAACATATACTGTAGATAAAACTAGTGGAGTAGGGATGGAGTTAGGGTAACAAGTAGATCCACCAAGCATGGTGCAAAGGGGGATATGAGAGGATGAAGAGACACTAGGCTTATTCTCTACTTCAAGAGCTATTTATCGTGTTGCCTCTAATAGAGAGATTTGCTTACCCCCTCCTTAGGGTGTGTCTTCTTCGATAGCGAGTGGACCATTAGTTGATTAAGTCAGCAAAGTGGTGCCTTGTTGCGTAGCAATAGTAGAGCTCGACAAAGCCACACCATGTTACACAACAACAATGGCAACCAACCTTAGCATGGATTAAGGAAACATAGACATAAATTGATCTAAAGCCCCTATAGTCTTCTACATATTCCACATCAATTCTACAGGATATGGATAGAGAAGCCTTAGTAGGCTCAACATTAATATCTTTGTTAAGAATAATAATTTTTTTTATAACAAAGTAACAAAAAAAAATGTTTCTAGAAGTTGCAAAGTGTATAAAAACATACAAGATAAAGAAACAAAGTTCAAGACCTACCTCTACTGGTTAAATATATTTGGGCATTATGTTTGACCTATTCCACTAAAATTAGTTTTTAATGTCATTGAGATTATTTTTATTATAGTAGTTAAAAGCATACATGTTAAAGGAAAGCAAATTATCTACTTAATGATTACTAAGGAAAAATTATGAACTATTCTGAGGAGATTGTCAACATTAAATACACCTCATTACTATGGTCAAATATTGCATATTTGAAACTATAGAAGAAGAATGAAGAATATATATATATTGACAAGATTAGAGAATTAAAGCTGGATATTGAAGATGGCTATGATCAAGGAAGAGAAAAATCAAAATGATCGTTACATTTCACCTATAAATACAACATATGAAGGAATAAGAAGATATTTAGTGATAATATAAAGAGGATTTACAATTTGAAACAATTAGTGATCGTTTTAATTTGTTTAGCTAAAACACTAGTCCTATAAAGGAATTTATAATTATTTTTTCTCACAATTGATTACTTAATTTTGAAGTTGCAATTGTTTTGGAGAAGTTACTTTTCACAGTAATTATTTGTGTTTAGCCTTAGGAGAACCTAAGTGAGACAAAGTAGTGAGTAATTGAGCCATGGTGGCTAACTGTGTTGTAACCTTCAAAGTTCTTGGTTCATTGAGACAGTGGAACAACATTAGTGAAGATAACCAAGTCTTCAATAGGTAGAGGCTAGAAGAGTGAACTAATGCACAAGCGAGAAGCACTATAAATCAATTGCCTAATCTTTTTATCCTTTACTCTTTTACTTTACTACAATTTATCTATTTGCGTTATTTATTTTTAATTTCCATTGCAATATTTATTCAAAATCCACTAATAGTAATCGAAAAGAGAACTTCTTGGTTTTCTCCTTATAAAGCTTGGAGTTCTCATATGCTATGTTATGCCATTCTTCAAGCTCATTTAGTTGGAGTTTCCTATGAACACTTACACACTCAAAATCAAGGTTAGTTGATTTAATAGCCCAGAAAGCCTTATGCTTGATCTCCACCTGTAGATGATAAGCTTTCCCATATACAAGTCGGAAGGTTTAGTTCCTATTGAGGTCTTATAAGCTATCCTATCTACCTATAGAGCATCATCCAACTTATTTGACCAATCTTTTCGATGATGCTTTAAAATTTTGTCTAGAATTTGCTTATCCCTATTGGCAACTTTCGTCTGACCATTAGTTTAGGGATGATAGGGGGTAGCTATTTCATGAGTAATGCCATAGTGTTTTTAAAACCTTTTCAAGTTACGCATTACAAAAATGTATTCCCCTATTACTAATAATCACTTTAAAAGCACTAAATCGGGAAAATAGACTTTTAAGGAACTTAACAACCCTAGCATCATTGGTGGGTAAAACTTAAGACTTAACCCATTTAGACACATAGTCTATGACCATTAAGATGTATTTATTTCCATTAGAGTTAGGAAATAGTCCCATAACACTCCATATGTCAAACACCTCACATAATAAGATGGGGCTCTAGGGCATTTCATTCCTATGGGATATATTTCCTACTCTTTGGCAACTATCATGAAGTTCAACATATTTCTAGGCATACCCAAAAAGTGTTGGCCAGTAGAAACTTGATTTTAGGACCTTGTGACTAATCTTGTTGCTGCTATGATATCCTCCAATAAGCCTAAAGTGACAATGACTCGGGATTTGCTATCCTTATTCATGTGAAACATACCTCTAAATAACTTGATCAGCATAAATCTTAAACAAAAAATGGGCTCTCCCAAAAATTATACTTTACATTAGAAAAAAAAAAAATTCTTCTTTTGTTGATGCAAGAGTCCTCTTGTGAGGATGTTAGCTACAAAATAATTTGCAAGGTCTACAAACCATGGAGCTTCCTATTCCCTTACCTAAGCCACTACATGTAGTCGCTCTTCTAGGAACTCATCATTAATGTCATGTTCCTCCAACATTTCCAAGTTAAGGTTTTCTAATCCTAACAAATGGTCTGTTACCAAGTTTTCAGCACCCTTCTTATTCCTGATTTCTAAGTCAAATTCTTGCAATAGTAACATCAATATAATGAGTCTTAGCTTAGCATTTGTTTTATTCAACAAGTATCTCAAACAAAATGGTCACTATATACAATAATCTTTTATAGAATTAGATATAAATGAAATTTATCAAAAGAAAATATTACAGCTAAAAGCTCTTTTTCAATGGTTGTGTAATTCTCTTATGCATCTGTGAGAGTCTTGTTGGCATAATAGATTGGTTGGAAATGCTAGTCCCTCCACTATCCTAGAACCACCCTAATTGCAAAATCGCTTGCATCACACATCAACTTGAAGGGCAAATTTCACTTAGGTGCAACCATGATGGGAGCATTGGTTAGTTTGTCCTTTAAAATATTAAATACATCTAACCATTCCTACAAGAAAACAAAAGACACATATTTCTCTAGTAACTTAGTTAGAGGCCTAGCTATTTTCTTTTTTTTTTAAAAAAAAAAGAGTCTTATAAATCGTTAATAAAATCCAACATGTCCTAAAAAGCTTTGTTTAACCATAATCAAAGTTAAGGGTAGTAACGTAGTGATAGTGTCAACCTTGGTACTATCTACCTCAATCTCCCTATAAGAGATTTTATGCTCTAAGATAATCCCTTCTTGTACCATGAAGTGGTACTTCTCCCAATGGAGAACAAAGTTAGTTTCTTTATATCTACGTAAAACTTTCTCTAAGTTAGTTAAGAAATCATCAAAAGAATAACTAAATATGGAAAAATCATCCATGAAGACTTCCATAATATCCTCTACATAATCTTCAAAAATGGCCAAAATGCACCATTAGAAGGTAGCAAGTGCATTGCAAGGACCGAAGAGCATTCACCTATAGGAGAACATGCCATATGGACATGTAAATGTCATCCTTTCCTAGTCCTCTAGTACGATTAGAATTTGGAAGTAGCTAGGGATACAATAATACATGTGACCTATTAAAAGCTCCAGCATCTTGTCAATAAAGGGAAGGGGGAAATGATTCCTGCATGTGGCATCATTTAATTTTCGATAGTCAAAACACACCCTCAGCATGTGACAATGTGCATGGTAATTAACTCATTCTTCTCATTCAAGATCACTATCATCCCTCCCCTTTAGGCACTACCTGCATAGAATTAATCCTTGAAGTATTAGAAATAGAATAAATCATACTTGCATTTAGCAGCTTAATTACTTTAGCCTTAACTACTTTCTTCATGTTGAGGCTTAGCCTTCTTTCAGGTTACACCACTAGTTTAAAACCACCTTCCATCATGATTTTATAGGTGCAAAATGAAGGGCCAATCCCCTTTATTTTTTATATCTTCCAATTGATAGCCTTCTTGTGCTCCTTAAGCATCTTCAATAGCCTTTCCTTTTGGTTTATCTTCAAATTAGAGGCTATGATCATTGGTAATTTTGAATCCTTCTCTAAGAAGGCCTATTCCACATAGTTTGGTAACTGCTTCAACTCCACGACCAGTGGGTCTTTTAGGATAGCTGTAGCTTGGCTTCCTTTTTCATGCGGTGGGTCTTCTATGAATGGCTTTAGCTTAGCTTCCTATTTCATGTGGATTTTCTCAAACCCTTTCTTCCCAATGATGGATTCAATAGCCTATAATTGGGCCACCATTTCAACATGATTGGGGCTTTCCACTTCTTCTTCTATCTCTTTTTGTAAGCAACATTCTAAAAGATCCTTAGCAAGTATTTCATATAAACAATCAACAACAGAAACATTAGTAGCATCTGGATAGCAACATGTGACATCTTGATCAACAAATTTTTCATTACTTCTAACACTCTAAAAACTATCTCCTTATCTCCTACCCTCAAAATGAGTTTACCATCAATAATGTCAATAATGGCCCTAGTAGTAGCTAAGAAAGTCTAGAACGAGGAGCACCTCTATGTCTTTGTCTATATCAAAAATAACAAAATCTCTAGGGAAAATGAACTTTTTTACTTGGACAAGCACATCCTCTATGATGTCCTTAAAGTATGTGATAGACCTATTAGCTAATTGTAAACTCATGCGCATTAGTTTAAACTCTCCTAACCCAAGCTTTTGAAACAAAGCATATGGTAACAAGTTAATACTTGCTTCTAAATCCATCGAAGCCTTATCAACTAATAAATTACCAAGTAAACAAGGGACGGTAATACTAAAACTTGATCAGGTCGCATGTGGCCACCCACCACTATAGGTGAGTCAAATAACTCCTTTTTTTAGTGGGTCACAACCTATCGTTGTATATATGGTCATTCCAGTCACCTTAACACTATAATTGGGAAAAGGGAAAGGGAAGGAAAGAATGGAGAGAGAAGAAATTGAAAAAGAAAATATTCAATTCCATAGCTTAGGTAGAGGGGTGAATTAAGGAGACAAGAATGAGGAATGATTTATTTCCCTAAAGCCCTTTTTTTTTCTCCTCCAAATTGGAGAGAAAAGAGAGGGAAAGTTAGAAAAAAGAAGGTTATATTTCCTAAATCACCCCTCTTCTATTTGTCTTTTCTTCTTCTTTTCATAATTTTAGGGGTACAATAGTAATTTAATTTTACATTATATCTTCTTTTATCTTTAGTAATAATTATAATTTCCTCCATTTTTCTTACCTTCACTATCTAAACACATAAGAAGGAATTAAATACTTCCCTAATTCTTTCTTCATGTATTCTTTCTTATATATTCTTTCCTTCTTAATTCTTTCTCTCATGGTCATTTAACCCCTCCTAGGTAGCTATCAATCACCTCTTGGCCTTAACATGATTGGTTTCTTTTTCTTTTTTCTTTTTAATTTTCCACACATTTTTATTTTTTTCTATTTTTTAATTAATTACAATAATTTTGTATTATTCAATTTTTATTTTCTACACTTTTTCTTTTTTTTTTCCAAATATTTTAATGCCTTAAAGTTATATATATATTTTATTTTTTTAGAATCTTATACACATTTTTTTACTCTCTTTTTTTATTTGCAATAAAATAGCTACATAAGTGCCCCATTAGCACCACATCTATTACGCCTATATTTTTTTATATTTTAAATTTTGTATACCATTTTTTTGCTCTTTTTCTTTTTACAATAAAATAGCCACGTAAGCACCCCATTAGCACCACATCAACTACACCTATTAGATAATACTAGAGATAAGTGAGTAATTCTAATTTATAAGATATCCACCCATACTCTACTTGATTAGATAGATTTCAAGTGGATATTAAGGATTATCCGATAGATTCTAGGTATGAATTTTCCAAAACTTGCTCCCATAGAGTAGTGTACAAGTATGAGACCTTCCTATTTTGTACTCACCTTAAAACTTGTACTCTAAAGTATATAGAATATAGATTCTAAAGTACGCTATATCTACCTTATAAAAAATATTAAATAATACTAATGAATAAATAATAAATAATAACATTATATTTTTCAACCAGTAAATATTTTCATAAAAAGAAAAATAAAGGAGTCTATGCCTATAAGCTAATAACCTAAATGGATAAACTAATACCACCTCTTTCACTTCACGTTTTCTATTCTTTTCATGTTCTTCTCCATTTTCCTCTCTGTTGATTGCTCTTGTTGCCTAAACATGGTCTTGGATTGAATAACATTCATGGGTCTAGTGGAATTCAACCTGCAAGATGAACAAACGTGAACTATCGAAATGTCGAAGGTTTTTCCAATGTTTAGACTCTAACTCTTAAGTTAGAAAAGCAACATAAGGATAAGGCAATCAAAATGTATAGGGGTATTAGATCCTCTTATCTAAATAGAGAAACCTCTATAGTGTTCGGAAAACTCCATTTTAGAAAAGTAAATTTTTTTTTTAAAACGCTTTAGTTATAATAGGAAATACTTACTTTAGGCATATTCTTCTAAGGATTTAAAATACTTTCCTATTTTATCCCAACCAGCTTTAGGTACTTTCCCTCTCTGGCAAGGTTGAAGTGAAATGGGGCTTGAGCCTAAACCAATAAAGGCATATAACACTCTCTAATTTTATATTTTCCATTCTTTATCCTTATTATTTCTTATTTGCTGAGTAATAAAATCACATAAACTTGAAATAGTAAAGACAGAAAAAACTACTTTTAAAATTTTACAAGATTTACTACAAGTTCCATAAATTTTTTATATGAAAAACTTGTAATATTATATATAAATTACTTTTTTAATAATATACAAACTTGAAATTTATTTATTTACTTATTTTAAAAAAGGGTGGGGTGGGGGGTAGGAGTGGGGTGGGAATTTACAAGTTCTACTAGTTACCTTGTACCCTAAAGCTTTTACAAGGTATAAAATATAACATAGTTTCAAGGCATTATAGGGTAAATTTCAATTCTAAAATTTAAGAACTTCTAGATAATGCCCACATCAAATTAAGTTAATTGCATTATGATAGCATTGTAATCAAATTCTCTATTTAAATCATACAAGATAATATTGATCATTTATTTTAATCACTTAAAAATTTAATATTCAATTTGAACTTAATCACAAATATTGATACCTTCACTCATAGTTTTTCCAATAAAATTACAATTACATCAGATTTCTATTATATTTGCAGTGTATTTATAACCAACATTTCACAAATCTAGTACAAGGACTTTGAACCTAAAATCCCTATTGGAAAATGTAAGTTTCAGGTAGCATAAAATCGTACTTTGTAACCTAACTAGTAAAAGCACAATTTAACATTTTGGAAGTAGAATCTATTTCGTGATGGCTCACACAGCCATCAGAGTACTCTTCGAGCTATGCAATGTCCTACAATTTCGATGCTGAGCAATATAATTAGTCAGTTGAGAGGATAAAGCAACCTTTAAATGTACGTCTCAAGTGGTAGTGGGTTTCTTAATTCTTGCTCTATCCATTCAATTTCACTTGTTAGGTTTACTTTTCACTAGTAACTTACCAAACAAACAAAACAATACCTTCACCGGATTACGCGTGACCAGGTAAGTCATATGGAGGGAATCGCATTCTGATAAGCTAGTAAAGTCAACTAAAGCCGCTATGCAGATAGTGGCACGACGTAGCCCACTTCTAACAAGGCATCATGGAAACCATGATGAATCCCAATTTTCAGGATAAAAATGGCATACTCCACCGATCATGTCAAAAATCAATATTTCCACAGCAACAAAGACTGCAACTGTAAAATAAATATTGGGAAATTCCATGTAACTTAAAAGAGTACAAGATGAATATCAGAAGTTCTTAAAATAGATGGCATGATGTCCATGCCAGAGTGTCAAAATTCTGTCGCTGCAAATACCAGCAGCTTCCTTAAAAAGCACACAAAAAATGTATCAGCCCTCTCGCGTGATTATTTCTACTTGCCTATTCTTCTTTGGGAGGAGCAAGTAGGTATGTGATTTGTGCCTAGTTAAAGGAAATAGCAAAGATGAAACAGTAATCAGACCCATGGAATGACGATGGACAGAAGGCTGGAGAGAGCAAAAGTTTCAAGTAGAAAAGAGTGTGAGAGCTCCTATCATATTGATCCCTCTCTTCAGTCACTTGCCAGAGTGGTAGCTGCCTTTGTTGAATGTCCACCATTTAAGCCTTGGCAGGAGCAGCAGGAGCAGCACCTCCAGTAGTTGGCCTAACATAAAAGAAACAGACCGGAATGAAAAATTCAGGACTAGATGAAGAAGCAGGGAATTCAACTGCAACTTTTTAGGAAACACTTACAATCCAACGAACACTTTGAAAGCATCATATATCCCCCATTGAGCTCCTGTGAGTGTACCAATCATGACAATACGGAGAGGAAGTCCACGGGTAAATAGTCCCCATAAACCTAGCTGTTTCACCGCCTGCAATATATAACAATAATTGAGTCAAAGGGGAATGCTGGAGAAAAGAGGTATGGATGGAAAAGTTGGTGGTCAAGTACGCACATCTCCGGCTGTTGCTCCTTTGGCGTTGTTGAGGAATGATACAAGATTATCAGCAGGATGAGACACGACAGCACACAAGACACCGGCAACATATCCTCCTGCGAAACTCACACCAAGTTGCAGAGATTTACTGCACTGGTCCTTTGGTGTGGGAATGGCATATTTATATATAAGCTCCACAATGGTCTCGAACGATGCAAATTTCATCATTGTATCTGAAATAAAGAAAGCCAGTGGTCTCATCAATCTCGATCTACAATAGCTCTGATAGGACAAACAGAAGGGAGAAGTATATGTGGTGTAGATTATCAGTAGAAGTATGAAAAGAAAGGATAATGACTAGCTTAATCACAGCGACCAATCTAGTTTTATGGGAAAATTACAAGAATAAACATTCAATTAGATCAAGTTTCAATAGAAAATTAAATTTTTAAATGATTAAAATAAATAATTAATATCATATGAAATAATTAAAGTAAATAATCAAATTTTTAAATAATTAAAATAAATTATTAAGATTTTATTATATAATTTAAGTAAAAGATTCATTATTATTCCGTAAATATATTCAATAGTTTAAAAAGAAATGCTATTATTATCTATAATGACACCATAATAGAATTCCTTATTTAAGCTATTTAATATAATTTTAATTCTTTATTTGAACTATTTTAAAGTTCAATCTTTTATTTAAACTAGATGTCAAACTTTGATTCTTTTGTTTGTAAATTTTTTCTAGTTTTAAAATAAACAAATTTTTGTTGACGGAACACGCAATGCAAGCATAATAAACCAGTGCTTCTACATGACAATGTGATCTTGAGATGAAGCCAGACCGGTTGTAGCGACTTTAAATTTAACACGGAATCAAAATGAGAGATGTGGTTCCTGCATTATCCTGCCCACATTATCTCACAATCCATGCATTCAGGTGATTTGCATAATGGGCTCGAAACAATAGACTAACCTGAAATTCACAGATGTTGAAAGTGTTGGTACTCAATACCATGCCTCTAATCAGTAACACCTTTAACAGTTCAGATGGTTCCTAAGACCTTTTAAGGAAAACGACTGTACTAGAAACATAGCATGCCTTTACCCAAACCTAAATTCAAGATAATTAGTAGCAAGGTTCGTCAAGAAAAAACAAGTTAAAGCAACCATAGGTGGTCAAGATCATACAATGTTGAGCTTAGCTTGAGTTCAACTAGGAAATTTTAGAATTTGTACTGAATTTAAATTCAGTCAAGCTTAGAATTTTGAGCATAAATTTGACTTAAAGGATATCCAGTAAGTTTAAGTTCAAGTCAATTAAAGCTTATTTAGGATTGATTTAGTTAAAAGTATTTTTTGTCAAGTTAAAATAATATTAACACTCAAACTAGAATCGAATGAGACTAATATTTAAATTTGTTTTGAGCTTGATTAAATTTGCAAGCTAATAGAACTAAACATTATAAGATTCAAGCTCAACTCAATACCTCAAAATCATCTCAACTATTGTCAAGCCGATTTCAAGTAAATTTCAATTCGAATTTAACATTTATATCCCTACGTATGAGCGTAGGGATTCCTTATGATCAATGCTGTACAAGAAATCTCGGAAACAAAATGCCATACTTACAAGGAATTTGACGGCCCCATAAAGGAACTAGACCCTTGTACAACCTGCACAAATTCCACATATGAGAAGTCAAAATGGTATAGCCCAACAATTTTTTGTTCCTTTACACTTAATGCACAGGTAGAACATGGTTTGTAGGCATACCCCGCGTAACTTTCAGATCTTATAAATTTCGGAAGTCCATCGGACAATCCTCTTGCAAATCCTGGCTGAGTTTGAACACGGACCTTCACAGCCTCAAAAGGGCAGAGAGCAACATCAGCAATAACCTCAGCCGATGCAGAGCCTGCAAGGTAGATCAAAGTCTTGTACTTCGACGCGAACTCGGGTCCAACAACATCAGAGTAGTACTTCTTAAAGAACTCGTAGAATCCAAACTTGCAAGCACCTTGTGCACTATAACCAATGAGAGTTGGCACCCAGCCCTTAAAGAACCCTTTAACTCCCTGCTCTTTAAGCAGGATTCCGAAGCCAGATGTAATGCTTTTGTACTTTGCAGGGTTAATCTGCAACAAGAATGGTTTGCCATAACATGCAATAAAAAAGAAAAATGGACAGTGCCAGAAAATTATAGTTCCCAAAAGCACTTAAAGCCACATCAAACCAAAAATACCTGCAATAATTCCTTCTATTCTTTGTAAATTTTCAAAATAAAACTCAATGAAACAGGTAGATCCTGTAAATTCTATAACCACGTAAACAAAGACTTACAAATGCACGAGTTTGTAAGTATGCCTGTGTCAAGAAAAGAAAGGGAATCGAAAGGAAAAGCACAGTAACATACACAAAACCAATCGACCAAGATGCGAACAAAGCAGTGGCTCATGACAACAATAATAAAAACAAAACCTAAAAGACAGCTGCATCACGAGAACACGGGTGATCACCAATAAGTAGGAGTAAATACACAACCTTTTCCTTAAAACTAAGGCAGGCAATAATCATGTATTGCACATTAGACAAACTTTTGCCAAGGGTAAGACTCCACGACTAGCATAGGCAACAGCAAACAAGAAAACCATTTCGAAATGGCCCAAGGCATACTCGGAACATAGCATAGAGAGACAAACACTGCCACGGTAAGAAGTCTTTGATCCATAGTAAGGCAAGAACAGACACAAATATTAAAACCAATTAATTATATGCAACATCCTACCAATGTCATATGTCATGTTCACTTGAGGATAATAGCATAAGAATCGCAAACCCAATGCCACCACTGGCGACATCATGATGATATAAATAATAATACTATGAATATTAACAAATATAAATAAATTTTAAACTGAAACAATGATATTATATAATAAATATATGGTATGATGTTAAATATTGCATATATAAATATCAATGATATGACATACAAAAATTATCATACTATTGTGTAATTTATTAAATAAAAATAATATTACACGACAAATTTATAATAAACTACAATATCTATTTTTTAATTACATGTCTACTTATAACGTAAAATGATGTTATAATTTTACAAGGTAATTACAAGTTATTTATGTAATATAAAAAATATAACACATGATGTTATTAAAAAATCAGTAAGTATTATTTATTTGATACTTAATAAATATTGATTATATAGTTAAGGTATTTAATAATATAATTATAGTCAAGCACCTACAGAAATACAAGTATAATTATTTTTATTAATGATAAATATTTCTTTATAAAAATTATAATAGGTATAATAAATATATATATACATATAATATAGTAATAGGATAATATAATAACATAGTTATATAATATTTAGTAACATATAGTGTATATAATATACTATATTGATATAAAAATTATAAGTCTGTATATTTAATATATTATGAATATAACTTCTATAATTATAAGTAATGAAACATAATAATAGAATTAATGTATAATGGTGTTACTATTCAACCATTATTTTATAAAATCATTCAGTCATGCAATTCATTAGCTGGAAAATTAAAACACTATTACAGCCAAAACAATTAATTAATCTTAATTATTACGTTTGATATAATACCTGCATATTACACTTGACAAGATCGAGAGGAGTAACTGCCATATGGGTGGAGCCACAGCTAAGAATACCTCCAGCAGTACAAGCGGCGTAGAATGCGGGCGAGTACATCTCGATCTTCTTCTTCTTCGAGGGTTCGCTAGGAGACGCAACGACGAAGGTCTTGCCGGTGGAGGGCATTTTAGGAAGAGAGAAAGAAGAGGAAGAAGGGGCGGGGGTGCTGTTGTGTGTGTAGAGAAACGAAGGGATTAAAGACTTATTACGAGAAGAGTGGTCGGAGAATGCCATGGCTGGCGGTGGCTAGGGATGGTGCCTGAGAATAACTGAGATGTGATTAAAGAGAGAGAAATCAGAAAATGGCTTGGTTTCTCACTAACAGTTTTCTCTTCACTGCCGGTTGCTCCCAACCTTCTGGGTGGCTGTGTGGTGGTTGCTTTCCGTGCAAATGTTGGTATTTGTTAGGAGGTGGAGGAGAGAGATTGGCGGGTTGGCAAATTTAGGCGGGTTGATCGGACAGTCATCCTCGTTTTTCTTGATATCACGAGGTTTGCATGGAAATGGGTTGACTGGGTGGCCATGGGCATGGCCACTTTTGTAACGTACAACCCTGGGAAATTTTGGATTCGTCTTATCATTTAGGATTTTTTCAACTAATAGAAACATTCGGTTTTAAATAATAATAATAAAAAATAAATAAAAGTTTCATCAAATCAAATAATTTTTTTTATTTAACTGTTTGATTTGAAATAATTATGTGTTCATTTAGAAAAAAATGACTACTTTATTCTCCTTTTATTTTTAATAAATTTGTTATTATGATGTTCATATAAATAAACTAAATGTATTATCATGATATATTTTAATTATTATTATGTATGTTGAAACATATGATAGCTATATGATACATTTTCATTTTCTCCGGTAAAAGTGGGATTCCTTAGGCAAATGAATTGTCCATGAGTATAGATGATCTGTACTTGCATAATTGGGAACTCTACATTCCTAGTATACATGTCACAATATCATGTGGTCTGTTTGTGTAACCTTATTATGTTGTGTAGTTATGTATATACCACATATTTAGCTGTAACTTCGTAAAATATATTTATATAGATTCCTTAAGATGAGTCTCAAGAAATTAAAAAGAAAAAAAATCTTTGTTTAGGATGAAAATTTATTGTATTACTGATATTATAATCATATTATATCAACATGTTAAAATGTAACACCTGATATATAATTATAGTTAATTTTTTGTTTTTTTGATATATTTCTGTATTTAAATTGAATTTTATATTTAATATATTTTAATAAGTCTACACATTATGGACATAGTGTCCATTATTCATACTCTAATTTCGCAGTTTATTAAAAAAAGAAATTAAAGAACTGCATAAAAACGTCATAAGCTTTTTTGACTGAGTATCTTTATAATTGTGCAGGAGCTTCTATATTAACATTTTCCTTTTATACAATATAGCTGCAACAGCATCCACTGTATGCGTAATGCCTTTGCTTAAAAATAAATTCTATCTATAAAACCCATCAGTTAAGCAGTAAAAGCTATAATTACGCGACAAATGTAAAACACTAATCTCTATCAATTTAATTCCAGCAAGCACTGTGCATACTGACTATAAACAATGAACTTATACTCCACTAAGATTTTTATTTTTCGAAATACTTTTACCAATGAACTATATACCATAATGATTTGGCCATATATATATATATATCATTTAAAGTACTTATCCATTCAGAGCACAATTTTGTTTGAAGAACAAATATAAAAGTAAATAAATAAGACAGAATAATGCTTGCTTGTCCGTTGATACTATAAATGCTATACTCTATGGTTGATGCATTTTTGTCTAAGTCTAGAAAATGATTTTTCATCTTTTAAGTTCCGTGGATTCTCTTGTTTCTATTTTACTTTTTAGGTGAGCCTGATTTAATTTAGAAAAATTCCCCATAACTTGATTTTCATGAGATTTTCATGGATGAGTTGGATCGACAAAAATTATAAAACAAACCCATTAATAATTTATTATTTTTGTTAGCAATAATATCGATACATAAATGGCTATAAAAATATATTATACTTATGAATGTATAAGTGAAAATTTCTTAACAAAATTTGAGAAGTTTAACCACTCAAACTACCAAAAACCGTATTACCGTCCATTTTCAAAATATTTCATGACCGATATGAAAGGCTTGTGAAGAAGGAAAAAAGAAAAAATGCAGAACTTGCAATGAAGCAAAGATTAAATTGTAATCACTAAAAGAATTTTTATATTTGACAAAGTTTACATATTTTTCAAATGTTGCTAATTTTAATATATTTTAGTCATTTTTATTAAATATTACAAAAAAATATATCATTAACGACGTTTATAATTAAAGTAAAATATATAAACTCTAATTCAATAAATTTTGCCATAATTTTTTTTTCAATGAAAAAAAGAATTTTGTTCCTTTTTTTGCAATAATCTGATTTTTTTTTTATTTGATTGTGCCTTGCTAAAAGAAAAAGAAATTGTTTTATTAAAAAGAAAAAAAAAAGTAAAAGTTGTCGCAGGCATCGGTAAAGGAGCAAAATAGACTGACATTGAATCGCTCTGAAGCCAAAACACCATGCAAGAATCCCATTTCATCCCTCAACTCATTCCCAAATCTCTTTCCCTCAGCTCGCTTAGACGACTGAAATCAGCAACCAACTCATTTGAAGAACGAAAGGACTCCCAGCCAACACTATCTCTCTCTTGAGGATTGAAGATATTGAGTAGGAACCTATTTTTGTATGAAGGTAAGATTTTTGTTATAAAGCATTCACAAAAATTAGGGTTTCGAAGAAATTTTTTGGGTAATTATAATTTTATTTTTTTAGGTATGTTGAAAATGCAGTTTTCTGATGTTACTAGTAGCATTTTTCTCGTTCAATAGCATGCTACTTCTTCTTTGGTCGTTCGTTTTGGTTAAACAACATCTAGCATCCCATAGTAGCTTTGCTGTTGAGGTAAGTTGTCTACTCCTTTCCCAATTTAATCAATCAAATGTAGGGCATGATTATGTGCAAAACGAAGTTATGCTATTGTATTGTGCGATGTTAGGATACCATGTTGTCCTGTTATACCCTATTTGAAGGATTGTACAATGATTCCTAATACTCTAGCCGTAGAATACACCTCTTTGGGTGTTGTACACACATAAGCTTGAACCTAATGGAGTTAGAAGAGGGGTCATGTGAGAGTTAAGAATAAGTGTCACAAATGAGCTTAAACCTATGCTTCCCATCATCCTCTTCTTCAACTTATTACTACTACTGAAAGTATTAGCTTAGAATGTGCATTGTTCAAATGGAGCACTTAATCCTTCAAAAATCATAACATAAAGTTATTTATGGTCTCCAAATATCTTAGCCATTTGAAGAAGATTATCGTTAGTCAAGACAGATGTTGGTTCCTTGCTCAAAACAATAGTGGAGAAAAGGGGGTTTGGTTTACTTAGGGTGCTTGATCTTGAAGGTGTTTACAAGCCACAACTTCCTAAGTTGCTTAGGAAATTGCTTCTTCTAAGGTACTTAGGCTTGAGGTTAACAGTCTTGGATTCACTTCTAGAGTTCCTAGGAAACCTACCTTCTTTGGAGACATTAGATGTAAAGTACACAAATATAGCTACCTTGCCCAATTCCATTTGGAAGACCAAAAACTTAAGGCATCTCCACATGAATGAGGTTCGCTTGGATATTTTCCACCACAAGCCATCAAGAGCATTATTGAATAATCTTCTGACTTTGACTGGACTTTGCATAGGTGATAAGAAGGTTGTGACTAGCATCTTAGGCAAACTAAATAGCATCAAGAAATTGGGACTGACATACCATTTACTAGCAACAAAGGCTATAGTCAAATAGATTTCAAATGTGAAAAATCTTCAATCATTGAAGCTCAAAGTGGTAGATGAATATGGAAAGCCATCAAAAATTGAACTCACTACAATGATGTAGCAAAATGCACTCTTAAAAATATATCCGACGGGTTCCTTATTAAGTTTTGAAAAATTTAGTGAGTTGTTTCCATCATCTCTAAGAATCCTCACATTGTTGATGTTAGGATTAGGGGAAAACCCAATGGAAGTCTTAGGAAAGCTGAAGTTCCTTAAAATCCTCAAGCTTCTTGCTGCTTTCCACATATGAGAAAGAATTACTTGTCACAATAGGGATTTTCTCGAACTTCATGTCCTCAAATTGTGGAAGCTGGATGTGGTATAATTTGTGGTGGGGGAAAGGACCATGCCTAAACTTCAAGAATTGGAGATAAGGGGGTATGACAATCTAGGGGCTTGCAAGAGATTAGAGGAGGTCTTATCATTGAAGGAACTTTTCTCAACAAATATGAAAGAAAACTTCATTATAGCTATCAAAAATCATATGAAAAGTCATGTATTTGTTAAAGTGAATAATTAGGTGTGTCCTCTTGCTTAAGTAAGTTCCTATTCACATAATGCAAGATTTTCCACTCTATCATTTATTTGATTATTGTTTTAACTTAAATTTCTATGTGCCAATCTAGACTTCTTGTAGCTATGGCAAGAACAGATATTTCAGATTTTCCTAAAATTGAGATATCTAAAGTCCTAAAAATTATGCTTAGTAGCATAGAATGTTAAGTTACTTTCTACTATAATTTTAGTTTTTTCTTGGGATTTCCTTGTAATCTTGATGTTGTAATCTATAAAGCCTATGAAAAAAATAATAATGCAAGTTTGTGGTTTGACTTGAATCAAGCAAATTGATTCGACAGTCAATTCCAGTAGCTATGAACTTTCTTCTAGTCATTGATACTAGTGTCATAAGACTTTCGATGTGCCTAGTAAATGAAATCAGGACTTGTCAACAAGTAGAAAATTTCATTTCGTACACATTACAATTTCAAGGAACCAATCCATCCTAATGATATTAATATCATAAAACTTCAAATTTTTCTACTACACCTTAGCAAAACTAGGACTTATATGCATACCAGAAAAATATCCAAAATGACCAAAATATTTACTCCACAAAAGTTATGAATCTGGAAAATGTTTAATCAACTTATCAAGACAATTATTCATATTCGAGCTTTTATTCACATCTTGATTTGTTGCTGGCAAAATCGAGTTTGCCAACACTATAACATTTAACTGTCCTGTAGTATTTTGATCAAGGTCATATCTAAATCTTTAAAGTGTGCCTCAATTTGAAACCTTTCTCACATCTTATGCCAAAATAGTGCTTTACCCAAGATGTTTGGCTAATTGTTACACCCTACGGCATCTTAGGGGGAATTGGCTGACTTTAAGTTCAAGTCGACATTCGCCTCCTAGTCAGTCTCCAGTTGCCTTACAGACCATCTACAATCACTACCCACCTTCTACTTCTATATTGTTCAATTACTGTTAAGTAAATAAACATGAAAGGACACACTAAACTTATCATGGTATCAAAGAAAAAAAACACTTTTCTACTTTTGATTAAGGTCATATTTAATTTTTAGATTTTTCCTCAATTTAGTCCATTTCTCGCAACTTATGCCATAATAATGCTCTACCCTTGGATGTTTAGTCAATTGTTGAACCTCAATGCATTTTAAGGAGAATTAGCTAGCTTTAGGTTTAAGTTGACATTCACCTCCTAAACACTCATCAATTGCCTTATGAACCATCCATAATCATTTTCCACCTTCTGATTCTACATTACTTAATTACTGCTAAGTAATAATTGTTAAGGCATGAACAGTGTTCCTCTATTTTCCCTTGTTTTTGCATGTGATGCAAGTACTATGTTCTATCTTTTCCTTTTATACTTTTTTGTAAAAATAGAACATCTTCCATTTTTTAGTAGTTGATGTTTAGTAAGGAAGCATGGAGGTGCTTAACTCTAGTCATAGTTTGGTTGACAAACATCCAAGAAATCATGGAGGTTTGATTAGCAAACTATGCACTTATGTATAAAATTGCAAGATCAATTAATGAAATCAGATCCTTTAGATTTTCTCTATGAAATCGCTTTTCCTTTCTCTCCTTTATTTTATCCGCTACTCCCAACTAGTGGCATCAAAGCTGTTCTAATCTTAAGGGACTATGTAAGTGTCTAAAATCTTGAGAGCTTACCATTTTTGTTCTGTTCTGTAGTTTCTAAGGGTCAAAGAGATCCTTCTTATGTGTTGTTCCATGTTATTTGGACATTGAATTGATGTAATTGTGTGAACCTATATAGGAAATCGCTGAACTGCATTTGCATATACTAATTCTGCGAATATTAAATCACCACAACTTTTATGGGGTTAAAAATTGCGGTTTGGCTCTTCTAGTGTAGTGCAGACTCTATAGTTGCTGTATGTAAAGAAGGTGTTGTTGATGTTGTTGTTGCTCTTGTAGTTGTTTTTGCTGATAAAATTGAATTAGTTTTTTCTTAAAGACCGTTAAAGAATTCATTTTGATTATAACCATAAGTATAATTGTCAACATATTCCTAAGAACCAAACAATCTTCACCCTAAGATTTTCGTGATACATTTGTGCTTGAATTGCCATAAGCCAACCTTTTCTTTTGGTGTGTGTTGATTGCACTTTTTTCCCCTACAACCTTATTGTAAAACACTTTTTCATCTTACATTTTGATTTGCTATGGGATTCTTCTATAGTCATGGATAAAAGTTAGATGAATTGTCATATTGAAAGCGAAGAGTACCTACGAGGTATAGAGTTTTTTATTGCATACTTATGCATGAAGTATGGAATGGACAAAAGATTAAGTTGTCTATGTAGGAAATGCTTAAACATCAACTCACACACTATGAATGTAATAAGAGCACACTTGCTTGTAGATGGGATAGATGTAACTTACCATTGTTAGATATACCATGGTGAGGGCTCGACCATTGAATTGCCAATGAAAACTCGATGTAGGATATGTCATGAAGAATATGCTTTGAGAACAAACAAAAGCGAGGGGTTCAATGAGGCAAATGACGTCAACATTGATGGACTTGATGAGATGCTAGAAGATTTAGAGGCATTTATTAACAATCAAGATGAAGGTCTAACTCCTACGGATGGATTTGATTTTCCACCCAATTTTGTTGATAGGCTAAGAGTTAACTCACAACAAGAGCTTTATTTAGGGTGTAAGTTATCAAAATTCTCATTTATCATAAAGCTACTACACTTAAAAGTATACAACAAGTGGAGCAATAAGTCTTTTGATATGCTTCTCCAACTTCTCCATGACGTGATCCCTAATGGAGAGACTCTTCCTAAGTCATACTATCCTGCAAACAAGTACTCACGAGGATTGGGCATGGGTTGTCATTATATTCATGCATGTAAATATGATTGTTGCTTATTTTGGGGTAGTAACAAGCACCTCACATAATGCCCATATGTGGTACCTCAAGGTATAAAGTATGTGGTAGATCTTAGAAGGCTATTCCTCACCAGGTTTTATGTTACTTTCTTGTGAAACCAAGGTTGCAACGCCTTTTCATGAATGCTAAAATCACTCAAAAAATGCATTGGCATAAAGAGGAATATAATAAACAAGACAACTCTATGGGTCATCATGTAAATGGGCTATCTTGGGTCAATTTTGACATTGAATTCCTTGAGTTTGCTAAGGACTCTCGCAATGTCAGGTTAAGGTTAGCTAGTGACGGCTTCAATCCCTTTAGATCTATGAGCCAATAATACAGCATGTGGCCTATGGTTTTACTTACATATAACTTGCCACCTTAGATGTATATGAAGAAAGAGTTTTTAATGATGTCATTATTAATCCCAGGACCTAAAGCACCAGGGAAGGAGATTGATGTCTACTTATAGCCTCTAATCAATGAACTAAAAGATCTTTGGGTTAATGGATTATAGACATATGATGCATATTCCAAGTCTTTTTTCAAAATGCATGTCGCTTTATTGTGGACCATCAATGACTTTCCTGCATATGGGAACTTGTCTGGGTGGAGTACAAAAGGCTACAGTGCTTGTCCGGTATGCAAAGACCAAACACTATCAATAAGGCTTAATGGCAAGATTGGGTATGTTGGTCATAGAATGTGGTTACCAAATGACCATCGATGGAGACGCGGCTTAAAATTTGATGGAATGTGTGATAATCATGAAGCCCTTGAAGAATATTGTGGTAATGATATATTTCACCAATTACAATCGATAACAGATGTGCCTATGGAAAAACATCCAGACAATGTGAAAAGAATCCATTACGCTAATGGGTTTAACTGGACAAAAAGGTCAATATTCTTTCAGTTGCCATATTGGTCAAAGTTAATGCTTAGGTATAATTTAGATGTTATGCATATTGAGAAGAATATTTGTGAGAATGTTCTTAATACAATTCTTAGGGTTGAGGGTAAAACAAAAGACACTTACAAGGCTTGGCTTGATCTAGAGGACCTTGGCATTAAAAAGGAATTACATTTTTTAAAGTGGCTCAATGGCAAGTATTCCATGCCATGTGCTAGTTATTCATTGAGCACTAGCAAGAGGAGATCATTCTACCAGTTTATAAGGGGAGTTAGATTACCCGATGGTTATACATCACATATTGGTCGGTGTGTAAATAATTCAAACTTGAAGCTTTCTGGTCTGAAAAGCCATGATTGTCATGTTTTGCTTGAAAGGCTATTACCTGTGGGTATTCATAGCATATTGCCTAAAGAAGTCACCATGGCCATAACCAAGCTTAGAACCTTTTTTCAAAGGTTTTGTAGATGCATTCTAAATGTTGAAGAGGTATAAAAGATGCAGAGTGATATTGTCACCATACTATGTAAGCTAGAGTTAATCTTTCCCTCTACATTTTTTGACATAATGGTGCATCTAGCTATCTACTTGCCTTGAGAAGCATTAATGGCTGGACCAGTTGCTTATCGATTGATGTATCCTATTGAGAGGTATGATATTGGTTTACATATTCACCAATTATGTGCTAATATTAGTCTACCTTCTTACACTCCATGTAAATTTATGAGTGTAAATACCTGGGTTTGTTAAAGCAATTTGTTAGAAACAGAGCTTATCTAGAAGGCTCCATTGCAAAAGCATATGTTGTTAATGAGTGCTTGACTCGATGCTCACTTCACTTACAAGACATTGAAACAACATTTAATTGTCCAGATAGGAATTTTGATTCCTTGGAAGAAGGTGGTGTTAATGTTTTCACCAATAGAGTTGGTCTTATTTCCCCTCCTACATATGTTATGTTATCGAACAAGGAGGTTGAAGTCATGACATGGTATATCATCAACAACTATCACAAAATTCAGCCTTATTTAGAGTAAGTGTGAATGGGTGCATCTCGAATGTTACAATATTGCTATAAATTAATAACTAAACAAAGTTGAAAACTATGATGTAGGGAACATAAGGTCATTTCAAGGGCACAATATGGTGACGACATAGATGAGCACCACAAAAGGGAATTTCATCAATGGTTTATGAATAATGTAAACACAATAACATAATGTTGTGCGTAATTGAGAAGTTGACTTTTTTTAGATAAGCATTCACTTTTTAATTTGTAGATAGTGTAGATGAGACCATCGTATGACAATTGTAACCTAGTCATCAGTGCATTATATGCATTGTCCATAGGACTCGATTCATGCTACAAGAGATACAGCAAGCTAATATATAATGGTGTTCGGTTTCACACATCAAACGTCAATAGTAGGAAGAAGATTCAAAACAGTGGACTTCTTGTAGAGGGGAATCATGGGGATGTGCAGGCATCAATAAAATTTTATGGGATTGTAACAAATATATATGAGTTCAGTTATATACGGAACAAGAGAGTGTTCTTAAATGTAAGTGTTGGGACACGGATAGCTAACATCATAACGTTAGAGTTGAGAATGGCATTAAAACTATTAAGGTCACTCGTATTTAGTATGTAAATGACCCATATGTGTTAGCATCACAAGCTAAACAGATATATTACTTGGAGGACATGAAATTAGGTGTTGATTGGCATGTGATGCAATGTTTTGAGCATCGCCATATTTACAATATGGACTATTTAATTGGTAATGTAAATTTGTTTACCGACGTAGAGGCTCAATTGGCGGATGAGAGCTTAGATGATCTAGTCATAGAGGATGAGGGAAGAGGAAATGAGCAACATCCAATTGTCAATTATGATGTTGATGTACTATGAAGAACTAATATGTGTCTTGATATGATTCTAAGAGAATTAGTAGAAAGGACAATTTAAGCATCTAGTGGAGTGCAACACGATGCTAATATCGAATCTAATGATGATGAGGATATAGACGAGGCACTCAATGATACACTTGTTGAATATGATACAACTGACGATGATTTTATGAATGCTATTTATTTTTCTTTTGCATGAAATTTCTAATGTTGTTTCAATTTTATTCACATATTCATCAATCATATATGCTTTTACTATATTTTATAGAACTGTAATGGTGGGGTGATAGAGGAAAACCCAAAGAAGGGGAGGAAAGGTTAGTTGAGACACTCAAGATGCAATTAGAGATGAGTCGGATTCACACCATAGTGATGGGGAGGTATGTAAAAATGTTGCGACAAATGCCTCCATAAATCAACAAAGGGAGCCCATAATTTCATCTGAGGAGCATGCCAAACCAAATGCACCCACACAAAATGATGCTTTGACTAATAATGTAGTTGATGCGTCCACATAAGCTAGTGGCATTCCCTTTAAACCTACTCAATCCTCGGGTAATCTACGTAACTATGTATATGAAACTAGAATCAAAGTTCTTCGCTCCTTCATAATCATGGACATGTTTTTCAAATATTTACACTAGCGGCGAGCTCAGTGTCATATATAGGCAAGAGGAGTGCGTATCAAGGATAAGCATTAGAAAGAGAAAATAGAAGACGAATGAGTAAAATGGTCATTTAGTTTATGACATCTAGTGGTCATCTGTTAACACCAGACCAATTAGCCAAAATGGCATCGGAAATAGGGAAGCCTTGTTGAGACTTGCTACCATTCTGTATTGAGGATTGGAGAAAATTTGATTTATCACAAAAACAATATGCTTAGGAGAGAGTATAAGTGAAAGCAACAACGAATTTAAATTTTCTCTATTTCAATTGTTTTCTCAATAAAAAGTGAATATGTCATACTATCATTGTCCTTGTTATTATAACCTATTGCAAGATGTTTCTAACATGTATATTACACCCTTGTCTCATTTTTATTTGTAGAATTATTTAAATATTGAGGACATCATAAAAAATCCAGAGAAGTTTCGTGCTGCTAATCGATGGATAGGAAATATCCATAGAAATCATCAAAGTAAAACTAAAAGTTCATGGATGAAGATTAGTGATGCAATTCAACCCAAGGGTTCAAGTGATGATGATTGGAAAAAGAAAACAGAGGAATAAAGGAGAGAGATTACAGAAGAGAATGAGATTCTACAATCAGGAGATCCATCTGCAAAAGTAAGCTAACTTAAGTCATTTTTTTTTTAATGTTTTGACTAAATGATGTCATTAACGTGATGATGTCTTGATAAATAAAAGACTAGATCAATGAGTAGGAAGATTGTACATAGGAAAGTCAAATATTTACATAGGGCCGGATCTAGATCATTTGAGAGCAGGAGGAATGAATATGTGAGTATTTCATTGAATTTAAGTATATAAGACTTAAATTGATAAAGTACTTAACTTTATGTATATTGTGTGATTAAATTGAGAAGAATCACCAACCATTGGATGCAATCGAGTTCTTTAAGGTCACCCGATACAGTGATCCAAGGTTTGATGGTAGTGGCGATTAGATTTCCCAATAAGTTGCTTAGGATTATGTAAGTTGATGTGTTAATTTACAAATAAGCATTCTCACTGTGTTTTATGTTTCTATCTACATTTCTATTATGTTTACATTGTACATTGTTGTCATCATTAATCTAAGAGGATATAGTCAAGATGTATCAAGAATCTCAATCCTCGGACAATCCTAAGACTACAGAGGATATAGTTGATGAATTTATGGGTGCAAACGTGCAATTGGGAAACCTTCACATAGACAAATTTATATGGAAAGGATGGAAGTAGCGTTGCGAGAGACACAGGGAAAGCTTGAAGAAGAAAGACAACAACATGAACAATTGGAGGGAAAGTTCAATGACTAACGTCAACAACTGTTGTCAATGCTTCAAGAAGAAAGGGATCTATGTATCGCCCAAGCTAAAGAGGTCAGTTTAAACTTGCACTTTGTAAATAAAAGTATATGTGCTATGTTGTAAATGCATGCATATTGCTTCTATGTATAGAGTAGGAATGTTGTAGGTTTTGATAGGATAGTGGTTGTGTTAATGTGGCAAACTCCTTTGGTATGTGGTGTTGTAGTTTTTCATTATGTGCAATATAGGAGTATGTTGTGTAATACAAGGGTAGTGTGTGGGTGTACTATGTTCTACGAAGAGTGTTGGGTAATGAGTAATGTTGTCGTTGTGCAATATGTGTTGTCATATAGGTGTTAAGGGACAATATTCTGAAATATTGTAGAATTTACATGGTTGTAATTCCTTTAGGGAAATATTGTAGAATATTGATATTTTGCTTACATGTTAAGGATGAAAACTCCATTACTTTGTAAATTTCTTACAGCTATTTGAGCTTTCTCAAGTAGCTACATGGCTTGCTGGGAATCTAGGAATTTTCCAAGTACTTTAGGTAAATAATCATAAATATGTGATAGTATTTTGTATATTTTGTGACAAGAACAAAAAATACACAGAACCTTATTCATTCACTAAGTTCATCTAATAGTGATGATACGGAAAGCAATGAAGACAAAATTGATAGCGAAGATGATGAAAGTAGTGATGATGAAGATTGGTGCGAGAAATAGGATGTTAGATGAGTTCATGTAATGTTTAAGGTTAAACCTATTGAAGTTTGACTTTTTTTCATCTTATTTGGATTTGTTTAGTTAAGGATATTATTCCCAAGTTTTGTTGATGTGAAAGCATCATGTTTATGGGGTTCATTCGAATATGTGAGAAAGAAATGTTCATGTTATATATAATTGTATATAAACTAAACAGGTGTATGTTAGCTCATATGAAGATTGTGAAAGCAGGTCAAAATTTATGCCTATTATAATTACCACGTTTAAACGTTGCTAATTTGGCTTTATAGTGACGTTTTAGCATTGCCAATATACTATTTCACAATGTTTAAATGTCACCAATAACTACCTTTGACTTAGTCTAAACATTGCTAATGTTACTCTTTTACAACGTTTAAACGTCACAAATATATGTTTAACCTCCATTTTTTGCCAGCAATATCTTTATTATCGGTTTATTATGTTTAAACGTCACATATAATAACTTTTAATTACGTGTAAACATTGCTGATGTTACTCTTTTACAACATTGAAATGTTGCCAATACTACTCAACTACCGCACTTTTTTATGTCCATTAATTTTTTTAATTGTGGTTTCACTACGTTTAAACATCGTATATAATAACTTTTAATTATATATAAACGTTGCTAATGTTAGTCTTTTACTACGTTTAAACGTCGCCAATAGTACTTATTTACTACACTTTTTGTGTCTATAATTTTTTTAATTATGCTTTTACTACATTTAAATGTTGTCTATCATAATTGTTACTTACGTCTAAAGGGTGCTAATATTAGTCTTTTACTACATTTAAACATTGCCCATATTACTCATTTACCCTGCTTTTTTATGCCCTTTAAATTTTTAATTTTTGTTTTACTATATTTACACGTCTTGTATTACCTATTTTTAGTAACATTTAAACATCACCCCATATAACACATTTAGCTACGTTTCTACCTTTAGCGCCACTTATTTCATAAACATTGCAAATATTTTTTGCGATAGACCTTTGGCGACGTATATTAGCAACAGTTATTAAACATGGAAAAATCTTTTTTGCAACGTTTATTTCATGTTTAGCAATATTGATTAAACATCATCTAATATCGAATTTGTTGTAGTGAATTATGTGCTTTAAAAAGTAACTGCTATTCATAGAGGTTCCTTAATTTTTTGACCTAGCAATTAAAACAGGAGACATTAATGTTAAAATGAAGAGATACTTAAATAACAACAACAACAACAACAACAATAATAATAATAATAAATAAGAGAAGTGAAAACTACAAATTTAAGATTGTTCACTCTTATCTCTAAATTCTTTCTTGTAGCATGTACAATCGCATAAAGGTTGAAATAATCATTAAAATAGATAGCTATATTTTGGAAAAATAGATGTTTCATGAACATATATCAAAATCAAAACATAATATTAGAGATAAGCAGAAATAATAACTCACATAACAAGCAATAATATAGCAAATATTGAAAAGAAAATGAACTTATGTGTAACTATACCCTTTTATACATAAATCGTATAGTCAAAAAATCTATTATTGCTTTTACATTCTTTAAGTCAAATGGCATCAATGTGTAGTAAAAGTTTTCAAATGCTATCTAAAAGGTTGTGCACTCAGCATCTCTTAGTACCATTTTTATCTAGTTGTATCCGCTAAACCCATCTGTGAATGAAAAGAGTGCATGTCCAGTCATCACCTCAATTAAGATGTCAATGTTTAGGAGTAGGAGATCATCCTAAGGGCAGGCCCTATTCAAGTTGTGAAAGTCTACACAAGCATGCATATAGCCTAGAAAGTCATTTCAATAATTGAGTTTTTAGTCCAATTTCATGCCATAGACCAATTTTATAAGCTAGTGACAAGGTTTAGGAAACCAAGTCTAATCAAGGATGTTATAGAGAGATTTGCCTTGATAGGTTCAAAATAGGGATTGTTGGACTAATTTTTCCACTCTTAACCTTACTTGGTTATTTTACACATGAAAATAAGCTCAAAAAAGGTTTTTTGGAGCTCATTTGTGCTTTGTTTAGAGTTAATAGGCCTTTAGAAAACATAAACAAGCTTATAAAGGATATGGACCTTCTTTTGTCTATTATTAGCTTTTGGGCTTATATAATCTCATGTCCAAGCCACCTTCATAAGAGCTTTAAATCTTTTTATTTTAAAAAAAAAAAAGGAAGGAAAAAGTTCTAACTATTAGACTATCAAGATCAATCCAATAGACATTCATAGTGCTCAATCTTAATCATTCATCTTGATGCCATCCAATGGTCGAAATTAGCCTCCGCAATCTACAAATAGGAAATAAAAGTCCTCATTTTCAATACATTTGAGACAAAAAGATTTCAAACAAGTGCAAAAGCTATATCAAAATGCCTTCATAGAAGATCAAACCACCACTTTGTGAAAACAAATCAAGAACATAGAATCAAATATATTATCATGCACATTTATATGCGATATCAAGTTTGCCTATTTCTACCACATTTATACACATATCATCAAATCAAGTAATCTTCAAGATCTACCTACACACGAATAACACATGTGATAGATCCTCAATAGCAAACCCCTATATAAGAAACAACCTAAGCAATTATATAAAAAATAGAAACCGTGATACTCCGTGTAAATGAAATCCTACATATCTTGAGGGGGTGATGTCCTTAGATTCCTTGAATAATATGGTTAGATTAAGCATGAGTGTCACTGCAACGACCAAGTGGAACATTGATATAAAGGAACTATAGTTGATGTAGATCAATGAATCTTGATGGCACAATGCAAGAAGTGAACTCAGCATAAGATGTTAGAAGTTTCAACAATAGAAAACAAACTTATCCCTTACATCTTATGTTTCTTAGACGAAAAGTGTACCATCATATATGTGTAGTAAGTAGTGAGTATGTTCTACCACATCTAAAAAGTGGAATTTAAGTTTTTTTCAACTTTGGTTGTCAAGGTTGGTATTTTGCGAATTGCCTAAATATGTATATTAATAAATTACTTAAAGGACTGTTAGACTATGATTTAACGTATGGAAGTCGGACCGCTATGATTCAACTATGACTATGGGTATCAATAGTTGGAATATTGAGATTTCTTTTTTATGTTTTCAAGTTAAATTATCTCAGCAGACAGAACAGCCGAAACCTTTTTATTAATTTTTCAGACTACGTATCTGATGATAACCTCAACAGAGTTGTTCCGGGGGTCGCAATGGATAATGTATTAATTCTTATCAGCCTAGACCAAAAAATTAAAAAAAAAAAAAAAAAACTTTTTGGTTGCACATTCTCCCTCCATCATGCATCACTTTTGCACTTCCTACTGTTTTCGATTGGAACATTCTTAACAATGTACTTCGATGTCCGGAGCTTATGGCAGTGTGCGATGACATGATACACTGAACTAGCAAAACAACGTATGCACATCAAAATCTTAACCTTTAACCACCACATCTTTGTATTAAATCTTAGTTTTTGCAAACGACATGATTTTGTTAAATTGATGTATACATTATTTATCGACAGATATACCATCTTACATGCAAGAATTCAAAATAAGAAAATAGGTGCCACCATGCATTTAAAAAAAAAAAAGAAAAAAAAAAAGAAAAAGAAAAAGAAAATTTTTAATGCACTTACTTTTGCATAAAGAATACTCAATCATGGAAAAAGTATATATATATATATATCTTCTTCGGCCTCTGTGATACCCAATAACGAAGCCCATTAAAATATGCAAAATGATACATTACGTTAAATTGCCTGAAAGTTAATAAAAATGTGAACATTTCTACAACTTACTCTATCCACTTCATTTTCCATCTCTGCTGCTTTCTTTACACATTTCCTTTCTTTTATTTTATTCAAGACTAATAAACTCACACATGGCTGGATATCAAACTAATCTTACAATTCGAAGCTGGAGGAGTCCTCATTACCACTAGTGATTTCCTCTTCAAAAGCTTGACGGCTCTTCAAAAGGAATATGATGATTCTCCTGACCGAAGAAAAAGATAATTAAGTGAAAAATCATAGTTTTCAGAACTCAGGGTAGAACAGATCTAATCCTTAACAAAGCTTAGTGACCAGCTTAACTGAAAATCATTACCTCTCCATGACTCCCAAGTATTTGTTATATCCGGCCATCACTGCACAGAACCCAGAAGATAGCAAGCCAAGTTAGCAAGGAGCATCAGAAACCTTCAAGGATCATATCTGCAGTTATGATGCTGAAGTAGAATACAAGCTGCAAAGACATGTACATGGAACGCATCTGTGCAGAGAACTGCATGATTTCTGCAGTCTGAATCACGGAAATAAAAAGATGGAAGATAATAAAAGGTTGGACAAGGAAGCTCATACATCAAATCAAACAGCCTAACTAACCTTCACTGTCTCTGCCAGAAGTGCAGAGCTTCCCATAATGGCAACCGTCATGGAGGAGTCACCAGCTCACCATGAGATTGAGAGGGCCATCCAGTCTCTTCTTATAACTTGATGAACTTAATGATAACTAAACATTCAATCTAACCAAGAGCATTGGTTCCACTTCGCTTTTGCCCACCATGTATTTCATATTTACATACACGATCAATATAACAGAGTGGCAGCTTGTGCCAGTGTATGATTTCCAATATGATCTGAAGAGGTGACCACCACACTTTTGCTAAATGCCCACAAAGGCCATAAATTGTGCAGCATGCTTTTCAATATGAAATTCACTTCATCATATAAAATCTGGATAACGAGAAGTATAATTATTTCCTAGCATACAGCCAATTGCAGCTAAAGGAAATAAAGATAATACACTAGTGGCAACATAGAAGCCTCAGAAAAGATTTCCTTTATTTACTGCACCATTTGTCTCCTTATTAAATGCAGTAAATGGGCATAAAAATATTGTGCTCCAACTCAATAGCTAGCAAATGACATGGGCTGGTCAGGCACAAGTTTCTGTACACTCATGCCAAAAGTTGAAATCGATTCCATTAACTTAGTGAATTGGGAGATTTAATTTCCTGTCATGCATCACCAGTAATCTCCACATGAACAGAACCCATCCTTAAAATGGTGGAAGCGCTTTGGATCTCTGACAACAATTTCACGATTAATAACTTTGGATGTAAGTTTGATGAAAGTATGACAGTCTGTACAGACTCTCAGATTCTTGATCACACGAATGGCTGTACCTGGAGCTGTATACATGGCAGTAAAAGCAACAGCTAATTTCTCACTATGAATTTTTAGTATCATTTCTTTCTCTTCGCACTCTACATCATGAGAAACAGAGGTCATGTTCGGTACATAACCAACTTCTTGCAGCTTCATAGACATTTCTTCGAGATATCCATATATCTTCTCATGTTGAGGATGTTCTCTATCTCCTACTAAGAACATGTGAACTCTACCTCTCAGTTCAACCAAACTAAACCCAGGTGTTTTAACCAATCCACGTTTTTTCATAATTGCTCTTGTTCTCTCAACATCTTCCCATCTTCCAGCATCAGCATATATGCTGCAGAGTAATACATAATATCCGCAATTATTTGGATCTAACTCAAATAATTTCCTTGCAGAAATTTCTCCCAGTTCTACATTCTTGTGGATCTTACAAGCCCCAAGAAGAGAGCTCCAGATAACAAAATCAGGCTTCACCTTCATTCCTCTGATCAATTCATAAGCTTTCCTGAGATATCCACCACGACCAAGGAGGTCTACAATGCAACCATAATGCTCAACACCAGGCTCTATATTATAATTGCTGCACATTGTGTTAAACCAGTGCCATCCTTCATCTACTAAACCAGCATGGCTGCAAGCTGCCAATACAGACACAAAGGTTATATAGTTGGGTTTTACTCCAGACTTTATCATCTCATGGAGAATTCCTAAAGCTTCTCTACCACGGCCATGCATCCCATAACCTGCAACCATTGCAGTCCATGACTTAACATTTTTATCCTTCACACGATTAAATGCTTTTCTAGCCAATTCAACTCTACCACATTTGCAATACATGTCAACAACAGAGGTGCCAACATAGACATCTTCCTCCAAGTTCATCTTTATAACCTACATTTCAAGAATTGGTGCCAAAATGAGGAATAAACACATGATTTATCTACCTTTCAAATGTCAAATACTATAATAAGCATGAGAATGTTACTAAAATGACCAAGGATTTTACCAATATTTATTATCATCAGAGGACTTTGACTCAATACCTGACCATGTAGGGATTTCCCTGCAAAGAGAGCTCCCAAGTGCGCACATGCCAATGACACAGTGGAAAGCGTCACGGCATCATGTCTAACACTACCACAATTCACCATGTCGATGAAAAGTCCCAGAGCCTCGGCAGCGTGTCCATTTTGCACATAAGCTGAAATCATTGAATTCCACGAAATTGAATCCCTCTCTTCCATGTTATCAAACACTTTCCTCGACATCCCCACCTTTCCAAACTTTGCATACACGTCCATCAACTTATTCCCTACTCCAACAGCTTCTTCAAACCCTCTTTTCACCACAAACCCATGAACCCCTTGAGTCACCTTCTCATCAGAAACAACTGAACAGGCTAGCAATACCGAACCCATCACCATAGAGTCAACAAAATGCATCCCCTCCACAAACCCATCACCACTTACGAGGTTTCTCTCTCTCTCCTCAATTAAAAACTTCTTAAAAACCCTTAACCCTTCAAGGGAATCGCCATTTTCGATATACCCAACAATCATTGACGTCCAACTAACTACATTTCTGTTGGGCATTTCATCGAACAACTTCCTTGCATCACCTAAGACCCCACATTTCGAGTACATATTAACCAACGCTGAAGAAACGAATACATCATATACGTAACCAAACACCAACGCTTGCTGGTGGGCCTGTCTTCCGGACCTAAGGTCGAGCAAATCCGTGCATGATTTCAAGGTACAAGGGAATGATGACCTGTTGGGTTTGAGAGAGAGTTTTCGCATGGAAGCAAATGCACGAAGAGCTTCCAGAGAGTCGCCAGCACGCGCCAACTCGGAGACGATTGAGTTCCACGAAAAGACGTGGGATTTGTCTACGTAGTTGAAGAACCATGTCGAGAGGTTGGTGTTGGTGTAGGTGGTGGAGGTTCTTATGGTAATTGGAGTTGCAGTAGCAGTAGAGATGATTGGTGGTACAAGTAGTGAGATTTTGTGCGATGGCTTTGGCTTCATGGTTCATTTCGTTGTATTTGATGGCGGCTTAGAAACAGTCGAATTCCGTCTTGTCGTCTGCCCTGTCCACCATGCAGTAGCAGCAGAACTCGTGCATGCTTGCGCCATTTATAAAAGTTGCTACAGATTTCAGGTAGTAAGCTATTATTATTTTTTTTTTCGGCCAAATTAGTTATTAAATATAAGAAATTTAAGGACTCCAAGCTTGCCTTGTCCCATGATATTCAATGATATCACAGCTTTTTTCTTATTGCAAACTTTGATCTTTGAATATTTGTTATAGGCTTAAAATTTAATATATATATATCGATTTCATCATAAAAAGCATATATTTATTAGTATTTGATTTTTCAATTTATAAAAAAAAAAACTAAAATTATCTATATTATTTAAGATAAGTGTGTTTTTAACCATAAATTTCTTTTAAATGTCCTAAACTTATTAATAATATTTAGTATCATAGAATTCATTGAATCCATCATTCAAATATCACTGTAAACTACGTATCCATTTACTCTCTTCCGTCTCCATATTTATTTATTTATTTTTCCATAATTCAACTTTATCTTTTTAAATTCATTATTCATCTCATCTCTCTCTCTCTCTAACGTTGTAGTTACCACTTGCAACAAATATTAACTCAACCAAATTTAATGAAGAAGCAAAAATCTTTTGAAACCTCTTCCATTACATTCAAACAAGGCATGGCATGGCATTGTAACGCCCTAGATTCTGGAATATCATAACCCCTATATGTTACTATTATATAACAACATACTAAAACTCTAAAACTCTATAACACTTTAAAACTCGTTCATCTCCATTAACATTCATAAAAATGTAATCTCAATAACTTACAATAAATGACTCCCAAGTGAGTCATTCAAATCCTCATTATTTTATACAATCCTAAAATAAACATCTATTCTTATATAATATTTACTATAACTAGGGGTCTACTAACAGCTCCTTATTTCCAATTTAACTACTAAAATTCAAATCACAATTCTTTAGAATTTCCATCACTCATCCTCTATACAGTAACAGTGCTCATTTCTATACTCATCTATGTAATGTCTCACTAAATTCCCATATTCATTATATCCGATGTGCTCATCATTCTTACTTGCAACTAAAAAAAAAATAGAAAGTAAGGGTAAGCATATGCTCAGTATATGAATACCACACCCACATGTGCATGCCACATAATATCATTTTCACAAGCATTTATGTAGCAATACCTATAATATATCCATTCATCAAGTTCTATAAATATCATCATTAACCAACATATAATCTAGGGATACTCATGACCCCGGTGCACATACAGTATTTATACATAGATATAGTTCTAATAGGAACCGCCACTACATGGCTTGTTTAACCCTAATCTATCTCAAATCATTTTGATACAAAGCTCCATTAAGGACAACGCGGCATACCAATCATTAAGGTGCCCCCTTAGGGAACTGCTACAATAAGCCCTTAAATCAAGCCAAGCACAAGCAACATATATGATTCAATTCATATAACATTTTACAATTAATTATCTCACATACAATTCATTAAATAACTACCTAGCAATCACATACAGCAAACAAAGTAAACAAGTGCCTTTAAAGATGTTCCTATTATAGTCCTACTCATCTCTAACTGAAGTAGGTAACCTTATTCAATTACAAGAAACTATCCTTAGTTTGATCCTACAAGTAATCTAGGTTTACTTAATTTACTTTGTATTTTAGTTTTATAATTCCCTTCCTTGAGGCATCTTCATGTTTAAATTTTCACTTTGGAATAACAATAAAATAAATTAGAATAAAATAGAACATATTCTTATGTTACACGATTAAGAGAAGAACCTTGTAAGGAAGCATGGCTTAGAGCATGGTCATGCTAGAGGCCATGTATCATTGTATAAAATTTCTAATTCAACATGCTCATATATACAGTCATGCTTATAGTTGTGTACACTCCTACTTCAACACGCCTAAGTACATGGCTGTACTTGTGACCTTGTACCTTACTGTAACAATTTTGACTTCAACACACCCAAGTACACGACCGTATACTTGACCGTGTACATTCCCATTCATCATGAACCCTAATTTTTCTTCTTCAATTTCATTCTTAAGCCTAATTTCTATTATTTTAAACCTAATAAATCATTATACATGCTAATTCTATTGAAATTTTGGTTCTAAAATACTCACTTGACTCGGATTACAATTGGAGCTCCTGATTCGGCTGATCCCTCGATTGTTCCAAACCATTCTTTGACCAGATTCCTATTTTTACAAGGATAATGACATTTCAGATCCTACATTCAACATCATATCTAAATATATAAATGATTCACACGTTTACCTATTGGATTCACTCTAAGTTGCTTTAATTCTTAGTAGGGGCCCTATCTCTCTCTCTTTAGGTTTCTAGTTAGTAGATGTACAAATGAGGAAAAGAGGAAAACCCTAGGTTAGTGTAGTTTTTATAATCCAATTAGGAAAAGATGAAACTACCCTTGTATCTTAACCTTATTTATGAAATTGCCCTTAGTTTTATATTGTGTTATATTATTACTTTATCTAGTATTTTTATTATATATATCAATATATATATATTTATACTTTATATTACAACATATTTCTAGCATCATTCAATTCAATTTCATTTCCACAATATTTGAGTTTATGTATTATTATTTTAGACTTTTGGACTGCAAAGAACAAAAGGTTGATGAGAGAATAATATATAAAAAGGAAAAAAAGACCAATGATAGTGTAAATAATGGTCTTTTTACAATAATTCAATGGAAAAGCCCTCAATATAATCTAATTGGTATGACTCCTAAGTTTAAACTTATAGTTGTGAGGATCCGATTGTAGTGATAATGAGTAGTTTCTAAAGGATTGATGTGAAATGACACATAAATGACATGGAGAGAAAGAGACAAGAAGGAAGAGCAAGCAATTTCAAGAAGTTAGAATGCGTAAGTGATAAGTGGAGGAGTTATAGAGTATCAACCTCACAAATCTTAATGAGAGCACAATGCATTCTTCATTTTATACCTTATTAATCTTTTAAGATGGCGGTCTGATAACATGATAGTGTTTATCTAATCTCTAAGTTATATGAAATGTAGGGGAGCTCCTGAGTATTTATAGATTATACCATTAACAACGTCCATCAAATTGTGTGGATTGTCAAAGGTTGAGATGAGTCTTCAAGCCTAAATTTCATTTTTAATCCCTTACATTTTGCGGTGTGACTAAAATCCTTCCACAATCAAAGATGTTTAGGTATCAAAAGATATTTATCAAGAGGCTAGGATGTTGCCATTGAATCTAAGCTAGTAAAGAGCTTCTCTAAGTACAAGAATTTCCTTGGGGAAGGTTGAAAGCAAATGGATCAATCAGATGACCTATTCTAAACCTATAATGCTAAATCTCCCTTAGTCATCCCACATACATAACTTGATTCTATAGACCCCGTCATTTCAGTACAAAGAGTTAAACTCATGTTATTACTAGGCTTAAAGCTTAAATTTTATTTTAACTAGCTACATTTTACCTCCTAACCAAAGTCCTCCCATAATTGAAGATGTTTGGGTATCAAAAAATCTTTATCAATTGGCTAAGATGTTACCTTATGCATGTACACAATAGAGCAATTACACCACTGCTAAGTGCATTTACATAACCAAAAACTTTATATGTTGGCGAGTTATGATATGTGAGTCTAGCATGAGTGCTATAAGATAATTTCATTTTTTTATAATATGTGAACTCACAACACCATTCAGTTGTGTGTGTTGTCTCAATCTTGTCGAAGTTACAATGCTCCTCATGTCAAATATATATTAAATAAGTCCTCTTCAAGAGCCAAGTGATTTTACACAAGCTAATTCACTTTCACCATTTAGTTTATGCAAATAATCCAATTCACTTAATTAATTTCCATGTTTTAACTCCACTTCAATGATTTAATGTGATTTTGTGGTCTTGATTTCTCAACTTGATCTCGAGCAACAGCATCACATAAATTTTTAACTTGTATGAGAGTTCCCTAAGCTTTTCTACTTAATTGCTTACTTTTAAGCTAACTTTAGAATTTACTTTCTTCCCATATATTCTTCATTTTCCCCAAATCTTTCCCTCTCTTGAGAGCATCTTACTATGATCGGTTACATATGGTAGTTTCACCAACTTGGTTATTGAAGATTCTTTTTCTCCATCCCTTTACAACATTAAGTTAAGAATCCTACTAAATCACATCTCTTTTAGTAAAATTGAAAAAGAATATAGCCCTTACATATTCTGATTTTCTTCTTTCTTTGCTTTTTTTTTTTAAATTTATTTTAACACCATCTCCTCCGTTGAATCCTTAAGTGAGATATTACAGCTTGTAGATATTTCATTTTTGCCTCTAATCCCTTTTTAAAAAAAAAAAGAAAAAGAAAGGAGAAAAAATATTTAAAAAATTAATAATAAAAAATGAAAAAAAAAGAATAAAAGTGGTCAAAATTGAAAAAAAAATGCTTTAAGGGTCAAAAATCACTTTTATAGGACAAAAAGCAAAATTAACACTACAAATTGGGCCTTTTTTAATTGGTGGTGCAAATTTGGCCCAAATCATTAATTCCAAATGTAACTTAAGTGTGGTATAGATTGAGAAATGAGCCACCGTTTAGTAGCTAGAGGTTCGGTCATGCATAGGTTTGTCATACAAGTTACGAGTTTAAATTCTCTCATAAGCACTAAAGTTATTGCACAAAGTCAATCACATGTAGGTCCAACAATGAGTGAATATAGAGGAAGGAGAGAAGAGAGAGAAGGATAAAGGAGATGAAGGTAAATCAAACAAATCTTAACATATAGACATAAATTCATTATATATTTGTTAAAGATTTGTATTAAAAATGATTAAAACATATCAAATCTAGAGTAAATAGAATTAAGGCTTTGTGTATCTTGAGAGCTAATTCAATTCAAATCAATTTAGAGCTTATCAACATCATCCATGGGTGCCTATAAATGGAATAGATTGCAAGGAGTTTGTCCACATTCTTGGAATCAATCAATAGGCTCCCATTAGTCTAAACAAAGTAGCTTCTCCCTTGAGGCTACACCTATGGCCACACTCCCACCTTTTCTCTAGGTTTTCTATCACTAAACTCAATGTTGAAGTGAAAAATTAATGTTAATAGGTTTCTAACAACATGTAGATTCATAAAAACCCTTCCTTTAGTCTCAATCTACCTCCAATTCATCAAATTGTAGTTAGTAATTTAGGGCCTTCTAGGAATTTTGAAACACCACTTTCCACATGTTATGGATACAAACAGCCACCACAAATGTTCCCCATCCTTGAAAATTAAGAGCCGACACCCTTAGACACTTCAATCACCACCTAAACACCTAGAACCTCTACCAACTGTTGCTAACCTTCTCCATCATTTGCACATGTCAGAAGTGCATGACTAGAACCTACAACCCAAAACCAACTCAAAATTAACCCATGCCTCTCATTGTGTAACCCAATTAGTATAATATTCAGTAGATGGGCTTCAATTTTTTTATTATATTTAGGGCCTATTCGGTTTGTCTTATTCTTTCCCGTTTAATGTTTGTTCATATTTATTCAAATATGAGTGTTTGGCTATGATCAAATAGGATTCTGACTCAAATTACAGGTTAGAAGTTATTTTACTAATATTAATATACCCTTTTTACTAATAATTCATATTTTTGCAAGGATGTGTTAATACTATTATATTACAACTTGTTAGTTATTTTTCATTCACATGTTGTTAAAAAAAAAATTAAAAAGAGAGAGAGAGAGAGAGAAAGAAAGAAAGAAAGATTGAAAAAGCTTTAAAAATTTAAAAATTCATTTTACTAACTATTTATTTCATGTTTCACATCCTTAGTCTCATAGTTTTTATTATTGTAATTTTTCATGATTGATATAATTACATGTTTAGAGTAATATACATGCTTAGCGTAGGTGCCATATCTTACATGAATATTCAATTAGTATTTTTTGTATCGGTATGATAATTGATTAATTAATTTAATGAGCGTCACAAATTCATTGACATCTCTTGATAAGTAATCATGTTTGCAGCCTCAATAGGATCAATTGACATACCAATCTATTTGATATATCTAGTTGATTATTCACACCATGTTTATTGCATTTATCTACAAAAGTCACATTTATCATAAAAAAGCATGTATTCTTAAATCTCATGTTTTCTTTTAAATCACAATAAATTCTTTTTTTTTTTTTTAGATTAGCAATCATTGTGTAGACTCTAAGAGATGTCGTATAACTACCTCACATGACCGATTAGGTTACCCCTTTTTTTTTTTCATTTTTTAAGTTATTGATAAATTAGTATTATTTTTACCCATTTCATTTTTACAAAATAAAATGTTTTTATCACTTAGAAAAGACTTCATAAAATAAAAAATCTTAATTAGTGGTTTTTCAAAAATTAGATAAATTATGTTTTATTTTAATTTAGAAAATAAAAATTAGGGTTTTTTAGAATTTTTTCATAAAAATAAATGATAATGAAACGTAAACCTTAACCTACTCCATTTTCATAAATAAAATTACTAAACATACTAAAGTTTTTATAAAATAATAAGAAATATGTTGTTGCGATCCCGACTAGTGGGTACTATACACCTACATGGCAACCTAAAAAAAAAAATACAAGTTTTTTTTTAATTCCTTTTTCAACAAAGTACAAAATAAACAAATAATTGTGATAAAAAACAATTATTAAATAAAAATCATCATTCATGTATTGTTCTTTTATGCTATGTCACTTGAACTTCTTCTCTTGATTCAAATTCCTTGAAGATTAATTATCAAATATTAGAGATCTACTTATCTAGTTATGAGCTACACTTAAATTAACTTGATCAAAGCTAAACTCATCAAATTATATTGATAATCTTAATTTGGGTCTTGGGGAGAGTGAGAGAAAAACAAAGAGGGAGTGTTGGAGAGAAGAAAGAAATTTTATGCTATAATGATCCAACATTAGAATTGGAATCCTTTTATAGTGCAATTCCCCACCAAAAAAATATGAAAAATGGTTAATTATTATAGTGACCATACTTATCCTAAATGACCTTGAGGTCATTTAAGTAAATTAGATTGTCCATCATAAGAAATATCTTACGATGTCAATTTACTAAATTATCCTTACATCTCAAATTATGGTTATGGCTACTTTAGTAATTGACCTTTATAAAAAATTTAAAATATTTTCTTTTCATTGAATATTATTTACTTAATTCTTTATTTATTTTTAGGATATTTCATTTTTTGCCCCATTTTAAATAAATTATATCCTTGAAATTTACTTGAAGTTTCAAAGAGTTCTAATTATCTACTTCTCATGTTGTCTTCTAACTCTTAAGTGGCTCCTCTATATGTTAGACCACTTCATTGAACTTTCACATATTTGATGACTTACTTTCTCAAAACTTGATCAATGAGGTCAACATCTTCATAGGATAATCTATGAAGGTTAGATTGTTCTACACATCTAGCTAAGACAAATCCACTATAATGTCTAGATCCAGGATGTACTTCCTTAATAAAAATACCTGAAACACACTATGTATACTAATTAAACTAGGAGGTAATGCCAACCTACAAGCCATTGGTCCAATAATCTTTAAAAACTTAAATGGACCATCATTATCGTGGATTAAGTATTTCTTTGATTCCAAAACATACTACTCCTTTCATTGGAGACTCTTTGAAGAACACGTGACCACCCACTTCAAACTCTAAAGGTCTTTTTCTTTATCCATGTAACCTTGAATCAACTCTAAACTACTAGCATTCTCTATTTAATTTCTTGAACTTTATCTATAGCTTGTTACACCAATTCAAGACCTAATAAGGTTCTTCCAATCTCATCCCATTGAATAACAAATCTAAACTTTCAACTATACAATGCTTCATAGGGAACCATTTGTATAATAGCTTGATAATTATTATTATATGCTAACTCTACCATAGGTAAATGATTATCCCAACTCCTTCTAAAATCTAAAATACATGTTTTCAAGAAGTCCTCCAAATTTTTAGATTACTCTTTCTAACTCACCATAGTTTAAGGATGAAACATTGTACTAAATTGTAACTTGGTTCTCAAAGCTCGATGTAAGCTCCCTTAAAATCTACTAACAATTTGTGGGTCTTGACCTAAAACAATCAATACTAGAACACCATGCAATCAAACAATCTTTTGTATATATAGTTGTGTCATATGCTCTAAGGTATAATCAACTTACCAAGGAATGAAGTGAGTGAACTTAGTCACCCCATCAATAATTACCCATATCGACTCATGACCAACTAGTCTTAGGTAAAGTGATATTGAAGTTCATAGTAATATGTTAATGGGTAAAGTTGAAGTTTTCTTACTACGTCTTATGCTTTATCCTAATCTATTGACATATCAAACATCAAGAAACATGCTCTACTATATTTCTCTTCATATTGCTCCACCAATAATGCTTCTTCATACATTTGTACATCTTTATTCTTCCAAGATGAATTTCATAGCTAGAGGAATGAGCTTCTCTCAAGATTTTCTTCCTCAATGTTGGTTTGTCAAATACGCACAATTGTGTACCAAAGTTGATCCCACCATCTAAATCAATATATACCTTTAGCTTTTAACCTATTGCAATCATCTGTTCAATCCTCTTCCACACCTTAAGCTTTTCTTTCCATGCTTTCTTGATTTTATCAAACAAAGATGGCTATAACCAGAGACAAGCTAGAATAACATCATCAAGGTTGTCAAACTCGCGAGTTAACTCATACGATTCAATGATTTTATGAGTTTGGATACATATTTCTAGTTAACTCGCATACAAAATTGGGGAGAAGTAAAATCGTAATAAAATCGTGATTTTGAATAGTAAAATCATCAAAATTGCGAGTTTGAACGTTTCCACCGATTCCACAATATTGCTTAACTAAGTAAAATTTCAGCCATCCAAATCTGGATGAATAAATATGTAATAATAGTTATTCATAGCCCAAGCCCAAACTTTTAATGAACAAATATGCGCTTAATTGCTAAAAGCCCTATGGTGTCCAGGGGGCGCTGCTCCCTTGGGACCCCCGGTCACTCAACGTAGAGTGGGACCATATGCTTTCCTGTCATAGGGAAGTATAAGCCATACCTCAACATGTTCGTCAGTCATCACTCCTCTCTTGTTAGTGTATTGCATTGCATTGAAGTCTTTGTGTTTGTGTTCGTCTATTGTTAGTCTTCTTGTTCCTATTTGTGATCATGTTTGTGTTAAAGCACTCATGTTTGATTGTTGTAACTTTCTTTATTTTAATTAATATTTTTGTAATAGTAAATAAAATAAAGGATAGATAACTTTAACTTTATAAAAAAAAATTAGATTTTTAATTTTATAGGAAAGGTATAAATGTATTTATATTTCTATTTTTTCAATATCTCATAGCTAAGTAAATATGAGATATTGTTAAGTAAATATATTTTGAATTAATAATCACGAATAGTGAAAAAATTTACCTAGTAATATATAATTTTGAAAGTTTTTTTTGTTATAGTATCTTCTTTATTATTTAATTTTTGTTAGTAATTATTTGTCATTTTTTAATATTACTCCTTTCTAATAGTATATCTTTATTTTAACTTTTATTTATTAGTAATTTCTTAAAGTCACAATTGATTTTTAAATTTTATCTATTATCTTTTAGCTTTTATATATATAACTAGGTGAAACTTACTTTATACATGATTTATCATTTTAGAGATAAAATATCTATATTATACAACTTATGCTTGATTATCTATATTATGACTTTTATTGCAAATTTGCAATTTATGGCTAAAATAAATTCTAAATTTCCTTATTTCTATTATTCATTATATTTTAATGACTATTATAAGTAAATTTATAATATTTGGAAGTTATTTTACATAGATATAGAAACTTATGTTTCTACATTCGATTATACGGACCCTTAGCGATTTTAGGTAAAATCGCAATTTTGATAACCTTGAACATCATCCTTATCAATCATCACCTCCACATCTAATCTCCTTAAACCTTCTAAGATATGCCATTGTCTTGTATTCAATGTCACTACATTCACTTGTTTATTACTCAAAGCATTTGCAAAGACTTTAGCCTTCCCAAAATAATATAAGATCTCCATAACATAATCTTGTGGACTATATAGATCTTGCACTTTTCTACATAAAGATAATGTCTCTACAATTTCAAAGCTAAGAGGGCAACCACCGACTCAAGATTAGGTACCGGATAGAGCCTCTAATAAGGCTTTAGCTAATGTGAGGTATAAGGGATCACTTGTCTATCTTGTATCAACACACATCCCAAACATTGGATAAAAGCACCACTATACACCACAAACTCTTTATAGCTAATTAAAAGTACAAGTAGAGGTGCTAAGACAAGTTTAGTATTCAAATCTTAAAAACTCTTCCCATACCTTTCATCCTATAAAAATCTTACATTCTTCTAAATTAAATGTATCAAAGGAGATGCTATCTTTGAAAACCCTTTAACAAATCTTCTATAGTAACCAACTACACCCAAAAAGCTATGCACCTTTGCTACATCCTTCAATCTTTGCCATTCTATGACTACCTTGATCTTCTTTAAGCTTACAAAAACGCCCTCTTTTGATATAACATGTCTAAGTAATTCCACTTTCTTTAGCCAAAACTCACATTTCTTAAATTAAACATACAACCACTTTTCATGTAACCTTTAAAGCACCAACCATAAATGTTGCTCATGCTTCTCATGACTCTTGTAATACAACAATATATCATTCATGAAAATAATGAAAAAACTATCAAGAAAGTCTTAAAATACCCGACTCATAAGATCCATAAAGGCTATGAGTGTATTTGTAAGTCCAAATGGCATCACTAGAAACTCCTAGTGGTCATATTAGGTCCTAAATGCTAACTTCTAAATATCTTATGGCTTGATCTTCGTCTGATGGTACCCTAATCTCATATTGATCTTCAAGAATACTAGTGCTCCTCTCAATTGTTCAAATAGATCATCAATACGTAGTAGCAAGCACCTATTCTTGATAATGACTTGATTCAAATTATGAAAATCAATCCATAATCACATACTTGATAACGCATAAAATTTCACAATTGTACCCAATTTAAAAGTTCCACTTGTGCACAAAATTTGAGCAATCTTGATTAATTTTGGGAGAAACATGATCATTGTGCCTAAAATGGATCAATTGTGCTAAACTTGCTAAAATTATGAAAAATATTACAGATTTATGTGAAAAATGTTGAATTGAAGTGTTTTATGTAGGTGCAAGAAGGCTAACCTTCAATCGGTAGCTCCCTCCAATCGACTCAAGGCAAAAAACTAAATGTTGAAGGTTTTAGCCTTACTAACGACCGGTAAAAAGCCTACCATCTAATTGGTAAGCCCTAAGGAATCAAAGGACCATTGATTGATGAGTTGATTGAACGCTAAAAGGGAACGAGCGAATTGCAAATATTTTCTAAGATGAATCTCTCTCCTACTAACTGGTGTAAACACCCCATTTTTGCCCCTAATGATCAATAATAATCAATTTTCAAATTTTTCCATTTTTTACAATTTTCCTTCTAATTTAGCAAAAATAGGGAAAATATTCAAAAAAATAAAATAAATAGGAAAAATACATCAATTTTGGAAAATAATTGTAGAAACAATAATAAAAGGGGTTAAATAATTTTTACAAATTTTTGGAATTTCAAAATAATACAAAAATAATAAAAATCGCATTGCATATATGCAAATTGCGAAAAGAAAAAAAAAACTTAGAAGTGGGCTAGCCCAGCGGGTCCGAACCACGGCCTCATACGTGCAGGGGGAGGGCTCGGTCTTGGGTTTGAAACTCAGACGGGGCATTTTCGCGTTTTGCCCCATTTTTATTTTTACCTAAGACACATGTCAGCTCCTGATTGGCTAACACAAACGCCCGCGCCCAGCGCGTGACCTTCTTCCTCCTTTGTTTGAGATCATCGCCAGCGGGGGAAAAATTGAATTTTGGTTGTTTTGATTCAATTGTTTTTTGCACAAATCCACTAAAATAAGATAAACATCCTCCAATTGGAATCAAATCGCAACAAATCGATAGATTTACACAAAGTGGAAATGTATTTTTCAACCAAAATTCGATTTGCCTCAATCAGAGGAAATCTGAGCTTATCCGGCTCGATTTCTTGCGGCTATAAATAAAGGACGAAAGCAGGAAGCCAAGGTACGGATCAAAAGTGAGAAAAAGAGAGAAAATCGAAGCCTCGCCGGAGTTCCCTAAGCCGCGACTTCCGACCAAGCTCCGAACTGCCACTAGGAGGTGTTTTTGGAGAAATCCACCACCACGGTTGAGCTCCCCACCCTCGAAAACCTAGGAAACAACTCCTCAACCTCCTCGAAAGGCTGTTGGAACGCCGTCAACAAGCACCCCCAGCCGCCGTAATCGTTCGACCCGATCCGACCTAACTCGCGCATCAACCCAAATCCAAGTAAGTCGAATTTTTTATATTTTTTTGTTTTTTTTATTATTTAGTTTTTTATTTATCGAATTTATTTATTTATCTGTTATTTATAATTCAAAAAAATAATAGAAAAATATTCGAATTTAGATTAGCTTTTTTTATGATTTAGTTTAGGATGAATAATAGAAAATAATAATAAAAATTAATAAATAATAATAAAAATAAAAATTATAAAATAATAAAAAAATGATAAAGATGTGTTAGAAAAAATGATAAATTTTAGATTTTTAGTTTAGGGTAGATAAAATAATAAAAATAAGAGAAAATTTTTAATTAATTAATTAACAAAAATTAATAAAAAAAATTAATAAAAATATTAGAGGTAGGTTAAAAATAGAGAAATGAATTTTTATCACTTAGAAAAATGTTTTTTTAATAATAAATCCAAAATTGGTTTTTTTCCTTAAAATTATTATTTTTCGGAAAATCAAATAATCAAGCTTAGGCTTAGATTTTTCCACAAAAATACTAAAATGATAAAAACATAAACCAAAAGTAATTTCATAATTAAAATTAACAAACACATTAAAGTTTTTCATGAAAAGAGAACTGCGGCCCGTTTGATCCTGAATAGCAGGTACATAGGCACCCATTTGAGACAACTCTAAAAAGAATAAAAAATCATCCTTTTTAGAATAAGTTATTCAAAAATACAAACAAAAATAATAACAAAAGACATTCGAGTAAGGTTTAGATTTCAGGAGAATAGGGTGGTAACTTTAAGGTTTTAATATGTTAGCCTTAAAATCTAGAAACTCTAGTTTTCCATTTTCTATTTCACAAAAACGAAAAGAGAAAATCCCGCTGATTAGTTGTCCAAATTAAGATTAACCTGCTCAATTAGTCCTAATTCGATCTTTCCCGACCACAGTTGGGTGGCGACTCTAAAATAAAATGAAATTCCTAATTCAAGTTGATGATCTATATTAAATGAGCATAGGGTCTAGTATAAGTCGGATTAGGAATGGAAAATAAAAAATTAAACTCGACAGGATGGCAACTTCGCTGAGGACTACTCTCTAGTAGGCTAGCCACCTAAATCTCCTCAAATCACTTTTTCCAAGAAATGTCTTTTTGGCTTGTTATACTATTACTAACCTTTTAGGGATTTAATTAAATTTAGGGTTCAGTTATTTACTTTTACTGTTGAGTCTGCATGCATGTAATTGTGTGCATAGATACAGTCAAACCAGGGCCGTCTTAGGACCCTAAGATGGGGGGCCATTGTGTAGGTTTCGGGCGAAGTGATATGATCACCATTCAGGATTGATTAGGCTACCCTACCCAATGCTTCGATATGGCCTGAGATCCATTTCTTCGAGAATGCAGAAAGCCATAGAGCTTGAAGACCTGTTAGAACCCACCTATCTGCATACATGAAGTCATGGGATGACAGTCGATTAATGATGTAATACTTTCATTCTGTTCGTGGAGTTCAGATACATTTCCCTGTAATACTATCATTGTAATGTAGTTTTTGTAATTAGACATTTCTGTTGTAATAGATGGCTAGTTCTACAGTCGACCGCCTCCTCCGTAAAGAGATCCGAGTTTACAAACCTCTAGACCCAAAGTTAATGCTGGACCATTGGTTTACTTTGTACAACCTAGAAGAGCAGGCCTGTATTCAACAGAAGATAGAGCCCATCCTCTCACTGATGAAAATGGAAATGAACTTACCTTTGATACGAGCTACCCTCCATCTATGGGAAGTAGAGCCCACAACTTTCTTCATTGGGCCACATGAGATCACTCCCACTCTGGAAGAGTACACCTAACTTCAACAAGCTCTATCACTAACCGGCGAAGTGTATGTGCCAGATCTTAAGGCCGGGCCAGCCAGTATCTTCAACAGACTTTTGGGTATTCACAAACCAGCAATCAACAAAGCCCTAGCAAACTGTAACGGATATTGCATACAGATGGATGAGTTAGAAGCCTGGTTCATAGCTCAGGAAGATGATGGGGATAAGAAAGAAATATTATGTGGGGACTCCAAGAGCTACAAACAGATGAGGGTGAGTGCTTTCATCCTAACAACATTCACCACTATACTCTTCCCCACTAGAACTTTTTATGTCCATTATAGAGTTGTAAAATTGGTGGCCCAATTCTTGGAAGGGAAATCTTACATCCCGGCTCTATTGGCTGAACACTTGAACTTTGTCAAGAAAAAGGGCTACGGGATCCTCCGCTCAAACATCAACCTTATCCTGATCTGGTTTGTGAGCCACCTTAAATGTTTCGGTTTGAACCTAGTCCGGAAAACTTTGGCCCAACAAGTGGACCTTGTAGACTCATGCATAGAAAAGATAAAGCTGCCCGATGACCTTACTAGCCACAATTGAGTGGAAGTTCTTAAGGGTTTTAGTGCCGACGACATCCTGTGGACGGCTAGATGGAGTTGCTGCAACAAAGTCATCTTAACTTGCAGAAACCTTCAAGCTGTACCTTTAATCGATATCAGCAGATGTATAGGTTATCATCTAAACTCGGTGGTTTGCCAATTCGGTACCATTCAAGACATAGTTTATTGGCCTTCACTAGAAGCAATCACATTCCAGTATCAAGACCCAAATTTGCTAGTAGCCGAGAAGTTTACCAAGCTGGCAAAGGTCAAAGCCCTATGGGAAGCCCGAATCGAGAGCCCTAATGTAGACCTCAGAGAACTGGATGGCGAAGTAGGCAAGCATCGAGCCACCAGGGGTTTCGTAATCCACCATCTCTATCAAACTGGGGAAAGGGCATACCAGGTCCCAAATATCACCCAACCTGAGCCAAACAAGGTAGACCTAGAGCTAAGAACCTATTTGGAGCAAGTTAAGGCTCGGATGGAAGTATATTTCAAAGCTGCAGACTACAAGAAGGATATCTGGAAGGGCTGATTCAAGGAGTCTAATCAAAGGAACAAGGCTTTGGAAACTTAGCTGGAAAAGACCCAAGCTAGAGTCAGAGAGTTGGAAGCTATCATTAGCGGAAAACCGGCGCCTACGCAATAAAAGACCAAGAGAATTAGGAAATAGATAACTATGTACCTTTTCATTTTTTTCAAGTATTGAACTCCGAGTTTCCAATATTAATAAAAATAAAGTTTCAGTGTTATATCATTAATCTATTGTTGGCCCCTTTATTTTAGCATCTGTGTGATACATGCAACATATTTACATACCTGCATCATACTAAGAAAAATGCGTGCCAAGTATCAAAGATAGCTCCCAAACAACTGAACCCTCCAAGAAGGCCAATTTGTACCCGCTCAAAGACCAAAATGGCAAACAGTGGCAACAACAGTGACAACCGCAACAACACAAGTACTGACGTCGCCTCAAATCCTAGGATCGTATCCCTGGAACAAACGTTCCAGCAATTGGCTGCACAAGTTCACCTCCTAACTGAGAGTATTGGCCTCATTCGCACCACCTAACCAACTCAGGAAAAACACTCAGGGACCAGAAAGGGGAAAGCAGTGGAGGGTCAACCTCCAGAATATGAAGAGATCAATTCTCACCTCAACCCAGCTTTCGAGTATGAACCGAAAGCCAACTTGGGTCCGACCTCTAACGACATAAAGAGAGAAATGGAGGATAGGCAAAAGGAGATGGAAAAGAGACTTTTTCAACAACTGGCTGATAAGATGAAGACAATAGAGGGGCCTAACGGTTTTGAACAGGTAGGAATCACTAGCTTACCAATATATGGGGAGGATGTATACCTAGAGAAGTTCAAGACCTCAGAATTTGAAAAAAATGATGGTAATGGATGCCCCAAGATACATACAAGGCTGTATGTATGAAAAATGATCAAGTATGCCCAATATGACCAGCTTATGATCCAAACCTTCCAAGATAGCCTTACAGGCCCTACCTTCGTCCGGTATGCATACTTAGACTTCAACTAGGTCAATACCTGGGAAAGACTTACTCAGGCATTCTATGACCAATACAAATTCAACATTGAAGTTGCCCCCTCGATAATCGACCTGGGAAGTCTTCAAAAGAGACACATTAAGTCTTTTAAGGAGTATGCTCAGCATTGGAGAGCTCAGGCTGCCAAGGTAGCAACCCCAATTTCTGAAAAGGAGTTAACATTCATCTTTGTCAACACTTTGGATAAGACCTACTTCTCACATCTGGTGGGCCAAACGTCATCTAACTCCGTAGAGGTAGTGGCAGCAGGGTGCCAAATCGAGAATGCCATCACATCAGGCAGACTCCAGATAATAGATCCTCCTAGGGTCACATCATCACAAAGGCCCTTAGGAGGTAACAAAGCCAAGGATTCTACCATCAGCACAGTTAATTCCAGCAAAACAGACAAGGTTGGGACCCGCGTAACATTCCAGACCACAAGTGCCCCAATCCAGCAGTCCCCGACAAACTACACCCAGGCCACTAGTCTTGAGATAGTTCACTCCAATCGCGATCTCGCTCAGTCAGGTCTTCACTCAACTGCGAGCAGATAATTTGATCAGCTTCAAGATCCCGAGTGACCAGTACAAGCCTAGAAATTTCGACTCAAGCCTCAAATGTAATTATCATATGGGCCAAGAGGGGCATTCTACAGATAGATGCTGGAGGCTTCGAAACAAAATCCAAGATTTGATTGACGCCGGGATTGTGCAGCTGGACTTTGTTAACACACCAGCACCCAATGTCAACACTAATCCGCTGCCTAACCATAAGCCCACTGTTAATATGATCACATCCGAAGAGCCGAATTCCAAAGAGTCCCCAAAACAGCACAAAGAAACAGTGCAGCAAGAAAGTTACTCACGCCAAACCCTAGAGGAAACCCCTAAATCACATATCAAAAAGAGATGGTTAGCTAGAGACCCAACAGTCGGTACCCTAGGCGAATCGCATGGGAAATTTGAGTATTTGGTAAATTACTCTTTCACTTCAACCGAGTATGAGCCACATAGTGGATGGGGGCCCGAATTCGAAAAAGAAGACAACCTACCAAAAGGGGGGGAGAAGTCTGTGAACATGATTAAATCAGACCAAAAGTCGATAGTCATAAAGTGTTACGAGGGACAATCTACTGAGGTACAAATTCCAAAGAAGAGGTATGTATTCAATGTCCTAATACCCGCAAAGAGGTATAAGGCAATGCCATTTGACTATCGAGCTCTTGATCAAGAAAGACCTCCTATCATAGGTGGAATCACCCGTTCTGGAAGAATATATGACCCGAAATATAAGACCTCAACTGAAGAGCCCAACACTTAGGTAAGAAAAGAGGAAGAAGAGGGGCTCTCTACATTTACAAAGATGGTGAAGGCAAGCGAATATAAGATCATGGAATAACTAAACAAGGTTCCAGCCCTGATATTGCTTATGGGCCTCCTCACAACCTTTTAGCCTCACAGGGAAGCACTCTTCAAAGTGCTCAAACAAATCAAGGTACTAGAGGGCATCGCAACAAACAAATTGAGCCATGTGGCAGATTCGATCTTCTCTATGGACTAAATATCTTTCTCTCCCAAAGAGCTGGGAGAAGATAGAGAACAACATACAAAACCGTTGTTCATAGTGGTAAAATGTAATGACACAATCGTCTCCCGAGTACTCATTGACAATGGATCTTCTCTCAACATATGCCCATTGGCTACCCTCGACCTATTGGGAGTTGATCCAAGCAACATTAAACAAAGCTCAACGGTGGTTAGGGCTTTCGACGGGTCGAAGAGAGACATAGTAGGGGAAATAAGCTTGCCAGTAGAGATTGGCCCACAAATATTCCACATCTCTTTCCAAGTCTTCGACATTCCGAGGTCTTTTAATCTGCTTTTGGGAAGGCCGTAGATACATACCGTCGGATCCAGGTAAGTCGGATTTTTTTTTTTTGTATTTTTTTATTATTTAGTTATTTATTTATCGAATTTATTTATTTATTTATTTACCTGTTATTTATAATTCAAAAAAATAATAGAAAAATATTAGAATTTAGATTAGTTTTTTTTAGGATTTAGTTTAGGATGAATAATAGAAAATAATAATAAAAAAATAAAAAATAATAATAATAATAAAAATTATAAAATAAAAAAATGATAAAGATATGTTATAAAAAAATGATAAAATTTAGATTTTTAGTTTAGGGTAGATAAAATAATAAAAATAAGAGAAATTTTTTAATTAATTAATGAACAAAAATTAATAAAAAATCAAAAATCAAAATAAAAATATAAAAAATTAATAAAAATATTAGAGGTAGGTTAAAAATAGGGAAATGAATTTTTATCACTTAGAAAAATATTTTTTTAATAATAAATCCAAAATTGTTTTTGTTTCCTTAAAATTATTATTTTTCAGAAAATCAAATAATCAAGCTTAGACTTAGATTTATCTAGAAAAATACTAAAATGATAAAAACGTAAGCCAAAAGTAATTTCATAATTAAAATTAACAAACACATTAAAGTTTTTCATGAAAAGTGAACTACGCCCCGTTTGATTCTAAATAGCAAGTACGTAGGCACCCATTTGGAGCAACTCTAAAAAGAATAAAAAAATCATCTTTTTTAGAATAAGATATTCAAAAACACAATAAAAAGATAACAAAAATGACAACAAAAGACATTAGGATAAGGTTTAGATTTCAGGAGAATAGAGTGGTAACTTTAAGGTTTTAATATGTTAACCTCCGAATCTAAAAACTCTGGTTTTCCATTTCCTATTTCACAAAAACGAAAAGAGGAAATCTCGCCGACTAGTTGTCCAAATTAGGATTAACCTACTCAATTAGTCCTAATTCGATCTTTCTCAACCACAGTTGGGCGGCGACTCTAAAATAAAATGAAATTCCTAATTCAAGTCGATGATTTATATTAGATGAGCATAGGGTCTGGTATAAGTCGGATTAGGAATGGAAAATAAAAAATTAGACTCAACAACTGGCCTATAGATATACCACCATCGGTTGATAGGTAAAACCCAGTTAGGGTTTCATCTCCAAATGTACCGTTTCATTTAACCAAGAATAGCGATGGGTCGACACATGTCTACTAACTAGCTGTATAACCTACTTATAAATACTACAGATTGGTAGACGCAAAACAAAATGCAACCATTGGGATTATAGTTTAAACTAATATTTCTCTCTGTTTTCTTAAGGTTTTAAGTAGATTAGCAATACTTTAGCTTGTATTTAGTAATTCCTTGCATCATTAAGGCTTAGAAATACATTTGGATTAAAATTTGAAGATTTTCAAGTTGTTTTGTTATCTACAAACCTAGGTACTTCTAAACTAGCCTCTAATGATGTTTTTAGTTAATTTCTTGTGTTTCTCTATTGTTATTATGTTTAATATGCATGGTTAAGTAGTTTTTAGTGGGTTTTTTATGTTGTTGATGATGGAATATGCATGAATGTGAATTCTAATTAAATGAGTATTAGGTTTGTGATAAAATTTAGTATAGTTGTTCTAGTAAGTTTATTTGAATTACAACTAACCTTTAGGATTTTGCAAATGTGAATCTTTAATAGCCATAACCGATGTTAAATATTTGTTAAAGTAACTAGGATGCTTTTAAATCAGGAGTGACATTGGTTTTAGCCAAAAACACTTGAACCTACATGCTTTATATAGTTTAAAATATAGGTAATTCAACTTGATCATGCTTAACCCATATTTCCAACTAAAGCATATGTTTGGTGATAACGACTAAATGTTTTAATTGGTCTTATAGGATGTTCATCCTTAATTGGGGAATGTGTTATGGAGAAAGAATGTCATCACCCTTGACTACGTATGAGTTCTAGTGAATTTGGCCAAATTCACTATAAACACTATCTAATTTATCTAGAAAGCATGTATTACATAAGAAATCAAAGGAAATGACACACCAATCCTACCCATGCTTTTACAAATTATGTAATTTCAATCTTACAAAATCCTTGTTTTTAGCTTGCCTAGATTAGAGTAGTAAGTATAGCCTTGTATTTAGCTATTGCCTTCACTTCCTCCTCAATAGATCTACCCGGTAATACTTAGTAGTTTTATTACTACACAAGTCCCGACACACTAGTCAATAATGACATGTAAGTTTTGATAAATTCTAAATCATTTTTATATTTGTGTTGCATGTGCGTGTTAATACTCCTATCCGTCTTCTTGAGAAATAATAATGAAGTACCCCATGGAGATATAATAGGTCATATGAATCCCTTATCAAGTAGTTCTTGCAGTTGCTCCTTCAACTCTTTCAACTCATTGAGTGCCATACAATATGGTGCTTTTAATATGGGTGCAGCGCTTAGTACAACATTGATGTCAAACTTAACTTCTCAACTTAGTAGAAATCCGAGTAAGTCATCAAGAAATACATCCACATAATCTCACACAATAGGTAGTTGCTCTATACTAGGGTTTTCTTTCTCAACTACTACAATTGAAGCTACACACCCATTCCTCCATGATTCCATAGAAGGTATAACACTTGGCCCTTGAACATCAAAAGTATAATAGAAAACATCCTCTACTAGAATCCTAGATTTTAATGTCATACCCTTAGCTTATACTATGTCTCAATGCGCAAGTGCACATAAATCAACATAATGCAATTCTACAATTATAAAATGGGTGGTCAATCTGAGCATTAATTGTGAGAAAATTAGACTAGGCAATTACTAAGTTCTTTATTGTTCTAATTTATGTAGTAAATTTTATATTAATATTTAGAATCTAATATAATAAATATAATAATGAGTATTAAAATAAGTCAATCCCATTAATGAATGGATGCAACCCACCTTAGGTAGTGGTTCATTAGAGACCACCTCTATCTTGAAAAAATAAAAATAAATACTGTAGTTGAAATCAAGTCTTTATCAAACTAACATTCAAAACATTGTCTTTCTTCCAAGATGGTAATCAACGACATACTACATAAAGAATGTTGCAACAACCACCAAGTAATGCACCATTGCTACAAGGTTACTCATTTAACCACAAAAGGTAGATTGGGAAGTGAAGTTGTCAATTAACCTTTGCTGCAAAAGGTCTTACTTAGGCTTTTTTCTATAATTCTATTTTTTTTTTTTAATTTGAGAAAAGGTTACTTTCAACTCTTAACATTTACTTATTTTTACTTGATTCATCAATCTTTTATTTATTTTTTTCTTATTTGAATCCTCAACGTTTTTTAACTTTTACAAACTAGGACTTCTATTTACCCCTTTAAGCTTTTCATCCATAATCACACATAACAACTCCTCAATGGTCAATAATAACTAATTTAAATAAATAATATTGTTAAACAAATATATTTAATTAGATAAAATAATAATCAAGAAAATTAAAAAAGAAAAAGAAAAAAAAGAAAGTAGAAAATTCTTTTTAAAAAGTAGGAATCAATGATACATTAACTAAAAAGCTTCACATATGAGAAGTCTTCACATTTTCAATCTTTAATCGAAAAACACTCAATAAGGGTGAGTGGATAACCCTATATTGCCTTTCTTGATTAGCTAGGTCTTAGATTTATATTAAATGTTACAAGGTAAGTTTTAGATATAATTTTTCAAAATCTAGTCTTACAAGATGGAGTACAATACAGTGTCTCAATACCCTGTACCTACTCTAAAATTTGTACTCTATGATATATAATGGACAAGTTCTAGTGTATCTTATACCTCTTTTGTAAAAGTTAATAAATAACAACAATGAATGTACAACAATATTTTATTTCTATCTTCTAAGTTAAAAAATAAAAATAAAATAAAATAAGCATATAAGTATAGCCAAACTTACCACCCATAAGAAATTGTGAAAATTTTTCTACTTCATTTATTACACATGGTTGATTGGTTAAGTGTTTAATCTTAAATGTTGGTGTTCATGGCTTCAAGTCCCGTAAAGAGCAATTTCATTTTCAATTTACATTTATTTATATGATATTTGAATTATGTTCTCTTTCAACCTTTTTTTTTTTACTTTTTATCAACAATAATGAGTAGCATTATATGTTATTACAAAAATATAGTTTACTAAATAAAATTTCCTGAATTGCTATTTATTTATTACTAGTATACCATAAATATTATTTACATTGTGAATATTATAAAAATTCTAGTCTTATCAAGTGCATATTAGTTAATGAGTTCATTATAAAATTATAGTTAACATTACTAAATACATCAATCTTATCAAGTGTATATCAGCCTATGAGAAATTTTAATATTAACTTATATAAATTAAGTACGGTCCTCCCAATCACATGATTTTGTGTCCATCCCTGACTATAGTGGATTTGGTGTTGTATATTGGATATAAGTTGACTAAACTTTCTAATAAATTGTAGGATCTTTTACACTAGTAAAGGTGTGCATTCTTTATGGATGTCTTATTTTATCACTTTTATATTTATAAAGTTACTTTTGTCCAAAATATTATATAAGGTAAATTTTGCAATGTTATTTTTCCAAACTCATGAGAGTGTGCTATCATGTGACAGGTTTAGGTTCGTTTTAGGTTACCATATGTTCTAGTTTTTAATTTTTAGAAACCTATGTACATAGATAAGATATGGGTAAATCCTTATTGCTTACCCACTTTATACCACTCACCTCTATACCCATCCTTAATTATCTGGATTGTTTAATTCAAATTTAGCAAATTTTTTTTTTTTTTTTTGAAATTTCAACAGCCTATTAGTACCATGGAATCGTTCTGCCTTTAAACCAAGCTATTATTGCTATTCAAGCTCCAATTCAAACCAATTGACAAAAGGTTTTGTTTTGTTGCTATATTGTAATTTCTAATGTTCCCTTTTCTAAGTTACTCTTCAAGGTGTGTGTGTGTCTTTTGGTCAAATACGTGGTTATCAATGGGTTTGAGACAATCTTAACTAGAAATCCAGATGGGTGATATGCACTTGCCCTGTGGAGCACTCTCCAATGATGGTGACGTTATGTTATTTATTCACTTTCTTGATAGCAAAAGGCCTAAAATTTGAAGTTCCAATCCCTTACACTGTTGAATAATTGAATCCCAAGAGTTAAAAAGCAGCTTAATTTCCTACTTTCCGTTTTTTTTTTTTTTATTTACGTGTAGAAATTTAAAGAAACGACTTGTTTTCTTTTTCTTTTATTTAAAAAAAATCCTACCTTTCTTTGTCTCTATTTTCATTTTTTTCAAAAAATTTTATGATTTTTTTTAAATCAAATATACCTAACAACATTTTTATTTAAATCAATTATCATCAAAAAGTGAGAAGCTATCACATATCAACTATGGATGGAAAATATAATAGTGTTAACGGAAATCCTAATTCATAAAAATTGAAAAACATTGAGAATACAAATAAAAAATAAAATATTAAAGATTTAAATAGAAAATGAGTAAAGTTTGAAGAATAAAAGTATATTTGTCTCATATGAGGATCAAGTATAATAAAAACGAATCCAAAAGTGATATAAGGATATGTCTTCTTAGTGCACGTTAGGTGGCAATATATATGTGTGTGACATGGGAATTTATAACTTTATTTTGTAATATGTCAAATTTTTAATATTTAATTGTTACAACTAATAATTCTATGACTCAGTTATAAAGACACCTAAACTTTCAAAGCTAGTTATCCCTTGGAGAATAATTTAACTATTTTCCCTTTCCACATAGGTGAACGACGCTTTAAATTGTTTTCATCTCAACCATGAAAGAAAGAAAACTATGACCTAGTGTCAAAGAAGCATGAGCCACGGTTCTGAAATTCTAATCCTATATCGTCTGCTTTTCCCACGGATTCATAAAGACTTTAGGAATCAAACTTGGACTTGCAGACCACTGGGGCAATGTGATGTTGGCCCTGTCTCTTCCAGGGACGAAATACTAATACCGTCGGACGAAAAGATGGAGCTGGCGGACAGGTACTAACATTTAGGCAAATGTACACTTGCGTGCGCATTGTTTTTCTTTTTCTTTTTCTTCGTTTCGTAAAAATTCCAAGGCATTATATGATATGGTGAACGGAAAATCGTACTATCCACAGGGTTGGATATATAATATTAAAATTATTTATTATTATAATTATAATATGTCTTATATATATAAATAAATATACTTTTGATATAATCTAATACTAAATTTTAAAAAATTAAACTTTTTGTATGTATTAATTATGAATACTTGATATATTTTATAAAATATTAAAAAAATAAATTTTTTAACAAGATTTAAAAAATAATATAATTTTTTATACAAACTTTGTAAGATTATTTCATTAATAATATCATAAAAAATATATATGCATATATATATATATATTTAATATAAGTAATTAAATAATTGATTATTCAATAATACTTATTCTTTTTCATAATATTAATAGTGGATTAATATGTTAGTATGTTAAGTAATATAAACTATTATTATTTACTAATGTTTTGTACAATAAGGTTGAAATGTTTATAGTATCAATTATAATCATTATTTATCATAAAGTTACTAATAAATTAATAAATAATATCTATTGAAAATTTATTTAGTTAACTATCATCTTTTTTATTAATGAAATTCAATTTTATATGTTATAGAAAAAATAAAAATAAAAAGAGAATGAAAATAAATTCAACTTGAGAAAGTAAAAAACGACTTTAGTTAAAATTGAACCCATGTCCGTAAGTATACCAAAGCAACTATTTAATCACTAAACTATATTAAATCTTATAATAAATTTTACACTTAAAAATATAAATATAATATATATTTTAAATTTTAAAATAAATTTAATTACAGATTTTTTTCCCTAACCTTTGGCCCCCTTTTGTCTGCCTCGCTACATGATGCAATCACATTATACTATTCCGATAAAACCCATCAACCGTTTGTAACTTAGTTGAAGCGTTGCTCCTAGGCGTACAATAGGCTCAAAATTGTATTACTAAAGGAGAGGTCAAAGCAATTTCATCTTTTACCGATGCCATCAGCATAGCATATATGTTGGATCCTTAATCCAACGTTGGCCTTATAAGTAAAACAATTATGTATTGTGGGCTGTCATATTAAGTTAAACTCAATTAAAAGTGATCAATAAGATTTGGATATTTGAGTTTTAATGTATCTAATAAGATATGGCCCTTTTATGTGTAGAGACCTTATGGGTAATTTCTATTTTTATGAAGGGCTAAAATAGAAATACCAAAAACATAACATATAGTTATCTATATAAATAGTGGTTATAGTCCCTAGGTCATACGTACCTTTCTTGTCTCTTTGAATCTCATCATCAGATAGACTATAGAGGAAAAACAAAAGGGATCTCTCAAAGAAAACGTATTAATCTGGAAGGCTAATCGCACAATCTAAGAATCGTGGATCGCAATGGATTCAGGTACGCTTTTGCATATTTATTGATTAATTCTTAATTATCAAACATGAAAGATCTAAGATTTATTATTTGTGATTATTTTCATAATTGGTTAATCAAGATTCAACAATTGGTATCAGAGCCTACATTATTTGATCATTAAGAATTACTTTTGTAATTTTTTATAAGGTGTTATTATCCCTAATTCTGGAGATTAGGGTTTGGCCAAACATTAAAACATGTAAACGTTCGTCTCCATAAAAGAATTCTTAACTCTTGGATTCGATTTCTCTCGATAGAAACAACAATCCCAATTGCCTTCCTTCGGACCAGAAGCCTAAATCTGGCGCCTTAGACCACTCGACCAAACCGTCGGATCTCTCTACGGTGATTTTGCTTTCCATGATTATAATTCACTACGGTGAATTAAGGTTTTCTCCACGATCCATTTTCGAACGAATTAGGAACGGCATCAATAAACGATGCATCACGTTGCTTCCTCCACGGCCAAACTTTTCTGTATACACGGTCTCGATCCATAGTTATACACGACCGTGTATTCAAACTGTGTAAGTTTCTGTTAGTTTTTAGGGCAATATACACGGTTGTGCCTTCAGCCGTGTGCTCAAACCGTGTAAGTTTCTGTTAGTTTTTTAGGCCAACATACACGGCCGTGCCTTCAGCCGTGTATTCAAACCGTGTAAGTTTCTATTAGTTTTTTAGGCCAACATATACGGTCGTGCCTTCGGCCGTGTACTCAAATCGTGTAAGTTTTTGTTACTTTTTGAACCCAATATATACGGCCATGCCTTCAACTATGTATTTAAATATATATTCATAATCACTTATAGATTGATATTTATATACACCAATTTTTCTTTTGAGCTCTAATTTTAATGTTTGAGTTATTAAGTCATATTTGGATATGGGTGCTTAGACCTAATAAGTTTTAGCTAAAATTATAGTTGCCTTTGACTCAATGTTTGATATAATTTGAAATTTGAATATTGGTATGTTTATATGTATTTTGAGATGAATTAATTGAAGCAACATACTGCCAAAGTGGTCCCTCTTGCAGAAATTAATTTATTTCAAAATATAAAAGGTTGTGTTCTTACAACTTCTGTGAATTTTTAATCGGCCCAAAGGAAGGTTAATGTTTAATAGAATTGGAAGTGCACTTGTAGTAATAAACTCGCGATGATTATTTAGTTTTTTACATGTGAACAATAAATCGGCCCAAAGGAAGCTTTATTGTTTGATGTGTTCTTATTGTCAGTGTTTGATTACTACGCCAAGATACCACTTAGTAGTTAATGTTTTGTGCAAAGATGAAATATTAATAGGCAACCTGGTATTTTGATATGGGGTTTACCTTTATTTGAATTTATTATTATTATTTTGTTTTAAGGCTTATGTAAGCTTGTTTATTTGTTTGTTGTTCTTATTCAGCTATGAATAATCCTGCTAATATTACTGCCAACATCAATTCCATTCTTATGCTAAATGGCACTAACTTCAAGTCGTGGAAAGATAATCTATTGATAGTACTTGGAGTTATGGATCTCGACCTTGCGTTAAGGACTGATTCTCCTTCACCTCTTACTAATAAGAGTACCTCTGATGACAAGAGGGAGATGGAAAAGTGGGAGAAATCAAACCGCATGTGTATGATGATCATGAAGAAGGCCATTCCAAAAGCATTTAGAGGCACAATATCTGATAAGATAACTAAGGCTAAGGAGTTCCTTGATGAAATTGAGAAAAGGTTTGCTAAGAATGAAAAGGTAGAAATAAGTACACTCTTGGCAAACCTAATCTCAATGAAGTACAAAGGCAAGGGCAATATTAGGGAGTAAATCATGGAGATGTCTCATCTTGCTTCCAAGTTAAGAGCACTCGAGCTAGACCTCACAGAGGACTTACTAGTGCATTTGGTTTTGATTTCTCCTCCAGCACAGTTTAGCCAGTTTAAAGTGAGCTATAATTGTCAAAAAGAGACTTGGTCTCTGAATGAGCTCATCTCACACTGTGTTCAAGAAGAAGAAAGGCTAAAGCAAGATAAGATTGAGAGTGCTCACCTAGCCTTAACCCCTAAGAATAGGAATAAGGATAATAAAAGGAAAAGGGATAAAGGTGCTACAAATATGGTACCTCAAAAGACACAAGCAAAGAAGTCGGATGCATCAAATGGTATTGGTTGTCACTTCTGTGGAGCTGTAGGGCATTATAAGAAGCAATGCACCAATTATCATGCTTGGCGTGCTAAGAAAGGTACACTTCTTAATTTGGTTTGTTTTGAGGTTAATTTAACTTTGGTACCCATAGACACTTGGTGGATAGATTCTAGTGCAACAACTCACATCAGTGTGTCTGTGCAGGGTTACCTACATTACCGAAAACCAAGTGATGGTGAAAGATACATCTATGTGGGTAACGGCAAGACAGTTAAAGTTGAAGCAATTGGGAAGTTTAGATTATTATTAAAGACTGGATTTTATTTGAATCTTAATGAAACATTCATTGTACCGTCATTTAGACAGAATTTGATTTATGTTTCTGCTTTGGACAAATTTGGTTATTCTTGTTCATTTGGGAATAAGAAATTTAGTTTGTTTCATGATTCAAAATTAGTTGGATTTGGTTCTCTATTTGTTTATGATAATCTTTACTTGATTGATATTATTGCTTCATTTAATGAATCCCTGCAAGTAAGTACACAAGGTATAAAGAGAAAATTAACTAATGAAAATTCAACTACATTATAGCACAAAAAATTAGGTCATATCTCCAAATGGAGAATGGAGAGACTTGTGTCAAAGGAAATTCTAAACCCCTTTGATTTTACAGATTTTGATGATTGTATTAATTATATAAAGGGGAAACGAACCAATAAAAGGAGATTTGAAGCCAATAGGACCTTAAATGTCTTAAAACTTATACATATAGATATTTGTGGGCCATTCCCTACAGTTGCTTGGAATGGTCAACAATATTTTATAATGTTCATAGACAATTTCTCATGATATGGCTATCTTTATCTCATTCATGAAAAGTCACAGTCCTTGGATATGTTTAAAAAATTATAAGGCTGAAGTTGAGAACCAACTCAACAAAAGGATTAAAAGCATTAGATTTGATCGTGGTGGTGAATACTACGGTAGATATGATGGTTCAAGTGAACAACGTCCAGGACCTTTTGCTAAATTCCTAGAGGAATGTGGTATTGTCCCACAGTACACCATGCCTGGTTCACCCACTATGAATGGTGTTGCTAAAAGACGAAATAGGACGCTTAAGGACATGGTAAGGAGTATGATTAGTCACTCCACCTTACTAGAATCACTCCGGGGAGAAGCACTTAAGACTGCAACATATACCTTTAACAGGGTTCTAACTAAAGTAACTAACAAAACCCCTTATGAACTTTGGACTGAAAAAAAGCTCAGTCTAAAACATTTACATGTGTGGGAATGTCCAGCTGAGGCACGGCCTTATAAGCTCAATGAAAAGAAACTGGACTCAAGAACAGTAAGTTGCTATTTTGTTGGGTACTCTGAAAGATCAAGGGGTTACAAGTTCGATGATCCCATAACTAAATTGATATTTGAGTCGAGAAATGCTCGGTTCTTTGAGGATGTCGAGTTTGTCGAGGGAGATACGGTTAGAGATATTGTCTTTGAAGAGGAATACGTTGATATTCCCATAGGTGTTATTGAATTTGGTCAAGATTCCATTTCTGATCTTCTTTAAAACACAATAGAACAAGACAATATTGGAGATCCCATTCAAGATACTGTTCTAGAAGAACAAACTCTACCACCTCAAGAACCTACGCCATTGAGGAGATCCACTAGATAAAGAAGAAGTACGTTGCCAGATGACTACATCATATTTCTTCAAGAACATGAGGTTTACATTGGAATGATGAAAGATGATCCAATCAACTTCCGTCAAGCCATTAAAAGTTCTAAATCTCAGAAGTGGATTGATGCCATGAATGAAGAGATAAGGTCTATGAAAGACAATGACGTTTGGGATCTTGTCCTATTGCTAAAAGGTACGAAGCCCATTGGTTGCAAATGGATATTTAAGACCAAGAGGGATTCAAAAGGCAATGTAAAGAAGTATAAGGCTCGTCTTGTTGCAAAGGGCTTTACACAGAAATAAGGCATTGACTATAAAGAGACTTTCTCACCGGTTTCTTCGAAAGACTCTTTTAGGATTATAATGGCATTAGTGGCACAATTCGATCTTGAGTTACATCAGATGGATGTAAAGACCGCCTTCCTCAATGGTGACATTGATGAGACGATCTATATGGTACAACAAGAAAATTTTGTATCGGGGGATCTAAAGAATATGGTTTGTAAACTTAAGAAATCCATATATGGACTTAAGCAAGCATCCCGACAATGGTATTTCAAATTTCATCAAGTGATCACTTCGCTTGGTTTTGAGACGAATTTGGTCAATGATTGTATATACCATAAGTTCTGTGGGAGCAAGCATATTTTCTTGGTTTTATATGTTGATGATACATTACTTGCCAGCAACGATATAGGCTTATTGCACAAAACAAAGAGATTTCTAGCTAAGAATTTTAAGATGAAAGATCTTGATGATTCCTCTTTTGTGTTAGGAATACTAATACATCGAGATTGCTCTCGAGGTACTCTTGGATTATCACAAAAGAGCTATAACGAAAAGGTACTCAAAAGGTATGGCATGAAAAATTGCAAAGCAAGTGACACACCTATAGCTAAGGGAGACAAATTTAATCTTAGTCAGTGCCCTAAGAATGATTTTGAGGAAAAGGAAATGCAAAAGATTCCTTATGCATCAGTAGTAGGGAGTCTAATGTATGCTCAGGTTTGTACGCGTCCAGATATTGCGTACATTACAGGAATGTTAAGTAGATACTTGAGTAATCCAGGATTAGACCATTGGAAAGCAGCTAAACAGGTCTTGCGGTACTTACAGAAAACAAAAGATTATATGCTTACCTATCGGAAGTCAGATCAAATCGAGGTCATTAAGTATACTGATTCCGATTTTGCTAGATGCCAAGATAGTATAAAGTCCACATCAGGCTACATATATCTGTTAGCTGGGGAAGCCATCTCTTGGAAGAGCATAAAACAATCTCTTGTTGCTTCTTCTACTATGGAAGCAAAGTTTGTAGCATGTTATGAGGCATCTAATTATGGAATATGGTTGCGGAATTTTGTCACAAAGCTGCGCATTGTGGATACTATTTATAGGCCACTTAAATTATTTTGTGACAATAAGTTAGCAGTTTTATATTTTGACAATAATAGGAGCTCGACGAAGTCAAAGCATATAGACATCAAGTTCCTAGTTGTAAAAGAAAGAGTTCAGAGTGGACAATTGTCTATAGAGCATATAAGAACAAACTCTATGATCGCGGATCCGCTCACTAAAGGAGTGTAACCCAAAGTGTTTCATGAGCACACTGCTCATATGGGTGTCATGACTTTAAGTGACATTAAGTTTTAGTGGGAGTTTGTTACCTTGAATGCATTTATGTCATAGACAAACTTCAATAAGTTGTTTTGGTTTATTATGTTTTGAGGATATCTTCTGCAGAAATAAAGTATCTTGTTTGTCTACACTTTGTTTTTGGTTTATGGTTTGATGTCACTAAGGTTTATGGTAGACCAATAGAAAATAGACATGTTAAGATCGCATTGCATGAAATTTTCTTGCTACACATCCATATCATGATCCATGTCATTCAATTATATCAACATTGTGACCATTGATGGGTAGAGTTATAATAAATGTAATGAATACCACTTTGATCCTATGTTGATATGACTTATGGACCGGATTAGTTATAGATACATTCTGTTCATGATAGCAAATTTGAGCTCATATGGTTTTGCAAAACATAATTGTAAAGTTACACATATAGTCCAAGTGGGAGATTGTTGGATCCTTAATCCAACGTTGGCCTTATATGTGAAACAATTATGTCTTGTGGGCTATCACATTAAGTTAAACTCAATTAAAAGTGATCAATAAGATTTGGATATTTGAGTTTTAATGTATCTAATAGGATATGGTCATTTTATGTGTAGAGACCTTATAGGTAGTTTCTATTTTTATGATGGGCTAAAATAGAAATACCAAAAAGGTAACATATAGTTATCTATATAAATAGTGGTTATGGTTCCCAGGTAATACGTACCTTTCTTGTCTCTTTGAATCCCATCATTAGATAGACTATAGAGGGAAAACAAAAGGGATCTCTAAAAAAAAACGTATTGATCTGGAAGGTCAACCACACAATCTAAGAATCATGGATCACAATGGATTCAGGTACGCTTCTGCATATTTATTGATTAATTCTTAATGATAAAACATGAAAGATCTAGGATTTATTATTTGTGATGATTTTCACAATTGGTTAATCAAGATTCAACAATATATTAAATCCCAAAGGAGTTAAAGCGACTCCAAGAAGCCCATTGAGAATCGTCTCTCGAGTACACGAGCCTCAAAATAGCCTATGATGAATTTGTTTTTCTTGTATACATGTTTATAAATCAAGAAGTTATTGGGGTATGACTTATACTCCCCTATGATAGGAAAACACGTGGCTTCCATTCTATGCTGAGCGGGTAGGGATTTAAGGAAGCCACCCCTGCGAGGGTCTCAAGAAGACAGCGCCTCCTAAACACCAAAGGACTTTTAGAATTTAAGCTCATATTTTTTCATTAGCAGTTTAAGTTTGGGCTCATGAATAGCTATTACTCTATATTTTCTTTTTCGCTTCTAATGAAGCGATATAACGAGAGATGCGATATACTAATTATAATAAAATCCTCTGCTGGATGTAGTCTTAGTTTAAGGGTGAACCAAGATAAAATCTTGTGGTTCGATTTCTTCCTTTTTTGTTTTATACTTTATTTCGTTATTGTACACCAATCCTAACAAAAATCTTAGCATGAGTTCAATTTTAACCCATGCTTCACTGGATGAATACAATATTTTGATTTTATTTATAAATTATTACAAATTTTATAAATATTACGAACAAAAGCATAATGATTGTACAAGTTGATCAACTTTGATTGATGCTAAATCATTTACACAAAAGGATACATATCAAAAGCATTTCATGAACAAAAGTCTATTGCCTACATCGGCTCTAATGTCTACGTTGCCTATAATCTTCTCCGCATCCACATTAATGGCCTCAACTTGCTTCTAAGGGGACTTCACTCTCCTTTTTTATTCTATCGAGGGAACCTGGAGATAACATGGCAAGCCAGCAATTTTGGCTTTGGCGGTAAAAGGTTTCATGATATCAACTTTAAAATCCAATCGACCAGCACCCTCAAATGACTTCACAGTAAAATTCAATCCTGATAAGGAATACAAGGGTGGTCGGACAAAAGTAAAGCCTTGCCAAGTATAGTCACCAACGGACTAACCAGCATTATATTTCAGGAAGGGCGACTTTGACAAGAATTCCCCTTCCAGAGCATGCAACGCCCCAAAGGTGAATCAAACGAGAGGGCACAACAAATCTACGGATCTCTATTCTATCTTCTCCTTTGAGTTAATCAAACCTCTAAAGTTTTTTCTTTGCCCTGATGAGACATGTCAGCTAATGGTAGAGAAGGATGACCAGATGGGACAACATAAAGAGGAACATATGGAGAAACAACTCAAATGTCTTCACCGTGAGTGTCTGAGCATAGTAAGGCGCCAACATGCGTCCTAGCAGCTACATCTGTTTATGCTTCAATGTCAGTATCCTCGCTCTTGTAAGGCCCGACCAGGATCTCTGTATTCTCATCACTATGGTGTACGGTAGTGCTCTCATAATACACCATATCCTAGCCCTCTTCCTATTTAATGACGAGAGTATAATGATCTCCCAAAAGAAGTCTTCTGTCTTCAATTGGAGAAGAAGAGTGAGTAGAAGCCTACAAAATATGAAATGATCAGATGAGTAAAGCATTTACTAAATAGAAATTTTCAAATAAAAAGAATAATTACCTCTTCTTGAGCACATGCATTTGCCGTTATTTATAATCAGGCAAAGGAGCTGATGAACGCTTCTTAGGGACCTTTGAGGTCTCTGCTTTAATTGATGGCTCTGGCCTATCAATAGACTGACTGATCATGTGATGATCCTAAGGCGTCTTTCGTTTCGACTTTGAAAGTTGTAAATGGTGCTCGTTACAACGAATAATGACAACTGGTAAAGGATCAGTGACCGAGGTAGAAATCTAAGCTTGGAATGCCCCTAAACAATCGGTTCAGTAAGTTAACTAGCAAGGATAAGAAACGCGATGGGAATAATACTTCAGTTAGGTGGACCAATCAAACTAGAAAAAAGGGTTGAACAATTTGATTGAAAGAGTCTTAATCAGTTTAGTGTTGGAAGATTAGCAATTATATTTAAAAGGATTCCTAGTTCACAACATTACTTTAGAACGAAGTTTGGTGTTACCAAAAGCATCTATGTCATCAAGTTTTGATAAGAAGGATGCTAGTACTTCTGATTCTATTCAAAGTATAATTGCTTTAGATATTGAGAGGACAAAGACCAGTTCTAAAGGCAAGTGTAATTCTAATCCGACGATAGTTTCTGAATTGATCAACAAAGCATTCAAGATTTTACTTCAAGATATGAGAAGATATTTGAAGATTTGACTGAAGATATAGATATTAATATTTTGGGAAAATAGATATTTTATAGTTATTTTCCTACTAGTTTCCTTTGTTTCCTTATCTTATTCCTTTATTTATATTGATTTCTATCCGCAACTAGAATAGGGTATTCTTATAAATAATCTTATGTATCTCTATGGAAAGAATAAGTTGATGAATGATATCGATATTTTCTCTATGATTGAGTCTTTCTCATTTAGTATTCTTATCAATCCTTTGTGATTGTGGCAAAGAAATCCGTTTATTATGTCTATGCATAATATCAAAGAGAGTGAGTATAGTTTGATTTTCTTTTATTGCATCATTTCTAGTGGAGGAGTTATCCATGTCCCTTTGTATTTTGTTGCATCCCTAATGGAAAATCTATAAAATATCTATTAGTGGGATCTCTAGTGTTTGTTTCCCTAGACTCGTTTTTTTGTTTGCCCTGTAAGTTAAACTAACCTAATGATTTACCTTTCTAGGCATATCATATTTTGGTATTAAAGTAAACATTTGGTATAGTGTGTGGCTGAATTTGAAGATGTTTGGTGATAATGTGCATGGTGCTATCAACAATAACATGTAACATGTTGGAGATGGTAATAGGTGTAGAAGAGTAGACAATGTACCTAAAGTCACACTTATTTTGTGGGACTTGGATGAATATTGGAACCATGAATGTAAGGCTTAGCACTTTAGAGGCGCAATGAGGAGGAGGCCATGGTTATGGTCAAAGGGTAGTAAAGGAGCATGATAGAAGTGATGGAGATAATTTTAATATAGAGAGGAATGTTAGAGCCAATCGCTAGAATTAAGGCTTGGAGAATATGAAGATGAAGATTTTACCCTTTGAAGGGATTAAATCCACAAACATTTCTTGATTGGGAGAATGAAGTTGAAAAGATTTTTTAATGTTATAATGATGATAAGGAGATGAAGATTAGGTTAGTAGTATTGGAGCTTATGAGTTATGCTGCACTTTGGTGGAAGAATCTAAGGCATAGAGGTTACAAAGAGGAAAAGGTGATGTACTAATGCACTGATAGCCCGTGTTTGATTATTATAAGCAAAAAATGTACATAAATTTTCAAACTCTTAAACAAGGCAAATTGAATGTGAAAGGTTATGTTAAGCAATCTAAGATGCTCACAATCAAGTGGGACATTATAGAGCCCCTAAAACGCACTATCGTTAGATTTCTAATAGGGTTAAAGTATGATATTTTGAAGATTGTTGAGCTTCAGAAGTTCAATATTTTAGAGGAAGTTGCTTAACTAGTTACGAAGGTGGAGAAGCAATTGATCAAGAACCTTTACAAGGTTCCATCTATTTCTAAGTTTGAAGGCTCTAGTAAGCTTGGCAAGATTAAAGAAAGAAGAAATGAGAAGAGTAATAGTGAAGAAAGAAAAATAGAGAGGAAAAAAGATGCCAAAAGTAAGGCTTCTACTAGTTCAAAAGTTGAAGGGAGTGATCAAAAGCTAGTGGGAAAGTCAAGTTAAGTGTTTCAAGTGTCTTGACTTTGGTTATATCACTACACAATGTCTAAATAGGAGGGTGATGGTAATGAGAGAATGTAGAGAAGTCAATAGTGAAGAAAATGAAAAGGAAGTGGCTGAAGAGCCTAAGGAAGTCCTTAAACAATATGGCTATGAAGAGGATAGTACTAAAGGCGTTGAAGGAGATGTTATGTCCCTAATAGTAAAGTAAAGAGTGTGGAAGTTATGCCACAAGAAGAGTAATGAGATAATCTATTCCATATCAAGTGTCAGATTCAATAGCACACATACGCAATTATTATTGATAAAGGGAGTTATAGTAATGTGGTCACTGCCTCTTTAGCTAAGAAATTGAAGTTGCCTACTTCTAACCATCCCAAACCTTACAAGATTCATTCGCTTAGTGATAAAAGAGTTGTTCACATTACTAAGCGAGTAAGAGTTTCTATCTTTATTCCAAATCATTACAAGGATAAGATAGAGTGTGATATTGTTCCCATGAGTATTTCCCATATTTTGTTAAGAAGGCTATGGTTATTTAATAGGAGCATAATGCATGGTTGGTATCATAATACTTATGTGTTCACCAAGAATGGGAAGAAAATATTACTATTATCTATGATCCCTATTAAAGTGAGGAATACTCGGTTGACCTTGGCAAGGAATAGAAAGGAGTTGTTGCTGTTGACTTAGAAGGGCAATTAAAATGTCATTAATTCTAGATGATTGACATACTCGTTGTATATACAACAAGTTCTAAATTCAAAAGCTCAAGTTATGATTTAGGAGGTAATTTAGAGATTACTAAACTAAAAGAGTTTGAGGATGTTTTCCCATAGGAATCGTCTATGGAATTACCTCCAATGAAGGGTATTAAGCACAATATAGGTCTAGTGTTTGGGTAGTGTTGCCTAATAAACCAACTTACCATATGAATCCGAAAGAAGTAAAGGAACTCAAGAGGTAAATGGACTAGTTGATTTTTAGAAGTTATGTTAAAGAGAGCATGAGTCCCAGTGTTGTCTTGGCACTCTTAGTTCTAAAGAAAAATGGTTTATAGAGGATGTGTGTTAACAATAGATCTATAAAAAAGATTACCATCAAGTACATGTAACACCCCAAACTAAAAACACTACAACCCGCTACATGTATCTATTAACTAATTGTCGAGTCTAATTTTTACATTTCCCATTCCTAATCCAATCTAGACTAGACCCTATGCTCATCTAATATAGATCCTCGACTTGAGTTAGGAACTTCGTTTAACTTTAGAGTCGCCATCCAACTATTGTTGGGAAAGATTGAATTAAGACTAATGGAGCGGATTAGTCTTAATTTGGACCACTAGTCGTCGTGACTTCCTCTTCTCGTTTTTGTGAAAAGAGAAAAAGGGAAAACCAGAGTTTCTAAGTTCAGAGGCTAACCTATTAAAACCTTAAGGTTACCACCTAATCTCCTAAAATTTACTCCATCTAGAAATGTCTTTTATTTTGTTTCTATTGCCTTTTATTGTGTTTTTGAGTGAATTATTCTGGAAAAATGATTTTTTTTTATTCATTTTATGGTTGCCCCAAATGGGTGCCTGCGTACCTGCTATTCAGGATCAAACAAGTCGTAGTTCGCTTTCCCTGAAAACTTTAAGTGTGTTTGTGAATTTTAATTTTGAAATCTCTTTTGATTTATGTTTTTACCATTTTGGGATTTTTCTAAAAATCTAAGCCTAAGCTTAATTATTTGATTTTTGAAAATGATAATTTTGAGGGAAAACATTAATTTTGGATTTATTCGAGAAAATGATTTTTCTAAGTGATAAAACTCATTTTTTATAATTTTTTAATTTTTTATTATTTTTGTAATTTTTATGATTTTTCATCATTTTTATGATTCTTTTATTATTCTTTTACAATTTTTATAATCTTTATGAGTTTTCATGATTTTTATAATTTTTTATTATTTTTCTTATTTTTTTGTGATTTTTTATTAATTTTTGTGAATTTTTGTTTTATTAAAAATTTTCCATCTAAGTTCTTATCTATCATATTTTAAAATCTAAAGTTTTATTATTATTTTTCTAATATTTTTATTATTTTCTATATTTTTATTATTTATTACTTTGATTATATTTTTGTCTTATGAAATCCTAAAAAAATCTAATTTCTAACATTTTTCTATTTATTGAAATATAAATAACACATAAGTAAATAAATAACAAGTAACAAATAAATAAAAAAATTAATAAATTAAATCGGAATAAAATAACCCAAATAAATAAAAAAATATTAAAAAAATCGAAAAATTCGACTTACCTAGGTCCGGGTCGGTGCGCGAGTCGGGTCGAATCGGGTCGAAGCGAGTTGGGTCGGGTCGATCGGATGCAGCGACGGGGAGTGCTCGTTGACGGTGTTCCGACGGCCTTTTGCAGCGGTTGAGGTGTCAAATCCTAGGTTATCGAGGGTGAGGAATCCAATGGTGGCAGTGGTTTGCTCCAGAAACGCCTCTTAGTGGTTACCCAACTCTTGATCGGCGGTCGCGACTTCGAACTCCTCCGGTGGACCTTGATTCTCTCTTTTCTCTCGCCTTTGATCTGTGATTTGGCTTCCTCACTTCCTCCTCTATTTATAGGTTTTCGAAATCGAGCTAGATAAACTCGGATTTCCACCGATCGAGGCAAATCGGATTTGCGGTTAAACGAACCAACTCCGATTCGTGTAAATCCGTCGATTTGTTGAGATTTGATTCCAACTTGATGATATTTATCTCAATTCTATTGAAGATTTATTGGATTTGTGCAAAAAATCGAATCGAAACGGCCGAAATTCGAATTTTTCCCCTCACCGGCAATCTCAGATTGAGGTTGAAGACGATCACGCGCCCGGCGCGTGCGTTCGCTCCAACCAATCATGCGTTGCCACGTATCCCAGGTAAAAGAAAAATTTGCAAAATGCGGATTCTGCTTCCCCCGCATTTCGAACCCCTGACCTCGCACCCACGCGCGCCTACCTAACCGTGGCTCAAACTAACTGAGCTAGCTCATTTTCCTAATTTTCTTTATTTTGCAAATTGCATATATGCAATGCGATTTTTTTATTTTTTTGTATTTTTTGAAATTTCAAAAATTTGTAAAAATTGTTTAATCCTTATTATTACCATTTCTGAAATTAGTTTTCAAAATTGATGTGTTTTCCTATTTATTTTTTATTTTTTGAATATTTTTCCTATTTTTGCTAAATTAGAGAAAAAATTGAAAAAATTGGAAATTGATTATTATTGATTTTTAAGGCAAAAATGAGGTGTTTACAACTGCCCCTCTCTGTAGTAAAGTTTGAAAAACTTAACTACAAAGACAAGAAAGATGCCATTTTAGCCTCTTGATTGAATAGATAACGCCTTGGTTTGGCTCATTATTTGGAATTTGGTTTTTTGGTAGGAAAATGTCTCAAGAGCTAATAATCCCATGAGTTTAAAATGGTCCTAATAATTTAGAGTAATGTTCTTTCCCAAAAAGTGCTTTATGGGCTGACTAATTGGCGATAGGAAACATCTCAAACATTGTTTAGGAGTGTAGAATAACTGATGATAGGAAGCGTCTTATCAGACTAGCAACCTTGAAGAGAAGATTATCTTAGGAAGCGCCCTTATGAGCTGGCCACCTGTCAACAGAAGCGTCTAATTAGACTAGCGACTGTTTGGAAAAATACCTCCGAAAAGTGCTCCTATGAGTTGACTAATCGGTCATCAAAAGTTTGAAAAAGTGCTCCTATGAGCTGATTAAATGATAGATTCAAAAAGTGCTCCTTTGAGCTAACTAATCGATGGATTTGAAAAGTGCTCCTTTGAGCTAACTAATCGATGGGTTTGAAAAGTGCTCCTTTGAGCTAACTAATCGAGGTATTCGAAAAGTACTCCTTTGAGCTAACTAATCGAGGGATTCGAAAAATGCTCCTTTGAGCTAACTAATCGAGGGGTTCAAAAAGTGCTCCTCTGAGCTAACTAATCGAGGGGTTCGAAAAGTGCACCTTTGAGCTAACTAATCGATGGTGTCTAGGAAAGTGCCCCTTCTTTGGGCTGACTGACCTATAGCAGGAAGTGTCTTCTTAGACTAACGACCCTGGGGGAAATGTCTCAAAAAGTGCCCCTATGGACTGACCTTGAGACAAGATATTTAGGAAAGTGCCCCATTGTGGGCTGACTAACCTATAGCGGGAAGCGTCTTCTTAGATTAATGACCCTAGGGGAAATGTCTCAAAAAGTGCCCCTATGGGCTGACCTTGAGACAAGATATTTAGGAAAGTGCCCCATTGTGGGCTGACTAACCTATAGCGAGATGTTTAGACAAGTGCCCCATTATGGGTTGACTCATCTTATGCTTTTGAATATGCTTCTATTGACTAAGCTAAATGATATGATGCTTTTCATGATATGATGATAGTTATTTATTTTAATATGCTTGCCAATTTATCGTGGATAGCAACCAAACAACTGAACCTTCGTGCTGGTTTGCTTTTGCTTCACTTCTTCTTATCTTGACACGGGGTTGAAAATCTTGACGTGCTTCCTTTCTTTTGCGCATGGCTCTTTTGACGGTAATGCTATCCTACTAATGCTCACGAGTAGATAGAACTATATTACAAAACATATTGAGATTTATTATCATTTTAGTGTTTATCTTTCATTGGTGAATTGATGGGTAATGTGTTTAGGAATATTTGTTGTGATGAGAATTGGTTGGGATTATTGACCATTCAAGGATATTAACTTTGCTTGTAAAAAAATAAAAACTATACTCAACGAAATTTTTATCGAACATTGGCTTTCATAAACATTGGCAAAATTTCAATTCCCTTACCTAAGGATAGTACATCTTTACAGCATCTCTATTGATGGGGTCTCTTAACTCTGGACCATCCATTTGAGTTAGTATCAGAGCACCCCTGACATAACCTTTTTCACTATATAGGGACCTTCATAGTTTGGGGTGAATTTTCCTCTGGAGTCTTGGGCATTCGGGAGAACCTTCTTTAACACCAGATCCTCTTCTTTAAAATATCGGGGCCTCATTTTCTTGTTAAGTGCTCGGGCCATCCTTTGTTGGTAACACTGGCCATGACATAGTGCAGTAAGTCTTTTTTCATCAAACAGATTCAGTTGATCAAGCCTCTTCTTTACCCAGTTTGATTCGGTTAGCTGAGTTTCTGACAGAATTCTGAACGATGGTATTTCGACTTCAATTGGTAGCACTGCTTCCATACCATATACCAATGAATATGGGGTAGCTCTAGTGGATGTTCTTATGGAAGTCCTATAAGCCATGAGAGAAAATGGCAACATTTCATGCTAATCTTTGTAAGTAGTTGTCATTTTTTTTATGATCTTCTTGATATTCTTATTAGCTACTTCTACTGCCTCATTCATTTGAGGTCGGTAGGGAGTTGAATTTCTATGGTTTATGTGGAATTGTTGACATAAACCTGTCATCAATTTGTTGTTAAGATTGGTACCGTTGTCAGTGATGATGGACTCAGGAACTCCATATCGGGCTATTATGTCCCTTTTCAAGAAGCAAACTATTACCCCTTTTGTGACATTGGTATATGACAAAGCTTCTACCCATTTGGTGAAGTAGTCAATCGCTACCAGTATAAACCTGTGGCCATTGGACGCTGTCAGAGTGATCAGGCCTATTATGTCGATTTCCCATATGGAGAAAAGTCATGGTGCTGACAATAAGTGTAGCTCATTGGGCGGAGCATTTATCCGGTTTGCGTAGACCTGACATAAATGACAGTACTTGACATACTTTATGTAATCCGATTCCATGGTCAACCAATAATATCCTAACCTCATGATTTTTCGGGCTAACATGTAGCCATTCATATGAGGTCCACATACTCCTTCATGTACCTCTGTCATCAGTTCGCATGCTTCATTTTTGTCCACACATCTCAACAAGGTGGTGTCAGATGATCTTTTGTAAAGTATAGACCCACTTAATAGGAAATGGCTTGCTAACCTTCTAAGTGTTCTTTGGTCATTCTTGCTAGCTATTTCAGGGTATTTACTCTCTTGAAGAAAGGTCTTGATGTCGTGATACCAGAGCTTATCGTCTTGTACTTTTTCAATTGTTAAACAGTAGGCGGGCCGGTTCTCGATGTCTATTTTCATCGGTTGGACTTCGGCGCCCCCTGTTATTTGGATCATAGACGCTAGTGTGGCTAGTGCATCTGCAAACTGATTCTGAGTTCTCAGGATATATGTGAAAGTGATTGCCTTGAATTCTTCGATTAGCTTTGTCAAGTGTTGATGATATGGTACCAGTTTGGGGTCTTTAGTCTTGTATTCCCCTCTTGTCTATAGTATGATGAGTGACGAATCCCCGTATACTTCTAATTCGCGGATTTCCATTTAATAGGCCATTTTGAGGCCGAGAATACACGCTTCATATTCCGCGATATTATTGGTATGTGGAAATGTAAGCCTTGTCGCTGCAAGTAATTGAGTGCCGTTTGGGGATATCTATACTGCCCCAATCCCACAATCGAATACATTGGCGGCTCCATCGAAAAACAGTTTCCACTTCGGGTTCTACTCTATTCTACGGTCTTCTACTTGCATATCTTCCACTATTAATATATTTTCGTCCGGAAATTGGGCCTATATTTCTTGGGAATCTGTCTCGACAGGGTGTTCTGCCAATTGGTCGGCTAAGGCTTGCCCTTTTATTGAGTTCTGATTCATTTATGTGATGTCAAACTCGGATAGGAGCATTTGCCATTTAGAGATTCTCCCTATCAAAGCTGGTTTCTCTGCCAAGTATTTTAAGGGATCATGTCTTGTTAGCAGCTCAATATGATAGTGAGGGTGTATTGCCTTAATCGATGCATGACCCAAATTAGAGAAAAACAAGTCTTCTCCACCTCTGAGTACCTCTGTTCTCCATCTGTGAATTTCTTGCTCAGATAATATATAGAACGTTCTCTTCCCTCTTCATCTTTCTACCCCAACACACAACCCATGGATTCAAGGAGTATAGTGAGGTATAAGAATAAAGGCTTCCCTTGCTTCGGGACTATCAAGACCGAAGGTTTTATAAGGTAGTCTTTGATCGTCCTGAATGCTTCTTCACATTCGTCGTCCCATTCTATGGTGGCATTCTTTTTCAACAGACGGAATAATGGCAGGCATTTATCGGTAAGCTGTGAGATAAAACGAGCTATATAATTTAATCTTCCCAGTAAGCTTCTTACTTCTTTAACGGAGCGTGGGGAAGGTAACTCTAATATAAACTTTACCTTGTCAGGGTCGATTTTAATGCCTTCCTAGCTTATGACAAACCCTAACAATTTCCCCGTTGTGACCCCGAAAGTGCATTTCTCTGGGTTTAACTTAAGCTGGAATTTTCTCAGTCGTTCAAAAAATTTCCTCAGGATATCCATATGGCTTTCTTCCTCTTTAGATTTGGCTATCATGTCGTCGACGTATACTTTGACCTCTCGATGCATCATGTCGTGAAGTATCACGACCATGGCTCTCTAATACGTTGCCCCGGCGTTTTTCAAACCGAAGGGCATGACTTTGTAACAGAAAGTTCCCCATGTTGTGATGAAAGTCGTTTTGGTCTTATCTTCTCCAACCATTTTTATTTAATTATATCCTGAGAAACCGTCCATGAATGAGAAAAGATGGTTTCCTGCAGTGTTGTCCACTAGAACATCAATGTGAGGTAGGGGGAAGTTATCCTTCGACGTAGCTTGGTTCAAGTCCCGGAAGTCTACGCATACACGTACTTTTCCATTCTTTTTCATAACGGGGACTATATTTGCTACCCATTCTGGGTAATCGGATACTTTAATGAACCCTACTTCTAGCAGTTTCTTAACTTCTTCCTTAATCTTTAGTAGGATGTCAGGCCTAATCTTCTCAGTTTTTGTTTTTTAGGTTTGACATTTTCCCTTGTGGGAAGTCTATGAACCACTATTGATTGGTCTAGTCCTGACATGTCGCCATATGACCAAGCAAACACATCCGCATATTTTGTTAATAGCTCGGTTGTCTCACATTTTTGCTCGGCACTCAAACTGGTCCCGATTTTGAGGTTCTTAGGTTTTTCCATGCTTCCTAGATTTACTGTCTCTACCGGCTCGTCGATCGAAATTCCGCTTTGTTCATGTTTTTGCCAATTTTCTTGTATTATTTCGTGGTCAAGGATATCACCTTCAACAACTGACCCAGTAGCGTTGGAAACGATATCAGCGTTTTTATTTTCTACCTGAGTGAAATATCCCTGATGTTCGCTGGTAGGAGATCTGGGTAAAGTAAAGATGAAAGCATATATATAAGAAAAAAACGGACTGTAATTGAATTGATAAAGAGTCTCAATAAAATTCGTTCAATAATCATTCTCTATTTTTGAGCTAACCTAAAGCTATTGATAGGATAACAAAACCAATTGTTCAGGGCCAGATGCTGATTGGACATGCCGGGGGGGGGGGGGGGTGTTTGGTTTCCCATTGCTGATGTCACCTTCGTTTATCCGAGGCTCTTTAATGATATTTGCTTTTCGGAAAGATTGTTGGAGAAGCGGAATGCACATCTGGGTGTTGCTTAGCTTTTCCTTCCTTCTGCCTTTGACACCTTTTGCTTGCACTTCTTCCCTGGCTGTAGGAACGTACCCTAGTCCAAACGTCCCTTGCTGCCCCTCCTTAAACTGATGGCCCTCCTTGCTAGTCACTACGTTCACTTCATTGAAAATTTGTAGACCAAGGTCTTTCGAACCCTCTTCCCCAATATATGGTATGGCAGTCTCCTTGTATATAGCGTAATCCTGCTCGCCAAGTACGGTGACTATCTGCCCGTTCGTAATAAATTTGACCCTTTGGTGAAGACTAGAGGGGATGGCTCCAGCAGCATGTATCTAGGGTCTTCCCAAGAGTAAGTTGAAAGATCTTGGGATGTCGAGGACCTGGAAAGATATGTGGAATACTTGTGGACCAATCTCCATTGGTAGGTTTATCTCCCCTACTATATCTCTTTTTGACCCATCAAAAGCTCTGACCACCGTTGAGCTAGGTTTTATGTTGCTTGGATCGACCCCCAATAAGTCGAGGGTAGCCAATGGGCAAACGTTGAGGGATGATCCATTGTCGATGAGTACCCGGGAGACAATTGTGTCATTGCACCTGACCACTATGAACAGTGGTTTTGTATGTTGGTCTCCCTCCTCTCCTAGCTCTTCCGGAGAGAAAGATATCTGGTCCATTGTAAAAATAGAATCCGTCACATGACTTATCTTGTCTATAGCAATGCCTTTTGAGACCTGAACCTGTTTGAGCACTTTAATGAGTGCTTCCCTGTGGGGCTCAGATGCTGTAAGAAGGCCCATGAGTGATATCTGTGCCCGAACCTTATTTAGTTGTTCCATTATCTTGTATTCACTCGCCTTGACCATTTTCGTAAACGCAGCGAGCCTCGCTTCCTCTTTCTCTCCTTTCTCGACGTTGGGCTCTTCGGTCGGGGCTTTATATTTTGGGTCGTATATTCTCCCAGAGCGGGTGATTCCTCCCACTATAGGAGGTCACTCTTTTTCGAGGGCTCGATAGTCAAAAGGTGCAGCCTTATAACTTTCCACCGGTATCAGGACATTAAATACATATCTTTTCTTCAGGATTTATATCTTAGTTGACTGTGCCTCATAGCATTTTATAACCCTAGGCTTCTGATGAGAATTGATCATGTTTATAGTCTTCTCCTCTTCCTTCGGTGAGTTGTCTTCCTTCTCAAACTCTGGCCCCCATCAGCTATGCAGCACATACTCAATTGGGGTGTAAGAATAGTTCACCAAGTATTCAAACCTCCCATGTGATTCTCCCAAAGTGCCGACTGTTGGGTCTCTGACTAACCATCTTCTTTTGATATGTGACTTTGGGGTTTTCTCTGGAGCTTGACGAGATTGCTTCTTCTGTTGGTCTGTCATCTTCTGCTTAGGGGCTTCCTTGGGAGTTGACTCCTCAGATGTGATCATGTTGATGGTAGGCTTATGATTGGGCAGCGGGTTGGTGTTAACATTGGGTGCTAGGGTGTTCACAAAATCCAACTGTACGATTCCTGCGTCGATTAGGTCTTAGATTTTATGTCGGAGCCTCCAGCACCTATCTGTAGAATGCCCCTCTTGACCCATATGGTAGTCACATTTGAGGCTTGAGTTGAAATTCTTGGGCTTGTACCGGTCGTTGGGGATCTCGAAGCTGATCAAGTTGTCTGCCCTCAACCGAGCAAAGACTTGGCTAAGCGGGATGGGAATTAGAGTGAACTGCCTTAGGACCCTAGTGGCATGGGTATGACCTGTCGTGGATTGCTGGGCTGGGGTACTCATGGTCTGAAATGTCACACGAGTTCCAGTTTTTTCTGCCTTACCGGAATGGACTGTGCTGACAGTAGACTCCTTAGCTCTATTACCTCCTAAGGGCCTTTGTGTTGGTGTGACCCTAGGAGAATCCATTGTTTGGAGTCTGCCGGTGGTGATGGCACTTTCAATCCGGCACCCTGCAGCTACCACCTCTGCAAAGCTGGATGAGGTCTGGCCTACTAGATGTAAAAAGTAGGTCTTGTCTAAGGTGTTGACAAATATGGATGTCAACTCCTTCTCAGAGATTGGGATTGCTACTCTGGCAGCCTGGGCTCTCCAATGTTGAGCATACTCCTTAAATGGCTCAGTATGTCTTTTCCGGAGACTCCCCAAATCAATCACAGATGGGGCGACTTCAATATTGAACTTGTACTAGTCATAGAACACCCGGGCTAGCTTTTCCCAAGTGTTAACGTTGTTGAAGTCCAGGTGGATGTACCAGACCAATGTAGGGCTTGTGAGGCTGTCTTGGAAAATCTGGATCATGAGTTGGTTGTATTGAGCATACTTGCTCATCTTTCGAGCATATAGCCTGGTATGCATTTTGGGGCACCCGGTCCCATCATATTTTCCAAACTCCGGGGTCTTGAACTTCTCAGGGTATACCTCTTCCCTGTACACTGATAGACTGGTGATCCCGGCTTGCTCGAAACCATCAGGACCTTCAATTGTTTTCATTTTATCATGGAGCTGCTGGAAGAGTCTCTTCTCCATCTCTTTTTGTCTCTCTTCCATCTCTCTCTTCAGGTCATCAGAGGTTGGCCCCTAGTTTATCCTCGGCTCATATTCAAAGGCCGAGTTGAGGTGGGAATTGATTTCTTCATACTCCGGAGGCTGTCCCTCCATTGCTTTCCCTTTCTTGGCCCCCGAATGTTCTTCCTGGGTTAGCTGAGTGGTGCGAAGGAGGCCGATGCTTTCAATTAAGAGGTGGACCTGGGCAGCCAATTGTTGGACCGTTTGTTCTAGGGACACGATCCTGGAGTCCAAGGCAGCTTCAGCATTTGTGTTGTTGTGGTTGTCGCTACTGTTTGCCATTTTTTCTCTTGAACGTGTGCAAATTGGGCTTCTGGGAGGGTTCGGTTACTTAGGAGCTATTTTGATACCTGGCGCGCATTTTTTTTCTTTAGTATAATGTATGCAAAATGCTATGCATGTGTCACACGGATGCTTAAAAATAAAAAGGGTTGACAATTGATTGACGATGTAATATTGAAACTTTTACTTTTATTAATATTGGAAATTTTGGAGTTCGAAATTCAAAGAAAAATAAAATATTATAAATGATGATCTATTTCCTAGCTCTTTTGGTCTTCTGTTGTGGAGGCTCAGGCTTCTCGTTGATGATGGCTTCCAGTTCTTCGACTCTGGCCTTGGTCTTCTCCAACTGGGCTTCCAAGGCTTTGTTCCTTTGGATTCCTTGAATCATCTTTTCCAGATGTCTTTCTTATAATCTACAGCTTCAAAGTATACCTCCATCCGGGCCTTGACCTGCTCTAGGTAGATTTCTAGCTCTGGATTCATCTTGTCCGGCCTTAGTTGAGTGACATCTGGAACCCGGTATGCTCTCTCCCCTGTCTGGTACAACTGGCGGATTACAAACTCTCGGGTGGCTCGGTGCTTTCTCACTTCACCATCTAGCTCCCTGAGGTCTACATTCGGGCTTTCAATTCTGGCTTCCCAAAGTGCTTTGACCTCCACCAGCTTAGCAAACTTTTCAGCCACCAGCAGGTTCGGATCTTGGTACTCGAAGGTGATTGCTTCCAGCGAGGGCCGATAAACTATGTCTTGGATAGTACCAAACTGGCGGACCACTGAATTGGGGTGATATCCAATACATCCACTGATTCCGATCAAAGGCACAGCTTGAAAATTACTACAAGTCAAAATAATTTTGTCGCAGCAACTCCACCTGGCTGTCCATAGAATATCCTCGGCACTGAAGCTTCTAAGCACTTCTACCCAACTGTAGCTAGTAAGGTCGTCGGGTAGCTTTATCTTTTCTATACATGAATCCACAAGGTCCACCTGCTGAGCCAAGGTTTTCCGGACCATGTTCAGCCCGAAACACTTAAGGTGGCTTACGAACCATATCAGCATAAGGTTGATACTTGAGCGGAAGATCCCATGGCCTTTCTTCTTAAGGAAGTTTAAGTTCCGAATCTGCTCAGCTAATAGAGCCGGGATGTAAGATCTTCCTTCCAGGAATTGGGTCACCAGCTCTGCAACCCGGTAATGAACATAGAAAGTTCCGGTGGGGAATATTATGGTGGCGAAAGCTATCAAGATGAAAGCATTCACCCTTCTCTGTCTGTAAGTCTTAGGGTCCCCACACAGTATGTCTTTTCTATTCCCATTGTCTTCTCGGGCAATGAACCAGGCTTCCAAATCGTCCATCCGTATGCAGTATCCATTACAATCTGCTAAGGCTTTGTTGACTGTTGTTTTGTGGATACCTAGTAGTTTGCTGAAGGTATCGGCTGGCCCGGCCTCGAGATCTGGCACATAAATTTGATCAGTCAGTGCTGGAGCCCGTAGCAACTGGGTATACTCTTCCAGGGTAGGGGTGATTTCATGTGGCCCGATAAAGAAAGCTGCGAGCTCTACTTCCCGTAACTGGAGCATGGCCCGTACCAAAGGCAAATTCACCTCTATCTTTGTTAGTGAGAGGATGGGCCCTATCTTCTACTGGATGAAGGCCTACTCCTCTGGATTGTACAAGGTAAACCAGTGGTCCAGTACCAACTTCGGGTCCAAAGGTTTGTACACCCGAATCTCTTTGCGGAGGAGGCGGTCGACTGCGGTACTAGCCATCTATTACAACAAGAAATTTCCTAATTACAACCAGAACTATGAAAATATTACAGGGAAATAGATCCAAACTCCATGAACAAAACAACAAATTATTACATCATCATCAATTGTCAACCCATGACTTATGTATGCAAAATAGGTTGGTTCTAACTGGTCCCCAAGCTCTATGGCCTCCCGCATTCTCGAAGAAATGGATTTCAGGCCATATCAAAGCATTGGGTAGGGTAGCCTAATCAGTTTCGAACGGTGATCAACTCTCTTCGCCCGAAACCTACACAATGGCTCCTCATCTTAGGATTCTAGGACGGTCCGGGTTCGACCGCATCTATTCATACAAACATATGCATGCATGTAGACCCTAAAGTAAAGAAAAACTAAACTTAGCTAATCCCTGAAAAGTTAGCAACAGAATAAATAATTGAAAAACATTTCTTTAAAAGAACAATTTGAGGAGATTCAGGTGGCTAGCCTACTGGAATCAGTCCCTAGTGGAGTCGCTATCCTGTCGAGTCTAATTTTTGAATTTCCCATTCCTAATCCAATCTAAACTAGACCCTATGCTCATCTAATATAGATCCTTGACTTGAGTTAGGAACTTCGTTTAACTTTGGAGTCGCCACCCAACTGTTGTTGGGAAAGATTGAATTAAGACTAATGGAGCGGATTAGTCTTAATTTGGACCACTAATCGTCGTGATTTTCTCTTCTCGTTTTTGTGAAAAGAGGAAAAGGGAAAACCAGAGTTTCTAAGTTCGGAGGCTAACCTATTAAAACCTTAAGGTTATCACCTAATCTCCTAAAATTTACTCCATCTAGAAATGTCTTTTATTTTGTTTCTGTTGCCTTTTATTGTGTTTTTTAGTGAATTATTCTGGGAAAATGATTTTTTTTATTCATTTTATGGTTACCCCAAATGGGTGCCTACGTACCTACTATTCAGGATCAAACAAGTCGTAGTTCGCTTTCTCTGAAAACTTTAAGTGTGTTTGTGAATTTTAATTTTGAAATCTCTTTTTATTTATGTTTTTACCATTTTGGGATTTTTCCAAAAATCTAAGCCTAAGCTTAATTATTTGATTTTTGAAAATGATAATTTTGAGGGAAAACATCAATTTTGGATTTATTTGAGAAAATGATTTTTCTAAGTGATAAAACTCATTTTTTATAATTTTTGAATTTTTTATTATTTTTGTAATTTTTATGATTTTTCATCATTTTTATGATTCTTTTATTATTCTTTTACAATTTTTATAATCTTTATGAGTTTTCATGATTTTTATTATTTTTTGTGATTTTTTATTAATTTTTCATAATTTTTGTGAATTTTTGTTTTATTAAAAATTTTCCTCCTGGGTTCTTATCTATCCTATTTTAAAATCTAAAGTTTTATTATTATTTTTCTAATATTTTTATTATTTTCTACATTTTTATTATTTATTACTTTGATTATATTTTTGTCTTATTAAATCCTAAAAAAAATCTAATTTCTAACATTTTTCTATTTATTGAAAATATAAATAACACATAAGTAAATAAATTAAAAAATTAATAAATTAAATCAGAATAAAATAACCCAAATAAATAAAAAAATATTAAAAAAATCAAAAAATCCGACTTACCTGGGTCCGGGTCGATGCGCGGGTCGGGTCGGTCGGGTCAATCGGATGCAGCAACGGGGAGTGCTCATTGACGGCGTTCCGGCGGCCTTTTGCAGCGGTTGAGGTGTCGAATCCTAGGTTATCGAGAGTGAGGAATCCAATGGTGGCGGTGGATTGCTCCAGAAACGCCTCTTGGTGGTTACCCAACTCTTGATCGGCGATCGCAACTTCGAACTCCTTCGGTGGACCTTGATTCTCTCTTTTCTCTCACTTTATCTCGCCTTTGATTTGTGATTTGGCTTCCTCACTTCCTCCTCTATTTATAAGCTTTCGAAATCGAGCTGGATAAGCTCGGATTTCCACCGATCGAGGCAAATCGGATTTGCGGTTAAACGAACCAACTCCGATTCGTGTAAATCCGTCGATTTGTTGAGATTTGATTCCAATTGGATAATGTTTATCTCAATTCTATTGAATATCTGTTGGATTTGTGCAAAAAATCGAATCGAAACGGCCGAAATTCGAATTTTTCCCCTCGCCTGCGATCTCGGACAGATGTTGAAGACAATCACGCGCCCAGCGCGTGCGTTCGCTCCAGCTAATCATGCGCTACCACGTGTCCCAAATAAAAGAAAAATTTTCAAAACACGAATTCTGCTTCCCTCGCGTTTCGAACCCCTGACCTCGCACCCGCGTGCGCCTGCCTAATCGTGGCTCGGACCAGCTGAGCTAACCCATTTTCCTAATTTTCTTTATTTTGCAAATTACATATATGCAATGCGATTTTTTATTTTTTTTTTATATTTTTTGAAATTTCAAAAATTTGTAAAAACTGTTTAATCCTTATTATTACCATTTCTGAAATTAGTTTTCAAAATTGATGTATTTTCCTATTTATTTTTTATTTTTTAAATATTTTTCCTATTTTTGTTAAATTAGAGAAAAAATTGGAAAAAATTGGAAATTTTTGAAAATTGATTGTTATTGATTCTTAGGGCAAAAATGGAATGTTTACACTAATGAAACATTAAGGCTCTAATAAACAAGTCTACTAATTCCACTAATAACATAATTTATCTCTAATGTGAGCAAACAATATTGAACATAGTCCATAACAATGTTAAATGACTATAAGACGAGTCGTTCTAAACTGTGTAATAAGCAAGAACTATAGAGTAAGTCCTATGATAGAAGAACATCAACACCCTAACATAAAACACTTAAAGTCTCAACTCCACCTAAATAAAAGAAACTATAACTAACTTAAATAAAAGAAACTACCACTAACATATTTTCCCATTGATGACATCCTAGTGATCATCCTCACAATAATAATAGTACTCGCCGCTCTCCCCATCTTACTAGTGGTAATATGCATTCCCATAATCATCATAAGCAGCAATTCATCATAATCACCTATAACTATAAAAGATAAAAGAATGAACCTAAGCCCAATACGTAATACTGCACACACAACCACATGCAAGCTCACATGCAGGTAATGCAGATGGGGAAATCAATCAATTGCTTTATTATTTTATTTAATGCCAGCATGATCATCAATGGTGTACTCAAGACTCCACTTACACACACACACATATATATAGGGAACTACCTTCGTTGGCCCCTTTAAATAGTGTCGAAAACTACCACCACTGGTCCCAACATCCATAGATTTACCCCAAATTGTCTCGATATACCAGTCCACTAGGGATAACATTACATACCAATCATCAGGGTGCCCCTTAGAGATCTGCCACCTCCAACCCCTAGATTGAGCCACACATAAACATCACATCATTTATTAGTGGCCAAATTAGTATTAGATTCATTCATATCTGTTAAGTTCTCTAATTTGGTTTTGATGTTAACAAAAGAGGAATAATGTGTAACGTATGTTTAAGCTTGTCAGAAGTTGTTTCAGAAGATAGTAAGTGAATTTTTCTAAATTGGACAAAGAGACAAAAGCTTGTTCAGAACCTTCAATAGTGTTATACAGACTGTTTTTGTTTTGTTAGAAGGTATTTCGGAAGTTGTGTAATGTATCTGTAGTTCTTGTGTTAAACTATCAGAAGCTTTTTCAGAACCTTTACAACAGGAGGACGGTTGACAGGTCTTCTTCATAAGCTTTTTCAGAACCTTCCATGCTTGTCACGAATTTTTTTTTTTCCAGATTTCGTTCTAATTTTTATATCGATGGTTTTTAATAAATTTCAAGGCCTAGCTCCACATGTCAAGTATATTTAGGTAATATATTTGATGTGTTTTACTAAAGTTGGATTTTATATCATGTGGTTTTTAATTTACATAAATTTTTTATAAGATTTTATTCAAAGATTTTATTTTATTCATGATAAAGTGAGATCGTATAAGATTTACAGGTTTTATCAAGATTTAAATTTGGATATTTGTGCTATATTTTAGGAGATCCAGCAGTTACAAAGATAAGGATATATTTGAATTAGAAATATGGTTGTTACATGAAGATATAGTTCCACAACATATGGGATATCAAGATAAGGTTCCATAATGTGAGGGATACCTTCAACAAACTTGATCCAAAGAAGATCTTGGTCAAACTAATTTATCCAAGCTTATCCTCATCAAAATATCACGGGAATGCAGATTTTTCTCTAACAAGTTCAACTTATTTTTGAAATACAAAATTGCAAAAATAAATCCAGGCTTATCACATGGAACTCCATGAACATTACAAGATATTTTCCAGCAAAGCAACCTTTATGTCTTCTATATAAAAAGGGATGTTCAGCTGAAGAAAATATATAACATTTTTTTTTTAGAATCAAGCACATGAAAAGTTCAAAGCTCATACATCTTCAGGCACAAAAATATTCTTATACTTGTGATCCGATTTGTAGAGGAAATTTGATATTCCTCATTGTTATTGTGATTCCTTTCTTATATGAGGAATTGGGAGTTGTTTCATCACTGTAGTTTGAGTGTTAGCTTAGCGAAAAAGCTAGAGAAACTCAGTAGTGAGACTTCGCCTTGAAGAGGCTTATTTTGTATACTCTCAATTTTATTGATATAGTGAAACACAACCGGTAAAGACAACCGGGACCCCGGCGTGAAGCTGGAAGAGAGGGCTGACACTCGAAGCGGAACCTCTATAAATCTCTGAGCATTTTATTCTTCTCTACTCATTTTATTTATTGCACATTATTATTTTTTATTTTTGTTGCTTACGTCATTTCATTAGTCAAGAGACTTTGGATAATTTGCAAAAATTGAAATTTTAAGTAATTAATCAATTCCCCCCACCCCCTCTTGATTAATCTAATTAAGACCAACAATATCACTAGTCTATCACACACACGCAACAATTAAGGTATCACGTAACTAAATAAGCACTCTAGCGAATCCTCTTCTGAACGACGACTAATACCTGAATAAAGGCATAAATACATTCACATTAAATTCTAGAAACTATACTAATCATTATTTAAATGAAAAAAAAATCTAAGGAAAGTAGGAAAAAGACCCATTTTAGGGTACATGATCAAGAAGACGGTTATGTTTTTTAGTTGTGTATCCCTCTGTACTCAAGCACAAACCAACATGTCCATGCTTAGGGGTATGTACAAATACAAGGTCAAGTACATGACTATGTAGTCTAGCTATATACCTTATTGTATAATCCCTTATATAAGCACGATCAAGTACACGGACATGTATCTAAGCGTGTTCTCTCCTATTTAATCTTTTCTCCTCTTCTACTCCTAAAATTCATTCTCAATCCATCCCTACTTGTTCCTATGCCCCTTATCAATCAAATCCATGCCTAAATCCCTTTTAATCCATTGTTTATACCCCCACCACAACAATCAAGCTCAACCACGACTACAATTCATTCATTCACTTATAGAAACTTTAAAAAAACTACATTAAGATTTGCAAGACTTATTAGAACTCACTAAACCACAATGTAATTACATGATTTGAGGAATTTTTGTAGCAAAGCACGACCTACAAGCATTCTAACACATTAATTCCTTATATTAACCAAAGTATCTCTATCCTAGTTACAATATAAACTTACCGTTCTTGGTTTAAACCGATCTTCCTTGGGTTAGAAACTCATTTTCCTAAGCACCTTCTCTAATTCCCATAGTTAAGTTGGGTGGAACTACTATAAATTTTAAATGTAACTATAGTAGGAAAAGAAAGAAATGAAAGAGAGAAAGAGAGAGAGAGAGAGAAGAGGAAGTAGGGCTTGAACATACTAGTTTGAGGAGAGGGTAATGGAGTTTTAAAATTCCTATAAAGACTAATTTATCATCTCCTTTTTAAATGTAATTATAGGATTACCCTCACTATCCATTTATTATTATTATTATTATTATTATTATTATTAACATATTTATTTTTATATATAATAGGATTATTTCATCCTCTCCTTAGAAAAACTTTCATCTTCAAAAGTTACCTAATTCTTGGAACGATTCTGAATACTTTTTCTTGATCTCCTCTTCCAGCTCCCAAGTTACCTCACATTCTATTTGATTATTCCATTGTACCTTGACTTAGAGAATTACTTGCTTCCTCAATACTTGCTCCTTTAACACATTAACACATGGAACACGCCTAGAGCCCTTTTAAGCTAAGTAGTAATGCTAATCTATATGCCACACTTCCAATCCTTTCTATTATCTTGAACAAGCTAATGTATCTCGAGTTTAGCTTTCTTCTTAACCCAAACTTGATTACTCCCTCAATTAAAGAGATCTTTAGTAAGACTCTATCTTTTATCTTAAATTCTAAAGGGCGTCATCTTTTATCTACAATAGCTCTTCTGGCAACTTTAAGTTGCTTGCATTCTTTGTTATATTATTCTTACTTTTTCAGCAACTTCTTGTATTAGCTTTAGCCCCAAAAGTCGTCTTTCTCTACCTCATCCCAATGAATGAGTGACCTACACTTCCTCCCATATAATGCTTCATATGGAGCCATTTGTATTGTTGCTTAGTAGCTGTTGTTATAAGCAAATTTAACTAATGGAAAATGTTTATTCCAATGGCATTCAAATTCGAAGGGCACATACCAGTAGCATATCTTATAAGATTTGTATGGTTCTTTCCGATTACCTGTCAGTTTGTGTGTGAAACGCAATATTGAATTGTACCTTAATACCTAAGGCTTTATGTAAGCTTTTCTAAAACCTACTCACAAACCAAGTATCCTTGTTAGACGTTATAGTTACCAGTACCCTATGTGACCTAACCACTTGTTGAATGTATAACCTGGTCAACTGTTCTAGCTTATATCCTAAGTTTATCAATATGAAATGGGCTAAATTTTTCAACTTATCCACTATTACCTATATTGCATCATGCTTCTCTTTGGTCCTAGAAAGGGCTATGACAAAATCCATGGTCACATGCTCCCATTTCCACTTAGGTACTAGAAGTGGCTACAACTCTCCTTCCGACCTCTAATGTTCCATCTTGATTTGTTGATAAGTTACACATTCAGCAACATATTATACTATAGCCTACCTTATATTAGTCCACCAATTGTGAGCTTTTAAATCTCGATGTATCTTAGTACCTCCTAGATGTATGGCATACCTTAAGTAATGAGTTTCCTTTGACAATTCCTTCTTTAGCTCGTATCTTACTGGTACACATAGTCTTGTTCCATATCTTAAGACTCTCTACATCTATATTAAACTCTACAGTCCTGCCTTAATCTATTCAGTCCTTTATTTCTTGTATACCAGCATCTTCCCTTTGAGTTATCTTGATCTTATCAATTAAGGTAGGTCGAATGTGTAAATTGACTAAACACACTCCTACCTCTTGAGTAAAAATCTTCAACTCTATCCTTATCATATCCTCTAGCAATTGTCTCTAACTAATAATCAATGTCGTTATATTACCTTGTCTTTTTTTGCTAAGGGCATTTGCTACTACTTCTGCCTTTCCAAGGTAGTATTGGATTTTCAAATCATAATCCTTTATTAGTTCCAACCATTACCTTTGCCTCATATTTAGCTTCTTCTAGATGAAAATGTACTTTAAACTCTTATGGTTAGTGAAAATCTTACATTTATCTCTATACAAGTAATGTCTCCATAACTTGAGTGCCAACACCACCACTACCAATTCTAAGTCATGCTTGAAGTAATTCCTTTCATACGATTTCAATTAACGTGATGTGTAAGCTACAACTCTCCCGTCTTGCATTAGAACACACCTCAACCCTTGGTTTGATGCATCATTGAAAATGATAAATTCCTTCCCACAATAGGGTAAAGCTAAAACTGGGGTTGAAATGAGTTGCTCCTTCAACTTCTAGAAAAATGGCTTCACATGCTCCACTCTATTCAAATTTCACTCCTTTCTGAGTTAGTCTAATGAGAGGAGCTACTATTTTGGAGAATCCCTCTACAAATAGTTTGTAGTACCTTGTTAGTTTTAAGAAGCTTCTAATTTAAGTGACTATCTTCAGTTAAGGCCACTCTATTATAGCCTTTACTTTTTCTAGTCAACTGAGATTCCATCTCTATTTACAACATGTCCTAAAAATGACACTTGTTCTAACTAGAACTCATACTTCTTGAATTCCACATACAACTTCTCAACTCGCAATCTACTTAGTAGTTGCCTCAAGTGTTGCTTGTGCTCTTCCTTACTTATAGCGTATATTAGAATGCCATTGATGAAAATGACCACAATCTTATCTAAGAAGTGCCAAAACACCCTTTTAATTAAATCTATGAAATTTGCGATGCATTAGTCAACCTAAAGGGCATTACTAAGAATTTGAAATACCCATATCGAGTCTTGAAAGCAATTTTCTTTAATATCTTTTTCCTTAATCCTCAATTGATGATATCTCGATCTCATGTCAATTTTTTCATAATACTTGACCTCCCTATAGTTGGTCAAATAGATCATCAATCTTAGGGAATGAATACTTACTCTTGATTGTAACTCGGTTCAAGTCCCTATAGTCTGTACAAAGCCTTATACTTATGTCCTTCTTCATAAAGAGGATAGGTGCACCCCATTGTGACACACTTGACCTAATAAAACCTTTTTCTTGTAACTCCTCCAACTAGGACTTCAACTTCACCAACTCTACTTGTGCCATTTTATAAGTCAATTTACAAATTGGCTTTGTACTTAGTATTAGATCAATGTTGAATTTTATTTCTCTAATTGGGGATAAACCAGGTAAGTCTTTTAGGAAAACCTCCACAAAATCCATCACCACAAGTACTTCCTCTAATTTCATGGTTTGACACAATTTCGCTAACAATACTACCAATCTACCTTTACCCCACAAATCTTATGTGGGTAATTACATTAGTCTCTAAGGTTCTAACATCAATCTTATTGGATGTTTATCCAGAGGGTTAAAATACACCACTAGGTTGTGGCAGTCGATAGTAGCATAATACTTAGACAATTAATATGTTCCTAAGGTAATATCAAAATTGGTCGTCTCTAAGACCTAATGATCAACTGGCACCACTAGCTCTTGCATCACTATCTGCACATTTCTACAAATCTAATCTAATGCCTTTCTAACTTCTAAAGGTGCAATCACATTCAAGGGATCACTCAGCATACCTACCATAGTGTCTTAGTCGAAAGTGTCCTGATGTTGCTACTACTAGAGGGAAAATATGCGGGTTGGGGCTCTTTATCTTGGTCTAGCTATTTGAAGTCTAACTGTCTAAACCTAGCCCTATGGCTTAATTGCCTGTTGTACCTAAACTAGTTATGGTACCATGGCTACTTAACTTCCTATAGTGCTACACTCAAAAGCTTAATAACCCCACTATTTATAGTTATAGCAAAAGTTTAAGGAATGGCCTTCTCATTACAATTCTTGCTAGCATGTCCCACCTTTCTACATGAAAAACAAGCCCCCTCTAACCAATTGCATTAACTTAACTCAAGTGGCCTAAAACGTCTCGAGCACCTATATCCTGCTCTAACCACTAGAGGTAGTGGTAAAGCCAAAAGTGTAAGTGTCGTTTAAACTAGGGGCAGAGCAACAACCATAGGTCTAGCTTGAATCATCTCGAGTCTCTTACCCCTCTCCTGAAATACAACCCCTTATGTTGGCCTCTTTCCCACCATCACTCCCAATCTATGGGCTAACTGTTCTTCTATCCTCTTCCTACTCTAATCCATGTACTTGACTTTATCCATTACCTTCGCATAAGTAGGTAGTTGGAAGAACCTTACTTCATGCTAAAGGTTAGGCTCCAAACCTTGTATAAACCTGCGTGCTCTAGAGGCATCATCAACTCTCACACTTTCTCATAAAAACTTGATGAGGTGATTCAGCTCTATCTCATACTTCTCAACTGATCTATTGTCCTATTAGCAATTATAGTAAGCAACCTCCATCTTATCTCAAATGTTGTTCAGGAAATATTTCTAGTAGAAGAGCTCCTTAAATCTCTACCAATCCATTAGTCCCCTTGTCAGTCTAAGAACCGTGACCCACCAATCTACTACAAACCTTTTCAGTATATAAGAAGCATAACTTACCCTTCAAGTACCCCAAAAGCTGCAAAGGTCTTCTCAATGTCTTCCACCTAAAACTTGGCCTCAATTGGATCATTCACTTTAAGATTAAACTCCTTCACTAACCTTACAAACTTATCCAAGCTAATCTGATGTTCATATCTAGCATGCCTTTGCTTGATACCTTGTTGTTTCTATTGAGTAAGCGTCCCGATTAAAGTGTGGATTATCTCCATTATGTGGACATTCTAACCAACTACCCACCCCTAATCATCTTGTGGTAGTTGTTATTGAGGGTTACAGTCATTTGGGCCATCTTATCTAACATACAAACTTAAACATTGTCCTAAAATTCTCCTAAGAATTCTATAAAGAAACAAAGAATATATAGAACGATTAGGCAATCAATAGACAAATGTATGTAAAATATAAAGTGATTGTTTATCCTATTCACTAACAGACCTAAAATCTATCCACTCTCTTCATGCCTCACCATTCTACTAATCGCACTTAAGTTTCCTAAGGATTCACAACCTAAGATCTAATACCACTTAAGCTGTAACACCCCAAACTTAGGGCACTACAACTTGCCATGTGTCCCTATGAACTAATGACACATTAAGGCTCCAACAAACAAGTCTACTAATTCCACTAATAACATAATTTATCTCTAATGAGAATAAACGATATTGAATGTACTCCATAATAATATTGAATGACTCACGGACAAGTTGTTCTAACCACAAGTGTAATAAGAAAGAACTGTAGAGTAAGTCCTATGATAGAAGAACATCGACACCCTAACGTAAAACACCTAAAGTCTCAAAATGCCTAAAGTCTCAACACCACCTAAATCAAAGCAACTACAACTAACATATTTTTCCACTAATGACATCTTAGTGATCATCCTCATAATAACAATAGTACTCATTGCTCTCCCCATCCTAATAGTAGTAATACACATTCCCATAATCATCATAAGCAACAAATTTAGCACAATCACGTACAGCTGAAAAAGATAAATGAATGAGCCCAAGCTCAGTATGTAATACCACATACACAACCAAATGAACACATAGGTAAGCTCACATGCAAGTAATGCAAATAAGGAAAGCAATCAATTGCTTTATTATCTTATTTAATGCCAGTACAATCATTAATGAAGTACTCAAGACTCTACTCACACATATTTAATTCTATATATATATATATAGACAGACTTTAGTAAATCTTATTCTGAACTTTGACTAATACCTAAATAAAGGTGTAAATACATTCATATTAAGTTCTAGAAACTATACTAATTTTTATTAGATCGAGAAAATCTAAGAAAGGTAGAAAAAATACCCATTCTAGGGTATACAGTCCAGAATACGATCATGTTCTTTAGTCATGTATCTCCCTATACTCAAGCACCAACCAAAATGGCTATGCTTAGGGGTGTGTACAAGTACATAGTCAAGTACATAACCGTATAGTCTAGCTATGTACCTTACAATACAATCCCTTACACAAGCATAATCAAGTACATAAGCATCTGCCCAGGTATGTTCTCCCATTTCGATCTTTCCTCCCCTTTTACTCCTAAAATTCATTCTCGATGTATCCTTACTTCTTCTTATGCCCTTACCAATCACAATTTATGCCTAAATCCCTTATAATCCATTGTTTATACCCACACCATAACAATTACGCTCAACCCCGACTACAATTCAATCATCCAATTATAGGAACTTCAAGGAAACTACATTATGGTTTGCAAGACTTACTAGAACTCACGGAACCACAATGGACTTACATGATTCAAGGAATTTCTGTAGCAAACCACAACCTACAAGCATTCTTGTATGTTAATTCTCTATATTAGCTAGAATATCCCTACCCTAAGTATGGTATAAACTTATTGTTCTTAGTCAAAATTGATCTTCCTTAGGTTAGAAACTTGTTTTCCTAAGCACCTTTTTCCAATTTCCAAGGTTAAATTGGGTGGAACTATGATAAACATTAAATGTAACTATAGTAAGCCTAAACGTATTGGTTTAGGAGGGGCTAATAGATTTTAAAACTCCTATAAATACTAATTTATCCTCCCTAGGAGTAATTGCATGATTGCCCTTACTATTTATTTATTAGATTATTATTGCTATTATTATTATGATTATTATTCCTATTTTTAACATATTTATTTATATGAAATTAGATTATTTTAGTACATTTACTCTATCCCTCGTTTAAATGATATGTTCAATGAGATGCATGATACTAGGTATTTTCGAAGATAGATCTGAAGAACAACTATCATTAGATATGGATGAGACTTAGAGATGATGAAAGATAGTTTTCAAGATGAAGCATGATCTTTATGAATGGACGGTCATGCCATTTGATTTAACAACTACAAGTACTTTCATGAGGTTGATGAATCATGTTCTAAAAGATTTCATTGGTAAGTATGTTGTGGTTTATTTTGATGATATTTCAATATATAGTAAAGATTTTCATTTAATATGGAAGAAAATTTGTATTCAAGTAGACACTCAAGAATTCTCTAAAATATGAAATTTAATATGTTTAGATTTTTTAATTTATTTTGAGGCTCATAAGAATAGGAAACTAAAAAAGATATAAATGAATTAATTTTGGATATTATGCACCAAGATTAATTTGAACTGGGGTTCAATTAGTTTAACTAATATGACACACAATTAAACCAAATGAAGGTTTCAATTTGTTCAATTGATATTATACACAATTGAATAAATACAAAGGCTTATTGCCATAATTCATTAAAAAAAAAAACTAATAAGACAAAGAGTTCTAGATAAAGTTCTTTAAGATTTTCAAATATCAAAGAGCTTAACTAAATAAAGTCACATAACAAAAATTTTGTATGCCCTAAAAACCCTAGCTAACTAAGGAGTGTAACTGTAAAATAACAATTGAAAATAATAATAATAATAATACTAGAAATATCAAAAATGGATAATATCCCACAAACTAATACCGAAAGAAACAACATAAAAGTTAGAAATGAGAGAATTTTCAAAATAATAACATGCCTTCAATAAATTCCATCTTGTTTAACTTGGCATCATCCTTAATTTCCATTTAAAGTAGATAAGTCTTCAATAATAGGAAAAATGAAATAAATCTTCTAACTTCATGGAATGGATTCCTATCATTACCCCACAGTTGAAAAAGATTTGACATTGCATAAAGAAAACTCAAATAAATCTTCTAATATAGCAAGATCTTCTATACTAAAGGACCAAGTGACACTAAAACCCTGCATAAAGAAAACTCAAATAAAAGAAAGCAACAACGCTTAACCTACCTTGGCTTAAACACTACCCCCAACCTGTAACTCCTAAGCACACACTCATCAAAATCCCTCTTCACCAACAACTCCCATAACATGAAGTCATCAATTCCCTGAACACCAACTCTCATATCAACAACCACATCTCCAGATTTCCTAATGTTAACTACACCACATTCATGCCCTTCATCCCACCTTCTCATCATCAAATTCTTCTTTTTCTTTCCTGGATGTATCTACATATAAGTCTCTCTATCCTCTGCAAGACTCATAGCACATAATGTCATAGTTTTTTCATCTTTCTTGAAAGTATGTGTTATGATGTCCATCACGCATCACCCTCTTATCAAACAACCACAGATGTTCTAGTAGAAAATGCAATGCATTCATCTACACCACATCACATAACACCTCATAGCTATATCTAGGAGGAACTGATATAGAAACTTTTACCTATATATCGACATAAACAGAACCTTTGCCACTTAACTAGTGGAGTTTGTAAGGTTGTAAATGAGTTGTAGTAAGCAATTTCAACCCTTAAACCATGGTCATCACGGTCATATTAGCGCAACTCCCACTGTAAATGATAACCACATATATTACATGATTAAAAAAACACTTCATATAGAAGATATTTTCACATTACTTGTTGTAGATGGAGGTATTAGCAATCAGAATTCTTTAATTAACTTCATTTATAAGCAACAGTGGACCCTACAATAAACCAGATGCCTCTGCCCCATCCCCATCAACATCACTGGTATCTTCCTCCTAAATCTCCTCCTCTTTCTCACTCAATACTTCATTACCATGAGTTATCATAATCTTACAATTAAGACATTGAGTCACCATGTGCCCCATATCCTAAACACTTAAAACACTTACTCTCTCTCCTCTTCCTAACTACCTGTGACTAAAATGGCTCATTATGATTATTTTCAAGAGTAGCAATAGCCTTGCTCCTCTTATCATGTATTTCCACATGCCTTAACACCCCTTTATCAACTCGATCAACTACTTTAACCTCCCTATTATCTTCCTTAACAACAAAATTCACAACTACAAAAGAACCAACTAGTTTAGAAGACATTACCAATGTTTTAAGAGGATTTCTTCACCTTTGACGCTCAATTTTGGTAGCCAACTAGATCACCTCTTCTAATGTATCAAATCATCGAAGCTCTATAATATTGACAATCCCATATCTTAACCCATTCAAGAATTTTGCTAAGGTATGTTCCAAGGGTCCATTAATGTCATATCCAATCCTCATCGTTCCTAATTCCTAAACATAATCTTCAATGCTTATATTGCCTTACCTAAGAGATTGCAACCTCATATGACTCTTGTAAATGATAATTGGGATCAAATCTTTAATGTAGCAACTATTTTATCTCTTGCCAACTAGTCATGTCACACCCCAAAACCCTATGGCAGTAATAGTTTACCATGCATAACACTTAAGTGATATACACAAAGGCTCTTCTACTATGTAGTGAGTTTCTATTGTATTTCTAAAATCGTTCATTAATTTTATAAATCATTTGTGCAAAAGGATTTAGTAATACTTAACAAAAAGATTATCACACTAAAAGAAATTCATCATATAGTAACCAAGTCTCAAAACCAAAACAACAAACCAACCCATAAGGCAACAAGCCTAACCAACAATAGTAATTGTAAGTAAAAACTAAAGCATCCTACCCATGCCACAAGAGTATCAAAGTCTTGGAAAGCATTTATGAAAAGTCCACCAAAAAGTCTAACAAATCTTCAAAATGAGTAACAATAGAACATTGAGAAAATAAACACTAGATCTAGGCCTCATCAACATCAACTCTCTCATAATCCATATATAAGTCCCCATCACATCCATAGTAGTCACATGAATCATCATACTAGATATCATCAGAAATACCATAGTGGATATCATCACCTACGAGGAAAAATAAAGTGAATCACAAAAAATCCAACATGTACGCACCACAAACACACATAATGCCAAACCACACACATGTCTATAACTAATGCAATAAATAATTCATTAGTTATAATTCTTTAAATGTAAAAAAAAAATAATAATAGCACTAAAGCACTCATGACTTCGAAACACACGAAGAGCACTAAGAGGTTAAGGTTGATGAGTATATTTGATCACCACATTTATAAACAATAAACCATTAACCAATAATCAATAATCAATAACCATTAATCATTAATCAGCAACCATCAATTGTTAAGTAGGCTTGTACAAAGTTCATTGTCATAATACCAACATCAACAATCGCAGTTAATATATATTGTATAGTTCCCTGAGGCCCATAACTCCATACTACACCTAATATATCTTCCTTCCACTCTCATCAATTGTATACTGACATAGTTCACTCCTATCAACTACTTGCTAAGAGACCAATTGTGGCCTAAATGCCTAATACCATCTACAACTGTTACCTTCCAGATGAGGCAACCATGCACAAGAAGCGAGCAATTATTTATAGGCCAAGTTTACATTTTTAGTCCAATTAATTTACTGCACTGCAACCACAAGCAACAAGTAATGTTTTTTGTACCTATAATCTAAACGAAGCAATCCAAAGTTGAAAGTCCATTTCTAGGATATGCCAAGAAATGGTATAAGTTAGTAAGAGTTTTTGAAAATTAAACATCTTTGTTAAACAATTTATTATTACCTAATTTCATAACTTAAGCTCAATAAGCTTCAACTTAGTTAATTCCTAAGTAAAGCCCATTAAGCTAGTAGGCTCATTTAGTATTTACCAAATTAATTCACTAATTCCAATTATTAATTATTAATTATCTATGAACTTTAACTAGACATTATTCAATTGTCTTTAATTAGTGAGTCAGCTTTTTAATTGAACTGGTTTAGTATGTAGTAAATCAATTAAGGAAATGATCGAAGTGATCAGGGATTATCTCAAATGTAGTTCAATCCAAAGGGATTTGGCCCTAGAATTATCTAATTAAATTATTCAAATCAAACTAGTTTAGTTAAATTGCTTAAAGCTTAAACAGGTTCAATTCAATTAAACCAAGTTTAGACCAATTTGACTCATTAAGGACATGACCTCTATTTATTTATTATTTAATTATTTATTTATTTATTTTTAGTCCTATTATTATTATTACTATACTAATATATATAATAATTATTATTATGTGACATATTACCATGTATACTAAAGGTTATCTCTAACCAAGTGAAATTACAATAATGCCATTTAATAGATAATTAGCCACTCAAGAAGATTGAACCCATTCTTAAAACACTTTTGATCCAAATATTTAATTAGATGTTGGCTAAAACTTGTTTGTAATTCAAGAAAATTGTTTGTAGAAATCAAATCTAGGAACAAAATACATTTGGAATGATCATTAACTAAAATCTCATAGAAAAACACTTTTTTATGATTTTGAAAACTAGATTTGGATCAAACTCACATTTCTACATGAGCACGTTGAACATTCTTGATGAACACAAAGAATATTAAATGCATTCAAACAAAAAAAGAAAAAGAAAAACCAAAAAATTAATAAACACTAACACTTTCCATTAATATAAGTTCATTTATTATGCATCAAAACCTTCCAAATCAAGTCCAAGAATATACTCAATGAACTCATCATGAACTTATCAAATCAATTTCAAATACTAAAAGAACATAAGGACACAAGCAAGATTTTTGGAAAGTCAAACAAGTATAAACCGATATTAAAACTTATCAATTCAAGTCCTAACACCTCTAAATAACTCCAAATCAAACCAAACTTCTTCTAGACTTTATATCACCATTAGAACATGAAAATAAACTTAAAAATATCATCAAAACACCAAATTTCTAGACCTCATATCCACACCAAAGCTAGTCACTTGTTGAATCTAACACAAACCTCTATTTACAAGTTCAATTCAGTTTCCAATTAACCAATCAACATATGCATTGAGCAGTAAACCATTTCTTATCATCAAATCAACTTCAAATAATTATTATCATCCCCTAACACACTATTAAACCCACAGCACACATGTTAAATTCAAGTTTATCAACCAAACTTATTCTATTTCCAAATTCAACTCAATTACAACACAATACACTAAGATTAACATTTATTTCTTCAAGGAATCAAATCAAACCACCATTATACATCCACATGCACATCACACCACATGATGCATTCATTAAATACCCATTTAACATTTCCAAGTTTAATTTAGCATCAAAACTCCTACTAACAATATATACCTTTCACACCAACATCATACATATCATGCATACTCCATACTCATTTATTATTCCAAAACTCCAATAAAAAAAATCTCATCATCAAATCTTCAATTAACTTTTAAAATTAACCACTTAACATCAATTCAACATAAATTAAATACATATCTATTGTTGATTCCCAAATTTAATTTGAAACTCTTCTAGACGCGTCTTGAAACCTACATAACTTACAAATTAACTAAATCCACCTTGTAATCAAAGAATTAACGCTTAGTTATTTTATCAAATCTATAGATCGACTCAAATTATACTTAACGATAGGACAGTATGCTAGAGATATTTTCTTTGGTATGATTATGGCAAGATGCAAGGATGGAGTAGTTGTATTGTAGATTATCATTATTATCTAAAGGATGGTTATCTCTTTAGAAAAGAAAAGTCATGCTTTCAATTTGGGTTTATAAGGGAATTATTAGTGAAAAAAGCACATTCTAGAGGTTTGCCTAGTCATTTTGGAGTGAATGCACCTGTGAATTATTGAAGAAACATTTCCATTGATTAAATATGATTAGGAAGGTTCATAATATGGTGGAGAAGTATGTTTTACAAGATGGCCAAGAGCAAAAGGAAGGCTTTTGGAGTTTATATGCCTTTGCATGTGTCATCACAACCATAGTTGGATGTTAGCATGAATTTTGTCTTAAGTTTGCTAATGACATCTCAAGTGAAAGATTCGATTTTGGTACTTGTAGACAGATCAACAAAATGGTGCATTTAATACCCTACCATAAAATTCATATTGCCTTTATATTGCTAACTTCCTTTTGTAAGAAATTTTCAAATTACAAAGAGTTTCACATAGTATTGCCTTTATATTCCTTTGTTTCTTTTAGAAGATGTTATGGAGGAGGTTAGGAACCAAGTTAATGTTTAGTAATTTAGGTCACTCACAAATTAGTGGACAAAAAGAATTTGTAAATCGTACTTTAGAAGCTTTGCTAAGAGCTACTATAAGCAAAATTTTTCTGATTAAGATGAGTATTTATCTATTGTAGAGTTTGCTTATAATAAGTCTAATTATAATTCCATAAGAAAGTCGCCATTTGAAGTTGTATATGAGTACATTTTTACTATTCCTTCAAATATTACCTATATTAGCTTCTAAGGAAGAAAGTCTTTATAAGGTTGAAAAGGCTAATGAAATTCAAAAGATATAGTAGAAGGTAGTGAAACAGCTTAAGAAGATTGTTACTAAACAGAAGTCTTATGGAGACAAGGGTAGAAGGCATAAAAGTTTTCAATTAGGGGGCTTGATTAGAAGAGATTTCCTAATCATAGGCAATAGAAGTTAGTGCCTAAAGTAGATAGACCATTCAAAATTTTTAAGAAGATTGAAAAATAATCTTTATCAATTAAAGTTATCGGATGACTACGGTAGTGTTTCTGCTACATTCAAAGTTACAAATTTTTCTACTTATGGTCCCCAAGTAAGATGAAGACCTTACAGAAAACCTATTAAATCTAACAGCAAATCTTTGTTATCCCTAGGGAAATGATGGGAATGTAGACCAATGATTCAAGCTAAAATGAGAGGATTGAACAATTTGGTACAAAGAGTCTTAGTTGGTTTAATGCTGGAAGATAAACAACTATATTTAGAAGGATTCTTATTTCACAACATTACTTTTGGAAGGAATTTGGTATTATCAAAAGCATCTATGTCATCAGGTTTTAATCAATAGGATGTCAATAATTCTATTTCTGTTCACAGCATTATTACTTCTAATATTGAGAGGACTAAAGATGTCTAAAGTCAAGTGTGGTTCTAGTATGATGATAAATTCTAAATTGATCAACTAAGCATTTGAGATTCTACTTCAAGATATGAGAAGATATTAGAAAATTCAACTGAAGATATACATCTTGATATTTTGGTAAAATAGATATTTGATAGTTATTTTGTTGCTAGCTTTGCTCCTTCTGTTTTGTAATCAAATTCCGTTCTTCATATTGAATTCTATCCATGGTTAGACTAGAGTTTGCTCATAAATAATCTTATGTAACCTTACAAGAAGAACAAGTTGATGAATGATATTGATATTTTCTTTATTGATTGAGTTCTTCCTCATTTAATACTCATTCTTATCAATCATTTGTGATTATGGTGAATAAAATTATTTGTTCCATTTGTGCGTAATATTGAAGAGAGTGAGTGTAGTTCAATCTTCCATTTGTGCATCACATCCAACGGGGAAATCTTTCATATCCCTTTTATTTTGTTGCATCCCTAATAGAAAATCTATTAAATATCTGTTGGTAAGAGATGTCATGCTTGTTTTCGTGGACTTGATTTTGCGTTTACCCTACGATTTAAACTAACCTAGTGATTTACCCTCCCAAGCACATCAAAACTCCAACATGATCGGACAAAGGAAAGAAGAGTTGGCGAACTAACGAATATCCTTGTGATCCTTTGGCGATAACGGTCGGGAACATCCACTGGGGACATTTTGATGCAAAAATGATCCTTTGCATGATGTTTGCTATGCAATGATTATTTCATATGATGCTACTGCACATGTGACGACTTCTGATGAATTGTGACCGTAACATATGCTCTGCAACACTTGGTTTCTCTATGGAGTCCAAACACAATGAAAAATTTCCTCGTCAGGCGTCAACATGCTTTTAAAAGCAGCAATGTGTGCCCAAGTTGAAATGAAGATAATAGCATCTCTTCTTATAAAGACCTAGTAACTCAATAATTTTGCTACATTTGATTAGGCTCACTCCACTCCAGCTTCCACGCACTGTTGACTTCCCTCTCTGAGATGTCATGTCAAGCCGATGATATATTCATAAGTTATATGATCAACATAGGTGTAGCAAAGAGAAAGAACACTAAGCAATTGTTCATCGGCATAGACCACTAGATCCTTCTGTCTTACAATGTTAGTGATGTAGGAACACTCATTCCTTAATCCCTTGGCCATAGTGCAAATGCAATGAAACAAATATTTTAGGAAAATGTTCAGACACTTTCTAAGTGCTGGAGTGACGAGTAGCTCTTCCATAGAGTAAATTAGCTTTTCTTCAATATTACTTGACATTACCAATCGCCTAGTATGGCTCCACTTGTGATCAGAAGTGGTGGCAACAAGTTTAGCAGGAATGGTCATACCCTTCTTTTGACTAAGGACCGAAAATAGTGGTAGCTTGTACTACTAACCACCACCTTACCAAAGAAAGACCTAATGTCTAATATGCTAACAAAATGGAGCCTATGGAGAATGTGATACACCTAGGAGCTTAGTAATTACAAGGGTATCAACCTGCCAAAATGAGTAGCTACGGGTCTTTCTAAGTATGAAAAAAAATGTCATGGAACAAAATTATAAGAATTTATCAATAAAGTGTGTAAGGAATCCTACACTATGTTTGGGAAGTAGGTAAGAATTATGAAGAAAAGAAAGTAAAAGGAAAGAATAGAGGGGGGGGGGGGGAAAGTGAAAGGAAAGTTTTTGATTAAATAAGAAAGGAATTGAAAGAAAACATATGGAGCCAAAGTTAATCATATATGATTTCAAGTTTGTTGAAGTATAAAAGAAGTCCTTTCTTCCAAATCTATTCACCCATCTTCAATGCTATTCTAATAAGAGGATAAGAACCTTTTTTTCTTTCAAATTCCTTCCGGTCCCATTCTTTCCTCTAATGTAAATATACCAATAAAGGGACCTCTTCTCCTTAAAATGCTAGCTTAACATTGAAGGAACTTGGATATAGTCTTGGTAAAGATGGTGTAAGAAGGGATTTTGAAAAGTGGGAAAGTCACAGGGATGGAAAGGAAAAAGTAATGAATAAAAAGAAAAGTGAAAATAACAATGAAAGAAGTGATGGGCCCATTGGCAACTTTCAGAAGATTAATTATAGTAAAAATGAATTGTAATATAGCTTTCGGCAAGAAGCAAGGACAAGGATTTGGAAATGGCATTGTGTTTTTTTGGATTAAAGCTACTACTATAGGGCTAGGAGTAGGGCTGGTAATGCAGGCCAAATAGGCCGGCCCGCCCCAACCCGCACCAGCCTGCGGGTCGTCGCGGGCTGATCCGAAATGGCCCGCAAGTCTCCCAAGTCAGCAAAATCAGCCCTCCCCACCCCACGGGCCAATGCGGGTTGGCCCGCGATAACCCGCAATGGCCTGTGGAAGTGGAACTTGCAGTGGCTGGTGCAGGTCGGTCGTCCATCAACCGTCGTCCTCACCTCGACTCCTCACTCGTCCGTCAACCGTCATTCTCACCTCGACTCCTCCATCGTCCATCGACCGTCGTTCTCGCCTCGAGTCGACAGTCCTCAACGAGGCCCTCGACTCCTCCCCCGTCCCTCCACACTCAGTCACAAATCGGAGATGGCAGTCCTCTTTCCATGTCCAGACATACCCTGCGCCGGCGAGAAGGCCGCCTTCGACAAAATGGTGGCCGTATTAGCAGAGGCTGGCTACACTCTAATGAACCCCGCCAGACCTCCTATCCTTCCCTCCGATCTTCTCAAGTCCGTACCATGTCTAGACAAGACATCCTTTGCCCTAACAAACTTTGGCCTGATCTAGTCGATGAAACCTCACTTCATAGCTCTCCCTAGTTGCCACCACCACGAACCTCGCCCTATACTCTTCCGCTTCACCCGACAAGACATCCTTTGCCCTAACGCTCCATTTCTTGTCACCCTCACCCTCTTCGTAGTTCATGAGCTCGACTTGAGTGTTGTACTTGGGTGTGATATAAGTATTCGATGAACTAGGTTATGGATATGTACTTGGGCCAGCCTAAGCCGGCAATCGCCATTGACTCGTCGTCGTCGTCGCCAATCAACAATTTTTTTTTTTTGATCACGGGTCCGCGAGCTAACCCGCGCCCGCTGGAACTTGTCCGCCCCGTCCCGTAAGTTACGCAGGCGCGGGTCAAAATGGCCAGCAACTTCAGCAAGCCAAAATTTTTTGCCCACCCCACATTTTTTTGCAGGCGGGGGGCAGGTCAACCCACGGACCAGCCCCGCAATTCCCACCCCTAAGTAGGAGAGGCTGGCTGTAAGGGAAGGTGTGCTGGGCTTGGCAAAAAGTCATTATTATAGAATCTGTTCGTGCTAGGATGACGGACGCCGTTAGTAGTAGATCCAGTTGGCAGCAATGGGCGCGCAAATCGGTTAGCTTGTCAGGAAAAAATTATTATAAGAAAAAAAAAAACAAGAAGAACACATGTGACTAAGTTTTAATTAAGACATGCTGGATATGTTTTGGCTTCAAATATATAAAATTATTTTTATAAGGGGGTGTAGAAGATAATCTCTTTTATCTGTTATAGAAACTATTTAGAATTTATATTTTTATATATTTTATCATCACATGTATGATATATTATTTGTATTCCATAATATACTCTGAATAAATATAATTAATATTTTATAAATAATAAATATTTAAGTGATTCAATCTACATCCAATATCCTAATTGCTGGCAAAAATTTCCTTTAGTAGCGCTGCGCACCCATTTAAACAATTAAGAAATAGAATGATAATAGTAGGAATGACTTAATTTTGGATGACGTTGGACTTATAACATGACCATTATTGATTTTAGGTATAAAACCAAATCTAAAATCATGCATTTCTTTTTGTCAAATTGATAATAGTATAAGCCATATCATCTTCTTCTTCTTCTTCTCCTCCTTCTTCTTCTGTTCCAAATGGTATCTTACTCCATATCCAATCCAATCATCCTTGAGAAGCACATCTATTGGGATAATCATTCTATGGTGATTGAGACTCTGACCCCTCCTGATTTTAATGCAATTACTTTTCATGAATAAAATATCATCATTTTGAATGGCCAAAAAGAAATCCTCGTGTCAAAAAATAACAACTTGGTGATTAAATCGTACCGATTTGCAGGGATCAGATTAACTTTTGCTTGGCTTTAAGTAGCTGGTGCTCGTGGTGCATGGTCGATCGGGTTGCGCCCATCGTACATAGTACAGTCTGCATTATTGCGAACGCCCGAGGCATATATGTTACCATTTTTGCGCTAATATATCAATCTAAACACACCATATCATATGAATATAAATAAATTTATATAATTTAATTTTGATTAATAAATAGATCAAATTCGCTTGAACCCATTTTTATAGATGTATTTAAATTCATATTTTACATCTAAACCCATTAATTAACTGATTCAATGAGCAGATTTTATATTTGAATCTGATCTACAAATACATTTAAGGTTAATATTTCTAATATTTATAGTTTAACTATATATTTCACTATATTAATACTTTAGTCTCTTCTTTAATTTCCATATGTGCACCTCTCTCTCTCATATCATCCATTGCTGCTGCTATTGCTCCATCTAGTTGTTCTTGTTCTTTTATTTTTTATCCCCATCCATTTTAACTCCAATTTTGTAATATTTTTAACATTTTATTTCCTCCCATATTCTAATTTCCAACATTTTAAGCTTCTTTTGTATGCATATTCATTTAAGTATACCTTATTAAGTCTCAACCCATTAGTAAAACCACTTTGCTATTTTTATTTAGTTACGTAATATTATAGATTAGCCTACAAAACAATACATCATGAACTTTTGTTTAAGTTAAGACACATGGTACTTAAATTTTGAATCAATGATTGGATTATTTTTATTGAATTCATCTACACATTTAGAAAGATATGTCAGCAAATATCAGTATAATTCTCAAAATAATTTCCATTGTGAGCACTAAGCAAATTAAAGAATATATATTGGAAACATATTTTTCAAATAAGGATTTAGTGACTATAATACATAGTTTTTGTTTTAACCAATAAACAAGTTTAACCTGATTACGAAATACACTTGTTAAACAAATCAAATTAAAATTTTAACTTTTCGAACACAATTGGTAAATGGTTATATTATTTAGAATAGAATATAAAATACGGTTAGTGAATTGGAATTTACCTCTCTAATGATATTTAAATGTTGTGGTCCGCCGTCCGCGGGACCGCAATGACGGGCATCTTTTCTGTTTGTTACGTGGAGTGGACTTGGACGCGTCCAATGAAATATAAGTCTAAGCACGTGGTCATGGACGGTGTTCCGAATGTTTTGTTCGAGGACGTAAGCATGCAAGCTTTTCTGTACCTTAATCTGATAAATTATTAGTAGTAATCGAAATTATGAATATGAGGGACCGCAGTCATTTTTTTTTTCTTTTAGTTAAACGACAAAAAGTTTTCTAAAATAAAATAAGATCTTAAATCCCTTTCCATTTGGTCATTTTTACATTTAATAAAGGGCACAAGCGATTAATATTGCAAGTGCAAGATTTATTCCTACATCACATGCACTTGTTGTACATCAATGAATCTACTATAATTTTAAATCCTTAATCCCTTAAATTAAATTCTTACGATGTAACTTTTACCTTTATTACTTGATAATTTATGAAAAGAAAATGGAAAAAAAATATATAATGGAAGGATTTAATGTTTTTTTTTTATTTCATGATTTAAGTTATTCATTTTTACATTTTATGACCATGGTTTTCGAGAAGAAAAAAAAGTGAAAATAATGCCAATGTTAGCTTTGTAATGTAGAGTAATGTGGGTCATATGTTTGCTCGATTCTGAAAACGGAGGTCTTACTATTTAAAAAAGAAAAGTAAAAGGTCACTGTTCTAAAAATAAAAAAAGAGTCCAAGTGTAGGATGCTTCATATAATCTTTTTGGTTCCATTCCCGTGATACACTATTCTGCATGACGAATATTCAATGCAACATATCTTATTTGTATGAAACAGGATACAGTTGACGGAAATCCAAATGGAGACCGCAGAATTGTCCTTTAAGGTTTTTTTTTTTTTTTTTAAAGTGCTTTCCTTTTTCCATATGTTCAACGTATAAAAGAAATTTGGTGAAACTTTATAAAAAAAATAAATAAATGTTTAAGAGAAATTAATAGACTTGTCCCTCGTCATTTCAAGTAGGATCAATTTGGTAAACTTGTGATGTTACGAGTTTTTTTTTTTTTTTAATAAAGATAATACTTGTTTGTGACTATTTATTAGTGTTAATTAAAAGGTACGTGTTGACCTTTAATTGATTTATAATAGTTAATTTAATTAAATAATACTATTATATGAATTAAATTGAATAACATAAGGTATTGTAAAATTATGAATAATAAAGAATAAAACTATTAAAAAAAAAAAAAGTGATCAAAAACCCTAAAACCGCTTGTTCGGCCACCTACGGCCAAGGATGCTCATCCATATGTGTTTACATGGCGGGTCATGCAGTTGTTAATAGTTTAGGGAAAAGAGAAAAAGAAATTCATGTTTAAATCCCAATGTGTCGTAGTATGGTTGGGCCGATTGAGTTTACTAATTGATTTTTTTTTTTTTCTTTTCATTCATTATAATCAATGGGTTTTCCAATCCACTATAATGGTAGATCATGATCCATAACTATTTGTAATTGTTTTCCAACCACCCCAATTAGCCAATTGGCTAGGGTTTTAAACATAATCTCTTTCTCGTTGTCAATGAATTGCAGGTTTTCTTTTCTTTCTTTTTTTTTTTTTTTGCATTTTAATGTAAGGAGTTTTCATTAGCTAAGTAAGACCTATTTAATTTTTAATCCATTCAACTAAACACAATAATATTAATTCAATAATAATAAAATAAACATAATAATATAAATTACAACTGTATTTTATTTATAGTAATTATAATTCTATTACAATTTTATTTCATTGAGTGATAATGCTTTCTCTTATTGGAATTAACCATCTTTCTAGTCTCATATTCATTACACTTGTTGAAAATGGAAAAAAGAAAAAAAAAAACCGAACCGAACCTTGAAAGTAAAAAAATACGATATTTTAGCCATAATTTTGTAGTTAGTGTGTTTTTGTACCAACCAGAAAGAACCGCGAAAATCTAAACCTTGGAAAAGTCCGATATTGTGTACGCTTAGGTTAGGTGAGGGCGTCGATTATGAGCCGTCGGATTCATCAGAAACCAGCGGAGGGCTGCGAACTGCAATCCATAGGAAGGAGAATTTGATAATGTCAGGCGAGCCATCAAGTGCGTCTTCCTCGCATCATTTACTAAAATGAGATTGAAATGTAATAATTATTATTGAGTAATAGAATAAAGTAATAATAAGATTATTTTTTAGTAAGTATTTTAGAAAAAAAATCAATTTTAATAATAAATTACTGTTTATAAGTTTGAATGTTAAATAATTATTTAATATTTTTTATAATATAAATATCTTATAGAATTATTATTACAAGCCATAAATATAACTAAATATCAAAATAATTATTCTATAATAAATAAAATTATAATATAATTATTATTATATGTAAATATTTGTGTCTATGAACTATTAGATATGTTTATCGAGGAAATAAAAAAAGAATTCAATATACATACGTATACATATATATATATATATATAATATTTTATATATATTAGCTAAAAATGGTTACGTATTGAGGGAATAAAGATAATTAAATGTGGAATTATCAATGATAAAACGTATTAGCAATATCTATTTTAAAAAAATAATTTATGAAATTAGATAAAGAAGTATAAAAAATATTTATAATAAAAATTCAATTGATGAAGAAAAAAGTATTATAGTTTACCCAATTTAATAACTTTTTTTCTCTCTTTAAATGAAAAAGGAGTTATGATTATATATGCATACGATCTTTATTTATTTCTTATATTATTATCTTATTTTACAAAAAATAGATTTCAAAACTGTCTCAGAAAAATATCATGCTATTGCTGACCGACAACACGAACACGGTCCCTTACAAAATGTTCAAAAAACAAAAGAAAAGAAAAGGAAAAAACAAATTACAACACGTTTTCGTTTTCCAGCAAAACAGAAACAAGACGGAGTTTTTCTCCCAAATCTGTAAACCCAAGAGCCAGGGTCAATGACAGACACGGGCCACGAATTAGACTACAATAACAATAATAAATATATATATATATCTGTATCATACAAAACGAACCCGCCGCTGCTTCTTCCCTTCTTCTTCTTCTTCTTCTTCCTTCTCTCTCCTCTTTGATTCCTCCTCTCGCCGACCCATTGAGCTTCCATAAGAGGAAGCAGAGATTCTCATTTCCTTTCCTGCTGAAGGTCACTCCGCTCTCCACTTTTCAACATCTCTTTACGTTACGTTTAAAGCCTAAATGTTGCTGTCATTTGTCATTGCGGTTTCATGGAATCGATGCAAGCTTTGATTTTTGTCTTTCTTTCTGGTTTAGGTGCGATTTGGATAATTTTATTTGGATGTGATCGATAGCATTTGGTTGCTTCTTCTTGTTTTTTAGAATGAGACTGTAGCTTCGATAGTTGTTCCTACACATACGTATTTCCTGCTCATTTGCTTGCCTTGCGTATTTCATCCCAACCATGTAATGAATCCAGCTGGAGCTTGGTCATACTTGAATTTTTGAGTTTTAGGTTCTTTATCTTCAAAGAGGAGAGGCTTTATATATATATATATATAAACTCATTTTAGGCTTGACTAGCCTTTCAATCCCCTGTGAAAAATATCCAGCATCTCAAGCTAAACTATGGCTGAGTCAGAAACAAGGGAGCTGCTTTGACTCATATATCCCTAATGATGGATAATATATTGACGAGAATTGACACTAATTAATGATTACGAAAGAAAGAGAACCTCGATTTCATCAGTTTTGATTGGTGGGACTTGAGCATTTGCTTCTTGAATTTGAATGTTTGTTTGTCTTTATAAATAATGTTTCTCCCTTCCAGAGTTATACATTAAAGTTTGTGTTCTAAATTTTCTCCTCCTGTATTGAATCCACTGTGAGTTATACATTGAAGTTTGTGTTCTATATTCATGTTAACTGCAGAATGTGCAGGGGTAGCCGAGACCAAGCTGGTAAATTGGAGTTTGATTTGAAGAATTCATTTTGGATTTTGTAATTTATTAGGGAGCGTTCTTCCAAGAGAGCAGTCTGTTTCAGTAATCTGTCGACACAATCTCTTTCAAGTACATTTTACACACTCATCAATAACATTCAAGGTCTTTGAGCATAAGCAAGATGGCCACTGCACTGCATTTTGGAGGAATTAAAACTCCTAACTCCATTGTTTCACGAAATTCTTTGCGACTACAACCCCTCTGTCTGCAGCAACTTCATTTTGCAACTTCCATTGCTTCAAGTTCATTATTTTCTTATTCTATAAAGGTTGGTCATGTAAAAAAAGTTTTCAGAGTATGTTGTGAGCGAAATGTAGATGTACTAGAGAAAGATGACGCTCTGAATCAAAGTTTTGGTGATGCTGATAATCAACTGACATGCGTCATGAAGTTTGGTGGATCTTCAGTTGCCTCAGCAGATAGAATGAGAGAAGTTGCTGATCTTATACTTAGCTTTCCAAATGAGAGGCCTGTAATTGTCTTATCTGCAATGGGAAAGACAACCAACAATCTGTTAATGGTATTAATGAGTTCTCAATTATGCTTTTATGTGATCTGCACTTCCTTTTAAGTTATGCCAATAGCATGCAAAAAGAGTCTAGATGAATGCTTGTATTGCAGGCTGGAGAAAAGGCTGTCACTTGTGGTGTTACTAATGCATCGTGTCTTGATGAGCTAATATTTATAAGAGAGTTGCACCTCAGGTACATTCCTTTCCCCCACACTATTGCACAGAATGAATAACTTGAGATTTATCCATAGTGACCCGTAATTTACCTTTGCAATAGGACGGCGGATGAACTTGGAGTAAGTAGGTCTGTAATAACAAGTAAGTTTTTACCACTTTCATCTTATTGATGATTCTGCCATAACTTACACTTGTTTTCTTGAAGACTCAACTTATTTGTCATAAGCTTGACTTTGACCACTATAGATTAATTGCTCGTGTTCATGTGTATTCTTGGTGTAAATTCTGCAGCTCACCTTGAAGAGTTGGAGCAACTTTTGAAGGGAATTGCTATGATGAAAGAGCTAACTTTACGGACCAGAGATTATTTAGTGTCATTTGGGGAGTGCATGTCTACAAGAATTTTTGCTGCATATTTGAACCAGATAGGAGTCAAGGCGCACCAAGTAGGTCCTCTTTTTTCTCATTAGTTTATTCATAACTCGGGTATTAAATTATTTAGAGTTATAATGTCTATGTGATCGCTGAACAAAAAATGTATCTTCCATAAAATTGCATTGATTTATACTGTCAAGATTGTATTTATCCATGTTCTTTCTGCATCTTTACTATTGAGGATAAATCATTTCCAATTATTTGTTTCCAGTATGATGCCTTTGACATTGGATTTATAACCACGGACGACTTTACAAATGCCGATATATTGGAAGCAACTTATCCAGCTGTTGCAAAGAGACTCCACAGTGATTGGATTAGTGATCCTGCAATTCCAATTGTCACTGGCTTCCTTGGGAAGGTACTTCATTTTCTGCTCATATATTGTTGTTGGTTTGCACTTGCCAAAGAAAATATGGTTGGTTTGGTTTTATAGTAACAATGTTTATTGGTGAATTGTAAAATAGGGTTGGAGAACTTGTGCAGTGACTACATTGGGTAGAGGTGGCAGTGACTTAACAGCCACAACAATTGGTAAAGCATTGGGGCTGCAGGAAATTCAGGTCAGTGCAGATTTTAATAGCTGCATTAGGAAAAAAAACGGAAATTTAATATGCCCAAAAGAAAACGATGCCTTTAGATTCAATTTGTGTGGTTGATGACTTGTTGAATTTGGTATAGGTGTGGAAGGACGTTGATGGTGTTCTAACATGTGATCCCAACATCTATCCACGTGCAGAACCTGTTCCGTACTTGACATTTGATGAGGCAGCTGAACTTGCTTATTTTGGTGCACAGGTAGTTTTAAGTATTTTACTCTGATCATACTCTCTTACAAAAAAATTGAAGATCACTTGGTTTCAAAGATGCAATATGCTGTAGTCAATAACCATAAGGGAGCTATTGATAGAATCTGTGGCAAGAGCATGCACTTCCAAACCCAAACACAAACCCACCCCCCACCACGGTCCTCTCCTTTTTAACTGTGTCTTAATAAAGATACATCAAGCCACAATAAGAGCAGCCTAGCACAGTAGTAGAATGATTTCATGGTTGTGTCAAATGGCCATGTTCAATCCTCCACTAAGCCAAAAACTTGTTGCTTTGGCTTATTGGCCACTTTTCTCCCTTGATTTCAAGAGGAGTGCTTGGTCCTAAGGCACTACCTTCCCTAGGTTCCCCGGCTCACTAAGTGGGAAAAAAAAAAAAGAGGAAATACATTCATCAATGTAGCTGGGCAGGATCTTAATTTGACATTTGATGACCGTTGGTATATTGAGATATAAGGGTGCTAGTTCAGTTTCAGCTGCTTGATTTTTGGCTGATAGCAAAATAAAATCTAGATGCTTGTTTTAATTCTTATTTGATGAATCTGAAATGCCATTTTCCTTTCTTGCAATACAAGTATCTAGTGCATTTTGGCATTATCTATACTATTAATAGCCCAAACAATATTTTTCTGTTACTTAGGCAGAAGATATTTAACATTATCTACCAAATGAAAGTAATGCTCTATGGGACTAGATGCTGAACAGAAAATTATGTACATGAAAAAAGGATGAGAACAGTAGAAATGAAAATGCTAAGATACCAAGATATCAAGGAAAAAGAATGCTAAGATGGATATGCAAACACATAAGGACTGATGAGATAAGAAGTGAATGTATAAGAGAAAGTTGGAGTAGTGTCCCATTGATGGAAAATGGAGAAAGCAAGATTGGGATGGTTCATTCATCTTACCCCGAGCAATAATTTTCTATTATTTAGGCAGACTTTTTTATATATTTAACATTATCTACCCTGTATCCGATGCTGAGCAGTAAACTATGTACATGAAAAAAGGATGAGAACAGTAGAAGTGAAAAGGCTAAGATATCAATTTATCAAGGAAAAAGTATGCTAAGATGGATGTGCGAACACACGAAGACTAAGAAGATAAGAAGTGAATGTATAAGAGAAAGTTGGAGTAAGGCCCATAAGTGGGAAAATGGGGAAAGCACAATTTAGATGGTTTATTTATGTGCAAAGACATCCTCTAAGGATGATTTGAAATACTTAGGTATTAGGGATGATACGGTTCAAAATAGAGTGCAGTAACGAATGTGACGTATGTAGCTGACCTCACCTTGTGGAATGAAGCCTTGCATGCTGTCATGTTGATATTGATGTTGTTGTCTTTCTAGCAAAAGAAACTTAGTTCCTATTTTTTTGGGTCTCATAAATACTTATATGCAGTATGTAGTCATGGTAAAAATCATTCTTATTGTAGAACCAAAGGCATGCAGGGTAGCCATAATATTTTTGATCCAATTATTTGGTTCCCTCTAAATGATTTTAGTATCCTATAATATCACCGGATCATGAGCTCAAACTCTGTGTGACTTGGCCTAATGGTTAAGACCCTAGAGCTTCCATGACATTTTACATAAGGTCTTAGAGCTAATCCTTTGTTTGTTTTTTCCATCATTCCATGCAAAGTTGGGCCTTCTGAACTATTCCAGTAGGGAATTCCCAAGGTAGATTGGAGATTCAGTGGGTTACAATTTTCACTGGAAGTTGGAATTGTTTCCAGTTCATTACCCGTAGAATTCTTTTCAGTATATTGCCAAATTTGAAGCACATCTTGTTTTAACAGCTGGTAGTATCTTTGTATTTCGTAATATAGCTTAAAAGTGGTAATTTTGCTAAATCTATATGCCATGTCAAGGAGGGGACTTTAGAAGTGGATTTGACTTTGGAAACTCTCATGTTCCATCATGATAAGGAAGTTTATCTTATTTTGGTACAGTTATTATGCTCTTAGCAGCCGCTGGCATTGCACCTCTTGTTATTTTTTTGGCAAAGCATTTGATCAGCTAGTTTATAGCTGTGAAAGATATTTCTTGTGATCAAAACGCCACTAAGAGCAACAATGAGAAAAACAAGGGTTAAAAATATATTATGTACTTTCTGTAGGTCCTCCATCCTCAGTCTATGAGACCAGCCAGAGAAAGTGATATTCCTGTACGGGTTAAAAACTCTTATAACCGTAATGCGCCGGGTACTCTCATAACCAGGACAAGAGACATGAGCAAGGTTTGTCGTAGCACTTAATTGCTAAATGGTTTATTGTGCTTCTCCTGGAAACTTAGAAATTGATAACTTGCTGCAGGCAGTTTTGACTAGCATTGTTCTGAAGCGAAATGTTACAATGTTGGATATTGTTAGCACCCATATGCTTGGTCAATTTGGTTTCCTTGCAAAGGTAAGAGGAGAATCACTACTTGCTGCTATCTCATCTCAACAGTAATCTCCTTTTATTTCAACAGTCCTTAAAAGAATTTAGTTCCATTTATTAGGTGTTCTCAATATTTGAAGATCTGGGAATATCTGTTGATGTTGTGGCTACCAGTGAAGTCAGTATTTCCTTGACATTGGATCCATCAAAGCTGTGGAGTCGAGAATTAATTCAGCAGGCAAGTATATAACTTCTTCATTGTCCACACTATAAAAATGGTTTATGAGTGTCTCAGTATCATGTGTTGCTATTCTGAGAATCAACATTTTCAATTTAGAAATCTTAATTGCTGCTCATAAAAATGTACTCCTGTTGTTTTATATGAGTTGCCACTGTAAATACATGGTTGAATTCACAAGCTTCCATGCAAGCATGAAATAAAGTGCATCATCCTGCATTCTTATCCAGTATATTATATAGTTCTTATACCATTTTTTTTCCCTACCTTTTCCCCTCCTGCAGGAGCTTGACCATGTTGTGGAAGAACTTGAGAAAATTGCAGTGGTTAATCTACTCCAGCGCAGATCGATTATTTCACTTATTGGGAATGTTCAGAGATCATCACTGATACTGGAGAAGGTATTTATAGCCTCTTGCTACACTTGACACCGGCACCCCTTCCCTCCCTCTCATGCTTTGACATTTTTTGTTCCTTCACTCTCAAATGTGATTATACTTTGTCATTTGGGGTGGATTAAGGTGACCCCTGTTGTAAGAACTTTTATGCTTCTTCTCCTTAACCCACTCAATTATCTGAATAGCCTGTTTAGACACTCAATAATTTTCTGGGAAGAGATGGAAAGGGCCTTTTTTTATGAATCTCTTTGCATGTTATTGTTATTGTTATTGTTGTTGTTGTGTTTGGTCTTCTCTCTCTCTACCCCCCTCCTTCCCCTGCGTTTGTCATTACTTTTTCCCCCATCATTTGACTTAATATACAGATACTTACTCGTTGTACGCACCATATGCCTGCAGTGTTTGGTATTCAATTTTAGCATTTTATTTTGTTCCCCGTAGTTCTGATGATTTAATGGGTGCACTTCATGCCAGGCATTTCATGTTCTTAGGAAAAATGGAGTAAATGTGCAGATGATCTCCCAAGGGGCATCAAAGGTATTTCCTATACTGCTTTGTGTTTTTAGGATTGCCTGTACTTTTCGCATCTCTCCAATATATATCCGTTGGGTAGATGATCTCCCAAGGGACATCAAAGGCATTTCTTGTGCTGCTTAGTGTTTTTAGCTCTTCCCTTCTTGGATCTGTCCTATATATGTTATACATCTCTTCACAGACCTGTCAATATGAAGGATTGACTTGTATAGTGGAGAATCTCGAGTATTTTCGCATGGCAAGCCAAATACAGATTCACACTTCTAGGGTGATCAAGGGCTGAATGGGATAATACCAGGGTTTAATGTTGTACATACACTGAAATTTGTCTTAATTGTGTACCAGGTTAATATCTCGTTGATAGTGAATGACCATGAAGCAGAGCAGTGTGTAAGAGCTCTCCACTCAACCTTTTTCGAATCGGACCTTTCAGATCTAGATCACCAAAATGGAAGGCTGAATGGCTCTGCTTCTGTATTGTGATGCTGACTAGAGTTACTTAACAAGATCTATGTGTCTTAGTTTTGGTAGTATTTGTATTCTGATATGAAATTTATTTTTCATTTGAAGGATTTCAATACGCTTCCTGCGTTGTTATACTAAAATTTTTCTTTTTTATGTATCTAAGAACACATAGCTTTGAAAAGATTATTCCCCATGTAGAAACATACACCAAATAATTTGAAAAGATAAGCATGTATGTTTTCTTCCCTGGTTAATCCATTTCAGTTTCATTAATGTGAGAGAATATGTACAGAATCGCAACAAATTATTAGCAGGCAACGAAGCAATACAGGGTGTACAGCATATTAAACCAATCCAAGTGAAATTGACGTTGACATTGGTTTAGAATGTGCCTGCCAAATTGAACATTTTCTCCAACAGACAAGAGGTTACTTGATTCTTTTATTGATTAAATTACACCATAACAGTCTCTAGCTTTACAAAATCGTTGCAACTTAAAAAGATGAATAAAAATGCCCTCAAAACGTTTGAATTGATGAGATAATTCAGAAAATTCATGCCTTTGTTAGTGTTTGCCTCTCAATGCTTCAGTTCCGATTAAGTTGACTAGAAAATTTTCATGCAAAGAGACGCCCGTGGAAACTGGCTCTCTCACGTGATGCTGAATGTAGGTGTAGATATTGCAAGATGGGGCTACATCATCCTTCCTTTTGCCTAGCCCATGGGCCTGGTAGTTGTACAGCTAACCTTATACCCAATGCTGCATCTATGTTACAAATCCAAGAACTCAATGCAATACTTTGACAAATGAATTCATAATTCTAGTTTAACATTTGCAAATCAGTCTAGTCTTCATAATGAATATCGGAATTTCCCGATGTTGGACCACTGCTAGAGACAAGCAATTCCTATTTCAGAATATTTAAACAGACCATGCTTAATAGACCGAATGAGTAGCTTTAAATCTAATTTTCAAGGAAAGAAAAAACTTCTAATCCAGCACTGTCCTTGATGGTTTGTCTATTAAACACAACAGACACCAAATTTATCTTAGGATAAGCATTGGTTAGGCTTGATGATATGTTTCATCTCCGTAAAGGTCTGTCAAGCCATTAATTTAGAGAAACCTACAATAAGATAATTTAGAGGCCATACCAAAAGGAGGATCTAAGATGTCAAAGCAGTAAAAGCCCACCTTGTCGGCTACAATGCTCGCTGCATTAAAAAAAGGGTCAGAATTCAACTAATGAGTTAGAAATGACTGATGACAATCCAGATAAGGGAAAATCAAAAAGCTCATTTGAGCAGCTTACAAAGCGTCCTGACATACAAGAACGAAAAAGTGGAAGCAAAATTTCATGATCACAAAAATAAAGGCAGACAACAAGGAAAAGAGAAAAAAAAAAAAAGCTTACCAGAAACTTTCGTTTAAAAACACCCAATTGCTTCCACTTCATGGACTCACGGAAATGATGTTTATCATCTGTAGAATCCCATTTATGTCTGCAACAAAAAGATTCCATTTCCAAACAAGACAAGTAAATGAAATAAACTAAGTGCTCTACAAGTAAAACGATACAAATCAAAAGGCCAGCATGTTGAAACTAACCTTTTTTTTTTTCAACTCCAACTGAGTTCATTCAAATTTCCATGAAGAGAAGCTTATCCTTCATTGTTCTATTACAATGCAACGAAACCTGATTAGTCAACAGAAGATACTTTAGCTGTATGTCATAAGGCAAAAATGATTTGCAGTCTGGATTACGCTTCACATGTCAACTCAAATCAACAAGTCATCTCATGTGATCATTAACTTAACCAACTGTTACATCCCAGCTGGCACAGCTGCCAGCAGGGATCATCCCATTTGCGCCCGTGTATCAGAGACGTGGAGCAACAACAAAGGGAGGTGGGGATTGTGACAGCAGCACAAGGGATAGCAGCAAGGGGAACATGGGTATTCTGCAAGAGGAGGTGGCGTAGTGGGGAAGTGGGGAGTAGTGTAGGAACAAGCATGTAAGAATGTGGGAGGGACAACGTGTAACTGTTAGATAATGTATAACTGCTAGGAATAGGAGGATCTCGGCTGTAGTATTTGTATGTGTAAAAGGAAGGAAGGAAAACTAACTTGAATTCAAAAACAAAGAATCACAATTCCCCGAGATCTTGAGTTCTCTCTACACGAGCCCAGCCAAAAAATCAACATAGGAAAACTAGGATGCAAAGCCAGATCCACGGCGAAAGCCTCAACTAGCGATTCCCACAAACCCCAAACACGAAAACAAACCACTGTTGCTAACACCAACCCACCCCCCCAACCCAACCCAAAAAAAAAAAAGGAAAAACAAACCTACTGAGTGATAGGTACAACTGTTATGAAGAATAATGATTCTCAACATTATGCATGTTTAATTTTTATACGCTCACATGTCAAATGTAAAAGTTAAATGGAAAATTCTGGAAAAACATTTTCGCAAAATCTTTTTCTCCAACAGAGCTCAATATCTTTATCATTTAGGATACTAGACTCAGAAAGTTCACTGATATTATATCCAGGATAATCCTCAAAATAATCTGTACTTTCCATCTCCTCCTGGTTACTGAACATCCTCCAGGAAAAGAATGGAAACTCTACGCAAAAGCTCTAAACACAAACTACAGTCTAAAAAAAATGATCCTTCCAAAAACCACATTTTCCTGCCTAAAAGGATCTGTCTGTTACCTTGTTCATAGGAATGGCCACTCAACCCTTGATGTGCACCAATTTGGCGGGGTATAGAGAAGGCCAAACCTGTCCCAACCCTTGCCATCCACAGCCAGTATAGTCCAGTTGCCAAGGCAATGGGACCATAACTTCTCCAGCTTAAGTCTTACCAATAATCACCACACGAGCAAACCCCATCTCTAAAACAATGGAACCTGCTTGAATCCCTAATTGTAATTTCCCTCCCAACAATCTTAGAAATCAGCTTAATTGCAGCATGACAATCTGTACAGGCTCTCAAGTTTTTCATCACAAGTACAGGTGATCCTTCAGGTGTGCTGATCAGAGCAAATGCAACTGCAAGCCGTTCGCTATGATACTTAAGAGATTCTATCTTGATTTCTTCATCCACATTGTGGAGGGCACAGCTAGTGTCAGGCTTATATCCTTCTTTCTCCATTTCTTTTGATAATGCATCAACTTTTCTCCTGATTTTATCCATCTGTGGATGCAAGTTGTCATTTGCTACAAACATGTGAGTTTTATGTTTAATCTCAACCCAACTATAGGCAGGTACCTTTTTAATTCCTCTTTCCCTCATCTCCTTCTTCACCTGTAAAACACCATTCCACTCACCAGCTGCTGCATAGATATTGGACATATTGACATAAGAAGCAGCATCTCTAAGTTCCTCCATATTGAAGAGCCTATTCGCTGCTCTTTTGGCTAATTCCTGATTCTTGTGAATTCGACAAGAATTTAGGACCGACATCCACATTATCTCATCAGGTTCAAAAGGCATTTCTGCCATCAGCCTCTCTGCTTCACGAAATTGTCCACTCCGACACAGTACATCAACCATAGAAACATAGTGTTCTCTTTTAGGAGAAAGTTGATAAACACTTGTCATCAAATCAAAATATTTTATTCCTGTTTCAACTAGTCCACAGTGACTGCAGGCTGACAGAATATTGAGGAAGCTGACAGAATCTGGTTGAAAACCAGATTGGACCATAGTTTCAAATGTTTGTAAACTGGCCTCACCATCCCCATTCTGAGCGTAAACAGATATCATAGCATTCCATGTCACCACGTTCCTCTCAGACATCTCATTGAAAGTCTGGATAGCATCTTTCATGGATCCACACTTAGCATACATATCCAAGAGTGCACTTCCTGAAAAAACGTTTGAGGTGTATCCTGAACTGATAAGATATGTGTGCAACTGTCTCCCCAAAGATATTGATGCCAAAAGTGCAGTAGCTTTGAATATGCTAGCAAAAGTAGCCTGATCTGCACTAAAATCTGCTCTGCGCATATTGACAAAAAGTTTCAGCCCTTCTTCGTACAATCCTTTCTGGATGTAAGCTGAGATCAGGGCTGTCCATGGAACTGTGCTTATATGTACTAAATCTGCAAATATGACTTGGGCTTCCTCAAATCTGCCACATTTGGCATACATGTCCACTAATGCATTTCCAATGAGATTCTCCAAAGTTGCTGATGCTAGAATAGCTTGTGCATGAATTTGGCAACCCATTTGCAAGTCGCCCGAGCTTGCTGCTATACTAAGCAAAGTTGCAAAAGGAAATAACCTCCTATCAAATCTCATGGATTGAAGCCTACGAAACATATCAAGACAAACATCTAGTTGCCCATCCCAGGCATACCCCGTGATGAGTACATTGTAGGAAATACAATCTAGTTCTGGCATCTCATCAAAAAGTTTCCTTGCCACCTCGAGAACATCATGCTTTGCATAAAAATCAAGCAAGGCATTTCCAAGAAACACATTCCATAGGAAATTAGTTTTGACAACCATACAATGAATCTGTTGTCCAAATGTGAAATCACCTAACCCGATACCTGCAGACAAAATTGCTGCAAATGTGAATTCAGAAGGTCTAAAACCCAGCTTTTGCATATCGAGAAACCAATCAATAGCTTCCACAAATAACCCTTCATTCAAATGCCCGGTTATCAAAGCATTAAAGGTAACAGAATCTCTGTCTCTCATTTCCTGAAATAGCCGACAAGCCATCCTAAGGGAATGACACTTGCAATAAGCATCAACTAGTGCATTGGAGACAATCAACATTCCATCATGTCCTAACGTAACAATCTGAGCATGAACCTGAACCACACTATCAACCTTATCCCCCTCCCCGAACCCCGACAACAAAGATGCAAAGGTAACGTAATCGGGGTCCGTCCCAGACCGCAACATCCAAATGAAAAGCTGAAACGCTTCACTAATCCTATTCCTCTGGGCATACCCACCAATGAGAATCGTCCAAGTAACCACATTTCTCTCCACCATGGTATCAAATAACTCCATAGCAGTTCCTAAATCACCTGCCTGAATGTAGCCAGATATCATCATGTTTGTTGACACCGTGTTTTTATTAGACATTTCGTCGAACAGCCGACGTGCTTCATGCAAGTTGCCACCTTGCAGCAAGTTCTTGACTTGGAAATTGGATCGGCATGTATTTGGGTCAAAACCCGTTTTGATGATGGTGGCATCAATGGGTATGGGGCCATTTTGAGGTTGTTTAAGGGAGTGGAAAATTCGGGAAATTTTGAGGCTTTTGAACGCTCTTTGTGTCCGTATTTTACAAAGGTTCATAGAAGTGGGAATGGGAATGGATCGATATCTGTAACTTGGCTTGAGCCAGTTCCAGTAAAGCTTTTCTCAGTAGTAATAACCTTATGTTCGAACAAATAAACTGTATGTCTGTCTCTATGTATGGCAAGGATGGCTAATATCTGATCACTCCCAGTCCCAGGGAAGTTCGTGATCTACAACAACAGTGATAGAAAAACCGGGTTTAGCTACTGGACTGGACGCTTGTAACACCCGAGAAAAAAAAGGTATAAAATAAAAATAAAAAGGATTCGGGAAAAATAAAATAATAAAGATTTAAAATAAGAATAATTTAATAATTTTATAAGACAAATATAAAAGAGTTATTTAGTATCTAACCCTTTTCACTTTTTGCACAAACATTACCTCTAGAATAAGGAGAAGCCTAAGAAACGAAGATCACTATTACATCTAGCACTCCTTAATGAAAACCAATGTGGTAAGTATCAATTAATATTCTTTTTTGTTGTTTACATGCATATGATATGATTTAGAGTTGGTTTCTTTGGATTATATTGCAGAACAACTCGACATTAACAAAGGTTTGGAACAAGATTTCAATCGTTGTTAATCTCAATCTATAAATAATGTGTAATTAGGCTTAAAAGTGTTGAATCGCAACTATGGTTGAAGTAGATTGGAATTGATGAAATTAGGAAGAGATTTTGAAACGGGGGAGAGGATAGTCAAGTATACGTCCTTATACTTGCTTGTGCTATTTAGAGAAAGAAAAGTGAGATAGGAGATTCACAGCTAGATACACACTCGTATACCTATACATAACCTAGTATACAGCCATATTCCTTACTCATAATTATGTACACGACTTAATACACAATTATGTTTCTTGAAAAACTTTTTGAATCATTTTATTTTCTTATTACTTGAATATCGTTAATCTTAAATACCTAATATAACTTTACAAACTCTACTAAAGTAAGAGAAGTGATTTAATAACAATTAAGCAATAAAATTGAATGACTTAAACAATACTTTAGACTAGTATTAAGATCGATTGTTCTATATACTTTGAAAGATTCTAGTGCAACTATCAAGTAAGGATAAATCATATTTAAGATTGCCCTTTCAGGTAATTTAATCTTAACTGTGACTTGTACTTATTAAGTTAGTTAAGGAAATGGAATTAAGAAGATGTCAGATTTAATTAAGTTGTTTGCTAATTGTGATTAGCTCAACCTAAGGACCCATAGTGGTAGAACTTTAGAGGGTATCCGTTGATCGGTATGTGACGATATCCCCAATGAAGTTGTATATTGAGATGATTTGATAGATTTAAAAACTTATAGGTATTGGAACCCATAGTAATAATTCCCAATGCCATACTATGTATTATATATAGATATGAGGTGTGGCGGAGTTATAAATATCCCTTTGTTGTTTGAGGATTTAATAAGATAATAACATATTATTTGATTGTTTTGTTGTTTCATTAGTGCATTTGATTTATGTTATGCTTGATCATGTGCATTTGCTTGTGGATTATACATGTTGGGCAATAACTCATCCTTTGAGGATCTTTTTTTTTTCTTGTGTTGCAAGTATAGCCAAATACGCTTTATATGATAAGGATCTAAGGACTTATGTATATGATGAAAACGATGTAGAGTATTACTACTATTATGATGATTAGACGAGAGAGGTTGCTTGACATCTTGAAACATTGTTGGAAGACTGTCTTACTCATAGGGGATAATAGCTCTATTGATGGTTTAGCATTTACATTGTTACCAGCTTATTTAATTGTTGATGTGTTAAGATAATTCTAGTAGAAGTTGTGGATTGTAAATTGGGACTTAGTCGAGCTATGCATTGATGAGGCCGACTGGTTTACATTAACCATGGTTAACATTGGTTAACAATTATTATAGGTTATATGAATTTAAGAGGTTTAAAAACCTTAACATGTTTTTACTCTGTAAAGACATATAGCGGATTGTAACGTTTCGGGTTCTAAAGATACAAGGTCTGATTGTACTAAAATAAGTTTAAATAAAGTAGAAGAGAATACCATTTTGAGGTTATGTTGTCCCGTGATGAAGAGTGTATAGTGGAATAAAAGTTGTATGTTTCATATGAAGAACAACAATTTCCTTCAAATAAAAGATTTTTATATAAAAAATACAATATATAGAATGGATATTGTTTATTGTATAGTTTTTTACAAGTAATAAAAATAGAAAAAAGAAATCGTTATTCCATAAGTTATTAATTTTTTTTTTAAAGGTGATCCTAGTCCAATAATTACTTTATATATTTGTATTTTTATTTTTGACACTTTATATGTTAGAATTTTATTCTTTTTTATTACTAATAATCAACAGACACGTAGCAATTTTCAATATGTTCACCATAATTAATTTATTAATATAATATCGTTTGATAAACTTAATTAAATAATAAAATAAAATAAAAAAGAAGAAATAAAACAATGCAAAATGTAAGGTGGGTGGGGAATCACTAGAATGCAGCCTGTTCGTGTTCCATTCGCTGTTGTTTCCAGGATTTTTCATCATCCATAAACCCTACTGTAGAAGACGCTATGATCTTCCGGCACTCAGCAATGGCTATACGTAGTGACTGGTAGAAAGAGAACACAGACTACATCTATAATGTTTATATACTTATGCTGCTGTCTTCTTCGTTTAGTATCAGTATGCATCTCTCTCTCTCTCATCATCCACTATTACCACCATTTTATTATCCTAGTCTCCCTAGTTCTCATCATTCTCTTTTTTATTATCATTTTTTTCTTCTTATTTTGACTCCACTTCTATAAAAATATTATAATCTTGACTTTTTTATTCTATATTTAATTTTCAATATTTTAAGAAAAAACAAGAAGCATAATATAGTATTGAAACTTCGTATACATATCTACTTAGACATACTTTATTAAGTCTCAATCTTATTAGTGAAAACCACTTTATATCCTTAGTAAAACCAAATTGAATGTATTAATCATTTTATATTTTAATTAGCCATGTAATACTATGGATTAACTTACAAACAATTATGCCATAAATTTTGTTTAAAGTTAGTCATATGGTACCTAAAATCCGAATTAATGTTTGAATTCTTGAGCTTAATATTTTTATCAAATGTATACTTAGCTTAAAGTTGTACTTGTGAGCATTAGTATGTTTTTTAATGTAACTTTCATCATAAGCATTAAATAAATTAAAGAATGATGACAATACTGAAGAAATATTTTTTAAATAAAACATGATAATTGTAACATACTTATATTAGATTTTTTTTAACCAATAGACGAGTAAAAAGCACAACTACTAAGTGACTTAGGTTATAGGTTTAGGTTACACAACTAATAAATAAGTCATATTATAAATTGAAGTTTTTAGATACAAATATGTTTAAGATGACGGTTAATTTGAATTGAGTCCTATAATTTTTTATTAACATTTTGAAAAGAAAAAAAAAAAAAAAGAGTATCAAATTAGTCACACTACCTGCCCTTCTAGAGCCATTGCAAGTAACCAAGAGTTGATTAGTGACTTGACAACATCAAGATGCAAAAACTGATCCTGAAATTTTTACCTATAAGTATGTTCAAAACTTTGTAATTTTCAAAACTAATGTAGAGCAAAAAATGTAACAATTTTTCATACGACAACGTATGATACACCATAAGATCATTTGTCTCTTAAAAGGCTTTTGACGGAATTTTTTTGAAACCTTTTTTATATTCAAAACTTAATAACCATCAAAGTGTATCATATTGATTTTAAGAAGTTACAAATAATAGTAGTAATTCTTAGTGATAAGTTATGATGAAAAACAACAAGGGATGAAAATAAAAAATGTATTTCCTCATTTTTCTTTTATTAATAATTATAAAACCATGATTACGACAAATATCCAGAAAGTTCAAAAAAAATAATTTTCGCAAAAACAAAAACAGTCTAATTATGCACCTTATGTAATTTGAACTAGACACTTCAAGGGACTTGGAAGTACATTTAAATTAGACACCTCAAGAGAGCTAGAAATCCTATACTCTCTCTCTCACATAAAGTTTTAAAGAGTGAAGTGAGCTTTCAAAACGTGCAAGCCCATTTCCCAACCGATATCGAATCACACATTAACTAGTCAGCGCCGATCATCAAGCTAAACTACAACCTTCAAAGCGGTTGATCACCTGATTAAGTTCCAGTTTTAATTTAATTTCAGATATTTTCTTAACAAAAAAACCTAACTTCACAGAACTTTGAGCCTGTCAAGTGCTTTCTGCCAGTAGAGCTTGTGAAGTAGCTTAATTTGATAAATTTCTTCGTCTCCCACGTCCTAATAAGAAATTGTCAAATCACCCCCAGTCATCGATTTATTTTTTCTCAATTTTACACATAAAATTTAAAAATGCTAAATGTATAGTTACCGAAATTCATGAGTTCACAGAGTCAAATTAGGTGTAAAATTATTTTTATATGAACTTTAATAAAATCGTAATTCTACACATTAAAATCTTATATTTTTTAATCAAGTTTATCAAAACCATCTATTTGAATCAGATCCCATTTCAAGTATATCAACTATTAGGGTGCTACATTACATCATCTATCATATCCCATTTCAATTTTGTTTCCTCTTTTTCTCTCCCCCAATTCTCTATTTGACGGTTGTGGCTTCACTCAAGTTCCAACTCTAGCTGCAAAGTCTATAGAGGAATTTAGTTACTAGAATTGATACCACCAAGAATTCAAGATGAATTGAAAGTTTAAGTTTCCTTCAATTCATAACATTTTTCAAGCTTTTTACAACTACTGTAAACATATATTTATAATTTTTAACAGCTATTTTATATAGATTGTATGAACTTATATTTTTACATTTTAATTTCACATTCCAATTTTACAAACTCACTAGTAATTCTAAGTACAATTGTGAATGTGACAACCTTAAGTAAATGTTACACTCAATCAAACTTCTTCTTATCAAATATAATATCTTAGTTTTAATTTAATCTATATTCTTTATTAATGAGTATTTACCAAATTATCATTTGAAAATGATAGATTTGATAAATAAAAATTTAATTAAACATGATATTTAACAAATAAAGTTTTAAATACAACATTTCACAAGTAAAAATTCAATTAAGTATTGTATTTAATAACTTTAAATTTTAGATTTAAAACTTAAAAAACCAACCTTATCATCATCGCTATCATCTTCATTGTCCAAGCTAATATTATTATTGATACTATCATCAATTATATTCTTATATTCTAATTTTAAATCTTTCAAATAACCAATGATATTCATATCTTATAAAATACAATCTTTAGTCCAATTGGCTTTAATAGATAAAATCGGTAAACTCAATTAAAAATATAAAATTCTATTTATGATTGACAAAATAATTATTTTATAAAATTATCATTACTACAAAATGAAAAGCATTATTATTACAAAATAAGTAATTAATTTTTTTTTATAGAATCAAGGAAATTTCTATTCATAAGATCTCAATGAAACTACGAAAAATGTAAATTTCTTATTTGTTCAATTCCTTAAAAATTATAATTCTACTCCACATTATTAAGTAAAGTATATCCACAATCCCTGTGAGTTCACAGTTTTCTGCAGAGCTCCATCATCCCTAGGGTTTTAAGGAGCAAAACGAGCTTCCTGTTAACTACTAATTGTTTTATTTATATATTTTTTTTCCTGAGAAAAAGAACTGCCGTAAGTTAACATACAAAACTAGTAACTTCTATGTATTGGAAAACCATCTACATGTAGGTAAGTACATTGACAGGCTAACATCCAGACTACAAGTCCATTTATACAATCAGAAGCATGAACAGGCGAAAAGAAAACCCAAATCTCAATAACGGCGTCCACCTGATGTTGACAACAGGATTTGACTCTGTTTCTTTCCTTTTTTCACCACTTCATTTGGTTTAGATGCCTCCAAGCTTTCAACTGATTTCGCTCGCGATATCATATTGGCGAACGATGGCATACTCGTGCTTGTTGTACCTAGGCAGCACAAACCAAGAGTGAGGAGAAATACTTTCCCGATAGATTACAATACTAATGTCTCTGATTCGGTGTAGTAAAAAGCTAGCAAATACGAAATGGAAACAATAGAATACCAGGAGGATCGCTTCTCAAGATGATGCGCTGAGATTGAGAATCATCCTCTACAGCTTTCAAAGCGGGAGAATCATGTGCCGCTGCAAATCCAAGCCTCGTAACATTTAAGAAAGTTTTCCTCTCTCCAACGACTGGAGGGCTTGTTGCAAGTGCAGATGGTGTTCCCAAAGCTAATCAAGAGAATTAGAAGAAAGAACACAAGCATAATCAGGAAAAGAGGGAAAGCAGCCAAATGCATTTCAATCCGTAAGGATCTAAATATTCCAGAGTAATAAAACAAACACCACGGATTTCAAGTTCTTCTTCGTACCTTCAAAGTCATCCATGGAATATGTAGGGGAAACAACATGGGAGGACTGCCCCAGATCAAACCTAATAGGGACAGAAACTTGATTGGCAGCTTCTGCCTTGATTTTTTCTTTCCTTTCCTACAAATGGGAGAGAAAACAATCCTCAGACCAAATTCCTCACTAAGAAAGATTTCAATAAAACGCCTGGCATTCAAATCCAAACAGCACCATAGAAGTGCTTTACTTGACAATTGCAATCATTGTAAGCAAAATATCTCGATTCCCCACCATAAAGTACAAGATCAAGGAGCAAGTGACCATCTACTATCTCCCACCTATGAAGGATTCTCAAGCAAAGCCACTAATGAAATTAATGATTCGTGGTACCTGTCTTGCAAGTTGCTTTCTCTGCTTCTCACGCTTCTTAATTTCATCCATGAAAGGAAGCAATGCATCAGTAGGCAACATCTCAGTCAAATCAATTTCACAGAGCTGCGATATTCAGAGGACAAATGTCAGAAGCAAAGGATACAATCTAGCCAGGAAGAAAAGGCTAATTGAATCAGATATAGTACCTGAAATGCTGTTGTTAAAGAAAAATGACTCAAATAACGGTACCGCCGCCTCATAGCCTCTGACTGAGTTACTATTTCCATTTGTAAGATTTTCCCACTTATTCTGCAAGAATAAGTTCCATACTAAGGAAAAGGTGAAAAATAAAACAACTTTCTGCTTCATGAGGCACGGATTAACTTGTAGTCATTATCAAGAACACAACATTATGATCAAAATGGACCATCGTTGATACCACTTACTTGATTTACTCTTTCAAAATATGTATATTAGATTCAGCATGTAAAAGCAGCAAGTAAATGTCGGCTGCAGTGTACAAGCAGACCAGCTACCGAAACACTAGAACCCAACCTAGCTCTAGTCCATGACATAAAAAATTCTCCTTTTACTAGTCTTACAATAGTCCAGATTTTTTTATAGATATCTTCTGAACTGAACAAACAGAATCTACATGCTTTCAGATTATATATCAACAGCATAGGAACCAGCTGACACATTTTTTTGGCATCAAATAGTAACTGAATACTTATTTCTTGAGCCTTCCTCTAATAATTAATATAAACCACTACATCATCCCATTTAGAGAAGTAAATTGATATCTTCAATGATTGTTTACACGATAATAACTAGAAGTTCTTCCATTAAATTGAAAACAATCTTTCATCAATTATAAAGAAATGGGGAAAAACTTAATGTTTGGGGAGCAAAGTTAAAATTACGTTATGTATGATCAATGATCACTAAAAATGTATTCAGCATCAGTCACACAACATAAGCCTGCACGAGTGCACAGAAGTCTAGATCTCAGTGGCTAGACAGAAGAATACCATTGCATATTCATTTGCCAAATGGTCAATCTCTTATATTTGTTCTTGTTAACTGAACCACCCTATTATGTTGCAAGAGTTATTCAACTCATACTCCACTTATGTTGATGATCATCATGATATTTTTGCTAAGGAATCAACATAATATTAGCCAGGAAAGGAAGGTATTGACCACAAATTACCAAAAGAAGATGATTGACAACATAAAAAAGACAAGGATAAAATATGTTCACAGCCTGATGATCCACGGATGCCTATAATCCTCTCATGATTGTGAAAATAGCATCACAGTCAACTCTAATATATCTTGTTTGAGGATTAATTGTTCTGAACATACTTTTTCAGGGTTCCTGAGTTTATTTTCTACAAGAGCTATCCAATTTGTAAGTTTCATCATAAGTATGTGAATTAAATTCTCATCAACCTGCTTGGAAGCATTTCATAGCTTCCATAATGATGCAGGAGACACTTCATGTTCAAAGGATGAAGAATTAGGTTCTGACCATCCACAGCCTGAAATGGAAAACACAGCAAGCATATGAGTCTTTAAAAGAAACCTCAAAAGGCAACGACTACCTATAATAGAACCCAGGCTCACATATTAAGTGATAATTAGGACCACTCAGGGGTATCATGAAGACAATGAGACTGGTTCAAATAATAGTGCCAGGGAATATTACGTACTATGAGATATATACGTCTAAACTGATGGAGGACACACAGCAACAGCAACAAGAAGAAAACAAAAGCATAATGTGGAGGTTCTACACAAAACTTCAACTAAAATATTAGAGATGCCATTAAAGATATGATTTACCTGATAAAAATTATACGAATCCTTTTCCTTTGAGTCTCTAGAGCCATTGAAGCGTCCTTCAAGGCACTTGTTTTCATCAACAGAAGAAGAAAGATCTGGCTCTTTATCTTCTATAGATTGAGCAATATCAGGAGTTTGATCCAGGGATGGCACAGTATCAATTTCATAAAGTCTTGGCTTAATCAAAAGGTTCTTTTGATCCTCACAAGCAGCAAGACAAATCCCATTCTTTGATCCACTGAGAGCATTTACTGATCTTGTGAGATTGGAAGTAACATGAGACATCTGAGGATCTAACTGTGTATCAGTAGATTTGGAGAATCTACTGTTAGAAAGTTGTCGTTCATTCCAATTCTTTTTCCTCTTCTCCAATTCCTCCAATGCAGCACAAACATATGGAAGTTTATCTAAATCATCAAGAAGTCCAGAATCTGCTTTTGCTAACCAACCATCAAGATCAGCTATTGCTTCTCTTACGGAGAGATCCACATCTGTCGTAAATGTAAATTTCCTAAATGGATTGTCAACGTTATCATTGTTCCATGGGGCAGCATCATCTGCATTCTCATGCTTTTGAGAAAGGGTGAAAGAATCCTTCCTTCGTGTTAGAAGAAGAAACTCAATGTTATCACCAATGGAGTATTGCTTAACCTTCTCAATATAGACTGTATATAAGTCCTTTTGAGATATCTTGACAAAACATAAGGGACACCTTTTAAAGCAATCACCTTTGTGATTATCTTCACCCATTAGCAAATATCTTAGCACACATGGGAAACAAAATATATGTCCACATGAGGTAATCTGTGGACAAAGAGGTTCATCCAAACAAATTGGGCATTGCACCAAAGATGGAGTGGAATACCTCAAACAAATTATATCCTCCCATTGTAGCATCTTATCTGGATCCATCTGGTTTGGGACATAGTCTGGAGAATCTAGGATAACAAACTTGTAATTTGCTTGAAGGAACAAATCTTTGTTATAAGGCCTTATCTTGTGCTGCCTTCTAGGAGGAGGAGGATGCCGGGGTTGAGGCCGGGAAATAGGCTCATATTGGAAGTTCAAAAGGTGGTTTCCACTTGTCACTTGCCCTCTTCTTCCCACCACCTGCGTGTTGCCTCCATGAGGATCAACAGACCCATTACCTGTCTGGGAAGGTTGACTTCCACCAGCAAACCTGCCTCTGGATTGAGGAGACCGAAATTTCAGACCATCTGTATTCCCCACTTTACTCACCTAAGAAAAAAAAAAATCTAAAAAGGCTGATCATGTGATTAACACTATATGCAAGCAACCAATTCGGCAATCTAAGAACAATGCACACCTTTTTGGAAGATCCACCTCGGCCAGAACTTTCTGAAGCTGGAGGCAGTGCTCCTACAATATTCACAGAGATAAAGGTAAGCAGTTTACCACAGAGAATTATGATGACCAACAAACATATGCACACAGGCATAAGCAGAAAGAGATATATATCAAGTTACATCTCTCTACATTCACGCAGGTCACACATACAAATACAAAGACATGAGCAATCACACCACCCACAAATATGCCGCTTGTAGCCGAGTAGGAGAGGCTTAACATGTCTGGAGATGCCATAGTCTGATTGTAGCCAGTTGATAGAGGCTTAGTGGCATGGCATAGACCACCACACTCTCCATAGGGAAGAAGGAGAGGGGAAGCTGGAGCTATTGCTCCTGAATTAAAACAACAGTATACATTAACTTTGACTCTAAAACCCCGTCACCTAAGTATCACATGTTCTCGTATACTTTCACTTCCATCAAAGATCCGCAATACTATTTATTCGGCTTCCTTCATCACTATCTATTGTATTTGTATCTACTACTCGAGCGTCGCTCAAAGTACAATACTAATCCGTCTCTCTCAATTAACATAATCATCGCCACATTCACAAAACACGCACCCAATATGCACCGAAACCGAATACATCTACACGAACTCTAGAGAAAAACATAAGAAGGTTCAGCTCAAAACAAGTCACTAATCTTCAGGAACACCCACTAAGCATTAATTTACATTTACATAACAAATTAAAGTAAAAGCAAAATTCAATACAAAGTCTCGAAACAAAGAATTGAATAGACCATAAGTAAACAAGTAATAAAACCCTAGGTATAGAGTACCTGGAATGCGGGTGGAGGGATGAGAAGGGGAGAGAGGGAGAGGAGTTTGTTGGACCAGGTTGCTGTTGCCGTTGCTGTTGCTGTTGCTGTCGGTATTGCTAGAGCCATGATTGAGATTGTTAGAGTTTGGAGAGAGAGATTGAGACGACGACGAGATGTGACCTGGAGTATGTGGAGGCAAGATGGACATGAAATTGCTTAGAGATAAAGGGAGGTGGATTCTTCGATCGATCGACCGCTTTGCAAGTGTCGGAGAAGAAGGTACGATCTTACATTTATTTATATAATGAATCTAATTCGATGCCTCTTCCAATATGCGCATCTATCAAGCTCTTCTACAGCATCGTCATCATCATCTTGACCAATTATAGCGAAGGTGATGTTACGTTTATGCCCCTGCTCCGTGGCATCTCCGCTGTGGGTAACACTAAAAAAAATATTGCACTTTTAGAAAAATATTTTCTAAATATTATATCCATAAAAATTTTTTGAAATTTATGATTTTATTTTTTTCAAAATTTATAAAACTGAAGATACGGTTCAATTTTTTTTACCTTAATATCAACCATTTATTAAAAAATAATTCATAAACACTATAGTGTTAAATTAATAATACAAATAGAGGACTAAAAGCAGAATTTTTTTTTTTATTTTCCCTTATACAAACTCCATATTCCATTTGTTCGTTTTTTCTTTTGTTCGATTGCGAGAAAAAAAAAAAAGAAATGCTTGTGCAGATCATAGAGATGGGATTTGTGCATATCAAAGATGTGAGATTTGAATAAATACAGTAATATATCGTTTTATCAATGATTAATCAATTGTGGTATTTTTTTTTACGAAAAGTTTTATTTTTACTGTATTTGATATTACTACTTGAGGAAATTATTACTTAATGTTATGTTTTATAAAAAATATTACTGCTTATTGTTAATTTATAGTGTATTAGACATGATTTATATAAATCTCATAATATGTAACATATGATAGTTAATTTTTAGATTAGTATGAAAAACTGTATATTGATGAAAAATTTAATCTTATTTATAAATTTCAAATTTCAAATATTATTTATGTTGTTATAGGAAAATATTGTAATCAAAATTTTTAATTTCTGGTTTGTGAAATAATTTTTACGGTGTTGTTATTTAGATGTGCAATTTTTTGTTGCAAAATAAGGGAATAAATTAAAATTAAAATTAACACGAAAATTTGTGACTTTTTTATTTGTTGAAGTAATTTTTACAATTTATTATTTAAAATTGTCATTTTAAAAAAAAAAAGATGATAATATATATTTATTATTGACATGAAAACAATGATTGACTATGTAAAATTGATGATCTACACATTTAGAAATATTGTGGTTGGTAATTGGGGTCGGAATATGATAGGGATCTGGTCAAGAAGTTGAAAGTGAAGAAAAATGTCAACTACGCCGAATTCTTATACAAAATATGCCGGAGCATCGGAGTCAATCCAACCAAAGTAAGGGTTGATATAATTTACAAGCATCATGTGTTTCATGAGGCAATACATCTTATGCATTGATAGCAATTAAAAATGATGAAAATGTTAAAAATTTCATTGAAACTGCCGAATCTTATAGAAATCGAGACATATAACAGTTGTACATCCAAATTTATGACGATTTGAGGGCCCCTTCGAAAGGCGAACATTTAAAGTAAGTAGGTAGCCACATTCATCACATAACATGGAAGCAATGTAGCCTGAGCCATCGACATCTGAACCCTCAATTCCAGCCTTGATGGAAGGCAATAATGAAAATGAAGCAGATAGAACAGTTACTCTAATATTACAATGACTAAAGACATGTGATCCATAAATAATTTATTTAGGAGCAGAAATTGCTACAAACATCGATGTAGGAATACGTGTTGAGGAGGAAGATAGGGAAAGTGAAAACAATGAGGATAAAGTACTTGAAGAAGACTGTCCAACCGTACCTGTGTACTCGACATAAGCAATATATCAATTAGAGCAAGTTAAGTCACCAAGCATGGTAGTTAGAGATCTTGCTCCGTACTATAAAATTAGCGGTGATAATGGTTATATTTATTTCGAATAGGAGCAAAATAATATTTGTAGTGATTCGAGCAATAGTGATAATTTGTATAGGGGCATGAGATTCAGAACAAAAGCAGATGTTATTTAAGTAGCGAAGTCTTACAATGTGAAGAACCATTGTAAATTCATCGTTGTAGAATCTAATCAATTGCTTTAGTTTGTTTGTTATTTGAGAAGAGACGACGGTTGTAAATAAAGGCTTTAAGCCCGAAAGAAGAAGTTGGAGGGCATGTTTGTAGTGATGAGATATGACGGTCCGCACACATGCAATAACTCACTAATTAGTCAGGATCACCCACAGTTGGATTGCAATCATCTTACTACCCAGTTTGTAAATCTTAGGGACAATCTTGATATAAAGGTTGCAGAGCTTGCTTCTGTGGTCGAATGGGAATTTGGCTACAAGATAAGTAGGAACCGGGTTTAGGAGGGGAAGAAATGGGTTATAGAACATATGTATGGGAATTGAGAGAAGTCTTACAATGAACTCTCTATTTTTCTAAATGCCATAAAGAATACAAATCCCGTAACACAAATTGATTAGGGGTGGAGCAAATCAACTACCCTCAGGGTTTCTATTCTGAAGTGGGTATTTTGGGCTTTTGGGCCATGTTTTGTAGTGTGAAGATTCCTTAGACCGGCTGTTACCATTGACATAACTTTTCTATATAGGAGGTATACTCACAAGTTGCTAATTGCTTATGGCGTTGACAGCAACAATCATATACTTTTGTTGGAATTTGCTCTGATAGATTAGGAAATGGCTAAAACATAGGGTAGGTTTTTGAGAAAATCGAAGGAATATATTGTCGATGACTGTGAAAGTCTTGAAACTATTTAGCTCATATTAGATAAACATGTCGACATTAAGTTGGCAGTTGAAGAAGAAGCCAATGGATGACACCCTCTATTTGTGGTGTAGCGGTTTTGTCTACTACGCCTTGCAAGCAACTTCAACTCAGCACATAAAAACATGCAATGTAAGATGTTGGTTACATACGCTAGGTAGCAAGCACTAGCTCATAAAAACTTTATGATGGAGCAGGTGAGGATCATTAAGACTAATGTGTTGGATTGGTTTAATGACGTATCATTGGATATGTGAACACTTGCTCATGATGGTTGCTATAGGTTTGGCTATATGATCTCCAACAATGTTGAAAGCTACAATTTTGTGTTGAAGAGGGCTCGAGGGTTATTTGTGAATGCTTTGGTGAAGAAGATGTTCTACAATTGTGTAGAATACTTCGTCAAGAAGCATTTGAAGGCTTTGAAGAATATGCAACCGAAAAGATCGACAGATAGAGTTCACGAGCTAACAACCATAGGGTAATCGACTATAGCAGACATGACAGACTTTTTAAAGTGCTCAGTGGTAGTCGTTATGTGGTGAGTGAGTTGAGGGGAAGGGGGTAAGCGCACATTGTTGACTTTGCCTACAATACATGTAGTTGCCAAAAGTGGCAAATATATAGAATCCCATGCTTCCACGCCTAGGTGCATCAATTAAGCTTGATATGACACATTCTATACCTGATTGGTACAAGTGGACACATCGGGAGCCGACATATAAAGCGCACTTTATGCCTATAGTCGACAAGCTCAATTGGGAGCCGATACACTTTCCATCACTTCGCTTAAGGGAAAACCTCGTACAAAAGAAGGGAAAATCAAGGCGAAAAGCTACCACATGAAGATGGATATTAGGGGGCGTCTAGATAAAACCACATGTGGACTATGTTGAGGGGAAAGTTATAACAGAAGAACATACCCATGTTGACATAATAATGATAAATAATGGATACTAATATGCATGATTTCACAAATAGTTGTACATTATATGTACAATGATAACATTATCTATTTCCATTGTATAGGTTAAGTGAAGGGGGACCATTTATGGAGGTTGACGATTCTTCTACTTTTATACATACATAGGTTGTAATTTCTTAAGATGTTATAATAATTATTCATTTTTACTTTTGCTGTATATGATTTTATGTTTTCTTTTACATTTTTTTGTAAGTCTTTTCAATATTTATTAGATTTATCAAACAACGTTAAACAAATTCATTATATAATGTTAATTTCCATATACGATGTAGTTGATAATGGTAATTTCATTAAACAACGTTAATTTCACATATTACATATGAAATTAATAACAAAAAATAGACTCTTATCCCATCCTATTTTTTCCTTTGGTGAACTGTCTAGCCAACTAGGTAAATGCGTTCGTCGGCGACCTTGGACGTGGAGTAGCAAGAGCTTGTGACTCTTATGTTGGATGCTGTTAGGGGGTATCGTCGAACACTCGGGGATACACTAGACTTGATTCTGTACTACGATTTGATGATTTACCCTGATATATAGGTTGTTTACCGGAGCATTTCTTCTATGGGGCTAACAATGTAGCTTCACGCACGTGCTAAAAATTGGGCCCGAGTTATCGTACATCACATTAGAATCCATTGGGAATTGTTGGTCTTATATTGGATTCTTTTGTGCCTCACCCTAGTTTTAGGGTTAACAATGTCCCTTAATCCTACGATGTGAAGGAATAGGCTGCAATTGGAAGACTTTGGTCAGTTGTACCTCAGCCTCTACCTCCATGGCATTTTGCTACTATGCCTATGGGTACAACGTTACCCCTTCATGACGATGCATGAAATGAAGACCATAAGCAGCTATTCTAATAGCTGTGCCAAGATCCGATAATAGGCAAATTTGTCTTAATGTATCACTTTGCATATTATAACAAAACGTAAATAAGATAAGGAACGGTCATGCAATGACTTACCCAACTAGTGTAGATGTTTTACTTACCAGAAATCCAAGTGCAACCCCCCATGCATCCGATATATCATCGGCCGATCGATCCATACCATTGCATGTATTTCTCATGCACACCACTAGGCTCCTTCATGTACAACACTTGATCCACATGCTATTCTCATAAGGGTATATACATAGTATGCTACACTGACCAATCTACATCAACCCTCTTATGTACGTTGATTTGATAGAGCTTCGACTACGAGTTCACTGGCTGTGAAATATATTGAAACCTCTCAAACTGCCTTACCACTCAGTGGGGGTAATGCCACTCAACTATGTGGAAACATATGAGTGGAACCCGAGTGATCCGTATATGCATGCCACTTTTGTAAAAAGGTGACGAGACATTAATTAGATCCTTAAAATACGACTCCCATTTAACCTAAATGATAGAAAATAATATTCAATGTTAATGATCAATTTGATAAAATGGAAAAAAAATATAAAATTTGGTCCACTTGTGTCCTTCTGTGTGTTCCAATGTGCAACTAAGGGAGCTCCACTTTCTATAATTAGTCTGTGTTGGTTAAGGGATGTTATGTGGAGGAATGTGCAATTAAGGGAGCTCCACTTTCTATAATTAGTCCATGTTAGCTAAGGGATGTTATGTGGAGGAATCTATCCCAGGCCTATAATTGTAGGAGAATGGTAGCCCCTCTAATATCGTGTGCCGACTACAATGACGTAACACAAAGTTGCCGATATAACCAAGTTAGACACGTGGATGCCCAGCTATACGACCAAGCAACATCAAAATGCTCCAGCAAAGGCAAAAACATCGTATAGACAAGTGTACTGGATTTATTGGCAAAGATAAATCCCCTTAACAGCTGCAATATATACGCATGCTTATGGCGATGGATTTGCTCTGCTTTTATGCCTTCTAGAAGGATCCAAAACATATCACGCAAGTACGTCATGCTAATGCGGTCCCCCTATTGCTGGGCCCCAACCTCGTATCTAGCAATCTTTCACATATTACACCCTAATCCAGGCAATTACTCTCTATAATTGCCTGACCATTAATAAGGAGGCCTAGTTGGACCTCTACATCTTGTAGGGTGATAGCAAACTCCCATGTCGACATGTGGAATGTGTGTGTCTCTAGCCTCCATCTTTTGACCAATGTAGTTATTATGTGCCAATCCAATTAAGTAAATGACAGGTGGCTTACACTTCGAATCTCGCTAAATGCACCTATGGCTCCATTTGAGAATTGATGGGGATAATATGCTCTTCGTGATGGAGTGACAACTCACGGCATCAAACAGCGAGGATCGATTAATCCTAAAACGATAACAAATGAAATGTTATACTATTCATAATGCAACATAAAGTAATCAACAAGTTAAAGCTTGTTTACCTCTTCATCTTAGACGACCTATGATCGATGTCCCTCTTGCTGTGTCAAGACCGAAGGACCGAATGATCCAAGCTTTATCAATTATGCAAAAAATAAAAATAAAAAGATTAGTAAATGTCCCCATTAATATTTGTTTAATTAACAACAACTTAAGTTTACAACTACTTTTACAATAGCACACAAAGATATTACATTTTCGATCAATACTAAAATTTTTAGCAATTAATTTTTTGACGATTAATTAATGACATATTAACAATTAATTACAATTAATTCATGGTTAATTAACAATAACTTAAATTTACAACTGTTTTTACAAAAACATATAAATAGATTATATTTAGAATCAATCTCACATTTTTCACAAATTAATTTTCTAACAATAAATTAATGACATATTAACGACTAATTACTGTTAATTAACGGTTAATTAATAACTTAATTTTATAACTACTTTTACAAAAACACACAAACATATTACATTTACAATCAACAAAAAAAATTTCATAAATTAATTTTCTAACAATGAATTAATAAAATATTAATGAATAATTACTATTAATTAAAATTTAATTAACAACTTAATTTTACAACTATTTTTACAAAACACACAAACATATTATATTTATAATTAATACAAAAATTTTCACAAATTAATTTTCTAACAATGAATTAATGATATATTAACGACTAATTATTATTAATTAATGGTTAATTAACAACTTAATTTTACAACTACTTTTACAAAAACACACAAACATATTACATTTACAATCAACACAAAATTTTTTACTAATTAAATTTCTAACAATTAATTAATGATATATTAATGACTAATCACTGTTAATTAATGATTAATTAATAATAACTTAATTTAATAACTACTTTTACAAATATATATTATAATAACACACAAAGATAATTCATTATTACCAATATGAATTTTTTTCTAATTAATTTTCTAATGATTTATTAATGACTAATTAGTTTATCATTAATGATTACTTTTATAATAATTTTCACAATTACAAATTAAGACATTTCACTTATGAAAAATACTAATTTTTTTTACTAATTCATTTTCTAATGTTAATTAATGATATATTAACAACTAATTAACTATTAATTAATAACTATTGGTATTTTAATAAAATTAGTTGAATACAAATAATTGTATTTAATTTTTTATGCCTTGATAGAAAGTAATATAATAGAAAAAAAATAATGTTTTCTCCATAAAAGCATATCGAAATATAGCTCTGCTAAAGAAGTTGGAAAAATATCTTATAGATATTTCTACACACGTACTTGAACAAGCTAAACTTGTGTAAAATAGAAATTAAGAATATAAAATATTTTGAAATTGTGAGAAAAAAAGAAGATGGAAGAGGAAATTGAAATATCTGAAAATAAACATATGAACTGAGAACTCGTATTTATATTACAAACTGTCGATGCAAATTTTTTTCCCGTGCATTAGAGATCACATGTTGCGATACTGTGCAAATTTGCAGTATCATTTTATAATAATTTTTATAGGTTTATAGTATAGATTTGCAGGATTTCATTACTATTAGATACTGTGACAAAAAAATTACACAATACAATTTGTACTGAAGGCTTAGACCTCATTTGCACCTTCAAACAATCCGCGCCTTTAGTTTTACAAATTTTGAAAAAAAAAAAAAGAAATTGCAAATTAGGTATGCGCTTATGAAACTTATTTTTCGAATATTTTTTGTAGGTATAATATTTGCGATTTTTTTAAATGCAATATTTATGAGTGTACACCTCTTTTTTTCTATCCACTTTTCATGTACGATCCTCCTTTATTTTATTTAGTTTTCAAGCTAGACATATGATAATCAAATATTTTTATATGATTATTATTTTATTACAAGCATTAGTCATAGGAAACATACTTTTATTTATAACTTTTTTTTTTCATTTTTTATGTTTATGTTTTGATTCTTTATACTTTATGGTTTTATTCAGTTGCTATATTTTCATTGTACAATACTAAATAAATTCATTAATCCATTATTTGGTTTAAATATCGATAGAGTTATTAAACAAAAAAGCCTTAAAACTTTAGGTCATACCCATAAAATTTATACCATATTTAATGGTATAAAAATTCATTTCATAGTACAAAATAAATATATATTTGAAATTTCAAAAATAACTCTATGCCAAGTTCCAAAATCACAATATTGAACTTTTTCTTAATTTATAATATGAATAGTTAATTTTTTTATTTTTTAATCATAAACATTCATATCCAATACTGCACATAATAAATCTAGTATGAGAAAGTCATATTATCTACTTCTCCCTAGATTGTACTATCCAATTCTCGTTATATTTGAAAATATTAAAATTTAAAAAAAATTAAAAGAGGAAAGAGTTTTCAAATCTTTTACCAATATACATTCCATGTGCTTATTTTTAATTTAGAGAAAAAAAGATAATTAATTTTCTATAATTAACCCTTACTATAATCTTAATGATTGAAATAGAGAAAAATAGAATACACAATTTTTTTTCAAACTTCAATGATTTACTTTTTGTATATTTATATTCTAAGAGGGAACAAAGTTTCTAGTGTCTTAAATATTTTACCATAGTGGCATACGTAATTAATAAAAAAAATTGTTGTACTGAAATATTAAGGTAAACCCAATATCAATTTAGGCTTGACTCCTCAAATTAGATATCAAAACTTAGAGAGTTCAATATATTTATTGAAATAATTCAGGAAAAATTGGCTTTGTAAGCTAGGAATAAAAATCATTGGATTGAACCTTCTATCTCTAACTTTTTTTCAAGAAGGCTCAAATACTCATAAGAAAGGCTATTAACATTAGACGCATAGTAAGTTTGTCACAATAACTTTAAAATGAATATACTTCATCTCATCCTCTGATCACCAAAGTGATTAGCGCGAATGTTATTAGGTTCACAAGTATATAAATATTTAGTCATTCTTTCTCATTTGACACTTTTAGAGAAATCAAAGAAATAGTGGAACACCATATAATCTACTCCCAAATATCAATAACCAGTTAGATAAATACCAATTACCCAAGGTTCCTTCAACTTCCTTCGTTGTCACTTGTACACTGAAAACATTGGGATATTGTCCCAATCATTCCCTCAAAGTGATACCACCAAGTGTAATCTCATATAATTACTCTAAGGTCACATGTAGCATGAGACTTGCAAGACATACATGTGACCATTTCAACAACTCCAATAATTTATAAGTTACAATTAACATAATAAAATTGAGGTTACAATAAATGAGTTACAATAAACCTTTATCGATGCTACTACTATACATATTTGCTCCCTTAATTTTTATTTAGCTATTAATAATTTGTAATATGTATCCTTTTTTGTATTTATGACCATACAGTCAGTATACGCGACATATATTTTCAATTAATATACATATACATAACATTTATGTTTGTATTTTAGTATATTTATTTATAATATAAACAATTGTTATATATATATTTTACATACTTGACAAATTGATAGGGATATTTAAAGTTAATAATCTAAAATATTGGATTACTTAACTTATTTGAATCAGATTATTTAATCAAATCTATTACAATGAATATATCACAAATATATATAAAGTAATTTAATTTCTTAGAACAGTTTCTTGATTTAATTGTTTTATCATTTTTTTTTTAGACTAGTTATGAGAACAGTACCCAATAATTCATCAAACTATTAGTGTAAATACAATCTATGTAGTAAAACTTCGTATTAGAACAACCGTATCCCAAATATTTAAATTTAAAGCACTGCATGTCAAAAAAGAGAAGCTTCTTTATCTATACACACTAAAATCTCATACGTGAAATTAGAGTATCATGAAAATATAATAATATTAAATCAAGTACTCCTATATCTAAATTTCAAACCCGTAGAAGTTCTCAATCTTCTTAAGTCTTGTGTTACACACTTTCAAAAGTATTATTTTTCTTGCTCTATAGGTTGTGTTATATGTTCTATTGATGGGATGATCCCACACAGTATATTTATGACGCTGCCTTAATTGATAGTTATCTTAAAATATTTCAGTTTCATACTCCAACCCATCACAAAAATAGAAATTACATTTATGAATTTTTACTCATAATATCATCCACACTTTATTAGATGTTTAAATCCTAAAACGATATCTTTATATCTAATCACTTTAATTTAGGCCGACAGCTCATGATATCTACAATTGCTTTTATTACATGTTGGTCCATAAATATGAGTGAGAAGGGAGAATTATATCCAACACTGCATAGTTAAAGCCTTTGACCATGTAGCACTAAAAAAAATATTTTTTAATATTTTTCCTAGCATGTGGCAGTATTATGGCATGTCCTATAAACAAAGTAAAATTCAACCCAAATATTAATAATTTTCAAAAGGAAAATACATCAATGAGAAGAAGGAAAGAAGATAAAGAAGGAAGGGAAACATGGGGAGCCTTTTCGACCACTTGGCTCATGACTTTGGGAATTGCAACTCACGTATATTACAGGTTGTTTGACCAAAAACCTAAAATAGGAATAGGAGTGTCGGTACGAGTATAGGATCATATATGTATTGTGTAAAAACACGCTACATGTGGCCTAACAAAAAAGTGACATGTATAAGGATAATTATGAAGGTAATTGAGACAAAGAAAAGGAGTAGATAGTCTCAGACAAAACTCAACTCTAGAGTGATAGGTATGTATTTTGTAAGCGAATGTAAGAATATCATAGTTTTAGACTTCTAAGAAAAATTCAACAGAGTAACAACACTTTTTTCAAAGAAGTTCCTCTTTTGAATAAGGAAACATAGGATATTTGTAGTGTTTGGTGATGAATCCCATTTATTAAACGATGACGACAATCAACGGTTCTTAGCAAATAAGGCTCCATATGTGCCTTATATGAGTTTAGGCTCTAATATTTGTGTAAGCCTTATTGAGAAATGTTGGATTGAACGGACCAATTTAACGAATCCTACCCTAAGTTCACCATGCCAAGTCTCTCCAATAATCTCAAGACATGAATTTCACTTTCTGAGTTCTATCACCTTGACCTAAAGAGTCAAATTCATTAAAGTAATTGGCCATAAGTCCATGAATTAGATTTAACCCTCTACAATGGGTAAGCTTGACTAACAACCCAAGCAAAGTAGCAACACTATGATTGATGAATGGTGGGTCATTATTCATCACTTTCAATAAATTTAAGGTGATTAATATATTTTATTAGTCTCAAATAACTGTGGTAATTAATAACTTTTATAGGGATGTATTTACATTTTTAATATTTTCTACTATTGTTTTTCTCTCATATGAACTACCATTAATGCTTACTTTGCATGGGTTTACACGAGATTCAAATATTTACAGTGCTCTATAATTTTGAATGTTGATGGAAAGCTAATATATTTTACACTAGCACATATTAAGAGAATTAATATATATATATATATATATATATATATATTTCTATAAAAAAAAGGCACTCATAATTTGGATGAACTTTTGCGCTTTCTCAGCATTACAATTCCATCTCGAGAAACTTCAGACATCATTATGAATTTTATCTAATTTTACAACATTGCAATTTTGTTTGTGAAGCTCTTCCAAATCTTGAATATTATTGCCTCCAATGCATTGATGTATGAAGGACACTAATTACAAAATGGAATTTTTTTAATGATAAAATTGTGAATGAGAGATCCTTTAAACACAAGCAATAACCAAAATGATTTCAAAGTAAACAAACCTAATGGACTACTTAGCTATGAGGAAAAGGAAAGAAATAAGGAGAAAAGTATCGAGTTCAATTGTTTAATTAGATGGAGAAATCAAGGGTGTTTATGGTTTGATTCAATCCAAATACTTAGTGAACTGAATCACTTTTAATGGTTCAAGATTTAAAACTGAACAACTTAAAATGTGATTCGATTTAGTTTGACTCAATTCAAATCACTTTTAAAAATATCTTATTCTAATTGATGGTATTAATAACAATTGGAGTTTTAACAAGACATTGATGTTTAAATTGAAAAACATTATAAAAGAATATAAGTCATATAATATTTTATCATGATAACATTATATTTTAAGTAATAGTAAATATATATTTATTTACTTAAAAAATGAGAAATGAAAATTAAAGAAAATGAGTGAACTATAAATATTAAAAGTATAATAGGACTTTATAAAAAGAAAAGGGTAAATAAAGTTAGACAAATATTTTAATAAAATTAAAAATTAAAAAAAGTCCCATAACTCATTTTTTAATAATCAAAAATCGAAATATAAAAAAAAAAAGGCATTTTACAATTTGGTGCAATTTGATTTGATTAAATTTGGTTTAATAAATAACCTGAGGTAAAATAGGAAAACAAAAGAATAGGAAAAAAAAATAATCCACTCAATCCCCTCCAACTTTTATTCCCCAAAAGCCAAGAGAAAAGGAAGAGAGTGTAGAAAAAAAATATTGAATTTTCTATTCTCTTCTTTACTTTGTTTAACTTATACCATTTGATTTGTAAATATTACTATATTTTATGATGGAGTCACCTTGCGACTTTTGCTGATGGACATGACATGTATAGACTTTTGCCGATGGACATGAGAGAGTCCGGACCAATGAAAATTTAAATTTTCTAAGGTAGTTTTCAGAAATTTTCAAAACTCATCCCTCTCATCGTCCACCATTGCCACAATGGTCAAAAAAACAAATAAAACATAGTCCACATGAAATCTTAACGAGCAGGATAATATGCGTAACATGTGATTAGTTGGAATACATACAAAGTTACGTACTATGGACAGACAATATCCATCTTCCATGCAGTGAGGGGATATATTTCAGCCCATGTTGTTGGACAAAACAAGCTACGTATGATCCAGAAATTGGCAACAAAAACTAATGGAAAGTTGGACAGGCAGCGAGGAAGCAGAAAGGCGATGAAACATTATTGCAATTCAGGAAGAGCTCATGAGTAACTTCATGGCTCTCTTTCGAGTTCTTCATTTACAAGCAGGGAACTTCCTTACTTTACTTCTTACAGGTACTGTCACCAGCACTGAGTCTGAAATCGCCTCAAATCATACAGGAACTTACAACAAGAGCCACACTTAAGGAGACACGGATTTCTGAAGCCCAGCATCTCTTCAAGCTATACAAACCATCGGGATGCATTACAACTGGGGATTCAGGCATCAGATACCTCCTGGTATGCATTAAATTGGATGGTGAAAGTACGAATTTCCATTGGAGCTAGTTCTACTACTAGTTTAGCTGGATCTATAGGTCCACCCCTCAATCCACTGGGTTCTCCACCTGGAGAACCTTCAACCTCCCAAACAAGTCTCTTTTTCTCCATTTGTGCTCTTTCTTGATTTGCAGATAAGCTCATCTCTGTCACTTTACCGATCTGAAAGTACATGAATGAAATAACTGTCAAAGGTGCACCAACATTTCGACTTACACTTGAAATGATGGTTCCATCTGCCTTACCTTCCTCCCGGGGAAAAGCTTTTTTAGCTCTACACTTGTTATTACAGAAAGATCTTTGTCCTCTCCAACCTATGCATGATGTAAATAAAAAAATATTAGAGAGCCAAATGAGACTAATGTTTTAAAGTAGGGTTTCAACGAGTGTGAAGTAGGTAAACTGAATAAGGTTATTGAGCTCAGATTAGATCGAGTTAACATCTGCTTGAATGCTCAGATGAGGATTCCTTATGAGCCATTCTCTCCAGAAGGTTCTTTTTCTGCCCAGGCAAATGATTTTATCTAGTCTAGGTTGATTTAATTGCTCAAAGCTTAGAAAAAGTATATTTAGATAATAGGAAAGGCAAAACCAAACCTCGTATAAATGTGCCAACCGAAGGAGAACTGTTCCATCATCAAGTTCCTGAAGCATTAAAGAAATATGTCAGCACCATTACATGAGATAGCAAGCTTAAGCCCACTGAAAGTTAAAAAACTAGGTTAAAAATCCACCGATAGATATACATCCTCCAGACTAAATGACAATACATATTAGGCATTGAAGCCCTTTCGGATGGTTTGACTGAATCACCTGAAGGGTTATAATAGCAATGTTGTCTGGTAAAGTATATGATGAATCAATCCCTGAAAAGGTTGTTACATAAGAAGCCTTCCAATGATCCTCGTCCTGTCATGAAAAATTGAAATATAATCCATTCATCCTTCATGCCATTGTTATCTAATATGCGTAATACTCCATATACCTGTTCAGAAAATGCCAGCAACAAGGGTGAATATATTTCCTGGCCAAATGTTCGCCGCCACTTGGAACCATCTCCCAAACGATCAAATCTGTAGTAATATTTTCCTTGTATCTGAAAAATCACTTGGTGAGACCATACCATAGTAGAATGGCATATCAAAGAATTATCACATCGTTTACTGCATGATCACTTAGGTTAATCCATTCCCCCCTAATTTTATATAAAGTTACTATTATGATGTTTAATTTACTGAATAACCATTCCCTATTAATTGCTATTACCCAAAACATCGAATAGCAATTTATATCCTCAACTCATAAATTGTTATTTAATAGCTCATTTATCATTTTTGTCATAAATATCCTATCATTATAAGTCATATTAAGATTATAAAAAGTGGAGAAGGGTAAGGATTTTAGGAGTATAAGGAACAATTTATTTTTTATTTCTGCTTTATTTATTATTTATTTTTGTTCCAACTAAACAAAGTAATTGATATGTAATGGCTATTACATATCTATCCAATTTTTATTGAATGGTAATTTAATTCCTCCTTATTCCATTTAGTGAAGTAAACATTAGTAGACATTGGTCGAATCTCTCAAGAGAGACATTTAGCTGACATTTCACAGAAATTTGAGAATATGTATGGAATCCAGCATAGCTTCAGGCTTGATGTATAGGCTACCAAATTATAAATATAAAGATAAACCATCTACCCATATCTAGCTTATGGAAATCAGTTGTGATACCGATCTCCTTCAAAATTTAAAATGGTATTCAATTTTCCCGAATTGTTTCTTTTTTTTTTTTTTGGACCAAAAGAATTTTCCCAAATCGTTGTCTCCTCATGAAATTAATTTCACATGATAAGTCTCGATCAACACATGCCCCAACACAGTGAGAGCATTCAAACGCAAATATAAAGCCCACAGCTAAGTCTGTCAACTTAAACCTTTTGATAATTCGGTAGCAACATTTTTCAAAATCAAACACAGAGAGCAACTACAAAGCTGGGAGAAAAGTGACTCAAAGACTGGAATAGGTAAAGCTTGACATTGAAAGCTTCTTCTGTAGCTAAAACTCAGGATGACAAGAACAACAAAATTAGAAAGATAAACAAAGGATGCACCTGGTGTCATACACCGGAGTAGAGCCACCAGATAGTACAATAAAAGCAAAATGTAATTCACTAGGATCCTACCTGAGCTAGAGCTCAGCTGGAGTTCTTCCCACTCCGCAACCAAATCTGTTTCAAAAATAACAAATGCCTAACCTCTTTTCCCTCCCAAAAGCTTCTTATGTTGGTATTGGTCAGCTCCTCTCCATGTCAGCCTATTGCCACATCATCAGCTTATGCCCTCTAATTCTGCAATCCCTCTTCCTTCCACATCAGCCCATTACCTCCCCTCAACTGATCCCTACTTCTGATATCTCCTACATACCAATTATTTATCAATACACCACCAATATTCCCTAACACAATATTATAATACACCACCCTTATATTCCACCCCATATACTGTACTATATACTATACTATACACTAATATCATGCTCCTCTTATGATCATCCTCCCCTCCTCCAATATACACTAATCGGAGAAATACCTGAAGTCTCCCTCCTTGGAATCCTATCAATTGCCTCCCTCAATAAATTGTCCTTGTCCTCAAGGACAAAATCTGGAAAGTGGAAGATAAAAACAGAGGTATCCTCCCAAGAAGCATCCTCCGAAGACTGACCCTGCCATTGCACTAGCACTTGAGGAATTTCTAGTTGACCTTCATGCCGAAAACGACGTCCCAAAATTGCCACTGGAAGATGAGCCAAGGTCTCAGGTTCCTTGGACAAATCTGTCAGAAGATCTGAGGTAGAGGAAAAGGAGCCCACTGCCTTCTTGAGGAGAGAGATGTGAAAGACTAGGTGTATGCGACAGTGAGGAGGAAGAAGCAACTTATACACCACCTTGCCAATTTGTTCAAGGATCTGGAATGGTCCGAAGAAGCATGGAGACAACTTGGATGTATGTGTAGTCTTGATCTGATGCTGCAAGGAGGGTCTAAGCTTTAAGAATACCCAATCACCCACCTCAAACTCCACATATCGTCGATGTTTGTTAGCATTGTGGCAATATAAGGACTGTGCATGAAGTAAGTTCTGTCACAGTTGAAGCAAGATAGCCTCACGGATTCTTAATGCTGTACGTAGCTCCGGGTGCTGTACTTCTTTGTCAACAAATGATCTTAAAGCAGGGAGAGGGTGGCCGTAGACAATCTCAAAAGGAGTTAGTTTGGAAGCAGTATGATAGGCAGTGTTATAGTGATACTCCGCCCATGGAAGCCAAGCTCCCCGCTGAGTAGGATGTTCACCCACAAAACAGCGAAGATAACGCTCCAAACATCGATTCAAAACCTCTGTCTGTCCATCTATCTCGGGGTGGTATGCCATGCTAAAATGAAGAAGAGTTCCTTGCAAACAAAACAATTCGACCCAAAAGTTGCTTACAAATGTTGGGTCCCGATCACTAACAATGGTCTTCGGAATCCTATGAAGTCGTACCACCTCCTTAACAAACAATTCAGCCATACTCTTAGCCGTATACGGATGTTTGGTGGGAATAAAATGCCCATATTTTGAGAGTCTATCAATGACTACCAAAACCACATCAAACCCTTTAGATTTGGGAAGACCCCCCATGAAGTCCATCGGAATGTCTTCCCATATTGCCTCTGGAATAGGCAAGGGACACAAGAGTCCAGCTGGTGCTAAAGTCTGATACTTCTGCTGTTGACACATAGCACAGGCAGCCACAAAATCTACCACATCTTTTTTCATCCCTATCCAATACACATTAGCTGCTAGCCTTAGATAGGTGCGCAGAAAACCCGCATGCCCTCCAGTAGGTGAAGAATGGAACTCATGCATGAATATTTGTGGCCATTTAGAAGCTGCTGGTACCACCAATCTGTCATGATAAAACAAAGTATCATGAGCTAAATGAAATCCTTGGCCAGCGGATTCCCCCTTCTGCAATGACTGCAACTTTCCAGCTAGAACAGGATCATCTTCCACCATTTTCCTAATAGTCCCCAAGTCTGTCCAGACCGGTCCTGAAATTTGCACCAACTGAATTTCATCAAACCCCCAAGATAAAGCGTCTGCTACTTTGTTGTCTCACCCTTGACGATATTGCGCCTCAAAATCGTAACTCAACAGCTTAGGTAACCAATTCTGTTGGTCAGGGGTTATAATTCGTTGTTGAAGTAGATGCTTTAAACTCTTTTGGTCAGTCTTGACGACAAACCTTTTCCCCAACAAATACAGTCGCCAATGTTGTATGGCCAACACTATTGCCATCAGCTCCTTCTCATAAGTGGACTTAGCCAATGTGTGGTCAGCCAAGGCTTTACTAAAATATGCAATGGGGCGATTATGTTGTTGTAGCACCGCACCTAATCCCCTACCCGAAGCATCACATTTGACAGTAAATGGTTGAGTAAAGTCCTGCATAGCCAAGACCGGAGCTGTGACGAGGGAGTGTTTCGGTCTATTAAAAGCATCCTCTAATTGCTCAGACCAACCAAAATTATTCTTTTTTAATAGGTCGGTCAATGGCTTGGCTATCTTCTCATAATCCTTGATAAATTTACGATAATAACTAGACAAACCTAAGAATCCTCGTCGGCCTTTAAGGGTTTGCGGTCAAGGCCAATCAAGAACCGCTTGTACCTTGTTGGGATCCATTACTACTCCTTCCTTTGAAATAATATGTCCCAAATACTCCAAGGATGGCTGACCAAATAGACACTTCTTCCTGTTAGCATAGAATTTTTGTTGTCGCAAAATAGTAAAAACTTGCTTCAAGTGCCGTAGGTGAGTTGCCAAGTCTTCACTGTACACCAAGATATCATAAAAAAATACCAATATGAAATGTTGTAGATATGGATGAAAGATTTCATTCATCGTTGATTGAAACATAGCCGGAGCATTGGTCAACCCAAATGGTATCACTAGGAATTCATAATGGCCTTGGTGAGTCCGAAATGCGGTCATGTGTATGTCTTCAGCAGCCATTCTAATTTGATGATAGCTTGACCTTAGATCAATCTTCGAAAATACACTCGCTCCACACAGTTCATCCAATAACTCATCTATCATAGGAATGGGGAATTCGTCAGGAATAGTGGCCTCGTTGAGAGCACGATAATCAACGTAAAACCACCACAATCCATCCTTCTTCACCAGAATCACCGGACTCGAGAACGGATTGGTGTTAGGCCATATAATCTTTGCTTCTAGCATGTTACGAACCAACTGTTCAATCTCATTCTTTTGTACATAGGCATACTTGTATGGTCGTACTGATATTGGCCCTTTTCCTTCAAGTAATGGAATATGATGTTCCATTGATCGGGTTGGAGGGAGTCTTGAAGGAGATGAAAAGATGTCTGCAAATTCTGATAATAACGCTTCCAGTTGTGCATCGTGATTATTCCTCTGCTCATGAGGTACGGTCTCCAACACCCATAACATCCTACACTCATCTATTTCCTCCAACTTCTACAAAGACTTAAAAGAAATTGGAAAGCGGCATAGAGTGGGATCTCCGCACAACAAAAATTCTTTCCCCATTTGCTCCACCTTAATCGTCATCTTAGACCAATCTATTCTAACTTCTCCCAACGTCTTCAGCCATGCCACCCCTAATATCACATCCAACCCTCGCAATTCCATCATGTAACAATCTACGAAGGTTTCATACATTCCCACCCTAAGAAGTAAATCGGTACAATAACCACAGGACTCTCACGCCCATCCCCCAACGTCACCGTGAAACTGCGGTTGTCTGTACTAGGGATACCAATGTGTTTCATCAAGTTGAGTGACACAAAATTATGACTAGCACCACTATCTACAAGAATAACAACAGGAGTAGAGGCAAGAGTACCTTGTATTTTTAGGGTGCATGGTTCATTGAAACCCTGCATCACCATCAAGGATAATGACAGCAAGGCTTCTCCAGCTGCAGTATTATTATTGTCCCATTTGTCTTCCCCTACAGATTCTTCCTCTAACACTAACAACTGAAGAAATTTGTTCGGGTAATGATGGTTTAGATTAAAGGGTTGGTCACACTTGAAACATAGCCCTCTTGCCTTTTTTACCTAGAAACTCCGCATGGGAAAGTTGTTTCTGACCATGAGAACAGCTACTACCCTCCTTGGATACATTCGAACTAGAAGCCACTTGAGAAGCCACTCCAGCAGCAGAGTCTGCCTTTCTTCCCCTCATTGCACGATCGCCCTCCATTACACGACCGTCATCTCCATTAGGAAATCGAGTATTGCGATACATCGTTTGACCAGCTGTAGCTGAAACTAGTCCAGGACTATAATGACCTGATCTATTGACAAACGGATAATGCACAGGAAGTGGTCGGACGTCCCTTCGGCCTCCATGTCCCTTCTCAGTTGCAAGAAAAATTCCAGAATCAAATTCTCGTTCGATCTTCAAGGCTAGATCCATAGCACGGTCCAATGTTGTTGGCGAAAATGTATCCACACGCGTTTGGATGTTTTCACGAAGACCTCCCATAAAATACCCGAGAAATTGCATCTCTAGCATAGTTGGTGCGTGTGAGGTTAGGGATTCGAATTCCTCAATATACTGATATACGGTTCCATGTTGTCGAAGTTGAGATAAGCTCTTAAATAAATTTGATGCCAACAATTCGCCATATCATTTCATAATTTCTGTCTTTAGGCACGACCAAGTCAACTTAACTTCCCTCAGTTGCAACATACGAAACCAGTGATTGCATCGTCCCCTCATGCACATGGCAGCTAACATCACCTTCCTATCTTCCCTCTTCTGTTGAGCAGCAAAATATTGCTCAACCATTAAGACCAATTGGAAGGTTCCACTCTATCGAACACTAGTAGAATTAACCTAGCTGCATTCAACCGGAGTTTGTCATCTGTTTCTGCCTCTCGTGCATCTCCATAAGGAAAATCAATTCCAATTTCCGTGTGTCGAATTCCTTCCTTCCGTTTACCCCAATCCTTCGCCACTGAAGATCCTTCCCTTGAAGTGCCTCCCGTCTCCTTGTTCGACCAGACATCCTCTAATAATTTTTGCATTCTATCAATCTTTCCTTGCATATTAGTGACTTCACTTATCATCGCCTTCTGCTCTCCATCGAAGGAAACCAACTGATGTTGGATCTCCGCCACCTCATTGTGGATATCTTCAACATTCTTTTCCAATGCATCAATGCGAGCCTCCATTCTCGTCATGATTCAACTCCCCGTTAGCAAAACCAACATGTAATTTCAAGCAATTTTCCCTTATCAGATAGCTTCTGACCAAGTCCATCAACTCCGTTGAGTTTCCCGACAACAGAACCAATTGTTATACACTGGAGTAGAGCCACCGGACAGTACAATAAAAGTAAAATGTAATTCACTAGGATCCTACCTGAGCTAGAGCTCAGCCGGAGTTCTTCCCACTCTACAACCAAATCTGTTTCAAAAATAACAAATGCCTAACCTCTTTTCCCTCCCAAAGCTTCTTATATTGGTATTGGTCAGCTCCTCTCCACGTCAGCCTATTGCCACATCATCAGCTTACGCCCTCTAATTCCACAATCCCTCTTCCTTCCATGCCAGCCCATTACCTCCCCTCAACTGATCCCTACTTTTGATATCCCCTACATACCAATTATTTATCAATACACCACCAATATTCCCTAACACAACATTATAATACACCACCCTTATATTCCACCCCATATACTGTACTATATACTATACTATACACTAATATCATGCTCCTCTTATTATCATCCTCCCCTCCTCCTCCGACATACACTAATCGGAGAAATACCCGGAGTCTCCCTCCTTGGAATCCTATCACTTGGGCTCCAAGGAATCTACTCTTTCCTCTTTAGTATTTTTTGCTATCTATCTGTATTAATATTTTCAGACTGAAATAATAGGAATCCTAATTTTCAGCAACAATATATGCTTACTATTAGCCCCATGCATTCTTCAGCTGCACAAACAGTTTCATTCAGAGCCTCAGCTACACCTCTTGAATCATCATGGACCAGTCTCCTGCACAATTATAATATCATATCGATCACCAACATCTTGACAACTAAAAATGCATGTTTTTTGGGTAAACACTAAAGACATATGTTAAGTGCACTAAATTAAGAGAAAATTCAATAAATTACCTATGTAGCATTAGCTCAATTTGTCCATCAACAGTGCTTGAACCTCCTACTGAACGATCTACCAAAACAGAGAATTCTTTTTCACCATCTTCCATGTAAATTCCCAGATTAATCTGAAGCATATAAGTTGTCAGGAAAAAGTGAAATGGCAATACATTTGATGGTTGACCAAGTTATTGTGCTCGTCAAGATCAAAACAGGAGACTAAAAGTGCTGCAATAGCATGTAATGGCAATTTCTAACATTGAGAGCAAATCAAATAAATGATGCATACAGAATATTAAAACCTAGTTTGTACAACGGTGGCAGTGCTTCAAAATCAGCAGGGAAAAAAATTGACCAAAACTAACATTGTTAAATATCTTGAAGTTATTGTTATAATATGTTATAGTTTCTATATTACAATTATAGTTTATAGTTCTTAGATTGTAATAATATTTTCTAGATTGTAATTAATATAGTGTTAGGTAGAAGTTAGTAGAGGATTTTGTATCTTTATATATATTGTTCTTATATTATCAGTGAAAGAAAGTGAAAGAGAATACAATTACTTATCATAGTTACATGGTAAAAGAGCTGTCTAACTATAGGAATTTTTTTTGAAAAAAAAAAAAATTAGGGTTTAGGGTTCATTAAACCCTAACTGCCTAATGAGCAGCGTTTGTATCTCACACACACCTCGGAGAGTGTTTGTGTTTCTTTTTTTCTCACTGCCCCTCTAAGAGGAAAGATTGTTGGCTGACAAACTTCTTCGACCAACTCTGGCGACCAACGGATCGGTGCGTGAGGCTCACACTCCACATAAACCATTCGTTGCTCCTCCTTGTTTTCTGCACGTGGAGGCAAGTGTGACCCCCCGTTTGTCCATGTGTTTTTGCTAGGTCTTTGTGGTATGGTATTCTTCATTCCAATCTTGCCATTTCAAAAATCATCTTGGGACATGTGCTCCTTGCTAAGACTCAAAGGGAGCAAATGGCAGTTATGAGTTTTTTAGCCGGTCTTTGTCCAGAGTATGAGTCTGTAAAGTCTTTAGATTCTCTCGAGTTTCGAAGTTTCCTCTATTCAGGAAACTTTTAAACGAATCATTTACACATAAAATCATATAGCTTTCACCCCATCTCACAATGTTAATGCTCTGGTCGGTCAAAGTATGGGTCGAAATTCCACCAATAGGAGAGGGGGAGATCATATTTGAGGTCAGGAATCAAGGGGAGTTGTTTGCTATTACTATCATGAGCTAGGGCATACAAAGCGTACTTGTAAGAAATTGCAAAATCGTGACCAGAAGAAGCAGTCAGTACTCATTGCCTCCACTGACTCCACATCAAGTTCATCTTCTGAAAAGACTAACAATTTTTGCTGATGAATATGCCAAATTATCTCAGTATCAAGAGGCATTGAAGGCTTCATCTCATCATACGTTTGCAATTGCCGAATCAAGTAAATCAACTCAGTGTCTTCTTTCCTCATCGTTCAAGTGGGTCATTGATTTTGGTGCCACAGATCACATGACAGGTAACCTTGATCTCTTCTCCACTTACCAACCATACACCTCTCCTACAAATGTCACTCTAACAGATGGCTCTAAGTCATTTGTCCATGGATCTGGCACTATAAATCCAACTCCTTTGATTTCCTTATCGTTTGTGTTAAATTTACTACAGTTTTCGTTTAACTTACTATCAGTAAATCAACTTCTCGTGCAATGAATTGTTGTATCTCATTTTCTCCTGATCATTGTCTATTTCAGGATTTCATGACGAAGAAAATTATTAGTAAAGGACATGAATCGGGCGGTCTCTATATATTGGATACACAAGTGCCAAGGCCCGTTGCATGTTCAAGTGTCTTAACACCTTTCCAAGCTCACTGCTGGCTTGGTTACCCTTCTCTATCTGCGTTAAAGACCATTTATCCACAATTTAATAATGTTTCTACCTTAGATTATGAATCTTGTCATTTTGCTAAAGACCACTATTTGTCTAGTTTACCTAGAGTCAATAAAAGGGCTAGTTTACCTTTTGAGTTAGTTCATTATCTAAGGCTGGTTTTCGGTATTTTATTACCTTCGTAGATGATTATTCTCATATAACTTGGCTTTATCTTATGAAAAATCGTTCAAAGGTATTTTCACATTTTTCTGCCTTTTTTGTTGAAATAAAAACACAATTCAATGTCTCAGTACATACATTAAGAAGTGATAATGTCAAAGAATATTTCTCTCACTCATTTCAGTCATATATGCTCCAAAATGGTATCCTTCATCAATCTTCCTGTGTGGATACACCTTCTCAAAATAGAGTGGCTGAAAGAAAAACAAACATCTTCCTAAGACTGCACGAGCATTTCTATTTCAGATGCATGTTTCTAAACAATTTTGGGTTGATAGAGTCTCAACTACCTGTTTTTTGATTAATCATCTCACTTCATCTATTCTACAGGGTGAGACTCTTTATACAGTATTGTTTCCTACGAAGTCATTGTTTCCTATTGAACCTAAGATATTTGATAGTACTTGTTTTGTTTGTGATGTTCATCCTTAGGTTACAAAACTTGATCCTAAATCTCTCAAATGTATTTTTTTGGGATACTCTCGGGTTCAAAAAGGATATCGATGTTTTTGTCCTCATCTTGACAAATATCTTGTCTCAATTGATGTTACTTTCGTAGAAAATACACCATATTTTTCATCAATTGAAACTCCAAAACAGAAAGAGGATGACGATTTGTTACTTTATCATATTACTCATAAGTCTCCAGGTACCTTACCACCGCCCCCACCATCACAACCTCCAATTCAGTATGTATACTTTCGACAAGAAGTTCCTCCTGCTTCATGTCCTGCATCAGTCTCTTCTTCCTCAATGGATTCAACTACAAGTGATCTTGATCTTCCTATAGCACTCTGTAAAAGTAAACGTCAATGTACCTATCCAATTTCTTCTTGTGTATCTTAAGATCACTTGTCATCATCATCTTCCTCATTTATTGCATCCCTCGACACTATGACCATTCCAAAGTCTCTTCACGTTGTACTCTCACATCCTGGTTGGCGAGATGCTATGATTGATGAGATGAATGCCTTGGATACAAATCACACTTGAGATCTAGTGGACTTACCTGCAGGAAAGGCGACGATTGGTTGTAAATGGGTATATGCAATCAAGGTTAATCCTGATGGAATAGTAGTTCAGCTAAAAGCCCGTCTTGTAGCAAAGGGATATGCTCAAACCTATGGCGTGGATTATTCAGACATATTTTCTCCCATGGCTTAGTTAACTGCTATTCACCTATTTATCTCTATTTCAGCTTCTAATTCTTTGCCTTTATATCAACTAGATATAAAAAATGCATTTTTACATAGCGATTTGCAAGAGAAAGTTTATATAGAGCAACCACCAGGATTTGTTGCTTAGGGGGAGTCGGGTAAAGTTTATCGTCTGCGGAAGTCATTATATGGACTAAAACAGAGTCCTCCAGCTTAGTTTGGGAAATGCAGTGAGATTTTTGGTCTAAAAAAGAGCAGATCGGATCACTCGGTATTTTCTAAGTATTCTGATACCAGTATAATTATTCTCATTGTATATGTTGATGATATTATCATTACAGGAAATGATAGCGTTGGTATTACCTCTCTTAAATCATTCCTTCACACTCAATTTCATACTAAGGATTTGGGGATATTGAAGTATTTCTTAGGAATTGAGTTGACAAGAAGTAAGAAAGGCATTTTCCTATCTCAGAGGAAATACGTACTTGACTTATTAACTGAGATAGGTAAATTGGGAGCTAAGCCATGCAATACACCTATTACTCCTAATATGCAGCTTACAAAAGAAGAGGAATCATTCAAGGATCTCGAGAGATACAGACATCTAGTTGGTGTTATAATATGTATATTAATGTATAATATCCTGCATTAATGTGTATTATTAACTAGCTATTATTAAAGGATCTTATTTCCTAAAATAGATAGATCAATCATGTATATATAGACATCAATTCCTATATGAAATGGCAATGAAATAAGATTATTATTTCTTTCAAATTACATGGTATCAGAGCATAGGTATATGTAAGAAAAAAAAAAAAAAAATCGTCTTGTCCTGTGAACAAGGATGTGCTACCCTTGAGAGCAAGCATTGTTGGGATCTTCTTTTTTCGTCACCACCAGTCTAGGAGGAAAGACCAGCCTCCGACCGGCCGAACCCCGAAACCAAAACCCCAGACGACCGGCGCGTGAGGGTTTCGCTTTCCCCTTCCGTCGACGGCGCGTGCGTCGACTCTTCGCCCACCAGAAGCTTCAACGCGCTGTTGGTAAGTCCGTTCTACTCTCCTTTGGTGTTGCATTGGTTGAATACATCATCTTGGGAAGCGGGTTTTGTTACGGTTGTCGAAGTTGGTTGCGTTTGGTGATTGGCCGGAGGTTTGTTCAGTTTGATTGAAGTAGTGCATCTGATTTGTGTTGGGTTTTGTGGCGTCGTTGGGCTGTTCGTGGTCTTTTGAGGTTGTCTTTGGTTGGTCGCGTTGGTTCACCGGAGTCATTTGGCTTGTCGGAGTGGATTAGATTGGTGTGGTGTTGTGCTTCGTAGCCGACGGCGTGTTGGTCTTGGTGTCTGTTGGTTGGCGTTTGTGGGTCGATCTCGTCGGAGGCTTGAATTTTACATTTTTTTTCTGGGTACACTGTGATTGGCTATTTTTTTTTCTCTTTGTTACTATTGTGAGAATTTTTCTTTTGCTATTTGAAATGGATGATAAAAGCTTAAAATCTCCGGTTGTTAATATGATTCCTGTGACAACTAAGATCACGGAACATAAACTTAATGGGAATAATTTTATGGCTTGGAGCAAAACGGTGCGAGTATATTTGCGAAGTATTGAAAAAGAAGACCATCTTATTGAAGATCCACCAAATGATAACACTAGACAAGTATGGTTGCGTGATGATGCTAGGATATTTTTGCAACTTAGAAATTCCATTGATAGTGAGATTATCAATCTGGTTGATTATTGTGAATATGTTAAAGAGTTGATGAGTTACTTGGAATCTATGTATTCTGGAAAGGGGAATATTTCTCGTATCTATGAGGTGTGCAAAGGTTTTTATCGTACTGAACAACAAGAGTTGTCCCTTACTGCTTATCTTATGAGCTTTAAGAAAACATATGAGGAACCGAATGCCTTATTGCCATTTAGCCCTGATGTGAAAGTACAGCAGACTCAACGAGAACAAATGGGCAGTAATGAGTTTTTTAGCAGGTCTTCGTCCAGAATTTGATGTTGCCAAATCTCAGATCCTCTCTAGTCTTGAGATTTCCTCTTTGCAGGAAACCTTTACTCGGATACTTTGCACAGCAAATCCGTTATCTGTTGCTCCTTCTCATCCTACTAGTGCTCTTGTCAGCCAAAATACAGGCTGCTCTTCCACCTATAGGAAAGGGGGGGATGATATTTGCGGGCATAATTTAGGGGGAGTTGGGTGTTATTATTGTCATGAGCCAGGTCATACGAAGCGCACTTGTAAGAAATTGCAAAATCGCAACTTGAGGAAACCTTTTGCACACATTGCCTCCACTAACTCTACTGATGGCTCTTCCTCTGAGAAGAAAATTACACACTCTGCAGATGAATTTTTAAAATTTACTCAGTACCAGGAGGCATTAAAGGCTTCATCTCATCATGTGTCCGCCATTGCTGAGACAGGTAAACCCAACACATGTCTCCTTTCCTCATCTTTCAACTGGGTCATAAATTCTAGTGTCACATATCACATGACAGGTAATCTTAATCTCTTCTCAACTTATCAACCATACACATCCTCTACAAATGTTACTCTTGCTGATGGTTCTAAGTCATGTGTTCTTGGCTGTGGCACTATTAATCCCACTTCTCAGATTTCCCTATCTTCTGTTTTGAGTTTACCACAGTTTTCCTTTAACTTACTATCTGTGAGCAAACTCACTCGTGCTATGAATTGTTGCATATCATTTTTTCCTGATCATTGTCTATTTCAGGATCTTATGACAAAGAAGATTATTGGTAAAGGACATGAGTTGGGAGGTCTCTATATCTTGGATACTCAGGTGCCTAAGTCTGTTGCATGTTCCAGTTTTTAGACACCTTTTGAAGCACACTGCCGAATGGGCCATCCCTCTTTGCCTGTGTTGAAAAAGCTCTTTCCTCATTTTAATAATGTCTCTAGCTTAGAGTGTGAGTCACGTCACTTTGCAAAGCACCATAGTTTATCTTATGTTCCTCGAGTCAATAAAAGGGCAAGTGTACCATTTGAATTAGTTCATTCTGATGTATGAGGTCCCTGTCCTGTTATGTCACAGACTGGTTTCAAATACTTTGTTACTTTTGTGGATGATTTTTCTCGCATGACTTGGCTTTATCTTATGAAAAGTCATTTTGAGGTATTTTCCCATTTTACTAGTTTTTGTGCTGAAATCCAAACACAATTCAATATCTCTGTCCAAACCTTAAGAAGTGATAATGCCAAAGAATACTTGTCTCACTCATTTCAGACATATATGATTCAAAATGGCGTCATTCATCAATCCTCATGTGTTGATACACCTTCTCAGAATGGAGTGGCTAAAAGGAAGAACAGACATCTCCTTGAGACAGCGAGAGCCCTCTTATTTCAAATGAATGTTCCTAAACGGTTATGGGCCGATGTAGTATCTACTGATTGTTTCTTGATTAATCGTTTACCTTCATCTGTTCTTCAGGGTGAAACTCCATACAAAGTATTGTTTCCTACAAAACCATTGTTTCCTATTGAACCAAGGATATTTGGTAGTCTCTGCTTTGTTCGTGATGTCCGTCCCCAAATAACAAAATTAGATCCTAAGTCTCTCAAATGTGTCTTTTTGGGTTACTTCAGGGTTCAAAAGGGATATCGGTGTTATTTCCCTCATCTTGACAAGTATCTGGTGTCAGCTGATGTTTCATTTGTAGAAAACAATCCATTTTTTCCTTCACCTATTGGAACACCAACACCGGATGAGGATGATGATATACTGATTTATCATATTACTTATCCGTCTCCGGATAAGCCTTCGCCACCTCCGCCACCGCCGCCACCTCCACCATAGCCTCCTATTCGACATGTCTGCTCTAGACGGAGAGACCTGCCTACTTCGTGTCTTGAACCATCCTCTTCTTCCTCATCGGACCCAGCTCCAGACGATCTTGATCTTCCTATTGCTCTTCGGAAGGGTACGCGTCACTGTACCTATCCTATTTCGTCCTTTGTTTCCTATGATAACTTATCATCATCATCATCTTCATTTATTGCATCACTTGATACTGTGACAATTCCTAAATCTATTCATGTGGCCCTTTCTCATCCTGGTTGGCGTGATGCTATGATCGAAGAGATAACTACCTTAGACACTAATGGCACTTGGGATCTCGTGAATTTGCCCGTAGACAAGAAGGCAATTGATTGTAAATGGGTGTTTTCTGTTAAGGTTAATCCTGACGGCTTAGTAACTCGGCTAAAAGCTCGTCTTGTCGCTAAAAGTTACGCTCAAACCTATGGCGTTGATTACTCTGACACATTCTCCCCTGTGGCTAAGATGACTGCTGTTCGATTATTTATCTCTTTAGCTGCTACTAATCATTGGCCGCTCTTCCAGTTAGACATTAAGAATGCCTTCTTACATGGCGATTTGTAGGAAGAAGTATACATGGAGCAACCACCTGGGTTTGTTGCTCAAGGGGAGTTGGGTAAAGTCTGTCGTCTTTGGAAATCTTTATATGGACTGAAACAGAGCCCTCGTGCTTGGTTTGGGAAATTCAGTTAGGCTGTTGAGACATTTGGTCTTAGCAAGAGTAGATCGGATCACTCGGTATTCTTTAAGTGTTCTGACTCGGGTATGATTCTTCTTATTGTATATGTTGATGACATTATCATTACAGGAAGTGACAGTGCAGGAATCTCATCGTTGAAGTCATTTCTTCACACACAGTTTCATACCAAGGATTTGGGATTATTGAAATATTTCTTGGGGATTGAATTGAAAAGGAGTAAGAAAGGCATTTTCCTCTCTCAACGGAAATATGTGCTTGACTTATTAACAGAGACAGGCAAATTAGGTGCTAAGCCGTGTAGCACAGCCATGCTCCCTAATATGCAGCTAACTAAAGAGGGTGAGTTATTTCAGGATCCAAAGAGGTATAGACGTTTAGTTGGGAAATTAAATTATCTCACAGTGACTCGTCTCGATATTGCTTATTCCGTAAGTGTGGTAAGTCAGTTTATGTCCTCTCCTACCGTGCATCATTGGGTAGCTTTGGAGCAAATTCTGTGTTACCTAAAAGGTGCCCCAGGACGTGGTTTAGTTTATGGTAGTCAGGGACATAATCATATTGAGTGTTTCTCAAATGCAGATTGGGCAAGATCCAAAATAGACAAAAGATCCACTACTGGGTATTGTGTGTTTGTGGGTGGAAACCTGGTCTCTTGGAAAAGCAAGAAACAACATGTTGTGTCTCGCTCAAGTGTAGAGTCGGAATATAGGGCTATGGCACACTCAGTATGTGAGATAATGTGGATTTATCAGCTCTTACTTGAAGTTGGCTTTAAGGTGCCAATACCTGCACAATTGTGGTGTGATAATTAGGCAGCTATTCATATTGCATCTAATCCCATGTTTCATGAACGAACGAAACACATTGAGATTGATTGTCATTTCATTCGAGAGAAGATACAACAAAACTTGGTCTCTACAAAGCATGTTAAGACCAAAGAACAGTTGGCAGATATCTTTACTAAAGCTTTAAATGGGGTTAGAGTCAGTTATATTTGTAACAAGTTGGGCATGATCAACATCTATGCTCCAACTTGAGGGGAAGTGTTATAATATGTATATTAATGTATAATATCCTGCATTAATGTGTATTATTAACTAGCTATTATTAGAGGATCTTATTTCCTAAAATAGATAGATCAATCCTATATATATAGACATCAATTCCTATATGAAATGGCAATGAAATAAGATTATTATTTCTTTCAAATTACAGTTGGGAAGTTAAACTATTTCACAATAACTCGTCCTAATACTGCATACCCAGTCAGTGTTGTAAGTCAGTTCATGTCTTCTCCTACAGTGGATCATTGGGCAACTTTAGATCAGATTTTGTGTTATGTAAAGGGTGCTCCTGGAAGTGGTTCAGCATATGAAAATCATAGATATAATTGTATTGAGTGTTTTTCGGATACTGATTGGGCAAGATCCAAAATAGATAGAAGATTCATCACTGGATATTGTGTGTTTGTTGGAGGAAATCTAGTTACTTGGAAAAGCAAGAAACACCACATAGTATCCCGCTCAAGTGCAAAGGCAGAATATAGAGCTATGACACAATCAACATGTGAAATAATGTGGATTCATTAACTCTTGACTGAAGTTGGATTTAAAGTGTCTATACCTGCTCAATTATGGTGTAATAATCAGGCAGCCCTTCATATTGCATCTAACCTTGTGTTTCATGAGCGAACCAAACATATTGAAATTGATTGTCATTTCATCCGTGAAAAGATACAACAAAAATTTGATTTCTACAGAACATATCGAAACTGAAAAACAGTTAGCAGATATCTTCACCAAAGCTTTGAATAGTATTAGAATTGATGATATATGTAACAAGTTGGACATGATCAATATCTATACTCCAACTTGAGGAGAAGTGTTATAATATGTTATAGTTTCTAGTTTTTAGATTGTAATTAATATAGTGTTAGGTAGATTTTAGTAGAGGATTTTGTATCTCTATATATATTGTTCTTGTATTATCAGTGAAAGAAAATGAAAGAGAATACAATTACTTATCGTAGTTACAGTTATCTTGTCAATGTTTCAGTAGCATCAACACAGCAATAATATTAGGAGCATAAGCCTGGTGTGAAAAAACTGTAAAACGATTGTATCTATATTAATAAAGGAGAAGGGGAACTTTAGGTAGGAATATTAGGAAAGAATAAAAGGTTTTGTTGTGTTTTTGTGTTTCCTTTTCCATTTTTTTTACGTTTCCTACACTGTATTAGCAAGCAAAACTTGTAGAAATATGCTAGTACTATGAGTAAGAAAACAAGTATGAAGTTATTCATAATTTAGTCTAATGAAGTCTAGGAGTAGCAGGTAGTAAAAAAGATTAGAGGGTTCTCTTTTAAGGAGACCTTAAAAACCCTAATTTCACAAACCAGGCAGCCATGAAGGCTGACAGGGAGGAGTGACAAACATTGGCTGCCCAGATGGAGGATTTGGCATGACAAGCTGCTGACTTCAGGCTGAGTTTCCACTCAGTTGCACCAGAGGGACTAGATGCAAACTTTGATGTTCTCAAGAGTCTTGAATAGCTCAGGCTTAAGAATAAGCTTGGTATCCAATAGGAGTGCGATATTAGAAATATTAGGAAAGAATAAAAGAGTTTATTTTTTACTTTTCCGGTTTTACATTTCCATTTCAATTATTAGAATAACTTTTATAAATATGCTATAAAGAAAGCAAGTCAAGAAGCTATTCATTATTTAATTTAAAGAAGTTGCTGGAGATGAAAGGGAATGGAGAGTTCTCTCCTAGGTAAATCAAGCTCTGTGATTAGATCCCAAGCCTGTGCACATATCATTTGGTCTTCACATCCCTTAAATAATCATAATAGATAATCTTCCCGAATCACCAACAAAACCTTACACTATTATAATAAACTCATGCTACTTTTTTAGGGTCACTACTGACTTCATTAATATGTAGAATGGAATCAACTATTACAATAGTAAAAGTTTACTAGATAACATGGAGAGACTATTCAGGGTTTATCATTTTAAAGGGGTTTGGAAACAAATAGTTCCCTCCCCCTGGATAGATACTAATAAAAAGCTGAACTTGCATTTTTTATTTTTTTTTCATCTGATGATTGAAGAGGAATCCCTTCTTATAATGAGATACGGTTAATGCAACTAAGGTTGACAATTTTTTTTTTTTTTTTGGACACAGATTTTAGAATTAAGTAGCATAAGTAGAGAAACGGAACAGCAGCAAAAGACACACCGGATAATAATTTCCAGCAGCTGGTTGGTCCACTTTCAGATTCCAATCTGTTCTGTAATCACGAATCTGTGACAAAGTTGATTGCATATAAAATTAATTTGACAATGAAATAAATTAAAACAAAATTTATCCTCTAAGTGCGAGGTATTCATTTGATAAGAAGTATCAGAATATGATCTAAATATCACAGTGAGAACTAATGACCACTAGTAAAAAAAGTGAGCATTAGTTTGAACTGCAATTGATGCTTGCTTAACAATTTTTTGAGGTTTCCCAGGTTACCAGACTAATTAACTTAGCAGAAGAATAATGGAATCACCATAAGAACATATAAATGAGAGATTTTCATCATACCCTTTTGAGGAAATCACGTCCACTGGAGTCTGTGTAGAATGTCTTATTTGTCTGCATGGTAGTCGATATTTGAGTTACAACTTCTTTCCCTATACCATCATCAATAGGTATAGGTCCAACCTGATCAGTTCAAAAAAGATGTAATATAAGCAATGTAGAGTATCTAAACTATACTCATATAAATCCTATGCCCAATAAATTGAAAATTTTCGATGGTGTATGCATACAATGAACTCTACTTCGACATGTTCCTTTCCCTTGTTCACACGTGTGATCTGCAACAGAAACAGTATGTTAAAAAAAACAGCAGTAAGGACTCCATTTAGGTAATAAAGTAAATGTCTTAAATATGAAAGCAGGCGGTGAAAACTGCAGGAAGAGAAAACATCCATTAACCAGACTCCAAAGCACTAATTATGAATTTTTCAGCACCTTAAAACAATATGAAGAGTTTTTGATAGAAAATATCACTCTCATTCAACACATTATGAGGTGAACAGAAATATATACAGCACGTGTTATAACCTTGGATAAGTCTATCCCTCAAATCTAGCTAACTAGGATGATATAAACTCATCCAAAAAACTACTCTATCTACTCAATCCCTATCCAAAGTGGTTCACGTACATAACAGATTCAACTTGGATGACAACACATCTGGAACAATAAAACAGAAACATCAGGAACAAAAAATAAATAGAACAGAGATAAAAAAAAACACTACTAAAAATAATTTATTTTCTTCACTCCCCCTCAAGCTAAGGAATAAATATCCATCATTCCTAACTTGCTAATATTCTAGAGAAAATATTGCCTTGGAAGACACTTTGTTAGAACATCAGCCTCTTGATCTTTTGAATTCACATACTGCAGCTGCATCTTCCCATTCTCTATTTCAGTCTTGATGAAATTGCAGTCAAGACAGACATGCTTCATCCTATCATGTTGCACCAGATTTTTTATAATATTGAGTCCTGACTTGCTATCACATAATACTAGCACATTTGCTACTTTTACTTCCAAATCCTAGAGTATTCTCTGAATCCAAATAACTTCACATACACCTTGAGCAACAGCTTTATATTCTGCTTCAGTACTACTTCTAGCCACAACAGACTCTTTCTTACTCCTCTAAGTCACCAAATTGTACAAAAACATGATATTGATTTCCCATCAACTACGTCTCCACCCCAATCTATATCTATGAATACTTCCAAATTCCTGCATTGATTCCTTTAAAAAATATCCCTTTTCCAGGAGCTCCTTTTAAGTATCTAAGGATATGATTTACTCCATTTAAATGGTGTTGTGAGGGTGAGTGCATAGACTGACTTACCAGACTTGTGGAATGAGCAAGAGTTGCTCATGAAAGAGAAAGGTAAATAAATCTCCCTACCAGCTGCTAGTACCATTCTTTGTCAACTAGGAGGATCATTTATAGGTGCAAGCGTCTTCCAATTATGACGCAAAGGTGTGCTCACTGGCTTATATGCCAACTTACCTGTTTCACGCAGCAAATCAAGGATATAATTCCTTTGGTTAATAAAGATTCCAACCTTGCTCCTAGCAACTTCCATTCCTAAGAACAGCTTCAAGTCTCCTAGCTCCTTAATTTCGAATCCCCCCTTTATTTCTCTTTTCAATTTAAGTATTTCAGATTCATCATCACCTGTTATAATCATGTCATCAACACCAACTAGTTTTTTTCCCTTCCGGTAAGTCTATAATCTCCCAAGTACAATTATGGCTCAGTACACTCATCTCCTCCGTTACGAGCTTCATAAATACTTTTCGGAGCAACCTCTTTATCCACTTGAGTAACAGAAGCTTGGAATTCAGGTGAGAGATTGTGATAACTTACATAGTTAGTGATTGGATATTTGACACGTTTGTTTCTCTTTTCTTAAAGCTATTGGTGGATCACTCTCATTCTGTTCAATTCCAACAGCTTGTGATGTAGAGTCACTGTCCAGCTGTGTAATACCTTGTTCCTTATCTGAAGCTATGACCAGCTGATCAGGTTTAGAGGATTGGCCTTATTGATGATTTTTGCCTCTTCTCATGTAGACAAGAAGGGATTTTGAGTTTGGAACATTACCTAAAACAGGAGAAGGACTAACAACACCATTATCATGTTTCTGATTAGGCTCTGTCATAGGTCTCTCATGGTTCTGTTGGACAGAAATTTGTGGTACCGATTTGTCATGATCATGAGTTGTAGATTCAGAGGACTTAGGTTGACTTACACTTGGTAACGTGATAGACAATGGATAAAGGATATCTACCCCTGGAAGGCACAATTTTGTCTCTTCATCTTGTATCTTTTCTTGAACTAAGGTGTTATGATAAGGGTTTTACTTAAGGAAACCACATCCAAAGTAATAAAGAAATGCTTTGAGGGAGGATGGAAATATTTATAACCCTTCTTTGTAGGTGAATACCCTACAAATATACACCTGATAGCTTTCTCTTCCAGTTTGTGTTTGTGTAAATTGTTGTCAAGAATGTAGGCAGTACACCCAAATACTCTAGGTGGCAAGTTGTTGAATATCCAATTGTTTGGACAGAAATCCAATAGGTTACTCAAAGGGGTTCAAAAGTTAAGCACTTTAGATGGAAGATGATTAATTAGGAAAGCAGATGCAAGTATAGCTTCCCCCCACAACCTAGTAGATATCATACTTGCAAACATCATTGAACGAGCAGTTTCCAGGAGATGTTGATTTTTTCTCAACTACTCCATTTTGTTGTAGAGCGTGCACATATGAACTTCGGTGTACAATGCCATTTTCAGCCAAATAATTCTTGAACTCAGTTGAGAGATATTCCCTGGCATTGTCTGCTCTGAGTATTCGAATACTTGTTGAGAAAATATTAAGGACCAATTTATGAAATTGTTTAAAAATACGAAAAATTTCTGATTTTTCTTTTAGAAGATATACTCAACATACACAGGTATAATCATTGATAAAGGCCACAAACCACTTGTATCCTAAATATGTAAGAACACGCGCTGGACCCCAAATATCACTATGCACTAAATGGAATGGTTTGGATGGACTATACGACTGCATAGGATAAGAATTTTTAGAGAATTTGGCTAAAATACATGGCTCAAATTTAAAATCACTGAATTCTTTATTTTTGAATGACTTTGGATACAAACGCTTCACATACATAAAATTGGGATGTTCGAGGCGTTTGTACCACATCATAACATCAGGCTTGTCATTGACAGACACTAGAGACCTATTACATGAATTAGAAACTGATCTAGACTTTATTCTAGATGAGACCATTGACTTCCTCAGCATTGCCAATCGTCCTCCTTGAACTTTGGTCCTGCAAAACACACTTCCCATGTGAGAAAATTACACTGCAATTCAAGTCTTTTGTTAGCCTACTCACTAAGATCAAATTACATTTGAATTCAGGTACAAATAATACATCATTCAGCTGTAAGTTTTCCAGAATCACAGTTCCTTTCCCTTTGGCCATGGTACTTCTACCATCTGTGACCAGCACCTTACTCTACTTATTGCATGGATGGATTTTATCAAAAACTAACTGTGAGTTGCACATATGATCAGAGGCTCCAATATCTAATATCCACACATTCTTAAATACTCCATATGAAGAATCTAGAACCTAACCTCAGTGAGCAACAGCCACCATAGATTGAGATTCACCTGCCTTTTCAGTTTCAACACTTATCTGATTTTGACTAAGGAGTTTCTGAATCATAGCAATTTGATTAGTGGTCAAACTTATTCTAGAGGTGGACACAGGCGTTGTTTCTGTCTCAGCCACTTGCGCCATTTTTGTGTCCGGTGATCTTGCTGTTTGGAAACCTCTTTGATGTCTGCCTCTTAGTCTTCGGTCTACCATGTAACTTCTAGCAATTTGCACACGTACAATTTGGTTTTTAACAATAATCACACCAAACTTTCTCTCTTGCAGACATTCCACTTGAACTACCTCTGTTTGTCAGCAATGCAGGACTAGGAGCTTGCTGTTTGAGTGTCATCATCACCCATTGCCCACTTTCTTCTCTTCTTACTTCCACAAATGCTTCCTTTAGATTGGGAAATGGATGTTTGCCAATTAATCTCCCCCAGACCTCATCTAACTCAAGGTTTAGCCCATACAAAAAATCAAACACACGATCCTTCTCCACCAGTGAATTATGTTTTTGACTATCTTCCACACATCTCCACTCAATCTCATAAAATAAATCCATTTCCCACCGTAACTCGACCAAGGAGTTGTAATACTCAATTGCACTCATACTCCCTTGGATAGTAGTCCGAATCTTTGATCGGAGCTCAAATCGTTGCGATGCGTTGACCAAGTTGGAATAAATTTCTTGTACATAGTCCCAGATTTCTTTTGCAATGGTACAAAATAGATATGAACTGATCCTAGGTTCCACCATGGAATTCTCAGCTTCCCAACCTGCATACTCATCAAAATCCTTGTAGGGCACAACAATGGTTCCAGTCAGATATCCTAGTTTCCCTTTTCCTTGAAGAACTAGCTTCACGGATTAAAATCACTCACGGAAATTTATGCCATTCAACCTATGTTGTGTAATCTAAAGTGAGTGGGAATCACTCACAATAGTAGATAAAGAAGATTAGCTCGATGGTGATGCGTTTGGATCACCCAACGAACTGAAACACATCTTGCTTGCAGGTGTAGTTTCAGGGTTGTGACTCATGATGCGTTAATCAGGCCAATTCTTTTAATTGCCTGTAGCTCTAATAGCATGAAGAGTTTTTTGATAGAAAATATCTCTCTCATTCAACACGTTATGAGGTGAACAGAAATATATACAGCATGTGTTACACCTTGGATAAGTCTATCCCTCAAATCTAGCTAACTAGGATGATATAAACTCATCCAAAAAAACTACTCTATCTACTCAACCCTTATCCAAGTGGTTCACGTACATAACAGATTCAACTTGGATGACAACAGATCTGGAACAATAAAACTGAAACATCTGGAGCAAAAAATAAATAAAACAGCTATAAAAATAAACACTACTAAAAATAATTTATTTTCTTCACAATAGAATCAACAATGCTCTTGATGCATTTGCTTCGTTGAAAGAACCTTAATTATTTCAGCAGGAGCTGACACGGAAACACACCAATTGAACATTTGACTTATAGATGAATCTCATGATAAGAAAAGAAAGGCTACAACCTAACAAAAACTTTTATTGCCAATGCAACTTTACTATGGTAAAACATGTAAGCACCTGATAAACCCATGAATTTATCTGTTGGTGAACTTCATCCATTATTGGCCCACGAATGACTGCCAAGGGATTCTGCAAGTCTCAAAAAGATTTATCAGGAACATTAAAAAATGCACCTTTCCTACACCATAAGTGATTTTCACACCTGTGCCTCAGGTTTTAGAAGAACTGTGCCATTTGGACGAAAGACGTATGCTCCAGAGGCCTAAAGAATATATCAGATAGTTTTCTTTTGGTAAGTACCATATCTAATAGTTTGCACATGACAAACTTCATAAGATGAAAATGTTTTTCCAACTCATGCAGTCTATGGAAAAAAATCAGGACAGTTGTTCAATGAATATAATAAATTTACTAACCTGAGGATCTTTTTTAGTTCCATTGTAGGATATGTAAAAACTATAAGACTGCTTGATATGTTCATCAACCTTGAAATAATACAAGATGGACAAGGCATCAGTTTATTTTGACTTGTAAGCAAACGATATGAAAAATTGCTTTTATTCACTTGTTGATAGACATACTGAAACACAATCAAGAAAATAAATGAAAACTGTCAGAGGTATCTTTTACCAAACTTTTGCTATTGAGGTAGCCCTGGGTTTTGCCCTCTTTTGTAGATAATGTAAGCTTAACATTTCCTTGACCAATATCAACAGCTGGTTTTACAGCTTGTTGAGCTCTGTATATACTGGACTTAAATGAACGAATGCCTACAACAATGTGATTGGTGATTCTAAGCAGCCAGAGGAAAGTATTCAACATCATATCACATAATAAATTCCAAACCTGCCCCTTTGGCACTTGAGATAAAGTAGGTGCTGAAACCAAGAGCTGGTACAGATGCTGGGAATGTGAGCCAATATTTTGGTGCCTCACCAGCAGTTTTACCCAAGTATGCCCTAACATGGTAGTTTCTCAATTTGATATATGCATCAGTGATGGGAATTAGCTGGGATTCAATCTCTTTTCCCTCACTATCATGAACTGTAACTTCTTCAGCAATAACCTGCCAAAATTTTCAGCAGCTTAAAGAAAGACATGAAGTTGATACAGCCCTATCAAACCATGCAAAATGAAAATAAACCACCCAGGTTAACAAAATGACTTCTTTGGAAAGCGTTACGTGTTAAGTAAAATACACAAAGATGCCATTTATTCATGATATACAGATAGATTAGATGTACTCACAGGAATCCGAATTACATCTTCTCTCTTCCATCCAAGAGAATTGTAGGCAATTACAACCTACCAGGGGAAGACACATAAAGTGATTCACGCTAGCAAGGAGCCAGAAGGTCATATTTGGCAAAAGAACATAACTTTGATTTAGATTTTAGTCTTACCAAACTTTTACCGCTAGAGAAGACAGTTTCCGAAGGAGGACAGTAACTTATATTCACAAGGGGACACTGTAACAAAGATAACATCAACTACATGTCAAATCTCCAAGGCAAATTAGCAAAAACAGAACTTTTAAAGTGAAGTGACAGGAAAAATGCAAAAATAGGGATAAATCACAATGTAAGACACCAGAACATGCACGTATGAAGTTTCATTTAAAGTGGTAGCTGATACAGTAATCAGCAAGTTACTGCATATAAAGCTAATATTGTAATGACTAGGATTTACAAGAATTAAATAATAAACGGAAATGAACAATTAAGAAGCAAAACACCCCAATTGGTACTCCTCAATTAGGGTTATGTTACAGGATCACTCTAAAACTCTTGCTTCAGATCTATCAACCACAAAGCAGATTCTAGCTTAGATTTTAATGTTTTTCTACTGCATTTACCTATGGTGAAAAATGAGTTTCGGGCTTGTTAAAGAGAAACTGACGATCTCTGATTTAATAATCACAAAAGGTTTTTGGAATTGAACATAACTTTCATTTTTGGAGCCAAACTCCCTTTTGTACAAGATAACGGGCAGTTATTACATTTCCTCTTTTTTAGGCCTTGACTCCCAGTAGTCATAAGGTAACTGCCACATCCCTCCTCTAGCCATGTTCCACTCCCTACACTTGACCGACTCCATGCATTCACCAGCTATTACAATAACAGTTTAAATACCGGACTAAATGGACCCACTAAGACCACTATTTACACATACACACATAAGACATGACTAGATCAATACTTGACCAACTATCATACATAAAGACAAACAACTAGGACATAACAGAAAGACGCATCAGCAACAACACAACTGTTCAAGGACACAAAGACGCCACCATGACTGTTCAAGGACCCCTTCTTGACTTCCTTTGTGAATATACATGTTCAAATGGCACTATTGCATCTTGTGAATGTGAGTTAACCTCGTGTGTAACATTTGTTCCCCCCCTCAAGAGAGCGTGTGACCTCATGTGCGAAAGTGAGATACCTCCATATAATCATATCTGCTGTTTCCCATGATGCTTCTGCTGGCAGGTAGTTCTCCCAATGAATAAGAACTTCCTGCTGGTTCCTGGCCTGTTGTGTATCCAAAACAGCCTTAGGATGAGGGACGACAATACCCTACTGCACTGTAGGTACGATTTGCTGAACTGTAGGATCTCCTTCAAATTTTTCAAGGTAGGAGACATGGAAGACGGGGTGTATTTTCACTTGATGAGGTAATGTAAATCTATAAACTACTGTCCCCACTACTCATCTCCTCTTTTTTAGGCCTTGACCCCCATTACTCATAAGGTAACTGCCACATCCCTCCCTTAGTCACATTCCACTCCCTACACTTAACCGACACCACGCATTCACCAGCTATTACAATAACAGTTTAAACACCAGACTAAATGGACCCACTAAGACCACTATTTACAGATACACACATATTACATGACTCGATCGATACTTGACCAATGATCATACATAAAGACAAACAACTAGGACATAACACAAAGATGCATCAACAACAACACAACTGTTCAAGGACCCCTACTTGACTTTGTAAATATACATGTTCAAATGGCGCTATTGCATCTTGTGAATGTGAGTTAACCTCACGTGTAACAGATTACTAATAACTCAAGAACAGAGTACAACCCCAATTTCTTTTATTACTCAACAAATTCTGTTTAACAAACTGACTGACTAACTCTTATTCTCCCTTGCCCACTTCTATTTATATCCTCCAAAGTACAATTACCATTCTACCCCTTATACAACTCTCACAATTACAGTAACTACACTTGATATAAGTATACTATTACAACATACAACACTACGTCAGAACACTAAGTACAAAAGCATTGGCCTCTTGCACTCGTGGGGTCATATCAATTGCCATCCCCTTGAAGAAATGTCCTTGCCCTCAAGGACTCAGTGAAGAATCACCCATAACCACCCTACACCAACTTCATCAAGCATAGCTGCATATGGGAGGGAAGAAGCACCAGACACAACTACCTACCAGTCTGCAAATTCTACTGGTTCATCAACACTGTTTCTCTGCAAAAATACAGTGGTGAGGACTGCAACCAATTCCTCTTTTGTTCCCTTTTTCTCCACTGGCTGCTAGAACGGAAGAGTAAAGACTTCATTTGACAAGAAAATGGGATACTTGCCAGCAGAAATGGAAATAAGGGAACCAGATTCATTGAGGATAGCCATAGAAAGTTTGGAAGGATCACTGGAACCACCATGGCTGGCCAACTCCAAGTGAGGGACACTTTCATTTTGCGGAGTCAGCTGCCACTTCTCTATACAAGCAAGCCCTCTGAAGTCTTCCACCAAGCTGATTGGAGCAACTTTTACTGGAGCATTTTTTTGAACACCTGGTGGACATGGTGCAGCACCTGCAACTGAACGACAGAAAACAGAACCATCAACTTGTCAACAAACTGAGGTGGCTTGATATGAATTATTATCAGCTGCTTCAGGATCTGCATGCACTTTGTCTTTACATAACATGTCTTGTGTCAACAAAAAAAAATTCCGTGCATGAATTCTTGCTCAACATATATCGAAAACTCAATTGCCTCTGTCATGTAATAGGTCTTAAAGTCCAAACCCTAAGTCGTGTACTGTCTCACAATCCACCCAAATAATACCCTAAAAGTTGAAGTTCGGTCATCTTTGGAGCTTGGGAAGTTAGGGCTTCGAACTCCACTATGTAATTCTCTACTGCTGATGTTTGCCGAAGGGTGGACAGACTCTTGAAAGGATTACTAGAAATTTGGCCCCCATATCTTGACAATAGTTCTTGTTTCATGCTGTCCCAATCAAGTTGTGGTGTCCTTCTATGTAGCATTTTCAACCAATAAATGGTTTGCCCACGCATAGATATGGACACCAAGGCCACTCTTTGATCTTTCCTTATGTTATTTTAATCAAAGTACTGCTCAGCCACTGAGATCCAATGACCAGAATCAATAACCTCAAAAATTGGTAGAGTGACATTGGTGGCATTCAGTCAAAATTCTTCCTCACCTAATGAATGATTCTGATCTCCGATTTCTTGTTGACCCATGGAAGATCAAAGCTGCGCTCCACCATCAATAAACCTTGAAGCCTTCTCCTTCAACCTTAAACTCCTCTGTTTATCACTCCACAAATCATGCAACATGGTTTCAAGAGTTACCATCCTCTTATCAATTCCAGATATATTCGAATTTGAATTCTTTTCAATGGTAGCGATCTGATGTTGGAACTCTGATAAACTTCCTTGCAATTCCACCCTTAATTCTTGAACACTATTCTCCAATGATTCCACCCTAGACTCCATCCTAGTCATCGTCTTTAATTAGATTTCCCACAAGCAGCACCAATTGTAACAACTAGGATTTACAAGAATTAAAGAATAAATGGAAATGAACAATTGAGAAGCAAAACACTTAAATTGGTACTCCTCAATTAGGGTTGATAAATACTTGAGAACAGAGAACAAACCCTATTTCTTTTATTACTTAACAAATTTTGTTTAACAGACCAACTAACTAACTCTTATTATCCCTTGCCCACTTCTATTATATCCTCTGAAGTACAATTACCATTCTACTCCTTACACAACTGTCACAGTTACAGTAACTACACTTGATACAAGTATACTAACTACTACAACATACAACACTACATTAGAACACTAAGTACAAAAGCCTTTGCCTCTTGCACTTGTGGGGTCATATCAAATATCCTGTTTGCTATTAGCTTTTTCCCCTCATAGTTCTCCCAGTTATTTCCCAAAACAAGACAAATAATATACCAATAAGCTACGTATGTAAGAATAAGACATAACACAAACAGAACTGAGATAGAACTAAGATACATATCCAGAAATTCTCCAAACACTAAATTTCAGTAAGATAAAAATAAAGCACAAACAAGAGATAAATAGGATATGGGCCAGATAGTATATAGATAAGAATAAACATCCAAACAGCTTGATAGCTAGATAAGCACACGAAAAAAAATTACCAAAAGAAGCAAGTGAAATGAAATCAATCAACAAAAAATGCTGGAAATAGAAATTGTTGGATAAAAATGAAGGTGAAGATGTAGATAAATAGCTTCTCACATCAGACAATAGTCCTGTGTTTGATCAACCTTCATAATCAAAGAAGAGTTCGCAAGTTACAACATTCATCAAGTGACATAGGATTTTGTGTTTAAGCAGAAAGTATTTAATTAACTTCAGATGAACTTGAGAGGAAAGGACCATATTTACACAAATTAAATATGTAGGGAAAAAAAGAATGCATGTTTTCAAGAAGATTTTCTAAATTGCTGATTTTGCTTAACCTGAATGGATGCAGAAGGCTGAAAAAGCATTTGGATATAATGAAGTGCAGGAAATTTTGCAAACCCAATTAATTATGTGGAGTATATGCATATAGGAATATCATTATAACACATCTCATTAACAATATTGAGTATACAGGAAAACAAAGCTTAAAAATTGGACCACTACGAGTTCTCCCACAGACTGCAGAATTATTGTGCTTGATAAAGAATGAGCATAATTGTCATTAACAGTGTAAGAGAGTATACATACAAGTACTTAAGGTTTGTAACCCAGAGTCAAGTGAAAAGACTATTCTTAATAAGTAATGTATGTACAATATATACAGTAGTATGCTCTATCAAATGTACATACAATATATAGAGTTGTATGCTCTATTGATCTCATGATATAAGTGTTAGTGTAATATTGGAACATTAATCCATATACAGTTGTATGCTCTATTGACCTCATGATACAAGTGTTAGTGTAATATTGGAACATTAATCTAGAATGTAGATAGAGGAGGCAATGGTATGGGTGAAGGATTTGTAGCAGGTGGATAGAGGATATTCTGAGAATGAGTGCAGCAATAGACAGGTGTAATTTATAGGTGGACAATATAACTAGTAGAGGGAAGGAGGTCAAAGGTAGGGGCAAACGGAGTAGTGAGAGATGGAGAATCAGAAGCATTGAGTGTAAGAAGGGAATGGGGGGGTTGCTAGGCTTAGAGTGGAGAGATGATGAAGGTAAGAGGGGTTGAGGGTGAGGACGTATCGGAGTTAGAGATAGTAAATGAGATGAGAGTATTATAGGGAAAGATTCGTGTCATTGAATCCTTAACAAAAAAGGACAAATTGTCAAAACTAATAGTGTAGTTATCATTACATAATTTAATGATAGACAGGAGGTTGTGAGTAAGAAGAAACATTGAGGACACTATTAAGATACATAGGATGACCATTAGTGTGAATGATGAGGTTGCCTATGCGAGATATGGGTATGGAGACAAAGGCACCATTACCTATTAAAACCTAATTGAAACCAACAAATGAGATTAGGTTGATGAGTATACCTACATTCAAAGTCATATGTGCGTAACATTGGAGTCTTAATACCAAACAACCTCATAAGATTCACCCATAAAGAGAGCAGCAAATGTGTCAAACAAATCTGTATGTGACTCATTGAACTCATGATGGCATTAAAGTGCTAAGTGATCAGGTTTTACACAAGGTTGGCAGGAGGGCCATGTAGATGTGGAAGAGCAAAGTGTTAACAAGTGGTGTTAAGCATGTTCACTAGAGGATTGGTGTGAATGGCCATGACTAGTGTTAGAGGTTCGCAACAGCTACAGGTGATCAACGTGCTGATCCGGGTTAGAGGAGTGACCTAGCACCCTTATTCTTGAGCGGCCACAACACAGCTTTGGCCTCGAGAGGCAAAGGATGTGGTATGAGTATTAAGTGTAGTGGAAGTGGAGACTGAAGCATTGTCCTGATCATGGTATTTAAGTCGCTGTAACTGATTGATGAGCTTAGCACATACTCAAATGTGAGAAAGATGGTGGAATAGGTAAACGTAGTGAATAAAACAATATACTCACATAAGAGACTGCAAAAAGCATGAGTAATAAGGTCAGATGTGCTGAGTGGTCTACTGATAGAAGTGAGCTAGTCGATAATGGACTTGAGGTCGAGAAGGTAATCAGCAATAGAAGTATGGTTCAGTCAAACAACAAGGAATTGCTATTTGAGTTCCATTTCCCAAGCCACGAAATTCTCAAGGAAATGTTGGTGAAGCATTAACTATATGTCATAAGCAGCAAGACTCTCATGAAACTCCATAATTTCTCATTAGAGATTGTGGCCAGAGTGTGGTATGAACAAAATGATTTACACAAGAGTCAATGTGAAAAAAAGGATTAGGAGTAAAGGTTCCTCTAGAAGCAATGAGAATGTCTTTGGGTGGAGCAACAGCAGTAGCATCAACATATCAATATAAATCTGTTGATATAAGAAAGGAAGTCATAAGTAACAACCGCGATTTATAGTTGTAAACCGAGAACTTAATAGTAACAATACAAAAAACACTTGTTGGAGAAATAGCAGGAAAATTTGAAGCAGGAGCTGCTGAAATAAAGGTGTTTATGAGTTGGTTAGTATAGATACCTACCAATAGTGTATTGGTAGTTGTTTGTTGGTGAATGTAAGGGTTTATAAAGATGGGTGCAAAAGTGAAGGGTTGGTGGTACATGCAAGTGAGTTGGCTGAGTTCATTGGGTATGGGTCAGGATGGTAGGACTTGGGGTGCGTGATGGGAAGGTGTACAAGAGGCAAGCAAGGATGGGTCGGATTAAAGTAGAGTTAGATGTGTGTGGACATAAAAGATTGGAGAAGAGAGATTGACTTGGGCATAGAGTGGTTTGTCTAGACTTCAGTGTGGCTATTTTGATAGGAGAGAGGGTGGTGAACGACATGGGAGGTCAGTCAAGGTTAGAGGAGTGTGGTCAGCGAGTAGGCTATGCAAACAGCAAATGGCCACATGCTTGGATGGTGGTGATGGGATCAATAACAGTGGCTTCAGCAACTGGATTGAAGGAGGAGTTCCATTGACGTCTAATGTTGCACTGGCCACCACTTAGGTAGTGGGTATGGTGGCTGAAGTGTCATCCCTTGGGTTTGTTTGTTTTCTTCAATGCACAATTATTGTGTTTTGTTAAATGATCTAAATATAGTAGAATTATTTATAGCAGTAAGTATTATTATAGTTAGCAAAATTATTTATACTTGGTAGGAGATATTTTTATATATGGTATATGACGTGTGTTCTTATATATAAGAATAAAGGAGATCTAGGGCATAACAGAAAACCTTGGAAAAAGCTTCTTTCTTCATGGTATCAGAGCGGGTTTAGATCAACCCTAAAAAAAAAAATACCCTATGCTCGTGATCCAATATTCTTCCACTACCTGTTTCCACCCTTTCCAGGTCTCTTGCCCTTCCCAAACTTCTTCGAGCAAAGGAATACCTTTGGCTGCTTCAAAAAGGCCTTCTCGGTCTATGCATCCATTATTAGGGTTTTTGCAACTTCCCGGATGTGGAAGACACCGAAAAACAGAAAACCTAACGAAGCTTAGAGTGTTGACCAACATTGCTGCCCAGTGGGTTCGGGCATCTGCAGAGCTTGAATTTGCTCCACACTTAATTGTAAAAGGAGTGGTAAAAAACCTAAATCTGCAGATCTAGTAGTGAAGGAACAACAATTATTCTGACAAATATGTTAAACGACTTGAAGAGCACCGAGAAATTGGTGTCATCTGCAAATACTCAATACTCCCATCAGTTCGATCAAACTTGATGGCCCGAAGACCTATCTCATGTGGTCTCGATGTAGCATCATGATTCACTCAAGAGGCCTCATCGAATATCTCATTGGCACCAAAGAGAAACTAGAATCCGGTGATCCACCTTTCGAACAGTGGTCTCTTGAGAACTCCTTGGTTATGTCGTGGCTGTTCAATTCCATGGATCCAACCTTGGCATCTTCCTACATCTTGTATGAATCCATTGCCCAAATTTGGAGTGCAATTAAACAATCATATTCTTAGAGTAATAATTACTCTGAGATATTTGATCTATATCAGAAAATATATAGCCTACAATAGGGAGAGCTTACCATGACAGAGTATATCAATGCTCTTTTGACGGTATGGCAGAAACTAGATTTCTACTATCTGTTTAATGCTACTTGTGCTACTGATGTTGCACTTTTCAAGGAACGACTTGGGCAAGAAAGAGTGTACAAGCTCCTTGCTGGACTAAATCCTGAGTATGATCAGATTTGGGTCCAGATCTTCAGAAAGTCACCGTTGCCCAATCTTCAGGAGGCATGCTCTCTTGTCCAGCACAAGAGTAGTAGGAGGGAGATTATGCTACATCGTTCCATTATAGAAACAGCAGCTAGGGTTGGGGATTCTGTCAAGTGAAGAGGCAAGCATTGTCCATGACCCATGGACTTAGCACCTAACAAACTATAATGTGATCATTGTGGCAAAATCAACCACACTTGGGAGACTTGTTGGAAGCTACACGGACGTCCCATCAATGCAGGTCAAAAACCAGGTAGCAACAGGAGCAAGATCAAAGAAAAAGCTAATGTTGTACATGAAAGTTCAACCTCGAGTCATGCCACAGACATAGCTTATCTTGCTAAGGAGCTTTAATCTTTAAAGCGTCTACTGCTCTCCCAACCATCGTCTTCTTCAAATTCTGCATCTGCCACTCAAGAATCTACTGATTTTCTTTCCACTCTTTCTCCCTATGATTCCTCTAGTAGTTCTTCTCATGCTTACTTTTCTTTCTTAAAAGACTTAGGAACTTGGATTATAGATTCCAATGCATCTAGACATATGATTGGCAAATCCACCACCTTTAGCTCTTATGTTCCCCAATCCAGTAGGGATAAAGTTAGAATCGCTAATGGTTCTCTCTCTCCCATTCTAGGAAAAGGTGAAATAAATAGCTTTTCTAGTCTTCATCTATCTAATGTCTTACATGTCCTTAACTTTCCTCATAGTCTTCTCTCAATCTCTGCTATCACAAATTCTCTACAATGTAAAGTAACCCTTTAGCCAACACATTGTATTTTTCAGGAGCTGAAGACGGGAAAGGTGATTGGGCATGGTAGTCATCAAGATGGTTTGTACTTTCTGGAGAGTAAACTGCAATCGGCACAGTTGGTGGTTTCTTCAGAACAAGACTTTATCATGTGGCATAAGAGACTTGGGCATCCATCATTTAGAGTTTTTGAGAAGTTAGTCCCTTTATTTTATAAAAGTTGTAATAAAGACATGCTCAAATGTGAAGCATGTGAATTATCTAAACATTCTCAAAGAGTTTGCCCTATTAGTGGAAATAAAAGTACTAAGCCTTTTGATTTGATTCACTCTGATGTTTGGGGTCCAACTACTAATATCTCTATTAGTGGTTGTAAATGGTTTGTGACGTTTATTGATTGTCATAGCAGGACAACTTGGTTAACCTTGTTAAAGGCTACGAGTGATGTACTCTTAACATTTAAAGATTTCCACAGGATGGTAGAAACTCGGTTTGGTGCTCACATCAAAGGGATTCGGACTGACAAAGGGACTGAATATACAAATACGGCATTCCAGGAGTTTTTACTCTCACATGGGATTGTGCATCAGAAGACTTGTGTGGAAACTTCTGCTCAGAATGGCGTTGCATAACGAAAGAACCGTTACCTCCTTGAGGTAGCTCATTCAATACTCTTCACCATGAATGTTCCTAAATATTTATGGGGAGAGGCAGTTTTGTGTGCAACCTGCCTCATTAATCGGATGCCACTGCATTCTCTGGATTTTTGTTCTCCTCTACAAGTGCTTCAAGGCAACCACTCTTTTATTGTTCCTCCAAAAGTGTTTGGCTGTGTTTGTTTTGTCCACATTCGAAATCCTTTAGATAGCAAGCTTGCCCCCAAATCCAAGAAATGTGTGTTTGTTGGTTATGTATTGGATAAGAAAGGGTACAGATGCTATTGTCCTACTGATTGGAAGACTTATGTTTCAATGGATGTGACTTTTTGGGAGTCACAACCATATTGTGGATCCTCTTCAACTGAGAATTCTAAAAAGGGCTAAACATCTGATAATTCTTCAATGAATATTAATTGAATGATGGAGTTACCAATGTCATCTCCTAGTGATCCCGATGTTAAGGGGGAGATACCTCCTAGTGGTTCTCATATTGAAGGGGAGATGCCCGTTAATGATATGACAAGATCACCTGACAATGGGATATTCGAAATTCCTAATAAGGAACCAACTCCATTGAAGGTCTATAGTCGAAGGCCCGGAATAGTCGCTCTTGATAACTCTCATGCCCTACCTACACCGTTTGTAGCTCATGAAGATCCCTCTCCTTCCTTGCCAGTCTCGGTGATGCATCCTCCTCTCTTAATCATGATGATTTAAACATACCTATTGCTCTTAGAAAACAAAACAGAACTTGCAATTCCCAATATAAGTCTCATTTGTGTTCTACTTCACATCCTATTGCTAATGCCATCTCTCTTGAGTCCTTGTCTCCTTAGTTTCAAGCCTTTTCTATATCCTTATTATCTTCCAGTGTTCCTAAGCACTGGAAGGAAGCTTTGCAGAGCTCTAAGTAGAAGGCAACTATGATTGAAGAAATGCGAGCATTACAGAAGAATGAAACATGGGAGCTTGTGCCTAGACCATAGAACAAGCAAGCTGTTGGATGCAAATGGGTGTATACAGTAAAGCACACCCTAGAAGGGAAGGTGGACCACTATAAAGCTTGACTGGTGGCAAAAGGATATACTCAAACATATGGGGTAGACTATGAAGAGACTTTTGCTCCACTTGCAAAGATAAATACTGTTCATATCATGCTTTCCTATGCAGCTAACCTGGATTGGCAACTACATCAGTTAGATGTAAAAACGCTTTCTTACATGGGGATCTTAAGGAAGAAGTTTACATGGAGATCCCTCCTAGGTTTCAAGATACCCAAATGGTTGGGAAAGTGTGTCGCTTAAGAAGATCTCTGTATGGATTAAAACAGTCTTCTCAGGCTTGGTTTAACAAGTTCAGACAAGCCATGTTACGACTTGGATACAAAGAAAGTTGTGCTGATCATACTCTATTTATCCAACTACATGGAGGAAAAATAACCTTGCTAATTGTGTATGCAAATAACATTGTTCTCACAGAAAATGATATTGAGGAGATGACACATTCAAAGCGAACGCTAACAGAAGAGTTTGAGATCAAAGATCTAGGCACACTAAGATACTTCTTGAGAATAGAGGTAGCAAGATCATTTAAGGGGATATATCTTTCTCAACAGAAGTATGTCCTTGATTTTCTAAAGGATACAGGGATGCTTGGATGTCGACCAGCTACAACTCCAGTGGATCCCAATCATAGTCTCCAAGTAAGAGGTGGAGAGCAAGTAAATTGGGAGCAGTATCAACGCACTATAGGGAGGTTAATTTATCTCTCACATACACGGCTAGATATTGCCTATGCAGTTAGCTTGGTGAGTCAATATATACATGATCCTCGTAGACCACATCTTGATGCAGTTAATCATATACTTCGATACTTAAAGAGTTGTCCAAGACAGGGTATTTTACTAAGTAACCACAAACATCTTCGAGTTGAAGTATACACAGATGCAAATTGGGTAGAACCGCGGGATGATAGGCGATCTACATTAGGTTATTGCAGCTTTGTTGGGGGTAACATGGTGACTTGGCGCAACAAGAACCAAGGTGTGGTGGCCCGGTCAAGTGCCAAAGTTGAGTATCAATCACTTGCCCAAGATATATGTGAGGCATTGTGGATCCGACAGCTTCTGACAAAGTTGCAACTTCTGGAAAAAGGCCCTCTTATGCTACAACATGATAGGACAAAGCATGTGGAGATTGATCGACATTTTATAAGAGAAAAACTGGATCAAGGAATTATATGCTTGCCCTTTGTCAAGTTATCTGATCAACTTGCCGATGTATTAACTAAGGGTCTTAGTACTAGTGCCTTTTCAATTATATTATCCAAGATGAGCATGTGTAACATCTATGCATCATCTTGAGGGGGAGTGTTGAATGATCTAAATATAGTAGGATTATTTATAACAGTAAGTGTTATCATAGTTAGCAAAATTGTTTATACTTTGTAAGAGATATTTTTATATATAATATAAAAGAGATCTAGGGCATAACAGAAAATCTTGGAAAAAGCTTCTTTCTTCATGTTTGATGAAGTATGAGCATAATTGTCATTAATGGTGTAAAGCAGTATATATACAAATAATGTATGACCCCGAGATTAGTGAAAAGACTACAATAAGTAATATACATAGAATATATACAGTAATACTGTTGACAATGTGGACAGATACTGTGGACCCATACTATGATATCCATGTAATCAAAAGTTAAAAAACCTTTACCTAGATCCCTGGTAAAGTGCTGATTTTAGAAGAAAATATTGATGAGAATATCAGAGTAAATTTCGAAGATGCAGATGATTTTTTTACAACAGCACACATATCAAGCAGAGGAGAAAGGATACTCTATCATTAGTCTCAGAATGGAAAAACATGCAAAATTGGCAGCATATTATGTAAAGAACTGATAAGAAATTTAAACAATATCAGCCAGCTTGCTGCAAAAGTAAAGCATGAAATAAAGCACTCATCATAATCCTTAGAAGTAACCTCTTGCCTGCTGAAAGTTCATCATTGGGTTTCCACATTCTTTATATGATTTTGACTCCACCAAGCAAGCCAGAGAGGATGCAACTACAGCCTCAGCCTGCATGAACAAAATAAAAGTGCTTCAATATTAACTGGACCTAGGAGAAACTAAAATATACTATAGTGGACAGACTTGCACCTCCTTATAGCCTATTGCAAGACGTTTAGCATAATCATTTGCCACATGTTGCTTTTCTGTGCCAGTAACTGCATCATGATGCTGAGCAACTGCCATGGCATCTGCTAATGAATCTGTATTGGATCCTACGCTGCTCTTCCCTCTGAAGAACTCTAATTGCCTAGCTGCCTATATATTGAAGTTAAAGATCATATTTCACAACCTTTAATAGAGAAGACCATGTTAAAAAAATAAAAGAGAAGACCAAGCTGTCAACATGAACATCTGTGCTATGCCATACCAAATAGTATCCACTCAGCATTCTGACATAGCGTTTTAAAGCTGGTCTACTCGTAAAGTATCCGGTCCAATAAGCATTTTCACGATCTGCATATCTGAATGAAAAGTGCCAAGTCTTAATAAAACATGAAAAGATGAAAAGCAATAATACCCTAGCATAAAAAATATTCCACTTACGGGAAAAAGTCTTCAGTCTTAAGTGGCCAGGTTCTCTCTGTTGCATATTTCGCATCAGTGTATATAGATGGAGTGGAATAGAGTGCATTGACCCGCCCATCCTAAGAGCCAGAAGGAGGGAAAAAGAATGAAACAATGGAAAATGAGAAAATTTTCTTTAAATTTGAAATTTTCTTTTTTTTTTTCCTATAAATTATTATCTATATAAGAATTTACTTTCTATTTAGACATAATTAAATAAAAAAAATCTATTTTGGGTATGTGAAAATTTATTATTAATTAAGGAAGAATATACAATTATCAAAAGATAAGATGGTTACAAAACTCTATACTTTGAGTAAGAGTAGATAAAAACACTCTAGATGGTTACAAAATATACTATGAGTAAGAGAATACAAAATCACTCTAGGAAATAAGAGTAAACTAAACAAAAGGATTTAATTTAGCCTTGAGTAGGTGAGGATTCTATTTGCTAACCAACAGGGAGGTGGAAGAACATTCCCAAGGTGCACTTAATTGCATGCTCTCCAAATGCAATAGACTAACGCTGCTAGAGCAGATCTCCATGTGCTGATCAAATGAAGCTTGGAACTGGAAGGGGCAGTAAGTGCAGAAGTAACTCCATGCCATGAATGATAAGATGGTGGACACTAAAGGAGTTTATATACATGCACCCAGACTTGGGACGAGAAGGATCAATCAAAGAATGAGTGATTATAGTCTTCAGTACCCTGAGCACAAAATTAACAGGTAGTAGAATTTGCAATTCCCCAATAAAACAATCTATCCAATGTTTGCGATTTTTGTAACCAAGCCAGCCACAAGAAGAAAGCGTTAGTCTACTTTGTGGGGTCTGTCTTTAATGAACCAAGGATGTGGAATTGTGACATTAGTAGGTAAGCTCCACTCTTCTCCCATCATTATGGATCATAATCTAGCATCACTAGGCAAGGTTGAATTTGCTATGTCTTGAGGGCTGTAACATGTGTCCAAAGGACCATCATGTAGCTAAAAGTTAGATGAAAGGGATATAGAGATTCCCTCCCTTACCTCCCATCTAAATTGCTCTCGCACCAGGGGCCTCAACTTTAGAATTTTCTTCCGATTCGAAGAGCAAGTTGCTGGAGATCTCACATTCCAAAACTTCTTCTTCTAAGATAAGTGAAGTGGATCCAATCTACCCATGATCCTCTCTAACTGTCCTTGCAAAGGCACCAAATATGCTTAAATTTGGGACACCTTGTTACAAATGGCTAGCTTAGGGATGCCAAGACCCCCAATTTTCTTTGGGTTACAAACCATCTCCCACTTGAATTTAGCTTTTGTGTATACACAACGTCTGTTACTCCACAGAAAATTCCTAAGTTATTGCTCAAGTTTCTGGATAACCGACTTAGGAAGTAGAAAAACAGAGCCCCAATGAACTTACATAGAAAATAAGACCGACCCAATTAGTTGCAAATGGCCTGCAAAAGTGAGAAATTTGGGAGTCCAAGAGTATATTCTTGCAAGGATCTTTATCTTGGAGTGGATCGCAATCTTGTTTCCTCAATTTGGTGGATATGAGAGGGACTCCCGAATAATGTTCTGGAGGACTACCTTCTTGAAAACATGTTAAGGCAAGTGTTTGATCCTTCACTTAGCTATTAACATTGCAGAAAAACATGCCGCTTTTCCCCTTATTTACAACAAGCCTTGACATAGCATTAAATAACTATAGTGCTTCATGGATGAGTCTAATAGAGTCCAAATCTCCTTTGCAAAAGATTAACAAATCATGCGCAAAGTAAAGATTTATCAGTCTCTCATTTTTGCATCTCTAGTGAAAAGAAAAACCCAGCTGAGTCGCCACATTTCGAAGCACACTTGATAGGAACTTCATTTTAAGCTCAAAAAGACAATGAGATATAGGGTTCCCTGGCCTTAGTGTCGGAAAAACCGACAGTTTTTTATTTAAGAAAGTTTTGATTTTTAGAATATTTTTATTTTAGGAAATTTTGTTTTTTAGGAACAGAATATTTTTGTTTTAGGAATAGAATATTTCTTCTTAATTTTCTTGATCTCTATACAATCAATGTAAAATGTATATATATATACCTCCTATTCATAATAAAAGATATACAAGTTTTCCATCACGTTTTGTATCATGGTATCAGAGCCCTAAGGTTTCAAACCTCGGCAATTTTTTTCGGCCTTTATTGCCGATCTTATTTTTTGCCTTAATTGCCAACCTTATTCTTCCTATATTGCATCCTTCCCAACAGGTAATCTCTCTACAATCTGCCATGTTTGACAATGAAAACAAACACTTCCCTTTTTCAATCTAATGAGGAGATTGCAAAAACTCATACTCCCACTAGTGAATTACAAAATATACACCCGTCTTATAGACTTAATGGCCAAAACTATTTCTCAGCTTGTCCGTACATACCTAAAAGGCAAAGGAAAAATCTGCCATATTCTTAGTCCAAGACCTAAACCTGGCGAACCAAATTTTAGTGCCTAGGATGAAGAGGACTCCATGATTATGTCTATGGAGTTCGATGACACCAGATATTAGTGATACATGCATGTTTCTCACCTCTGCAAAGGATATTTGGGACACTCTCCATCAAACGTACTCCAAGGCTAATGATGCTGCGAGGGTGTATGAAGTCAAAGTGAAGACAGTTGCTGCAAAACAAGGCAACAAAACAGTAACGAAATATGCGAACGTGTTGCAAAACCTGTGATAAGAACTTGACCATTATCAAGTTCTTGAAACAAAGTGTCCTAATGATGCTATGATCTTAAAGAAGTTTATTGAGAAAGATCAAGTGTATGATTTTTTGGTTGGCCTAAATACAGAGTTTGATCAGATATGAATTCAAATTCTTGGTAAAGATGATGTTCCACCACTTAATGAAGTTATTGCCATGATTCGGGCTGAGGAGAGTCAAAGAAGCATTATGCTTGTCCCTATGATGACTGAAGGATCAGAATTAGCTGCATGAGAGAAAACCAACCAAAATAAAACCAAAGATGTATCTCAAAGTGACACTTGAGACAATCTGTGGTGCACCTATTGTAAGAAGCCAAGACACACCAAAGATCGCTGCTGGAAATTGCATGGAAAACCTTCTACCTCAAGCCAAGAATGGGGAAAAAAGGGAGATAAAAAATTCCAACAGCAAGCTTACCAGTTTCCAACACAGAGCACACTACAACCGCTTTTGTACCACAACAAATTGGAGAGACTAACCCTACCCAATTAAACCAGGCTGAGATAGAGAAGCTTCGGAATTTGTCAGGGTCATTGGAAAAACCCAATAGCTCTTGTTCATTAGCACTCTCCGATAAGTCTTTTTCTTATTAATTACATGCCTCAGATCGTTTTATACAAGACAAGTGGATTGTTGACTGAGGAGCCACAGACCACATGACACCTTCGTCATTCCATTTTATAACCTACTCACCTTGTCCTAGTAATAGGAAAATTATTGTTGCTAATGGCTCAGTCATCATGGTGGCTAATGTTGGAAATGTTTAGCTAAGTCCAACCTTGTTACTAAAGGATGTACTTCATGTTCCAAAATTGTCTACTGGTCTTTTGTCTATTCATAAAGCAACCCATGACTTAAACTGTAATGTCTTATTTTACCTCTCTCATTGTGTGTATTTTAGGATCAGGTTTTGGGAAAGAGGATTGGAGTTGCTAAGGAAAAAGGCAATCTCTACTATCACAATGCATCAACCGTACATATGCCAACTGTCAAGCATGTCTCCTCAGAGTCTTGTTTTTCTATTTCAAATAATGATGTCATTTGGCATCAACATTTTTGTTTTGGTCATCTTTTGTTTACTGTTTTAAAGACAATGTACCCTTCTTTGTTTAAGAACATTAATGTCGAAAACCTTCACTGGGATTTATGTGAATTTGCTAAACATAAAAGGGTCTCTTTTCCAATACGTAATAAGAGAAGTTCTTTGCCCTTTTATTTGATTCACTCTGATATATGGGGACCATCTAGAATTCCCAATGTTACAAGAGCTCAGTGGTTTGAGTCTTTTATAAACGATTGTACTAGAGTCATATGGATTTTTCTTCTCAAACATAAATCCGATGTGACCACTATCCTTCCAACCTTTACTATCATGGTACATAATCAATTTGGTGTGAAAATAAGAAGGTTCAAATCTAATAATGACAGGAAGTATTTTAACCAAGTCCTTTCACCATATTTCCTACGAGAAGGGATAATTCATGAGTCATCATGCGTAAATAGTCCTCAATAGAATGGGGTAGCCAAGAGGAAGAATGGTCACTTGCTCACCACAACACGTGCTTTACTTTTTCAAAACCATGTTCCTAAATCATACTAGGGGGAAGCAGTACTTATTGCAACACACATTATAAACCACCTACCATCAAGAACCTTAGGGAATAAAACCCCCATTCAACTTCTCTCTCGGTTTTATCCTAATATCCGAACCATAAATAATCTCAGTCCTCGGGTTTTTGGTTACCCTACCTTTGTTCATGTATCTAAGCACAACAAAAGTAAACTTGATCCATGAGCAATCAAACGTGTGTTTGTAGGGTATTCTCCAACACAAAAGGGCTATAAGTGTTATCACCCATCTACATGAAAATTTTATGTCTCTATTGATGTCACTTTTGAGGAGAGCCAATCCTTTTTCTCTCAACCTTATCATCAAGGGGAGTCTAACTTTGTGGGGGAAGATAAGGTAGAGGACCTATTTTTTCTTGAACTACCAAGATCACATCCTTCGTCTTGGTTCAGGTCACCTCTATAGGAGGATGTGTCTACACAATTTGACCCCCTACAAAAGCAAATGCCACTATAGTCTGAACCTAAATTATCCTCTCAAGAAACTATCAAACAAACTAGGACCCTTACCAATGACAAGCTTGACACTAGGAGGTATAGATAAGTGTACTTGAGGAGAGGAGATCTAGAACTAGACCTTGTGCAAGTCCAAAACTCAAACCCTACTCCTGAAAATGAGGTATGCACAACTTCAAGTCCCTCGCCTATTCCATCTAATTCTAACTTAAGTATTGCCTTGAGAAAAGGGACACGAGAGTGTACTAAACATCTAAGATATCCTTTGGCCAAATCAATGTCTTTTCATAGGTTTTCTTCATCTCGCAGAAGTTTCTTAGCCAACCTAAATGCCACCCAAATTCCTAATACCTTATCTGAGGCTTTATCAAATGAGAAGTGGAGAGAGGCTATGAGAATGGAGATAGAGGCACTTGAGAAGAATAGAACTTGGAAAATTGTAGAGCTACCAAAAAATAAAAGAGTAGTGAGATGCAAGTGAGTGTTTACCATAAAGTAAAAATCAGATGGGTCTCTAGAGAGATACAAGGCAAGATTAGTTGCTAAGGGATACACACAAACCTATGGAATAGACTATCAAGAGACTTTTGCACCAGTGTCTAAGATGAATACAGTGAGGATCCTATTGTCATTGGCAGTAAATTTGAATTGGGATCTACAATAATTTGATGTAAAAAATGCCTTTCTTCATGGTGACTTAGAGGAAGAGATATACATGGAGATTCCTCCGGGCTTTAGAAGAGAACTTAAAGGGAATAAGGTTTGTAAACTAGAAAAGGCATTATATGGGCTCAAATAGTCTCCAAGGTCTTAGTTCGATAGGTTTACTAAAGTGATGCTCAATACTGGATATAAGCAGAGTCAAGGTGATCATACACTATTCATCAAGCATACGGCTTCAGGGGGAATTACTGCTCTTTTAGTGCATGTTGATGACATAATTGTGAACGGAAATGACGAGAAAGAGAAGACTCTAAAAAACTGCTTGGCTAAGGAGTTTGAGATAAAAATCTTAGGAAAATCAAAATACTTTCTTGGGATAGAAGTAACTAGATCTAGACAAGGTATCTTCATTTCCCAACAGAAGTACGTTGTTGATCTTCTAAAGTAAACATGCAAGTTAGCTTGCAAACCTACTTTAACTCCAATTGAGTCCAATCACAAACTTGGAGAGGCAAAGGATGATAAGGCCATGCAAAGGAAAGGATCCAAAAATCGGTTGGGAAGCTAATATACTTGGCACACACTCGCCTAAACATTGCTTATGCTGTGAGTGTAGTAAGTCAATTCATGCAAAATCCTAAAAAAGTTCATCGACAAGCTATAGATTGGATACTCCACTACCTAAAATCTAATCTAGGAAAGGAAATTTTATTTAAGAAAGGTGAAGGGCTGATTCTTGAAGCATACACGATGCAAACTGTGCAAGATCTGCGATTGATCGACGTTCTACAATAGGTTACTGCACTTTCTTAGGTGGTAATCTGGTCCCGTGGAAGAGTAAGAAACAAAATGTGGTAACTAGGTCAAGTGCAAAAGCAGAGTTTAAGGCTAGGCACAAGGTGTTTGTGAGCTATTATGGTTAAAGATCATTCTTAAAGATCTTAAGATAAAATGGGAAGAACCTATGAGGCTATATTGCGACAATAAGTCAGTTATCAACATTGCACATAATCATATACAGCATGACAGGACAAAGTATGTTGAGACAAATAGACATTTTATAAAGGAGAAGTTAGATAACAAACTGATTTGTACTCCCTATGTGTCTACAAAGAAGCAACTAGTGGATGTGTTCACAAAAGGAATGAGTGCTCAAGACTTCTCATTGATTATATCCAAGCTGGAATGACTGATATCCATTCACCAGCTTGAGGAGAAGTGTTGGAAAAACTGATAGTTTTTTTATTTAGGAAAGTTTTGATTTTTAGAATATTTTTATTTTAGGAAAGTTTGTTTTTTAAGAATAGAATATTTTTATTTTAGGAATAGAATTTTTCTTCTTAATTTTCTTGATCTCTATACAATCAGTGTACAATGTATATATGTATATACCTCCTATTCATAATAAAAGAAATACAAGTTTTCCATCACGTTTTCTGTCACTTAGCCTCTCTTATTAGACAAGAAGCCCACAATTTCACCATTTATGTTAATGGAGAAAGAAGCAATAGTGCTGCATTGTTGAATAGGACATCGAAAATGTGGAGGGGAACGCATGCATGGAAGGACTTTGAGCAAGAAGCTCCAACTAATGGTATCATAGGTTTTACAAATGTCAACTTTCAAAGCACACCTTGAAGGACCCTTTCGATTATGTTAACCCACGATTAATTCTTTTGTAAGGAAGACATTATTCGTGACTCTACCCCCAAGTGCGAAAGTAGCTTATTCTTTTCCCGCAAAAGGGGCCATAACATTTTTCATACGAGCTACAAGATGACGTGTATATGAGTCAAACTATTTGCAAACTACTCAAGTTCAAATAGATATATACTCAATTTTAACTCAAGAATTATTGTGTCAAGCTTGATTTTGAACTTTATAATGTTTGATTCAACTAGCTAGCAAGCTTAATTGAGCTTAAGTCAAGTACAAATATTAGTCAAGTTAGAGCCAAATTTAAATATTAATATTATTATAATTAAAAACGAAATTTTTTTTAGATAAATTGAGCTTAAATGAGATTAATCAAACTCAAGTATGTTACGTACTACTTCGAGTTGAGCTCAAGCTCAAAATTCTAAGCTCAATTTAAATTCTAGCTTTGAAATTTTGAATTGATTTCGACCTCAACGCTATATTATCTCAATTCAACTAGTTTATAGCCTTAAATGCAATTATTTCAGAAATCACTTTATACAAAACATTGCAACAAGCTACAAGACAGAACTCATTAACCTTAGAAGGGTTTGCTACTTTAAGGACTATGGAGATAATGGTAACGTTCACCTCCTTAAATAGGAAAGCCAAAGTGAGAAATTCTTGAACAGCCTCTATGAGGTTTGATCCACAAATATCTCATGAAACCTTGGAAAACTTGACCATATACCCATCAGGTCCAAGGCTTTTTCATTTCCAAGGGAAAAGAATGCCAACTTAACTTCTTCATTTGTGAATGGTGGGTCAAGCTACCTTATCTGCAAATCAGTGAGCTTTCAAGCGACAAAGGTTTCAACATTCTCAAGAGTGGCTGAAATCCATGATCATGGTATAAATTTAAAAAAGAAAATTAAAATTAAAAAATAATTTAGCACTTTGCCGTGCACTTGCACATCCCCTTTCGCCTCCCTACCATCTTCCCTTCGAAAGCAATGAATAGCACTTCTATTTTGGAAGTTGATCATGGATACATGAAAATAAGAAGAGTTTTTATCTCCTAACTTGAGCCATTTAACCCAAGACATTTTCCTGAAAAAACACATTTCAGCAGCCCGTAATAAGTAGTAATCCTGAATGCATTATGATCTTCTTCCATCTTTTAAGTATCTCCACTGCCCATAATACTGGCTTGAATGGACCACAGATTAGCTTTAGAAAGCTTCACTTGATCAGGTAAATTCGAGAAAGCAGAACGGTTTAAGGATTTCAGTTCAACTTTGAGAAGCTTCAATTTTGAAACTGTTTGAAAAAGCTTCGACCCACTAACATCAGATGAAGGAAAAAAAATTTATATCAAGCCTGGTATATCTAACAACCATTAATGCCAAAACCTTTAGATGAAGAAAAGAGCAGAATGCAAAATTATAATTACACATCCTAAATGCCACCACAGGAGCAGCAATATGTTATATTTGTATAAATCTTAGGCCAAAACTCTAGGTACTATATTATATTTCCTAAGCAAAGAGATAAAAATGCAGTTATAGAATATTTCAAATGAATTAATACAGTTGTATAATATTCCTTAAAGTATATAACTTAATTTGGATCAATTAAACATCCAAAATTATGATCACAAGAATCAAATCCAGGCAAGCAATATCCCTTAAGTTTATAAACTTGAAAAGGTCACAGCTAAGAATTCAAAATAATGCACTCCATCCAATGCTCTTCCACTTACTACTGGGGAAACCTCTCATTGCATAAGTTTATGAAAAATTGTCAAACAACCAGAAAAGGTCTTTTTCTATGCCTCTGATAGTAAAATAAATGGAACAATGGTAAACATCCTTCAACTAATGAGAAACCACATTTTTATCCTATAGAACAGTTGATAATGTTTTGCAATTGAACTTACACATGTCATCATAAGTAGTGATGATACTGAATCAATCCAAAAAAACCAAAACAAGTCAATTGAGCATCCTTGATTCCCGCTCTCAAAAAAGCTTCCCATAATGTGCACCTTTTAAGTATCACCATTTTTCTAACATATATTCATGACCTACTCAGACATGGCACTCAATATCTCAAAAAGTGCATTAATTGACTCCAAATCTTTCTAGTTGTTGCTGTATATGGTACTTAAGACACTGAGATATTGTGAAATACCAAAGGCCAAAATCTTTTAAACTACTTTCAAGAAAAAGTTTTCCCAATGTCATTGCACTCATAAAGCAAAAATACACCAAGTCTAAATAATAAGTCAAAAATTTCTCTCAGAATAAAGTTCTCTTTGACAATGGAAATCACTGTTAAAACCATATATGATGAGATTTCTCCTGTCAATTCCCATAGTATAACTGTCATGCAAATAAATTGGGACCAAAGAGATTGATATAATCCTAGTCAAACATATAAGCTAGTAGATAATTGGAAAAAAAAAAAAAAAGAAGGTAAATTTGATATTCACGGGAACAAATAACAAAGTATGGTGCAAGCAATTGTTAAGAGCATTCAAATACCAACCTTGTTAACATAATGAATGAACTTATCCATCTGCCGAAACCATGTGTGTGCATACTGGTATTTGAAATCTGTTCCCATAGTCCACATAATGTGATTGGCCCGGGTAATATTTGCCTAAGAATGACAATATTTATTTTTCCAGTCATGAGCTTTCAGAGAAGCATAGAGCATTTACCAGCATCAAGGAGAATTATTTCTTAAAAATAAAATAGAGACAGGCATTGCAGAAATAATTCCAACACATGCTTCCATATCTTGTTGGAAAATTCCAGATTCTTTTTGGAACAAGTACCCTTTAGCAACCACCCAAAACGAATCATTTGATCTCACTGTCATGTAATTGTGTTGCGGCTCCTAAATATAACTGGTGTAAATGCATTGAGTAAAAACATACAGATTGATTGTTCTTTTTTTTTTTGGGGGGGGGGTATATAGGGGACAGGAACATGTTGAGTAGCTTCTCACATAACTAAGAGACAACTCTGCCATAAAGGCCTTGACTTCAGTTTAACCATACTGCATCATAACTGACTAGTTTTACATATTGAATTTACAAATGATTGATTTAAGGATAAGACAAAAGTAGAACATATGCTTAACAACAATCAAAAGAGGAAAGAAAGTAGAAAGAAATTGAAAAACCAGATAACCTGAAGCAATGGCAGCAAAACCTTAAAGAAGATTCACATTGTATTTAAAGCATCTAAACCAAAAAGAAACATTCATTGTTAGACAAACAGGATGCAAAGACTTTTACTGAGATTATTGAATCTAGTTACCTGTGCCAGTGCAGCAGCAACAAAGTCATTAACTCGCTCTTGAACATTGTAATCAAATAGATTGATGTTGTCCTTCATCAAGCAAGACAAGTAATTTAGTTAGAAAAGGTAATTTCTTTTATTCATTAAGAAACAAGATACTAGAGGGAAATATGACTGCCGTCAGTACTTGAATTACGGGGCCATCATCATTAATTTCAAAATAAAATCCACCAGGCGGAGGCTCATAATTCTCAGGGAATGCACCAGCAAAAATCTGAAAGAGTCAAGAAAGAAGCTAAGTTAATCAAGAAGGCCCAAAAAAATGCTATAGAAAACACAGAGAAGGAAGAATTTCATTGATTCAATGAAACATATTACTTTAGAATTCAAATACCTGGTACTCTACAGATACTATATGAAGGATAGAGAATAGCACTGAACTTTTCCAAGCATTTTACCTGAGCAGATGAACCAAGACTTTTTGAACCTCTCCAGATAACTTCAAGACTCTTCTCATCTTTGCGCTTGGCCCTATCTTGGTAATCTATCCTCCCAAAGAAGAATGAGTCAAACCCAACCTAGATCAACACATGCTTTTATCTTAGCTGAAGCTGACTACTTTATTCAGGTTGTCTAGCATAAAATAAACTTAAAACTAATCAAAACCTCACAAAGACAACATGTATAAACATGCAAATTTCAGTATTTGTGCAGCCAAGTATGAAAGATAACCACATGACTGTCTACTAAATTTACAATCTTAATCAAGCAGTTTACTACTTTCTATAATACCTTCATATGATATATTAACAGAATGTTGGATAAAATATTGTTTCTGAGTTAAGCATTTTCTATAAGCTTACTTCTGCTCCCAATAGATATGCCTGAACTGCAGAGTGACCAAAAGGATCGATTTGCCAACCAATACGAGGAGTCACCCCAAACTCCTCCCTGATAAATTGGTGCCCAAGAGTTGTCTGATCAATCATGTCAATATAGTGGGACACTGCCTCGTCATGCATGCACATGCCACCATTTCTGTAATATAAGTTATTTTAATTACTAGAAAATAATAATTTCAATGTATTACAAATTGAAGGGAAAACACCATAGGCATGACTCCAAGTGCATGGAATTAGGGGTATAAATGAGTGAAACACAATGGTAAGCTACTCGGGTTTGGCTCAATATGTACTCAAGTTCAATTCGACCAAAACTAAGTCGAGTTCGAGTTGCTTGAATAATTTATTTAGTTGAGTTTGCGCTGAATAATTTCATGATATTCAGCTTGATGAACTCACAAACCTCCTTAAGCTTGAGTTCAACTTATGTATAAGTCAAATTCAAACCAAGTGTAGTATCGGTATTAATTTAGTTGAAGTAAATACATATTTTTAACTAAGATGTGCCTAGCCAAGTTTGATTGAGTCAGATCCAAGCTTGTTGAGTAGCACATCAAATTGAGCTCAAGCTCAAGTATTAAATTTTTAAGTCGAGCTCAATACAAGATGGTAAAGGATAAAGAGGAAAAATAAGAAACTTGAGATAATCGAATAAGAAAAGATAAAGTTACATGAACTCCAGTTGACCAGAGTTAACCAGTTGCCTAACAACATTTTGCATGGTTTCACTTTGGTCTCTCCACCACCGTTGGAAGAAGGCCTGAATCAACCAAAGGATAAGATTAATGATTAAATTAAAATTTTGAAAGGCATCTGCAATCATCATGAGGATAATGTTGTGGTTTGAAGAAGTAAAGACTATGACAAATTAACATTAACAAGCTCGCAACAGAAAGGCTCTAAAAAGATGGAAAAGCTGCACACTATGTAATGTTTGCTTCTATAAAGAGCATCCAATTATTCTAACGTTAGCACCAGGTCTGTTAATAGCTTTACATTGTAGTTTCATATTAAGACAGAAAAGATGTATCTGACATTTTACCTAAAGAAAGACAGAAAATATGCAGTATGGGTCACCGAAAGAGCGAGAAAGTGTGATCATAATAAGTATAGCAATAAAAAGGACAAGGATGCAGAAACTGAAAACAGACCGATTGATAGAGGTTATATTCAAGTGTTCAAAGAATTAACCAAGAGCTTTCTTTTTTTTCTTTTTTTTTGGATAAAATGTCAGAAAGCCAAGAGCTTTCTTTAACAGCAATGTACTCATACTGTTACGCACTGAAGCTACATCGTTGCAGATAACCAAGAGCTTTCTTTAACAGCAGTGCACTCAAACTGTTACGCACTGAAGCTAAATTATTGCACTACCACTAATGATTTTGGAATGGTTCCAAAAGACATTCCAAGTACAAATTAAAAACATAGATAAAGCAAGGATAGGACAGCACATATATATATATATTAGTAAGAACAAAGCAGAAAGCTTGAAATAACTTGCCATTTCAACATATATAAACTTCCTGTTCTTGTCAGCCAAAAGGGCAGGAATCAAAGAATCCAACACATTTTGCACACAAGCCCCCTGCAAAAAAAAAAAAAAAAATTCCCAAAATTCTCAGCTAAATACCCAGAAACGAAACAATCATAAATACCAAAACCCATTAACAGACCTGAATAGAGTTATTAGACCCAACATAGTACTGATCAATAGTCTTCAACCAACCAACATCATCGTGCGTATGAGGAACCAAGTGAACGTTTAACTTGTTGGGGTCTATGGAAGCCGAAGTGTTGTAAGTCATGAACTTGGAATCAGTCCATGAGACTAACGTAAGACTTAGTGCGAGGAACAACAACAGCTTGATCGCCATAACATAAAAGTTTTAGGATTATTGAGGAGAATTTTTCATTTCAGAGAGGAAAGATATAAGAGGAAGACAGAAGTTGGAGTGGTGTTGTGGAAGGGAAGTGGGGCAACCGGTGACTATTTTGTCTTGTTTTGACTTTTTAATCATCAGCACAACATTAAATCATTTCGTTTGTACTTTTTTTGTTTTTTTTTTTTATTTCTTTCCTTATTTCGTTTATTATTTAGGGCATGTTTGGTTGAAATCTGATGGATTCAAAAAAAATATATATATATAATTATATTTTTTATTAAAAATTAAATTTTAAATTCTTTTTTAAAATATAAATTTAACAGTTTATCTAAATTAATTTTTAAATAAATAACCTAACTATTTAAATCAAATATATATATAAGTAATACAATAATTTTTAACATTTAATAAAAAATATTATTAATAAAAATATAACATAAAAATGTTTAAATAAAAAAATTATGAATAGAGATAAAAGATTAATATAAAGTAAATATAAGTATTCTTAAATTTTAAATTTTATTTTAAAAATATAAATAAATTATTATATAATTAGATAGTTTATCTAAATTGATTTTTAAATAAATAATAAATAATCTAAATAAATCCTTAATGAGACTCCCATTTTTTTTGCTTTTTGATAGGATTTATAAGGATAGAAAAAAAAAAAAACAAAATCTTTGCCCTTTATTGTAACCAAAGGAGGATTATTTCATGCTACAAATGTAAAAACGATTACATCAAAAATTATTTTAAAGATAATAATAACATAATAACACTAACACGGATACATTAAAAAAATATAAAAAAGAAATTATAAATCAATAGTTAACAAGAAATTTTTCTTCAATGATATAAATTAATATAGATATAGATATTATAAGCTATAGTTTCGTTGGATATTATTATTTATAATGAAAAAGCATTAAGGATGATTAACATTTTCATTCCTATTTAAGAAATCAAAATGGGTTAAATTGATATATTCGATGTCTATCCTCCTGGGGATTTTTTTTTTTATTTATTTCCCATGAAGTGGGGATGATGACTCCTCATCTGACTAGTCTAAAATAATATGTAAAAAATGAAAATACAATGAATGGATATTCTTTTTATTTTTAATTTATTTTATCCCACACAGCATGTCTATGTATATCCCTCCCAAATTCCAATCCTGTTTGTTGTATTTGTATCCACCCGATGAAAAAGAGGGGGCCCAGCCTCGCTGAATGGAGACGGTCCTGAAGTGAGCTGTCGGTGAACATGGAAGAAGACACGACCGTACTTGGCAGCAACTAAGTGCCAAACCTACCTATTTAAATCGAAACTAAAATTATATATATATATATATATATATTGAAGTAATACAATAATTTTTTATATTTAATAAAAATTATTATTAATAAAAATATAATATAAAAATGTTGAAATAAAAAATTATGAATAAAGATAAAAGAACAATATGAAGTAAATATAAATATTCTTTGATATTTTGTTTTTTGAGTAATGACTATAAAATTGTATTATTGGTAATGTTAAAAAAATATTAATTTTATATGATTAATTAAATGGATAATTAGTCACTCAAGAATTCATATTCATTTTCATAATAGTAATTATAATAAAAATATATTAAGTGATATGATTATTATTATTTACTAATATTTTATATAACAAGGCCAAAATATTTATAGTATTAATGTATGTACTACTAATAAATAAATAAATAATAACTTAAGATAATTTAGTTACTTTACCATAATTTTATAATGAATGGAATTTAACGCTATTAGTTATTATGAAGAAAAAAATATAAAAGAAAGAAGCAAAAAGAGAATGGTAGTCATTGAACCCATAACCTTTATTAAAGAGATGCTTATACTTACTATTAAGTTATATACTATATTTTAATAATAATTGCTCTTAAAATATATATCATATATATGATTTTTTTTTTTTAATTCATGATTAATGTTTTTAACTTGTCCACCCCTAATACTTAGAAATGTGTGGGTTTGACCACATTTAAAATGATTTGATTTGAACTATTAATGAGTCAAATTGTTTTTGACGATTTAAGTTCTAAACCAAACCACTTAAAATGTACTTTGATACGATTCAAACTTTAAAAATACCTTATTTTAGTTAATAGTACCAATAGTCACATAAGTTTTCAATTAAATATTGATGTTTAAATTAAAGAATATGCAAGAATATAAGTCAAATAATATTATGTCACGATAATATTACATCTTAAGTAAATGTGAAGGTATACTTATTTATTTAAGAGACAAGAGATGAAGGTAAAAAAAAAAGGAGTAGATTGTGAAGATTAAAAGTGGAACAAGGGTTGACACAAAAAAAAAAAAGATAAATAAGATTAGATAGAAATGTTGATAGACTTTGAAACTAAAGCAATGTCACTTAATTTTTGTTTTTAATAAAAAATGGTTCAATTCAATTTTAAGCGGTTCGGTTTAGTCTCTCAAATCAACTTATGAACTGTTTAAATCATTTTCAAATTGAATCGTAAATCAATTAAAATATATATATAAATATATATATATATATATATATATATTATAATTTGATTCAGTTTGGTTTAGTTTGACGAATACTCGTGCATTCTAATACCTTATTCTCTTCTTGGAAGCACCCTTTTTTTTTTAACTCTATCTATATTCATGACACATAAAAAGGTAGCCTACTTGTGGTTTACAATTTTTTTTATGCGCTAGCAAACGGTGCTCCCGCAGTATACGTATAAAAATAAAGACTATTGAATTTAGGACATTTAAAAAGTTAAATAAAAAATTGGCTGGTTCCAAAGCAGCAATAAGAGATATAGCGTTAGTGCAATATTCGAGTTTGAATTAAAAAGATACTGAGAGTGGTTTTCATTATTACCACAAAAATGTGGAATTGTAGAAATTAAGTGACTAAACGTGGAAGCGGCTTAAAAAGTAATTTTAATGAAATGGGAGGGCTAAATATTGATTCAATTATTATTAATAATTTTTAATCCTTAAACCCTTATTTAAATAATTTATCTTATATGGAAGGTGGAAGATAGGAACATAAAATTTCAAAAGCTAGAACAATATTGTATTTCTACTAAGTTAATTATTCTTTTATTGATATTTCCCTTTCTTGGTCTAATGATGAATTGCTTAACGAAGCAAAAAGACCAGCTGTGGTAATTGAGAAATAATAAATATTACAAAATCCTATACCATTATATTTTCTTTTTCTTTTTATTGGATACAAGCTTCTTAGAAGAATCAATAGAGCCTCTTCCTAGTACAACATGACCAAGATATATGATTTTACAGAAAATCGCTTAGTTAGCGATCCAGATGAAAAGGAACGTTTTTTTTTTTAGATAAATACATATTTAGTTTTAATATTTCATTTTTTTTATTAAATCATCATCATTTACAAAAACTTATAAATAAATACTTTTTTTAACACAATTAATTTTACCATTAGTATTTGACACGTAGTAGCAATTCATTTGTCTACATAATTATATTAAATAAATAATATTATAAATATATAAAAAATAAATCTATAAAAAAAGTTAAAAAAAAAGCAATAATTTAAAAATGGAATGGCCAAAATAGCTAGTTTTTAATAAGCAAGTCATGACCATATATGAAAAATGGGCTATTTTACTTAAGGGGTAGTTGGGGGATGGCCTAGTGGTGATGGAAGATTACTTTCATATTTAAAAAAAAAAAGAAAAAAAAAAACTATAATCTAATGGGGTTCTATGGCTTTTTTTTTTTCCCTTAAGAAATCAGGATGATTGATAATTGCCTACCACCTTAAATAGGTGGTGTGAACCCTTAAGGTGATAGATAATCATTCACCACTCACCATGAGTAGGTTGAATGACCTAACAAATACTCCATTCTGCAAAAGTGATTGTTAGCTATCTCCTAGCTTTAGGGTGATTGGAATGTTTATTTCAATTTTTGGTTTTTTATTTTTCTTATTTTTGTACTATTTAATTAATTTAGCTATATTATTTATATTTATTATATAAACCAATTAAATTTTGTCATGTGTTATTTGCTAATTGAAAATTTAATAGTGTTAAAAAAGTCATTATTTCTAAACATTTACAAACAATAAGAACTTAAATAAAAAAAAATATGTTTAAGAGTTAAAATTTAAAAATGTGAAATGTTATGAACTAATTATGTATACATCCGTTCTTTTTGAAAAGAACTCAAGAAACATACTAGAAGGTGAGGTAGTGGACGCAATATTACATGAACCAAGTAGACTAGGCACCCAAAACTAAAATCCAAGGGGTTATAGAGCGAAAAAAAAAAGTGTATGTGTGTGCATATCAAGCTTATTGGATCATATATTTGTTTAGAAATAGCCACGAACACGTCAAAATCTACTCTTTTCTATCTTTAGTAGAGCCACTACTGTAGGCACCCACACTTTCATCTCTTCAAGGAGTGAAGCAAAGGTATATGAGAATACTAAGTTATTTTTCCTACTAAGCTCTCTTATCTAATAGTTTTGTAACTTGATTAACATGAATATTATTTTCCTATACAAAACAAACATATGTGAATTCTCTATTCTTGTCCATATAACATGTATAATTAGCAAAAGGGGGTAAGAAAGAAAAAAGAAAGAAAGAAAGAAAAGACATGAGGTCATTGTTTTTTAGTTGATTTTTTTTATATAGTCTATTACATAGCACTGCTCGTGAAGTTATTTCATTAAGGAGAAAAAAAAAACTTATTGAATTGTTGCTTTTAAAACACTCTCTTATCGAAAAGGAGAAGCTATTTATTTTTTGGTATTATTGTAGATTAGTTATCTATGTTTCGATTTTTGATAAATATACGATCCGCATTTCTTCACTTGGTGTTAATGGATGAGGGGTACATGATAATTTCTTATCAGTCCATAGTACTATTGAATGGAATTAAGTAAACAGTATAAAGAATAATTACTAAAAAATACAAAAAAGGGTAAAAATATGGGAAAAATTTGTAAAAAGTAATAATAATAAAAATATCAAGTTCAAATGCAATTTATTTTCTAGCCACCCTAAAGTTGGAGATAACCAGCCTCACTAGGGTGGGGTTGCATTGAAAAATGGTCTCACATGATTGTGGGTTGTGCGACTTATAATAGTAGGATCACGATCCACAATTGTATAAGTCTACTTTCTAACCACCTGAAACTAGGGAGTGTCCAACAACCACCTTAAGGGGGTTACGTGAGTGACCTTTCTCCCCTAGTAGAGGCTAACCACCTCTTAACCTTAGAGTAGTTGGAAATTGGTCGAGCTATCAATTGGTTTTCCTTTTTTACCTTTTTAGTTTTTTCTTTTTAATATTTTTTATATTATTTGCTTAGATTTATTTAATAATATAATGAATCACTAAGAAATTGCCAATTGTTCCTTATCTATCATTAACACAAAATGAAAAAAACATTGTGTTTATCAAAAATCAAAATATAAGTCACTTATTTACAAAAGTACTAAAACTCAATTCAATTTTATATATTTTTTCCAAAAAGAAAGAAGAGGAGATGTACTATTTGTATCAAGGATGTAATTAACAAAGGTACCTATTGTGATACCTCATGTGAAATGTAGTCTCATATGGATTGTGGAAGAAATTTGATATTGGTACATAAAACCAAATAGTAAATAACATATCAATAATAGTTAGAAACTTTTGTGTTATGTGGTTAAAAAAAGGCCTATTATTATTTGTTGGATTGGCTATTAACAACTTTTAACTTGAAGCATTACAAATGGTAGCAGATCCGACTTCTTACCAATCGATGTCCTATTTGATGAGGACAAAAAAGGGGGAAAGAACTGAGCCCACTTGTAAGTTCTCACAACAAAAACATTGTGTGTTTAGAGGGAGGAGGGAGGAGAATTGTGATATCTCATGTAAAATATAATTCCAAGTGAATTGTGAAAAGGATTTGGTATTGGTATATAAAACTAAGTCGTAAATAACATATTAACAGTTAAAATTAGTTATTGACTACTATTGGTCTGTGGCGTTACACCTATCCCTCCAAGATATTATATAGAAGAGGTCATGCTCCAAAACTGTTAAGACTTCAAACCAAAAGTGAATAAAAGCAAACCAAAATTTCAATTCGATTTAATTTGATTTTGGTTTAAAGCAAATGCAAAAGCAACACATTATTTTGATGTGTTGCTACTTAAATCTTCTCATGCATATAGTTTGTTATGTGAAATTGTCACATCTCAAGACCAGGGGCATGACTACTATCATCCCCCATAAATGTGTCTTATACCACCAATAGATGGATATTGGCTTCATTCAAAATATCTTATATATATATATATATCATAATAAAAAATCAGTCCATAACTCGTCTACCTACATGTAGCGGTTTAATGCTTAATATACTATCCAACTCATTCCTAATGACCATCTTTACTATAGGCCAATGGTCCAATTTATCACCTGCTTACATCTATCCTATAAACACACGTGCAAACACAACATAATAGTTATCACATATAAAGCTAGCTATCACATATAGAGCTGTGGCCAGCGAGTTAAATAGCGAACTCATCATGGCCTATTTATTAAATGAGCTAAAATTGTTAGCTATAACCCAACTCGAGCAGGTTAGTGGGTTAAATAAGCCAGGCTATTAATTTAGCTTGTTTAACTTCTTTATACATTTCAATGGGTTAGACAGATCAATCCAACTCGTTTAACTTATCCACACATTTTAGTAGGTTATATAGGTTATCTCTCTAAAATGTATTATAACTCATACATGCATTTAATGTATGTTTTTCTACTCATGTCACTTGGGTGACAAAGAAACTTGAGGCTATCTCATTAAAGAGCACATTTTCTAGTGATGATAGGAACCTATGATGAGCCTTTAAGGAATAAAAACAAAGAGAATATTAATGACTTTTCTCTTGGCGCAATATTAATAAAGTTGTATTGTCATGATGGTGGAAATCTTTAAGTGATATATGCCTTGTGACATTTATCAACTAAAGTGAAGTGACAAAATGGATTCTTTTTTAGTTAAAGTGACAAATTGATTGGCAATATGTTATCCTTGCTAGGTGATGATACAATGCATCCAAAAATAACATGGGTAAACAAATATTTTACACTGTGTCTTTTTAAGCAAATATTGTATGTATGTTTACTTCAAATGAAGCTAAGAATAAACAAATGGATTTCATTGCATAATGACATAAAAAAGGAAATAATAACAATTGAAGATGTTCAAGGTGAAGAGACGATAAGTGACAATAAGGAGTTGAGATTGAGATGTGATAATGTTTTTTCAAGTCTAGATGAAAGAAAGAAAAAGAAAAAAAAAAAAAAGGTACAAGACTTATGAGGCTAGGGTTTGAAAAAGTGATCCCCTTACTTTTAGTTCTCACTTCTTACTTGTAACTTACAATATAATCTTGGTCAATTTTTTCAAAGATATCTTTAAGTCAACGAGCCCACCAGCCTGTTATAGGTTAACCTGTAGGTTAAATGAGCAGAGTTCATTTAGCCTACTTTTTAAACAAATGAAAAAAATTTAACCTTAACTTGCTTTTAAAATTGGCGAGCAAGTTCATGGGTTTCGACCCATATGCATAGCTTTAATCACATACTTGGGATTCTTTCATAGTCTTGACAATTACTGCAATTAGGTTTTACTTCTAAATCATATAACATATCAATAATTGATACTTACATACACTAAAAGATTGTAAATTCTAAGTTTAATACTCAATTTCCATTTAAATGATCAATCATAAGCTAGTATAGTTCATATTGGATCTAATTAGACTTACATAGTCAACTTAAAGTGGTGTGTGATCAACTTAGGTGATCTCCCACTAACATGCTCAACCAGGCCCTAAGGTTGGTCGGCTAAGTTGATTATGTAGTCGCCTACCCTATAAGTTAGGTAGGCCAATTGCTTCCTTAATAGCTTAGTTGACTAGCCTATGCTTACAATTGATTGTGCTACTCCATAAGTTAGCAATTTAGGTGACTTTACATTTTATATCTCTAAAAGCTAAACTTTTATAGCAACTTTCAATGATCTGGCTTCCGTAATTTCTTCTAAATGTTCTATTAATCCACAAGTAAAATTTATAAGCAACAAAGTTATCGTAACTCCTGGTTTACATACAAAACTGAAACTTTGTTTATCGGTTATCAATTTCATAATAAAATAGCAAATTTATTTAACTCCTTGCTATCCTTGAAACATAATTTTCTTTTATTGTATCAAATTCTAAAGTTTATATTGTTTAATGAGTTACACTCAGTCTTTGTTAAGATTTTATGAACTATAATATAATCTAAAACCATAATGTAGATTCACTCCTAAAATGTTAATCCAAGAAAAGGGATAACAAATTTGCTAACCATAATAGGGATAGAGCATGAATTAAACCAATTCCATATAGTAATCTAAAGCTATCATTAACTAAGTGAAATTTACTTCATTAAATAGCCTTTTGATTAGGATTTTAGTAAAACAAAACATAAAACTCATGAGAACACATTGATTATTTACTAATTTATAAGTGCTCTTTAAAAAACCTTTACAATCACCACCTTGTTTACATTAAAAAGTGTTTTATTATTAACTTCTCATTGATTTCCTGACAATAACAAAAACAAATAGGGAATTAATCAAATTTGAGATTATCTTACCTTTCAAACAAAGTAAAATGTACACAACAATCCACAAAATTTAAGGTTTAGCACGTGGAAAATGAAAGGAGTGGTGGTAATGGAATCTCTTAGGATATAGAGAGGGTAGCAATGGTAACTAGGCTAAAGAAAATAAAATCTTTAGGTTTTTATTAAAGGCTGCAAGTAAAGAGAAAGAGGGAAATTAGCTTATGTAAAGTGATAATAGTAGGGTATAATGACTTTTATGTCACTAGCATTAAGATATTTATCAAGGTATGTCACTCTTTCCCCCTCAAAATAAGTTCGTCCTCAAAATTTACATGATGTATGGAACAATTCTAGATATTTGTGCTACACTTCTTAATATAACTCCCAAGTGATCTCTATTTTTTAATGTTTGCTCAATTGAACCTTAGCATATCGATTGTTTAACATCAACACAAGATTCAATATTTAGTATCTACTATCCTTAATATATACTTAGCACAAGTTAGATTACTCTTTATCTCCAATTACTCTAACACGACTACATGGTCAAGATCGAGAATGTATTTTCTTAATGGGGACACATGGAATATATAATGTACTCTAGCCAAGCTTAGTAAGTCAACACAATGATTAGGAAGAAAATATGCATGAGAATGAGTAGAGCTTAAGATCCTTACTATTTGTTTCAATTCTAATGTCTAACTTATCACAACCATTTAATAGGGACATATGGAATATGTAATATACTCTAGCCATGTACTCCAATGCTTAACTTACAATATTATGCTACTATTGAGCTTGGTTAGAGTACATTACGTATTCCATGTGTCCCCATTAAATGATTATGTTGAGTTAGGCATCGAAATTGAAACAAATAGTAAAGATCTTAAGCTTTACTCATTCTCATGCATATTTTCTGCCTGATCATTATGCTGACTTGGCATTGGAGTGGTTATGCTAGAATTCCCTTCGATACTCCCATAGCTTTCTTTTTTCAATCCTACAGGTAACTTGAACTACCTCTCCAAGTCTTTAGTACAACATTTGGCACTATCTTTATGTCTTACCCACCACCACAATGGCTCTAAGATTAAAAAAAAAAAATGATAAATCTAAGGAAACCGTGGACCAACTTATCCATGCAAACACATCTAACCCTTTAAACACCACCAACCAAACTATTGATCCATAATGTTTTGTAAATCTAGAAAACCTATGCAAAACATTAGTTGCATAGAATGAAGTAATTAAGGCTAATAACATAAGACTCCAAGCTTGAGTGGCTAAACTAAAGCAATTAAATAATGTCCCAAAACTAGAAAATATGTTTACACATTCTTGAAAACATATGAGAAACAACCTATTACCACCCCCACCACTGTTAACACCAACTATAGAAGCTCCTCTTCAAAATTAGGAAGCTTAATCTACAGATGCCCGCAACCAAGCTCTTATTGAGCAAATACTACCAGCTACATCTTATAACTGAGCTTGTTTCCCTTCAATCTTACCAATTGCCTCACATAACTACACCAAGTCACCAACATTGCAGCTTGCAACAATTGACTTGAGCCATCCAATTTTTAAACATAAGCCAATCACCTAGTTAACAATATGGATATTGACCAGATCGATGACTACATTAAGAGGCTTTTTAAGCTAAAAAAAAAAAAAAAACCTTCTATGCATTTCTCCATCCATAGGACTCCTTTCACCTAAGCCATTCAAGACGAAGTCCTTCCATACAACATTTACTTACCTCAGCTTGATAGTTATGATAGGACAACCAATCTGAATGACCACTTATGTCATTTTTGGACCATGATAAACTTGCATGATCTTAGCAATGCAGTTGCCTACAAAGCATTCTCGAGCACTCTGCACAAGGTTGTTCAGACATGGTACAACATCCTCTCGCAAAACTCCATCTCCACCTTTAATGAACTTGCTTATCAATTTCAATAGCACTTCTAGTGAGCAAATTACCTTTGAAAGACTCATCTACCCTCAACTTGATTAAGTAGGGTCTTAACGAGTTCATAAGGGCTACTTAGCTTGGTTCAATGTCGAGATGTTAGAAATTCCTAACATCAATAAGGGTGTTGCCTTAATTGTTACGATTTAAGGTATGAAACCATCTAGTGATTTCTTCAAATTATTGGCCAAGAAGAAGGTAGAAGATTTTAAAGAGTTCAAAGGGAAAGCTAGAAAGTACATTCTGTACGAGGATTACATTCGTGCAAGGCAGGAAACTGACTAGAGTAGGTTAGATAAAAAGAAGTATAAAGACAAGTGCTCGGCAAAAAACTTTGGTCCCAAGAATGATTAGGGGTCTTCATAAGGTAAGAACAACAATGCCAAAGATCAAAAGTGCGCTATCTTGACCTTTAACAACTATAAGCCCTTAAATCGACTAGTGGGGATGTAATCATGAAACTATGCAATAAAGCCATCTTACTTAAGTCGAATCAAATGAGGGGCAATCTGAACCAATGAAACTCGAACAAATACTATGATTTCTACCGTGATAGAGGCCATAACATCAACAAGTGTTATCAGTTAACGAATGCCCTCGAAAAATCTCTTTCATCATGGGTATCTTCAGGGAGTAAATCACTAACCCCAATGACTACATCGAGCAACCTACTCAAAGAAAATGGGCTGAGGAAGGTCGAGCAGATGACGACACCATTAATAACAAAAATCTCTAAAACCAAGCCCTCGGCAACATCATCAATACAATTGTTGAAGGCTACCAAGCTAGAGGATAGTTGAACTCTTTTAACTTGGCTAATGCCTATAGGAGCTAGTAGGTCATGAGTAGGCATGGAAAAAGACTGAGAATAGATAATTCCATCTCATTCTTAGATGAAGGCTTGGAGGGAGTATAGACATCTTACGATGATGCCCTCATGATCAATGCGAAGATTGCAAAGTTAAAAGTGCGAAAGATCCTAGTTGATTGAGGTAGCTTGATAGATTTAATCTTTAAGCATGCCTATGACCAAATGAAGCCTAAGTTAAATACCAAGCTGAAGCCCTACAAGCATGACTTAAACGGTTTTAACAACTAACCATTACAAGTAATGAGCATCATTACTATTCCCATAAAACTAGGTGATGATGGAATTGATGCCGAATAGCTCATTAACATCTTAGTAGTAGACTACTGGTCAACCTACAATGTAATACTAGGTCAACTTAGCTCGAATGCTTTCAAGATGATCTACTCCACTGCTCACTTGAAGGCTAAATTCCCTACATTAGAAGGGGGTAGCATTTGTTGAAGAGACAAAAAAAACTAGTAAGGTAAGACCCTATACTTAAAGGCCTTAAAATGAGAAGAGGTCTTTATTATAGACAGCAAATTGGAAGAAAAGCTGACTTTTGGGGGGAGAACCAGCTAAGGAGATTAAGGAATCCTAACGCTAAAGTAGCGTTAAGCAGACCACGTGGGTAGGAACATTTGTGCCCAATAACAACTCATCACCTTTTTTGGTCCAACAGTAACATTTTTGCTTAGTTACCCTTTAACATGCTAAGCACCTCCTCAAAACGTATGATACACCACCTCAACATTAAAAAGAATGCCAAGTTCATTAAATAGAAGAAGAGCCAATTTGCCCTAGAAGAATAAGTAGTTACTAAAGAAAAGGTGCAAAAGCTGCTAAAAGCATGGTCTATAGGAAAGGAGCATTATTTGACTTGACTAGTTAATTACATGCTAGTAAAAAAGTCCAATGAGAAGTGAACAATATGTGTAGATTGCACTAACCTAAACAAAGCTTGCCCAAAGAATTGCTTTCCCCTCTCAAAGATCAACTAGTTTGTTGATTCCACTTTAACCACACATTACTTAGCTTCATGAATTCCTTTTTAGGCTACAATCAGATTAAAATGGAGCTAGGGGATAAGGTACATACATCCTTTGTCACCAACTTCAATACCTATTACTATAAGGTGATACCTTTCGGCCTAAAAAATACCAAGGCAACCTATCAAAGATTATTGATAGAGATGTTCAAGCTCTAGCTTGGGTGAAATGTCAAAGTGTATGTCAATGATTTGATCGTCAATAGTAGATAACGTAACGATTTGGACTTACGTGAGACCTTCAACACACTAAGGCAATACAACATGAAACTTAACCCCCAAAAGTGCGTCTTTAAGACAACCTTAGAAAAGTTCCTTGGACATATAGTCATTTAGTGCGACATCAAGGTAAACCTTGAGAAGATCCAAGCTGCTTTGGACATGTAACCCTTTAAAGACCATAAAGGTTGTCTAATAGTTCACAAGTTGAATTACTGCACTAAATAGGTTCATGTCCAAAAGTATTGATAGATGTACCGAGTTCTTCAAAATCTTGAAGAACCCCTTATATTTCCAATGAATTAACAGGTGTCATGCAACCTTTGGTAAGTTGAAGTTACTCTTGATTAGCCTACTTATACTCTTAAAGCTCATCCTTAAAGAAAAACTATATTTTTATTTATCAGTAAGTAGTTAAGTCCTCTCTTCCATCTTAGTCCAAGTAAAGGGAAGGGAACACAAACTTGTCTACTACATTAGCTACATTCTCCAAGGACCAGAAGCATAATACTCCAAGGTGGACAAGTTTACCTTAGTATTAGTAATATCAACCAGAAGACTCCAACCTTTTTTTAAGGTGCACCAAGTCTTAATCCTAACTAATCAACTACTGCGAAACATCTCACAAAAGCTAGATGTATTGTGACAGATGGTGATGTGCTAGATTAGTGCATACAAAGTCCGATACTGGCCTTATGAGGCAATTAAGGCAGAAGTCCTTACAAATTTCATTACTGAGTACACTATAGAAGAAGAAACATCGGACTAAGGCAACAAACTGGTGAGGACCCTCTACATTGACAATTCGTGCACTCGCAAGGGGAGTGGAGTAGGACTTATGCTACATAGACCACATAGGACAAAAATTTCCTATACATTGAAGTTCAAGTTTCTAGTAAAAAATAATGAAATATGAAGCTTTTATTGCCTGGCTCAAGTTAGTGAAAGAAATTGGTGTAGAAAAGCTAAAAATCTCATCCCATAAGTAGGAGGAGAATACATAATGAAGGACAAGGGTATAACCAAGTATCTTCAAATTGTATACACCTTCATCTTAAAGTTCCCTTCTCAGAGCATTACCAAGATTCCTCAAATTGAGAACTCTAAGATAGAAAAGCTATCAAAGTTAACCTCTACCAATATTCCCAACTTGGATAAGCGAGATAAGAGAGTCTTCATCAAGTACCTTCTAGAAAAAAACATTGACCAACCACATCTGCAAGTTCTGGAGATAAGACCTGCACTAACTAAGCCATGTTGGATAGACTTGATACTTGCTTATTTAAAGCACAAAATTGTCCTAACAAATAGAAAAGAGGCAAGGAAGCTCATGTACTAAGCCATGAACTACACCTTAATTGAGGACCTTTTATATAAACAAGGTTAGAGTCTTCCTCTCCTTCAATGCCTTTGACTTGAGGAAGGCTAGCAGATTTTGGAAAAGCTATACATGACAATATGCAGCAACCATATCAAGAGCCAAGCACTCTACATTTGAGCTCTATGACTTAGCTACCACTAGCCTACCATGAGGGAAGATGCAAAACAAATGGTTCAAAGGTGCATCTAGTGTTAGAAACATGCGTTTATCAAGTATTCACTAAGCAACGGTCTCTAATCCCTCACCAACCTCTAGCCTTTCACACAATGGGAAATTGATATTTATGTTCCTTTCCCATGAGCCACCAGTTAGTGAAAGTACATCATTATAGCTATCGATTACTTCACAAAATGGGTGGAAGCCAAGGCCATAGCCAAGATAATTGAGAAGAGCATCGAATCCTTAATCTCCAATTCCATCCTGAGCAGATTTGGTGTTCCATACATTCTCATCATGGACAGCAGTACCTAGTTTGATAATCAAAAGTTTAGAGACTTATGTAAGAACCATCATATCAAGCTTCACTATACTTCAGTCATGCATCCCCAATCTAATGGATAAGTTAAGGCATTGAATAAGATTATCCTCAATAGTCTCAAGATGAAGGTAGACCAAGCCAAATGCAAATGTATTAACAAGCTTCCAACCATCTTATGGGGGGTGTCGAACCACACACAAGACCTCCATGAGAGAAACCCCTTTTTCACCTTGCTTTTAGCTTAGAAGTGGCCTTTCCCATCAAATTGGAGTTACCAGACATCCAAACTCAGAGTCCAAATGTGATGGTATACTATTAGCCACTTACTAACACAAGGCTACTTGGTACTATGACAAGAAAGTCAAGCATAAAGTCATTTGACCTAGAGATCTAGTGTATAGGAAGCTAAAGGCCATAAGATCTAAGAAAGAACAAGGAAAGATTACACCAAATTAGGAAGACTCAATTAGGGTTAGAGAAGGCTTAAGAAATAAGGTATATAAGTTAGAGAGGCTTAAAGGTTAGCTCATACGTAGAACTTGGAACACCGAAAAGCTCAAGTTATATTTTGATTAATTTATACTGAGCTCATGTAAATATAATATACACTGTATTGAAAATTTCAATTATATTCTTTAGAAGTTTAAGATTTGTTTACCCCATATGTTTGTACTTATAATTTATCTTTAGTAAAAATTCCAAGTCTAAACCTCTCTTGAGGTGAACTAATTCCGATAAACATGAAGTCCCAACCCTACTTGAGGTGAGCAGACTCTTGATGACATCAAGTCCTAAGCAATTTTAAGGCAAATGGACTCTTGATTAAGCTAAGTCCTAACATGCTTCTAGGTGAACAGACTAACATGCTTCTTGATCACCCTTGGATTGTCAGAGCACTTGACCTCTTCAGGTCATGTTGGAAGGTGTTATCCCTTTGACCTAACAAGGTAACTCGTCGATAATGCTTAGGTTTACACGTTTACGAATTCCCATAGTAAGGCTCTGATCCTTACTTCAATATAAGGAAGAACCTAGCTAAGTTAACTTTTGGTAAACGTATCTTCCAAACACTTAAAAAAAGCATAACAACAAAGTGTAATGTAAAAGAAAAAGAAGGAAAGAAGAGTAAAGAGCAATGGTAAAAAACACTTAACAAAATTTTCATTTCAGTTCAAGGTAAAAGTTACATCCTAAAGGTTAGCATCTCTACTTGTTTCAACACAAGATAAAAGAAAATTTTTAGAAGCTATTAAAAGAAAAGTGAAGCATAATTAAAATGAAATCTTCACTTAGCAGTAAGAGGATCAAGATGACTCTTGAAGCCTAGGTTAGCTTCAAGTTCAATAACTTACCCTTGAGGAATGGGTTCAATTGGAGGTACAAGGTCCTTTAGTGGGTCAATGCTCAGTGGTAGAGGAATATCTTCAACCTTAGCGCCTTTGCCTTGCTCTTTGGGTACCTCTTCCCCCTCAGGCTCATCCTCAGCACTTTTACTAGCATATGTTTTAGATGCCTTCAGGTCATCATAAAAGGCTAAATAACACATATCATATTCGAGGTGAACCTTTAAGATTTCAGCCCGAGTTGTTTGTATGCCCTATATCAACATCTTCTCTTGATAATCAGACCATTCATCACTAGTCATAATCTTGTTAAAGACCTCATTCTCTAATGCGGCCCTATCAGTGTCAGCATCAACATTACCCTCCAACTTTAAAAGCCACACCTTGTCACACTTTGCTTCCAACTTGAGTTGACGTATCTCCTCTATATAACTCTTCTCTTTATCCTTAAAGGTAGCCTTTTGACTTTAGAGCTACTATCAAGCCCCTCTATATAGCTCTTCTCTTTATCCTCAAAGGTAGCCTTTTGACTTTAGAGCTATTATCAAGCCCCATTTAGTTGGTTAAAGAGGCTCCTCTCCGTAATGTTAAGGTCTTCGTTATGTCACTTAAACTCCTTGACCTTCACCTTAAAATCAGCATTCAACTTTGATTTGACCTCAATTCAAGCTTTTAAAACCTCTATCTCAGCCTTAGTCTTCTTTTAGAGCTTGTCAATCTTACTAATTTAGCACTAAACCTCTTCCCTAATCCTCTTCAGCCTCCCGAGCCTTTTATAATGTGACAAAAACATTGTTAGAAAGCTTCTAGTAGTCTTCATAAAGTTTTAATGCTTTGAGATCAAGATCTCGTGCTCAGATTATAGCTCTTCTACTTGCTCTAATTCAGGTCCCTAAGCATCAAAAGATTTCATCATGTGCAAGCTCAATTGTAATTAGGAAAGCAAAAGTTGGTTAAATTAAATAAGTGAAATAAAAGTAAAGTTAACAAACCAACAAGAAGGAAGTTCTTACATCATGGAGCTTTACATTGATCATTCTTTTAGTGGCTACTCCAGATAGTCCTTAAAAAATTTTATCCAGAGTGACTACATTTCTAGGAAGAATTGATCCCCTTATAATGGTTTGGCTCTTGTGGCTATCACTAAGCTCGACATCTAAGCTGAATACCTCCCACCGAGGATGAAATACATGACCTCTACCCTCAACATGTTGTGTTAGCTTAAGAATAGAGAAAGTTGTTTCTTCCACCCTTTCCTTTACTAGTAAAGTGGGCCTAGTCTCCTTAAAATGAACCACCTACCGTGCAAACACATCAAGTTAAATGACCTCATTTTGAACCACGAGGGGTTCTTAACTAAAAGCTTGGTCATGAGGCTACTTCCTCGATACCTGGTCGGACCTTTCACTAACCTTACCCTTGTGGTGGCATTTGCTGTAGGTCATGAGGAGACAATTACTTCCTCATCCCTTATGGCCAATGATACCTCTTTAGCCCTTTAAGGAGGAGCCTTCTTACTCTTCTTGGTTGTCTAAACTATAGCTAATAGCTTGACAGAGTAAGCCCCTCTCAACTGCATGTCTATAAAAAATAATAATAAGTTATTAAAGAAGTAAGGATAGACTTAAATATAGGACCAGACAAATATCTTCTCCACATCAAGCCCACCTCAACACAACAAAAGTAGCGAGTAGACCTCCACTATCCTCACATCTCACACTTTCGGAGAGCTTGTCATCTATAATGTATTCTTTAGCAATCCTTACGACACTCTAATATTCAAGCAACCTCTTCTACAACTCAGTTCATATCCAATTCGCCCCTGCCTTATCACTAGGCCCTAGAGCTTTGATTGTAGAGGTCCTAATTAGCTCTACCCACTCAGTCTTGAAGTTTAGGTCATATTTTAACATGACAACAAGATATAAACTATTTTAGCTCATATATAGAAGAATCCAGCCTTACCATAAACTTCTTGCTAGATTAGCTAGATAGGCAATACCAACTGTCATTTGAGTGCTTGGAAGTATCAAAGAAGCTATGGAGTAGCCCTCAGGATAAAGTGCTCACATAGAGCTTTGAATGCGACTAACAATCAACATACATTCAATACAAGTTGAGTGGGGCAAACTTTATGATACAAGAAGAACTCTTTCTAGAATTTTGAGAATGAAATCTAAAGCTCGAAGTTGAGGTGTTTTTTATTAGAGGCAAAATTGATGACCTATTGTCAAAATCACAAGGTCGCTAGCCTAAGGCTTCTTTGACTTCCACCTTCGAGGTTATGGGGCGAAGTGCTTCCTCAAGCCTACTAACTCTTGATATGTAAGATTACCCTCCTCTATGGACATGTGCAAGGGTTGTAGTGCCCTACCCTCTTCCCAATCATCTGCATAGATGTCCTTAGGAATTTGTGCGATAGTAGTCATTCTATTAATATCCTTACTAAGCTCCCCACTTTATGTCACATCCGTGCTAAAGGTATGCTTTGAGGATTGCATTGCCATTGTCACCGAGGGGGGAGCGACCCTCTCCTCATCATGAGTATCAAAATCACTCAAGGTATGTGAAGATGAAGAAGAAACTATTTTCATACTTGTTAGTAAGGCTTTTCTAATTGAAGAGTGGGAAAAATGCATAAAATGTAAAGGAAATTTGCTGGATGTAAGAGGAAAGCTCTTGAAGAAGGAAGAAGAAGAAAGACCAAGAGGTTTTGAAGTTGAGAGGACGAAGAATGATGAAAATGATAAGGGTTTGACTTATCTATAAGCGGGGCACAAAAAACAAAAAGGCAGTTATAGGGAAAAGGAATGATTTGACATTCTTTGACCTGATCTCTCCATGTGCCTCACACATTAAATCAATGTTGCAAATCTAGCTAACATGATTGGTGTAGATGGGGGGTTCTAACTAAAGTAGTCACATGAATATCATGTAGGTACCATACTGCATGTGACTTTAGACAAGTGATGTAAAGATGTCACATGATAGGGTAACTAGGGAGAGAGTGGTAAGAAGGAAGAATAGGCAATATTAGGAGTCTCAAATGCACAAGTGATAAACAAGGGAGCCAAGGGGACTTTAGGTACAACCTCGCAGTTCTTGAGTAATGGAGATTGTTTTTTGCTTGAACTTTTGTTTGAACCTTGAGAGCAAAGAATTCTCAGTGGAACACCATTTCTCTACTATCTAAAATTCTATGAGATGAGAAGAAATAGTTGAGTATTTATAGACTTTTAGGCCTGATGATATTTGTCGGATCACTTTAATGATTCATGGATGAAATGGAATATACTCATTCTAGAGTTATACTGATAAGCATATAGAGGGCGCAAAGCCAATAGCCTTTCTCAAGTGCATGAGCCTACCTAAAAAAAGGTTGGATGTGGATAGACCAGTTTAACAATCCTCGTTCTATGTGTGAGGCACCATACTTATCAATATATTGATTGAATCAATGCTTCTCCTTATTAATAAATTAAAACGGAATAAATAGCCTTTAACGTTTTCTTTATGAAATTCATTTCCTCGTATGCTTCATATTGCTTCTTCTAATGAGCTTGTTGCCCTTAAGAAGTTGATTAGCACTTGCATGGCAATTTTTTCTTTTCTTTTCTTTTTTCTTTTTTTATCTGAAGACATTTTCCACACCATTGATGTGATCCAATGAAATAGATATATTAAGTCTTCAACAAAAGAATGATGAAAGCCTACAAATGGGCCCACAACTCATGGCTTTATGCAATAAAAGGCCAATTCACTTGCAGAGTCTAAAATAATATAAGTGCCATTACATAATTGCATGTATTGGTGTCATCCAATGAAATGGCTCCCAGTTGTATATGTGTTATTACACAAAACAGGAAAGATTCACTTTCTTTCTTGAGTTCAATTTGTATTAGCGATATTCCCTTCAATGATTTTATGTCCAAAATAATTTCAAATCTTAGTGGACTAAATATCATTTGTAGAAGTAACTTCCAAAAACTCAACATTCATCTATGTGAATAAACTTCAAATAACTCCAAATTTGATTTAATTGCCAAATCTTGATATTATTCATAACTAAATATGATTTATTCAATATGATTCCTATATTTTCAAGATCACCCTTTTTTTTTCCTTTAATCTTCAATAGCAACTTGAAGGCTCAATTTTGATAGTTCTTGCTAAGTATCTACTTTAGGGAATGGATCTCCTACTTCATGTTTACTTGAACTTCTATACTTTAATACTGAATTGGAATTTTCTCTAAGTACCTAAGAAGATCTTGCTATGACTTTCACAAATGTGATAGTGTATCTTTTATTTTGGTAAATCACATGATCTTTCCTTATCTAAATTTTAAGTATCTTTCTTATAACTTTCCATTTAATGGATGAAAGTCACACACCATTGCCACTAGAAGAAAAACAATCATGATTCACAAGAGGCCAAGCTCGATGCATCCTTTAAATAGTTACTAATCATTGATGAAGAACACGTAGTTGCAGCACCTTTCACCTTCATCAGAAAATTTCATGCAATATTGAACATTGTCTCCTCATCAACTAAGACCAAGTATTGTGACACAATAAGTTTATATCATGTCTTCTATATTCATTTTCTTTAAACCTTTTCTTTTGTAATCATTATGTCATCATGATGTCTATATCAATGCTAAATTCATCAATCCTTTATGTTATAGCACTTTGTTCATCTAATAGAAGCATGAGCACTCCACTAAATCAACAATCTAGTGACACTATCAGTAGCAAAGACTAGTAGTGGGATGAACAAAGAGACCAACATCAAACATGGTTTATAGCAACAAGCTTTGGATCAATAATACCTAATTATGAAACAATCTTCCAAGCAATTGAAAGCAAGCAATAACTAGCAAATCCGCTAGTGTGACATCCCATGAAGCCAAATCTATTAATCAAGTGATATTGAGTGCAACCTATAACAATCAACATCAATTAAGAGTAATTTGATTAAGTCCATCCAAGATTTAAATTTCTCTCTCTCTCTATGTCCTCTATACGAGACCAGCAAAACACTTTTTTTCCTATGTACATGCTTTGTTTCTATTTTCATATATCAAAACTAATTGCAAATCTACCTGTGTCTTGTTATTTCTTCTTTATTTTTATTTTTTTGAAATTATTATAACCACTTTATGTTGTCTTCTTCCCTTATTTCCTATAGCCATCAAGATCATAGCAGGTTTGATTCGCAAATTTACTTAACAAGGACAACAAAATCCCAATATAATTCCATTTGGCCAATCTTCTCCTCAAGAACGTTTTAACAGCATCATTTTGAAAGCATACCACGTTTGTATCTTATATCTGTTCTTACACTATTTGCCTATCACAATTGAATGGCTTTTTCCCTTTATTTCCTTTATAATGCCTGGTCACATACTATTAGACTTGAGCATGGCTTGATTCTTGAAATGGATAGTGGAATAGCTTGGATTTAGCTTCTGGTGCAAGACTATAATTGGTTAGCTTATTGGCATCCTTTTCCCAAATATTGTTGCTTATTGTCGGTTGGACCTTTAGCATCATTCTATTTCTGTTTCTTGACAATTGATAGGAGTGCCACCAACCAAGAATTTGAAATTAGAATGATGGTGGCTTCTTTGATAGTGGCGTATATCTTGCTCGCAACTAGGCTTTGATTTCTTTCCCTTGAAACCAACACAATCAACGGGACTTCATTCCTCCTTTTTTTTATCACAAGTTTGCTTTAATTGTAATAAGCAATTTTACCAAGTTTCATGGGTATTAAGGACTTCGTCCCTCCTATTCCTTTTATTGTGAGTGTGATAGGAACTTTGTTCCTTTTCTTGATAACAAGTTTTCAATGGAAGCATTCGTATCACAATTAAATTGGGGCAAGTTTGCTTTTCTTAACAAGCCACCGTCATTTGGATGTAGTTTTTAGATGAAGTACCCCACCATAAGGTCAAAGCACATTGCTTTCGTAAAGAAGGTCGAAATCCTTTATGCCATTACTACTTCTACTTGATAGCAATTCTCACACAAGAGTGAGATGGAAGTATAGCTATGGCTTAAGATCCTTTATGCCACTACCACATTCGCTCAATTGTGGTTCCTACATGAGAGTGTGATGGAAGTGTGGTTCTCATGTTTCTTTGAGGATTTGAGTGAAGATGTCCCTAAATTCTAAGTCTAAGTCATGGACAGAAGTAAGTATTTACATTTTGTGTACTTACATATTTATATGAATAGATCTTATATTGACACCTTATGTATTTCCTTTTATCATTGTAGGTGATAGAAGTTAATTTATCAATCCTATTAAAGCAAAAATGTCTTAAGGTTAAGTATAGTAGACCTTGAACAGAGTGAGCCTTGCATGCAGTAGACCCTAGCAAGTCTCAAGTGTAGCTAGCTTCGATCATAGCATGCATTGTGCATAGAAGGACTTGAGCATAATAGGCTTGGTATGTAGTAAGCATTAGTAGGCCTCAAGCGCATCTAGGTTTAAGTGAATCAAGCCTCAAGTATAGTGAGCCTAAAAAAAACTGGAGGGTCACCAAGGTGATTTGATGTTGAGCTTTAGGAATGAAAGAAGAGAACTGCCTCTATCTGTCACCCAAATTGCACCTGTCAAGTAGCTACTCTTTAGGTAGAAGTTTAAGGTAGAGTATGTCATCTTGAAGTTAGAGTATGTGGCTCTTTTGGAGAAGGCTGGTATCTTTCATGCCATTATCACTTTCACTCGCTTGTGGTTCCCACATATGAGCGAGTTGGAAGTGTGGCAAGCAATCATCCATCGTTGGAGTGCTCAGACTCATACATTCATTACTTCTTTAAGGGAGATAACACCAACATTGGAAGATGTGGTCATGCTCCTAAATCTTCATAGATCTAAGTGGACCAACATTGTTGTAGTTGTAATTTCTCATAAAGAGCACATCTTTAGATGTCTTTATTTTGCACTCTAAAAGCTTCTTATACCAAAAAAGAACAAGCCCAGTTTCTCATCTTAGCTTGCATATTGCTTTGAAGAGCAGAAACCAGGTAAGCCTTGAGTCCCAAGCTTAAGTCGTGAGCAAGAGTAAGAATTCCATATAAGTTTGTGTACATGCTTGATATTTGTATTCTTTTCTTTTAAGTTATCTTCTTCTTGTTGCAAATATGAGCTTGTGACTCTCATCATATTTTAGTTATCCTCATTTGTATTCCTTGGCTGATCAGAAAAAGGTGTAAGTCTATGCCTCTACTTATTAGCTCTATGAATTTCCCAGGTGAATGCTCCCTTTACTTAGGTTTTCTATGCCGACACTTAGACCTGTATCATCAGGCTTTCATGCACTCGAAGGGTCGTTATGTAAGCATGTTAGATGTAGACCTTATATTTCTACAACTTTTCATTTATGAGCGGTTTCAGAAGCACTTCACCTCTCCCATTGCTAATGACAAATCCAACCTCACCTTCCTTAAGGCATGGGCATGGGTCGGAGAGGCACTTAGGTGGTCACTTTTACAACTCATTGATATTAAGAGCAAGTTTACTTTCCATCCCTATATTAAGCAGGTACTAAGCTACAAAGATAGTAGCAAATACTATCTTCAAGGCTTGAAGGGTAAGGTAACCTTGTTTGGAAATCATTGGAGTCCACATGACTCCAAAGCAATGTTCCTCTTATGGTGCCTTCTAAGTGATCTTACCATCCTTACTTAACAAAGGTTTTCTTAAGTGCTTCTTTGAGCAAAAAGTGAAAGGTGATGGTGTACTCTCCATATAAGGTGGTATGCTAGTCTAGCTTCAACACCTAGTACGAAGGGGAGTATTGGGCTCTACCTAAACCATTATAGTATACAAGTGATAATTCCATGTGTTGAGGATGGTGGTATAAACTTGGTATATTGTGAGGATTCCCTAATCCTTTTTTATAAAATGCACCAGTCAAAGATGAGGTGAGATTAATGCTAATGCTAATGCGTTGCTTTGCTCAAGTACTTGCAAAGGTGAGTTATGCATTGCACCAGACGATATCCCTCCTCCCCCAGTTGTTAGCATGTCTCATCGAGACAAGGTGGCAACTTTGGAAGCAAATGCTACATTTGAGAAAACTTTGTCCCCTTATGGTTTTGTTGTGCCATCTCATCTCTTGGCTCCATTGAAGAGCCTTTTGGTGACCTAAGTTATTCATTGTGTGCTTAGGAGGCAATGCCTTCCCTTAGCAATAGTGATGTGAAGATTGTTGTAATTGGGATTAGCATGACCTCTTATTATCACTAAACTACTCATACTCTCATGATTTGAGAATCCACTTAGACTATAGTCTAAGGAATCTTTAGGGTCATCTCACGTATCGAGGTAAAGCTCCTGCTTGCAGCGGCTATATTTAAGCATTCCCTTTTTGAGGAAGCATTTAATCATGCATAAGTAGTGATAGTGGCATCCATTGTCTAGATTTAAAGCATGGAAACCATGATGTTAGGGCCTTACCTGGGCTAAAGCATTATAGTTGTGATGCCAAGGTGTTGTTTGGGCTTAGGCTATTATAGCCGTGATGCTAGGGCATTGCCTAAGCTTCAGGTGTAAGAGCCCCGATGCCAAGGTGTTGCTTGGGCTTAAGGTGTAGGAGTTGTGATGTTAAGGTGTTGCTTAGGCTTAGGGCATGGAAGCCAAATTGCTAAGGCATGAGGTGTGGAAGCTAAGGTGTCACTTGGGTTTAAAGCACAAGGACTACGATGCTAAGGTGTTGCCTAGGCTTAAGGCATTATAGTTGTGATGCTAGGGCGTTGCTTGAACTTACGACACGGGAGCCAAGTTACCAGGGCTTTGCTTGAGCTTAAGGCATGGAAGCCAAGATGCTAGGGTGCTACTTGGGCTTAAGGCAATGTAGCTGTGGTGTTAGCATGTTGCCTAGACTTAAGGTAAGGAAGCCAAGATGCTAGGGCATCATCTAAGCTTAAGGCATGGGAGCTAAGTCACTAGAGCTTTGCCTAGACTTAAGGCATGGAAACCAAGATGCTAGGACGTTACTTATGCTTAAAGTGTGAGTATATATGAATGTGAAAAAATTGCAAAGATAAAAAAAAAAATGAAACTTTTACTATTAGTGGTGAAATTTGCTCTTTGTTTACAAAAGTAATGTCAACTTTTGACCTTGACTTTAGTGCTTAACAAATCACTAATCGCTATCAGATGAGTCGTGCTCCAACATGTAGGCATCGTGGCTTAGGAGTGATTTGCTCCAAACATCGTTGTCTTCAATGACAAGCTCCTCATTTTGAAGTATCTTATGGAATATCCTTCTCAAGCCTAAATAATCCTTAGTGGGGTGGTCCACTATTTTGTGATATCAACAATACTTTGGATTTCTTCTTTCCTCTACTATAGGTTAGCATTTAACTCTTGGCAACTTGATATTCTTGTCTTACAGCCAATGGTCAAGTATAACATATACCTTACTCATTAAGCACGAGAACGAGGGGGGTGCCTCTATGGAGTTCTTTGCTCGATTATTCTTAGGTTTCTTACTATTTTTAGAGCTTTCATCTTAAGTTATGCTCATGAGTGCAAGTTACTTATCATATTTGCTACCTTCTCCTCATTGCCTTGCAGTGGAGTTCTTTATCCTTTGTGCATTCTCCACGAGTGCTGCAAAAGGACACAATCCAAGGTTTTTTAGGTGGATGGCATATTCAATGAACATTCCCTAGATACAAATTTTTACGAGTTCTTTCTTAGCACACATATCTTGGATGTCCAGGGTGTGCTCTATATAATCTAGTAGATCCTCGCTTGGGTTTTATCATGTTCTTCCCATATCCATTATCGTGACCCATTACTTGTGGGGAAGAATTTTTCTAGGAATATCTTGCACATAATCTCCCATTAATTGACTTACCTTAAAGGGAGATTGACATGCTAGGTGTATGCCTTCTTGGTCAATAACTTAGAGAATTCTTTAAGCTTCAGGTCATCGTCTAGCCTATATACTTCCATAGTCTCGATAAATTTGAGTAAATGTTCTTTGATACTTCATTTCTTACCATTAAACAACATGAACTTAGGACTAACATAATTCTTAAGGTAAGGTTTTTCAGCCATATACTAATAATAAGGGAGTCTTAACTTTAGTACTCCTACAGTTAACTTTATTTGTATTTATTTTAAGTACATGTCCAAGCCTTCCTTTTTTATAAAAGAATTCCTTGAAACAAATACTATAGAAGTGAAGGCAAGAGTAGGTTGGCAACTAGATCTACCAAGGACATTAGGAAGGGGAACATGTGAGGATAAAGGTCTACTAAGCTAGAATCTTACATTCCCTCCTTTAAACATCGGGGGTTATTCAACTATAATTTTTGGTTAAGGGATTTGCTCTTGAGGAATATTCTCCTTAACGGTGGGAAAAGTAATTGGAGGAACTGCATGTGATAGAGTTACATGGGTGGTGCTTCGTTGTACAACAGTGCTAGTGTTTAGTAGAGCTACAACTTGTTACATGACAGTAATAGTAGTCAACCCCATCACAAAGGGTGTAAGCATGGTCATGAATTCAATGCCCTTATGTTCTCCTATGTAGTCTACATCATTTGTGTACGATCTATCGGAGCTTTAGGCTATGAATTACTTCGATTGGTATTTTGTGACAGTTGAGGTAGATTTTGATCCATTATTTTAGTGTTAAGATCTTGTTCATAAGAAGTATTGTCAAATGGTCATCTTTCTTAAGAGGTGTCATTACTATTTTATCACTTAGCTCTATCCCCAATAGAGTTGCCAAAATGTAGATGGGGGGTTTCGGTTAGAGTAATCATGTGAATATCACATGAGAAGTGATGTAAATATAGCATGTGGTGGTAAGGCTAGGGAGAGAGTGGTAAGGAGGAGAAATAGGCAATATCAAAAGTCTCAAATGTACAACTAATAGACGAGGGAGCTAAGGGGACCTTGGGCGTCACCCTTGCAATTCTTAAGTAATAGAGATTGTTTTTCACCTAAACTCTTATTTGATCCTTGAAAGCAAAGAATTCTTTGTGGAATACCATTTCCCTAATATCTGGAATTATGTGAAATGAGAAGGAATATTTAAATATTTATGGACTCTTGGGCCTGATGATATTCATCAGATCACTTTAGTGATTGATGAACGAGATAGAGTATATTTATTCCAAGGTTATACAGATAAGCATACAGAGAGCCTAAGGCCAATAGCCTTCATCATGAGTTCATGAGCCTACTTGAAAAAGGTTGAATGCGGATGGATCAATTTAATGATCCTTGTTCCAAGCCCACCAAGCCAATTCTTCTTAAGTCATCTCAATAATTGGACCGAACTCATTAAGTCCTATTACCTAGTCTAATCAGTCAAGCTAAATAATTAATGAACTTTGTCTAATATATTATTATAATAATTTCAACCCTTGACAACTGACATTCATAGATTTCACCTTATGACATGTTGACAACTATTTTTAGCATTAAATGTGCTAGAATTTATGTGCCTAAAGACAAATTGTGTTAAGGCTTATTCGAGAAGCTACTATTTTCTTAGATCAAGTGTTGTTCAAAGGGATTAAAGTACTACATTTAGCTAAGCCTGATAAGTAAACCTCTGCCAAATCAGCTTAGGGAGCTAAACACAACACAGTTTAGTAAGTTTCTTACCTGACCTTCCCTCTGGTTTGCTAGCTCAACTATTGTCCTGGAGGAACTCACATGCTCCACAATTCTTTAAGCACATGTTGGGTTAAAGCTTGGATAACTTGCTTGCTCAACCGCTCTACTTACATCAAAGCTCTAGTATATTAAGTCAGTGATGAAGTTGAAGATGCTAATGGGGAGTTCACCTTTTGAACCTTAGCTTGTATCCAATGTATCGTAGCTTAGCATGAAGCCTCAGGAGCTTATCTATATACTTACTCCTTGTTGACTCATCAACATTTTTTTTTTCTCTAGTGGGGTTAGGGATTAGGTGGTGTATGTTTAAGGTGAGGGGGAAGTGTTGATAGGCCATTTTAGACTTAGGACCCTAGGCTTAATCCAAGCTACCTAAACCTTAAGTCAAGCTTCAAAGGCTAAATCTAACCTTCTCGACTCTTCACCTAGTTCTTGTAGTAGAAAGCATTATCGATATAGCTTAAACCAAATGCCAGCAAGTTCTAACAACTTATTCTAAGGTTGAATTAAGCTATCAAAAATAAAAGTCTAAACGTGAGAACACGCGTGAACCTAAGCATTATCGATATAGCTTAAACCAAATGCCAGCAAGTTCTAACAACTTATTCTAAGGTTGAATTAAGCTATCAAAAATAAAAGTCTAAACGTCAGAACACGCGTGAACCTAAGCTACAAAGCCTGGTTGAATAAGTTTAATTAGACCCCTAAATAAGGAATGATCAACAAATAAGAAAGGATCATGGTCAAAGATATGCATTCCACTTAATTCGGAGTGGATCTCAAGACCATTATGCTCATTCCCAAAATGACTTGGCCTTATCCCTTATAAATAGGGGTAAGGCCATTCAATAAAGGATCTTAAGCTCTATTCATTCTCTCGCATTTTTTCTCCTTGATCGTTATATTGACTTAGGCATCGAAGTAGTTATGCTGGAACAGCCCCATAACCTCTTTTTCTGTCTTGCTAGTGACTCTAACTATCTTCCTAAATCTACAGCACAACACCTAATAAATAGAAGCCACACAAACACATTCTATGCTACACTATATGCATTCTTAATTCTAATTTAACAACCACGGCTCATTTAAGATGATTAATTAATGAGCAAATAGCAAGATTTTAATGTCCTAAAATCTAATGTAACTTATAATCCCAATTAAACAAATAGTATAAGGTACCAAGCAATCATGGGTTAACGGTGATGGTTAGATCACCACATTGAAAAGCAAAACCAAAAATAGTAGTAGTCATGTATAGAGATCACTATCTTATCTCTCACCAACAATTGTAGTCCATCTATAACATGTTATCCATTAGGTATAACCTCAAGTAACTCCCGTTATAATTTCCTCCCTTGCTCATTGACCCATTAAGAACTGCGGTTCCCTCCATTGAGCTACATCATGGCCTAAGTGTTTAGTTACCTTAGCATCCCAAGGTAAGCCCATGCAGACATAACCAACCTATGGCTGTTATCCCCTAACTAGTATAACCATGCACAAACAAGTCACACACATTTAATAAATCGAGTTTACGTTTAACATTATTTATTATAACTATCATTTAATTTAATTTTTTAGTTGATTAGCTTGCCTTTTTCTTTCAAAACTTTTTTCTTACTTACTACATTAAATTTTGTATTGAAGCTAATTCTACATCATTCATCTCTTCTTATATATATTATTTTATATGGGTGAATATATAAAAGAGCAAAACAAATTGTCAAGGTTTGCTTTCTTATTAGTGAAATAATCAATAATAGAGTTATTTGATGATTAAGGGAAATGGGAGGAAATATTGGCAACTTAATGTAAAGAGTGGAAAATGATAGAAAAAAAAGTAAATAAATAAAAATATTTTCTCTTTAAAATATATTACCTTTTCTCTCTAAAATTATATACAGATGGATATGAATGGATGGAAATAAGATCACACATACAAAATTTAATCCTTAAAATTATGTTCATCAAAATAAAATGAATACATATATATTTCCAAACACAAAATGAAAATTATAATTATTTTTACTTTCACTATGGTTCATTTTTCTTACTACATGTTCGCTTGGAAAGAATGGTTATTCCATTCTTATTTGTTCCATATAAGGTTGCTATTACGCTATTTAGTTAAATTTTAAATATTGAATAGTTATTTTTCGTAAATTTCTATTATCTAAAATATTGAAAAAGCAATTTATGTTCCAAACTCATCAATTGCTATTTAATGGCGGATTTATCATTTTTACCATAAATGTTATATGATCATAAATTGTGTTGAGTATTAGCTATGGAAAGTGGAGAAGGTAAGGATTTTAGGAGTATAATAGACATGTAGTTTTTATTATTGTCTAATTCACTATTTATTTTTGTGTCACTAAATAAAGTAATAGATAAGTAATAACTATTACGTATCCACTTAATTCATATTAAATTGCAATTTAATCCATCTTATTCCATTCAATGAAATAAATGAACTATTAATGTTGAATTGCCTTCATTTCTTTTTTTTTTTTTTATTTTGTAAGTACTTTTTTGCATTCATTCAAACCAAAAAGATAGAATATAAATATATATATACTCATCTTATAAAATTAAACATATAATAGATCCCCATAAAGTTGACTTCTCTATTTATTACTTTATTTATTTTTAAAAAATTATTAATTAAAATTTTATTTTTTAAAGGCATAAAGTATATTTCTTAGTTTTTTTCAAAGTGTATTATTTTATTTTTCAATTCATGGATTATTACTTTTATCATAATTATAAAATAAGTAAAAAAAGATATAAATAAGATAATGTTTTAAATATCATATTTTAAATAAGCCAAAAAACAAAAAAAGGGAGGTTGGGGGTGGCACGTTTTTTAAGGTCGGTTTGTCCTGAGTCCCTCCCTCCATGCTCTGAAGAAACATTCCGGGACGGGGAAAATACAATAATCCAACTCTAAAAACCCTAACTTTAGTCCACTTTCTTACCGCCAAAACCCTAACCCTGATCCAGACGCAATGGAGGATAGTTTCAAGGTCCGAGTCGACCGAATCTTCGGCTCTCTAGCTTCCTCTTCCTCTACCTCCGCTGCCACTCCAGACTCTTCTTCATCTTCCTTGCGCTCTTTATGGTCTCTCACCGATGACGAAATCGAACGAAAGGAATGGAACCGCGACAAGGGAAGCCCCGCGCGTCCTGAACCTAAACCCTGTCGTAATTTGGATTACCGCAAAGAGCTAGAGAACGACCTAGAAGACCCAGAAGACGAACAGGAAGATGGCTTTGATGATGCCTCCAGAGATGGTTTATCGTCGAGTCAGTCATCAAAACCAGCAGATTATAATGACGAGGAATGGGAAATTAAATCGTCAATTGGCCGAGATTGTACGCTGGATTTTGAGGTATGCGGTTTTGATTTCTTCTTATTTAATTATGATTTTGATTACATGTTGGGGTACTCATTAAGCTGAAAAGAATATACGTTGGGTTACTATTTTTTTTTAACATAAATTCGATTATTTTTTAGGTGTCTGTTTATTATATATGAGGGAATTGGTGATTAAAATCAAATTTTGTGATTAGGAGATTGAGGGTAGTGTTGCTAGTGAATTCTGGAAGCGTTGAAATAGTTTGTTGGTTGTTTGGGTTTATATGGCAATGGATTTGCTTTAGGAGATTGAGGGTAGTGTTACTATTGAATTCTATGAAGTGTCAAAATAGTATGTTGATTGTTTGGGTTTATATGGGAATGGATTTGCTTAATGATAGGGGAGATTGGTTATATATCGTGTGTGAAATTGCATTCAGAACTGAGCGATTTGCATGTGATTTTAACCCAGCTGGTGTTGCAACTTTGAATATATAGTTGCCAATGAATTGTATGTGCTGAAGAAATATTTTTAGGGTAATTATGTGAATGGAGCCGCTATAATGTTAACTGTATGGATTATCAATATCAGCGCATTGCATACAACAGTGAGCAATCTACTACTACAACTGCAATAATCGAATTTTATTCCCATCTTCACTAGGTGGGATCAGCTACATGGATCTGCTTTCACCATTGCATTCTACAGCAATTCATATCATTGCTATATTGGCTTATCATTTTTACCAGTTTTCTTCCATGTCTCGTGGTCTCCTGTACCAAATATGAAAAGACTTTAGAATGGACAATCTAGAGTAATCAATTATTATCCTTCTAGTATTGAGATAGTTCGATATGTGTAGCAGCAGAAATCATTGCTTCGTTACATAGAATTAGTACAATCATTGTTAGTGAATTAGTTGGGAGTTGCGTCTACCCTACTGTCTCATTTGTCATACTAACTTCTGGTGGGAAGTGTTGTGAGGTGAAGAAATGGTCTTTGGGCTTGTTAGTGAGAGGACTTGGTATAATTATAATTAAATGGTTTATCATTATCAGTGAAATTGCATGGAGAAGCGAACAATACGTATGTGTGCCATTAGTTATAGTCCTGCCAGTGTAGTGATTTCTACATGCATATATTTCTAGTATTAATTGCTTGATTAGATGGAATGGAGTTTGTAATTGTTAATGAATATTGAAAATTAAAAGGAGTGGTGCTTATATTTTGGCTTTTAGATTTTGGTGCTCATTACTCATTAGGGTTGGCTTATCTTAGTTGCTTTTTGTCATCTTATTTGGAAGTTGATCTGATCTTGGTTTTCAAGTATTGTGAGATATAGTTGTTGACTTGTTTGTTATATGCAGGAGGAGGAAGATGCATATGATAAAGTGGCTGTGGGAAGAGAAAATGCGGGAGACCGTTTGTACATGAAGGGTGTGAATGACTATGGGATTGACATTGATCATGGAGATGAACTTCCTACTTCATTCAGTCGTATAGCTAGAGATCCACGTGCTAATCACATTGCTGCAAATCTCAGGCTCAATGAAGATGCTGAAGCAGCTGGGAAGATTGATTCTTTGCAAGTATCTGAGAAGAAATTACACAAAAGGAATGATGCTCACATTCGGACAACTGAAGATGATGTCAATGTTAAATCCATATTAAAGAGGAAGGATGGTCAATCAGAATCAAAGACGCAAAAACGTGTCCGCTTTGACCCTGAAATCAGAGGGGAAGAGTATAGAGATGGTAAAGATGTGACGATGGAATCTGATTCAACAGAACAAATCAACGTGGCAAATGATGTGCCAGTTCCTGCTCAAGATTTCTCTCCTGCTGTTCCAGATTACCTCCGAAATCCCTCTAGATACATGCGTTACACTTTTAATGAATCGGATGACATGGATGAACGATCTAACCATCAAGCTTATGCAGACTTTCTTGACATGCTGAGGAGGTCAAAAGATGCAAATTCACAAGCAGACGAGGCTCCTGCTGAGCTTCCCAAATCAGTTATTTTCATTCCGAGGAAGAAAACAAGTGAAGTTGATGGTTCAGGGAATCATACTGAGTCAAAGCGAGGCCAGAAGGATGCTGACAAAGAACCAGCACATAAGAAAGGCTTTTCTCTCAGTATTGCAGCTGGTGATGCCCAAGAAAGCGAAGCAACTGCAATGGATGAAGATGAAATGGAGGAGACGGTTGATAAAAGAAACAGTTCGGTAAGATCAGGTCGTCACTATCGAACAAAGTCAAGGTCAGAAGTGGATGAGTGACAAACGTCCTTTTGGTTCATCGTTGCTCTTCCTTTTATCTACTCTGTTGTGCTATAAAATTTTCACTACCGTCTCAGTTCATATAGATATTGGGGCTACCATGGAGTGTCTCCTGCAGGACAGAGACAGAGAGTAGTGTTTCTATTTATTCCTTCAGTTTGGTTGTTCTATCATATGCTCTTTCTTGATTAAGAAATGCATGAATTCATGCTGAGTTATGATTATTTGAGTGGTATGCAACCAATAAACTTGAAGCAGAGGGCTATTACTGGGTGCCCAGGCTACTTATTTTCGTGCTTATGAACTATTTTGTGAATGCTAATTGCTAATAGGCCAGGATGGTTAATTTTCTTTTAATTTTTCTTTGCATTTCTCGGACACTCTGTGTGGTTGCGGAAACCACTAGCTGAACGAAGGGAAGTAGGCTAATACATGTACAGTTGCGGGACAGGATGAGGACGAGGACCCGAAGGCGCACATGTGACCTGCAGTATCCATGGAAAAAATAGGACAGGATATATTTTCGACGTAAGAAGCAAAATATATGTATATATATATATATATACACATAAGTTACCTATTTAATATATCTATTTTATAGTTCATTGATATAAGTTTATAAATACCAATAAGCAACAAAAATATTAACGTGGAATGTATTAAAGTTAATTAGATTTTTAAGATGCAGTATAAACAAAAGGCCTATTGACTCATAAACTGGAAAAGAAATAATGCCAAGAATCCAGTTTAATAGTGGAAAAAACGGAATTAAGCAAATTTTTGAAAAGGCGAGGTACGTATATCAGAAACATTCCATGACTCTAATGAATCAAAATTAATGATTTAGACCTCCTTAACATTGTAATTAATATCAATTGTTTATTTATTTATTTTTATATAGCGGCATGTCGATGGTGAAGGATGAGAAAGAGGGTGGGACTAAAAGAATCGGTTAAATTTCTTTTATTGGAGCGGAGTGTATTGTATACTTCACATCACTCCATTGAAATAGAGTAAAGCCTAGTATCTGACATATTGATTCCCTTTATTTGATAATTTTTTTCCCCTCTTTTTCTTATTTTGTTTTTACTTTTCTGGACATGCCACACTTTTTAAAAGTCAGGTGAACGTTTAGACACTTCATGGATTCCCTAACTCCTAAATGGAAATATCACTACATCTAAACGAAGTTTTAACAGTTGATGGGACTGACTATTTGAAGCATCAAGTCTGTAAATGGATAATCATGAAGCTGACCGTGTTTTTATTATTATAAAAGATATTAATATAGTTGAAACAGGTCTGAACTAAACTCGAATATTAATCTAGTCTGAGTAAAGATTGAATACACATAGGTAATTCTAGTTTATGATCTGTTACCGAAATGCATTTACAAGATTATTCGCTTGTGCTCAAGCCTGCTCTCCGCAAACGAGGGAGCAGGCATCCACCCTGCCGTCTAATTCCCTGTCCTCTTCGGCTAAAATCCAAGGCCTGTCATGAGGGAGAAGCTCCTCTGTGTAATTTATGGATGGTAAACCGGGTGAAAAGCTTAGCTTTTGGATGTTTCTGCTGGAAATAGATCATCCGCGCTTGGTTCTAGGAAAGCAATAATCATTATCCACATCATGTATCGAGAGTTCTTTATTTATGCTAAGGAAAATATCTAGGGGCATTTGTGAAGGTATCGGTTTAATTGTTGAAAAACTTACGTATAGCCGTGTTGGAATACTTATGTTATCTTGCAAGGGGTAAAAAAACGCCGTCTGTGGGAATCGAACCCACGACCACATGGTTAAAAGCCATGCGCTCTACCGGCTGAGCTAAGACGGCTTTGTTTCTAGTTTTTACTAAATAATATATAAAACAATAACCTTGTTCTTACAACCTCAGACTGAATTGTCCATAGCTTTTATCTTTCAAGTTCCACATTATATATGGGTGGTCTTGCAATTTTTCTAAAGTGATGTTCGCATAGTAAGTAACTATGATGGTTCAATCATCCAAACATGGTCTGATTATATATTGAACAGGTTGTTAATCGTATCATGGTGCATAATAACATGTTAAATTGTATTAGTTGGACGTACTAAGAAATACACCACTTCCCTAAAGTGCTACCGAGGTCATATAGTAGAATATTATATTATATTATATTATGGGTAGATTAATAAAATATAACTTGAATAACTTTATCCAAAAAAAATAGTGATAATTCCAACGAAGCAAAAGCAATCATGTTTCTATGATAATAAACTAAAAAGAAATTGAATCTTATGACATTATACACCATTATGGTAAATCTCAAGAAGCAATGGAATGCACACTTATATGGGTTCTTGGGATTGTCTATGAAAGTTTCAATTTCCAAGAGTCCTTTCGAATGCTTCTCCTTGCATGTAATTCCTTGGCACCAAAAAATTCTACTTGGATCTACAATTTAAGGCCAATACCCATCATGGTGACCCTACTATGTTAAGGTCTTGAAGTTACTGATAAAGCCTCATTTCAATCCCTCGTGAGGTGAGCACCACCACCATTCCAAACTTTTAATTAGGATTACGATGACAACTTCAAATGTCGTGTTGTCAAAGTTTTTGTAAACGAAATGTTCATAGAATTGAAAACTTTATTTTCTCTATTCAACAGCATAGAAGAATCCTCTAAGGGGCCAAAAAAAAAAAAGAGTTGAAGAATGAACACACAATAGCAATATTATATTTTAGAAAATTGAAAATAATATTTCTTTTTTTTCTATTTATTTTGAATTTTTTTCATTATTAAATTTGGTTAAACATATCTAATAATATATTTACTTATTTTAAGCAAATAGGGTGTGGACATGTATCAACTCTTGAAAATTTTAATAAATTAATCAAAGGATTTAAATAGAAAATATTCAAAATATTAAGAGTCAAATAGGGAAAAAAATGTTTAAGACCGTTGATAGAGTTTTTTGGCATGAAACCCTAAAGCCCAACTTGATCTACACGTTTAGGCCGATCTCTCCTAGATTGCTATAGTATAGAACTGCTAAGACATAACCCATGTGTATTGACCTCATGCTTAGCTTGGATATACACATCCTCAAAATAGATAAGAATAGAATACTTGAGACAAATAAGGAAAAGGAGCCAATCAAAGGTACACTCTCCACTAAATTCAAAGAAGATCTTGGATATTAATACAAATTTCATATCAGGGTCGCCCCCAATCCTTATAAATAGGAGTTGGAGCATCTAGGTAAATGACTTTTGACTCTTCATCCTGTCACTAATTTACATTATAAAACATTTGTGCTAACATAGACATCAGAGTAGCCACATCGAAACAACCTTTGACACTCCTCATAGCTTGGTTTTTTCACTTTTGTAGGTGATTCAACCACCCATAGAAATCTAGTACAACAAAGACTCATATAGAAATGTAATTAGATATTGTAGATTAAATTTGCACTTAACCAAAGGTCATGAGTTGTAATCTAAGGGACATAAATCTATTATGTATGCCTATTTACTTGTGCCTTTTCATAGTTTACAAATATAGGTAACCCCACATGACAATTGATATTTATTACCATTGCTTTCTTTTAAATTTATGCACTAAATATTTTTCTAATTATGAGAGTGAGGTTGACTAGATAAACATATGCTTAATTGTATATGTAGGAGATTCACTAATATAACCCATTAGCAAATTTAGTATAGGGGTCAATAACTCTTTAGGAGTAAGGATTATGTGCCTCTAAGTCATTTGAAAATTTTAGTTCTTATTTCTTTAATCTTTTTTTTTTCTTTTTTTAGCCATCCTCAAAACTCAAATATTCCCAACAATCTTGAATGTTGTTTTGCATAAAATTAACAAAAAAAAAAAAATCATTTGTTGAACATAAATGTGCATCACACCCTTTCTTATCATAAGCTACACTTTTACCTTTCATATCCAATGTATGTAAATAAACTAAATGACATCTTTTTCAAATGAATTAGAAAACATGGATCACTCCAATTATCTAATATTATTGGCATGGTTGTTAAAATCGCGATTTTACATGGAATTCAATGGTATAGAATCAGTAGAATCGTATAAAACTAGTAGAATCATATATCTAAATTCATAATTATATCAAAAGTCTATACTTAAATGATTTTTCTTCCATTTTGATTATGAAAAACTTCATAAAATTGCAAACTCGTAAAATCGTAAATTGACTCATGATTTTAACAACCATGATTGTTGGTACCATGTAATTGCACTTACAATTATTTCCCTCTTTACCATTGTATGACCTTAAGCAAAAATTAGGAGAGTGGTCATTAAGTGGAGCAAATAACCCACACCATTCATTAGCTTCTTTAAGATTAAATAACAAAATTTGAACTCCTTGGTCATGGACTTTATAACTATTTTGGTGATATTCATAGTTGTTACTTTACACATGTTGGTGTCTTTGCATTACATTTGGTCGAGCAAAGAAATTATGGATAGGGCTCAACGTGCTCACATCGACAAGACCCATGTTATTCCATCCTATATTCTAGACACTTCTTTTAGTTTTAATGGTGTTCATGGAGCGTTTCACATTCAAGATTGCCTTCATCTCTAATGTATCAACACTTTGTGTGGGTGGTTTAATTAAATACTTCTCAAATGTGGTCTAAAAAAAGTTTTATGTTTACCAACCTCCATGGTTAGAAGATTTGTTTGAGTTCTCCTCACCAATTGTTGTGGTTCAACCTTCTTTCTTCAATATTTGGGCTTGTGGGATACTGAGAGGGGAATTTAAAATGGGGCGTATGAAGTATGCAATAATGCAAGTCAAATTGTTGTAAAGATTTGAATTTGAGATAAGTAGTCAAAAACAAATTCTTATGTGAACATTTTTTAACAGATTTTACAAAGCTCATAATAACATTTCAACATTAGTTTTTTATCAAGTAATTTCAAAAGTTACCATTACTATTATTATTGTTATTATTTACAACCCTTTGGTTTCATCATATTCCATTGTTTTAATCATTATGGATATAGGGATCCAGTTGCTACCAACACATACATATGACATGAATCTTGCCTTAGAGGAGTATGAAAATGAAACTTAGAGGGATGACATAGAGAGAGAGAGAGAGAGAGAGAGATAGGGGTAAAAAGCAAGTGGCTTAAGGGCTTTAATGCACTTGTAACAAACAAAGGAGCCTAAGAGTGTTTACTTTATTCTTCTTAAGATCTTGAGCAAGAATGAAAGGAATTTTGATCTTTAATTATTGAGAATAGGGGCTTACTTGTAGAATCTTATTTCCCTAATCTCTAAATTATGTGTAAATGTATAGGAGTTCTTGATTGTATATAAATTTTAGCCATTTACAATGTTCATTAGATTGCATTGATAGTTGAGATTGAGATGCATCCTTTTCTTAATGGATTCCTCTATGGGATACTCTTGGTTTAAGCCTATAGAAAGTCTTTCTAAGTATATGAGCTTACTTGAGAAAGACTGATAGTAGACAGAACAATTTAATAGTCTATATTCCTATTCTAAGCCACCATAACAAATCTCCTTAAATCGTCTTAAAACATAGACCCAACTCCTTATATCCTATCACTAGTTTAAAGAATTAAGCTCAATTGTTGTTAGGACTAGCCTACAATCTTGTGAATCTACTTTAGTCCTCTACATTTACCTCTTGACCTAAATTTTTTAGTTAAGGTTTAAGGATTTTAGCCATCTTGAGAAATGCTTTAAGGCATTAAAGTTGTACTCAGTGTGCATACACTATATAGTTGCTTTATCACTACCTTATGAGCATATGCACAACACATAAATTTACTAACTCATCTTAATAGATCAAAATTAAAAATTGACTAAAATAACTAATACGAAGTTAGTAAACAAAACTCAACTTAGTGAGGCAGATAATTCACGTGAATAAAATGGATATGTTAATTAGCTCTCACAAAGACACTTGTTTATTGAAAAAGGATTTATTGCCAATAGAGTGCAACATAGTATAGAATTAGAAGTTTAAGGCAAAATGTGCATTTAAATGATGTTACGAGAATAAAGCACCAGATATATTGTAACATTGCGCTAAATATTTATAAAACAAAGTGACTCTATCATTTATAGTCATAAATTAAATGAAAGCACTAGGAAGCAGTATAACAACTTTGCAACTTGCATGCTTTGTGTAGCAACCAGAGTGCTTAACATGTTTATCGAATGCCCAAAATACTTAGACTCTATCAAAAGAATTTTAGTTAAGGGTAAAATATAACATGCTAAATTGGCTTCATTAGAATGTTATGTTAGACATAGAAGCGACTTAGATTTGATTCTTTGCTACAGAGTCTGATCTAACTTGGAATAACTTAAAGAGATTTGGTATAATGAGTTTGGAATAGGGATCATTAGAATAGTTTATCTACCCTCAACCATTTTCAAGTAAGTTCTAGTACTCATAGAAGCTCTTCATAAGCTTGATCCAAGATGAGTCCATGGAGGGATCCATCTAAAGAAAAACTTGTTTTGGTTGCTAACTATCAATGTATTCTAAAGGACATTGTCAATGGTTAGACTCTATAACTACTTAAAAAATTATCCTTATTTGCAAACAATTTAAATATTAGAGAAACAATATTAAGTTGTCAAACTTTGACTGTTAAAGATCGAAGAAAGCTCAAATAAAGAACAAGACACTTTTGCTTAGGAGCAATGACATTGAAGCTTTAAGTTCCTTTACTTATCACTTGTATATTCAAGCTCTTAAGAGTGCCTTTTCCTCTTTCTTGCCTCTCTCTTGAAGTGATCCCTTCACATGTCATTTCCATGTCACTCCTCTAAAATCATGTAAAGCATGAGACTCACACCCACACACGTGACAACACTAATCGAATCCTCGTATCTAAACATTGAATTGTGAACTATATTCTAAAATGAATCACGAAGTAGATAAATTAAATAAATTAAATTTATAGTTGGTATGCAGTTTATTTCAATTTTATGTCTACTTTTAGTGAATAATTTCAATTCAATTTGTTTTATGATATGAATGAAACAAAATGAAGACTCAATCCATAGATGAAAACGAATAAAATATATTGCTAAAAACAATAAAAAAAGAAAAAAAGTTTATTCACACTAAGGTTTGGTTAAATTCTATGTCTATTCCTATATGTTGCTCAAAAGCTTTTACTTTATTGTTCCTTAGATTTTTAGTAAGAATAGGATAAATTTTTATTTGATTTTTAACAATAGAGGCTTGCTTGCAAAGTTTTATTTCTTTGACCTCTAAATTTTGAGTAAATTATGGAGGAGTTTTTTAGTATTTATAGAGTTTGACCATTGATAAATCTTCTTGAATCCCTCCTTAACCCATCGAGACATTCTCTAGGTGCATGAGCTTACTTGAAATAGATTGAGAACATAATGGATCGGTTTAGTGGTCTCTAATCTAATTCTACCATGCCAAATCTCTTTAAGTAATCCTAAAACATAGGCTTAGCTTCTCGTCATTAGCCTAAAGAGTCAAGCTTCAATAGCTGTTGAGTTTAGTCCAAAATCTTGTAATCTATTTTTGTCCTCTACATTTTGTTCTTGATAGAATTTCATTAGCTGAGGTCTAAGGATTTTTGGCATATTGAGAACTACTTTTGAGCACTAAAGTCAATACTTAGCGTGTGTGCACTATATAGCTGCTCCATTGCTGCTTCATTCACCTATGCCCTTGAATTGCAAAGTTAAACAAATAATTTAGTGTTCTATGGAGAAGTTCTTTAGCATGCAATCTTGCGACATCAACTTTTGAACTCACGAAATCTGAATTGCCTCTAAAATGACATGTTGTCATTGTAGAGGAAATGAGTATGATTGTTGTTGAAACTTCAAAAGGCCATTTTTTAGCGATTCAAACTATATCTTGAGTGATCTTTTTTTTTTTTAATTTTATGGAACTTTTTGAGATGAAGAGAATGGCAAGGTTTTATTCCAAATCTTGTTCCTTATAGAATGAGCATATGCACATCGTATAAAGTTGTCTATCTCATCTTAATAGATTGGAATTGGAAAATCAATAGAAATTATTGACATGACACTAATACAAAAAAGTCAACTCAATGAGATAAATAATTCATATGAATAAAATGGTGAATGTAAATCAGCTCGTATAAAGACAATTATCAATTGAAAAATATTTATTGCTAAAGGTTGCATAAAAAAAATCTAATATTACAAATCCAGGGTAACGTGCACATTTAAATGCTGGTGCAACAATGATGTGTTAGAAAAATTGCGACACTAGCATTAAATATTTATAAATTACAATGACTATGATTTACACGATCATAACTTAAATGGGTGCATTAGGTAGTAATACAATAACTTTGTAATGCACACACAATGAGTAGTAACCTAAGTCCTTGACACATTTATCAAATGTTCAAAATACTTAAAAAGTTAGACTTCATCTAGGGAATTTTGATCTGGAGAAAAAAATATAGAGGGCTAAAATGGTTTCATCAAAATGCAAAATTAGGCCTAGTAACTACTCAGGTTTGACTCTCTAGGCCAGTAACAAGACTAAGGAAGTTAAGTCTAAACCTGGAATGATATGAGTGGATTGACATAGTGATCTTAGAATATAGATAGCTAGATCGGTCCATTTGCTCTTAACCTTTCTTAGGTAAGTTCATACATTCAGAGAAGTTCTCCATAAACCGATCTAAAAAGAGACCATTAAGAGATCCATCAAGAGGAGAACTTATCTCATTTGTCAACAGTCAATGCAATTTGATTGATGTCAACAATGTCCAAACACTATAAATACTTAAGAACTCCTATTCATTTATGGATAATTTAGAGATAGAGAAACAATGTTATGTTGCCAAGCTTTTATTCTCAAAGATCAAATGAGGCTTATATGAAGAACAATCAACTTTTACTCCAGAATAATGATATTGAAACACTAAGCTCCTTCACATATCACTTGTGCATTCAAGGTTTTGAAATTGTACATTTCTCCTCCCTAACTATTTCGCCAAGTCATCCTTCCATGTGTCATCTCCATGTTTCTCCTTTAAGGCCACATGAAGTGTAAAACTCGCATTGCATGCATGTGTCAACATCATTTTGATCCTTGCATATGCAAATTGAACCATGAAATTAATCTAAAATTAATCATGAAACGAACAAATTAAACAAAATGAATTTTTAGTTTAGTTGTTTTTTGTAGGGTAAAATATTACATTTAATTCATGAATGTTACTTATATTTACAATTAACCACCTGGAATTTAAAAGTATTAATTTGCTACTTACAATTTTTTTGAGATCATTTATAGTGTCAAAATTAACTCTATTTATGTAGTTAATCGTAAAAATAGTAAAAGTTCAAATAGTTAATTACAGAACCAGATAACATTTAGATATCAAATTAACACTTTTACTATTCAGGTAATTAATTGTAAAAATAAGCAAAATTTAGGTACTAAATGTAACATCTATCAAGATTTTTTAATCCTAAATGTTGTATGCCATACGTAAATTTAAGAATTTACTTGTCTACATAGTATTAAAAAATAAGAGTAGATAGGACAGGATGAGTTGTATGGATAACTAAAGGAAAGGTGCGCATTTGGTCCTCAACATTTACTCTCTTTTTTTTTTTTTTTCTATTTGAGTTCTCAATCATTTCTTTTTCTTTTTATTTAAATTTTCAATATTTTTAAACTTTTATAAGTATAAGACTAATATTAACACAATTAAATTTCATGTAAATGCCATATTTGTAAACTAAAATTTGCTCATTTTTTGTAATTAACTATATGAAATTAAAAAAAAATTAATTTACAATTTATAAACTTTTTTAGGTCATTTTTAGTATTTGGACTAACTTCGTTTAGGTAGTAAATTGTAAAAATAGGTAAAATTCAAGTATCAAACTAACACTCTTAAACTTAAGATAATTAATTGCAAAAACAGAAAAAGTTCAAATATCAAATATGACATTTAACATTAAATTTTCTACCCATCCTATTAGTTCTTAACCAGTCTACAATGATTAAATAATAAAATAGTATGACAAATATTTAATTACATTTTACAATTAGAAGTAAAATATTAATGACTTAATGTGCCTCATCTGAAATTAAATGTGTCTTCTATTGAACTTCTAATTTAGGGGAAAATAGAGTCCATATGAGGTATTATTATTGGATATACCATCTTCATATGTTGTAGGTTACAAATTGAATAAATATGTACCTAATTGCTTCTAAGTATATACTATTGCAATTGCATATATAGAGAAACAAAAAAGGGAAAAGTATTCTTTTAATCTTAAACATTTGACCACTTTTCAACTTCATCTTCAACCTTCTTTTTTTTTTTTTAATTCTAATCCTCAATGTTCCAATGTTTATAAATGAGGATTTTCTTCAATATTGCTAACGTTTTTGTCTACTTTTAGCATGTGGTAGCGCCTAATTGGTTAAAATAATAAAGTTTATATAAATAATATAATTAAATATATATATTAAATAAAATAATAAAAATAACAAGTAGGTCGAAAAAAGAAAAAAGAAAAAGCTAGAAAAAAATAGTTTGTGGCTACCTTTGTGGAGGGGAAGGAAAAAAATAATACTATTTTTAAAAATAATTCTGGAAATGTACCAATTTGGAAAATATTCATAAATATATACGATTTAAAATCAGTACTTGAAGTGCTGATTTTAAGTCAAATTAAAATCAGCACTTCAAATATCGATTTTAGCATACACCTTATATCCCTATCGTCTCCTTCCTCCTCCTTCCTCATTCATTTTTCCTTTCCCTTCCCCCAATACCTGCTTTCTTAGGCTATTTTAACGCAAATTGGAGGTTTAGTTAGTGGGATAATTCGATTGGTGTTGAAGTTTGTATGGAATAGGTGTATTTTTGTGGTGTTTTCAACTCCCTCCTTATAGAAGTTGTGACAAACGTAGAGGTAAATATTTATCTTATGTTTTGAGTTTTTTGTGATATTATAGATATGTAATTATCGAGACAATACGATATTTTGATGGTGCATTATGGGTGCTATGTGGTTTTGGTAGTTTACTTTTTTCTCGAATTATATATATACCTACTAAGTTAAAATCAACACTTTAAGTGATGATTTTAGGTGGCATATTATTAGATTTACTTTCTCAATTGGTATAAATGAGGGAATTATTTGAAGAAAGGTAATATTTTTTCCTATCACGTTTAGATTCCTAATGTTGCTATCTTTGAATAATAGGTTTTTAATGGATTTAGAAATTGATTTTTTTTATATAGAATATGAAATCTATTAGCTACAATAGTAGTTATCTACGTTAAGGAAGCGACTTGATTAAAACTTGATGAATTAAGTTTCATAGCGATTGTAAAATGGAATTACAAGTTGTTTCTCATATGAATTGTTAATAATGAAAAACCCTATAAAAGCAAGCATGCTTATAATGTAAAAAAAAAAAAAAATCAATGTTGTCAATGAAACTCATGTTGCTCACAAATAATGGGTAATGAAACATAGATAGAGATGTATAGAGATTCAATAAAGATTCTTGTTTTCTAAGAGAATAGATTAATGAAAAAAAAAGTATTCGTTTTATACTTAGTAAGAGAGATTGAGTTAGATTCTTTCTCTCTCTCTTTTTTAAACAAAAATAAAGATTTTTTTTTAGTTTATCAATGTTAGATTAAAGGTATGATAATATAAGTTGGTTAGGTTGATTATTTTATTACTTATCCCAAGAGATTGTAAGTTAAATTAGGTTGATTTTATTTCAAGGCATAAAGTATAAGAATAAAATGTTAAATCGATAACTATTAACAATAACCTATATGGCAAAATCGATCTTAAAAGATATCAACAATTAAAAATTTTCAAAAGAAAAAGGTGTTGTTTTGATTAGAAAATTTTCACAAAGAGTTATAAATGATAAATAAATAGTTAAAGTGATAGGAGTAATAACCAAATTCTTTGGCCGGTTAAGTAGAATTCATGTATTTTGATTGTTTTAGCGAATAGCACGTTATGGATTTATGCTACATTATGCTCAGCATGTTCCATAATAAAGCATATAAACTAGGATCAATAATATTATTTGACACCATTTTACAAAAAGTAAAATATTTTTGGTGTTGTCAATGTTTTGCAATAATTTGAATGTTAAGCTTTTTTTTTTTTTAATATTTCTAATCTTAACCCTTAAATATAATTTTGCATATTATAAAAAAATGGTATTAAATGCAAATTACTATTCAAATGTTTCAAGGCATTAGGTAAGAAAACGTTTGAGGTTAGAGTCATCTGTTATGCTTATAGAAATATCATGGATGGAGCCAATTGGGGGTATGCTATGATAAACACCCAACAATAGTGGTTAGAGTTCCTCTTAAATCAATTTATGACTAGTTGTTGGGTATTATTTGTATTGGTCTTCGTATCGATAGTGTAGCCAACCGGATTGAGTTGATCCATAAGTGTCCAATAATATATGATAACATGCATCATTATTACGTAATGGCTATCATTGATAGTTATGATGTGCACCAAATGTTGGCAAGTTCATTGGTGCACCTTGGGCTTAGTGTTACTGTTGACTTATATGTACAAATAAGTGAAATTGAGTTGCCTAGTTCAATGGATACTAGTTTAGGGTGGGATGATATAATTGATGATTCGCTTTTAACTTAAATAGCTGAATCTCAGTATGTTGAAACTATTGAAGAAGCAAGTTTTAGTGGTAGTCGGCTTGAAATTTATAATATTGATATGAGTAAGCGAATCGGGGAGACAAATATTAAGAATAGTGAAGCTTGTCGTACTTCCAGTGATAATGATGATTCAAGTCTTAACTCATCCAGTGATAATGATGATGGGAAGAATGTTAAAGTTTGACTACAAACACTAGGTGAGTCACATGAGTTAAGCTAGAGAAAGGATTGGCAACTTAGGTTTCTAAAAGACTTCGATGTTGTTGGGAGTTCGAAACTCGTGCCATTCTTTACAGCTGAAGTGGGCAATGGATATGTGGATGATTAGAATATAGGTAAAGGAGACCGGAGCTTCAACGGTGAGATTAAGGTGGGAATATGGTTTGAGATGAAAGAGCACTTGATACAGGCAGTTAAAATACATCATGTAGTAAATCATCATAACCATGTTATAGATAAATCATCTCCAAAGCTTTAGGCTATGAGTTAAGTTAATAATCGCAATAGTTGCAAGTGAAGACATGCATGCTTGAAAAAGTATGCTGAGTGTTGTCAAATAACAAAGTTTAAGGGTCCTCATACATGCCTTAACCTTGGAATTAACCAAGATTACCCCCCAAATGAACTCAACAACCATGGCTAGATGTCATATAGAGGAAGTAGAAATGGACCCAAGTGTGAAGATTAAACAACTGTAGACCTCCATTTATAAGGAGTTTTGGTATACTGTGTACCCCAAGAGAGTCCAAGAGACAAAGCAAAAGGCTATTGAACTAGTATATGATAGGTGGGAGGATTTGTATGATGTACTCCCACACCTACTGATTACTATACAAGAGGCAAACCAAAGCATGATTGTAGAGTGAAAATATCTAGATACCAACCATCAGGGATATATGATATTTGATAGAGTGTTTTAGGCATTTAGATTATGCATTGATGCATTTCCCTATTGTAGGTATGCTAGAAAACCAATCCCATTATAGGCATAGGAAACTTTCTAATTCAATAGAATTTTTGAATGAATTCTTCCCATATTTTTAGGCCGCTAATTACCATTGAGGGAACTTTTTTATATGGAAAATATAAGCACAAGTTACTCATAGCGACAAGCTTAAATGATGAGAATCACATAATGCCTTTAACATTTGCATTAGTGGACGAAGAGTTTAAAGATAGTTGGAGTTAGTTCTTGAGATGTGTTCTAATGTTTGTTACTAAGGATCAAACCAACATTTGCTTAATCTCTAACCATCATAGAGGTATAAATGTTGTAATACAAGGTGAGAATGCAATTTGGCTTAGGGGCTGGCTTTAGCAATGGGGCATCCACCACATTGCAAGTAACTTCAACAAATATGCTAAGAGCGCATAATGAAAATACTTATTGAAGAAGGTTGCATTCCAGTTGCAACTTAGGAAGTTCTAGAAGTATTATACAAAGGTCCTGAGGATGAGTTCACAAATAAGTAGATACTTTGGAGACCTGCATTTGAGCATGTGGACACTAGCTTACGATGGGTAGTTTGGTTTCGATTTAGGACCTCAAATATGTTAGAAAGTTATAATTCTACCTTAAAAGAGGTAAGAAACTTACCCGTTGCCACATTGGTGAAGAAGACATTTTATATTTGTAACAACTCATTCAATAAGCGAGTGGCATATGCATCTAGAGCATTGGCAAGTGGCTTGACGTTAACAAAGGTGGCTACAAGAGAGTTCAATAGGTGGACAGAAGCTTTTAGGGGGCATCATGTTGTAGTGTTTAATTACTAAGCACAGATCTTTGAAGTTCTAACGATGCCATGCCCTTCCATACATGGCTAGAAAGGGGGTAACCACCAAAGTGTGAAAATCAGGGTGCACACATGCACATTCCAGAAGTAGTAGACTTACAAAATTCCATTTTCACATACTATGGTTGTGATGGGTAAATTGCATATGGATTATTCTACCCTTACTGGTCATTGGTATACTTAGGAACATCAATAAAGAGTTTATGGACATTCATTTAGATGTTATCCTAATAAGAAAGATCGGCAAAATTTTTAGTTTCCCATTTGGCAAGAACGACTGGCCAGATTTTTAGTTTCCCATTTAGCACCCATTGACTCACTAAAGGAGAAAGCATGGGAGACCTCAACAAAAATGATTTTAGAACGAGATAGACATACGAGAGTCACTACTAGCTATAACTTAAAGTAGGTGTAGAGGGGAATCCCAAAATAGAAGAACATGCCTCGAACGTAATAGGCAAGCATGGTAGGGTTAACCCAGGTTACTTTATTGTTTGATTTATTACATGTAATTGTGATTTATGTATGTCGCTATTGTTATATTCATACTTGCATGTGCATTAACACTTAAAGACTTTGGACTAACGTTTGCATTTCTTCTTTTCAGATTTGCAAATGGATTCAGGACTACACGATAGATCATTGCTACGGGGTCAGGCAATCTATAGGTCGGAGCTAGGATAGAGTGGTCAGGTAAAAACTTCCTTATATGATACTTCTATTAGTTTTTGGATTAAGAATAATATAAATTATGTTAAATGTGAAAGAAAATAATTGGCTTAGGTGTCATCGATGTGAGATTATTCTTTGACAACATGATGAACGATTGATTGGGGTAGACCTACAGATTGTGCCATATCTTCAAGTGTTAGGCTTCATTAGGGTGTTTTGCATGCCATTCATTCAGTTGGACTAGCGCTTGCTCATGGCGTTAGTTGAGAGTTGGTGACTAGAGACACACGCCTTCCACTTGCTTTCAACCAAAATTATCGTGATGTTGCAAGACATTTCCATACTGGTAGGCTTACCAATAGATGGGTAAACTAGCATGTACCTTCGATAGCTAGACATTTTCCAGCAATTGTTAGGAGCGACATCCCTAGCAGCAACTATTCAGGGAAATTGGGTAAAACTGGCGTGGTTAAGGGATAATTTTAGTAATCTACCACCCGATATAGATGACATCACCATTCTATGTTTTACAAGAGCACACATTTTACAATTGATGGGGAGTATAATCTTTACCAATAAGTTATAGTACTTAGTGCACCTAATGTTTCTCTCCCTCCCGTTTGACCATCAGGTAGCCAGGTAAAATGTATAAGGTAGCATGCTTAGTCTGACTATACTGTCATCTTTATATTACATCGCACATGAAAGCATCTTAAATTAGTGGCCCATTGGTGATACTACAATTGTGGGCATTAGAGTAATTCCCTCATATTGTCCCTTTACACTGTAAGGTGATAGCACCGACACATATAATGATGCAATATCAAGATGCCTTGAACTACTAAGTCCTCAAGTAGGTATTCTAAACCTTCTTTTCTATTGTAATTCCCTTCTAAAAATTTATGATTTAAAGTTATTCTAATTACCTTTCAAGTGGCTTAGATCCTATACAAGCATGTAGATATAATGATGTTACTAGCTTATTATCGAGAGGGCATCGATATTTAGCTTACCCGAATATCACTTATCTGCTTTTCGTGTTGTTGATCTATACTTTTTAGACTAGATAGCTTGCTAGTTTGGAGGCATCTAGACGATACTTGAGTGTATCAATACATTGACGCAGCTCCATGAGCTTGATTTGCAGGATAAGATCAAGATAAATTGATTGGCCACCTACTTGACCTAGTTAGAGTAGTGGGCCGATTGTCGACATTACGTCATCTATTTAGATTTAGCCTATAGCTTGCCAGACAATACAGTCCTAGGCTATACTGCCTGATATTGGCAGATCACCCAATGGTACATAAGTTAGACCGATGCCATGTTAGGTTATACAGTATGTATCTAGTCTTTTTGTTTTATTATTTGCTATGTTTTATGTTGTGCAAATTAATTATATTATGTTATTTTTTTTTCTATAGGCTAATTTGATCGAGCATTTACCTTAGATGCCATACAATCACATTCTATTTGAGGTACTAGAGGTGGCTAGAGTGGTCTATTGATTTAGGGGTGTGACTTTAGACAATGCACTATTCGCTAAACATGATGTTAATGAACAGAAAGACTCGCTACCATCGTAGCGTCCTCAAGGATGACATGCTTACATTTGAGGCTGAGGTAGAGGACGAGGTTATAAACATGCTCAGTTGGAGATAAAAAACAACTGTAATGACTCGCCTTTTGTATCCCCTACTCAAACTGTGATATATCATGACGAGTCAGACCTATCTACACCATTGTCTTCTCCCATTTTCACTCCTCTAGGAGAGAGTTTAAGCACTTACACCCCTACTCTTCTAGCTCCATATAAGAGGTGACTTGATTATGGTGATGTTGACATAGGTGTGAGTCTTACTTCAGTCAAGTCCACTTCCATTCCTTTTCACATGTCTCCTTTGCACAATTTACTTGATTTAGGTTTAGATGACACTCAGATTACATAAATAGATATAGATCAAATGGTGCAACATTAACTTGACTTTGTTCTAGACGATCAAGTGGTACATATTTGAGAATATTTTCTCAATTGGTATAGTCCTAGAATTAGTTTTAAAAATAGTATTATTTCTTTTCTCTTTCCCCTTCTTGGATTCACCTTTTTTTTTATTGATTTATGGTTGGCCACTAATAATTTTGTGCCTACTTTTGCATATATGTCACTCTTTTTTGCTTTTCAATTTTTTTTATTTTTATTTTATTTTATTTTTGTTATTTTTATTTGGTTTAATTTATATTAATTTTATTATTTTATTTATTATTTGAATGAATAGGATATTACCGCTTATAATTTGTGGATGGAAACATTAATAATATCCTAATTTACAAACATGTTGAAAACCTTAAAATCTTCAAAAAAAAAAATGGAACCAAATATACTCCTCACATTAAAGCGTGATATTACAAATCTACACTATTTTACAAAGCATATTCATATACTAATTTGGGCAGGCAGGTCAGAAATTAGAATCAATCAACCGTCTTCACTGATTTATAGCAAGCCGAGCTTAAAACAAGACAGAGGGAGAGAGGAGATTCATTTCATCTCGTCTTTCAATCTGTCGGGAGAAAGAGAGAGACGCAAGCAAAGCAAAATCAACCCCTCAAAACATGTTGAGAGTTGCAGCTCGAAGGCTCTCTTCTTCTCTTTCCTCATCTTCTCCCTTGAAACCTAATCTCGCCGCCTCCACATTCGTTTCCCCCCGAAACCCTATTGACGCCTCCGATTCATCCTCTCCCAAGGATGGAATCTCCTCCGCTGTCGATCTCTCTAGATCTTTCTTTTACTGGCCCAACCACTTCTATCTTCACCACAGAGGTTAGGGTTTCTTTTTATTTGTTTTTTCTTTTCCTGTTGGATTAGGGTTTTGTTGTAAGGAATACGGGAACTCCCTTCTTCATTGATTTGATGACTACCTTGATTTGGTGGTTGTGGATTCAACTAGCTTTTTTAATTACGGATTTTTCTACTTTGTGTGTTATTTTGTAGGAGTAAGTTTAGCAGGGTTTTTATATATTGTTCTATTCATATGTGATTGAGGAAAGCTCTTTTGGTGTTGTTTGGATGTGTGTAATTAGGAGTCAATTTCGCGATTGTATTCGTTTTGTGCTTAAAAGGATTGGTTTTTTTCTCTCATGCGTTTGCCTGTTAATGGCTACGGACCGAGTTGTGACGAGAAAAATAGTCGGATCAGCTCATGTGAAAGTTGTGAGCGCGATAACTTGATATGGGTATTTGAGCTCGGGGGAGGAGAGCATGAGCATAAACGTCTTTTTCTTTTTTGGTGGTGGGGGGAAGGAGAACTGTTTGTTCGGTTTTGATGTTAATTAGAGATAGACACGACAATTTGTTAATAGAATTGCCGGTCCTGATACATAAAGTGCAATCTGACTGGTGCAGGGCAAGGGGAGGGACCGTGCCTTTGTACACGGCATTACCCTTTCATTTCGTGAAGACACCGTTCTTATAGGTTACCAAATGAGTAATTCAACCATTGGGCTAAGCCTTGTCCTTGGAATAAGGATAGTTTGAAACTTGAACCAATTCTGAACAAGGGCTCCAATGATTTTGGAAATTCCCTAATGTTTCCTGGTGGAGAGCTATGAACTCTCAAATGCTGGTCTATTTCGATCTTTAATGCTCCATAATATATAAAAGGGACGTGAACCTAGGATTTGGCAGTTATACTAAGAGTGAAATTTGACGGAACTTGATGGAGCTTATATGTATGGTTCAAAATTAATTGTTTCAATACCAAAGTAAAGACAAAAGAGAATGTTTCATTGCTTTTTTGGTCATGCTAGTGCTCTTTCTGTTAATTTTACAAAATACTTGACAATGGATGTAAAGACAAGAAGATGCAGAGGAAGAACTCATAGTGAGGTTGGAGTTTCTTTAGCTTTGTTGCTCTTCTGTTCACCTTCTTTTTTTTTTTTTTTTGGATAATTCATAATTTATTAATTTAAAAGCGGTATACATCCATCAAAGACGGTTAGAGATACAAATACAACACTAGGACTGAACTCATTGGTATTGGTACAATGAAAGCACTACCAAACTACATCCTACAGACGTAAGATTTGATTTGATTGGCTAAAAGAGAGGTTCTAGGAGGACTACTTCCAAGTCAGACTGTGTTGCGTGTTCTCCATATGCAATAGAATGCAGATGCAGGGTTTGCTCTCCATGTCTGATGGAGTTTGGTGGCTGATTGGGCTGTTGCTATTAGTACGTTTTTAGTGCCTTGCCAATCCCTACATAGAGGAGGACACTAGGTGAAGTCGCACACTTGTCGCCACACTTGGGATGAGTAGTTGCAACTGAAGAAGAGGTGTGAGTGGTCTTCTGCTCCCTGTTGACATAGGTAGCATGTTGAGGATGTAGCTATTCCCCATGCAATCAATTTATCAAGAGTGGAAAGTTTCCCCAACCAGGCTAGTCATAATATGAAAATATGCCTTGGAATAGTAGATTTGTTCCATATTATTACTTTGTACCAAGGGACGGTTAGTCCTTTTGGTTTAAGGAAAGAGTATCCACTCTTGATGGTGTACTCCCTTAATGTAGTGTGGATCCATCGCATTTGATCAGGGAACATGTCATTTGGCTGGATGTGAGTGGGGATGTGGATATTTGACCAAGGCGGATTATCTGGTATTCGCTATGTGTTATTATCCACAATGGAGCATAGCTTGGCCATCATTAGGATACCTGAGCTTTTGATTTGCCTTGAACTGAATAGTGTCTAGGGGACCCATGGGTAGCCAGAAGTTTGACCATACAAAGATGGATAGGCATCTCCTGGTTGCCAATGAAAGCTGCGACGTAGTAGGGGTCTTAACTTTAGGAGCTTCTTGTAGGTCCAAGAGCATGTGGTTGAGGCTTGTGACGACCAAAAGCTTTTGCTCTTCATTAATGTTAACTGCACCCACTCAGGCCATAGGCTTTGGGCTCTGCTTTCGCATAGGTGCCAGATATGTTTGAGTTGCAAAGCCTTGTTCCATAGATGGAGGTTGGGAATCCCTAGGCCACCACATTTGATTGGCTTGCAGACTTCCTCCCACCTGACTTTGGCTTTTGAAACTGTGTGCGGGTTTCCACTCCATAGGAAGTTCCTAAGAAGTTGTTCTACCCTGGCCGTTATGTTCTTGGGTAGTAGAAAGACGGAACTCCAGTAGACTTGCATTGAGAAGAGAATCGATTTAATTAGATGTAGTTGGCCTGCGTAAGATAGGAACTTCGAGGTCCATGAGGTGATACGAGCTAGGATTCTTTCCACCAAGGCATCACAATCCTTCGTTTTGAGCTTAGTGCAGAGGAGTGGGACTCCTAAGTACCGCACTGGGAGTCTGCCTTCTTGGTATTGGGTGACTTGTAGAATATGATGTTTGATCCTGGTGGGAACATTGGAGAAGAATATGGAACTTTTAAAGCTGTTAGCCATGAGGCCTGAGAGTGCTATCGACTCAACATTACCCTTTGCAAAGATTAGGAGGTCATCTACAAAGCAAAGATGGGTTAAGCGCTCGGGTTTGCACCTCCAGTGGGGGGAGAATGTGGGGTTGGAGATGAGCCTTCGAAGTAGGGTGGAGAGGACTTCCATGCCTGCAACAAATAAGTATGAAAAGATTGGGTCACCTGCCTTAGGCCTCGCTTGCTTGGAAAATAGCCTACCAATTCCCCATTGATGTTGATAGAGAACTTTGTTGTGGTAATGCATTGTTCTATGAGAGCACAGAAGTGAGGTGGAAATTGCATGGTCCTAAGCACTTCGATTATGAAATCTCATCTTATAGAATCATAAGCCTTCTGGAGGTTGACCTTAAGTGTGCAATGGGGCGCTCCTTTTTGTGTTTGATAACTGGCCATCAATTCTTGAGTGATAAAAATGTTATTAGTGATTTTGTGCCTTGGGATGAAGGCAGCTTGCTCTCTCCCAATCAAAGAAGGTAAGACCTTTTTAAGACGGGCAACAAGTACTTTGGACACCGCCTTGTAGAGCATGTTGCAGCATGCAATGGGTTGAAACTCTCCTAGATTGGTAGGGTTGGGGGTCTTGGGAACCAATGTGAGGATGGTAGAGTTTATTTCCTTAAGTAGGTGCCTTGAGTTAAGGAATTCTTTGATGGTAGAGGTGAGGTCTTGCCCTATTATCTCCCATGTATCCTTAAAGAAAAGAGCTGTATATCCATCCGGGCTAGGAGCTTTCTCATTTGCTTGAGAGAAAAAGCTCGATTTGATTTCCTCTTTTGAGTATGGTGCTTGCAATTCCTCTTTCTGTTGATCATTAAGTCTCCAAGTTACCAGGTTGCGACTCTTCTCCGTGTTAATTGGAGTGTGTGTTTTGCTGTAGAGTTGTTGGAAATGGGTGACTGCTTGGTCCCTAACCTGCTCTTCGCCTACTACTTCACTGCCATCCTCTCGGCTAATACAATAAAGGTTGCTTCTATTGTGATGGTTCCGCATGGCTTTATGAAAGAAAGAAGTGTTCTTGTCTCCAAGCTTTAGCCAATTTATTCTTGACTTTTGATTGAAGAAGCGTTCTTCGGCGTTTCTTAGTAGATAATACTCCTCAAATGCTGTTCTTTTGGCTTCCATTTGGGACGTATCGCTGGTCCCATGAATATTGGATTGTAGTTGGTGAAGGGTGTGCTTGGCTTCCTTTACTCAGTTGGACAAATGGGAGAACTTTCTGTGGTTAAGATGTCTTAGTTCCTCCTTGAGTAATTTGAGCTTGCTTACTACCCGGTACATCTTGGAACCGGCTATCTCCGTTCTCCATACATTGGAGACTATGTCCTTGAAACCTGCATGATGGATCCAAAAATTGAAAAATTTGAATGGTATCTTCCTTACCTTTGGGGTGGAGTTTTTGTATATGATGGTTAGTGAGTGATCGGAGAGGAGGGGAGGCAGGAACTTGGCTTGGACGTTTGAAAATGTTTGCATCCAGAATTGGTAGATCGGGGCACGATCTAGCTTTCTCAATATGGGATTGTGTTCTTGACAATTTGTCCACGTTAAGAAGTTGCCCGTGTACCTTAGGTCCGTCAAGCTCAATGTTGGTTAAACATGTTTGAAAGTTTGTCATTGTTGGTGTCATGCACCCTCAGCCTCCTTGCTTCTCGGAGGGGTTTCGGGTTGTGTTGAAATCTCCAAGAACTAGCCAAGGGAGGGTGGTGAAGGTTGGGGAAATTTCTTCTAAGCTTCTCCATAACAACTTTCTTTCGCCATCATTGTTAGCACCATAAATGAAGGTCACATTTAATTTAGAAGTGGTGCTGTGATGGGTTGTGCAATGCAAAAGTTGGGCTCTTTCCTTGACGATGCTGATGTCCCATACTCTCGTTGCCATGTTATCCATATATGCTTGGGTGCAACTTGGTTGATGGCTACTTGCCATTGTGGACCTAGTCGTTTCATTACTGTTGCTTCATTGGTGGTGTTAACTTTGGTTTCCAGTATCCCTATAAGGGATATCCTATGATTGTCACACTCCTTCCTAATTTCTGTTGCTTTAAGAGGGTCGTTTAGCCCTCTAACATTCCATGCTGCAATATTCATGAGTGTGACTAGGTGGAGTTAGCACCTAGGTGAAGGTCTGGTGCCGCTTCCTCTGTTTCTTCTTACGCTTTCCAGAGGAGTTGGAGCCTTTGCTACCCTTGGAGTTGCTTTTTGGGGTATTGGACACTTGGTCGAGAAGCTTGGAAAGTGGGTTGTTGTCGTGTTTGTTGTCATCGTGGTCCCTTGTGTTGCATGCTTCTGCTGGGGGTGGGTTGAGAGCTGGGGAGTAGCATGGAGGCTTGTCGTGCTTGGATGGTTCTTGGGTGTTCTGTGTGTTGATATGCAAAGGGGTGTTGTTGGCTTCTTCCATATCGATGCCATTCACTTCGAGGGTGGGGTTGCTTTGAGTTGCTTCGTTTTGCCCCTGAGTTAGGTTATCTTTTGGCTGGTCTTAGGATGTTGCAAACGTAGGATGGTCTTAGTTGGGCAGTGTGTGAGCCCCCTTAGAGCTCTCCGTTTGGGAAGGAGTAACCGTGGCCCTTCTCTGTTTGGCCTTGGTTGCATGGTTGGCTTGCATCCATTGGTTTTCTGAAGGTTTGGAGGAGCTCATCGGAGTAGGTTGTGTTGGTTTGGTTATCATTTGGCACGTATGGCCAAACACCTTGCATTTGTTGCACCGAGGAGGGATCTGTTGGTAATTGACCTGGACAGTGGCCAAGGATCCATCAGCTTTCTCCACTTTGATTTGTTTGATCAAGCTCTCTTCTTCCATCCATCTCGACAAGGACGTGAGCTTGATTGGGACATTGTTTGGTGGTTGTGAGGGTGTCAGCCTTTATAGGCGAACCCACTCCACTTGCTATGTGGCTTATCCCCTCAACACAAAGGAGCTCGCATGGGATGCGGTTGAATGTGGCCCATACTGGAACATGGGTAGGTTGGGGCTTATCTAGCATCATTCCTCTCCTCTACCATTGAAGAATTAAGTAGCGTTTGGAGAAAAACCATACCTTTTCTAGGATTGGAGTAATGTCCTTCGCCTTGTCAAATTGGAAGTAATAGAAGCCTTCCGGATTGGCTAGGATTCTTTGAAGACCGTATTCCTTCCACAACTTGGACGCTATGGTGCAGACTAAGGTGAAAGGTATTTTGCGGCCTATAAATTAGCCTACTAGTGTGAACTTCCAATAGGCCGCTCCTTCATCCTTAACGGTTTTTGGTATCCTAACCTTGGGGATCCCGGTGGTGGTTGTCGGTGGGATGAAGTGGCGGGGGAAGTCTGGTGTCGCCGGAGGGTCTCTGTGGAGACACGCATTGGCATATGATTTTGCCGGCATGGGATGGGGTGGAATCTGGTTTGCGGATTCCAATGCGGTTTTTCCAAAAAAGGAAGTGCTTTGGGTGTGGGTATTGGTAGAAGGGACAGAGGGATAGCTGGGTTTGGCGTGGGGGGTTGACAATGTCTCAACTGGAAGGCTTGCTGCATCAATGGCACAAGGCTTCAAGTTTTCACTTTTAGGTTGGCTAGAGCTGTCCTTTCCTAGTGGCTTGAAAGGTGACTTTGTGGGGGCTGGTGATCGCCTAGGGTACTCCGATGACCGGAGGGGGTTTTTCCGGTCTCATTGTGGGGGTGGTGGGGGTCTTCTGCCAACATTTCCGGTGGTTATCAAGGCGGGTGGGTGTCTAGGGGTTTGTGTTTGCTGTTGTTCCTAGAAAGGTGGTTCTTTGGGGGTCGGGCAGTGTATGTTATTACCTAAAGGAAGTGGTCCTCTAGGGGTGGGGCTGGGGCAGGGGGTAGAGAGAGGAGAGAGTATTTTCTCACTCTACCTTTTCATTCCTATGTTCACCTTCTTTTGTTGGATGCACATTTTGGATTTTTAGTTTGTAGTTCCAATTTCCAAGAATGGTTTTGATTTTTCTATTGAAGGCAATGAAGGTTTGTGGTTCATTTTATTAAATTTTGGATTCTTAAATTGGATATGGATGTATACATATAAAGCCATCTGCTGTTTATTGGCTAATTTTCACATTTTCACAACTTGGAGTCAAGCAGCAGAGAGCCTCTGATATTATGATTAGAAAAAGTGTAATGTGAGAAAGACTCTGTAGTATGTCGTAATATTGCTGTAAAGTTTATATAATTAGGGATTTTGTATGTTCCTGCACAAGTGACAATCTGATTTTCTGTAAGCAATTAAACCGATGTTGACTTCATGGTTGCTTTCTTCCCCCCCTCCTTATACTTTCTTTTCTGGTTGACTGTCAAAGTTTGATGAAATAAATCAAATGTGGTTCAAGTAGAGGACTTTCTATTATTAAAATAGAGTAGAGCACTTGTATCTGTTGTTATAGCAAGGTCCTTTATTGCTTGGTTGATTGATATGGTGATTGCTTGTACTCCTCTCAGTTTCTTACTGTGAGAATGGATGGAACTGTCCAGAGTTTCTGTTGTATTTTTTTATTGTTGATTCCATACATGGAATGCATGATTGTACTTCATTCCAATGGTTTTAATTGGCACTTAGCACTGCATGATCATTTGGAGCATGCTGTGCTCTCAGTGATAATCTTTTTGCCTCGAGTAATTAGGTAAAACGAGTAAGGAATGTTATAATGGAAGCACTCAGATGCAGTCTGGCAAAGCATCTTAAAATCTGCTGTGCTATGGGCTTGACTTCTTTCTTTTTAACCTAAATTGATATCACTTAGCATGTGGTGCCTAAGCTAGGGCTGGTAATCATCTTTATTTTCCATTTCTTTGGAAGTTCTTTATCTTAACCACACGGATGTTATATTGCTTGATACAATGATGGAGCAAGAGTATACATGTGCTGCATTGACCACCAATTTATCTTGGTCATGCTTTGAACCCCCTTCTCTCAATTCTCATCCTCTTTGTTCTTTTTCTATCTCTTTACTACATGGGGATGATGTTGAGATGTTACATTCTGGTTCCTTTTGTTTTTTCTTTTGAATCAGGTTTTGCTTCTGAGTCCCTTGCTACAGCAAAGGATAGTGGTCTAATTTCAGATATCCCTGCAACTGTGGCTGCTGTTAAGAATCCAACTTCAAAGATAGTTTATGATGAGCACAATCATGAACGTTACCCACCTGGTGATCCAAGCAAGCGTGCCTTTGCTTACTTTGTCCTAACTGGTGGCAGATTTGTCTATGCTTCGCTGATCCGTCTCCTTATCCTCAAGTTTGTGTTGAGTATGTCAGCAAGTAAGGATGTCCTTGCCTTGGCCTCTCTTGAGGTTGATCTCTCAAGCATTGAACCAGGGACCACTGTGACTGTTAAGTGGCGTGGGAAGCCTGTATTCATCAGACGTCGCACTGAGGATGACATCAAGCTGGCAAACACTGTTGATTTGGGATCTCTCCGAGACCCTGAACCAGATGGGGATAGAGTTAAGAACCCAGAGTGGCTGGTAGTCATTGGGGTCTGCACACATCTTGGATGCATTCCCTTGCCAAATGCTGGTGATTTTGGTGGATGGTTCTGTCCATGCCACGGTTCCCATTATGACATCTCTGGGAGGATTCGGAAGGGACCGGCACCATACAATCTGGAGGTTCCTACTTACAGCTTCTTGTCTGAGGACAAGCTGTTGATTGGTTGAAATTCGTGCGCTTTTAATCTGTGACATGTTTGGTCGGGATAAGATTTTTTGTTTGTTTCATCAGATAATGTCGAAGGTATCATTGTGTATGTGACTTTACACATTTTCTTCTGGACGCAAGTTTCTTTTTAACAATTTTTAATAAGTTAAAGAACCTCTGTTGTACAGAGGTACAACTGAGCCTCAGTTTCCAATATTTTATGTAGTCAGGTAGCTTACATATTTATTTTGTATTCTGGATTTGCACCAATTTTTTTGCCAGATATCAGAAGCATCGGCATTAGGGTCTCAGACTACTCTCGTTTTATTATGCAACAGTTCCCTTTACTCATACTAGTCTGGTTTTATAATGCAACTATCACTTTGCTATGTATCTGTATAACAGTTCTAGCTTCATTGTTTTGTAACGCACAAGTATTCAACAATGAAGACAATTATTATTGACCATATGTTGTACAAAAATTGGAGGTGCTCAACTCTACAGTATCTTCCTGCACATAACTGTATGCACCATTTCATGTTCAGGTGGCTCTGGGTTTGATGTACAGCAAAGCTTATCTAACTGCTTGCTCTATCTGGCTTGCTGGCATGAAGGCCTGGAGTGATAGTACGATGGAATGGCATTTCCCTTCAAATCTAGAATGTCATCCGTTGTTTTTGATCATGATCTCTCAAAAAGGCCTTTAACATAAACCATGCCCTTCTCACTAAGATTGAGCTCCTTCCTCATTTGCTCCACTTGCTGGTCATCTCCTTGAACAACAATCTCCGACAGTGTCCCATCATCTCCAACTATCATTTTGACCTTGATTTGCTCCCTCCTTGATGCTCTCTTCCAGTAGTATGCTCCTCTGCAGTTGATCTTAAAGAATCAGGTTTTTAATTCTCATTGATCATCAGTAGCACACAAATGAGGCACAATGAAACTTACGCCAAGGGACTTAAAATGGTGATCCAGAACCAGTTGTTGCCCAAATAAGGGAAGGTTATGGTTAGAACCAACGCTACACTTGCAAGGCTGATACAGGTGCAGAAAGTGAGCAGCGCAGCCTGGCCTCGGCTAGGAACCATCACGCCTTCGAAACTTCAAAGAAATATTTGATTTGCTATTGGCGTCAGTCTCATGATTTCTTAACAAAATTTTCTGACCTGATGAAGTAAAATCGGAACTACTCACGTGATGGTCTCTCCTCTATCGGTGACCAAGAAGTTGTTTCGAGTAAAGAAGGATAAAATTTCGCCAGCAACACGATTTGGTGCCTTCCTCTCTTCTCCTTCACCAATAAATGTCCTCTGCACTATCTGAAAAGGACAACACCGAATTGTATATTTATGAAAAAAGAGAAAAAATGGAACTAAGCGAAGAAGGAACCGAAGCAAAGGTGTCTGTCCAATACTGGTCGATTTATATATATATTTGATTTAAATTTGATACGAAATGCAATTGAATATGACCCATCAACGCAGCGTAGCTGCCAAAAGTACTTTTTACCTTGGACTTGACAGAACGCTTGATAAGAGACCACAGTCCAGGAACAGAAATAACAAAGAGGCCAAGGGAAGTGTAGTAGCTAGCTGATGAATAACCGGCTGTATCCGCGATGAGGAAGAGCGAACCAGGACTCTCCTGAACAATTGGAGAAAGCTCTTGTAGGGCGTTCCGAACAACTCCCAGCTTCCGGCTTTTCACGGGGATGGTTCTTTGACATCTCGTCCATGGGTGGTGTCCTCTTAGGAATTTGGGACGATGAATAGAGCTTTGTTGACGGTGGTGGTGAAGCTGGAGCGACAATAATACTCTGGATGACGCTAAGGCTGATGCCATTAGATGTGGGTGGCGATTGAGGAAGATAGATTAGAAGAAGGTGAAGATAACTAGATAAGGTACCCCCACATTTCAAGAGGTCAGCTGTTTCAAAGGCGGAGATGTCAATACGTGTAGTTACGATGGCCTGATTTGAGGTAGTTTACCAGTTAGTGGACCAATTTTCCCTCATTACGAAACTGGAGATGATAGTCCCGTGAATTTAATGCGTCAATAAAAATTTAAATTATGATTGTAAACTTTTCTTAAAAATAATAAATGTAAAATAATTTAATATTTTTATGTATTATTAAAAACATATTATCTAACAAAATATTTAATTCATTTACTAATAGACATTATAACATCCTTTTTTTTTTGGTAAATTAGTAATTTTATTTATATAAAGAAGAATTTACAACCGTTAATTGATAGAAAGGTATATACAATTACTCTATATTAAGTTAGAGTAAATAAAAACACTGTGAAAAACAAGGGAAAAGTAAATAGAGACTTCAAAAAAGTTTAGAGTAAGTTATAATTTAACTAAGCTTGATTTAGGACACAATTGTCCAACTCTAACATGGTTACCAACTCTCCATATACAATATACAGTTGCAGCTAAGGAAGCTCTCCACTTTTTAATCTTGGGATCATTTAACAAGGTTGTTGTAGTAAGATCGAATGTGGCTCCTTACCATGATAGAAAAGCGGGTGGCCATTCTAGTACTTCACACACCAAAGCCTAAACTTGAGAAGAGTCGGGGCAATTAAAGAAGAGGTGGGGATGATCTTCATGACCTTGAGAACATAGATAGCACATGGTTGTTGATGCTAATCCCCAAGCAAGCAATCTGTCTAATGTTTGGAGTTTCCCAATCCATGCTAGCCATAGAAAGAAGGCATGTTGAGGGATAATTGTGGGGTTCCAAATTACTTTGCTCTAGGGTACTGAGGGAGCAGTGGGTGCAAGAAATTCATATCCTGACTTAATAGAATATTCTCCAAAGTGAGAATTAAACCATTTAAAAATTTCCAATCGGGTATGATAAGGTGTTAGACTATTTGGGATGTTGAAAGCTATCCAAAAGTCTCCCCTTAGCAATCTCCATGCAAACCCATCCAATAAGCATAAAAGTCGCGCACTGTTGTCAAGACCTGAAGACACAATCTCTCAAGCACTAAGATTAATGTCAAGTGGCCTTGTTGGTAGCCAATAATCTGACCAAAGTGAGATAGATAGGCTATCTTTCACTTCCCACATAAATTGCATTTGAACAAGATGTTGTATCTTCAATAATTTCTTCCAATTCCATGAGAACTAGGCTGGAGCCTTCACATTCCAAAAACTCCTCCATTTGAGATAGGTTGAATGTATCCAATCTACCCATAAATCTCTCTAGCCTCCCCTAAATAGGTACCAAATGTTCTTGATTTGGGCCGCCTTATTCTACATAGCCAATTTGGGAATTCATAACCCCCCACTCTTTTTTGGGTTGCGAACAACATCCAATCTTACACTTCCTTAGTAGAGATATTTGGCCTCCCACTCCACTAAAAATTCCTAAGTTTCTACTCAATTTGAAGAATAATAGATTTAGGTAAAAGGAAAGTGGTGCTCCAAAACACTTGCATGGAGAATAGTACTAACTTGATAAGTTTTAATCTACCCCTAAACGATAGAAATTTCGTTGTCCACCTCAATAACCTTGCCGTGATTCACTCTTGAAGAGCTATATAGTCTTGCTTTTTAAGCTTAGTAGATATCGGTGGCACTCCTAAATAGCAAGCTGGTAGTTTTCCTTCCTTGAAGTGTGTGAGATCCAACATGTCCTGTTTGTCCCGTTGGTTTATATTACAAAAGAAGACATTGCTTTTCCATTAATTTATAGTTGGTCTTAACATAGCATTAAACAATTGCAATGCCTCATGGATGCATTTAACAAATGCAAGGTCTCCCTTGCAAAACAACAATTGGTCATCTACAAAACAAAGATGGGTTATTTTCTCACTTTTGGACCTCTAGTGAAATGAAAACAGGGATTTTGCAGTCAATTTACTTAGAATTCCCGATAGCACCTCCACCCTAAGGATAAAGAGGCAAGGTGATATTGGATCTCCTTGTCAAAGTCCCCTTTTGTTTGAGAAAAAATCTATTGGCTAACCATTCACGTTAATGGAGAATTTTGCTATTGAAATACATTAGTAGATCAAAGTATGCAAATGGTTAGGAAATTCCATACAACACATTATATCCATGATGAAATTCCAATTTATTGTATCATAAGCTTTTTAGATATCTACTTTTAGAGCACATTTGGGGGGGAGGGGGGGGGGGGGGGTGTGATTGTGATGAAGATCATATCAGGAGAATTCATCTAAGAATGATTAAAGACAAGATAAGGAGTTAGGAGCAAAGAGCACGGGCCTATTCGAAGTGCGAATCACGAAAACAGAAGTCGAGGACGGAATCAAAGGTCGACGGCTTCAAGATTATTGAAGATCGTTGGCCTTAGAGGCTTAGGTCGCTGGCCTAAAGTGGCCAGTGTAAAAATGGAGATAGGCCAGCTTTGTAAGCTGTCGGCCTAAGTGAGTTAGCTTACTAACAAATTTAGGCTGGTTGGACATGGATTCTAAGTCACCGGCTTAGGTGCTGACTTAGGTAGAAATATAGGCCGGCTTTAGACAAATTTAGGCCTCTAGCGTATGTTTTCCTTAGTTGCAATTAAGGTTTTTTTTTTTTTTATACGTTTTGTGTACTTTTGTTATGAGACTATAAATAGTAGCCACACATTCATTTGTAAGGATCTTTTGGAAAATTTTATTCATCAATTGAGAGTAATTTCTCTTTGGTTCTTTAAGCAACTAATTGAACTTATCAAATTTTGAATCCGTGGCGTTCATCCAAAACTTATCAATCGATCATTCTATAACCGATTGTGGTGTTATCGCTTATACCAAGGTTCTTGTCTCATTTATAGACAAAGGGTCACGATGTCCATCGTTCTTGATAGATCTATAGGTTGTGAGATTAGCAAATTGAGTGTTGGGTTTCGTTATGGGTTGGCAGGGTTCACATCATTTGGTATCAGAGTAATCAACTTTGTTCAGGGAGAGTTGTTAGTAGCCAAGAGAGCTTTGACTGTACAGGTTAGAGGAGAGGAAAATATGCAATGGGAGAATATCTTTCATACTAGATGCCTAGTTCAAAATAAGGTATGTAGTGTGATTATAGATGGTGGGAGTTGTACAAATGCTGTTAGCACAACCATGGTGGAAAAAAATCGGGGCTTCCTACAATTAAACATCCTTGTCCTTATAAATTGTAATGGCTAAATGATAGTGGTGAAGTGAGAATCACAAAACAGGTGTTGATTTCTTTTAGCATTGGAAAGCATGGGGATGAAGTGTTGTGTGTTGTAGTTCCAATGTAAGCTACACACTTGTTATTAAGGAGGCCATGGCAATTTGGCAAGCGGATAAAGCATGATGGATTCACCAACAAGTATTCATTTGTACATGATCAAAAGTTTGTTACTCTTTGTCCTTTGAAACCTAGTGAGGTTTATGAAGATCAAGTGAGAATACAGAAAGAGAGAGAGCAAAAGAGAATGAGTGGCAAAAATAAAATGAGTACTATTGTAGATGAAAAAGAGGGAGAGTAAACGAAAGTGAGTGGTAAAAATAAGTTAAGTGTTATTATAGAGGAAAAAGAAAAAAGGGGAAAAAGATTGAGTGTTGAGAGAAAAATAGAGTGGAAAAAACATTTTGATGGGAGACTCAGTGAGGTTAAGAATGTTCTATTTACAGGTTCGAAGAGATCTGTTGAGGTGCATGAAAAGGCCAAGCTCAATATTAAGCGACAGAAGAAGCAGTGTGCTAGACGAATTAGTAAAGGACGTCATCAAGTACTCTTTGAACTTAGAGATTGGGTTTGGGCGCACATGAGTCGCAGGCGATTTCTAGCACCAAAGCGATCAAAGCGGCTTCCAAGAGGAGAGGGCCCATTCTGAGTCCTCAAGTGCATTAATGATCACATTTATAGATTGGAATTACTAGGTACGTATCTAACTAATGCTATTTTTAATATTATTGATTTAAGTCGTTTTAATGCTGGTGATGATTTGAGGACAAATCATTTTCAAGAGGAGGGGAATGATGAATATCACATCAAGAGAATTGGACAAAAAATGATCAAAGACAAGATAAGGAGTTGGGAGTAAAGAGTACGGGCCTATTTGAAGTGCGAATCACGAAGATGGAAGTTGGGGATAGAATCAAAGGTCGACAGCTTCAAGATTATTGATGACTACTGGCCTTAGAAGCTTAGGCCGTTGGCTTAAATGGTCGGCTTTGGAGAAGGTTGTCGGCCACTTTAGGTCGACGTAAAAATGGAGATAAGTTAGCTTTGTAAGCCGCTGGCCTAGGTGAGCCTGCTTACTAACAAATTTAGGCTGGTTGGACATAGATTTTAAGCCACTAGCTTAAGTGTCGACTTAGGTAAAAATATAGGCCGGCTTTAGACAAATTTAGGCTGCCGGCGTATAATGTTTTCCTTAGTCGCAATTAGGGTTTTTTTTTTGTATGTTTTGTATACTTTTGTTGTGAGACTATAAATAGTCGTCACACATTCATTTGTAAGGATCTTTTGGCAAATTTTATTCATTAATTGAGAGTGATTTCTCTTTGGTTCCTTAAACAACTAATTGAACTTATTGGATTTTGAATTTGTGGCGTTCATCCAAAACTTATCAATCGATTGTAGTGTTATCGCTTATACTAAGGTTCTTGTCTCGTTTATAGACAAAGGATCACGATGTCCATCGTTCTTGATAGATCCATAGGTTGTGAGATTAGCAAATTGAGTGTCGGGTTTCGTTATGGGTTGGCGGGGTTCACATAAGATTGTTTGTGGTAGCTAACCATGAGCTCTTACGCAAGGAATATATTATCTACTATTCTTTGACTAGGTACAAAAGCCCACTTGTTCGTTTCCAAAAAGAGAAGGTAAGACTCTCTTTATACATGCGGCTAGTGTCTTAGATATGGCATTGTAAACTACATTATAGTATGCAATTCGACAAAACTCATTAATCTTAAATGGGTTTACAACCTTTGGTACTAGCAATATGACTATACAATTCACCTCCTTCAGCAATTTCCTTGATGTGAGGAACTCACATACTGTAGTTATTAGGTCTTGGCCAATTATATCCATGATTCTTTAAAAAACTTTGCTATATAACCATCTAATCTAGGAGCCTCATCATTCACTTGGGATAAAAACGCTAGCCGGATTTCATCATTAGAGTATGGGGCTTCAAGATCTACTATTTGTTCTCCAGTCAGCTTTCAAGTGACATAATTGTTCACTTCATCTGAATGTGATTGGTGATTGTTTTCACGGTAGAGCTTTTAAAAGTACCCCACCACTTCCTGCTTAACCTGTTTGTCTCCCTTGGCCACACTTCCATCCTCCCTTTGGATGCAATAGATTGCACTTTTGTTATGGCGATTTATCATGACTTTATGGAAAAATGTTGTGTTCTTGTCTCCAAGCTTTAGTCATTTGACTTGAGATTTTTGCTTGAAGAAAGATTCTTCCTTGCTTCTAAAGAGTTAATAATCTTTATATGCCTTACATTCCTCTTCCAACCATGATGCATCACCCATGGCTAAGGATGTTTATAGAGTACTTAATTTAGCTTTAGCTTCATTCACCCGAGAGGAGGTATTTGAGTAGGTTAATTTATTTAATTCTCTTAGCTTTACCTTCAACATCTTCAACCTAGCCACAATTCGGAACATAACTGAGCCTTGGATATCTTCATTCCATACATTTGAGACTTACCTTTTAGAATCTTCATGATTTGTCCAAACATTAAAGAATTTAAAAAGATAGTGTTTATGACTTGTGCTAAAATCCAAATGGGCTATGGCCATGGAGTGATTAGAAATGATAGGAGATACAAATGAAGCTTGAGTTCTTGGGTAAGTGGTTAGCTAAGTATAATTGACTAATACTTTGTCAAGTTTTGAAAACCCCGAGTTGTCTACTTGTTTATTTGACCATGTAACGAAGTCACCCATAAATTGAACATATACTAACTCAGCTTCATCCAAGAAATTTTGAAAATCTAACATAGCCAGTTTTAGTCTAGATCTACCTCCTTTTCACTCATTTACATTCTTAGTTACATTAAAATCGCTAAGCATCATCTAAGGTGTGGCTGAAAGAATTAGAATTAATGATGACAAATCTGCTTAAAGGGATCTATAGGTTATGTCATTGTTCGACCCATAAATAAAAGTTGCAAAGAAGGCTACATTCACTCTTAGGTCCACTATCTTGCAATGTAGATATTGTTCATACTCCCGAATTACCTGCAAATCCTATTGTCTCATATTTTAACTAACTTACATTCTCTTACTTGCTAAATTATTCAATACAAAAGACTATTGTGGGCCAACGCTTAGATTTATTGAAGTCTCATTTGCTACATTTACTCTTATTTCCAATAACCCAATTACTAAGATTCCATGTTCTAGACAAATCTTCCTTACATAACTTGCCTTAATGGGATCACTAATCCCTCTTACATTCCATGAGGTTATATCATCAAAAAATGACATAATACCAATATACAATCCTAGGTGAAAGAATGCCTTTGTTTGAGGCGGTTCTTCTTTTGCCTACTTGAGGAATACGAACTCATACTTCCCTTTGAGTCATTTTCAGAGTATACTAGTTTAGTTTTGGAAGCAAACAAAATTTCCCCTAGGGTTTATGAAATGCGTGAATTGGATTGCGTTAAGGATTGTTTAGTAGCATATTCCCTTTTAGATTTCTTCCTTTGTTGATTCTCCATTTCATGTTTTTTTGCTGTTGCTATAACTTTATTTTCTAGTGATTCCTCTCTTGCTTCTTGGTACTCTTTCACAGTGGATATAGCTTCTCGTTTGCCAACTCGTATTGGTGAACTAGTAGCTTTAGAAGGTGACATGTTTCGAGTGTTAGTGGCCTCTTGATGGCTTGCATTCTTTCCTTTTCTATCCACGCTCACCCATTCCTCTTTTTTTTTACACTTGATCCCTTATTGTTAGTCTCATTACTCGCCTTGGGGATAATGTTGCAAGTTTGTCCAAAGGTTTTACACATGCTATAACGTTTAGGCAGCCATTGGTACTCTACATTGATCCTTGCATGAGATCCATCTGCTCTTTCAACCATCACATGGCTTACCAGTTCTTCTTTCGCAACCAACTCTACTAAGATTCTTGCTTGGTTGCCTCGTTGTTTGTTCATTGTTTGTGTATCTACCTTCAGAGGAACACCAACTCCACTAGTGATATATCTCAAGCCTTCTAGGTTAAGGAATTCACTTGTATGGCCATTGGTTTTGGTTTATCTAAGGGTAATCTACGTCACCACTTCTGCAAGATGAGGAGTCTTTGCGTAAAGTACCATGACTTTTCTAGAATAGGAGTTAGGTCCTTATCCTTTGCAAATTTGAAGTAAAAGAAGCCTTCATTGCTTGCTATGGTATCGATGAAGCCATAGCTCTTCCATAACCACATGGCAATTGTTTCAACAAGAGAATAGGGTATTTTCTGACCCAAGAAATAGCCTACCAATGTCGTTTCCCAATATTTTGTCCCTCCTCCTCCATTGGTAATGGCATTTTCACTCTCGAAATTACTCCACGATGGATTGGTGGAATGAAGTGTAGATTGAACTCAAATGTAAGGATGCTCGTTTGTGGTGCACAGGCTTTTGCAAATGTTTTGGGTTGTGATGAAAGACATTATATCACATTATCAAAAAAAAAAATGCTCTTTCTCTCTCTCTTTATAATATTTTTATGTATTTGAGAGTAAAAGAATAATTACATGTAAAAGATGAATTACAATGCAACTAATACCAACATTAAGAAGATAATTAAATATAATAAAATGTTTAAATATAAATGAGTTAAATTATAGTGAAATTAATATGGAAATTTTCCTTCAATATAGTAAAAATAAGGTCCATAAATAGTAAAATAAGTTGTTAGTAACCTTCATAAAGCTGTTGATAGTATTCATGAAAATCTATTAATTTTTTTAATAATATATTACCTTGCATGATAGTAAATAAATCCTATTAACTATAAAACAAGTTGTCGATAGATAAGGGTATGATTTCGTTACTTTTAAATGACAACATTATAGAATCCCTCATCACGTAAACCAAAGAGAGTCATAATCGATAGTCATATCAATAATTTTAATATAAATAATCTTCTCATCTCTGTTTTTTTTTAATCATATCTGGCTATCATTAGTTCAGTTTCTTATACCCTTACATAGACACACTTGACATCTAAGTTAGTAAATAGCTTTTCTATGAACTTTTAACCCATAACAAGCTACAAATCAACCTATTTATTTATTTATTTATTTTTGCCAAAAATGATTTGTCTATTTGATGACCCTCATATCCACATCATAGCCTCTTAACCCAAACTAGGTTTATTAAGATTGATTATAGACCTTAACAAAAATAATGATTACATTAAATTCATTTGTAGACCACATCTAATTGATCTAAACTATTGGTCTAACTATACATACGAACAACTTAAACAAAACAAGAATCTAACTTACTTGGGAACTCTTGGCTAATTTTAATTCAATTTTACCCACATTTATTGGTCAATTCAATAAATTGATGTCAAAGGACATCTAAATTATTAAGGAACATGTTCAAATTAATTTAGATTGGTTTTAAATTATTTCATAGGCCAAAATTCTACTCTAGCAATCAATTACACAAGGACTATGGTGAAATTCTTCCACATAGCAATTAACTAGGTTGGTTGCTGCTTAAGAGTGGTCAATCATATACCTAGCTAATGGTCAATTAGCTAGGTAGTTTGCTTCTTGATTCTGCTTGTTTTCTTCATTTTTCACCTAAAAATATTTTAAAGTATTATCTAGGGTTTCTAAGTAGTTATCCTTTGCTTTTGGAATTGTTATCTTGCATCATTAATCTCTTTGAGATTTAAGTCCCTATTCCATTTTTCCCTTTGAGTTTCTAGTTTACCTTATTTTATACGCTCGACTTAATTTAATAGAATCACATTACATGGTTGTAAATATTGATTGACTTTTTATCCTCCTTTCATAATTGTTTTGCCAAAGATATATGTAGATGTGGGGTTTCAACTAGATTAGTCACATGAGTATCGTGTGACTGTTGTGCTGCACATGGTTTCAGGAAAGAGATGTGTAAATGACACATAGTAGGATAACCAGAAGAGAATCATAAGGTGAGGGGACAGACAATTTTAGAGTTTTAAATGTATAAGTCATAGATTAGAGAGTGTAAAGTGTTGACCCTACAGTTTTTGGATGATTGGAACGAATGTTTCATGTTTACTTGATTTGCATTGTTTCTTTGATCTTTGGAATTGTGTTCAAATGAGAAGGAATAGTTGAATATTTATAAGCTCTTAAGCTTGACAACATTCGTTAGATCACCTTGATGATTGATGGATAAGATGTAGTGTACTCATTATAAGATAGTCTTAATTAGCTTGCTATAAGTCTAAAACCAATAGCCTTTCTTATAAGTATATGAATTAGCTTAAGAGAGGTTGGTGGCAAACAGATCAGTCTAACAATTCTTGTTTTGATCCCATTAAACCAAACCTTCCTAATTTATCCTAATAATGACCAAACTCCTTGAATGCTACCACATAGCTCAAGTAAAGGTAAGTAGGTAACCCTATTGTATAAGATAAATACTTATATCCTGCTCGATTGGGTAGATTTTGGGTAACAATTTTCAAAACTTGCTTCTATAGGGTAAGAGTATAATATCTTCATACTCTATACTTACCCTAAAATATATTCTTCAAGGTATATAAGGTACAATTTTAAGGATCAAGAAAAGAATAAAAACAATATTATATTTATGTTAAAAAGAAACAACTTCAGTTATATATAGACCCTAAACCTAAAGCTTACTACCTTACTCTAGGTGATAATTTTTATTCTAATTTGCTAATGATTGTATAAGTTTTTTTTTAATATCACATAAATTTGAAATAAGAAAGATAAAAAAAAATTACCTTTTTGATATCATGAGTTTTGTCATATGTTCCATAGGTTTTACTATAGGCTCAATCATGTATATGGAAAAACTTGTAATATTATGTATATTTTAATATCACATAAACTTAAAATTTATAGGAAGATAGAAAAAACTTACAAGTTCTAATACCTTGTAAATTTTATAAGGCACAAGTTTTAGAGTAGTTTTAGGATACATGATAGGTTCTAGTTCTAAAATTTGGTAATTGGTTCTTTATAAGGTAAGGTATGGACAAGACCTCATATCCTACCTACCCTACACTTTCTTACCCCTAAGCTCAAGAAGTTGGCTCTAAATAAATAGTTAGCTTAGTTCAATACTTTAATATAACAAGTTTAGTCCCTCTACAATATACACATAAATTTCAACTACCAATAATAAAAATTAAAATTGAAAATCTTCCTTTAGGTTTTCAAATTCATCAAAACTTAATTTAAGTTTGCCATTTATCATATAGGTGATCTAATTTCATAAAAGAAATTGATTTTCATGTACTAACCTAATAGGTGTGTACATTTTGGAGTGGCTTCTCCCTAGATTCATCGTGAAGGCTTTCTTGCTAGAATGATTGTGAAAAACGACTTACCTTATATATATATAAAGTTAAAGTGCCTCTAGGGTTTCCTATTTTAAATTTAAATTGTGTGACTTTTTTAATTTATTGATTACTACTACCTTCCATTACTATCTTCATTCATTTTGGTTTCCATTTTTCTTTAATTTTTTTAGAGTATTCCTTTCCTCCTTCTTGTCCTTGAAAAATCTTATTATTATGGTAAATGTTGAATTTCATTCACAAAATTAATTAGTCTATGTTAATATTTTAATAGGTTTTGATAGGAAAAACAATAAAAATAGTTATTAAGGCTAGTAGTAAGTGTAGTGTGGCTCAAAACATCCTAAAAGGAATGTTAGGATTTTAAAAGAAGAATAGGTGTATGGATTTGGAAAAAGTGAAGTTACAAGATGGAGACAACATCAATCCTAATATAATATAACAATATAATGTATGCATGGAAAATAGTACATCAAAGGTTCAACAAGAATTCTCTCGTCACCCAAAGCCAATAGTATGGAAAGGATATAAGAGATCCTAATAGAATATAGCATAAGTAAATCGAAGAGTGATAGTATCACAAAGTTTAACAAACTTCCTCACAACCTAAAAAATCAATCAATAAAGTCTAGCAAAAGAAAGGAAACAAAAGAAGTCTAATGAAAACAAAAGGAACAATTTGTCGAGTCTTGTGATAGGACAACGTGTATGGGGATTAATGTGATAAAAAGTAACGGTGAAAGTCATAAGGTCCTGTCATGGCAATTGGGTCCAAATAATTAGATTTTACATACTCTCGCTTAGGGTCCCAAGACATTAGCTGGAATTATCAAGTGAAGTAAGTGACTTGTGTTGGAGACATATCTAAGGGCACCAATAACTAATTCACATTGGTAGCCATCATTTATTTAGCCAATTTCTAGTTAGTTATTATAGAGAGGCTAACGGGAGATAGAAAAACACTAATGTGGCATGAAAATTGGGTTACAATTTGATATATGTATGCTTTACATAGTCATGTAACTAGAATAGAGTAGTTTTGCAATAGCTTTACTATAAATTGAGTGAGAAACAAAACCAATTGTAACTAATTTAGTAATAGAAGATAATATAAAAGAAAGGGAAAAGGGTATCTTGTCTCCCCCTAAAATATGAGTTTCCTTAGGAGTGTAGCAAGCTTGCAATTCGTAATTCACCTTTCATTGTTTACTTGCAAACACATAAAAATTGAGAGATAAATTAGTAGAGATTTGTGAGATCAATATAGGAAATAAGAGAGAGATTAGGGTTTTTAACCTTTGAACCCCTAGTGTAAAAGAGTTGAGAGAACAAAAGAGAGAGGTTGTAGAGAATGAGAGTGTTGATAGACACTATTTTCCTAGTTACTTTAGATACTAACTTTAGGTTTAGGCCATCACAAGCCCAACATTGGTGCTCTTATGTTTTGTTTTCATCATTATTCATTACCATGGCTCTAGGTACAAGACAAACATCTATAGAAGATTAGTTAGCAACCTTAACATTAAAAATTCAATAGATGCAATAGCAAGTTTTTGACGAAATGACTAAGTGTTTGTCAAGACATGTAATCTCAAATGCTAGCTTAGCAACAAGAACAAGTTCAAAATAAAAAATCTTCATCTCAGCAAGAATCTTTTAATCATCATATGTCATCATCTTCGGTTATGGAACATAGAGATTAGTTGTTAAAAGGAATCAAACTGGAAATTCCTAAGTTTAATAGCAAAGAAGTGTTAGGTTGGTTATTCAAGATTGAAAAATTCTTCAATTTTTAACAAATTCCAAATGAACAATGTATCACTATAGCTTCATTCGCTTTAGAAGACAAAGCTCTCCAATGATATCAATGGATGTATAAAACAAACAACTCAGTTTTTAGAGTAAGTTTTCATAAGCATTGAAAGCTCAATTTGGCCCATTAGCATATGATGATTTAGAAAGAGATTTGTCTAAGCTCACACAGGTAACTACTATAGTTGAGTATCAATCCCAATTTAAAACCTTATTAAATCATATTATAGGAGTTCCAAATAGTTTACTTTTGAAATGTTTCATTTATGGACTTTCTCCCAAGATTAGACATGAAGATAAAATAGCTAGACCCATAGATTTGTTGCTTGATATTTCATTAGCCAAAATTTATGAAGCAAAATTTGTAGATGAATCTTCTATTTCTTTTCCTAAACCATATACATCTTTTTCTTCAAAACCCTCTTCTTCTACTCAATTTTCTTTGAAACCAAATACTTCTTTTTCCACTAAGCTAATATCATCATCCATTTCTTCTCAATCACACAATTTCCCTAAGTTTACCACTTTTTTCTAAATCATCCTTACCCATAAAAGAAACTATTTGAAATTGAGATGTTAACTAGAAGAGAATAGGGTTTATGCCATGATTGCAATGAAAAATATCATAGAGGCCATAAATGTAAACCCAAGTTTCTCTTGTTATTGTCTAATGAGGAAGAGCAGAATTGTGATGATAGTGATAATCTTGCTATGGTTGAGAATGATAGTTCATATGAGTAGTTGCAAAATGGGGACTCTTGTATAATTAGTTTTCATGCTCTTACGGGGATGATAATACCATGAACATTACGTTTTCAAGGCACCATTAATAATCATATGGCATCAATTTTCATAAACTCGAGTAGTACTCACAATTTTCTACAAAATCATTTAGTCAAACATTTGGGTTTGACTGTATTACCTTCTCTTTGGTTTGATGTTATGATAGGCAATGGTAGTAAATTGGTATGTGAAAGACAATGTCTTAATATTAAATTGGGCATTCAAGGATTAGAGTTTGATGTTACATTCTATGTGTTGCCAATATAGGGAGCATAAGCTATGTTAAGAGTTAATTGGCTTCAGTAATTGGGACCAATTACTGTAGGTTATAGTACCTTAAATATGCAATTTATGCACAATGGTACTAGGGTGTCTCTTTTGGGTGAAAATTCAAAAAATGTGGTCTCCATTTCGAATCATCAGTTGAGACTTATGATTAAAAAAGATACAATTGCATCATACTGTCAATTGGTGGCTCAACCAGTGAATTCTTCAAGAGTACTACAAATAATGTTGCTTTAGACAGCATATTGGGTAGATTCTCTTGAATTTTTTAGATGCCATCTCATTACCACCTATATGCCAAGTTCAACATAGAATTCATTTGAAGGAAGGAACTCCACTAGTAAATGTCAAGTCTTATTATTATCCTCATTTAAAAAAAAAATGAGATAGAGAAAGGTTAAAGATATGTTGGCACAAGGGATTATTCAAGATAGTAAAAGTCCTTTTTCATCATCAATTTTATTGGCGAAGAAAAAGGATGGAACTTGACACTTTTGCATTGATCATAGGGTGCTCAATCAAGTTACCATTAAGGACGAGTTTCCTATTTTGACAATCGATAAGCTATTGGATAAATTGCATCATGTTAAAATATTTTTAAAACTGGACTTAGGATTTGGATATCATCAAATATGAATGCATAAGGATAATATTGAGAAGACGACCTTTAGAACACATGAGGGTCATTACGAATTTTTGGTTATACCCTTTGGTTTAAGCAATGCTTTAGCAGCATTTTACGTCATCATGAATAAGCTTTTTAAACCTTTTTCTTAGAAGATTTGTCATTGTTTTCTTTGATGATATTGTTATATGGTCCAACTTTAGAATTACATTTAGATCATCTTACTCATGTTCTTTAGGTGTTGTTGGACAATGAGTTTTTCCTCAAGGAAAGCAAATGTTCTATTAGGTAGACAACAATTGGGCATTTGGGACATATGGTGTCAAATGGAGGAGCAAGTCCAAAACTAACTAAACTTAAAGTTGTGAAGAAATGGTCATTAGCATCTACCATTAAAGAGATGCGAGCATTTTTAGGATTGTTAGGCTACTATTGAAGATTTATCAAAGTGTATGCTTCAATTGCAAAATCTCTAATTGATATGTTACAAGTTAATCAGTTCAAGTGGAATTCGAGAGCATTGCTAGCTTTTGATAAACTCAAGGAAGCATTGACTCAAGTACCTATTTTAAGATTACTAGATTTTTCTCAATAGTTTGTGGTTGAGATGAGCACTTTTAGAGTAGAGATAGGGGCTATTTTATTACAATTAGGATACCTAGTTGCTAGTTTTAGAAAGAAGCTTCCTTCTCATTTGAGAAAGGCTTCTACTTTGTTTGCCATTGTGGAAGTTGTAAAAAAATGACAATAATATCTTTTGGGTGTTCACTTTATCATTCGGACTGATCACAAGAGCTTTGAAGGAATATTTGGACCGCATTATTCAAACTCCAAAACAACAAAAGTACTTATCCAAATTGATTTGATATAATTACATTATAATGTATAAATTTGATGATGAGAATGTAGTAGCTAATGCTCTATCACACTAATTAGATAATCTTGGTGAAAATTTTGGAATTTTGTCACCTTATTTTCAAATACTTGATATTTTAAAACAAGAACATGTGACTCTTCCAACATTTCAAGAAGTATTATTTGACATGAACTTGGGGAAATCGATGAAGTGGACTTTTACATGGTGTAATGTATTGTTATATTATGATAAATTACTATTTTTGGTGCCTCAATCAACGGTCATTCCTCTATTATTGCAAGAGTTTCATGGTTCCATAAGTACTAGTCGTTTCGGTGTCCTTAAGACTTATAAAAGGCTTGCAGCTCAGTTTTATTGAGAAGGAATGCGTTCCCAAGTGGAACACTCGTTAGACAATTTGTGACACGTCAATAAGTGAAGTATTTCACTAAATCACTTACTAGATTATTGTGTCCCTTACTTATACCAAAAGGCATTTGGGAAGATATAAGTATGGACTTCATTACTCACTTGCCTAAGTCTCAAAGATACCTAGTGATATTGGTGGCGGTGGATTATCTCTCCAAATACTGTCATTTGGGAGCTTCAGATTCACATTTCATTGCCTCTAAAGTAGCAACATTGTTTTTGCAGATAGTAGTAAAATTACATGGACATCCTAAGACTATCACATTAGATCATGATGCTATTTTCATAAGCAGATTTTGGAAAGGACTTTTTACTTTGAGTAGGACTTGTTTGGACATGAGTAGTGCTTATCCCCTATAAATGTATGGACAAACAGAGGTCTTCAATTATACTATCTAACAATACTTGAGGAGTTATGTTATGAAGCGTCCTAATCAATGGGTTATGTATATAATATGGGCAGAGTATGCATATGACACTTCTTTTCATGGTGGAGCTCAATGTGCCCCTTTTCAAATAGTGCATGGTAGAGATCTACCTCCTATACCTTCTTATGTTAGGGGGAGTTCTTCAATTGATGCAATGGATAATGAACTATGGGATTGTGATGGGATTTTGCATGTGTTGCACAACGACTTAGGGGAAGCATAGCAACTTATGAAGGCTTATCCATATAATCATAGGTTTGATGTTACTTTTAAATTAGGAGATATGGTTTTTGTGAAGCTTAAACCTTAACAGATTTCGGTGTCTCAAACTTATACTAAGCTTTCTAAGAGATACTATGGCCTATGCTTACTTGTTAAGAAGATAGGGACTTGTGCATATGAGGTTAGTTTGCCTCCATGTGCATAGATACACAACATTTTTCATGTGTCTACCCTTAGGAAAGCTTAAGGTGTGACTACACCATCTTTGGATTTACCTATAGAAGCCACTCAGAATCATCCCTTGTTGATTCCACTCAATATTTTGGATCAATGAGAGATATCTTGTAATAGGTAAGTGGTTTGTTAGATCTTAGTCCAGTGGTTAGGTTTACCACAAGAGGAGACACGTTAGGAAGATTTTGAAGGTTTTTAAAGGACATACTCTAATTATAACTTTGAGAACAAGGTTATTTTTGAAGAGAGGGAGACATCTGTTACAAAGAGGCTAACAATAGATAGAAAAACAACAACATGGCAAGAAAATTATGTTACAATTTGATACTTGTATGTTTTACATAGTTATGTAACTAAGATAGAGTAGTTTAGTAATAGCTTTATTAAAAATTGAGTGGGAAACAAAAGCAATGTAACTAGTTTAATAATAGAAGAAAATATAAAAAGAAAGGGAAAAGGGTACCTTGCCCCCTTGAAATATGAGTTTCCTTAGCAGTGTAGCGAGCTCAAAATTCGCAAGTTCACCTTTCTCTTTCATTGTTTACCTACAAACACAAAAAACTTAAGAGAGAAATTAGTAGAGATTTATGAGATTGATATAAGAAGTAAGAGAGAGATTAGGGTTTTTAACCTTTGAAACCCCAAAGTGTAAAAGAGTCAAGAGAATAGAAGAGAGAGGTTATGAAGAGTGAGAGTGTTGATAGATGTGCTATTTTCCTAGTTACTTCAAACAATGGCTTTGAGTTAAGTCCATCAAAAGCCCAACATTAGGTCTTTAAACTTGTTTCTTACTTTTCCCCAACTTGTGATACAACAAATCTTTTTTGCACTAGTAGATGCCAAATGGTGTAAATTTTTAAGGTTGAGAGATGGTTGCTTGCAATGTTGCAATGACTAAAGTGGAAACCAAACCGTATTCTTTTTTTAGGTTTCTTGTAATCAACTTATTGTGACTTAAGCTCCTATATGGCCTTATGGCTAACTTAAAGGAGCATCCCATCAAACATAGTCTACCTTCTTGATTATACCATTGAAAACTTTTCAATATCTTATATAAATATTGTCATTGCCTCTCTGTATACATAAAAGAATATAACCTTCAAATCATCATCAAACACATTAATCTCATATTCATTACATCTTTAAAATATTTGTAAGCGAGGTTCGCATAGATTATCTTCCTCTATACATGTTTTATTGGTAATAGTAGTAATGATAACACATCGTTCAATGTTTAAATGTCTTAAGATAAAGAGGAGTTTGAATGAAGTTTTTCAATAATTAAAATTTTCATAAAACTAGGGTATTCATTTGAATACTCTAGTAGGTTATTCAAATGAAGTCACTTTGTTAGGATGTCTCTAAGGGACGCTCGAATAAAGTTTGATCCTTAGTCTTGATTCTTATTGAAAAAGATAATGGAATGGATGGAGAGGAAGGTAAAAGAGGAAGAGGATGACTATGGAATTTAAGTGAGAGTAAGGAATGAGAAGTGTCGAGTCTATTTTTTTGAATTCCCATTCCTAATCTGATCTAAACTAGACCCTATGCTCATCTAATGTAGATCCTCAACTTGAATTAGGAATTTCGTTTGATTTTTGGAGTCGCCACCCAACTGTTGTTGGGAAATATTGAATTAAGACTAAATGAGTGGATTAGTCTTAATTTGGACTACTAGTGGTCGTGATTTCCTCTTCTCGTTTTTTTGAAAAGAGGAAAAGGAAAAACCAGAGTTTCTAAGTCCGGAGGCTAACCTATTAAAACCTTACGGTTACCACCTAGTCTCCTAAAAATTGTTCCCATTTAGAAATGTCTTTTATTTTGTTTCTGTTACTTTTTATTATGTTTTTTATTATTATAAGAAAATGATTTTTTATTTCATTTTTATAGGTTGACCCGAATGGGTGCCTACGTACCTGCTAGTCAGGATCAAACAAGCCGTAGTTCGCTTTTCCTGAAAAGATTTAGTGGGTTTGTGAATTTTAATTTGAAAGTCTCTTTTGATTTATGTTTTTAACATTTTTGGGATTTTTCTAAAAAATCTAAACCTAAGCTTAGTAATTTGATCTTTTTGAAAATAATTTTTTTGGGGAAAACATCAATTTTGGATTTATTTGAGAAAATGATTTTTCTAAGTGATAAAACTCATTTTTTCTATTTTTATAATTTTTTATTTTTGTAATTTTTACTATTTTTTATGATTTTTTATTTCTTTTCGATTTTTCCTTATTCTTCTACAATTTTTATAATTTTTATGAGTTTTCATAATTTTTATAGTTTTTTTATGATTTTTATTGATTTTTATAATTTTTGTTAAAAAATTTATCCTAAATCATTATCTATCCTATTTTAAAACCTAAAGTTTTATTATTATTTTTCTAATATTTATATTTTTTTCTACATTTTTATTATTTATTATTATTATTTTTTCTTATTTTTCTACATTATTAAATCCTAAAGAAATCTAATTTATAACATTTTCCTATTTATTGAAAATAAAACATAAACAAATAAATAAATAAATAACCAACAAATTAATAAATAAATAACAAATAATAAATAAATTGGAAAAATCCGGAAAATCCGACTTACTTGGATTCGGGTCGGTGCGCGGGTCGGGTCGGATCAGTCGGTCACTGCGGCGAGGAGTGCTCGTTCATGGCGTTCCGGCAGCCTTTTGCAATGGGTGAGGTGTCGAATCCTAGCTTCTCGAGGGTGCTGAATTCAATGGTGGCGGTGGTTCGCTCTTAGAACGTCTCCTGGTGGTGGCTCAGCTTTGATCGGTGATTGCGATTTTGGGTTTCCTCCGATGCTCTCCGATTTGCTCTCTTTTCTCACTTTCTCTCAATTGTGATCTCTGTTTTGGCTTCCTCACTTCATCCTCTATTTATAGGCTTTCGAAATCGAGCTGGATAAGCTCGGATTTCCATCGATCAAGGCAAATCGGATTTGCGGTTAAATGAACCAACTCTGATTCGTGTAAATCCTTCGATTTGTTGAGATTTGATTCCAATTAGATAATGTTTATCTCAATTATGTTGAAGATCTGTTGGATTTGTGCAAAAAATTGAATTGAAACGGCCGAAATTCGAATTTTTCCTTCGTCGGCGATCTCGGACCCGAGGTAGAAGACGATCACGCGCCCGGCGCGTGCGTTCCCTCCAGCCAATCAGAGGCTGCCAAGTGTCCTGGATAAGTAAGAAAAACACAAAACGCGGAAACTGCTTCCCCCGCGTTCCGAACTTGCAACCAAGCCTTCCTGCGTGTGCCTTAGACCATGGTCCGGACCAGTTGGGCTAGCCCATTTTCCTGATTTTATTAATTTCGCAAATTGCATATATGCAACGCGATTTTTTTATTTTTTTGTATTTTTTGAAATTTTAAAAATTTATAAAAATTATTTATTGCTTATTATTGCCATTTCTGAAATCATTTTTCAAAATTGATGTGTTTTCCTATTTATTTTTATTTTTTTGAATATTTTTATTATTTATGCTAAATTAGGGAAAAATTGGAAATTGATTATTATTCATTCTTAGGGCAAAAATGGGGTGTTTACAAGAATGTTGTAATAGAGTGCAGCAAATAAGAGGTTTATAGTTAGGTGGAAGGAATGATAGAATGAAGTTAGTAAAATAGGGAAGAAAGTGCTAGTTTATGCACATAATGTTAGGACACCAAATGAATTTTCATTAAGAGTTTGATGTAGAACTATAGACATGAAAATTACAAAAAGATGGAAATTATAGAAAACACAAAATTTAACTAGAAAATGTAATATATAAAATGAATATACTAATGGCATGTTTAATTTGCATAATTGAATAAAGTAGGAATAGAATTTCAATTCTTAAATAATGAAATTAGGAAGTAATAGTTGTTATTTGTAGTTCTTTGGTGGCTTAATTGATAGATCTGAAAATATGTTAAACCCCCCCCCCCCCCCCCCCCCCCCCCCCAAAGAATAGCTATCACCTTGGTTTTGAAAAGGAATAGAATTTCAATTATTAAATAATGAAATTAGGGAGTAATAGCTGTTATTTGTAGTTCTTTGGAGGTCTAATTGATAGATATAAAAATATGTTGGAAAGAAAAAAAACCCCGAAAGAATAGCTATCACCTTGGTTCTGAAAAGAAATTGCAATTTCTCATTTCACCATAATAACAATTTTGTGAAATAGTTATTTCACTAACTAAATGCGCGAATAGTCGTTCTATCTCATCTTTATAAATTTAATCAAATGGTGTATAAGAATGCTAAGAAATTACTACAACTCTTTTGGGGTGTAAGCCCGAAATGCTCTATTAGCACCTACACTAACCCTCATCTCCCCTTCCCCCAAACTCTCTTTGGTAACAGGTCAGTGAAGAGAGTTGATAGCTATGTGAACTCCCAAGGTCCTAAAGACGAGACGAAGTACTTCAAGAATTACCTATGACAAGCTCTATGTCATGAGTTTTGACCTCTTGGTGATAGAAGCATCATTAAGTAGCTAAGCAAGCAGGTAACTTGTCTTAGGTCTCCCTGTGATGAATCGTTGAATGTTTGAGCAAGTAGGTGACCTGACTTAGATCAACCTATGTTGAATATGGAGGTAGGTGGGCTAAGTGCGAAGGAGAAGTAAGTAGTTGTCTACGAGGTGGTTGCCAATATTAGAGTGTTAATGGCCATAAAAGTCTTCTAAGTCGACTTTAGGTGATAAGTGTTGCTTTAAGGAGTGGTGCCATTGGGTGATCTAATGAAATGGTGTGGAATTTGAAGGGTTATAAGTCTTCTTAAGTGAGTATTGATTTGATTTGTTCTTTAACACATAAATGCATGCGCATTAAATGCATTGCACAGCTGTTAATGCCTCATTAACCGATATATAGGCAGGAAATGCATGCGAACGTAATTGGAGCCATTGATTTGAATTGTAGGTCACATGTCAAGATTAGATTGGTGGATGTTGCATCACATCCTTTTGCTGGCTATCACTTTGCTCTCCATGCCTTTTTGTATAGGTACCGGTCATCTTAGCTAATTCTACAATTTCAACATTTCAAATTCACTAAGATCTTCTTACTTTAAGAACCTTGCAAATTCCACTACTCCAAATTTAATCACAACTCCATAATCTAAATTCACCCATTACTATGGCATCTTCTTCTTCCTTTTATACCCAAACCATACAAGATAGGAGAAGTATTCCCTCATAAATGGCAGCAGAAGAGGTTCTTCGACATAGCTCTGGCATGGTTAAAGAGTCGAGTGGAAGCCTTGATGGGGAAATTGATGGTGCGGCACCAATAGTGCAAATCCCAAGAGATGTGTACCTTGATGATAGTGAGGAATGCTGACTAACATTGCCGCTGTATGCATTGGTTGAGGAGGGGAACATTCCTAATAGGGTCCATAGTCTCATTTTATATGAAGAGTTGATAGAGGTGAGGAAGTATTTCCAATCGCAACCTCATGGTTGTAAGATTAAAAAGACGTAAGGCGATGACTATGTTACCCTTACAATCAGTGTCAATTTGTATTTGAAGCACATGGAGTTTGGGTTATAGGCTCCATTAAGCAAATTCCAAAATGCATTTTTCACATACCACTAGGTGTCACTGACTCAACTCGTACCAAAAACTTACAAACTCTTGATCCTGTTTAAAGCATTGTACACACACTTCTTTATCTGGGCTACATCATAGTTGCTTTAGTATTTCTACTGGCTAAAAAGATCGAATAATGGCTGGTATTACCTTACTAGCTATCTCTATGGGCTAAAAAGATCGAATAATGGTTGGTATTACCTTACCAGCTGTCTTAAGAGGAAATTACTAGTCGGGCTAAAGTCATATGTACACAGTTGAAAGAATAAGTTCCTTGTCATGGTGTGCAAGACTGATCCAAACTTTTGGACATAATGGACTAAGTCGATCTGCACCTCAACTATATGCTCACTAGGACCAAGTGATGGGGGTGCAATGGATTAGATACTAGTTGAGCTTCGAAAGAGGCCAAATGGTTTGTGGAATGCATTGAAGGTGGTTGATGAACACCTCTATGATAGGAAACTTACAAGTAGTGTGGTTATAAAAAGGGAAGGAGGTACACCTATAGCCTTAGCTGTGCCGAGAGGAGCTGCCATGGAAAGTCACATTTAGCAAAGCCTCTAAGGGGAATAAGTCTCCTTATGAGCTCTTAACTTTACATGGTATCTCTATTTTCTTGTTTTATTATTTATTTCACTATACTCACCACACTTTTCCTTTTCAAATAAGTAACTCAAGAAATGCACCCCCATCGAGATGCTCATGCATAGAAAGGTAGCCCAAGCCATTAAGAAAGGAAAGAAGGCCCCTTTGAGAACAACTGAGTTTTGAAGGGGATTAGCCTTAAGGCACCGTAAGGTCCTCCTCATTATTAGGGGGTAAAGAAAAGCAGGTGCCGCCTCCTCGAATTGTCAAGAATTTGGTAGCTCGAGAGAAAATGAAGGGGAAGGTCAGGTAAAGGGCATCCTAACTAGCTAAGAAGAGGCTCCATGCCGGGGCATTTGGGGAAAGGCCTCCACCAACTATGTAAGATGTCAAAGTCCACCTCAACATTGAGTTAGAGAGTGCAAAGCCAATAGGTCACTATCGTAGTATAAGGCTTACTCTTCTTGTTCCAGAATAGTAGGAGGAGTAAGACTCATCCATGGCAAGACTTCCATCACCTCTCCTAAGTAGTCACATTTTCCAACCATAATGGGAGGTGTATAGTTCCAATGTTGGTCTTAAGGACACAAGATGGAGTAGGGAATTGCTAAGGAGGTATATCTTGCCAAAGGATGTTGCTACCCTAAAGAAGAGCTTGCGAAGAATGCCTAAAGATATGCTCGAGGCAATGCTTTACTCAAAGCTTCACGATTTAAGTTCTCTGGTGATATTGACTTACTCTTGATCTTTGTAAATTATAGTCAACAACTAATCGGTGTTTTTTTACTGTAGTTCTCATCCCACCTAGTTAAGACGTTTGAGCTATGGGGTGTTGAGCTTGAATAGGTAGGGGACTTAAGATCTGAGCATGAGCTCCTCATCTCCAAGTAATAAAGGTTATATGGCAGATACCATAAATTATTTAATGACATTTGTGTGCTATCGTAGAGAGTTAAGGATGTAGAGATCAAAGCTCAAAGTCCTTAAAAGTGCACCTAGAATACGAACTTAGTTGTCTTTCTTTTTGTGACAAGCTTGAAGAGGGCATCAAAGAGGAAGCAATTGAGGATGTTGATTAGGGTGATGGGAGAGTGCTTAAGGATCTTCTTCAAGAGCAACCCCTGTAGGGTGAGTAAAAGCAGGACTAAGGCGAAGCATCAAGTTAAGAATGGTCCGAGGACACCACTCCTCATCTCCTCCTAACTCAAGTCCTTTAGAAGATCCTCCTCCACCTTTGGAGTCGCACCCCTCTAAGAAGATTGTTGTAGTCGAGATGGATGAGATCATTACAACTTTGATAATCCCTTTCCTTAAGGATTGAGAGATTTTTTTTTTTTTACACTTTTCCATTTGTTTTTTTTTTTTCAAGTTGGCATGCTAACTTTCAAAATGTATATTTCGATAGACCTTGATGATCTTTATTTGAATATGAAATGCTGACATTTACTACCTTTATTTTCTATTTATCTTGGATTCTTCTTTTACAATTTACTTATTGCATGACTTGGGTTTCTTATTCATTTAAACTTAAATTCCTATTATGGTCCATTTCTCATTTGGCTAGTTGTTCTTATAGGGAGTCATCAAGTGTCTAAACTTCAAGTCCTATTGACAGGTTACCCATTGACGTTCTAAGAAGAGCTAGAGGGTCGAATGCTCTAACTGTTTGGTAATAGTCTAAGAGCTAGAAAGTCGATCCACTCTTGAAAGGGTGGGAACATCAGGTCATCAAGAGTCCATTTGCTTATCGACTTTAAAGCATGGACTTGATGTCATTAGTTGTTCGTTAACACTGGTAAGGTTTGGACTAGTTATGATCAAGAGTCCATTTACCTTAAGTAAGTTAGGACTTGATGTGTTTATTAGGCATGTTCACCTCAGGATAGGTTGGGACAAAGCATAAAAATATAACTTAAAACAATCAGATTTACAATGTACAACAATTTTATTCATTGTCAAAATAATTAAGTATACAAACAAATAAGAGAAAATCTAATCAAAATAGGGCCTAAGGTAATTGGAATTCTAAGTTCGAGGAATAGCTTAACCTTCTAACCTCTTTAAACTGTATGTCCCGTTACCTAAGTTTTCAATAATCTTGATTGGATCCTTCCAATTTAGAGCAAGCTTTCCTTGACCTTCTTGAGATCCGGTTTCTTTTCACTTCTTACAAACTAGGTCACCAGGTCGAAAAACCTTATTCCTTACCTTGTTGTAGTAATGAGCAACTCAATGTTGATACGTGGCTAACCAAATCCAAGTAGTGTCCTAAATCGCTTCAATGGTGTCTAGGTTAGCTTATAGTCCGAGTTGGTTGGTTGCTAAGTCTATATTCTATGTTTAGATGTTTAGAAGCTCTAAGTCAACGGGGTAGGCGGCCTTAGAGCCAAAGGCGAGCCTGAATGGCATTTCCCCTGTGGAAGTCTAATGAGTAGTTCGATAGCCTCACAAGATGGTCAAAAGCTCATCTACCCACCTACCTTTAGTCTAATCTGCCCTCTTTTAATGCTATTGAGCACAATCTTGTTCACAACCTTAACCTTTCCATTGGATTGTGGATACGCTACCAAGGTGTAATGAACCTTAATGTGATTATCTCTATAAAATTTTCTAAACTTCTAGTTGTTGAACTAAGTCCCATAGTTTGTTATCACTACATATAGAGCACAATATTTGTTGAGGATGTTGAGGACAAAGGTTTTGGCATTTCTCTCAGTAATCTTGGCCATGGTTGATACGAACCACGCCAACCCGTGACGAAACCCAATACCAATACGTTCGGAAATTCGTTGCCTAAGACGCCCAAACACCTAAAGTGGAAAACCGCGACCCGTTGTCTATAAGCGAGACAAGAACCTTGGTATAAAAGTGAAGACGCCACAATCGGGATGGAAAACCGATTGATAAGTCGGGATGAACGCCACGGAAATCAATCCGATAAGTTCGAATTAAGTTCTTGAAGAACCAAGAGAGGTGTCTCTCAAAAGTGTTTAATGTTCAATGATGTCTAATCTCCAATGTTCTAAACCCTAGGAGCTTTTATACTAGGGTTACAATTCATGTAAAAACAAGTCCAAAACGACGTAGTTTAGTTAAGTGACATAAAAACGCGAAACAGAACAAGCTGGCCGACAGGGGATACACGGCCGTGTACACAACCGTGTACTTTGGCCGTGTACTTGTCTGTGCAACTTCTGGCAACATACACGCCCGTGTACTTTGACCGTGTATCTGTCTGTGCAACTTCTGGCAACATACACGCCCGTGTACTTTAGCCGTGTATCTTTCTGTGGATTTGCTTGACTCCATACACGGCCGTGCCTTTTAACCGTGTATCTAGCCGTGTATGATTCTAGGCAATCTTGAGAGTCCTACACGACCGTGCCTTGAAAGTACACGCCCTCTTCAACCCGTGTCCGGTGTGACTTGTATAAGAGCAAGGGTCTTCCTATGGTTGTTCCAATCCATTCCAACTTCATGATTGCCCTAATCCTTCCCGGCTTCATGGACATCCTTTATCAACCCGTTAAGTGCTTCCTTGAGTCGTTTCGCTCGACTTCTTGTGATCGGTCCAGGCGGCACTTCAAGAGGATCTACATTCCTTCTTCCGGCTTGACTCTCATCATGGATCTCATCATTCCCCTCCTCTTGAAAAGGATTTGTCCTCAAATCGTCACCTACATCAAAAGGACTCAGATCAGTAACATTAAATGTGGCACTTACTTGATACTCACCAGGCAAATCTATCTTGTATGCATTGTCGTTGATGCGCTCAAGAACTTGAAATGGTCCATCGCCTCTAGGAAGTAGTTTAGATCGACGCTGCAAGGGAAACCGCTCTTTGCGCATGTGCACCCAAACCCAATCGCCAGGTTCAAAAACAGCTTGTCGACGACCCTTGTTGGCTTGTTTCACATACTGCTCTGTTCGTCGCTCAATGTTCAGCCTTGCCTTTTCATGGATCTGTTGAACAAATTCAGCCTTCTTCTTGCCATCTAAATTAACATACTCAGAAATAGGCAAAGGTGATAAATCTAAAGGAGTTAGTGGATTAAAACCATACACAATTTCGAAAGGAGAAAATTTAGTAGCAGAATGCACTGTACGGTTATAAGCAAATTCAACATGCGGCAAACAATCCTCCCAACTTTTAATATTCTTTTTAAATACAACCCTCAACAAAGTAGATAAAGTTCGATTCACTACCTCAGTTTGACCATCAGTCTGTGGATGACAAGTAGTAGAAAACAATAACTTAGTTCCTAACTTAGCCCACAAAGTCTTCCAAAAGTAGCTTAAGAACTTAGCATCCCTATCTGATACAATTGTTCTAGGCATACCATGCAACCGCACAACTTCCCTAAAGAATAAATTAGTAATATTACAAGCATCATCCGTTTTGTGACAAGGAATGAAATGTGCCATTTTAGAAAACCTATCAACAACTACAAAAACAGAATCCCGGCCATATCTAGACCTGGGTAATCCTAACACAAAATCCATAGAAATATCTACCCAAGGCTCATGAGGAATGGGAAGTGGGGTGTAAAGTCCTTGAGGTTGGACTTTAGATTTCGCTTGCTTACATGTGACACATCGCTCACAAATTCTCTCAACATCTCGTTTCATGTGAGGCCAATAGAAGTGTTCCTGCAATATCCCTAATGTTTTTGCTACTCCAAAGTGTCCCATTAAACCTCCTCTATGAGACTCCCTGACAAGTAATTCTCTTAAAGAACACATTGGAATGCATAGTTTACTCTCCCTAAACAAGAATCCATCATGTTTATAAAATTTTCCATGCCCACTCTTCTCACATTGCACATACTCCTCACAAAAATCTCGATCAGCAGCATATAATTCCTTAATGTGCTCAAAACCAAGCAGTCTAGAACTAAGAGTAGAGATAAGAGTATACCTTCTTGAAAGTGCATCAGCAACTACATTCTCTTTACCTTGCTTGTAGTGGATGACATATGGAAATGTTTCAATAAACTCCACCCAACGAGCATGCCTTTTGTTCAGCTTGTGTTACCCCTTCAAATACTTCAAGGATTCATGATCAGTGTGGATCACGAACTCTTTTGGCCAAAGGTAGTGTTGCCACGTCTCCAAGGCTCGAACCAATGCATATAGCTCTTTGTCGTAAGTAGGGTAATTCAAGGTTGCCCCACTTAGCTTCTCACTAAAGAATGCAATCGGTCTTCTCTCCTGCATAAGCACTGCCCCAATACCTAATCCTGAAGCATCACATTCAATTTCAAACGTTTTAGTAAAGTTAGGTAAAGCAAGTAATGGTGCTTGAGTCAACTTATTTTTAAGCGTCTGAAAGGCCTTCTCTTGTTGCTCTCCCCAACTGAACCCCACGTTCTTCTTAATCACCTCAGTAAATGGTGCTGCAATGGTGCTAAAATCCTTCACAAATCTCCTGTAAAAGCTCGCTAGTCCATGGAAACTCCGCACATTACTTACATTGGTTGGACTAGGCCATTCTTGGATCGCACGCACCTTTTCTTCATCAACCTGTATTCCCTACGCACTAACAACAAAACCAAGAAACACAAGTTTGTCTGTGCAAAAAGTGCACTTCTTGAGGTTAGCATATAATTGTTCCTGTCGAAGCACTTCTAAAACATCCCTCAAGTGTGACATATGATATTCCAAATTTTTGTTGTAAATAAGAATGTCATCAAAATAGACAACCACAAATTTTCCAATAAATGTCCTCAGAACATGGTTCATAAGTCTCATAAACATACTAGGTGCATTAGTTAACCCGAAAGGCATTACTAACCACTCATACAATCCATATTTTGTCTTAAATGCAGTCTTCCATTCATCACCTTCTTTCATTCTAATTTGGTGATATCCACTTTTCAGATCAATTTTAGAAAAGACACTAGACCCATGTAACTCATCTAACATATCATCTAAGCGAGGAATGGGATGACGATACTTTACCATGATGTTGTTGATGGCGCGACAGTCAACACACATTCTCCATGTCCCATCCTTCTTAGGCACCAAAATCACCGGCACTGCACATGGACTCATGCTCTCTCTCACGTACCCCTTCTCCATTAATTCATCGACCTGCCTTTGGAGTTCCTTTGTCTCCTCCGGATTGCTCCTGTAAGCTGGCTTGTTTGGAATTGATGCGCCGGGTACAAGGTCAATCTGGTGCTCAATACCTCGAACAAGTGGTAATCCCTTTGGAATCTCCTCAGGAAAGACATCTTCAAAGTCCTGCACAAGAGACACAACCACACTAGGCAAAGAGTTAGATAAGTCGTTAGTAGTCGAACATGTTTCCTTAAAAACCAGCAACAACATATGCTGCCTCATCACTAACGCTCTCCTTACTACACTCGCTCTTGCCACACAACTCTCCTTTTGCAAGGCTGCCCTCTCCTTTTCACTCACCACCAGAGTTGATTCCCCTTCAACTTGGCCTCTCACACTCTTTCCAGCCTTCCTCTCCTTTTCCTTTTGATCTTGACTTTTATATTTTTTTTTCTTCTCATTGTCTTTTGCTCTCTCACTCTCACTCTGCTTTTCACTCACCTTATGTTTTGCAAAAGACTGTTGTAGCTGCAATTGGTCCTCATACACTTGTTTAGGTGTTAAAGGTTTAAGGTTAAAAGTTTTTCCTTGGTGAACAAGCGTATACTTGTTAGAAAAGCCATCATGAACAACCTTCCTATCAAATTGCCATGGCCTCCCCAACAACACATGACATGCTTGCATTGGCACTACATCGCATAACACCTCATCCTCATACCTACCAATGCGAAAACCAATCAAGGCTTGCTTACTCACCTTAGTCTCACCACTATCATTCAACCACTGCAATTTATATGGACTAGGGTGTCTAACAGTTTTGAGCCCCAGCCTCTCAACAATAAAATTGCTCACTACATTGGTGCAACTCCCTCCATCAATGATCAAACTACAAATGTGATCTCCTAAATAACATCTAGTATGAAATATATTTTCTCTTTGCACCTCCTCTTCTTCCTTCACTTGCACATTTAGCGCTCGCTTCACTACTGCCACTAGCCTTCCCATTGCAGGCTCCTCATCATCACTAACATCCTCTAATGGTGGCATATAATCTTCTTCACTATCCCCCTCAGTCTCATACTCACCATCATCACGCAAAATCATCACACGCCTATTTGGACATTGACTAGCAATATGGCCTCTACCTTGACATTTAAAGCATCTAATGTCACGATTTCTAGAAGTAGAAGATTCAGGGTTACCTTGATTACCAGGAGTAGAACCCGCTTGCCTCAGCTCCCCTTTTGGTTTGGTAGGTAAAGGCTTTTCTTCCTTCTTCCATTGATTAGTCTTCCAAGTGGATGAACCATTACCCTGTTGAAATCGTGCACTACTACTACCCTTCCGCTTGTGCTGGTTCTCAACCTTTATAGCCATGTGAACCATATCCTCCAATTCTACATAATGCTGCAATTCAACCACATTTTGGATTTCTCTATTCAACCCAGCAAGGAATCTAGCCATTGTAGCCTCTCTATCCTCTTCTACATTCGCCCTAATCATAGTGACTTCCATCTCCTTGAAGTACTCATCTACACTTCGGCTTCCCTGCCTCAGAGTTTGCAACTTGTTGTGCAATTCACGATAGTAATACGCAGGTATAAACCGCTTTCTCGTCACTCTTTTCATCTCTTCCCAAGACTCAATAGGTGGCTCGCCACTCCTTCTTCTATTCAACATTAATTGATCCCATCACACTATAGCATAATCTGAAAATTCAATGGCAGCAAGTTTCACCTTCTTTCTCCCACTATAGTTGTGACAATCAAACACCATCTCCACCTTTTTATTCCATTCTAAATACGCCTCGGGATCATTCTTCCCTTGGAAAGGAGGAATCTTCATCTTTATGCTACTCAATTGATCATCCTCTCTATTCCTATCTCCTCTATCTTCCCAATCTCTAGTCCCTCTATTCCGACCACTATAACCTCTATAACTCCCAACAGAAGGCTCATCAAAGTGATCACTCGACATTTCATCTCCACCCCTTGGTACTCTCCTAGAACGACTCTCCCTCTTATGCCCTTGGAATACGTTTGTGGATTGCTCTAGTCTTTGCTCTACCGTCTCATGAATTTGTTCCATTCCTTCTTGGAACATCTTCTTCATTTCTCCCCTCAACGCCTCAATTACTAACCTAGCATCAAACCTTCCCCTCTCACCTTCCGGAGAATGTTGTCTCGACATAGTTCCTGAAGAAAAGATTAGTACAACACAAATATATATATGATCAAACCTCACGATACACTCCCTTACGTGTTTCGCTCAAATAATGATATCACACAGTCACTCGTGTATTCTCACAAACAACGATGATATCACTCACCAATTTCCTCTTCTCAATTCTCTTGGAACTAACCCGAACTACATCAATTTCCTTCCGTAGAATTCAAAACCAACTCTAGGGTTCGTAAAATTTTCCTCTATTTTTCTATCTGAATTTTTTTTTGTCTCTGTTTTTTTTTTTTTTGGCTTTTGATCACGTTTCTCTTTTCTTTTCTTTTCCCTTCTTTTTTTTTTTTTGGTCGTGATTTTTACTCTTTTTTTTTCTTTTTTACAATCGACTAGTAAATACTACACTATCAAAAGACAATTAATATTGCGGAATTGAACACGATAATTGATATGAACGATTGGAGTTAGGGTTTTTGATATTACCTTCCTCAACCGAACTTGATGTTTTGACAAACCTAAGCTCTGATACCAAACTGATACGAACCACGCCAACTCGTGACGAAACCCAATACCAATACGTTCGGAAATTCGTTGCCTAAGACGCCCAAACACCTAAAGTGGAAAACCGCGACCCGTTGTCTATAAGCGAGACAAGAACCTTGGTATAAAAGTGAAGACGCCACAATCGGGATGGAAAATCGATTGATAAGTCGGGATGAACGCCACGGAAATCAATCCGATAAGTTCGAATTAAGTTCTTGAAGAACCAAGAGAGGTGTCTCTCAAAAGTGTTTAATGTTCAATGATGTCTAATCTCCAATGTTCTAAACCCTAGGAGCTTTTATACTAGGGTTACAATTCGTGTAAAAACAAGTCCAAAACGACGTAGTTTAGTTAAGTGACATAAAAACGCGAAACAGAACAAGCTGGCCGACAGGGGATACACGACCGTGTACACAACCGTGTACTTTGGCCGTGTACTTGTCTGTGCAACTTCTGGCAACATACACGCCCGTGTACTTTGACCGTGTATCTGTCTGTGCAACTTCTGGCAACATACACGCCCGTGTACTTTAGCCGTGTATCTTTCTGTGGATTTGCTTGACTCCATACACGGCCGTGCCTTTTAACCGTGTATCTAGCCGTGTATGATTCTAGGCAATCTTGAGAGTCCTACACGGCCGTGCCTTGAAAGTACACGCCCTCTTCAACCCGTGTTCGGTGTGACTTGTATAAGAGCAAGGGTCTTCCTATGGTTGTTCCAATCCATTCCAACTTCATGATTGGCCCAATCCTCCCCGGCTTCATGGACATCCTTTATCAACCCGTTAAGTGCTTCCTTGAGTCGTTTCGCTCGACTTCTTGTGATCGGTCCAGGCGGCACTTCAAGAGGATCTACATTCCTTCTTCCGGCTTGACTCTCATCATGGATCTCATCAATGGCTTTAGCCTCTACCCATTTAGTGAAGTAGTCTACAAGGAAAATGATAAATTATTGTTGTTTAGACGCTTGGGGGAAGGTTCCTAAAATGTCCATTCCCCATTGAGCAAAGGGCCAAGGATTAATAAGGGACTACAAATAGTTGCTTGGTGCATGCTCCATAGATGCATGCTTTTGACACTGTGCACACTTTCTCATGAAACACTTTAAGTCTTTCCTCAGGGTAGGCTAATAATAATCAAGTCTAAGTGCTCTAATATAAAGGGCTTTGCTCTTGACATGATTACTACATATTCTCATGTGTAGTTCTTCTAACAAGTGATGATCTTTTTTTTGGTTGGATGCATCTAAGAAGTGGCACACTTAAGCCTCTTTTGTAGAGAAGGTTGCCAAGAATAGTGTAATTTACGGCTTGTACATGAGCTTCTTAGCCTCTTTTTTGTCTTGTGGAAGAGTGCCCTCCTTTAGGTAATCCATGATAGGGTCCTTGCAACATGTTTCAATCGGCATAAGGTGAATTTCCATGACTTGAGCCAACCTCTCGTTGATGCTCTTATTTGGAAGGTACTTGATAAAGACATTCTTGTCATTATTATTTGTTATGATATCATCCACTGTGTACTCTATTATGAAATCTATAAGGACTTGGGCTTTTATTGCTTTTCTTGGTCAATATTATACTTCGAAAACACTCAGTTTTAAGGGATACTTCATTAATTGATCCGATGTATTCGGCTTGTACAATATGTTTTGTAGTGGTTGATCGGTTAAGACTATTACTTGATGTGATTCAAAATAAGGCTACAGTCTTCTAGCCAAGATAACTATTGCAAGGGTGAATTTTTCTGACTTTGAATACCTCGTTTTAAGCCCTTGAAGGATATGACTGATATAGTAAACCAACTTATACTCCTTATGCCAAATGTTGTGTTGGGTTTTTGGAAAGTGGTTAGATCACTTGCAAAATGGAAACAAATTAGGCTATGAGGGGTGTTGGAGTTTGTTCTGGTGTAATTGCTTTGATACCTAAATCAGCATAATTGAAGAATAAAAGAGATATAAGAGTATCAAGAGTATGAGGATTCCAAAAAAGTCCTTTACCCAATCGTCATTATTTTCTATTTATAAAAGTGGTGGATGATCTTAACTTGGGAAATATATTAATTCTCAAGATCTTTTCCTAATATAGCGAGAAAGTATCTTTGACTAGCCTATTTCCCTATCTGTACCATTCTCTTGTACTTATCTATTGTGTGGATAGACGCGAAGATCCAAGATCAATGAGGTCAAGAACTTTAGAGTTGAAGTTGGATAATTCCGTGCTGAAACAAGTCAACATAGGCAAGTGGAGCTCGGACGGAAGTTTAAGTGGGCTGAAATTAGTCTTGGGGGTCAAGCCTAAAATGCTCTATCAATAGGCTTGATCTTACTAGCATCATCTTTAGGAGCAAAATCAAAGGATTTAAAAACTTCGTTTAATTACCTATGGGCCATATCAACTATTTTATTTGCTTTCAAGCTCAATTTTTGAGGAGTTGTGCTCTATGTTATTTTTCTTGGATATTATATGAGATCGGGGTTTTACTTTTTACATTTTTTGACCAACATGAAATATGTTAGCTTCTAAGGCACTAACGCAAGCTTCAAGGTTTTTGTATTGATGACTCATTGTGACTAAAATAAATATAACTTCTTCTCACCTAGACATATTCTTTAAAGAGAATTTCAAAACCTAATAATTGAAAATTTTGGTCTAGGAATTGAACATTAAAGTTAGGTTTTGAAAAAGACATGGCAATAGGCTCTAATACCAAATATATTGTATGGCAAAGACAAGAAATATCTTTTATACAAACTTGAAGTAGAACAATGAAAGTGAAAAATTATGAAGGGATGGAATATTGTGGAAAAATATGGGAAAACACAAAAATTAATAAGAAAACTAAATATAAAAAATAAATATATAAAGAATATGCTAATAAATCACTCAGAAATAAATTAAGTGTTTTTTTAACAAAAAAAAATGATAATATGGAAATAATGTATCTAGTAACCTCCTATCTATAGATTTTGATGATTGCTTTACACCCCCGATTATTTGTATAGTCTTACATGATACAACGATTTATAATGGCCTCACACTATCAATGATTTGTATAGCTTCATGCCATTCTATGAGAAAAAAGATATCATACCATTGAGAGAAAGTAATTTTTCTTTCATTGCCTTCATTCATACATCAATTGATTAAAGGCTTTGCCTATTATAGACATAATAAAACTTAATATTCTAGGGAACTAAAAAATTCATTATCCTAAAAATAAGATATTCAATAGGATAAATTAGGTTCAATTCCTCCTAACCAATAGTTGTATTAGTAGTTGGGAAAAAAAATCTATAAGATTCAAAAAATACATTAATAGCTAAAGAGAATGGATTGTGTTTCCTTACTCCCATATAGGTATCTAGTACATAATAAATGGATACTTTAAGAATTCAAAGACATCACCACCTCCATCCCTTTGATATTGACATCATACTCTCTCTCCACTACCTTCCTAATTTTCTTCGTTCGATCATGCTAGCTCATCAGCTCTAAACTTCATAAGATAGAGTTGATGGATCTAGAAATAATGCTCTATCTTAAATCCTAATCTCTTATGTGTATGGGAATTTAAAGATTTCTAATATTAGAAAATTATATTCTCAATCTAATGCGACTAGATTAATTCAAATTGATTGAATCAAGTCTATTGGGCTTGTGGTTTTTTATCGCGCATGGTGGTTTACTTGGTGAGCACCAATGGTGCTAGTTGATCATGGGGAAGTATGATCCTTTTTATTGGTGTTTTCTCATCATTTCTCATCTTAATATTGGTGTTGAATATTTAGTATGAGTATTTTGAGCAAGCATGCTCAATCCCTTACTCAATTAGATAATATTTTTGTTATAATAACATGGAATTAATATGTTTGAGATTATGTACTACATATGTTCATATATTTGAATTTGTTTAATGAGAGTTCGAGTAAAACCATCATAATTTTTTGAAAAAATTTAAAATCTATGCTTCTACCTTAGCCCCTATCCAAAATCTTATTAGCGGTATTAGATCTTTTGTAAGTTAACCATAAAGAATTTAAATAATTTTATTTTACATCCATTTACACTCCTTTTTCCTATAGTTTTGGATTTGTGGAAATATGTCCATCCATTCCATCAAAATTCTATTCATTTTTCATTTCCATTCAAACTTTTCATACATTAAATTTCTATATGTTTTTTTTTCACTATTTTCTTCCTTTATCCCCTGATTTCCTCCTACCTAAACACAAAATTATAAATATTACGATTTTTTTCCATTTCTTTTCAAACAAATCAATGCCACCATGTCAATAAATATAGGAAAAAGCATACCCCAAAACAATAACATTTAAATTTGTATAACAACTATTACCCACATGAATATATTTTAAAAACTTACATGAAGGAAAAAGAAAGTAGTGAAAAGACAAAAAATGGAAATATGTCCATCCATTCCATCAAAATTCTATTCATTTTTTCATTTCCATTCAAACTTTTTATACGTTAAATTTCTATATGTTTTCCACTATTTCCTTCCTTTATCCTCTAATTTCCTCTTACCTAAACACAAAATTATAAATATTACGACTTTTTTTTTTCCATTTTTTTTTCAAACAAATCAATGCCACAGTGTCAATAAATATAAGGAAAAACATACCCCAAAAAAATAACATTTAAATTTATGTAACAACTATTACTTAAATGAATATATTTTAAAAACTTACACAAAGGAAAAAGAAAGTGGTAAAAAGACAAAAAAAAAATGGAATAGTTCATTGATGTGACCTAAAGAAGGGAGAGGGAGAGAGAATAAGAGTGAAAAAGAAGGACAATTATTAGAATAAATTGCTTTATGGTGACATGAAAAAATAGGTGGATATTTTGGAGAACAAATTTTAAAGAAAAGATTTGAGAATCGAAGATTAATTCATGAATTATCTGATAAACTTAATTAGGAGCTTCTTTTTAAGTCGCTTATTGTTGATCTATCTTAATACCATCCTTGAAGAAAAACAAACTTAAATTTTAGTAGTAAAAATAAGAAAAGAATAAATTATCCATTTTAATTTTTAAAGTAATAAGTAACAAAATAATAGATGCCTCAAATTGAAAAATATTATAGAAAAAAGAAAGCCTGAATGACAAACTATTGAAAGTTCCTCTCATATAACCTTACACTTGATATAAGGTATCTTCTCCTCTTCTTATTTGGTCAAATGCTAATGCTTATCAATATTCAAAGAGATTGGGGGGGAGAGAGAGAAAAAATGTGGATTAAGGAGAAGAAAGACATGATTTGATTGGAGCATGAATGTAAACATCCCATTTTTGCCCCTAATAATTAATAATGGTCAATTTTTTATTTTTTAATTTTTTATAATTTTTCTTATAATTTAGCAAAAATAAAGGAAAAAATATTCAAAAAAAAATAAAATAAATAGGGAAATATATCAATTTTGGAAAATAATAGTAGAAATAATAAGAAAAGGAGTTAAATAATTTTCACAAATTTTTAGAATTTCAAAATAATACAATAATAATAAAAATTGCAATGCATATATACAAATTGCGTTTAATAAAAAAAACGAGTAAGTGGGCTAGCCCAGCTAGTCCAAGCCATGGCCTAAGGTGCGCGGGGGGTGGGCTTGGTCTCGAGTTTGAATCATAGGGGGCACATTCCGCGTTTTGCAATTTTTTTTCCTCCCCAGGACACGTGTTAGCAGTTGATTGGCTGACGCGAACATATGCACCGGGCGCGTGATCGTCTCCTACTTTCGTCCGAGATTGTCGCCGGTAAGGAAAAAATTTGAATCCAACAATTTTGATGCGATTTTTTACACAAATCCACCAAATCTTTAACCAAAATAAGATAAACATCATCCAATTGGAATCAAATCGCAACAAATTGGAAGATTTACATAAATCGGAGATGGGTTTTTAACCGCAAATCCGATTTATCCCAATCGGAGGAAATCCAAGCTTATCCCACTTGATTTTCGATGCTTATAAATAGAACATGAGAGGAGGAAGCTAGGGCACAAATCTAAAGAGAGAAAGGAGAGAAAATAAGAGAGATCAAAGCCTCGCTAGAGTTCCTTAAGCCGCGACCACCCATCAAGCTTGAAACCGCCACCAGGAGGCGTTTTTGGATAAATCCAACGCCACCATTGGGTTACCTACCCACAGCAAGCTCGGAAGCAGCCTTCAAATCCCTTCGAAAGCCGCCGAAATGCCGCCGTCAAAGGACCTCTGATTACCACCCAGTTCGAATCGATTTGATCCGACCCGACCCGACCCGCGAACCGCACCTGGACACAAGTAAGTCGGATTTTTCGTATTTTTTATTATTTTATTTATTTGTTTATTTATTTATTTATAATTCAAAAATAAAAAAAATGAAATGAAAATAATATTAGGAAAATGATAGAATTTAGATTAGTTTATTCTTTTATGTTTAGTTTAGAATAGATAAAATAATAAAAAATTTAAAAATAAAAAATTTAAAAAATATTTAAAATAATAAAAAAAGAAAATAATAAAATAAAAATGATAAACAATAAAAAATAATATAAAAAATAAACAAAATAATAAAAAAAAGTACAATGATTAATAGAGGTAGATTAATAATAAGGATATAAAAATAATTTTTATCACTTAGAAAAAATCTTTTTTTCTTAAATAAATCCAAAATTGGTTTTTCCTTAAATTAATTTTTCAAAAAATAAAATAAAATAAAATAATAAAGCTTAGGCTTAGATTTGTTTTCCAAAAAAAAAACTAAAAATGATAAAAACGTAAATCCGATGTATTTTCATAATTGAAATTAACTAACCCACTAAAGCTTTTTATAAAAGGCGAACTACGGCTTGTTTGATCCTGAATAGCAGGTACGTAGGCACCCGTTTGGGGCAACTCTAAAAAGAATAAGAAATCATTTTCCATATTAGAATAAGTTGTTTTTAATCAATAAGCAAAAATACAACAAAAAAAATAAAACAAAATAAGCAACAATAGAAGACGTTAGAATATGGTTTAGAGTTTAGAAGAATAAGATGGTAACTTTAAGTTTTTAATAGGTTAGCCCCCCAAATCGAGAAAATTTGGTTTTCCCTTTCCTCTTTCATAAAAATGAAAAGAGGAGATCTCGCTGATTAGTTATCCAAATTATGATTAATTTGCTCAATCAGTCCTAATTCAATAATCTTTCCCAACTTTAGTTAGGTGGCGACTTCAAAATAAGATGAAATTCCTAGTTCAAGTCGAGGATTTATATTAAATGAGCATAGGGTCTAGTATAAATCGGATTAAGAATAAAAATAAAAAAAATAAAAAATTAGGCTTGACAGGATAGCTACTCCACTGGGGAGTCTCTAGTAGGCTAGCCACCTAAATCTTCTCAAATCACAATTTCCAGAAATGTCTCTTGATTGTTGTACTACTGATGCTAACCATTCAGGGATTTAATGAAATTTAGGGTTTATGTATTTTTGCTACTATTGAGTTTGAATGCATGTAATCATGTGATTAAATATGGTTAAACCCAGGCCGTCTTAGGACCCTAAGACGGGGGGCCATTGTGTAGGTTTTGGGCGAAGTGATATATGATCACCATTTGGGATTGATTAGGCTACCTTATCCAATGCTTCGATATGGCATGAGATCCATTTCTTCGAGAATGTGGGTGGCTATAGAGCTTGGGAACCTGTTAGAACCCACCTATCTGCATACATGAAGGCATTGGTCAAAAGTTGATTAATGATATAATCCTTTTGTTCCTTTTCTGGAGTTCAGATGCATTTACCTATAATAGCATCATTTGTTCTTTGTAATTTTTTTTTTTTTTGGTAATTGGAAAATTCCTATTGTAATAGATGGTTAGTCCCACAGTCGACCGCCTCCTCTGTAAGGAAATCCGAGTTTGCAAATCTCTGGATCTAAAATTGGTACTGGACCATTGGTTTACTTTGTACGACCCTTAAGAACAAGCCTTCATCTAGTAAAAGATAGGGCCCATCCTTTTACTGATGAAGATGGAAATAAACTTACCTCTGATTCGGGTTATCCTCCATCTATGGGAAATCGAGCCTACGACTTTCTTTATCGAACCACATGAGATCACTCTCACTCTGGAAGAATACACCCAACTTCTGCAAGCTCCATCACTAACCAACGAAGTATATGTGTCGGATCTTAAGGTCGGGCCGGTCGGTATTTTCAGCAGAATTCTGGGTATTCACAAGACAGCAATCAACCAGGCCTTGGCAAACTGCAACAGGTACTGTATATGGATAGACGAGTTAGAAGCATGGTTCATAGCTCAAGATGATGATGGGAACAGAAAGGACATATTATGCGGGGATCCCAAGAGTTACAAACAGAGAAGGATATACGCTTTCATCTTGACAGCCTTCGCCGCCATACTCTTCCCTACCGGAATCTTTTATATCCATTACAGAGTCGCCGAGCTAGTAGCCCAATTCCTGGGAGGGAAATCTTATATCCCGGCTCTACTGACTGAACAGATCCGGAACCTGAATTTTGTCAAAAAGAAAGGCCATGGGATCTTCCGCTCAAACATCAACCTCATCCTGATTTGCTTTGTAAGCCATCTCAAATGTTTCGGCTTGAACATGGTTCGGAAATCTTTAGCCCAGCAAGTAGACCTTGTGAACTTCTGCATAGAGAGGATAAAGTTACCCAACGACCTCACTAGCCATAGTTGGGTAAAAGTACTCCAAAGCTTCAGTGCCAATGACATCCTCTGGACTGCTAGATAGAGTTGCTGTAACAACGTCATCTTAACCTGTAGAAACCTCTAGGTTGTTCCTCTAATCGGTGTCAATAGGTGCATAGGATATCATCCAAACTCGGTGGTCCGTCAGTTCGTTACCATCCAAGATATAGTTTACAGGCCATTGCTGGAAGGGATCACATTTGAATACCAGGATCCAAGCCTGTTAATAATCGAGAAGTTTGCTAAACTGGTAGAGGTCAAAGCCGTATGGGAAGCCCGAATTAAGAGTCCCAACGTAAACCTTGGAGACCTAGATGGGGAAGTGGGTAAACATCGAGCCACTAGGGATTTTGTGATCTACCAGCTATATCAAATAGGAGAAAGGGCATACCGAGTCCTAGATGTCACCCAACCCAAGCCAGACAAGGTAGGTCTAGAATTGAGAACCTACTTAGAATAAGTCAGGGCCCGGATGGGGGTATACTCGAAGCTACAGACAACAAAAAGGATATCTCGAAAGGCAAATTCAAAGAGTCTAATAAGAGAAACAAGGCCTTGGAAGCTCAGCTGGAGAAGACCCAAGCTAGAGTTAAAGAGCTGGAAGCTGTCATCAGCGGAAAATCGACACTTACGCAGTAGAAGAAGAAGAGGACTAGGAAATAGATTAGCATTGTACTTTTACTTTTTCATATTTCAAGTATCGAACTCCAAGTTTCCAATATTAATGAAAATAAAATTTTAGTATTATATCATTGATCAATTGTTGGCCCCTTTATTTTAGCATATGTGTGATACATGCATCATATTTACATACATGCATTAAACTAAGAAAAATGCGCGCCCGAGTATCAAAGATAGCTCTCAAACAACTGAACCCTCCAAGGAACCTAATCCACACCTACTCAAAGACCAAAATGGCAAACAGTGGCAACAACAGCGACCACCGCAACAACACTAGTGCTGATACTGCCTCGGATCCTAGGATCGTATCCCTAGAACAAATAGTCCAGCAATTGACTACCCAAGTCCACCTCCTGACTGAAAGTATTGGCCTCCTTCGCACTACCCAACTAACTTAAGAAGAACATTCAGGAGATAGAAAAAGGAAGGCAATAGAGGGCCAACCTCCAGAGTATGAGGAGATCAATTCCCACCTTAACCCAGCATTTGAGTATAAACCGATAGTCAACCTCGGTCTAACCTCGGACGACATAAAGAGAGAAATGGAAGATAGACAAAAGGAGATGGAAAGAAAGTTGTTCCAACAACTGACGGACAAAATGAAGACACTAGAGGGGCCTGACGATTTTGACCAGGCAGGGATCACTAGCTTACCAATATATGGGGAGGAGGTGTACCCAAAGAAGTTCAAGACCCCAGAGTTTGAAAAATACGACATTGGATGCCCCAAGATGCATACAAGGTTGTATGTACAGAAGATGAGCAAGTATGCCCAATATGACCAGCTAATGATCCAGAACTTCCAAGATAGCCTCATATGTGCTGCCATCATCTGGTATGCATACTTAGGCTTCAACCTAATTAACACCTGGGAAGGACTCGCTCGGGCATTTTACGACCAATACAAATTCAACATCAAAGTTGCCCCTTCGGTAATAGATCTAGGAAGTCTCAGAAAGAAACACATTAAGTCTTTCAAGGAGTATGCCCAGCGCTGGAGAGCTTAGGCTGCTAAGGTAACAACCTTAATCTTTGAAAAAGAGTTGATATTCATCTTCGTCAACATACTAGAGAAAACCTACTTCTCACATCTGGTAGGCCAAACGTCATCCAGCTTTGCGGAAGTAGTAGCAGCAGGGTGTCGAATCGAGAATGCCATCACATCAGGGAGACTCTAAACAATAGATCCTCTTAGAATCACATCATCACAGAGGCCCCTAGGAGGTGACAAAGCCAAGGAGTCTACTGTCAACACGGTTAACTTTGGTAGAGTGGATAAGGTTGGGATCCTCGTGACATTTCAGATTGCGAATGCCCTAATCCAACAATCACCAATGAATCACACCTAGGCTACCGAAGTCTTAAGGCAATTCACTCAGATACCGATCCCGCTCAGTTAGTTCTTTACTCGGCTGCGAGCAGATAATTTGATCAGCTTTGAGATCCCAAGTGACTGGTATAAGTCAAGGAATTTTGACTTAAGCCTTAAATGTGATTACCATATGGGCCAAGAGGGGCATTCCACAGACAGATGTTGGAGGCTTTAAAATAAGATCTAAGATCTGATTGATACCGAAATAGTGCAGTTGGACTTTGTCAGCGCACCAGCACCTAACGTCAATACTAATCCACTACCTAACCACAAGCCTACTGTCAACATGATCACATCAGAAGAGCTGAACTTCGAATCAAAAGAGTCCCCAAAAATAGGAAAAAACAACAGCACAGTAAAAAAGTCACTCGCGCCAAGTCTCAAATAAAACCCCTGAATCACAAATCAAGAGGAGATGGTTAGCGGGCAACCCAACTGTCAGTACCCTGGGCGAATCACGTGGGAGATTTGAGTATCTGGTAAATTACTCTTTCACACCAACTAAGTATGGGCCACCTAGTGGATGGGGACTCGAGTTTGAGAAAGAAGACAACCCACCAAAGGAGGGGGGGGGGAATCCGTAAACATGATTAAATCAGGTTAAAAACTGATAGTTGTAAAGTGCTACGAAGGACAACCTATTGAGGTACATATTCCAAAAAAAGATATATGTATTCAATGTCCCAATACCCTCAGAAAAGTATAAGGCGGTACCATTTGACTATCAGGCTCTCGATCAAGAAAGACCCCTTATCATAGGAGGAATCACTCGTTTTGGGAGAATTTATGACCCTAAATACAGGATCTCAACCGAAGAGCCTAATACTACAGTAGAGAGAGAGGAAGAAGAGGGGCTCTTTGCATTCACAAAAATGGTCAAGGCAAGTGAATACAAGATCATGAAACAACTTAACAAGGTTCCAGCCCAGATATCACTCATGGGCCTCCTCACAACGTTTGAGCCTCACAGAGAAGCACTCTTCAAAGTACTCAAACGGATCAAGGTACTAGAGGGCATCACAATGGAGAAATTGAGCCATGTGGCAGATTCAATCTTTACCATGGATTAAATATCTTTTTCTCTCAAAGAGTTAGGAGAAGAAGGAGACCAACACATAAAATCACTGTTCATAGTGGTGAAATGCAATAACACAATTGTCTCCAGAGTACTCATTGACAATGGATCTTCTCTTAACGTATGCCCTTTAGCCACCCTTGACCTGCTGGGGGTCGATGTAAGCAACATCAAGCCAAGCTTGATAGTGGTTAGGGCCTTCGATAGGTCCAAGAGAGAAATAATGGGGGAGATCAGCTTGCCAGTGGAGATTGGTTCGCAGATGTTCCACGCCTCCTTCTACGTTCTCGACATTCCAAGGTCTTTCAATCTACTATTGGGAAGGCCGTGGATATATACCGCTGGAGCCATACCTTCAAGTCTCCATCAAAAGGTCAAGTTCATAGCGAATGGACAGATCATTACCGTGCTGGGAGAGCAAGATTATGCCATCTATAAAGAGACTGCCATACCTTACATCAGGGAAGACGGTTCTAAAGACTTTGGTCTCCAAATATTCAATGTGGTAAGTGTGGTAACTAGCAAGGAGGGCCATCAGTTCAAGGAGGGATAGCAAGGGACATTTGGACTAGGATATGTTCTTATAGCCCAGGAAGAGGCACAAGCAAGAGGTATCGGAGGTAGAAGGAAAGAGAAGCTAAGCGATACCTAAATGCATTTTCCACCCCTCTGACAATCATTCAGGCAGGCAACTACTGTTCAAGAGCCAAGGATAAGCGAAACCGACGTTAGCAATGAAGGCTTGGCCTCTCGCTCGTTTGATCAGCATCCAGCTCTTAACAATTGGTTTTGTTATCCTATTAATAGTACTAGGTTAGCTTAAGGATAGAAACAATTATTAAACAAATTTCTATTGTGATTATTTTTTAGATTCAATAAATTGCAACTTATTTCTTTTGCTCATATATATATGCTCTCACTCCACTTTACCCACAGATTCCTTACTGTCGATTGTCAGGGACATTTCGCGTAGGTAAGTAATAAAAACATCGATATCATTTCCAACACTGCTAGGCTAGCCGTTGGAGGCGATGTCCTTAACCACGAAATGATACAAGAAAATTGGCAAAAGCATGAACAAAATAGAATCTCAATTGACGAGCCGATGGAGACAATAAATCTAGGAAACACCGAGGAACCCAAAAACCTCAAGATTGAGGCCAATTTGAGTGACGAGCAGAAGCGTAAGATAACCAAGCTGTTGGCCGAATATGCAAATGTATTTGCCTGGTCATATGGCGACATGCCAGGACTCGACCAGTCAATAGTGGTTCACAAGCTTCCTACGAGGGAAGATGTCAAACCTAAAAATGAGAATGGGCTACTATTGGTTAACCATGGAATCAGATTATATCAAATATGTCAAGCATTGTCACCTGTGTCAAGTTTATGCAAATCGAATAAATGCCTCACCTAAAGAACTTCATTCGTTGTCTGTACCATAGCCTTTCTCCATGTGGGGGAATCGACATCATTGAGCCAATCATTCCCAAAGCATCCAATGGTCACAGATTTATATTGGTAGCCATCGATTACTTAACCAAATAGGTAGAAGCTTTATCATATGCCAATATCACAAAAGGGGTAATAGTCTGATTCTTGAAGAGAGATATAATAGCCCGATATGGGGTTCCTGAATCAATTATCACCGATAACGGCACTAACCTCAACAACAAGTCGGTGACAGATTTGTGTCAACACTTCCATATAAGCCACAAAAATTCAACTCCTTATCGACCTCAAATGAATGGGGCAGTGGAAGCAGCCAACAAGAACATCAAAAGAATCATTGAAAAGATGATGATCACTTACAAAGATTGGCACGAGATGCTACCATTTGCCCTCATGGCTTATAGAACCTCAATTCGAACGTCTACTAGAGTTACCCCTTATTCTCTAGTATACGGTACTGAGGTAGTCCTACTAGTTAAAGTTGAAATTCCATCCTTCAGGATCTTATCAGAAGCGCAGTTAGATGAGTCGGACTGGGTAAAGAGGAGGTTTGATCAGTTGAATTTGATCGACGAAAAAAGACTCGCTGCGTTATATCACGACTGTAAACACCCCATTTTTGCCCTAAGGATAAATAATAATCAATAAAAAGTAATTTCCAATTTTTCCCGATTTTTCCATATTTTTCTCTAATTTAGCAAAAATAGGAAAAATATTTAAAAAATAAAAATAAATAGGAAAATACATCAATTGTAGAAAATAATTTCAGAAATGGCAATAATAAGGGTTAAATGGTTTTTACAAATTTTTGAAATTTCAATAAATATAAAAAAATAAAAAAATCCCATTACATATATGCAATTTGCGAAATAAATAAAATCGCGAAAGTAGGCTAGCTCAGCTGGTCCGGACCAGGGTCAGGCGTGCGTGCAGGGGTGCTAGGTCAGGGGTTCGAAACGCGGGGGAAGCAGAATCCGCGTTTTGCGAATTTTTTCTTTACCTGGGACACGTGACAGCATCTGATTGGCTAGAGCGAACGCACGCACCGGGCGCGTGATTGTCTTCAACCTCTGTCTGAGATCGCTGGCGAGGAGAAAAATCCGAATTTCAGTCGTTTTGATTCGATTTTTTGCACAAATCCAACAGATCTTCAACGGAAATACGATAAACATCATCCAATTGAAATCAAATCTCAACAAATCGATGGATTTACACCAATTGGAGTTGGTTTTTTTAATCCAAAATCCAATTTGCTTCGATCGGTGGAAATCCGAGCTTATCCAACTCGATTTTGAACGCCTATAAATAGAGGATGAAGTGGAGAAGCAAAATGACGGATCAAAAGTGAGAAAAAGAGAGAATCGAAGCTTGTCGGAGTTGTTCAAGACCGCGACCACCGATCAATTGTTGGGCAGCCACCAGGAGGCGTTTCCAAAGCAAACCACCGCCACAGTTGAGTTCCTCACCCTTGAGAAACTAGGAATTGACACCTCAACCGCTGCAAAAGGCTGCCGGAATGCCGTCAACGAGCACTCCCAGCCGCCGCATCCGATCGACTCGACCTGACTCGCTTCGACCCGATCCGACCCGACCCTCGCACCGACTCGGATCCAGGTAAGTCGGATTTTTTTATTATTTTATTTTATTTTATTTATTTAGTTATGTTATTTATTTCGAACTTATTTATTTATTTATTAATTCAATAAATAGAAAAATGTTAGAAATTAGATTTTTTTTAGGATTTAATGATCAAAAAATAAAAATAAAAATAATAATAATAAATAATAAAAATGTAAAAATTTATAAAGAAAATGATAAAAATATTAGAAAAGAATAATAATAAAAATTTAGATTTTAGAATAGGATAAATGAATAATGTAGGGGAAAATTTTTCAATAAAAATTATAAAAATTAATAAAAATCATAAAAATTAATAAAAAATTATAATAGTAGAAATGAGTTGAAAAATAGAAAAAAATGAAATTTTATCGCTTAGAAAAATCATTTTCTTAAATAAATCCAAAATTGGTATTTTTCCTTAAAATTATTATTTTCAAAAATCAAATTATTAAGCTTAGGCTTAGATTTTTTTAACAAAATCCTAAAATAGTAAAAACATAAATCAAAAGAAATTTCATAATTAAAATTCACAAACACATTAAAATTTTTCAGGAAAAGCGAACTACGGCTTGTTTGATCCTGAATAGCAGGTACGTAGGCACCCATTTGGGACAACCCTTAAAAAGAATAAAAAATTTATTTTCTTAGAATAATTCACTCAAAAACACAATAAAAAACAACAAAAATAAAATAAAAGACATTTCTAGATGGAGTAAATTTTAGGAGATTAGGTGGTAACTGTAAGGTTTTAATAAGTTAGCCTCCGAACTTAGAACTCAGGTTTTCCCCTTTCCTCTTTTCACAAAAACGAAAAAAGGAAACCACGACGACTAGTGGTCCAAATTAGGACTAATCCGCTCCATTATTCTTAATTCAATCTTTCCCAACAACAGTTGGGTGGCGACTCCAAAACTAAACGAAATTCCTAATTCAAGTCGAGGATCTACATTAAATGAGTATAGGGTCTAGTCTAGATCGGATTAGGAATGGGAAGTTAAAAAAAATTAGACTCGATTGGATGGCGACTTCGCTGGGGACCAATTCCAGTAGGCTAGCCACTCGAATCTCCTCAAATTACTCCTTTTTAAGAAATGTCTTTTGATTATTGTTCTGTTGCTAACTTTTCAGGAATTAGTTAAATTTATGATTCGGTTTTTTATTACTTTTGGGCTTGCATGCATACGTTTGTGTGAATAGATACGGTCGAACCCGGACTGTCTTATGACCCTAAGACGAGGGGCCATTGTGTAGGTTTCGGGCGAAGTGATGTAATCACCGTTCGGGACCGATTAGGCTACCCCACCCAATGCTTCGATATGGCTTGAGATCCATTTCTCCGAGAATGCGGGAGGGCATAGAGCTTGGGGACCTGTTAGAACCAACCTATTTGCATACATAACGTCATGGGTTGACAATTGATGATGATGTAATATTTATTGTTTCGTTCATGGAGTTCAGAGCTATTTCCCTGTAATGTTATCATAGTTCTGGTTTTAATTAGGAAATTTCTGTTGTAATAGATGGCTAGTACCGCAATTGACCGCCTCCTCTGCAAAGAGATCCGAGTGTACAAACCTTTGGACCCGAAATTGGTACTGGACCACTGGTTCACCTTATACAACCCAAAGGAGCAGGCCTTCATCCAGCAGAAAATAGGGCCCATCTTCTCATTAACAAGGATGGAGATGAACTTGCCCTTGGTACGGGCCATGCTCCACTTATGGGAAGTAGAGCCCGCAGCTTTCTTCATCAGGCCACATGAGATCACCCCTACCCTGGAAGAGTACACCCAGCTGCTACAGGCTCCAGCATTAACCAACTAAGTCTATGTACTAGATCTCGAGGTCGGGCCAGCAGGTATTTTCAGCAGACTCTTGGGTATTCGCAAGACAGCAATCAACAAAGCCTTGGAAGCTCAGCTAGAAAAGACCAAAGCTAAAGTTGAAGAATTAGAAGCCGTCATCAACGGGAAGCCTGAGTCTCCACAATAGAAGACCAAGAGAGCTAGGAAATAAATTATCATTGTACTCTTTCGTTTTTTTTAAGTATCGAACTCCAAAGTTCCCAATATTAATAAAGTTTCAATATTACATCATCAATCAATTGTTGGTCCCTTTTATTTTAAGCATCCGTGTGACACATGCATCACATTTGCATATATCATACTAAAAAGAAAAAAATGCGTGCCAGGCATCAAAATAGCTCCCAAACAACCGAACCCTCCCTGAAGCCTAATTTGCACATGTTCAAGAACAAGAATGGCAAACAGTGGCAACAACAGCTACAAACGCAATAAGACCAGCACTGACTATGTTCCTACAGCTTGGGAAGAAGCACAAGCCAAAGGTGTCAAAGGCAAGATGAAAGAGAAGCCAAGCAACACCCCGATGCGCATTCCACCCCTCCAGCAATCTTTTAGAAAAGCAACTGTCATTCAAGAGCCAAAGATAAGCGAAGATGACGTCAGCAATGGGAGCCCAACCCCTCGCACGTCCAAACAGCATCCAGCTCTCAATAATTGGTTCTGTTATCCTATTGATAGCTCTAGGTCAGCTCAAAGATAGAGAATGATTGTTAAACAAAATTTCATTGAGACTTCTTTATAATTCAATCACAGTTTGTCTTACTTATGTATATCTGCTTTCATTTTACTTCGCCCAGATCCCCTACCATCGAACATCAGAGACATTTCACGCAGGTAGAAAGTAAAAACACTGATATCGTTTCCAACGCTGCTGGGTCAGTTGTTGAAGGCGATATCCTTGACAACGAAATAATATAAGAAAATTGGCAAAAATATGAACAAAGCAGAATTTCAATTGACGAGCCAGTGGAGACAGTAAATTTAGGAAGCATGGAAAAACCTAAAAACCTCAAAATCGGGACCAGTTTAAGTGCCGAGCAAAAGTGTGAGATAACCGAGCTGTTAAAGGAATATGCAGATGTGTTTGCCTGGTCATATGGTGATATGCCAGGATTAGACCAATCAATAGTGGTTCATAAGCTTCCCACAAGGGAAGATGTCAAACCTAAAAAAACAGAAACTGAGAAGATTTAGGCTTGACATCTTACTAAAAATTAAGGAAGAAGTCAAGAAACTGCTAGAAGTAGGGTTCATCGAAGTGTCCGATTACCCAGAATGGGTAGAAAATATAGTCCCCATCATGAAAAAGAATGGAAAGTACGCGTATGCGTAGACTTCCGGGACTTAAACCAAGCTACGCCAAAGGATAACTTCCCCCTACCTCACATTGATGTTCTAGTGGACAACACTGCAGGAAACCATCTTTTCTCATTCATGGACGGTTTCTTAGGATATAATCAAATAAAAATGGCTGAAGAAGATAAAACCAAAACCACCTTCATCACAACATGGGGAACTTTCTGATACAAAGTCATGCCCTTTGGTTTGAAAAACGCCAGGGTAACGTATCAAAGAGCCATGGTCGCGATACTCCATGACATGTTGCATCGAGAGGTCGAAGTATACGTCGACGACATGATAGCCAAATCTAAAGAGGAAGAAAACCATATAGATACACTGAGGAAATTGTTTAAACGACTGAGAAAATTCCAGCTCAATTTAAACCTAGAGAAATGCACTTCCGGGGTCACAATGGGCAAATTGTTAGGGTTTGTCATAAGCCGAGAAGGCATTAAAATCGACCCTGACAAAGTAAAGTCTATATTAGAACTACCTTCCCCACGCACTGTCAAAGAAGTAAGAAGTTTGTTGGGAAGATTAAATTACATAGCTCGTTTTATCTCATAGCTCACAAATAAGTGCCGGCCACTATTCCGTCTGTTGAAAAAGAATGCCACAGTAAATGGGACGACGAATGCGAAGAAGCATTTAAGACAATCAAAGACTACCTTATAAAACCTCCAATCTTGATAGTCCCGAAGCAAGGGAAGCCCTTATTCTTATACCTCACGATACTCTTTGAATCCATGGGATGCGTGTTGGGGCAAAAAGATGAAGAGGGAAGAGAACGTTCCATATATTACTTAAGCAAGAAATTCACAGATGGGGAACAGAGGTATTCAGAGGTGGAGAGGACTTGTTGTGCTCTGATTTGGGTCATGCACCGGTTAAGGCAATATACCCTTTACTATCATATTGAGCTGCTGACAAGACATGATCCCTTGAAATACTTAGCGGAGAAACCAGCTTTGATAGGGAAAATCTCTAAATGGCAAATGCTCCTATCCGAGTTTGACATCACATACATAAATCAGAACTCAATGAAAGGGCAAGCCTTAGCCGACCAATTGGCAGAACACCCTGTCGAGGCAGATTCCCAAGAAATACAAGCCTAATTCCCGGACGAAAATGTATTAACAGTGGAAGATATACCAGTAGAAGACCGTGGGATAAAGCAAAACCCTAAGTGGAAAATGTTTTTCGACAGAGCTGCCAACGTATTCGGTTGTGGGATCGGGGCAGTGTTGATAGCCCTAGATGGCATATAATTCCCTGCAGCGATAAGACTCACATTTCCATATACCAATAATATCGCGGAATACGAGGCATGCATTCTCGGCCTCAAGATGGCTTGCCAAATGGAAATCCGCGAGTTAGAAGTATATGGGGATTCATCGCTCATCATATTACAGACAAAAGGGGAATACAAGACTAAAGACCCCAAACTGGTACCATATCATCAACATTTGATAGAGCTAATCGAAGAATTCAAGGCAATCACTTTCACATATATCCCGAGAACTCAGAATCAGTTTGCAGATGCACTCGCCACACTAGTATCTATGATCCAGATAACTAGGGGAGCCGAAGTCCAACCGATGAAAATAGACATCGAAAATTAGCCCGCCTACTGTTTAGCAATTGAAAAAGCACAAGATGACAAGCCCTGGTATCACGACATCAAGAACTTTCTCCAAGAAAGTAGATACCCCGAAGTGGCTAGCAAGAATGACCAAAGAACACTCAGAAGGTTAGCAAGCCATTTCTTATTAAGTAGGTCTATACTTTACAAAAGATCGTCTGATACCACCTTGTTAAGATGTGTGGATAAAAATGAAGCCTGTGAATTGATGAAAGAGGTACATGAAGGAGTATGTGGACCTCATATGAATGGCTACATGTTGGCCCAAAAAATCATGAGGTTGGGATACTATTGGCTAACCATGGAATCAGATTGCATAAAATATGTCAAGCACTGTCATCTGTGTCAAATATACGCAAACCGGATAAATGCTCCGCCCAACGAGTTACACTTGTTGTCAGCACCATGGCCTTTCTCCATGTGGGGAATCGACATAATTGGCCCAATCACTCCGACAGCATCCAATGGCCACAGGTTTATATTGGTAGCAATCGATTACCTCACCAAGTGGGTAGAAGCTTCGTTATATGCCAATGTCACCAAAGGGGTGATAGTCCGCTTCTTGAGAAAGGACATAATAGCTCGATATGAAGTTCTTAAGTCAATTATCACCGACAACGGCACCAATCTGAATAACAAGTCGATGACAGGTTTATGTCAACGATTCCACATAAACCATAGAAATTCCACTCCCTACCGACCTCAGATGAATGGGGCAGTAGAAGCAGCTAACAAGAATATCAAAAAGATCATCGAGAAAATGACAACTACTTACAAAGATTGGCACGGGATGTTGTCATTTGCTCTCATGGCTTATAGGACTTCAATAAGAACATCTACTGGAGCTACCCCATATTCATTGGTATACGGTGCTGAAGCAGTGCTACCAGTCGAGGTCGAAATACCGTCATTCGGAATTCTGTCAGAAACTCTGTAAACTGAATCAGACTGGGTAAAGAAGAGGTTTGATCAACTGAATCTAATTGATGAAAAAAGACTCACTGCACTATGTCATGGCCAGTGCTACCAGCAAAGGATGGCCCGGGCATTTAATAAGAAGATGAGGCATCGATACTTCAAAGAAGGGGATCTGGTGCTAAGGAAGGTTCTTGTGAATGCCCAAGACTCCAGAGGAAAATTCACCCCAAACTATGAAGGTCCATATGTGGTGAAAAAGGTTTTGTCAGGAGGTGCTTTGATATTGACTCAAATGGATGGTCCAGAATTGAGAGACTCCATCAATGCAGATGCTGTAAAGATGTACTATCCTTAGGCAAGGGAATTGAAATTTTTGCCAATGTTTATGAAAGCCAATATTCGATACAAATTTCGTTGAGTCTATTTTTTATTTTTTACAAGCAAAGTTAATATCTCTAAATGGTCAATAATTCTAACCAATTCTCATTACAACAAACATTCCTAAACACGTTACCCATCACTTCACCAATGAATGATAAACACTAAAATGATAATGAATCTCAATAAATTTTGTAATATAATCCTATCTACTCTTGAGCATTAGAACCTGGTGCATTAGTAGGATAACACTACCGTCTAAAGAGCCATGCGCACAAAAAAGGAAGGACATCGATATCTTCAACCCCGTGTCAAAGCAAGAAGATGTGAAGCAGAAGCAAACCGGCACAAAGGTTCAGTTATTTAGTTGCTATCCACGATGAATTGGCAAGCATGTTAAAATAAATGACTATCATCCACATATCATGAAAATATCAAATCATTCAATCTAGTCAGTAAAAGCATATTCAAAAGCATAAGATTAATCAGCCCATAATAGGGCACTTATCTCAACATCCTCTTGAATAGGTTAGTCAGCTCGTAATGGGGCACTTTCCTAGATATCTCTTCCTAAGGTCAGCCTATAAGGGCACCTTTCAAGACATTTCTTCCTATCATAGGTTAGTCAGCCCACATTGGGGCACTTCCCTAAGCATCCTCTCGTAGGGTCAGCACATTGGGGTACCTTTCGAGACATGTATTCCTACCATGGACTACTCAGCCCATAGAGGGGTACTTTCCTGGGTATTCTCTCTTAAGGTCAGTCTATAAGGGCACCTTTTTCAAACACTTTGTCATAGGTTAGTTAGCCCATAGAGGGGCACTTTCCTAGATATCCTTTTTTAAGGTCAGCCTACAAGGGCACCTTTTTGAGACATTTCTCTATGCTATAGGTTAGTCAGCCCACAATGGGGCACTCTCCTAAATATCTTGTCTCAGGGTTAGCCTATAGGGGCACCTTTCGAGACATCTCTTCCCCAGGGTCGTGAGTCTAAGAAGACACTTCTCGCTAAGGATAGTCAGCCCAAGGAGGAGCACTTTCCTAGAGACCTTTTCTTAAAGTTAACTTAGAGGAGCACTTTTCAAATCTATCGATCAGTTAGCTCAAAGGAGCACTTTTCGAATCTATCGATCGGTTAGCTCAGAGGAGCACTTTTCGAATCTATCGATTAGTTAGCTCAAAGGAGCACTCTTCGAATCTATCAATTAGTCAGCTCATAGGAGCACTTTTGATAACCGATTAGTCAGCTCATAAGAGCACTCTTCGAAGGTATTTTTCCAAAACAGTTGCTACTCTAGTCAAACACTTCTGTTAACAGGTGGCCAGCTCATAAGAGCGCTTCCCAAGATAATTTTCTCTTCAAGGTTGCTAGTCTGATAAGACGCTTCCTATCATCAGCTATTCTACACTCCTAAACAATGTTTGAGGTATTTCCTATCGCCAATTAGTCAGCCCATAGAGCACTTTTTGGGAAGACACATTACTCTAGATCGTTAGGACCATTTCCTAAGAAATACCAACCATTACAAAAGACTCGTGGGATTATTAGCTTATGGAGCATCTTCTTACCAAAAACCAAATTCCAGATAATCAGCCAAGCCAAGGCGTTATCCATTCAACCAAGAGGCCAAAAATGGCGTCTTTCTTGTCTTTGTAGTTAAGTTTTCCAAACTTTACTACAAAGAGGGGCAGCTGTAAACACCTCATTTTTGCCCTAAGGATCAATAATAATCAATAAAAAGTAATTTCCAATTTTTCCCGATTTTTCCATATTTTTCTCTAATTTAGCAAAAATAGGAAAAATATTCAAAAAATAAAAATAAATAGGAAAATACATCAATTGTAGAAAATAATTTTAGAAATGGCAATAATAAGGGTTAAATGGTTTTTACAAATTTTTGAAATTTCAAAAAATACAAAAAAAAATAAAAAAATCGCATTGCATATATGCAATTTGCGAAATAAATAAAATCGCGAAAGTGGGCTAGCTCAGCTGGTCCGGACCAGGGTCAAGCGTGTGTGCGGGGGTCCGAGGTCAGGGGTTCAAAACATGAGGGAAGCAGAATCCGCATTTTGCAAATTTTTTCTTTACCTAAGACACGTGGCAGCATCTGATTGGCTGGAGCGAACACACCCGCCGAGCTCGTAATCGTCTTCAACCTCTGTCCGAGATCGCTAGCGAGGAGAAAAATCAGAATTTCGGCCGTTTTGATTCGATTTTTTGCACAAATCCAACAGATCTTCAACGGAAATACGATAAACATCATCAAATTAGAATCAAATCTCAACAAATCGATGGATTTACATGAATCGGAGTTGGTTTTTTTAACCGCAAATCCGATTTGCTTCGATTGGTGGAAATCCGAGCTTATCTAGCTCGATTTTGAATGCCTATAAATAGAGGATGAAGTAGAGAAGCAAAATGACGGATCAAAAGTGAGAAAAAAGAGATAATCGAAGCTCGCCGGAGTTGTTCAAGATCGCGACCACCGATCAAGTGTTGGACAGCCACCAAGAGGCGTTTCTGAAGCAAACCACTGCCACAGTTGAGTTCCTCACCCTCGAGAACCTAGGAATCGACACCTCAACCGCTGCAAAAGGCTGCCGGAACGCCGTCAACGAGCACTCCCAACCGCCGCATCCGATCGACCCGACCCGCGCACAGACCCGGATCCAGGTAAGTCGGATTTTCTGATTTTTTTAATTATTTTATTTATTTAGTTATGTTATTTATTTGGAATTTATTTATTTATTTTTTAATTCAATAAATAGAAAAATGTTAGAAATTAGATTTTTTTTAGGATTTAATGATAAAAAATAAAAATAATAATTATAATAATAAATAATAAAAATGTAAAAATTTATAAAGAAAATGATAAAATTATTAGAAAAGAATAATAATAAAAATTTAGATTTTAGAATAGGATAAATGAATAATGTAGGGGAAAATTTTTCAATAAAAATTATAAAAATTAATAAAAATTTATAATAGTAGAAATGAGTTGAAAATGGAAAAAAAATGAAATTTTATCACTTAGAAAAATCATTTTCTTAAATAAATCCAAAATTGGTGTTTTTCCTTAAAATTATTGTTTTCAAAAATCAAATTATTAAGCTTAGGCTTAGATTTTTTTAACAAAATCCTAAAATAGTAAAAACATAAGTCAAAAGAAATTTCATAATTAAAATTCACAAACACATTAAAATTTTTCAGGAAAAGCGAACTACGGCTTGTTTGATCCTGAATAGCAGGTACGTAGGCACCCATTTGGGACAACCCTTAAAAAGAATAAAAAATTCATTTTCTTAGAATAATTCACTCAAAAACACAATACAAAACAACAAAAATAAAATAAAATACATTTTTAGATGGAGTAAATTTTAGGAGATTATGTGGTAACCGTAAGGTTTTAATAAGTTAGCCTCCGAACTTAGAACTCTGGTTTTCCCTTTTCCTCTTTTCACAAAAACGAAAAAAGGAAACCACGACGACTAGTGGTCCAAATTAGGACTAATCCGCTCCATTAGTCTTAATTCAATCTTTCCTAACAACAGTTGGGTGGCAACTCCAAAATTAAACGAAATTCTTAATTCAAGTCGAGGATCTACATTAGATGAGCATAGGGTCTAGTCTAGATCGAATTAGGAATGGGAAGTTAAAAAAAAATTAGACTCGACAACGACTAATGCTATCAACAAAGAATGACCTGAGCATTTAACAAGAAAATGAAACCTCGATATTTCAAAGAAGGGGATCTTGTGCTAATGAAAGTTCTTCCGAATGCTCAAGATTCGAGAGGGAAGTTCACCCCAAACTATGAGGGCCCATATGTTGTAAAAAATGTATTGTTAGGAGGAGCTTTAATATTAACTCAGATGGATGGTCCAGAATTAAGAGACCCCATTAATATGGATGCTATTAAGATGTGCTATATGTAGGTAAGGAAATTGAGATTTTGCCAATGTTTATGAATGCCAATATTTAGTACAAATTTCGCTGAGTTTAGTTTTCATTTCTTTTACAAGCAAAGTTAGTGTTTCTGAATGATCGATTATCTTGATCAATTGTCATTAAACAAACCTTTGTATACACACTACCCATCACCTCACAATGAACAACAAATATTGAAATGATAATAAATCTCAATAGATTTTGTAATATAATTCTACCTATTATTGAGCATTAAACTTGTTGCATTAATAAGATAACACTACAATCACAAGAGTTGTGCTTATAAGAAGGAAAATAAATCAAGACCCTCAGCCTTGTTTAAAGCAAGAGCAAGCAAAAAAGGAGCAAACCAGCACGAAAGTTCGGTTGTTTGGTTGCTATCCGCGATAAATTGGTAAGCATCTTAGAGTAAATAACCATCATTCACATATTATAAGACATCTCTTATTAAATCATTTGACCCGTTCGCTAGAAGCATTTTCAAAAGTGTTAGGTTAGTCAGCCCACAATGGGGCACTTTCCTAAACATCCTCTCTCATGGTTAGCCCATAGGGGCACCTTTCGAGACACCCATTTTTCAGGGTTGCAAGTCTAAGAAGACGCTTCCCACCATCGGTTAGTCAGCCCATAATAGGGCACTTTCCTAAACATCTTCTCTCAGGGTTAGCCCATAGGGGCACCTTTCAAGACATCTATTTTTCAGGGTTACAAGTCTAAGAAGATGTTTCCCACCATCGATTAGTCAACTCACAAAGGGGGCACTTTCCTAAATATTCCCTCTTAGGGTTAGCCCATAGGGGCACCTTTCGAGACACCTATTTTCCAAGGTCTCAAGTCTAAGAAGATGCTTCCCACCATTGGTTAGTCAGCGCACAATGAGGCACTTTCCTAAACATCCTCTCTCAAGGTTAGCTCATAAGGTCACCTTTCGAGACACTTATTTTTCAGGGTTGCAAGTCTAAGAAGACACTTCCCACCATCGGTTAGTCAGCCCACAAAGGGGGCACTTTCCTAGATATTCCCTCTTAGGGTTAGCTCATAGGGGCACCTTTCGAGATACCTATTCTCTAAGGTCGCAAGTCTAAGAAGATGCTTCTCACTATCGGTTAGTCAGCCTACAATGGGGCACTTTCCTAAGATATCACCTCTCATGGTTGCAAGTCGAAAGAGATGCTGCCTGAATCTATCGATTAGTCAGTTCATAAGAGCACTTTTCTAGATAACTGATTAGTCAACTCATAAGAGCACTTTTCTAGATAATCTATCAATTAGTCAGCTCATAGGAGCACTTCTCTAGATTATCCCCTTTACGGTATTTAGTCCTATAAGACACTTCTTGATATCGATTAGTCAGCTCATGAGAGTACTCTTCGAAGGCATTTCTCCTTAAACAGTCGCTAGTCTAGCTAGACGCTTCTGTTGACAGGTGGCTTGCTCATAAGAGCACTTCCTAAGACAATCTTCTCCTTAGGGTTGCTAGTCTGATAAGACGCTTCCTATTATCAGCTATTCCACTCACAATAACACATTCCTAAACAATCATTGAGATGTTTCTTATTGTCGATTAGTCAGCCCATAGAGCACTTTTCGAGAGAATACATTACTTCAGATTATTAGGTTGTTTAAGACTATTCCCTGAGCAATACCAATCATCACAAAGCACTTGTGGGATTATTAGCTCATGGAGCATTTTCCTACTAAAGACCAAATTATAGATAACCAGCCAAACTAGGGCATTATCCATTCAATCTAGAGGCAAAAAATGGCGTCTTTCTTGTCTTTTAGTTAAGTTTTGCAAACTTTACCACAAAGAGAGGCGGTTGTAAACACCCCATTTTTGCCCCTAATAATTAATAATGGTCAATTTTTAATTTTTTATAATTTTTCTTATAATTTAGAAAAATAAAGAAAAAATATTCAAAAAAATAAAATAAATAGTGAAAAAATATCAATTTTGGAAAATAATAGTAGAAATAATAAGAAAAGGAGTTAAATAATTTTTATAAATTTTTAGAATTTCAAAATAATATAAAAATAATAAAAATTGCAAAGCATATATACAAATTGCGTTTAATAAAAAAACGTGTAAGTGCGCTAGCCCAGTTGGTCCGAGCCATGGCCTAAGGTGCGCGGGGGGTGGGCTCGGTCGTGAGTTCGAATCGTGGGGGATGCATTCCGCGTTTTGCAATTTTTTTTTCCTCCCCAGGACACGTGTCAATAGCTGATTGGCCGACACGAACACATACACCGGGCGGGTGATTGTCTCCTACTTTTGTCCGAGATCGTCGCCAACAAGGAAAAAATTCAAATCTGGCCGTTTTGATGCGATTTTTTACACAAATCTACCAAATCTTTAACCAAAATAAGATAAACATCATCCAATTGGAATCAAATCGCAAAAAATTGGAAGATTTACACAAATCGGAGATGGGTTTTTAACCGCAAATCCGATTTATTCCAATCGGAGGAAATCTAAGCTTATCCCACTCGATTTCCGACGCCTATAAATAGAACACGAGAGTAGGAAGCCAGGGCACAAATCGGAAGAGAGAAAATAGAGAAAATAAGAGAGATCGAAGCCTCGCCGGAGTTCCACAAGCCACGACTGCTGATCAAGCTTGAAACCACCACCATGAGGCGTTTTTGGAGAAATCCAACACCACCATAGATGGGAAAATTTCTGGCACCGTCGACATTTTAAGAACCTGATTTAGATGATGATCCAAATCGTTCACATCTTTACTTTATGCCTTTTATCCTAATAAATATTTGAGAATAATCTTACAGGAACAATGATAATTCTCCATGGGATGCCAATATGTCCTACAACAATTGATGGACACAGAACATATTCAGGATGACAATCAAAGACCCGCTACGATTATTTTCTATTCTGAGGCATTGGATCATGAAGACTTGTGTTACTTTGTACCTTGTAATTGTTTTATGAACTATTTTGGTTTTGGGATACTTTTATTTCCTTGTAATTTTCATTTAGGACTAACTATCTTAAAAGTGGCAAACTTGTGATTTTGACCACTTTCTAACCCTAGGAGTAGCAAGTATAAATACTTGCTTAAGAGAGGGTTTGAGGAGGCGATATTTTTGCAGAATTGAGAGACACTTTCAAGTGTGGAATTAGGGTTCTTTCCTTAGTTCAAAACTCTTATCAATTTCAACCCAAGAATTGGAATTATGGCGAGTGCGACGAAGGGAAATTGTGAGTCATATCGATTCCATCTTTGTTGTATATTCATTTCTTCTCTAGTGAGTCATATCTAGGGTAGATTTGGATCTTTCTTGGACATATTTGTGTTTGTTTTTCGTGAATAATCATCTTTTAAGATTGATTGTTCATTGAGCACTTGGATTATATATATCATTTTAGCTTGTGGCGAGAATTTGTGATTGAAAGGGGGAAGTGGATTTCACGGTTTTATTGCTTTCTTTGATCATACTTCTACGTGATTTTCAATCCTTATTGTGGTTACTTGGTGAATGTTACAAATAGAGATTATAATTACATCATTTGATCAACATTTTCCATCAAAATCTCCAAGGTGTTCATGTGGATTGTTTCATTAGTGGACCGGTTTGTGATTAACTTGAGACTTGTTTTCTTTGAGTCAATTGATTGTGTTTCAAAGGGGTTTTGAGCACATCATCTTTTGGTATCAGAGCTCATGTTGAGAGAAGGGATTGATTATTGTTTGATTTCGTGACATTCATCTTCAATTAGGGTATTCCATTTAAACCGCAAATTGTGTTGTTATATGGCTTTGAGTTTGCGAAAATTACCTTGATTGGAATTTCAATTTGCTATTTGTTGGAGTTGGATTTGGAAGGTTGTTGTATCTTCTTGTAATTAATAATTTTCGTGGAAGGGAAGAAACATAGAAGTTTTGATTAATTTAACAATTTTTGAACTTGAAAACTCACCAATTTCTTGCCGTGACTAGTTGTGGCATGAGAGAGGTTATGAAGTTTGTTGTTGTGATTTCCATTGTGTAATTCTGAATTGGAGAAGTGAAATTTACAGATTTGCATTGAGTTGAGTAGTAAGGAATCTATTTTAAATTCAAACACATTCCATTAAGTTGTAGGAATTAATAAGTGCCATTTGAATTTGAAGTTTATTACTTACCAATTGAGGAAGGCTTGCAATTAGTGAAGTGGTTTGAAATTCAAATTAGAGTTGCTGCCTATTGTGGATATTCGGATTACATTTGTGGAAAGTGGCATATTTGTTTTGTTGTCATCCTTGTCGTGGAAAGTGGAAGCATACTTGTTGTTATTGCCACTTGTGTTGTTGCCGTGGAAGTGAAGCATATTTATTGTTGTTGTCACTTGTGTGTTGCCATGGGAGTGACTTGTGGAAATTAAAATTTGTTGCATCGTGTTGTATTAACGTGTTGTGGAGAAGAGTACTACACGCGAGTTGTAATAACATACTTGTGAAGTAAGTGGGTTTGTTTGTTTTCTTTTTTGTAGTTGCTATTGTGTGGTGTTAAGGGAAGTGTAGTTGTGGGGTGAGTGTCCTTGCTTCAATTTTTTTTTTTTTAGGATCGGTACACGGGGTCTACCACTATGTCGAATGACAGCGTGAATGGGGGAATTGGTGATGAAGCTAATAGTTAGGTTGGTGGAGGTCAGGGTCGTAATGTGGCAGGTAGGAGAACTTTGGAAGAACAACTCCAAGATCTTACTACCATAGTTGCTACACTAGCAACTAGAATTGACAGAATGACATTACCACAACCACCAGTGGTAAACCAGCTGGCACCACCTCGAGTAGCTCCACAGAATCCTCATCGAGATAGAGTAATGGGAGATGGGAATTTGAATAGAAGGATAGGTGACAAGCATCTTCCATACAGGGAAGAAAGGGATGACAATTTTGGGGCAAACCCAAATCAGAATAAGGATTTCAGGCCACCTCGGGGCTTGGAATATGTGAAACTGCAGATGCCATCTTATGATGGCAAGGGATCAGTAGATGAATATTTAGATTGGGAGGACAAGGTCGAAGGTCTCTTTGAATGTTATGAGATCGATGATAGTACCAAGGTTCGATTGGCTGCTGTCGAGTTTGTAGGGTACGTTGCACTCTGGTGGAAGAATCTGATTATCAGCAGGCGTCGGGATGGAGAGGCTGAGGTTCAGACCTAGAGGGATATGAAAAGATTATTGAGGAAAAGGTTCATTCCTGAGCACTACAAACAGGAACTGTTTATGCGACTGCAGACATTGAAGCAGGGAGGCAAAACAGTAGATGATTATGTGCAAGAGTTTGAGACCCTTATGATTAGGTGTGGGTCCGTTGAGCCTCCATAACAAACTGTAGCACGTTTTGTCTCAGGTCTAAAATATGAAATAGCATGTGTTGTTGAACTGCAGCGCTATAGTACACTTGATGAGGCTATTCAGTTGGCCTTAAAAGTAGAGAGACAAAGGAGGTCCAATTTTTTTAGGGCTCCGAGCAGTAGGCCTAGTACTATTACTAGACCCATATCAGCTGACGGTCGACCAGGGGGAACAAAGGCGGTAGGTGAGGTAGTGAAGGCAGTGGACAAGACTACCCCAACTATTATGAGAGAAAATTTACCTACTAGGAAGGGTAAAGAGGTAATGGCTCCAGATACGAGGCAGACTGTTCCTGGATCTACTAGTGGGAAGGCGCGACAGATAAAATGCTTTAAATGCATGGGATTTAGGCATATGGCAGCACAATATCCAAATAAGAGGGTGATGACTGTTATGGAAGACACTAGGGAGGATATTGAGGATGATCATGACCAGATTGAACCTACAGATCTACTAACAGTACTGCAGGAATATTATGATGATCAGATTGTAGACGCGCCTGAGGAGCATACAGGAGGGAAATATCTATCCCTTAATGTGTTACGCAAGGCTTTATCTATATCTCCTGATAGTAGTGATATTTAGAGGGAGAACATATTTCACACCTCTTGAGAGGTAACCTTTGTATACTCATCATCGATAGTGGTAGTTGCACAAATGTTATATCTACTGCGCTGGTAGACAAATTACAACTGTCTACTATCCCACATCCTAATCCTTATCACTTGCATTGGCTGGATAATAGAGGTAGTATGCATGTTACCCTTAGGGAAAAGGTTTTTGTGAATGTCGGGCAGAATTATCATGATGAGATCCTGTGTGATGTAGTCCCTATGCATGCATTCCATTTACTATTGGGTCGGCTTTGGTTGTATGATCGACGGGTGATACATGATGGGTTTGAAAATACCTACATGTTCAACATAAGTGAGTCACGCATAGTTCTATTACTGATGACTCCATCTGAGGTCTAGGGGTTTCAGGAACAGGTCAGAAATCCATCCACTACCATTGAAAGCCGGAAGAGTAGGACAACAGAGATATCAGGGTTCAGTTCCACAACTGATCCTCTAGATTTGAGGGAAAATCTTTCAGAAGCCCGAGGAGATAATGGGAAAATTTCCGGCACCGTCAACATTTTCAGAACCCGATTTAGATGATGATCCAAATCGTTCACATCTTTACTTTATGTCTTTTATCCTAATAAATATTTGAGAATAATCTTACAGGTACAATGATAATTCTCCATGGGATGCCAATATGTCCTACAACAATTGATGGACACAGAACATATTCAAGATGACAATCAAAGACCCGCTGCGATTGTTTTCTATTCCGAGGCATTGGATCATGAAGACTTGTGTTACTTTGTACCTTATAATTGTTTTATGAACTATTTTGGTTATATTTTGGTTTTGGGACACTTTTATTTCCTTGTAATTTTTATTTAGGACTAGCCACCTTAAAAGTGGCCAACTTGTAATTTTGACTACTTTCTAACCCTAGGAGTAGCAAGTATAAATACTTGCTTAAGAGAGGGTTTGAGGAGGCGATATTTTTGCAGAATTGAGAGACACTTTCAAGTGTGGAATTAGGGTTCTTTCCTTAGTTCAAAACTCTTATCAATTTCAACTCAAGAATTGGAATTATGGCGAGTGCGACGAAGGGGAATTGTGAGTCATATCGATTCCATCTTTGTTGTATATTCATTTCTTCTCTAGTGAGTCATATCTAGGGTAGATTTGGATCTTTCTTAGACATATTTGTGTTTGTTTTTTGTGAATAATCATCTTTTAAGATTGATTGTTCATTGAGCACTTGAATTATATATATCATTTTAGCTTGTGGAGAGAATTTGTGATTGAAAGGGGGAAGCGGATTTTACGGTTTTATTGCTTTCTTTGATCATACTTCTACGTGATTTTCAATCCTTATTGTGGTTACTTGGTGAATGTTACAAATAGAGATTATAATTATATCATTTGATCAACATTTTCCATCAAAATCTTTAAGGTGTTCACGTGGATTGTCTCATTAGTGGACCGGTTTGTGATTGACTTGAAACTTGTTTTCTTTGAGTCAATTGATTGTGTTTCAAAGGGGTTTTGAGCACATCAACCATTGGGTTACCTATCCTCGGAAAGCTCGGAAGTTGCCTTTAAACCCCCTCGAAAGCCGCCGGAACACCGCCGTCGAGGGACCTCCGATCGCTACCTAATTCGAACCGATTCAACTCGATCCAACTTAACCCGCGAACCGCGCCCGAAATCAGGTAAGTCGAATTTTTCGTATTTTTTTTATTATTTTATTTATTTATTGTATTTTATTCATTTGTTTGTTTATTTATTTATAATTCAAAAATAAAAAATAAAAAAAATGAAATGAAAATAATATTTGGAAAAATGATAGAATTTAGATTAGTTTATTTTTTATGTTTAGTTTAGAATAGATAAAATAATAAAAAATTATAAAATAAAAATGTTAAAAATATTTAAAATAAAAAAAAATAAAAAAAATAAAAAATAAAATAATGATAAAAAATAAAACATAATAAAAAATAATAAAATAATAAAATAATAAAAAAATAAAAAAGTAATAATGATTAAAAGTATGATGAATAATAGAGGTAGATGAATAATAGGGATATATAAATAATTTTTATCACTTAGAAAAAAATCCTTTTCTTAAATAAATCCAAAAATGGTTTTTCCTTAAATTATTTTTTTCAAAAAATAAAATGAAAGAAAATAATAAAGCTTAGGCTTAGATTTTTTTTTCAAAAAATACTAAAAATGATAAAACGTAAATCTAAGGTATTTTTATAATTGAAATTAACTAACCCACTAAAGCTTTTTATAAAAGGCGAACTATGGCTTGTTTGATCTTGAATAGCATGTACGTAGGCACCTGTTTGGGACAACTCTAAAAAGAATAAAAAATCATTTTCCATATTAGAATAAGTTTTTTTTAATCAATAAGTAAAAATACAACAAAAAAATAACAAAAATAAAATAAAACAAAATAAGCAACAATAGAAGACGTTAGAATATGGTTTAGATTTCAGAAGAATAAGGTGGTAACTTTAAGGTTTTAATAGGTTAGCCCCTGAGTCTAGAAACTCTGGTTTTCCCTTTCCTCTTTCATAAAAATGAAAAGAGGAGATCTCACTGACTAATTGTCCAATTTAGAATTAATCTGCTCAATTAGTCATAATTCAGTAATCTTTCCCAACTTCAGTTAGGTGGCAACTCCAAAATAAGACGAAATTCCGAGTTCAAGTCGATGATTTATATTAGATGAGCATAGGGTCTAGTATAAATCAGATTAGGAATGAAAATAAAAAAAATAAAAAATTAGACTCGACAATGAATTACTAGATATACGTAGAAAGTTGGTGTTATTGTGTTACTAGATATGGTTCAAAGTTTAGGGAGTATCACATTTTTGCACCATGGGTTTTTTCCTTAGTGAATTAGTGTGATAAATGTTTAAACTTGAGATTTCCTTATATTCTATGTATGGACCATCATGCTATGATGCCCTTGAGCACAACTCCTCTATAAGTTGTTGTTGAGCTACTAATTGTCACTATGAATATGACCTAATGAGTTAGAGAGAGATAATGAAATGTTAAGATGGGATCTATTCACCTCCTAAACTAAAATTATATACCTTGAGCTATTTGGTTAAACATAAGTGAGTTGAAAGCCTATACTCATGACAATTTAATCAAACCTAAGTTACTTTAGTAAAGCAAATGGATTGATTCATAGCGACACTATCATGTACCAAGTTATATGGAATATCTAGATAGAGAGATATGATCATACAAGTAGATTGATGATTGGTTTAGATTGTGGAGTGTTTTTCGAAGCATTGGTTGGCTTGTCAAACATTACTAGGTGTTTCATAAATTTGTGCCTACTTATGGTATTGTTTTTGTCATGTGGACCTACAATATAACATACAAAAGCGAAAGAATTGGAATTTAATCTCAAATGGCTATAGGTTAGGTAAGCTTGATCAAATCATTTAAAATTAATCAATCCAATTTAGAGTTAGAATATTAATTAAGGTATCTCATATAATTAATAGATAATTGTTTTGGAGTTATAATTGATCATGATATTGAGGTGCACCTAGAAAATAAGAATGAAAAAATAACAAATAAACTAAAGGAAAATTGAGCAAAACCAATATTAAATTCAATTGTGAACCATAAATGTAGATATGAGTCATCCATGTATAAAATTCAATAGCTCACATTCTATTAATTAGTTTTGTGAGTATATAAGAAAATACATTATTAACAAGAATTTATTGTGTTTTGTCTTTTATACAAATATCTAGCAATGAGAAAGTTTAAGGGATAACCCCCCTGGTGATATTGACATCACCTTCTCTCTCCATCTTACCTTCCCATTTTTTTATCCCAATAATTGAATTGCTCTCTAATTGATTCATTATTCCAAATTTCTTAGGATAAAATTAATGGATCTATTAAATGGTGCTCTATCTTAAATCATAATCTCTTGTGAACTTGTGACTTGTGAGTATGGGAATTCAAAGATTTATAATCTTAGAAATTCTAATTCTAGTCTAGTTATACTAGATAAATTCACATTAATTGAATTGGATTTTTTTGGTAATGTTTTTGTCAAAGTTAGTCTTGGTTCAAGTGTTATATTGGTTTTTGAAGGGTGTCTTGAGTGTTAGGTTTTTAGTTTCAAGGATTAGTCCATATTTTGTAATTTGTACTTTGATAATCAATGGTATCAGTTAGTGGTAAAGTATGCTCCTTCATTGTGGTGATTAGTGGTGTTCATCCTTCATTCCTCATTCCAATATTAGTGTTGAATATTGAATATGAGTATCTTGAGTATATATAATCAATCACTTACCTAAATATATAATATTTTTCTTGTTATGATAATCATTGTATTAATAAGTTTCTTATGTTTAAATTAATGTTTATTGAAATCATGAGTAAAATCATCGTGATTTTACAAAAAAAATTCTAAAATATTTGCTTTCACCTTACTTAAAATCTCATAATGCTATTAAAACGCTTATAATATGCAAATAAATTTTCATCAATTTCTCTTTTTTCCCCCCTAATTTTAGATAAAAGCAGTCCATGATTAAGAATAGGAATACCTTCAACTTGTTCTCACAACTGTATCCAATTTAATTTTCATTGGAATTTTCTGAAATATATATTTCCACATGTTCCTTTTATCCAGAACATAATTTTCTTTCTTTTAAGACAAATAAGTACCAACCACCCAGCCATAAAATTGGGGAAAAAGCTGTTGAAAATTTTAGTCATAAGATTAAATAAAAAAAGAAGAAGAAGAAGAATATATTTATGGAACGGCTATAATGGATGTGTATATATATATATTTCAAAATTCAAAATCGGACAAGAAGGAAATGTAAATAAATAAATAAAAAAGACAAAAAGTGGAATAGGTTGTGGATGTGACCTGATGAGTGAGGATGGTGTAAGAGAGAGAGAGAGTGAAGAAGAAGAACAGACTTAAATTTTGGACATAAAATTAAAAATAAATAAATAAATAAATAACTTAACCAATTCAATCGATAATAATTAATGAAATAGTAAACGCCTGAAAACCGAAGAACTCACTCAATGAAGAAAGCCTGAGTTACATGCGTCATCTCGTATAACCCCTCACTTCGTCTCAGGAATCTTCTCTTCTTCTTCTTTAATCAAACCCCAGTATTTATCGTCATTCAGACACACAGAAAGAGAGAGAGAGAGAGAGAAGAGGATGGAGAACAAGAAGAAGGACGTGATTCGCTTGGAGCGTGAATCTGTAATTCCAATTTTGAAGCCAAAGCTTATTATGACCTTGGCCAATCTCATCGGTAAACAACAACATTCTTTTGATTATGTAAATGCCGTGCTTCTTGTTTTATTCGCTTAAAAAAATTGGTTCATTTTGTTGTAATTAGGTGACTTAGGGCTCGTTTAGTTTGAAATTTGAATAGTATAATGCTGCAATTTGCACCTTTTTGAATGAAGATGTATGCATCATGAGATTGATGCGATAGGGAAAAAAATATTTTTAAAGGAATGTCTACACATATGCATATATATGTAGAGAATTAGGATTTTCTTTTTTGGGGTACTTGGAGTGTGGTTTTTCAGTTCAACTTTGGTGTTGTGGCTGGAGATGGAATTGTCGTTTTTGGATGAAAATTTCCTCTCCCTTTCGGTATCCCTACATCTGTCCATCAATTATACAGTGCCATATATGAATACGAAGGTAAACTATGAAGCTTTGCCGTAAATATCCATTATATATGAGACAGCGTGTGATTGACTGGAATAGGGCTGGGACACTGAATTTGTGTTGGTTGGGGGGGTGGGGGGGGTGTGGGTTGGAATATTTTCATATGGTTTCCCTTAATTTATGTTAACAGTAATTGATCATCTTGAAAGTAATCAAAAGGAGGGTGATATCTACTAACTTAATTGTTAGTGACTGAGCTAGGTGGAATAGTTGGTGATTGCTGGGATATATATATTGGAAAATGACATGTTTTTTGGATGTCTTATATGGATAAATGTGCTTTCCATTCTTAAAGGTGTAGCAATGCTTTTTAGCGAAACAAGTGTAACCTGAATCCTGTTGTATATGATTTGAATTATCTTGCAGGATATAGCATGAATAGCTGTGTGTTTCTTGGACTGCTGCTTCTTGTAATTTTTGGTAGATGTTAAATTAGGCTATAAGAGTGTTTCCAAATATTTCATGTAACCTACAGTGAAAGATGGTTGCTTGGATTGGAGGTTTATGTGATCTTTTGTTTGCTTCAAATCATGGTTAATCTGCTTTGGGATGTTTTGTAGAGCATAGTACAGATCGTGCCGAGTTTCTAAAGCTGTGCAAGAGAGTTGAATACACAGTACGGGCTTGGTATCTTCTGCAGTTTGAAGATTTGATGGTACCGCATTGTCATGATTCCTTCTTTGTAAAACATTCCACGTGAATCGGTTTTCTTCTTTTGCCCATACCATCTATTTTACTGTATTTCCTGAATTTATTATTGGTTTATCATTTTTAAGCCATTCTGGTTTGGCATATTTCAGCAATTGTACTCCCTTTTTGACCCTGTCCATGGAGCTCAGAAGCTGGAGCAGCAGAACCTTTCTCCTGAGGAAATTGACATACTAGAGCAAAATTTTCTTTCATACTTATTTCAGGTGCTGTAGACAAGACATCCTCAAATATGTACCACAATTGATTGTGCCATTGAGCCTACCAGCATTTTGGGTCATAGCACATTAATTCCTGTTTGTACTTTGGCTTTTCTTATTGACATGCACTTCTCCCCAGCACTCTATTGGTTGGGATGTGAAGTCATTGGTAAACGTGTAATGCATTGGATTTTCTAGCCATTAAAGCAGTTTGTCACTAAATTTTTTATGAAAATATACTCTCAATTTGAGTTTCTATTTTTTGCCTTTACTTTTGTAAACCCCAGATAGAAGTAGGTATTCAATGGGGTTGAATGCCAATAAAATAGTTCTTGTACATCCTTTGGCTCTTTATTACAGGCATATGTTTGTTTGTCTTGCTTCTGATGAATGCTTTTATGTCTTCACATAAAAGCAGTGACTTGAGAGGCACATGGTATTTTAATTACACTGTTCTGTATATCAGGTTATGGAGAAGAGCAATTTCAAGATAACAACTGATGATGAGATTGATGTTGCACTCTCTGGCCAGTACCTTTTGAATCTTCCTATCACTGTTGATGAATCTAAGGTTGCAAGTTTTCCAAAAGAAATATTTTGTGTACCAAATCATTTAGATAAGACATGATTCTGTCCTCTTACTTTATAGTGAAATTGTCTGCTGACCCAACTTCCTTTCATGCTGATTATAGGTTGACAAGAAGCTTTTTAAGAGGTATTTTGCTGAGCATCCTGAAGACGACCTTCCAGACTTTTCAGATAAGGTATGTTTAAAGAGTTGGATGAAAGTATGCGAGTCAGAATTTCATTCATGCAAGTACTTCACACTTCATTGCATGATGTGGTTCCTAGTTCCTACTCTTGCCATGGGCTGGTCAAGTCCGACAAATGGGAACTAGGATGCCGGTTTTCATATTTTTTAATAAAAAATTCAATCAAAACATTGCCGGTGCTGAATTGGAACCGGGAATTGGCCTGGCCTGGCAATCCTTGGAACCTGACTGTGGAAGTTCTGGTTCAAGATTCTTGGAACCAGAAACTACTGGTTCATTAACTAGACCCGACAGTTTCCCAGATTCTGCCAAGTTTACGTGCAGTGACACACATATAATGCAAAGTTATTAACTTACCTCCTTTCTTCTCCTTTTAAAGTATGTAATTTTTCGGCGAGGCATTGGGATTGATCGGACCACCGATTACTTTTTCATGGAGAAGGTGGACATGATCATTGCACGTATATGGGCTTATATTTTGAAGATAACCAGGTGAGTGCTTTTGAAACAAATTGGAGAATTGATGTATGTATCTTAGTAAAGAAAGAATCAAGTTGTATTCCTATTGCCACTGGTGCTATTTTCTTTAAACAATACAAGCATTTTGCAATATAGTGTACCACCTTTACTGCTGGCAGCACTCTTATTTTCCTCATACATTCTCTTCTTTCAAGTTTCATGTAGAATTTGTTACTTGTAGGATTGAGAAAATTCTGCCCAAAAGAAGAAATAAGAAGAGTAAGAAAGATCCAAAGAAGACTGATGATATTGTAGATGATACAGAGCAAGATGATCTTTTTGTTGAAAGAATCCGTATTGAGAATATGGAATTGAGGTGATGTGTATTTCTCATGACTAAAGCTTATACTACATAGTGTTGTTGTGTATACGTATATATCTTTCTAATGCTTTTTGGATGGTTTAATGTATTTGGGAAGCTGGATCGTGCTGACCTGGCTAAAAAGATGAAAATTCTCTTATGTATTTACTGAGTACTAAAACTCGATCCTTGCCATTTTCTGTGTCTTAAATGGTGATTTTATGGACATTTTTCATGCATCATCAGTAGTAATCTGTGCAGCTGCTCAAAAATATGCACAGTGAGCCAATTACTCATGTTTAGAAAATAATGCCCTGAATCAATAATCTTTCCTCTTCATTCTCTTTGAATTTTCTCTCAAATTATTCCTATTTATTTCAGCTTTCGTAATTTGGTGGGAAAGATCACAATTCAGGAACCTACATTTGATAGGATTATTGTCCTTTACAGGTACTTTTTACTGCTTTAGGAGCACTACTATGAATTCCATCTTCAATGATTTTTCCTGTGACGGGTTTGATCAAGTCTTACCCTTTTACTGCTTGTTTTCTGACCTACCATTTGAAATTTTCTTTCTTTTATTTCTTTGTTGGCATGTAATAGATTATTGGAGATTCTTTTATGCCTATTGCCTAATGAGGTGGTCATTGTTTAGGAGAGCAAGTACCAGTTCGAAACAAGAGCGAGGAATATATGTGAAGCATTTCAAGAACATTCCCATGGCTGATATGGAAATAGTTCTTGTAAGTATCTCTTTTGGATAGTGTCTCTTCCCTCTCTTTCATGTGGCCCCTCTAGTCTCTTCTTCTTATGGCTATATACATCTCATACTGTCTAGGAATTTTTTATTGTTAACAGCCTGAAAAGAAAAATCCTGGGTTAACTCCAATGGACTGGGTGAAGTTTATTGCCTCTGCTGTTGTTGGGTTGGTTCGTTTTCAAGATCTATTCTTCCCTCTCTATGTGGTTTACAGCTCTTGCTTAGTATTTTACAAATGAATTTCCATGCCCTGCAGGGTGCTGTCATAAGTTCTCTCGACATGCCTAATGCAGATCTATGGGTCATTTTTGCTGTCCTTTCCACAGTTATCGGTTATTGTGCTAAGACATACTTCACGTTAGTTCATTTCTCTGCCCTTCCTCTTTTTATCATGTTTTTCTTCAAATTTGGTTTTTCTTCTGGATGTGATATTCATTGACATATTATATAGTGACAATTGCTTTTCTTATTTCAGTAATTGTGGCTATTATTTTGCAATGTAATGGGTTTTGTGAGGAAAGAAATCATTAAATTGAATAAATATATCAATACGTAATTTGGTATTGTTATGCATCGTCTTGGAAATGTTAAGTCAGATGATTACTGTATGCTGAAACAGGCTGATAAAGTAGTAGCCTTGATTGTTAATACTTGTTTGCAAATGTTTAGAAGCAGGTTTTAGATGGCTCTGCTCGTTTCTTCCTTTGTTTTCACCCTTGTGCCAAGTGGATGATTGTGGTTCAAACGATTATTGGCTACAGGTTCCAAGCAAACTTGGCTGCATATCAGAACTTAATCACCCAGTCAATGTATGATAAACAGCTGGATAGTGGAAAGGGGACTCTTTTGCACCTGTGTGATGATGTGATTCAACAGGAAGTATGTATAAGTTTCCTCAATCTGCACAAAAAATTTGAAGCTGCAATTCTTAAAAATTGAAGTTTGGGGTTGCTTTAGCTGCATCAAGGTAGCACATGCATAAAAGTTGCAGACTATCAACATAATGGTCCATTGTATATCTTTTACCATAAATTTTGAATTATATCCATGTTTTGCTTATTCAATATTAACCTTAGTACTTTCAAGAATTGTCAAGGATTACAGGTTTATATGTTGAATAATTGCAATACAGTGGCTGACCCCACTCTTGTGTTCTCTTAGCTGGAATCTTTTACATTATTTTGTACCCTCAAATACAAAATCCTCTGTGAGATTGACCATATAAATATGCTTTACTTCATCATATCTTTTTTGTTAGCTGGGATCTTTTACATCATTGTGCATCCTCAAATACATCATTGTCTATTGTTTCACTTCTCTAAGACGACTTGTTAGCTGTTTCCATGTCATTGCATTTTCTAATGATGGCATCAAAGTGTATGATTTTTCATGCCTAGATGATCTTAACTACCACTTTTTAGCAGCTAATTTTAGTTTATGCATGAGCAACCTTTTTGTTTATATTTTTATATCTTATCTATATCTAGATATATATATTTTTATATCTTTTTGTTTATATTTTTATATCTTATCTACATCTAGATATATATGTCCAGACATCATTGATGCTGTTTTTCTCATAATCCTGTTTGGTTTATTGTTGGTAAAGCATTGCTTATGGATGATAAGGGAAGTTTAATGGTATTAAATTGGGCAAAATGGGGAGAGAAGAAAATCATAAGATTGCCTTAGATGCCAATGCTGCTTATTGATATTCATTTGGCATTAGAGTTATAGTTGTGGTTTCACAAACCCCCCCACCCTGTTTTCTGGAATGCCTTTGCATATAGCCCTCGGTATCATCTGAGTGTCTTTTGTTCTTTAATTTTTGAGAAGTAACTTTATATAGTGTTTCAGAATGCATATGCATCTTTTCTTTCTTTTCATAAGAACACGTAAATGTCTATAACTTTTTATGGGGGTTGTGGCCTAATCGCTGTTCTATCATGACGTTTTATGAGAACAGCTTAAACTAAAATATTTAGAAGCTTTAAATCAATAAAAACAAATTGTGAACATGGCCATTAATTTGGAATTTCCAAGATTGATTGTGAATTGCTTGAGACTTGTCAAAAACAAGTCTCTTGTGCATTTAAGCAATTTAAGTGGTTCCTTTCAGTGTCTGCATATACCCATTATAATTGTTAAAGCAGAATTAATTAGGACTACATAATCATTCCTGCTTATATTCTTGTGCAGGTAAAGGAAGTGATAATATCATACTTTATATTGATGGAACAGGGCAAAGCTACTAGACAGGTTTGTATTGTAATTTCCCAGCTCTTTTCCTTTATTCTCTGTTAAATGGGATTATTGCATCGTGGTGATATTTATGTCTTGATGCTGACTCTATGTTGTTTTGTCATGTGAGGAAGGATTTGGATCTGCGATGTGAGGAACTTATTAAAGAAGAGTTTGATGAGAGCTGCAACTTTGACGTGGATGATGCTGTTCAGAAGTTAGAGAAGTTAGGCATTGTTTCTCGGGTGAGACTTTTCTCTCATTTTTCTGACATGAATAAAATAAGATGTGATCCCTGATTACTTGTGATCAGTTAGTTCCACATAGATGCAGAAGTTAGTTATTTAATTAGTCCAGCTCTCACCTTTTCCCATCACTCTTCCTCTTGTGTTATCTAGGGATAGTTCCTTTTATTATTTGACTATGTATATTTAAAAAAAAAAAAAATCACTCAACTGCCACAGAAGGAAGATGGCTAGATGAGTCAAAGTACCCTACAGCCTCTCCTTTCTGGCTGCAGTGTAGATAGAAAAAGACATTCAGTTATGTAATATCTAATACATCAGTTAGATCTGAATTATTCCTTTTGTTACAAGAATAAAATTGTTTTTTTATGCTCTTTATGGCTATGCTTGAAAAAGTGCAATCCAGGGTAAAATTATCTTTTGGATGTATGGTACAAGTGGCAACTTGCTATCTGATTCTGGTGGTATTCTTCTGTGCTTGGCCATAATTCTAAAATTGAATGTTGTGGGTGGATGCATTAATCCAAGTTAATCTCTCGCTGTAAGTTTTCATTAAGGATAAATAATCATGCTGTACAGGATTCTATATGCTCATCTCCACTGTAGAGACTTAGATCCTCAAAAAATCGCTTGGAAACTGTATTTCTGTAGTCTTCACTGTAGAAATGGTTCAATAACTTTCCATATTCTTGTCTCTACTATGGAGAATCAAACTTAAGTTCCTGAAAAAATTGTTTGTCAATTGTATTCTCGTAGTCTTTGCTGTAGAAAGGGTTCAATAACACATAATGGCTGTAAGATCTATATGCATATTTCTGCTATTCTAGTAGGCACCCTTTGTTTTTTGGCCCATACGCTGTCTGAAAGGTTATGCGCCCATTTGAACCTCATCCATTGATATTTATGTTTCCAGGATACTATTGGAAGATATTACTGTGTAAGCCTCAAAAGAGCTAATGAGATCATTGGAACTACAACTGAGGAGCTTGTCCTCAAGGCAAGGCAGTGCTAGTTCTCCTTGATCCAAAGGTGAGACTCATCTACTCCATCCTTGCAATACTGAAGTACCAATATATTATCGGGCCCCAAAAGAAGATTTTGTATGATTCATGGACTGTCCACAGGAGATAAGCCTTTTCCACCACCACCTTCAAACAAACGTGACCAGTCATTCATCTCCACATTGGCTTCGTTCTGAGATGGTTGGATTCAAGCTTGTAACTCAAAATGTAATTATCTAGTTGCTTATTCTTTCTTTCATTTTCCACTATATGTTTGTGTAAGTAGATAACTGTAGGCTTCAGCTGGAGTCGGATTCACAGTTTGCCAGAATCCTTGGATCACATACAGTGCCTAAGTTAGCAGTTAGCTTTTTCATGTTGCAGTAATTTTAATCCGCACAGTGAATGGAAAATGAAGTTGATTCTTGTAAATTTTGCTGTCTTTTTTCTTTTCCTTTTTTGAAATGACACTTTAGGACCAAGATTTGGTAGGCTTCGGTGCTTTTCTGTCTTCCAACTTATCAAGCTCCAGTGATCCAACATTTTCAGAGGCGATGATCCCGTTGCTATAAAATGTTTCTGTTGTATGTATATTTTTTACGTAAATTAACATGGAAATATGACACAAGTAAGCCAACAAAAAAAGTGCTTAAATAAAAACAACGAAAACCAAAATTAGTGGGAAGGTTAAGTTTCGAGTCTTTTAAGTAGTGCTTCATAGGTTTAAAAGTTGATTATTAAGCTTATGCAGCCATAATGATGAAACTGAGTTGGGCATGATCCAGGGAACTATATGAAAGATATGTGAGATGTGGTTGAATTCGCATCTTTGTTCCCCGCACTTGATTATGGTTGCAACAATATAGATGAAAAAGGTAAAGAAAATCGGCTTCAGCTTTGCACGATAGATGCATAATTAATATATTTTACAAGCGTATTGATTCATGTCATCTTCGAATTTGACATTGTCTCTTTCAGATTTTATTTCAATAATCGTAATTCAATTTGTACTGTGTTGCAATTGTATTGTCTTCTGGTGCTAAAAAATGTTTACCTCCCCCACAAAACGTGTGGTGGTTGTGAACGTTTGGTTCCTACTTACCATCCTAAGTTGAGTTTGCTATTCCAGCTTGGCTCGTGATTTTAACTTTGGCTATCTATCATTCATCTTAATTATGGAAGGCGCCTTATATTGATTTTTCAATCTCTTCCGGCAAGTAGGAAGAAACCGGAAACATAAGAACATCTGAGACGATCATCCAATCTTACATGCCACAAATCCATCATCTGATTAGTTGGTAGGATGAATTCCCATTTGTTTGTATGTAAGTCTCCTACTCTCCTAACCCTAAGCAAAGTAATATGTACAACAATTCACCCAGGATGGTAACTTCTGCTACTGCACCAGAGCCCCTTCATTGAGACGGGCCGAGGATGACTTCTGTATTTGAAACCAAATGTACCTGGGGACTTGCTTAGCAACCAGGCGAGTCCCATTAGCGATCCAATCTATACACGGTTTCTGCAGCATCCGTCAACTGTAGAAATTACAATCGGCAGGTAAAAGGCGGCCTTGCCTGAGAGTTTCATGCACTTATCTTGTCACGCAATTCGTTCTTCAAGACAAAGTTTTCGCCTGAGTACATTTTCCATATCATGTGCTAAAGATTCTGCAGGGGTGAAACAAAAAAATGACCACCTCAGTGTCAGCAAGACACAAAGCTCTTAACACATTAACCATGCCTGAAAGAAGCTAGCTAATTATTGAATCTATATGAATGGTGCAACTGCCATTCTCTCAAACCAGCCACCACACTGCAACGAAGAGCTAGTGTGAGGCTGAGTATGGTTTTTAGCTAGTGGGACGCATATGGAGAAGAAAAATCAGTTTCCAATGATAAACCAGTGAAGCTACGTAGGAAAATACAAGTATTAAAAAATAAAAGGACGTAAGAGCCAAGGATGTAATGTTGTAAAAAGTAACTCCCCTATGGGAACTTGGACTCACCTCATCTAGGTTATGCCCCTCCAATTTGACCACTTTTGCTTCCTATGTCATACCAACCACTCTCGCTTAACTTTAATCAAGTCAGGGGCTTAGCTGCTTCAATTTTTCAACAACTTGCCTCATTGATGGTCGAATAGAGAGAGACTCTGATGTACATTTTGCAGCCAGCCTTAGCATACTGAGCATGTCATCCTTATGCCCAGCTTCCCATAGCTCAGGAGGGAAGAGCTCAGAGGATCGGCCCTCCTTAATTAGGTACCTTGCCCACGCAACAATATTAAACCCATTGCCAAATGCTGAGAAGGATGGATCAAGGGATTTCTTTCCAGACATCAGTTCTAGGAGTACAACACCAAAGCTATAAACATCTGATTTATCAGAGACCCTGCATGTAGTTGCATACTCAGGTGCAACATATCCAAATGTACCTGCAACATCTGTTGTGGCATGTGTTTCAGAGACTTCCAAAAGCTTTGCTAGCCCAAAGTCGGATAAGTAGGCATTGTGTTCCTTGTCAAGAAGAATGTTGCTTGGCTTAATATCCCTGTGGACTATCTTGTGATTACAGGAATAATGAAGATAAGCAAGAGCCTGAGCCACATCCAGAGCAATCTTGTGGATAACTGGCCAGTCGATGTTTTCGCCTGATCTTTCGTGAATGAATGTCTCAAGGTTCCCACCAGAAAGGTAATTGTATATTAAGAACATTTCAGCCTCTCCCACGTAATAACCAATAAGTGTGACAAGGTTCTTGTGTCGAACTCTCCCAAGGGTTCTTATCTCTGCCTTGAACTGCTGAGCCCCTTGAAATCTACCTACCGAAAGCCTCTTTACAGCCACTAGGAAACCTGGGACAAGTTCTGCTTTATAAGTTGACCCAAAGCCACCTGTTCCGATCAGGTTGCGTAGGGAAAAGTTATCTGTTGCTCTGATAACGCCTTCATAGTTCAATTCAGATGGAGCATCTGCAAAGGTCACAACCACCTTCCTTCTCAAGCTAGAGAGACGGGCTAGTTTTTTCTTTCCAAAGAAGACGATGAAGGCAATAACTAGGAGTATGCTTAGAACTATGGAAGCAGATACTACCAATGCAATCATGAGAGGCTTCAACTTTTTCTGATGATGTGATTGTTGAACGTCCAAGGGCACAGGAAGTCCAGCAGGTGGAGAAGGATATAACTCAGGGCAGGAATGCAGATAACTATTCCCTTTGAATGAGTCACAATCGAGTTGGGATTGGAAGTGGGGAATATGGCCAGAAAGATTATTGAAGGAAAGATTCAGCTTAGTCAGATCCAGAAGAGAGAGTGATGGAGGAATTTCACCTGAAAGCCTGTTGTGATCAAGTAAAATGGTTTTGAGTTTTGAGGCATTCGGCAAACTAGCAGGGATCAACCCAGTCAGACTATTTTGAGATAGATCCAGAGTTTTCAGAGAAATCAATTGGCCTAGTTCAGATGGAATATCCCCAGTCAAATTGTTTCCACCGAGAAGAATTGCTTTAAGGTTTTTCAACTTCCCTAACTGACTAGGCAAAGGCCCCGACAAACTATTCCCTCGTAAATCCAGAATTTGTAGCATCTTCAGGTCACCTGTACCTGGGGGTATTGATCCACCAATCTGATTGTGCGCTGCTTTGAAATCTGTGATTGTTGCACAATCAAGAGGCAGAACCTGGTGAATTTCACTTGTAATCTGGTTTTCGCTCAAGTTAACTGAAAAGCTTGGAAGATTACTGCAGTTTGAAACCGGGTTGCCATGGAAAGAGCTATCAAACTTGTTATTGTTCAGTAACAATCTGTAAGAGGATCTAATATCAGTTGCCACAAACTCATTTCCAAACATAAACAAAGACAGTGAGCCATCAAAGCTATTCCAGCTAAAATCATGAATCACTTCAAAGTTGTCGTCGCTTATTGACGATCCAAACAGTTTGCCCATCCAAGAGGCCCAGACTGGTACCCCAGAATGGCTACTAAGATTGTCCTCTACACGTAGAACATCCATCTCATACGCATGTAAGAGCATAGTAGAATTACAACTGCTTCGCCAGGATGCTGGAAGAACACCGGTTAGATTGTTCCGGCTAATGTTGAAGTAAACCATACATGAAACCTGCAGTCCCGAAGGCAGATAGCCAGTCAAATGATTTGAACTGAGGTCCAGAAAAGTAAGATTCCGACACATTCTTAATCCATCAGGGATCACACCAGCGATATAATTCTGACCCAGGTTAAGTACTCTCAAAGAGCATGAATCACTCCAATTACCTGGCAATCTCCCTCCAAGATTTGCCCTCGGTGCCCACAGTATCTCCAAACCCAGCATACTAAACAACTCATAAGGAACACCTCCGACAAATGCATTAAACTCGCCCCGCAAATCCATCAACCCCCCTTTACTAGGCCCCGAATCCAGTAAATTAGTCAACACAACAGCTCTCAACTTCCCACAATTTGAAAGCTCCTTTGGGATCCTATCAGTTAAACTGTTTCTAGAAACATCCAAAACCCGGAGCTCCTTCAGCCGACCGATCTCTGGAGGGATTCTACCCTCAAATATATTCCCATCAAGCAATAAAGCTTTCAAATTTACACACTTCCCAATCTCACTCGGAATATTCTTATCCAAAAAGTTATTAGACAACTTCAAATATCTTAAAAACCTACAATCACTACTTCTACCAATATTAGTTCCACCGGTTAACTGATTATTCGACAAATCGATAAATCCTAACCTTCCAAAACCAATCAAATCACTAGGTATTGGACCGGACAACGCATTGTATGACAAATTAAGCAAGCGAAGAGAGAGATTGTTGCTTACTTCAGGTACTTTCCCTGAAAAGTTGTTACCTTGCAACTCCAAAACCTCGAGGTGTCGGAGCTCGGAAATGCTCGCCGGAATCTCGCCGGAGAAGTTATTGTAGGGAAGTGAGAGGACTCGTAGCTCGGATAAGTTGCCGATCGACGGCGAGAGTGCTCCGGAGAGGAATACCGACGAGTCTCCAGTGATGCTTATCGATATTACTCGACGAGAAGTGGAGTTACAAGTAATGCCGTTCCAGTTGCAGTAGCTCGTTGAAGTATTCCAGGAGGAAAGAAAAGAAGAGGAAGAAGAAAGAGAGCTCTTGAAGGTGAGAAGTGACATTGCGTCAGAGCTAGAAGATGAGGAGAGAGAAAGTGAGGGGAGAGAGAGAGTGAGGAAGAAGAAGAAGAAGAAGTGTGCTAATGACATTTTCGCCAGAGAGTGGACGGAGGCATATAAAGCGAAAGGACGAAGGATCTGTCCGAAGCCTGGTCACCGGACAAAAAGAAGAGGAAGGAGGAGGAAAAATGTATATCAATAATAAATTTTAATAAGGGAGCTGGGGGAATAGAATAGAATGGTAGTGGTGGTGGTGGAAGGAGTAAGGAAAAGAACAAAAAGGAGTGGTTGGTTTTGTGAAGGAGACAAAACAGGAAGTAGTACCAAGTTTTATTGAAATGGAAACACCCTCTCTCTCTCTCTCTCTCTCTCTCTCTCTCTCTCTCTCTCTCTCTCTCCTAGAACTAATACTGCCCTGCCCTTACTCCTTACCTATTTTAATTTGGACCTTTGGTTGATTTAATTAACTCCCCCAATTATACACCGATGGGACCATGTACCTCCAGTGCATATGTTTGAAAAAATAAAATATAAATGATGTAATAAGTGATAGAACATTGTTGTTATATTTCAAGAAAAAAATATATAAAAAGAGAAAAAACATGAAGAAAAATGGAAGAATATATCATCATATAAGAACATTGTTGTTATAATTGCAAATGGGCAAGTTGCGAAAATCCAAAAATTAATTAATGCACACATATACACAAACATGCCACTTACAAGCCTCTAAATTACTAAATGTGACAAGCAAATTCATTCATTTATAAATCTAAGTGATTCACACAACATATTTTTAACAATTAAGGAATAAAATAACTCAAATTCCACTTTTTTGAATGTGGTAGAATCGCAGCTCACCACTTGTGACTAATTATATGACTGAGCTTGCAATACCTATTCTCTACGATAAATAATCATTGTAATGTATGACTCTATGTCTCATTGGCACAACCTCCAATTGTCTTATTTTTGAGTTGATTACCCATATCAAGACATTAGGAGCACAATCTATTTACAATGTTTTAATTAGTGTCCCAATTAACTAATTAGCTCTATTTAACTTTATTTCTCTAATATCAATGATCAACTAGGTCATCATAATGACATGTGTATATATTCTAATCACATCATTCAAGGAGTTTAGAACCACCATCTCCTCATGATTAATTCCTAAAGGTAAATGGAAAAGAGGTGATTATTACTTGCCTTGAAAGAACCATTAATATTATCAACCATTTGCTTAAATCCATTCCAAGAATGATTCTTTTACATCTGACAGTATTCCCTTATCTACAAATGGAATTATAGATCTTTAAATCAATAGCCTATTAGGCAAAAAAAGAAAGAAATTGATATAAAATCTTATCATCATATTAATATCTTAGCAGTTTTTTACTATTTTTCTTCCTAAACAAATAGTAAGAGGGATTTCATGTTGAAACAATTTTCAATTTTTAATTGACGATTTAAAGGAATGAGAAATTTGTAAGGATTTTACCTTGATAGGGTGAAACATACAACTATTATCTTAAAGTTGTGTGTGAGAGCGAGAGGAAAGTGACAACTCCATCTTTATGATACATTCAATTAAAAGTGACTATATAGTATAATTATACCCTAATTAGAGTAAATTTTTTTGAATTATAGTAAAAAAAAGGTTTAATAGTAAGAGAAGCTACCAACAGCCTTCATTAGAGCAGTTGGCAGTTCTCAATGACTTTTATGACCTTGGTTTTGGAATAAACTTCTAGGGTAATTTAATAAAAATAATGATAAACTAAACAAAATATTTCAATTAAAAGGACATCTAGGGCATGTTTTCTTTATAGAAACATTTTCTAGACTTTCTTCATTATTTATTATTACTAAAGCCTTATAATTACCAAATTTTTTCATAATAATTTAAAGAGGTTCTAATTATTACTAGCTTTTAGTAGCAAAGGATCAAAAGTTAATGGTCGGCCATGATAGTTGACCATCATGGAAAATATCAATGGAAAATGGGAAAAGTGATTTCCATTTTTTTTCTAAAGAAAAACATCATTTTCATTAGCATTTTCGAGTGATTGCTAACCATCACTACTAGTGGTCAATTAGTGTCATCGCCTTTTATTGTTACTTATAGGTACAAATCACCGATGTTTGTAGCCTTTTGAGACTATTATGATAATATTAAACAACTGCAACTTTGATTATAACACAAATATTGAAAATGGTTTGGAAAATGTTTAAAGAGAACTAACATACCCTTAAAGACTACATTATCATATTAGAAACCGAGTTAGTCTAGTAGCCTTGAAAATATCAAGAAAGCAAAATTCATGTTATTTTATTATGACTGGGTCACTTTTTTAGGGTAAAAAATTCATTTGGTAATACATGCTATATGTTATATGTGATGTGTAAATATTAATAAAATTTTATATGCATGATAGTGGAATCGATAGTTTTCAAAACAACTACTGCCTATGTATTGTACAAACTATATATATTAAAATTTTATTAATATTAACATGTCATATTTACATAATGTACATGTGGTGTGCAATACCTAATGAATCTTTTTTCCTTTTTTAGACCCTTAAATCTTTTTTTTAAAAAAAAAAAAAAAGAAAGAAAGAAAAGAGAGAGTGCATTTAGATTTCTATATGACCATTTTTTCCTTAATTTTAGGACATTTTAATACCTTTTATTATTATATTAAAGGGTAAAGTAGTAAAATAGAGTTTAAAACCACATATTCAAAGATTTAGGGGTTTAAAAGATCAATTTCAAAGATGAGCAATTGGGTGCACATAAGATATATATATATATAAGAGAGTGTATTTGCAATTTATCCAAATATTGAATGTAATAAATAATAAGTTATTTTAAAAGTTTATCAATTGATACCATATTTGAATCAAATAATGATGATCTCATTTGGAACTTCAAATAAAAGCTTTATTATTATCATTTTTTAATAATGATTACATCAATAATACTTATTAAGAATTGTAAAAGGGGAGTCTCATTTGCAAGTTTTTATACTCCAACTTGTACAGTTTCAGCTTATTATTTTTAATGTGTTTGTTAAAAGAAAGAGTAACTTGTTAATCAAAATCTAATTTATCATATCTTTATGTTTGGTGCCCACTCTAAGTAGGAAAGTCCTATATTTAAGACAGATAGAAGCCACAATTTTTTATGCTTAAGTTATTATGAGAAAAAGTTTGATAATATGTAGTAAGAAAAGCAAAACGTAGAACAAGTTTTATCAAGAACCATCTTATACATCCTTGCCTGTAAGATCCTCTTAATATACGCAAATTAAATATGGATTACCTTGAAATAGGGGTTCAATTTTATGGTATTATATTGCTTCAATTTGTATTGATATTAGAGAAAGAGGGTTTTAACCTTCCCGATTAGTAATTAATTGCTTGAACTGCGTAACAAGGCCATTGAGATTAGAGATAGGGAGAAGAAGAAGAAGAAGACGACAAAGAAGAGCCGGCGAGAGAAATGGAAACTGTAGACTACGTCAAGCTGTTGGTCACATGCTTTTGCAATATGCATGCCTTTCTGTAAGCTGCTTTTTCTTTTTCTTTTTCTTTTTCTTTTTTTCTCTTTTTGTTTGGGGGTAGGTTTGTTATTTTCGGGTATTTTGTTTTGTCATTTGTTATTCTTATTAATTTATTTTTTAGAAACAATTAGATTAGGGATCAAGTGGCTGTGTTAGGCGTAAATATTTATATTGTTTTCTTATTTGAATTATTAAAATTTCTCATAATCAAGGCACGTTTGTTTTTCTGATTTTTATTTTTTTTTATTTTTATTATAAATAAAACTATATAGTTATTAAATATTATTGTATAGTTTCAAAAGGTGATCAATACTAGTGATTTGTGATGATAAAGTGGTGAGGGAAATAATTTCCTTTTGTTAAAAATGGAAATTATTTTCCATTTGCTAGTGATATTTTAATGATGCTAATTATCACCATTGAGACACCTAGCATCAATAAAAATTTAATTACAATAATAAAAACAATAATCAACTTCAAGACTCAAGAAGGAAGTTTGGGGAGCATTTTTTTCCACAATGGCAACAAACCACCCTTGACGTTCTACTTCTTTGCTTGTCGCCATACACCAATGCATGAAGGTTATTTCAACTTGCCATGAATTACTAAACAATAATAATGTAAATTGACTTATAACTATATGGAACTCGTAGTCAATATTTACCCTTGTGCCTTGCCTTCCTTTCTTTACAAGTAAAATTAAATTTTTTTAAATTTTTGTCCCCTATTCACAGAGAAGAACGATAATTTTTCACATTGAATCTAGAGAAAACAATGCGAAAGATAACTTATTAATTTACCACATATCTTCTAATTCCATATGATAAAATATTAGATGCATTATGCAAGTACAACTCTAACATAATGGTAAGATCATTAGACAGCTTAAAAATACAACATATTGCCTACCAAATCTTGCTGCAATTTATTCAAGATTATTACTTCATCAAATGATTTATGTGAGAAGATTTAAGTAGTGTGTAATTTTCTTATATTTATTGAGAGGAAAACGCTTTTTAACTGTATTGTTTATATTTTTAGAAGTATTTAGCATTTTGGGAGTATTGAAGTCAACACCCCTTAAAAGAATTTTTACTTAATTATATACCTTTTCTTAACCTTTAAATATAAAACTTCTACGACTTGTATCTACAATTTGAAGGCCCTTTTTGTACTTTAATAATATTGGCTTCTTTTTTGCATTTATCAACTTTATTAAATATTTATTATTTTCACTTATACTCTCTCCTCCCATTCTTAAGTTACATTTACAGCTTTACATATTATATTCTTCTCTCCGCCGTCTAAACACATTCACAATTTTCTTTCATTTTTTTTTAACTACAGTCTCTCCACCATTTCAAGTGAATCAAAATATATGTTTAATTTTCACTAAGCAATCTATAATCCCTCAAAACCAGAGACACATCCCACCATGTGTTCTTATCAAGATATGGATATAACAAGACTCGAAAACTGTCTAAAATACCACATATAACATGTATTCCTACCAAACATACAGATATCAAAGCTCTTCGGGTGATTACATAACAAGTTGATCTAATGAGTTCAACTTATACCCCATTCACAACATGGCATCACGTTTACATTCTTAAAAGTTAAACATGAATTTACAATGAACTAGGTAATTATTGAGTGCATAAAGTTCAATAACTGTAACTAACATGATTGATCCCAAAGCGTAAATATAGATGTTTAGTCTCTAGAATATATCAACTATAATTGAAATATAGTACAACTAAAGGAAAAATCCCACGATGTCACTTCTCTTATTGTATGAAATTCAAGTCTTCTCTATAATTGTAATATATGTCATATACCATAACATTATAAATAGCAATCTTTTTAGCTGTACTTGTCCCTAAAAAAGAATTTCCCATAAGGGGTGATCCAAAACCTAGTATGTAATCACCATAGTCAAATGCAGATGCCACATTAAATATGCATGCATTTCTACATAAAATCTAATGTATAAATAACCAGTTCTTATCTTTGTTTAAGTGTCACAACCCAACAAAGTCTTAGTGTCCCAATACCAAGGGTATCTAATGACCCCATAACAACTATATAATAATATAAATATATGATTTGGGTACATTCTCATATCATGGAGTCTAAAAACAATAAGTCATGTCATCTCAAGGTGAACATGGGGTAGCCCTTAGACATACTAGTCCACATATAGTCATCTATAGATGCATCCCATAACACTAATCAACACAATTACAGCTTTATCCCAATTACTAAGCCGTTATGCCACATTCTCCCTCATTAGCAACTCGCTACATAAGTAGCACCTAAACTATGGAATCATTTCAATGTGCATAAGAATGACTGGTACTCCTAAATCCTTGACCCTAGTCAAACACACATAATACATTTATCAGCAATTAAATAATTATCAAGTTCATTAATTTTCTATCCTAACATTCATAGATATCAAGCAAGGTAATTGCATACCTTGAACAAGCTTTTCTCATACTATAATTGAGGTTCCTCAACTTTATGTCTTGATTTTAAAATACAAGTACTAAACATGTAGCATGCACCACAAGTTATTTTTGACTCTATTTATTACTCTTACTTGTATAAGTTGTTAACCTATTGTTCTAACTTGTAACTATTACCTAACACTAACCAATTCCTCTGGGAAACCTTCTACTCTACTTAACCTTTTACTTAATTAACTATAAGTTTTTCAAATGGATGTTAAAATTAAAATCATTTGACTCTTAAATAATCTTTAAATAATCCACTAAAATGTACATGCAGTTAAATAATAAGGGTTAAGAAGAGTAATTAAAATATAGTGTATTTACAAAATAAAATGTAGCAATAAAAAAGGAAAAGGAAAAATCAAAATTGTAAAGCTATTGGCTTGTAGTTGGTGTTTGTATGGTATCATGGCAATCGCTTCAACTCTTTCCCCTTCACCTCTTTCACATGTCATGCACTATTAAGAATAATAGCCCCCTTCTAAAATAGTGAAAATGACATACAATTACATGACAAGCTTGTAAAAGGTTAAGATAAAACTTGTGAAATTGTGATTATTTTAGGCAAGTGTACCGATCGTGCAATAGTTTGGGGTGAGCACTAAGATCATATTTTTTTGCAAGGAGGAAAAAGAAAGAAGCTAGGTTAAGTACTACACTAGAGTGGTACTAATCTAAGCTAAGATAATAGAATACAATGATCATTTTGAAAACATGCAAATAAAATAAAGTCGAAGAAAATAATAAACAATGAAAATAAATGTGGATTTTAGCAAATTCTCAACATCAGATTGGGATTCCTTCAATAAATTAATTGATTTGGTTGTATTTCAACAATCCTCTAAAACTATCATTGCTATGCTATAGAGATATTTATATTAGCTTAAACTTGAGTTTTAATTACACTCACATTAGCTCTCATGTAGTGGGTCCTATTATGTAGTAGGAGTATTGTATGATCAGTCCCTCATGTACACTTTACTAGTAATTACCTAAGTTCTATCACTATTTAGATAATTTAGTTAGGAATTGAAGTTCAACCCTAACCACATAACACTCAAATGAGTACTAGGATCATGTTATCCTAATCCACAAATCTAGCATTGTAAGAATTAGGGATTGTAGGTTCTAAATGGGGTTGTCACACCCAATTAAGTTAGCTACACCTTATATACTAATAAGGAGTGATGCCCAATTATAGAGAGTTATGGTTCTCCTTGTGATAATGGATCACTCTACACAAGTTAAGTCTATTTTTCTTTAGAACTAAGCAAAACTTCAAGTTCACACTTAACATAATATCAATACATCATTAGTAACAACAATTTCATCATATTTCAATGCAACTCAAATACACACATTAAGTACCGAATCTCATATTCATAGAAAATAGAGTATTAAACACATATACACATGAACATGAATAACACATTGCATTAAACATGAAGAGAATAATGTTAGCAATACAAAACCGAACTCCAATAGTTATCTTTGAAGAGTTCCTTCCTAAAAAAAAAACTCGATTTCTCCATAGCAACATAATGGGAATCCACAATCCAAGCTTTAGAAGAGTTAAAATCCACTAAAGACTTATGCTACAACTAACATTTTCATGCTAATCTCCTTTATCTACTAAAATGGATGGAAACACGCATATTTATATATTGTAGCTAGTAGTTGGATGATAGTAGCCTTATTGTTTGGACGCTAAGCACGTGTTGCCTTCTGGATCCAACTCTTTAGTAAATGCTATATTTTGATTTGTAAAAACTTATTGTTATCATCCAAATGGTAACTTGTTTTAGTTCTGTGAACTTTTAGGCCCCTCAACATCCGAATGGCTTGCGAGCCATTAGTCATTTATTTAGCTACTGGTTGGACACCACTTAGGCTAGTTTCTTTGCTGCTATGCCCTATCCAATGCTTTCTTCATTCTTTTCTTTTTCCTTTAGACTAATAGGGGTTACTATAACCCCTAGACTAACAATGAAAGTAATAAATCTTAAGTATTTTGCAATAAAACTCAATAGAATTGTGCTAGAAACTCCTAGAATCAAGTAATTACTTGTGTTGATCATGAGTGTGAGGTTTCTATACTAAATTAGTGTATATTATCATATTTTCATCTAAATCTCATGCAAGTTAATGGAGAATTAGGTAGGATAAGTGTATGATTTACACACTTATCATATACTCCACTTTCATCGGTTAGAACACACTTTCCTCTACCCATTGACATGTTTTTTCACAATCTAAAACATCTCCTAAACTGAAATCTCCAAATCCCACAGATCAAATCAACGCAATCTTCAACTTCTTTTTAAAATCCCTAAGCAAAACAACATAACAATTAAAGAAACTTACTTGGCTTCTTAGAAATAAATTCCACTATGCACTACAATCTTTTCACATACGACTATTGCACAAGACCTTAAGGATTAATACATCACCAAATTAGTAACCAACAAGAAGATAGTAAGAGAACTAAAAAGTTTTAGTACTTACTGGAATTCAAGAATTACTCCTACCAAGGTGCTGCCTTTAACTCTAAATTTGAAACATCTTAACTTCCTCTTAAAAACATGAAGAAGAGGGAAGATTGCAAAAGGAATTTGTTAAAAGAAAGGAAATTGTTGATGTGAAAGAATATAAGGGAGCGAGAGAGAAATAGAAAGAAAGCTATATGTAGTTTTAAGATTTTTGAAATAGGGTTAAAGTACAAGAATATCCTTGCTGTCAAAATTAAAATTTTAAAATAGTATTATTAGTTAAAATAAGGTAAAAATATTTAATAACAAGGATATTTGACAATCAATGAAAGTGGGATTTCTCTTTGCGTTGACTGTTGTAGGTCTTCACTATAAATTCGAAGAAAGTGTAAAGATCATACATGTGACATAAGATCTCAATCGAACTTTTCGGGCTTCTCTACCACGAAATCTATGGAATCAAGAAGTTTACATGTACACGCAATTCACAACACACTTGGTGATTTGAACTAAGAAAAAACCTTTCCCACTACTTCTATACATCACCGATGATGTGTTTTAGATTTGAAGATTTTGCTTTTGCATCCATGTGTACACAAATTTTGTTAAATGAGCAGAAGCTTCCGGTTTTGTCTTCATTTAATCAATTGATGACTATTTTAAGGAACAACAATTCTGTCCAGTAGATATTTGATTATGTATATACATTAGCTATTGATTTTCTTTTCTTTTTCCTTCCTCCAACTATAGCCAAAAATGGAGATTTCTCAAAAATTCTAGAGGCAAGGAATTAGTTTCTCTCTTTTTTACTCCTAGGAAGTTTGATTTGACAATTTTTCGATCTCTCTTAAAAATTTGGCAAGGATTCATGGCATAGGATCCCATCCAAAGACCTTTCTCTTAAAAATTTTAGAGTTAAGGAATTCTTTTCTCTCCATGTATTAAGGGATTTTTAAGATTGACAACGAGATTGTTAGACAAAGTAATCTTACTATTTACATATGTAGTAGTTCTTTTTTTTATTTTTTATTTTTTTTAGTAAGAGCAAATCCAACTGTTAATTTGTACATGTTACTCACCATATTCCTAAGAAAGTCAACTATTTGTCATTTTTCTCATTCAAATTATGCGGCAGATAGGACATTGAATAAAAAAATGTAACATTTTCGCTTCATATTGTTTGATTTGGTATATAGTGTAAATGATAAAGTTTACTAATTATTCATTCAAAAGGCTTATCTTATTTTATTTTTACTTTTGTAGTACTTGACTTTTGGATTATATGATGGGTTCATTGTATTTTAGATTAAAAAAAGAAAAAGAAAAAGAGAGAGATAATTATATATGACTATTTCTATTTTTCTCCAATAAATAATTACCTATAAAGATGTATCACTCAAATAAATGTTACCAGTGAAAGATATTAAAATACAAATAAAACATTCTGTACAAATCCGTGACAAATATGTATGACTTACCTTTTGTTTTTTTGAAAAAAAAAAACAGTAAATAATTCTTAGGAAACTTGGCATATAGTTTTGATATATTTAGAAACTTTATTAATTAACATACCGTTTACACTTAGTTAACTATCATATTGTAATAAGTTTCTATATAATTCTCCTTTGTACTTTCATATATGCTATTTCGATACATTCATTTTAGCACATGCGTTGTAGATGCTTTCTTTCTTTCATTTTGAGAGACCTTGATAAATTATGGAACCTATAGATAATTTTTAATATTTGCTTTTTAAAAATCTTGATTCCAATTTCTTCATCTATACAATTTTTTTTTTTATTATTAAGATTTCAAGCATTTGATAATCTAAGATATATAAACAGTAGAATATACTTGATTTTTAGCAAACTTCATATCTACGATTATAGGTGCTATAGTTTTCATTTTTAAGTTTAATAGCTTTGTGTCGTGAATTGTTAAACCATGTAATATGAAAAAAGAATGTCAATTAATGAATGAAAGATTCCTAATTTACTTATATTAAAAATGATACTTTTTAGTTTTTACAGTAAGGGCGAGCGAGTAACCCTGTTTTATGGGATACCCATCCTATACCCTACTCGATCGAATGGCTTTTGAATAGATATTAAAGGTCATAAGATAGGTTTCTGGTATAAATTTTTTGGAACTTACTTTCACCAGATAAGATTAATGTTTTCCTATCCCATGTCTATCTTAAAACTTATGCTCTAAAGCATACAAGATACAAGTTCCAATGTATCATATACTTACCTTATAAAAAATTATTAAATAATATTAATAAATAAATAATTAATAATATTATTATAATTTTTGGCCAATATATGTTTTAGTTAAAGAAAAATAAAGGAGTATAGGTCCATCAATTAATAACCTAAACAGCTAAATTAATGTCATGTCTTTCACTTTACATTTTTTATTTTTTTTGTTGTTTTTCCTCATTTTTCTGTCCAACTTTATATTTTCTTTTTTTTTTTCCTTATTCCTTCCTATTTGCTAAGTGGTAAAATTATATAAACTTAAAATAATAAAGAGAGGAAAAACTACTCTCTCTTTTTTTTAATTTTATAAGTTTTACTATAGGTTTCATAGGTTTTGTATGTGAAGGACTTGTAATATTATATACAAATTACTTTTTCAATATTACATAAACTTAAAATTTATAGGTTTAACAGAGTATCTTGTAACACAGGGCTTGTATCTTATAGGTTTTACAAGATATAAGATATATTGTGGTTCTAAGGTATAATAGGGTAAGTTCCAATTTTAGAATATAAGAATTTGTACCTTACAAGGTAAAGTATTGGTATAGTCTCATACTTTACCTACCTTATATCCACTTTCCTTTATTTTACAGTACTACTAATGAAATTATCTTGTAGGGTCATGATAAAAAGAAATCATAGAATAGTTATATTTATGTTATATTGCTATTTTCACTTTATTTGCATCCCACTTAAATATTTTTTATGATATATATATTTTTATAGCAACACTTATACAAGTTTATGAATTAATTTTATTTTTTTTATAAATTGATAATTAAATTTCAATTAATATATATGCCAAAATAACAAAATAAAAAGTTTATTGCTCTAACCTCTTACAAAGTGCATTAAACACCCTCAATCATTTCCTAAAAATTTTAAATTTTCCATCCTATTGAGTATTAAAAAGGTTTCACAGTGAAATTATTAAAAAAAAATTCTTTTGAATATATAAGATGTAATATAATTACTAGCACTCAAGTGGTTAAAAACCTTATAAGATACTAAATCCTTTAATTGTTAATGTTAACAGGAATGTAATTATTTCTTCTTCTTTTTCTATTAAAAATCATTATCATATACTCATTATACATAAGCTATTAGAGCTAAGATCATAGACCTAAGCTCCAAAAGGGAAATTATTATTATTATTACTTTGGGTTTATAAGTCTAGTCATATTCTTCTTCATAGGGATGAACGGGTAACCCTATTATACATGGTATCCACTTGTATCTTACTTGACCTATTAAGTTTCAGGTTGGTATTAAGGGTCATAGGGTAGGTTTCGAGCATATATTTTTCAGAACTTACTCCCACAAAGTAGAGTATGGGCACAAGATCTTCTTACCTTTTACCCATCTCGAAATCTATACTTTAAAGTATATAAAGTATAGGTCTTAAGGTACATTGTACTCATTATATAAAAAATTATTAAATAATATTAATGAATGGATATTAAATAATAATATTATCTTTTTCGATAATAAATATTTTAGAAAAAAAAAGCCTTATTATATAAGTTAATGAACCTAAATAGTTAAATCTAATGCCACTCCTATTTCTTTCTCTCATTTTTTTCTTTTTTTTTCTCTAACTTATATTTTCTATTCTTTCTCCTTATTCTTTTCCATTTGATAAGTAGGTAGATCACAAAACTTTAAATAATGAAGATATGAGTTTTTTTATTTTAAATTTCTCGAAATTTGTCATAGGTTTCATAGGTTTTATTAAGAATTTGTAATATTATATATAAATTACTTTTTTAATATTATATAAACTTAGATTTTATAAGAAAAGCAATTTTACAGGTTCCATTAAGTACCATGTAACTTATGAAACCTGCAAGGTATATGGTATATGATAGTTTCAAACTGCTACAGGATAGGTTTCGATTTCAAAATTTGGGAATCCATACCTAAACAGTAGGGTATGAATAGGTATGATTATCAAAATCCCAATTTAACTCTTATGATTGTATGATTTTATGATACTTTTTTTAGTTAAATCCCACACAAAATCTTTTGTTGAGTAAAATCAGATGGAATCCTAATTTAAATCACTAGAATTAGTAAAATCTTAATTTTGTGAGGGATTCTACGATTTTATATAATTTAGAGTTTGTGATCTAATAGGTTAATATTCTTACTTAATGAGCTTTTAAACTAGCCTATTATGCACTTCCATTGTTTTTCCTTAACCTTTAGTTATGATTTAATATAGGAAAATGCATACACATTCAGATGTAAGGGGTAAAGAAGTTAGTGCATATATAAATTTGGAGAGTCATGGGATTCAAGATAATTTGGAAATTTATAACGTTGATGTTGCTAAAGATGAAGTATGAACCAATACTTATTGTTTAGTTATCATAAATTTATAATACTGTATTGGACAAAACATTTGTCTTTTTTTTAGTTTGCATATTTTCTCAATTACTGAACAAAAATGATTCTAAAGTACTGGACAAAACGCTTATATTTTGTACCATCCAAAATATAATATAAAAATCAAATTCACTAGATAAAAACACAAAAATCTTTGTCTTTTACTTTGTATATTATGTTTAATATAATATTTTATATATTAAGACAGTGAATATCATAAAAATCTTTATCTAGTATAGTGCACACCAAACATGATACAAGAAAGTTATATCATCCTGTTTTTCTTGTTTTGTGTTGTCCAATATTCTTTATACTATCCAATACTACAATACAAACACTATCTAAAAGACTTAAAGTTGAAAGATATGAATATCATTGATACTAGTTTCAATAATGACGTTGACAATGATGATGATGATGATGGTAATGGTGGTGATAGTTTTGGTAATAATAAAATAGTTGATTATTCTTTTTAGATTTATATTTTTATCGTAATAATTTGTATCGAAACTTATATTATACTTTCATGTATTTGGATAATGATTTATATTTAACTATTTGTATTAAACTTATATTATGACTAGAATTTATGATAAATTTTATATTATATTATGTATTATAAGTTTTTTATCTACCATTGTAAGTATATTTATAGTTTTTGAAAGCTAATTATATAGATTGTAGAATCTTACAATTTTACAATTCGATTATATGATCCGATTCTACGAACTCCCTAGTGATTCTAGGTATAATATTGATTTTGATAACCTTTCGAGTAAGACCTCATATCCTATCCAACATATATCCGTTTACTTTGTTTCTTTTATATGATTGTGAGAGAAATTTTATATTTTCTTTACTTAAAGAGTATATATATATATATAACATGCATGAACCTAAACAAATCTTCATAATTGGAAGTCTCTTCTCGCAACTAGCTATAGATTTAAGATTATAGATGGCTGAATCTAATTCATAGGCTTTTGACTTGTTACTTTAATGGATTTGACTCTTTGAGCCTATGTAACAGGGTCCAAAGAGTGAAATCCATGTTTTGGGATGATCATGAGAGACTTGGCATAGTGGGCTTAGGGTAAGATCTATTAGATCAACTTGTCCTATCCAACCTTTCTCAATAAGACTCTTACACACACACAAATGACTTTTAATATGCCTAGACTCATATAAGGCCATATGGGGCCTCATTTACTAAGAACCATTGATTACCGTCATCATCCAACGAATGAGATTCATACCTAAACACTATAAATACCCTATGCCTCCTCATTCAAAAGGGAGGACTTTTTTGGAAGAAGTACTATTACTCTGTCGAATTTTCCTCAAAAGACTAAAACCATAATATTCCTACAACCACTCACAAAACACACACCTATCATTGTAGAGTCGAGCCTTGTCTAAGATTGCCTACTCCTACTCCCCATCTCAATCACTCCCCTAATCATTTATACATGCCACTTCCTCGTTAGGCCATGTGTAGTGTGTTTCCACTTAGCATGTGCATGAACTCACACTCGAACAAACACCCCCCACAAAGATTATCCATTACAATGGCAGCAACTTACCTATTCACTTCCTAAGTACATTTGAAATATCATGTAGAATTAAATCATGTGTTGCACCAGTGCTATGGTTATAGTAAATTTCTTTTTCCTTTTCATTGCATATTGCTCGACATGTATTGTAGTGGCTGATATTCTATTTAGATTTTGGTTTGGAAATTTTGATGAGAATACGATGAATTCAAATTTTATGGGGGAATGAAATTCGGAAAAAGTACTCTTGAATTTGCTATCTCTCACAAATTAATTTAACCAATATGTTTGTATATCATATAAATAAATCTTTTAATTGAAAATTTTATGGAGCGGTCACTTTATATGATATCATCACTTTTCTAATAATAATAATTTTTTTAATTACGATAAAAATAAAATATATTAACAATAAATAAGACTGTTGATATCTTTCACTTTCATGGAAGTTGTCTTATCGATAGTTTTATAGAGTTGTCAACATTTTCTTAATAATAAATCACCATTCATTATAGTAAAATAAAGTTAATTAACAGTATCATATAGTAAATTTTTAGTCATTGCACCCTACAATTATCTATAACTAATTTAGAACAACACACAAGCTTGCAATGTGTGCACTTCAAAAAGAAGATTTAAATCATTAAATGTTGAATAAGCACTTTTGACCATAGTCACACCATAACTATTATACACTAATTTGATGAGAAATTCACTAAAATATTGTAATTTTTTGAAAAAAAATTGTAAAATAAGGTACCCGAAAAACTTATTCCCGAAATAAGTTGCGAAGGTGTGGACCGGTAACGTGCCTTCAGTAATTTGTATTGATGGTATGTACTTAAAATTTTTAATCTATCCAATAGCAGTAGGCCATGAAAATATAGTAATTTGATCATAAAAAAAATATCAAACAACAATGCGGTTTGATTTTAGCTATAATAAACTTAAATAAGTCTTTTTTTTTATATGTTATGGGCTCTGTAATTCCACACGAGCAAAAAATTATAACCATTCAAAGTTGAAAAAGCAAATCACATTAGTTTTTTCTTTTTTCTTTGGATACTATAAGATAAAGAGGTGAGATTTTTTTTAATAAATTTTAAATTATTTTTTATAATTTTTAAATTTATGAAAATTATTTTTTATTATTCTTTATGTAAATTTTTAATTTTTTAAAATAAAAATTTTTAATTTGAGAAATTTTAATTTTCTTTACGTGATTTTTCATAAAAAAAATTCAATGATAAATTTTCTTAAGTTAAAAAAAAATCATAATACATACTGAAGGCACATACCTAAAATACACCTTTAGTTTATTGTATTAAAGGTACATTTTGGATACATACCTCCAGTCAATTGTATTGAGGGCACATAGCCGATCTATCTCCTTGTAATCTATTTCAAAAATAAGTTCTTTGGATGCCTTATTTCATAATTTTTTTTAAATTATATTATTTTAGTGAATTCCTCCTAACTTAATCAAATTCCCTATATTTTGAAATTTAAAAACTCTATATTATATTGTGCAAGTCGAATAAATACTTTGACTACAGTGATATGATTGAACTCATTATATGACGATAACGAATCCTCATCCATAAAAAAGGGACATAAGCGGATGAGTTGTAATTTTTCTATTTTATTATATTTCTATCTTACTTTTAACTAAAAAAAAAAAAAAAGAAAGAAAGAAAAAGAAAGAAGAAGCTTGTAGTTCTGAGTTGATAATATTTTTAAGACTTTTTGGTAGCTATTGGTTTCAAGAGATGAAAAACATTTGAATGGAAGGTTATGACCTATAATGGAAGATTTTTCTCTTGTCTTTACGGTATAGGATTACATATTATGCAAGCAGGTGTTTTATTTTTATTTTTATTTATTTTTTAATTTTCTAAAACCCTAAATCTAGAAGAAGGTTCACAAGCATGTTTTGTTTCGTTCTATTTGAAGTTACTTGCATATACAGGAGATAAGGTTATTAAAAGTATTTAAAATAGAGAAAGTTCATTATATATTATTAATATCACACGTTAAATGTCAAAATGAATGATAGTGTGTATCATATAGCATATCAGAAAAAAAAAATAAAAAAAAATAAACTGTATCTTTTATTGTATCACTATCCACAAGCTCCATCTACTATTTGCATCATTAAAAATTTTTATTCCCTATTTAAATTTTTATTTATATGTGAAGGAGCAACCGTATGTTCACTACTAAAGTCTCAAAAAAGAACATTTTAATTTGTGAAAATGTCATCTAAATTAAGGGAATTCATTAAATCTTAAAATTAAAAACGTATTCCCATTTGACGTGGTCCGAATTGTCTTTTTATTAAAGAGTCAAAATATGAATCCAACCCTCCAACCACTTTGAACGGATTCTAATAATAAAGGGAATAGCGTAAGCCGGTTCTCATTGACCCTTCAATATGATTCTTCCCACTATTTGAAGACCATTTCTCTCATTCAAAAACTGAAGCCGCAGTAGCTCTTATGATCTAAAGTCAGGCAAGAATGGTCATCCATTCATTTTTCGCAATGATTAATGGGAATTTATATTCTTCATATTGTATGTTGCATTTTGTATCTTCTATTAGATTTCTTATACTAGATTTTCTAGAATTCCTCAAGTATACGCACTCAAAAACAAGAGTAAAAGGAAATCTCAATCATCACACGTACATATATATTCACTTGGATAGTCAAATAAAGGCCATTTCAGGAAATGTTGAAAATATTGATAATTATAAGGATTTAATCTCAATTTTACAACCATTTTTCAACATTTTTGAAACTAGCTCTAAATATAGGAAGTGCTTCAACTCCTTTTTTTCCGAAAAGACATCGAAAAATGAGTATCTTTCTCCGATTATTATTGTGTGATTGAAATCATATGTATTTATCCATCATAAACTAATTTTTTAATTGTTGTTATATGACTGGGATCAAATGTATTTATTCACGATAAGACATTGAATGATATGTGTTTGACATGAAGTTTAGTTGAGAATTAATATTTCTTAATGTTGACTATGCAAAAATTAGTTTTTTTTTTTTTTTTTTTCCCCTCGACAATTTTATCATTTTTTTTTAACAAATAGTAATAATTGACTATATTGAATATATATTTTTTGTCTATTCATGTACTTCTCTTGCAGGAAAGGGGTCACAATTTGTCCTTTTCATTTATAGTTGACTTTTCTCGTAGTAATTTGTTTGTTATATCTTAGCAAATGAATGTTTGAGTTGACATAATATTTCCATGCTGAAGAAAAGGCATCTAAAATAATAAATTCAACTTTTGTTTTCACATTTATGCATGTAAGATTTTTAGGAGCATCTATATAAGATAAAAGTAGTTTGTAAATAAAAATGAAAGCTTTGATGCTATATTTTTGCTGTGGCTCATGAGATAAGCCTCGAATTATATTAAGCTCCAAAAATATTATATTTCTGCTTATTACATATTATATATGCTTCAACAGATGAAAATAATTATTTGATTTCATGAAAAGAATCATTTGTTAAAGAGGGATGAATTCACAAAATATAATTCATGGACTCTGCCCAATACTAATTAATTATGTTTAAAGTTTTATCTGAATTAATGGCAAAATTGAGAGTGCTAGACTTACTTATGGTATGAATTTAAAAAGTTTTGAATTTGGTAAGTTAGAAATAGGGCCTGTTAAAATTGTTGTACACTTTTTTTAACTTTTCTCATTGGTCTTAAGTGTTAACTAGGTTCTATTGTGTTTAGTTAGATCTCATTCTTCTTTCCTTAGCTTGGAGATAGTAAATCCTATTTAATCTTATCAATTAATATAGTTTACGAATCCAATTATAATTATTACTTATTACTCATTATGAATACAAATATATGCTATTTATGAAGAAAAAAAAATTTTAACTTAGCCCCAATATACCACCTAACCAACAAATCTACTCAGATCTACAATTTCATCTTGTCCCTCTCTAAATCATCCTTTTAGTGAGACAATGAATAGTTTATGGTCACATCTGTAAATAGTGGTTTTCTTCCTTCTTCTTCTTTTTTTTCTTTTTCTTTTTTTAACTGTAGAAGCCATAACCAAGGAAACTAAAAAAAGTTAGAAATCATAAATATTGGTTTTCCCTCTTTATGTCTTTTGCATTTATCTCTTCTCACTCTCGTCATTCCAAAAGATTGTCTCATCTCGAATCCAGATGAATTGCTCTAAACGGGGCCATGGGGCTCTAATGCCTTCTGTTATGTACTATGACTACAAAAAGATAGAGCGAATCGTAACAAATTTATTAACAAGTTGTTTGAAGAATTGTCAAGTTTATTGTAATAAGGAAATGCGTGACTATTTATTGATTATACGTATCATAAGAAAGATAACTATTTAAAAATATAATCTTTTTTTCTTTTTTATAATTAACTAACATATACTCAATAACTTTTTAATTTAACAAATATTTTAACATTTGGGAGAGTAACAATCATCTTCACTTTTTTTTTTTTTTTTGTCTGCGACTATGACAATAATATCTAGATGTATGACCAATTCAGTCAATCCGGGAAAGATCAATTCTATGCTTGTTAAAACTAATCGAAAAAAAAAAAAAAAAAAGTCAGAAAAAAGGATATGGTAGGAGACTAGGAGTCATATAGCTCATTGAAGCAGATCTTTGCATAGTATTCAAATAAAGGAAAACCCCAAATCAAAGTTCTGTTAGAATGTTACAAACGATGGGAGAAAAGCTAAGAAAGTGGTAAGAAAGTCTTAGGTTTTCCATACTAGTGTTTTCTTAATTGTAGAGGACAGCTATTGAAGAGGATGAGGACATTGGGGGATTTTTTTTACTTTTTGCTTGCTTTTTTTAAAAAAAATTATTATATTATTAAATTATATATATTTGATAATATCTTTTTATTAAATTAATTATGATGAATTAATAGAAAACTAATACATATCATCTAACTAATAATAGTGGCAACACGATGAAGTATAAATATGTAAAGTGTAAGAATGAATATATTGGCATACAAAGTGATTAAGACTTGAGATATGGCTTGCAAAATGAAACTTATCCTATATTTTAATGTACTTACCTATCACCTAAAATATATAATATAATAAGTACTTTGTTAATTTGTTTATTAAGTAAAATTAACAAGTACAACGAAACAAATAACTTAATAATCCTTATCTTAAAGCTTGAGGGTCATTAACAACACAACAAAGCTTAAGTCAATTTCAATTCCATCTTGATTTACATTTATTAATCTCATATTAGTCCAATCCTTTCACAAGAAAGCTATCATGATCTATTATATATATATATATATATTTCCGATGATTAGAGTGGAAGAGGAAGGTTCAAACTTGATCAATCAAACCAATGTTTATGTTATTAAACTATAAAAACCTTAACTGTGTATGTAATATCTGAAAATTTATTTATTGGTTTATGTAATATATATATATATATTCATAAAGAGCTAAGGACGATGATGGAATATTAGAAAATTAGAAGGGGCAATTTGAGTATTTCACGATGGGGAATTTTTAACCCCAAATGACCTAACGTTACCTTCCTTTCACTCCCTTACAGTAAAATAGCAGATAGCTCTCTACAGGAACCCTAAGACAAAAGGAAATAGGAGAGGTCTAATTCCAAGAACGCAAGGTAAGGATCTTTATAAGAATTTCAATTGAGGATTAATGAAATTTAGAGTTTTTGAGTGTCATTTATTCATATAGAATACGAAGTTTGAGAAAGCACGATAGGAGAACGAGAATCAACAGTTTAAGGATACGACATGTGTAATTTTGATGTAAGTGTGAAAATCCTTGTAATTTAGATATATTTACATGTATTAGAGATATAATTGAGCTTAGGAATATAGAGTATTGGATTTGGGAGAATTTAAAGTAAAAGAATTAGGGTTCATGGAGATTGCGGAGGGTAACATGGCTTACTAACGCGATCGTGTTTCGACCGTGTTGAACTCAAAAAATACGCCGAGAGATACACGGCCTCCCATCATAGTTGTGTTTCGACCGTGTTGAGTGTGAAAGTTGCATTGAGAGATACACAGCTTTTTAACATAGTCGTGTTTCAACTGTGTTGAGTTAAGGGTAACATAACCTCTTAACACAGTCGTGTTTCGACTGTGTTGAATTAAAAAGAACACGACCTCCCAACACGGTCATGTTCCAACCATGTTGAAACCAAATTTTACATCGAAAGATATACGGCCCTTAGCACGGTCATGCTCTAACCCATGTTAAGCAACATGGTCCTCAATATAGCCATGTTAAATAAAGTATAATAAAAATATATATTCATTTAAATTCAAATTAAACTAACTTCCACGCAACCTAGATAGCTAGTAAGGCCTTAAAGAGATTGAATGAATAGGATTAAGAAAGTTAAGAATTAATATTGATCTTAGATTAAGCACTAAAAAGAACTTGTTGTTTGTACAAATTTCCATTTAGATTAAGTTAAAGACTAGGAAGTGCTTAAGGTTAGGATTCAAGGTACATGTATCTTGTGTGCTATTCTATGTTTGCTTAAGTTAGTATATGTGTTGAAATTGATTAAGTTGAATGATTTGGCTTAAATATTTAAGTTGTATGTTGTATATGCTTGGCTCGGCTTAGGGGCCCATATTGGCAGATCCCTAAGGAGCACCCCATTGATCCTTGTGTGATGTTGTCCCTAGTAAAGTTGTACCTGAAAATGATCTAGGTTGAATGTCGGTTTAAGATGATTAAATGGACATAGTTGTGGGGCCCGTAGTGACAGTTCTCATCACCAAGATTAAGAGGTTTAAGTGTACATGAGTGTGAGGTCTATAGTAGCAGTTCTCATAATCAGGATTAAGTGATTTAAGTGTACATTGGTATGGAGCTCGTAGTGGCAATTAACATCACTAAATCATGCTCCAGTGTGTTAAGAGGGTCGTGAGTACCCTGTTGATGCTTGTAGACCTAAAATGTATTAAGGAAACAGTTGTTTGTGTTTAAGTACTACATGATGTGTGTGATACTTGTTCATGTTTGTTCATGCGTGTGTTTTTGTGTTATATGTATTGGGCATTAGCTCACCCTTCAGGAAACATTTTTAGATGTAAGTATTGAGAGAGATGAGAACCTAGACGATGACTTGGGTTTGGGTGAGCCATAGAAAGACGAAGACAAAGATTACCATTATTATTATGGTAATTAATTTTTAAAAGATTTATGTTAGTTAACTATAATAGACAATATCTTTTGAGAATATTACTTTTGTTATGTTAGATGTTTGATATGATTTAAGTTATTATTTGAATTTTGGAAAAATATGAAATACTTTTATATAGAAGTTACAGATTAAGGTATATTAGAGTTGATTCAGAGTTTTAACTGTTATTGTGAAATAAGGATATGTGGCCGACAGTAGTGCAGCCCGGGTTTCAAGACGTTACGGTATATATAAATATGCAACAAAAACAATATTCATTTTTAGATTTCCACTTAATAATTACCATACAATTAATGAAATGAAAAAATTAATTTACAAACTCATCATCGCTTTGATGGCCATCCCATTTCCTATCAAGCGTCAACATCAGGATAATAGTAAATAAAGGGAGGTAATTTTAGTTTATACACTCAAAAATTAAGAAAACTATGACAACCTTAAATAAATTTATGTATAAAAATTAGAGTCTGAATTGGGAATTCTAAAACCATAACCCCGATATAAGTAAGATCTTTTAACTACGATAGGTTCATTTCTTTCGAGGAAGCTCTCACAAAAACCACAAATAAGAATATTATATGTATATGATGATTTTAACAATACAAAGAGTTATAATTGCAGTAACCAATAACTCGAAATCCGAGCATGGATTTTGGAAGGGGGGGACCATTAGCAAGAATCGAGCTGAATGTTTGTCAGGTGTCAGCCAATTTTCTCTGTCATTTTCCTTGTTACATTACTACAGTCTAGAGTGAGAAAAGAAAAATTATCAAGTAGACTCCTCGTCTATCTTCGACTTATTTAGAATTTATGGCTACTTGTGATATTTACTAAACTCGGGGGGACCAAGTCCATTGGCCATAGTAACCATAACATACGTTAACAGGTTTGTCCTATTCAGAGTCATCGGTGAAAGTAATGGGCAAACTTTTGGCTTTGATATCTGCATGTCAAACTCAAAGTGGTGAGATTGACTTAGAAAAAGGTTTAGGGAATAGGGAAAGAGAAAGCAAAGTAGCTTTCCATTTGTCTTTTTGGTGAGTGGTCTATTAGTGTCAGAGAGAGTTTTGAAAAGAATTGATGGATCTACCGGTATTAAAATCAACATGATGAACCTACATTTACAACAGAGAGGGGAAAAAAAAACTGTGTTTAGAAAGAAGAGTTGACCTCATAGTGGCTACCTCATAAGGTTAGGGTTTCCAAATAAGTTTTCATGTAGAGAAAGAGTTAGATCTTTAAATAATCAAAACAATTGAAAGATATAATTACTCGATGAGAAATGACCATAAAGAAACTCTTACTACCCATTCACTTCTTTGAACATGATGACTTCGTAATAGAGTTTTTATTCATTGGGAATAGAATAAGATTGTAATAACATATTACGTTTTTCAATTAGACTAAAAAACACCATAAGGAATAGACTAGTTTTACAATAAAAATGACTACACTACCCATGCTTTATTTGAAACCTTAGCCACCATACCTTATCCAGACCCAAGCCTTCATCCTAACAAACATTTGAACCAACCCAAACCCTTTTCATTGATCAAGGACTCAATTGAGGAGACAAAATCAAATGAAGAATGGGGGAAGAAGAGAAGAAGAAGATAAAATGTGCAAGTCATGGCAAGTTCGAGATTAAGGTTGGTTTAATAGTTAGCTTTGGTAAGTCTAGCTAAATCTGCAAACCACGATGAGTTTGATAATGGTAGTTTGAGTTATCAAAGGATCTAATGGGTTCTAGCCATGGTAGTTTGAGCAATAGAGGGTCCAGTGGGTATAGTGATGGAGAGTTCAATGGGTTTAAGCTATAGGTGACCATAGCTGGTTGAGTGGATTTGAGCCATGGTGGCTATATTATGGGTCTAATGGATTTGAACAACAAGTGACCATCTATAGTGGTAGTATGTCTTAGTTGTGGTTGTGTTGCTAAGGTAGAGAAGAAGGAAAAAAGAAGAAGGGATTGGTGAATACGTCAACAAATAGAGGTATGATGGCCATTAATATAGTCCTACCATTAATTCATTATTTAATGGTATTTTTCATCCCTCTAAATAGCTATCAAGTAAACTTATAATATACATATTTTTTTGAAATAGAGGGGAAATAATAATTTCATTCTACCTTTATTTGGTGAAATGAATGGAAAGCTCAAGAATCAAGATCATAAAAAGGAAAAACTCAAATTTGAACAATGACACACAAAGCTATTAAAGCTAAATTTCATTCACATTAATCGTTCCATTATCAAAGTCACACACTCTCACTTCATCTTCAAGTTATTTATAAGTGCTTATATACTTATTTAGGCCTTCAATGTGTATCAAATATATATAGTGGTAAACTTGAGATGTAGTATATCCAATTACATAATTTGAAACTAACCTTAAACAAAACGGGATGAAAAGGCCCTATAATGTATGGACATTTCAAATCATTATGGCATAATGCTTTTGTTATGAAGATATGTAACCAAACACAAAATTTATTGATTCGTCAAGTACAAATATCAACTTGCAAAATAAAATTAGAATACTTAATTACAAAAGGTTTGAAGGTTACTCACATGCACAATCATTATTTAAATAAATACTTTCTAAATTCTATGATTTTATTAACAATCGAATAAGTGATATTTTTCAAAGATTAATGGTTTCATTTATCAGAAAAAAAAAAGATTAATTGCTAAGCACCGATTTACATAGGTTTCAAATAATATTAACCTAATGATGCAAGTGTCATCATGAGCTTGGATCATTGGTCAATAAATTTTGTGATAAACATAGTCTTGGTAAGGATATTAGCACGCTTATGATAAGCAGGGAAATTGAACTAGAACTTGGCTAATGATAACTTGTTCATGTGGAAAATGATAATCAATATCAACATGTTTTGTGTGGCCATATTGAATGGGGTTGCCAAAAAATAAAAAAACGCTAATATTGTCACAATGCAAGATGATGAGGTGCTGAATAAGAACCCTAGCTCATAGATAAATGAAAAATTCAAGTAGATTTTGTTATAACCTAGGCCAATGCCCTATATTTCACCTTTGTAGAGCTCCTCACCATAGCAAGTTCTTTCTTGAAGCTTAAGGTTGCACCTAAGAGAGATGGCATTGGCTATATCCCCTAATCTACATTAGCTAAAGCCAACACTTCCATGTTTGTCTACTATTACATTAGCATAATGGGAAGACCTAAAGAAAGAGTTCTACAAAGAAATCCAAAACTCATTTAGCTTCCTACATAGAGTTAGTATAAGAAAGATGCATGTATCGCCTCATATAGTCTATTCATGGTGAAGTATACATTGTACCAATAATCACATAATAAGTTATAAGGTAAAACAACAACTAAAAGGCATAAGTATTAAGTTGACTTCGTAGGGATAAGGGAGTTTTAATTCATTTGGAGAAATGCATTTGATGTCTTTTGAGGTCATTGGTAAATTGAGATTGGCATAAATTAAGTCTTTGAGGAGTACAACTAATATAAATATTGAGAAAATAGTAGAGATCACTAAGATCCTTTATAATATACTGATGGGAAGGAAAATGATGTAAGGAGAAAGGAGTTTAGAGTAAATGCCAATCATAATGTTATCATCAATGTAAAGAATAATGAAAAGAATGTTGGGGTCTTAATAGTAGACAAACATGGAAGTGTCGGCTTTACCTTGTGTGAAGCCTATGTTTAAAGGAATTGCTAAAACGATGGAACAAGTCAAGTTTGATAATGATTGACTTGTCTCTTAGCATTGTACTTGATACAATATTTTGATGTGTTATTAACAACATTTTGGTAGGGTTAAGAGGGGATAAGGACCTACATTTTGTCTTTGAGAAGATTGCAAAATCTTCCCTCATGGTATTTACCAAAGCAGGATCATAAAGAGCATCAATTAGCATAAGGACACAAGGAGAAGTGTGAATGCTAAGGATAGCTCTAGATTTAGTGATATGCTTACTTTGGAATGAGTGAGTTAAAGAGAAGAGAAGTGAGGGGGAGATTGTATGGGTATAGATGAGTTAACAAGGGGGGTAGGAGAGGATAACTATGGAAAAACAACAGACAAAAGTAAGTAAAGGGAAGAGTTATTGAGGCTAATTAGAGAAGTGTCATAATGCAACAGAGTTGATATACATAGGCTATTAGTGGTTAGGTGATATTATTGGCAAGAGAGAGATTGTAGGGATAGGAGTAGTCATAATGGGAGCTAAGGGAACATGGGGACTTTGAGAGTAGGGAGTAAGGTTGTCTCGCAATTCTACCTAAAATCGCAAAAGAATCTATAAAATTGAAATGTAAAAATGTAAGTTTCTAAAATCCATATAAGATAACATTAAAAAAAAATGTAGATATATATACTATAGCATAAAATCAAGAAATATAAGATGGAAATAAAGAAATTTAGTATAAACTTTGGTTATAACTCATAATAAGGTTATATACTTATACTACAAATAATCCAACATAAATTGTTATACTAATGTATAAAACTACAATATAAACAATGGTGTTGATATGAAATGCATCATAACATAAATTATAATAACAAAATACAAAGCTAAAACAAATTAGCAACTTATTTTTCATCATCAAAATTACTGTCGACTCTCACTTCCATCATTGTCAATGCTTAAATCATTATTGGTACTACTATTAATAATATTATTATATTCTAATTCAAGTCTTCCAAATAACCAATAACATTCATGGTTTATGAAAGCTTAGTTGTATTTTTCATTTTTTTATAGTCCATTTAACTCAAATAGGTAAAATTGATAGAATTGATTAAAACATATGATTTCACTTATTTTACATGTAAAATCATGATTCTATCATAAGTTTATACGAAAAGGATCTTATACCCAAGCTAATTCGGAAAATTATCCTAAAATCGTAAACTTGTATAATTGTATGACTAGAATCATAATTTTGATAGTCATAGTAGGGATGAATAAGACTTAGGTTAAAAGGTGGCAAGATAGGGATGGGTTTTAAACCTTTGGGATATTTTGGGGATTATACTAAGTTATGGTAAAGGTGAAGAAGGGGGGTGATGGGGATACCTCTAGTTCATCATTAGTGGATGAGGTGAGAGCATTATAAAGGAAAACATTCATAAAACTACAAGTCAATAATGTGTAAATAGGCTAAGGTGGGGTCCAGGTAGGGAAGGAGAGGGCAGTTAGTTATTTAGGGCTTGAGTTGTGCGACTAGAAAATATACATCGAGAGGTACACAAAAAGTTATCTTAGGGGGATATGATGTAGGAGCACAAGGCAGGTTTTACGATTGAGAGTAGTTGAGAACAATTGGTTAATGGTATAAAAAGCAACATAGGTTACATATATCTAGCTGATACTAAGAGATTGGCATGTAGGCAAATAGTGTGTGCTGGTTTAGTAACAAGGCGATGTTTGCATCCATCAATCCCATTTTGTTAAGGTACATCAGTGCAAAACAGTTGGAGAAGAACATCATTATTGAGCAAGAATTTGGTTAAAGAATTGTTTGCAAATTTACCAATATCATCACTATAGAACACTATTTTGAGTAGAAAATTCAATAAAAATTTTAAAATATTTAAAATTGGACATAAATTCATTTTTAATATATATTGGAAAAATCCAAGAATAACAAGTGCAATTGTCATTGAAAATCATATCATAGCAAAACCTTAAATTTTATCTACTTTGCAACTGCCATACATCAAAATGAATGGCATTTGAGGGCCTCTATGCTTTGTGAGACAAATGCATTAAAAAAAAATAAGTAGACTTTCCCAAGGCTAGAGGACTATAAAGTTGACTTAACATGAGTGCAATGATATTGACCATGTCTACTAAAAGGGGATTGAACATAGAGAGATTAACAAGGTAGAGAGGATATCTACTTTGTTGTTGTAGGAGGATCTTGCCCTTGTCAAATCCTTAACTAAAAAAGACAAACTAAGAAAACTAGTAATGTAGTTTTTATCATAACATAATGTTATGTAGGGACAAGCTTATGTGTGAGGGTATGAACATGTAGGACATTCTTTAGGTACAGGAAATGACTATTGGGAGCAGATTTTAAGATTGGATACAAGAACGATTGATTTCTAAAAAGGATTAGTAATCCTTAACTTTATGAGGAATCCATCAATGGTTGTGAATAACTTTTTCTTCTTTTTTTTTTCAATCTTTTAAGAGGTCAAATTAGTCACATAAATGATATGGGGTCAAATTAGTGACTATATTTGCATCTAAAGTCATATAGTACAAAACACCAAAGTTGAGTTACCAAACATCCTCATAAGATTCTTTAAGATAGAAAGTAGCAAACTTTTAGTGTTACATCCGCATAAGACTCGTTAGACCTATAATGGCATGGAAGTGTTAAGTGGCTAGATTTGTTGCATATCTAATGTGTGAGTTGTCAAAGTGTGTAGAAGGTAGAAGTGTGAGCAACAAGCATGGAGTAGATCACTGCCAATTAGAGGGTTGATTTAAGGAACTATGACTAGAGATAGTTACCTTCTATGCTATTATTGAGATAAGTCATTGGTCTAAGTTGGAGGAATGCCCATACCTCTTAGATTTTAATTGATTTTAACCATTAGCCTAGCCTTAAAAGCTTCAAGATGCAGTCTAGCTAGTAAATGCAATAAGAGTAGAGGTAAAGGAGTTGTCCTCATCATGTTGTTGGATCCATTGTTACTAACTAATGAGTTTAACACATGATTGCTCAAATGTAAGAAGTGTAAGTAAGTAGGTGAGTGTAATGGCAAGGGTATCGTAGTCTTAATAAGGATATGAATGCAAAAGTAATGAGGTTAGATGAACTGAATAGTCTACTAATGAAAGCAAGATAATTGGCTATGGATTTGAAATTACAATAGTAATCAATTGTGGAATCATTTTTTAATCAAAGCACAAGGTTTAATTGAAGTAGCATTGATATGGTGTGAAATATGTGTGGAGGGGGTGGCATTACTTATAGTGAGGTTAGAGTGGTGTTGGTGCAAGGTGATGCGATTGTAAAGGGTGGGCAAATGGTAGATGTGGTGGTGTTGGTGGTAACATCAGCAATAAAGAGGAGGGGGTGGCAAAGGTTTATATAGGGTTTATCACAATTTGTTTAATTGCTAGGTTGATAAATGATGGTGCTCCTAAAGAGTAATAAGTGATGTTTTCTTCATTAGGGTTTGTTTATTTGGTTCATTTCCCTAATTCTTCAACTCTATTATCATGTACAAGTCTAATATTCAATAAATGTAAGCTTAATTGCAGTTAGCTATATACAGAAAGTATATATACAAGTGATTGGGGTATGCAACCCTAATGCACATAAAAAGAACTATTCTACTCTTATAACAATCAATATATAGAATAAGATGATTAAAAAAAAAAAGTAAAAACCAATGGTGTCGATTTTCTTATAGTGAAAATTACCCCTAATACTACATGTAAAACTCCTACCTTCAAAGCTATTAGGTAAAATGAGCTTAGAAAAAGAAAAATATTGCCAATCTTAATTACTAAAAAAAAATGTATTGAAAATTTTTAAGGTTGTTGATAAAAATTAAATGCAGTAGCATAATAAATTTAGATAATAAAACACTTTATCAAGAAAAGAAATAATATACAATAAATGTATTTGCTATGGACTAAAAATATAATTTGATTCTATAATCTTTCTTGAAGGAGCAAAGATAGTTTGAAGAAAAAATGAATAGGAGAGAAAAGAATCTAGTGTATTAGTGGGAGAGAAAAAGGGCTATTAATCAATTACTTGATGAGATGTGATAGTTTAGATAAGCAACTTACTAAACTAATTCTTAACGATAGAGCTAATGTCCAATAATTATTAATAGTGAAGAATATAACTTAAAGATAATTAATAGAAAATTATGGCAAAAATTTTGTGGAGATGAAATGAAGTGGTATTGGCTTATTATAATAGATAGATGACATTTTATGAGTATTAAATAATTATATTTATTATTATTATTATTATTATTTTGCCAACAAAGATTAATTTCATTCAATGGAAAAAAAAATTCACTAATCAAATTAATCTCTACAAGATGAATGACAAACAAAGTTTGGGGGTAGGAGGAAGTGATGCTACAAAAACTTGACAGGCACACCTTTAGAGTGGTGAAAGAAGGGAAGAAATTTAGAAAGGAGGACCAAGTGGTTTCCTCTCTACACTAAGATTTGTTAAGAAACTTTAATAGAGAGAGAGAGAGAGAGATTTACACAATATTATAGCAATTTATAAAAGCACATGGTTGAAATGATCATTATTAGAATTTTTAAAAATAAATCTATCATTTTCTTTAATATGATATATGCTTTAAAATGAAATTTGTGTGTAGTGTAGGATTTTAACTAGTTAATTTTTATTTCACAAAATTGAAAAATATTTATTATTTTTGAATTGTTGGTTACACATACTTAGAAAATTAGACATGCAAGCACGATGCATGTTTGAAAATCAATCATATTGGTGTGATAGAATTTAGAACATAATGAAATTCTTAAATTAAACTATATGCACAACTAATAATTTACAAAAGAAAATAACTAACTTATAAAAGTAGATATGAAAGCTGGTTTTTGCATGGGTAAAATAAATAAATTTTGGCACTATTCAAATTAAATATTGGCTAAATTACATGGATACCCTTGAAAACTTTTGAAATTGCTTGGAACTCCTAGTTTTTCAAAGGTCAACACTTAAACCCTCTAAAATAGCTATGAGACCCACTTCTTTCATGTGTTTTCTATATATGTATAATTTTATACTAATTTGGATAATGCATGTAATATATTTAATTAACAAAACTACTAAAAAAATAGAAAAATAAAAAATAGAAAGAAAATTAAAAAGAAAAGAAAATTGAAAGAAAAAAAATTTAAAAATATGGCATTGTTGGCTACCTAATTTTCTTCTATTTTTTCTTCTTTTATTTTTTGAAAATTTTATTTTTAAATTTTTTTAATTTTATAGTATTTGTTAATTAAATATATTACATGAGTTGTCCACATCAATAAGAAATTACACATAAGCAACCAACACAAAAAAGAAGTGGGCTCCATAATTGTTTCAAGGGATGCAAGTGCTAACTTTTGAAAATTAAGGGGTTCATACAATTTTAAAAATTTTCAAGGGTTATTTGTGTAATTTTTAAAAAAATATTTGAACATTTATATGATTTGAATACACGTATATATGATAATCATAAGAAGAAAGAACAACATAAAACTTGTTAATGATTTTTTGAGAAATTCAACACATAGTTGAAGAAATCTTTTGATTTAGTTTTAATAAGTTTCACAATTCACTTGAAAAACCCCAAAATTCCAAATAAGGTTAATAGAATTAAGAAGAAAGATTTGGAGTTGCGCATACTTGAAGAAATCTTTTGATTTTGTTTAAATAAGTTTCATAATTCACTTGAAAAACCCCAAAATTCCAAATAAGGTAAATAGAATTAAGAAGAAAGATTTGGAGTCAATTTAGAAAGGATTTACAAAATTCAAAGCCAATTTTTTCTAAAAAGACATTTTACTTTTAAACTTGGTTTTATCGAAAATAACTTCGAAATAGTTTAGTGACCCTAAATAAAATTCTAAAACCCTAATTAAGTGAATAAAATCATTAAGGGATTATTTGGAGTTAATTGGAAAAGAGAAAATTAATTTTAGAGATCTATTTTGCAAAACAACAATTTTTACCCTTAAAGACAATTTTAATGAATTTGGACCCGAAATTTTTTAAACCTTAAATATAGTTCTAAGACCATAATTAGGTGAATCAAATCAATTACAAAATATTTGGAGACAATTATCAAAGAAAAATTTTAATTCAAAGATTAATTGGGTAAAATGACAAAAATGTTCCTAAGTTTATTTTATAGAAAAGTAGCTAATTAATTTAAATTCCAAGGGCATTTTAGGAAAAAGGAAGCATCATTTTTCAACTGGAGTAAGTGGAAGAAATTAAAAGAAAAATAATACAAAATAGGCTAAATTAAAAGAACATATCTCACCATAAGCTATAATCCAGTATCCCTTGTAGGCCCATTTACCATTACCCTTAAACCTTTGCTAAACCTTACTATTTAAACCCATTTTTGGATAGAAAACAATAGCCTCCCATTTCATTTTTTCTGGAAAACTATTTAAAGTAAATGCTCTAAACCCATTAAGCTTATTATATTCCTTAAACTTCTTAATACCCATTAAACTCTCTACTAATCTATTGTTTTTTTTTTGTGAGTTTTAGATCAAAGATTAAGTGAAATTCCAAGCTAAGAGGGAGTTATGTTCCACATGATTTGGGTGTAAAGGTAAGTAAGAAAATAATTTGATTCAACCGAATTTTAGTTTGTAGATTGTAGGTATAAGTAATGTATGATATTTATTGTGAAGGAAATCAATTGAGAGTTTGGGAAAAAAATCATCTTGGAGATGGGTAGGTATGGTTGGGAGAAGATTTGGGTATTTCTTGTGTCTCCAAAAAGATAAGTTCAAAATCTTGTTTAAGTTGATGATTTAAAATAATTATAAATAATGGAACATGATGATTTTCTTAAATATTGATGGTGTATTGTAAGAATCCATTGTGACCACCACTTATCTTGCTTCCCTTGAATGTCATTTGATGATTTAAATGTTAATTTACGATCTAATGTGCTAGATGTGTTATTGGGTATTGGAAATGTGGTTATAAATCAAGTCCGATACGCTTAAAAGGAGATCATGTTGAGCATTGTTATAACTGTCATTATGATGATAAATTTGAGGCTTAAATTGTTTTTGTTAAATCTGATTTGAGTGTTAATTAATGATAATTTGAGGATTTAAGTAAGAACTTATGATATCTAAATTGACTTTGGTGATTAAATGGCATATATGCAAGGTTAAGAGTGGAACTTGGAGATATAGTTGAACTAGGCGGTTGAATATAATCAATTGATAACTAAATTATTCATTTCTAGCATGTTAAAATGTTTTTGATGTGATAAATTTGATGAAAATTGAACTTATAAGATAAGTATTGAGTTTGGCAAAAATTGAGAATGAATTGGGTTGGATTGGAGAATGGTATGAACTTGGAATTTTGATTTTCTTGCATATTTTGGTATGATGTTTGATTTTGGAAAAAAAATGATAAATTATGTTTATTTTAGGTAAAATTGGTAGACTTATGGTTTAATCATGAATGAGAGTTAGATTAATATGAAATGAGGCGTATGTGTGATAATATGTTGAAATTGGACTAATGGAATGGATAAAAAAAATTAAGTTGGAGCGTTTCCTGTTCCATTTGCTCTATTTTGATGGTATTTTGAGCTAGAAAATAAAAAAATAAATGATGCATTAGATACTAAGAAGGAGCAAGACAAGTGGGTTTTGGTTTGAAGTGATTTTGATCTAACTTAAATAAATTATAGGCTCATAAAGTTGAAAATTCGTAATTAAAATTGGTCTGATAGTTTAAGGCCTCTAAACTGAGTAAAATTAGGTTCTTTATAGTAAAATTGATAGTAGAAGTGATAATGAGACAAATAGCTTTGGTTTCACTTAATTTGGACTTAAATTAAGTAAATCATGACTCTTTAAAGTTATAACTTTAATTTATGACGAATTGAAACTAAGTTGAATAATGGTTTAATTAAATTAGATCAAGGCCGACCCAATCTCAAATCAACCCAATCAAAATAGGCCTAAGGACCACCCTCTTACCTTTCCCTTGGGTGGCCCATGTAATTAAACATAATTTATTTAAATGGGCTTAATTAATTAATTAAACTATCCTAATCGGACCAAAATAAAGTGTGGCATGATAATGTGAGTGCAACAACTCATCGGTCCAAGATCTAAAATCTAAAAACATAATTGGGCTTATTTCTTCCTAAAACACACACCCTAAATGGGCCTTAGCACAAAAAGTAACTAAATCAAGCCTCAAACCAATTTAACGCCTAAATCAAATTAACTAATAAAAATGAACTAAACATGAGCCTAATGAAATAGAATAGACTTACATAACTATAATAAAACTCAAATAGGCTTAAAATTCAAAACCTACTTAAACTCATCAATCTTTATGGCCTATACCCTCAATGGGCTTTAACAAGTAAATAAAATTTAAATGGGCCTCCAACCCTATAAGGCCCTAAATCAAATAAGGACTTAAAATGAATTTGGAATTGGACCTAATTATCAGTTGGGCCTAAAACATAACAAATATAAATAATTAAACATAATGAACCTAGAGTAATTAAAATAGATTGAAATAATCTAATTGAACTTAAAATGAACTTAATAACTATAACTAGACTTAATTAGGACTAGTGGGCCTAATTCCAAACATAATTGAACCTACTATACTTAAAGGGTTTAAAAACCCTAATTGGGCCTTAAACATAAATAGATTTAAAATTCAAATAGCCTTTTAGGTTTAATTAAATAAACCCTAAATGCTTTGGGTCATGATTAGCTAAAAGCTAATCGGGTTTAGATGACTTTAATTGGGCTCGTAATTAGTATGGGTCTTAAGTAACCTAAGCCAAATTTAGGATTTAATCACTTGAAATAACCAATTAACTTATAATTTTCTCTTTGATGCAAAAATCTAACTCAATCAACTCAATTGAAACTTATATTGCAATTTGGGAATTGTCGACCTTTCAAGTACTAGTAACTTGTGTGTTATGTGTTAGGATAAAAAATTAAACCTGACTAATAATCAACTCGACTAAATAATTACTTACTACTTATGCATGGTTACTTGAGCTAATAAGTAACAAACCTTAGATCGGGATTATAGCTACGATTATATGCCTCGAAATGATACTGACGCAACGTAGAAAGTGTAAAACACGAGACCAATTCTCAGATTGGACCTCACGAATAAACAAAGAATACTCTGAGTTTATTCCTTGAAATTCTCAATTGTGCACAATTGAGGAAACAGAGAAAACTCGTCTCTAAGTGTCTGTAATTTGATATAAGATTAAAAGCTAACCCTAAAAATGACCTAGGAAACTATATATAGTCCTTAGGGAAACAATTAAAAAGGAAATATATATGTACACATGGAAATAAATATATGTATACACGTCCGTAATCTGGTTTATACACGGCCGTATATAAGACCGTGTATGTTTCTGTGGATCTTCTAGACTCAACACACGGTCGTGCCTTCATGCTATGTATAAGGCCGTGTATGTCTCTGTAGGTCTTCCTGACACAACACACGGCCGTGCCTTCTTGCCGTGTATAAGGCCGTGTATGTTTCTGGGAATCATCCTGACACAACACACGGCCGTGCCTTCTTGCCGTATATAAGGCCGTGTATATTTCTAGGAGCATCCAGACACATTACATGGTTGTGCATTTGTAAAAGACACGCCCAATCAACCCGTGTCAGCTATGATGTCCGCATCATTCTCTCTTGCCAATGAAGAACTCGACCCCGAGTTCTCTTTAGGATATAATGGTGTGTCATCTGGATGGAAGAGAGATAAATCCACTACGTTGAAAGTGCACGAGATGTTCATATCATCTGGGAGCTTTACGATATACACATTGTCATTGATCTTGCGCACTACTTCATAAGGGCCATACTTCTTTGGTTGTAATTTCCCATATCTACCCACAGGGAAACATTCTTTCCGAAGCTATACCATCACCTGATTGCTCACTTCAAACAGCTTCTTCCGCCTGTGTTTATCAGCAGCCCCTTTATACTTGGTATTAGCTTCTTCAATCTTCCGTCTGACTTCTGCTGTGATGCCTTGGCACTGTTCAGCCATATTCTTAGCAGCAATGTCACCCACCACTCCCTTGGGTAACTTGATCAAATCCAGCGCATGTTGTGGCGTTTTGGTATACACTACCGAGAACGGTGATCTTCCAATAGTTCTATGGACAGAACTATTGTAGGTGAACTCAGCTTGAGCCAACGCTTGATCCCACTACCCTGGCTTCTCACGGCAAATGCTTCTAATTAAATTCCTGAGTGTCCGGTTGGTCACTTCTGTCTGACCGTCGGTTTGAGGGTAAGTTGTACTACTATAATTCAGGGATGAGTCAAACATGTACCAAAGAGTCCTCCAAAAGTAACTGAGGAACTTGCTATCTCTGTCGAAAGTGATGGATTTTGGAACACCATGTAGACGCACCACTTCCTTAAAGAATAGTCGTGCAATGGCCCGTGCGTCAGCAGTTTTCCTGCAAGGGATAAAATGCGCCATCTTAGAGAACCTGTCAACTACAACAAAAACAGAGTCAACACCTCGTTGGGTATGAGGCAAACCAAGTACAAAATCCATAGACAAATCCTCCCAAATGTTCTCAGGCACTGGTAGGGGAGTATATAAGCTAGTGTTTTGAGACTGTCCCTTCGACACTTGGTAGATATAGCATCTTTCCACAATTCTATAAACATCCCTCCTTAGCCGAGGCCAAAAGTACCTCTTGGCAACTGCAGCTAAGGTCTTTTCTTTGCCCAGATGTCCTGCCAACCCACCACCATGCAAGTCTCGAATAAGTTTCTCCCTTAAGGAAGACTCAGGAATATACAACTGATTCCCTTTCATTAAATATCCATTGTGAACATGATAATCATCACAAGACTCCCTGTTGGCACATTTACTCCATGTCTCTTTAAAATCTCCATCCCCCTCATATAACTCCTTTAACCTTTCAAAATCGACAACCTCCGCACTCAGAGTGAGTAGTACATTGGCTCTCCTACTCAGGGCATCAACCACTCTGTTCTGCATACCAGACTTGTGCATCAATCTAAAGGGGAATCTCTGTAAGAACTCAATCCACCTCGCATGCATATCTTTACTTATCCGAGTCTAGCTGCTCAGGTGTTTTAAAACCCCACAATCCGAATACAGTATGAACTCCTTTCCGACCAAATAATGTTCCCACACTTTTAGAGCTCTTACAACAGCATAGAACTCCTTATCATATGTCGACCAACTCCTCCTGGCCTCACACAATTTCTCGCTGTAAAACGCTATTAGCCTCTTCTCTTGTGACAACATTGCACCAACCCCAACGCCACTGGCGTCACAATCCACTTCAAACAACTTGTCAAAATCAGGTAGCGCCAATACAGGGGCATTACATAATCGTCTTTTCGGGTCTACAAAACTCGCTTTAGCCTCTTCTCCCCATCGAAATTTCCCTTTCTTTAAACATTCAGTTAGTGGAGCAACGACTGTACTGAAATGTTTAATAAACCTCCTGTAAAAACTGGCCAAGCCTAGAAAACTTCTCAGCTCAGTGACGGCTTTTGGAGTAGGCCACTCTCTGATCACCTTCACTTTCTCATCATCCACCATCATCCCCTCACTGCTAACTATGAACCTAAGGAACAATAGTCGCCTTGACAAAAATATGCATTTCTTTAAATTAGCATACAATTTATTTTCTTTCAACACAGACATAACACACTTCAAATGTTCAAGGTGTTCTTCCTCAGACTTACTGAACACCAGGATATCATCAAAATACACTACAACGAAGCGACTATTAAAGGGTTTCAGTACCTGGTTTATCGCACGCATGAAGGTGCTTGGCGCATTACTAAGACCAAACGACATCACCAACCATTCATATAACCCCTCCTTGGTTTTGAATGCCGTCTTCCATTCATCTCCAAGGCGGATTCGAATTTGATGGTATTCGCTCCTCAGATCTATCTTGGAGAAGATAGTGGCTCCACTCAACCTATCCAACATGTCCTCCAGGCGTGGTATGGGGAATTTGTAACCTATAGTGATCTTGTTGATAGCCCTGCTATCAACACACATTCTCCAACCCTCATCTTTCTTAGGAGTCAATAACGCAGGTACCGTGCACGGGCTCAGTCTATCCCGGATAAATCCCTTGTCCAATAGCTCTTGGACCTTCTCTTGAAGGATTTCGGTTTCCTTAGGGCTCATCCTATAGTGTGGCAAATTGGGGAGACTTGCCCCAGGCACCAAATCTATCTGATGCTGGATATCCCTCAAAGGCGATAGATCCTCAGGTAAGTAATCAAGAGCCACTTCCCTATATTCCTCCAGCAAACTCTTCACTGCTTCAGGAACTTCCACACTAACCTCATCTCCTCCAACCGTCACATCCTTCACTATTAGAGCATGAACCACCCGTGATTCCTTTAAATCATCTACCAAGTCCTTCTCTGACTGGGTGACAGTTAAGAAAGAACAACTTTCCACTCTCTTCTCCCTCGAACGTCCCTCCTTCTTTAGTGGCAACAAAATATACCTCATACCCCCTTTCTCCAACCTGTACACGTTTTCCTTTCCAGCGTGTTGTGTGTTCACATCGAACTGCCATGGTCTGCCAAATAAGACATGACATGCATCCATGTCCACAATGTCGCAAAAGGCCTCATCACGGTACTTCCTTATTAAGAATGGTACCCTACACCTTTCCTTCACCTCGATCCTGCCTGCAGCTTTAATCCACCCTATGGTGTATGGATTTGGGTGTTTTTCGACAGGTAGCTACAATTGCTTAACAACCTCACTCCCAATGATATTTTCACAGCTTCCACTATCTACTATCAAATCGAACACCTTCCCACCAATGGTACACCTAGTGCGAAACAACTGGTGTCATTGGGTAATCTCCTCCTACTTCAGTGTTAGCATCATTCGCCTAATCACATAGGTCGGTTCTGCCACTTCTTCCTCCTCTTCATAGTAATCATCCTCTCCATCAGGTTCACAGCATACCTCATCTTCGTCTCCTCTATCAAGAATATTAACACTTCTCCTAGCAGGGCACTCATTTGACTTATGACTAGGTTGATTACAACGAAAACACTTACCCAAAATCGGCTTGACATATGGGTTGTTTTGTCTCTGGGTCCCCCTAGGCTCGATAGGTCTCTTCCCTTCACTCTTGTCTGCTTTCTTGGTGTTTTCTTCACTAGGCTTGTGTACAACACCTTTGTTCTTCTCAATCCCCAACTTACTACTACTGCCAACGACATCATTGACATACCCCTTTCTTCTACCTCTGTACCTACTACTCTGCTCCTGTAACATCAATTCAGCCCGTAGGGCCATGTTCTTCGCTTTGACCAAATTCCTCACCATTATGACCCCTATTTTATCCTTGATCTGGAGCTTTAGTCCTTCTACGTATCGTGCGACTTGTTGGCCTTCACTCTCCCTCAAGTTGTTCCGTTCGGCCAATCTCATGAATTCTACGGTATATTCGTGCACGGATCGCTGTCCCTGACGACACCGCTGATATTGTTGGAACAATATCTGCTTATGGTCTGGAGGAAGGAAATCGTGTTGCAACAGTTGTTTCATGTGATACCACGTCCTCACTGGATGCCTACCCTCTCTCTATCTTCTGTTCTGCAGCCTCTCCCACCATGCCGAGGCTCTACTCTTCAGCCTACATGCCATTAATCTGACCCAGCGGTCTTCAGGAATTTCCATATAATCGAAGAATCGATCCACTTCAGCAATCCAATCCAGAAAACCCTCGATATTAAGACTGCCATCAAACCATGGGATATCGACCTTCAGGCAGTAATCTCTCCCATCTCCTTGGTCATACCCGTAACGATTTCTCCGATAACCACTATCCCTCTGGTTGTTCCCATATTGAATTGGGCGATAACCACCACCGTTACCACCTTGTCCTCATTGTGGTCTACTTCCATATGGGACCTCGTATTCATCGCCAGAGTCATCATATTTTACCCTTCCCCACCTGTTTTCGACAACAGGTTGAACCATCTGGCCACCATAGACATCAGCTACCTGCGACTAATTTCTACCAACACCCCCAACCCTATTAGGGTCTACTGCCATGGCGTCGAAACGCTCAATCAATTCCTCAAGGCGTCGTTCCATACGCCTGATCTTTTGATTCATAGCGTCAAACTCCACCCTCGGAACCCACTGATTGGTTCCTTGTGATCTCGCATCTTGAACACCATCAAGAACACGACCGCCGTCATCACCTTAATTAGTTAACATTTCCACAGGAATTCGCCTTGCTTTGATACCAACTGACGCAGCGTAGAAAGCATAAAACACAAGACCAATTCTCGAATTGGACCTCACGAATAAACAAAGAATATTCTGAGTTTATTCCTTGAAATTCTCCATTGCGCACAATTGAGGAAACAGAGAAAACTCGTCTCTAAGTGTCTGTAATTTGATATAAGATTAAAAGCTAACCCTAAAAATGACCTAGGAAACTATATATAGTCCTTAGGGAAACAATTAAAAAGGAAATATATATGTACACGTGGAAATAAATATATGTATACACGTCCGTAATCTGGTTTATACACGGCCGTGTATAAGATCGTGTATGTTTCTGTGGATCTTTCAGACTCAACACATGGTCGTGCCTTCATGCCATGTATAAGGCCGTGTATGTCTCTATGGGTCTTCCTGACACAACACACGGTCGTGCCTTCTTGCCGTGTATAAAGCCGTGTATGTTTCTAGGAATCATCCTGACACAACACACGGTCGTGCCTTCTTGCCGTATATAATGTCGTGTATGTTTCTAAGAGCTTCCAGACACATTACACGCCCGTGCCTTTGTAAAAGACACACCCAATCAACCCGTATCAGCTACGATGTCCGCATCAGATACAGTAATTAGGCACTTAGGCCACTAAGAGTAGCTCAACAAGTAGCTAATAAATGAGATTACATTGAACAACAAGACTTATAAGCGAAGAGAAAGTATATTAGGAATCATCCAGGATATGGAACCTAGCAAGTGATACAATATAACTAGACTATGATTAGTAAATTTGCATAATGGTGAGATTACTTAGACAAGACTTCTTAGATACATGGTTTTTAGTAATGTGAAGTCTGATTACTCCCGTCAACCCCTGATTTACACTATGTTACTTATGGATTGTTTCTTTTGTAGACTTATGGGCCTTAGGACCTAGTTTATCCTTTCTTATCTTACCATGTGTTTTTATGACTAACAACCATCAAACATTTTCACCAAAATGTTTTCAAAATCTAATAAAGAATTTTAGGATATTAAAATTAGCTTAGAAACCCATTTAGCAATTATAGCCTTACATATTCTACTTAAGTAAGGTATGTGGCAAACTACCAATGCCATAATAGGTTCGAGGTATGACATCATCGAAAAAAAATTACAATAAATAGAACTTTAAAATTTTAAGCTTCAAATTTCAACCAAGCTTAAGGCCATATAAAATAGGAAGTTCTATTTAACCTTTAACTCAACCTTGCTCTTTAGCATTTTACACCATCATCCTTAATATACTTCTTGATGGATAAAATAACCAAAAGAACTTCAAATTTAGGAGCACATGAGACATATAGAGTCATGGAACTTAAAATGAGAAATTATTAGCCACACATGACCATTGTATACATATCTTATTCATTCATCTTATAAATATTATAACATCCATAATATGTTGAAAATTAAATGTTTTTCTTATACTATGAAAATGGACGTAAAATCACCCATCAAACATAAAAGGAAAGAAACAATAAGAAATCCCAAAACTAAAATATTGAAGCATTTGAAAGTACAGCTAGGCCAAAAAAAAAATAAAAATCAACCGAATCGTGAACTAGATTAAATCGAATTATAAATTGGGTTCAAACCTTTTCTAGGTTTGAAAAAATAAAGAACTTAACCAAAGCATATTTTTAAATTAAAAAAATTATAAACTAAATTGAATTGACCATGAGAAGTAAAAAAAAAAAATGTAGTGAAAGTTTAAAGAATGTATAACAAAAAAAATGAATATTCCATGTCGCTTGTCCAGTTACTTCTCTTGTTTAGTTTTCATCAAGTAATTCACTTTCTTCTTTTTGGTTTAATATTTTTTCTTACTTATTGATTAGAAATCAAAATTATCTAAAGAGAGAGAGAACAATGTCTTCTTAAATATATCAAAATGACACTGAAGATAGTGAATAATATTAAAAAAATGATAATCAATTACCTTTTTTTCATGTTTAATACAATTTTTCATAACCTATTAACTTATGTATAGAAAAAAAATTAATAACATGTATAATAATGCTTCGAATAGTGTATTGAACTACACTGAACCTCCTTTTTTTAGGTTTGAAAAAGTAATAAACTAAACCATATGGTTAGGTTTAATTTATTAAAAAAAAAAAAGCAAACCAAACCAAAACATATCCACCCTTATTTAAAAGTTATGAAAAAGAAAAATTTTAAGCACTTTCATATGTCATTCGTTTTTTTAATATGAAAATTTTCTCTCATATAATAACTTCAAATCATTCACTTTTGAAAGCATATGCAACACTGAAGAATAAATTGAAATTGAATATCTTTACTTTTAAGTTAAGGCAGATAGGATATTGTCCAAAATTCTATACAAAGTAGTAGAACATATGTACAATATGGATGTAATAATAATTTAAATTCATCCATTTGGAAATTATAAAAAAAAATGGATATTATATATAGCCAATGGGCATACTACATAAATTAATTGAAAAAATGGTCCATTTAATTTTACCTTCAAAAAGACATAATTAGATGCAATACAATTACTACCAACATATAGCAAATCTTATATGTTTTATTTTCCTATAATGCTAACTTACAATAAATTGAGTTTACAATGAAGATTATGATGGTTAATGGAAAAGAAAGTACATAAGTCAAACATGCAATTAAAAAATGCCCACAAATAGTAAAATCATGCAATTAACAATTTCTTGGGAGTGATTAAACATCACTAATAAAAACATATAGTCATTTGCAATTAATTATGAAATAATTTATGCAACAAAAAATGGAAAAAAAAAGTTATTAAAGAGCTTACATTTGATAAAACAATGCACAAGCATTGCATTATACAAATTTTGGCCCATTAACTTCACTAAAAAGCTATTTGATATTTAAAAATGCAACTATACACCACAATACCCATTCAATATAGAGTTATTCTCCTAAGTAAACATACAATTTATTTCAATTGATAAATTAATATCACAAAATAACAGATCAAACATCTTTTAAAAATTCCATCATCTTGGCTATGAATTTCACTGTAACCATCTTTCCATGGTTTTCATCTATAATGCTGCTCCACTATGTACATTTAGTCTTTCATGAAAGAACATTAATCTAAGAAGATATCCTTATTTCCTTCATTTTGAACCAAATAGTTGTATTCGGGCCAAAAGAAAAAAAGGGTATATTTTGAACCAAACAATAAGAGTGTGAATAAGTGCAACTACTTGCAAGCTATTCGAATTCAACTCAATATTTACTCAAGCTTGATTCAAGAATAGTTGAGTCGAGCTCGAGCTCCAACTCCAGCTCTAGCTACTCAAGTAGTTAATCAAGCTGAGCATTAGTTTTCTAATGTTTGACTCGACTAACTTGCGGACTTAATCAAGCTTGAGTTAAGTATATATATTAGTTGAGTTCAAGTTGAATTTACATATTAACATTATTATAATTAAAAGAAAAAATATTTTTAGATAAATCAAGCTTACTTGAATCAAGTTCAGGTTTTAAAATTTCAAGTTGAGCTCAACTTAAGCTCAAAATTCTAAGGTTGATCGAGTTTAAGCTTTAAAATTCCAAATTGAGCTCGAGTTTCATATTAGTATTGTGCTATCTTAACTTGACTCGTTTATACTCCTTTCAAACGGCAAGGGACTTGAATTTTGGATACTTTAAGATGGTGCAAGGTTGCAACTATGGTTTTGCGTTTCAAAGGATTACTCGTGTTTGATTTAATAAAGCCAAACATTATTAATGAAAGACTGTCATTAGAGTTGGAGATAGGAGATACACAAATCTATGTGAATTAATAAATTAAAATTGTAAAATAATAGATAAAACATTTTTTAAAAGTTCTACCATCTTGTTATGTGATTTATCAGTATCTTTCAGTTTGGTAATTTTGCCCTTCCATGATATCTTCCAGAAACTTTTGGCATTTTGATGGATAAGCCTATTTTTATTTATTTATTATTTTTTTTCTTTTGATGCGATTTATTTTATTTTTTGCATTGTTTACTGTGTCCCATTTAGCAATAACGACTAATGAGAGGTTACTTTTAATTGTGAATTACAGTAAAACCCTTAAATAATCAAATTCTAATAAATTCATGAAAATTGATATTTTGTAAAATAAAAATAAATAGGTATAAATCCTTTACTAGCTCACTCTTACCATTTAATATTATCTATAGGTTACCGAGCTGTTAAAACTAAACAGCTCCTTTATCAGCTCCGTCTCTTGGTCTTGCATTTTTTGTTACTTTCTAGCAAGATACGTACCACCACAAAAGTGTGTACACGTAATTAAATTGGGGCAGATGGTGATTTAAGAAACAATGAAAGGAGGACCTTAAAGTAAAAGAATGTCAAAAGGGCTTCTAGAGGGCAGGAGCAGGACATTGCCCATGAAAATATTCTAATCCGTGCATGTCGTTGTCCCATCCCATTTTCAATGGCTCTGCTTATTGGGGCAAGCAGTCCATGTTGGTAAAGGGTCATTTTTGCTCTTTTGTAGGCCAGTAGGCCACCAATTCTTGTCATCACATGTCTTATCTAGAAAGGGCTGCAAGGACTAGGAGAGCTGGCTATCACAGGGACAGCTGATGCTCACTTTTTTCCGTAAACAGTCAGTCAATTACAGTTGTTGCCTCGTTGATGACTCACTACTCTAGTAATGATATTGTCACTAGTACTAAACTATATGTCAAATTCAAAGTGAAGAAATCAAAGGGCAAATAGGAATCTATTTACTATGGCATGTGAGAAATAATACTTGGGAGTTTGGACCACTGAACGAGCTTTTTAATTTTATATTTTATTATGTCTACCTAACCAGTCAGCCCCAAGCCCGTCAAAAGAGGAGGATAGGTATGTGTACTAAGCTTGGATCTTGACAGGACATCTTAAAAAGAAAAAGTTTCACATAAAATAGAGCAAAAACAAAATATATTGAATTCAAGTTCACGCATAAGGACAAACAAACCTTTATAAAAAGTAAGGGCGGCAAGTACTATCCTTAAGGGAGCTAAAGATTAAACTGCAAATTGATGGAAGCAAGGATGAAGATGAAGATGATGCTATTCATAGAATTCATCAAGGTGACTGGACTTGACAGAAACTGACAATTGCTTAGTTAATTGAAGACTGAAGAGATGATGACTTGGCAGAACGCTCATCGTGCCTAATGGGTAAGCTTTATAAGTACGTGGGCTTAGACATTAGACAACAGCTTTAGGGCTGTGAGCGGGGCTTCCTTGGTAAATAGGGTTGGGCCTGCGCAAAGGGGAAAATGCTCATAGGCTACTTACTCGCTTATGTTTGAACAACAGTAAATACTAGAAAAAATTTAAGGAAAAACTTTTTAAAAAGTAATTAAAGTAACATCAATTGACGTTGTTTTTTTTTTCTTCTATTTTTTGGGGACTATAATGGAAGCATATTAATTAACTAGCTTCATGAAAATTTTTCTTTTTTAATTGTAAAAATCTTTGGATTGAAGAAAATGTACTGTGTTTTCACCTTTTCTCTATATATCTGTTTTGGTTTTTTTTACGCGTTTCATACATTTTTCTCTAGTTAAAACAAGTAAGATATTAAAAATGGAAACACGAATGCATGTGGGGGATATAAAATGCGAAAACTCTTCCATCTTCCGTTTCTCCAACTCTTAACATTTTCCAGGCCTTGTTTTTATATATATCCCACATGCCTACTTTTAGACGTCTAATTAAAGTTTTCTATATGAAAAAAAAAAAAAAAGAGAAGAAAAGAAAAGAAAGAAAGAAAGAAAAGGTATATTCTAAGCATAAGAAATCGCACCTCAAGTATGCAAAATGAAAAAAAGGTAAAACCGAAGTATGTTTCTTATAATTACTCCAAACTTTTTACGAATAATAATATATGCATAGGTTGTTTTGACTTTAATAATAAGTCAATAATTTTCATTGTCATATTTATAGCTTTAATTGATAAAAAACTATAATTTCTGGGTTAAAAAAAAAAAGATTAGGCCCACAATGCCCCTTAAAGCCCACTATGGGTCGGTTTGTTAAAAAATCCCAGACTTTGACAATCAAGCCTAGAACCCAGAAAAAAAAAAAGACCCCAACTCCGGAAATAAGTAACCCGGGACCAAGCCCCGGAAACAATCACAATTAGATGAACATGTCAAGTAGATGATGGGTGGAATGCTCCACTGCGCGACCAATTTTACATTCCTAGCATAGATTTGGCGAAGAGCTCCGGGAAGTAGCAACAATAGAAACCGCGTTTTATGATTCATAACCTCAACTTAGTGCAGGCCTATCATGGTCTAAAACGGTGTAAACGAGAATGAGCTATATATTGAACTCAACTTGCCAAACTTAAAATAAATAGTACCTAATTACCTCAAACTCCACTTAGTAAACCACGTCTAGGACCAAGCCAATCATTTATTACCATCATTACACCGCACCTCAATCATTTCCAAAACACATCATTCAGTAAGTGGTTTCAATACAAAACATCACACATCAGCCATCCTAACATTTTCCATAACTAGTTTTGGAATCGTCTTTATCTCAAAACTTGACTTGAGCTTCATGATGCCCACCCAAGTCATGAAGCTCAAACTTAGAAGTAGCTTAAGCTTAACTTACAAATTGGCCTCTAACATATGTCAATCCAAACTTAAATAATTGTAAGCAGGTTCGATTCATATGTTGAAACTTTGATAGATAATATAACTTAATGCAATCCATAGCAGACTCAGAGATACCATAAAATGTTCCTTAATTCGACTTCTTAAGGTGCTTCCCAGAAACCATTATTCGAGGCCCAACAATGTTTAACCAAATGGAAACTTCATATTTCTATTCTTAGTGGAAAGTTTAATGGTACGATTACTTAAAGGTAACTATAAAATGTAACTACGTCTCCTATTAAAATAACCCCCTCCAATTTACAATAAAAATAAAACTCACTAATAATAAAAAAATCTACCGACAACCTTCAGAAAACTATCATAGCTTTTATAAAAACTGTTAAAACACTTCATAGTAACTGTCAAGAACTTTTCTTTTTCATAGTACATTTCTTCAAATTATGATAAATAAAACCCATTAATAATTATTATTAGTACCAATACCCTCTATTTCTGCACTTACTCAAAGAGGAAGGTGAGCAGACATCTTGGCTTGTCAAAAGACAAAAGGTTCTGTTGACCTTCTTTCCTTAATAATTTGATTATTCCAATTACTACAGGATTCCCTAAGTGCGTATTTGAAGCGTAATAAATCTAGTCGTCAATAAAGACATAATTAAAGCTTCTCTATTTCTCTACGCATCACCAACAGGTTGTTGTCTCGACTCTTAAGCTCTCCCTCCACTCAAACTCAGAGAAGTGGAAGGAAATTTTGATAAGTCACATGGAGAATGGCAAATGAAATTAAATCAATGATATGGGAAGGCTGTAATGGAGAAAGGCAATCAACAGTGGCACTTATCTTCGCAGGTCATAATAAGACAATTTTGCCATGCTACAGATACTCCAGGTTACCTACCCTAAGCTTACAAAAACAAGCGCAAACTCCACCTATTTAACCAAATTACGCGACACCTGCATCTGAAGCAACCTTGGATTTGCGTGCTCTTTTTCTTTTCCTACTTCTACTCCTCAAGGTACCATCAGTATCCTTTTTCTCCTGCATCAAATCATCAAAGGGAATTAGGACAGACATGAAGAAATTCTGTACTTCTCCACAACAACACATCTGCTTCATAATTATTTGACCATAATTTATATCAGGACATCAATGATAATTCAAAATTGCCGCCAATGCACACACTGACATGGTAAACATAGAGCTGACAACCCTGGCATAATCTGAAGCCAACTAACAATGAAGAATAGCATATGTAATATATTACCAGGCATCTTAGCAGCAGTAATCAATTTTTTGAAGGTGAGCAATATTTGGAGGGATGAAAACACAATAGTAATTATGAAAACCGAGAAACCACGGCCACATCCATCCTCTACAGATAATTTTTCTTATGTACTATCTTTTCTTAATCTAACAAATGTTAAGTTATCTAAAGGTAAAGTAGATCCAGAATATCTTTCTCTTTCATTTGCTTGCAATGCATAGGAGGTCCATTTTGCATCATGACTTAAACAGCCTTTTGTCTTATTGATGGCCAACTGTGATGTTTAGTCTCACCAAAGTCACAACCAGGATTCCTCATTGCCTAGTATCCATATGCCAATAGAACACACAAACAGGATACTGATGTGCATTGTGTTAAAAAACATAATTATATGAAGAGCATCTTATCCAGATGCTATTGATCAAAATAAAATTCATTCAGCAAAGGTCTCCAACAAATCTAACAGCCTGGAATTGCAAATCTCAGAAAAGGACAATCATCCCTATATGCTAAATCCTTAACATAAACAGTTTTGTAATTATATTGATTGGAAAAATGTCCACAGCCTTCTTGCAAGAAGACATGGACTCAAATACTTGCAGCCAATCCAATGTGGTTCTGGTGGAGGGATTATGATTTACAAAGAGGATATCTGGGTTTCTACTGGGTGGATCCTTCAAGCTGAAGTAAATCATAGTGCACTCTATGCATGACTAATCATCAATTGGCATACATTCACAGAATAAGTATGTGCCTTAAAAGCTCAAAAAAAAAAAAAAAACACACACACACAAGAAAAGAATTTGAAACTGAACATGGAAAAAGAGAGCCAAGGAGGTACATCACTTATTGCTATTTGATTAAGGGGGAAAAAAAGAAAAGGTAGTCAATGCACATGCTGTAACAAGCTCATTTGTTGTAGACCTGTTATAGCTTAAAAACGAAATTACAGCAAACATATAGTTTAGAGTGATGAAAATACTGACTTATTCCCCCAAAGGAGAGAATGAACCAACATGTAATGGTGGAACTGAAATACCTTGGATAGAAGATATACCAAATTCTAAAGCTCTACATAATATTCATGAATACCATTGTAGAATCCTTCGATTATCTGATTACTTTCCTTTTCTTTTTCTTTTCAGTGAAAACCAAAAAAAAAACTCATAAAGTCAAAGAACTTTCATGTAGATATATAAATGCTCAGTGCAAACTAACCTTTCCAGGAGCAGGTTTTGTATTTTCATGCTTCTTTTTCTTCAAGCATGACAATGGATTAGGACCCTGTAAATATATGAAAACCCAACTATTAATAACAACCAATTCACTCTCAAAATAAATATGGAAATTATCAATACTAGCAGATGGTTAGGATGAATAAAAAACATAAAATTTCTTTATTTTTCATTTTGGGATAAATAAACATAAATTTTCAAATATGATAATGGAGAGAGAAGCTGGCAAAACAAGCAGTATAATGTCCTTGATACAAGTATTCTTTGTCTAGTGCTTACACTATGGTTAACTTTATATCAAAGATCTAGCTTTACTCCTGCATTCCCTTATAAAACTTCATATGAGCAGAAAATCCAGAATAGAGAGAAAATTGGAGCTAACAATCCTCAGGGACTAAATAGAAGATTAGTGGTAACTAGAGATGTACCTAAAAATGATATTCTTCTTGTAGTTTTTGACATCTCAAACTCAAGCTCATAAATACAAACCACATAGATTCACTCCAACCTGTTATCACTAATCAGTAATTCCAGGACTTCAAGAATGTAATGTGCAACATTAAAACTTACAAAAAAATAAATAAAAAACACACAAGATCTTAAATTCTAATTTTTCTTACGGAAGCTCTACTTTGATAAGCAGAATTTGCTTGCAATACAGTCTAGAAACATGCACCAATGGAAACTAGTGATGTGGTTAAAAAAAAAAAAAAAAAAGAAACGAACACCTTGAACATGTTTTTCCTCTTTTCCCCCCAATCCATGTATAAAAACTTATTCTATCAGATCAATAAAGAAACTTTAAACGAACAAGGAAGTAAAATATTGGAAAGAGTAAAGAAGTTGCATGGATTAAGACCTTTGCTTTCTTTCTCTTAAATTGTGGTTTATCCTTCACACCTATTCCTCTACTTTGATTCTGTATCTTCTTCACATCAAAAATCTCAAACTTATCCTCTCCCAATTCCCCATTTTCCTCAGAGGATTCATTCAGTTCTTTGCCTGCCAAGATGTCACCTGTTCTCTTTTTCAGCATTTTATGCTCCAGAGTGGTCATATGCAAACGCTCTTCTTCAGAAGTTTTGATGAATTGGCGCTGAGTTGCAGATGGCTGCTCAAGAAATAGAGCAGTTCTTAGACCATATATGACTGGGACACCAGGTATCTGTAAGCAAAACAGTTTTGTCAACAGCAAGAAAGAATTGGAACATATTATAAAGGTGAAACCAATGACTTCAGTATGTTTGTTTCTCTATCCTGAACCAGTGAATTGGATAAAGGAGGAGGAGGTGGAGGAAAGGGAAGGAAGGGGAGGAATAAAACAAGAAACAAAGAGTAACGACAGAGAAGAATGTACATGCCTCCTGAAGCTTTCTTCGCAAATCAACATGCTGAGTAGCAACAAAGAAATGCTCAGAATTATTTTCTCCAATAACACTTGATATACAAATTTCACCATTTGAATTATTCTCATGCTCGCACCTGAATATTATGCATCCAAAAATAAAAGAAACATGAGGTTCTAGATGGCTTCATGCATGTAAAATAATTTATGCTTGCATAACAGTGGATGCTGAAAAGTATTACCGGATGGTAATCTGAAGCCTTGAATCCTTTTTTAGGATAATTTTCCTTTCAACTTTAAGTTTTATATTTCAACGAAATAATTAGACACCCCTTTATTCTAACAGTAATAACCCCATATCAATATAACTATCAAAAACTGCCCATGTGACCAACAAACTACAGGTGGCAAATTCGAGTTGTGAGCCATGTTCAATTGATTTTATGACAAATTGTAGTCAGTGCTAAAATTTAATCATATTCATTACACATTCTACCAAATCAGATCATTTTTTATTGTGTAAATTCCTACCACTATATCATTTTTGTGTCAATTTCAGCTTCTCTCTCTATAAATCATATTTCAAATAGTGTTGCGCCATGTGGAGAGATTGTATCAGAGATTGGCACCCCTACCTTCAACCACCACTTGCAACCATCCTCTACCACGGATGAGCCATTTATCACCATCAGCTGCCCCAATTGTCACCTAACCTCATCTTCCCAACTACAAGCTAGTGGTGAACGAAGTAACCATCATTTTGGATTTGCAGTTTAATACTCAATATTTAATTATTTATTTATATTCAGTTTTCCCAAACTTTCTCTCAAAACTAGGGTTTACACTCAATCAATCGGGTAAAGCCATGTATACACCACTATAATATTTGATCACCACAAGCTAACATGCGCCAAACACAGAATTTTGCGATTTTTATGTCAAAACCAATCCACACGATGAAATTTCCCCATCATCACTCCCGTTAGCCTAACCACCAAATATACATGTAAAGTTTGATATAGCCCCATGATATGCTTTTGTATTTATATACAACAGCATGTGATTGGCACACGGATGAGAAAACACTGACCTCGCGGTAGGAAGTTTGCGCGCAGCTTCGAATGATTCGGTGTATGACGGTCCTAGCTTTCTCATCTCCTGAAGCACACACCTAGATACACATGCGCGCACGCACACGCACACGCACACTCACACTCAGTAAACAATGAGAAAATCATCACAAGAGAGAGGAAAGAGAAAGAGGACCTGGTGGTGAAGAGCTTGACGGGAGCAGCAAGAATACTGGAGAGAGCCTTGTCAGGAGGAGTGATTTTGTGAGCAACACAGTGATGAATGAAAGTTCCATCGCAAAGGATTTTGAACGGTTGTCTGAATCCAAAACAAGCTGTGTAGAATCTCACTGACTTACGATGCCGTCTCTGCTTTTTCACTTTCATTGATGTTTTCTTTTAATCTGATCGATGCTTAGGTCGCTTAATCAAAACCTAGGGTTTCAATTTGAAGGTTGTAATTTATTGTGTAGCCTTTGAAGAGGGAGAAATTTGCCAGACGGAAAGGCGAGGTTTTTCGAAGTTTCAAAACCCTGGTTGAGGTTTGATTTCCCAAATTTATTATTTTCTCTTCTCTTTCCTCTTAGTATTTACAGCCAAATAAACCTTCTTTTTTTTTGGAAATAATAAAATATTGCATTATTTAAAAAATAATAATAAAGTTTTTTCTTTTATGTTTTTATATGATTTCATAACTTAAATTATGGTAAAAAGAAAATAATTATTTAATTTTTGTTATATGTATATGTACATTTATATAATAGATATTACATAGATTTTAATATTATATATATGTTACATGTAATTATTATAATAGTATAATATACATAATACATTATATTTATATATTCAAAACTAAATGTTATATCGAAGTAAAACATAAGATAGATACTTATTACATATTATTATAAATGTAAATTATTTAGTCACCTTACTTTTTTTCAAAATATAAGTGGTGTGGTTTTATTGATTTTTGCATCATTTATGGCTAATGTAAAGATATATATATATATATATATATATATATATAAAATATAATAAGAAAAGACAAATCAAATCGATTTATGAATTTTTAATTTTAAAGTCCTAGAAAGAGCAAGCATAATTAACTAAAAAATGAATAAGGAAAAATACAATTGTCAAGTAAACTTTTTCAATCAACCACAAATTCAACTCATAAAAAGCAATGATCTTGGTAAAGCATGATTACTCTAAGAAAATCAGCCATTCCCTTTTCAAAAAGAAGTATCTATCTCCTGTCTTTTGTTTGGGCCATTATATACATATGTTTATGAATATTTATTTATTTTTTCCAGTTTTTAATAAATCAGATATTATGCTTTAAACTTTACACACTGCTTGCTCGTATCCTCTTGGATTTCAACTACTTATGTCGAGTAGCTTCATGTTTAAGCAATTTTAGGTTTTTTTTTTTTTTGGGGAAATTGGGCTCTTTTTCCTTTCATTGGAGAAGATGATTGCCGGTAGGATTGGTTTATAATTTGCCTGTCTGTCTTTTCTTCCTATTTTATTTTAATTATTTTCACGTGAGACAAAAGATGACCAAGAATTAATAATAATTGGATAAGATGTCACGTTATCTTAAGCCACAAGATGTCAAGAAAAAGGGAAAAAAATATCTCTTAAAAAAAATTCCTAAAATATACCACTATTAAAAATAAATTTAAAAATATATTTTTAAAATCAGATTTTAAAAACCTAAATTTAAAATATAGAGAAATTAGATGTTAAAAACCCAATATCACTATCCACATTAAAATTGATTGTTGAACACCTAATTTTGCTAAATACAATTAAATATAATGAAATCAAGTGTTCAACTCCCAATGTTAGTGTAAATTAAAATTGATTTTTAACACTTGATTTTAAATAGCATAATTTTGGCATTATCTTCATATAAGGTATATTTTACCAAAAAAATTTAATAAAGGTTTTTTTTTTTCTCATCTCCAAGATGCCATCATTATAAAATGAGTGGGGTCTACACAAAAAGTGGGGAAATTGTAAATCCTATGAAATTTTTTAGTTAGGGTACCAATCACCTAGAGATTTCTCTAATTTGACTCAACACACAAAATGAAACCTTGAAAACCTAGATTTGAAACTTTAATTAAGCTTAAATCCTAAATGCATAACCACCCTAACCCTAAACCTTAAAACGTAAACCCTAAACTCTAAGAATAACTTATTGAAATCCTAAATTGATCAACCAATGCCCTAACTCAAAATAACAACCCTAAGTAAAGCAATAAACCTTAAAGCCCTAAATTGGGCCAAAATTTCATAAATTAAAAGTTACTTGTAAGAGCACCTAATTAATATAATCAAGTGCAATTAATAACACTCAATAATTAAAGTGACACCAATCAATATAAATTAATCAATAAATCCTATTCTATGTCTCCGAAATGGCGTGCAATAAAACCCCTAAACATGATCATTTCTAACTTAGATACAAACTCAATAAACCAACCAAACTATCCTAAAATACCCTAACTACACGTTTGGAAACCAATTTAATTAACAAACAAACAAAAGAAATAAATTAATGGAAAATTAAAGAGCATGCACCAAGCATTGGTTGGAGAAGGGAAAAGATTTGACAAATCTTTCTCTAATTTAATGGCCACCCTTGTTTTAAGGGAGATTAGGTTAAGTAAACTAGGCTAGTAGGGTGTAAGGTGTTAAGCCCGAGAAGTGAACTTGCTAAAAATGGAAGGGTGATTTGACCTAAAGCAAGCTATTAAACAAGAGCCAATTACTTTAACCAATTAGTACCATTGTCTTATATACATTAAGGATGCCTTAAGTAAAGTAGAATAAAACACACATACACCCACTACTGTCTCTCTCTCACAATTGGCCAAGCTTTCCCTTATCCCCCTCACTGTCATTTTCTTTCATTTTAATCAAATAACTCATCTTCAAAATTCTAGCAAACTCCACCATCTCCACCACACTCCACTACCACCTTCTAATACCACCACCACATTTTCCATAACCACCACCATATACCTTACACCACACACAACTACCACCTCTAACCACTATGCATCACCACAACTTACATAGTACATGCACCTTCTATTTCCACCCCAACTGAAGCCACATTCTCAAGCTAATAAGAGGGACATTTGGAGGGCTTGAAGGCTTGGGCAAGGGAGGGGACATGATGTGCCTAAAACTATGATCGGATAAAGTGATTCCAATTCCTGGGTAACAATCAACAATAATTGAATCTAATAATCCAATTAACAAACGATAACGAACAAGAACACGATAAAATCCCTAAACCCTTACTGGATATGATGCATCGGCAAGAGATTAGTCCTAGTATAGATTTGTTGATATGACGCACAATAATCTAATGCCATCACTCACCACAATCCCATGGATTGATAAGAGTAAATTTGAAAAATAAACTTCATAATAGATCTTCTCAAATATCAAAAGTCCCTCAATTCTTACAAAACAACAAATATATAGCAAAGGAAAACAAAATGCGAAAAGTCATAATTTTTTATCTGACTTACCTACATAAGCCACTAGCTTTGCATGGTAAGCCGCTGGCTTAGACAAGGAAAGTTGTCAGCTTAGAGAGAAGAAGGTCGCCTGCCTTATTGTTGTACGCTGCCAACCTAGATGGCTGGCTTTGGAGGCAAAGCCGCTAGCTTTATCATTTAGGCTACCGGCCTTGAAGGTTGGCTTAAGAAGAAAAGTTGTCGACCTTGAGGGCCGGCTTAAGTGGCTAGACCGCTGGCTTAGATGGTCGGCCTATCTTCTACACCGTCGGCCTTGAGGCCGGTCTAAGAGGTAAGTCGCCAGCCTTTATGGCCCGCCTAAGGGCGTCTACCTCCGGTTCTTGCGCTTTGTGTCTTGCATTAAATGACTTTGTAAGAATCGTGATTAGATTCACATCATTTCCTCAGACCTGTGGAAGATTTGTCTTCAAATATGATGGTTCCTCTATTTTTGTTGCGCACTTTTGAAAATCCCCTAGATTGAAAATCTTAGTTTGCAAATGTATGTTGTTAAAAGTCGTGGTTGTCCTGAAGGCTTCTAAATCACCTGTATCTGATTCACTTTATTCAATTCGTTCCCCAATACGTTCCTTTTACTATCAAAGACTTCTTATTGGTGGTTTGATTGATCTACTCTTAGGATTCATGTACCTCAGTTGGTGACATAGGATTTAAAACAACCCGTTTACCATCCTTTTGAAACACATAGGTGTTTCTAAACCTATCATGCAGCATTCTCTTGTCAAATAACCAAGGTCTACCCAATAATATATGCGATGCACACATAGGAAGAACATCGCAATCAATTACATCATGGTACTTTTTTCCTATGTTGATTGGAACTTTAACCTTCTAAGTGACATGCAAACTATGTCACTCACTCAACCAATGTAATTCATAGGGCCTAAGATGAGGTGTAATGACTAGTTGCAATTTATTTACTAATACAACAGCTATAACATTGGTATAACTACCACCATAAATAAGAAGGGTACAAAGATTACCTTGGACCTTGTAGGGAATATGGAATAGTTTTTCCTTTTGCACGTTGTCGAGTCTAATTTTTGAATTCCCATTCCTAATCCGATCTAAACTAAACCCTATGCTCATCTAATCTAGATCATCGACTTGAGTTAGGAATTTCGTTTGATTTTTGGAGTCGCCACCCAACTGTTGTTGGGAAAAAGTGAATTAAGACTAAAGGAGCGGATTAGTCTTAATTCGGACTACTAGTCGTCGTTATTTCCTCTTCTCGTTTTTGTGAGAAGAGAAAAAGGGAAAACCAGAATTTCTAAGTCCGGAGGCTAACCTCTTAAAACCTATACGGTTACCACCTAATCTCCTAAAATTGTTCATCTTTAGAAATGTGTTTCATTGTGTTTCTGTTAATTTTTGTTATGTCTTTGAATTTATTTTAGAAAAAGGATTTTTCATTTATTTTATGGGTTGACCCGAATGGGTGCCTACGTACCTGCTACTCATGATCAAACAAGCCGTAGTTCGCTTTTCTGAAAATCTTTAGTGCATTGGTGAATTTTAATTTTGAAATTTCTTTCGATTTATGTTCTTACCATTTTTGGGATTTTTCCTAAAAACTCTAAGCCTAAGCTTGATTTCATTTTGAAAAAATGATTTTGTAGGGAAAACGTCAATTTTGATTTATTTGATGAAAATGATTTCTCTAAGTGCTAAAACTTATTTATTTGTCTTTTTATGATTTTTTTTATGATTTTTTATTATTTTTGTGATTTTTGTGATTTCTGAGAATTTTTTGGGATTTTTGTGGTTTTTTTTGGGAATTCTTGTTGATTTTCTTGATTTTTGGGAATTTTTGTGATTTTTTGGGAATTTTTGTTTATTATCTATCCTATTTGACATCTAAAATTTATGATTATTTTCCTAATTTTTTATTATTTTTATATATTTTTTATTTTTATTTATCTATTTATTACTATTTTTCTACATTATTAAATTCTAAAAAAATCTAATTTCTACATTTTCCTATTTATTAAAAATAACACATAAATAAATAAATAAATAACTAAATAACAAATAATTAATTAATTAATTCAGAATAAATAAATAAAAAAAATTCGGAAAATCTGACTTACCTGGATCCGGGTCGGTGCGTGGGTCGGGTCAGTCGGGTCGGATCGGTCGGACACGGCGGCGGGGTTGGCTCGTTCACGGCGTTCCGATGGTCTTTTGCGGTGGGTGAAGTGTCGAATCCTAGCTTCTTGAGGGTGCTGAATCCGATGGTGGTGGCGGTTTACTCCCAGAACGTCTCCTTGCGGTGGCTCAACTCCGATCGGCGGTCGCAACTTTGGGTTTCCTCCGATTTACACTCTTTTCTCTCTCTCTCGCAATTTTGATCTGTGTCCTTGCTTCCTCATCTCCTCCTCTATTTATAGGCGCTTGAAATCGAGTTGGATAAGCTCGGATTTCCTCCGATTGAAGTTGATCGGATTTTCGGTTGAAAAACCAACTCCGATTCGTGCCCATCCAACGATTTGTTGCGATTTGATTTTAATTAGATAATGTTTATCTTATCTTTGTTGAAGATCTGTTGGATTTGTGCAAAAAAATCGAATCAAAACAGCCGAAATACGAATTTTTTCTTCGCCGGCGATCTCGGGCTCGAGGTAGGAGACGATCACGCGCCCGGCGCGTGCATTTCTTCCAGCCAATTAGATACTGCCACGTGTCCTGGATAAGTCGAAAAATTGCAAAACGCGGAAACTGCTTCCTTCGCGATTCGAACGTCTGACCGAGTGCCCCCCCCCCCCCGCGCGCGCGCGTAGCCATGGTCCGGACCAGCTGGGCTAGCCCACTTTCGCGATTTTATTTATTTCGCAAATTGCATATATGTAATGCAAATTTTCTATTTTTTTGTATTTTTTGAAATTTCAAAAATTTGTAAATATTGTTTATTATTCATTATTGCTATTTCTGAAATCATTTTTCAAAATTGAAGTGTTTTCCTATTTATTTTTATTTTTTGAACATTTTTATTATTTTATGCTAAATTAAGAAAAATTGGGAAAAATTAGGAAAACTTGAAAATTATTGACTCCTAGGGCAAAAATGGGGTGTTTACACACGTCCTTAATATCTGGAGATGTAGTCATTACCTTACGTAGTACATTAATATCCAGATATTGATCATTGCCCTTATCCTCATGTACCTCAGCGTCTGGATCCTCATAGTATTTCTTTAGCACTGTTGATTAATCTGTAGGCTCAAGTACGTCTTCTTTGTCACCATCATTTTCTACCTCCATAGCAGTTATCACCCTTTTGTTGAGACACTAAGCAACCATGTGTCTAAACCCCATACATTTGAAGCATTGGGTTTGATGAATCTTTCCACTTAATGACCCTGGTACTGTTTGTCGGATATTAGCCCTAGCAACCGCTTTGCCTTTTCCAGAACTATTCCTCTCCCTATCAGTAATAGTTGCATTTGATTCTACAGTCCTATCAATTTCCCCCTTTCTAACCTGCTGATTATTTGATCCATATAACCAAGTAGTGGATCCATACCTATTACTTGATGCTCTGTATAGATTGAAACGCCTTTGCCTCTTAATTTTTAAAGCTAACTATATGGCCTCATCAAGAGTTTCATACCTCTACAGCTCGATAATATATACTATCTCATAATTCAACCTCGACACAAATCGTGCCATGGTCTGTTCAAGAGGTTCAACTATTCCACATTAGATCCTTAGTGTCTCAAACTCTTTGACATATTCATCCACTATTTTGACTCTCTGTCTCAATGTCTGGAAACACATGAATAACTCCTGCCTATAGTGTTCTGATATAAACCTCTTCTTTAGCATCCTTTTCATTTCCTGCCAAGTATGAATCTCAGCATCACCATCTCTCCTCTTGTTAGCCACAAGGTTCTTCCACCATAAGGTAGCATAACCTGTAAATTCAACTACTACTAGATGAACTCTCGTATGATCATCAATCTCATAGCACTCAAAGAGTCCTTCTACCTTATCCTCTCAATCAAGGTACTCCTCTACAGGTCCCTTTCCAGCAAATGAAGGCATCTACAATTTTACATACTCTAAACCCCTAAGCACTCTGAACTTATGGTTAGGTAAAGTTCATCCCCCAAATTTTCATCCCTCTCCTCTCTATAATCATGGTATTGTCTTCTAACCTATCTACCCTTGTTTCCTTCTACTACTCATTCTCTACCCATAGCATTAAGGGCTACCCTAAGTGGGAGTGCCTGTGGATTTACCATTGGCTATTAAGGTAAGGTCATCTGATCGACTCGTGTTGCTAGATTAGCAACAATGGTAGTTAGGTCCTGCAAGTGCTCTTCTACTATTCTTCTTCCACCTATAGCGCGACGACCCTATACTCCTCCTCTAACTTAGCTGTTGGCCTCATTCCCGAATCTTCCATTAACATTGTTGTTCGACATGTGTAACAGCAATTGCAACTTAATATAGAAATTTCACAAATCACAAATACTGCAATAATCCTCCAACAACACTAATTCAATCACAACCTTCGATCAATCTCTTACTTCAATTCACACAAACCGTAATATAACCCCTTAGTATCAATCTCCGCCCAATCTCAATTTAGAGTCAAATAATCCACAACAATAGAATCACAATCCACAACAACAACCTAAATACAAAACCCCCAAAATTTTTTTTTAATCCACTAATTTAATCACACATCAATAACAAACCCCAATTAGCACAATTCCCAATTTCAACCTCCGATCAATCTCCAATTCAAAATCCCAGTGCAACAACAATCAACCAGGATACAAAACAATAACAACAATAACCCTGATTCTATAATCAATCTAACAATGAAATTCACAATCCACAATAATAGAATTGCACAACCCACAACAACAACAAAGAACCTTAATTTCAATTGGATATGAATTCGACGAGCAAACTCAATTTAAATTGCACAGTAACAACACAATCCAATTTGATAGTCCATGTACAATCTCAATTCAATAACAACCAAACCATAACACAATTCCACAATATCAAAACCTTAATCTCTAAAGGGAATTCTAATAGACACAATTCCCTAATCTTAATCTAAGCTCTAATACCAAAAGATAATGTTCCTAAAACTATGATCGGATCAAGTGATTCCAATTCCTAGGCATCAATCAACAATAATCGAGTCTAACAATCCAATTAATGAACAATAATGAACAAGAAAACAATAAAATCCCTAACCCCTTACGAAATATGGCGTATTAACAAGAGAGTAGTCTTAGTACGGATTTGTTGATATGACGCACAACAATCCAATACCGTTACTCGCCACAATCTCAAGGATTGATAAGAGTAAATTTGAAGAATAAACTTCACAATAGATTTTCTCAAATGTCAAAAGTCCCTCAATTCTTACAAAACAACAAATATATAGCAAAGGAAAACAAAATGTAAAAAGTTATAAATTTTTATCCGACTCGCCTACATAAGTCGCCGGCCTAGATGGCCGTCTTAAGTTCCAAAGCCGTCGGCTTAGACAAGGAAACTGTCGGTTTAGAGAAAAGAAGGCCGCTTGCCTTGTTGTTGTATGCCGCTAGCCTAGATGGCTAGGTTTGGAGGCAAAGCCGCTGACCTATGTGGCCGGCTTAAATAGATAGGCCACCGGCCTTAAAGGTCGACTTTAGAAGAAAACCTGTCAACCTTGAGGGTTGGCTTAAGTGTCCTAAGATGACTAGAAGTGGTTAAGTAGTAGAAACTTGCAAGAATGCCCAAAGCCGATGCTTAGAGAAGTAGGTTTAATGTTATTTTCTAAATTTTCAAAATTTAAATACAAAATAATGTCAATAGAAAAGATTGGAAATAAAACTTCATGGTTAAATACAAGTAAATAAGACCTTTATGTGAAAATATGCAAAATTGGGAAAACAACATTAAACCCTCAATATTAGGCCAAAAACTCTAAACTTGCAGCAACCATTTTGATCTTTACACACTATAAAGGCCCAAATATGATTACAAATTAGTTAGAAAATGATTCCCTTAAGTTTTAGGGCAAAAAAAAAACACTTAATTTAAGATTATTAATCTGACCTATGAAACTTTTCAACCCATTTCAAAAAGTTGCACAACCCAAATGACCAAAATGACCCTAAAAATGAAAAGTACACTCGAAAACCTTCGAAATGACTATGAGAATGTGAAAAACAAACTTAAAACGAAAAAAATTATAGTCAAAATACGGAAACATTCGAAACTAGCAATTATAGCAAATTTACCCAAAATGTTGATACACCTTAGTACATCTAAGCCTATACTAATGGATCCTTATTGTTTTTATCAGGGTGGTACTGACCTTGATCCCTAATTATTATGATTAGTACCTGATGCTTGAATGAGTATTCTTATGATTATTGAATTTGATTGTGTTTGTAACTATAGTACACATAATTATATGATTGAAATTGATTGCATGAAGGATTACGGGAACTACTTGTGAATTCAATGTTAAGTTACTTTAATATATAATAATTACACGATTGATGTGTTTGTGCATTAAAAATAAGGATATGAGTGTCTGCGTTTAAATGGATGGTCACCAAATAATTAGACTTAAACTCAATCTTAATTGAAATGGATAAAGTATTTCATAAGATTTGCATAGAGAAGGCCATCGATATCACACAATGATACAGATATACCGTGTGGAGGCATATATCCACATGTAACTTTACCTTGACATTTGGGAACTACTTGGTACTAGGAAATGTTGCTCTCTAATTGAGGTTAAGGCTGGAGATTCATCACTTAAGAGTGGATGAGATTGAAGGTGCTATTCATATCCACACCCCTTTAGGTATATATGTGTATATGTAATTTATTTTATTTTATTACATACGATGAAGTAAAATTTTTATTAACTTAAAGGAAAGCTAGTCCAGGGTGATTAGAACTTGTACACAATTGCCTAGTCTTGAATTGGTAGATATATTTCGAAAACACTCTTAATAACACTCACATTGATTTAAAGTTCATAAATTAAGGCAATATTTGAAGAAGTTATGCTAGTTTAAAGTTGTAAGGAAGACAAATTTGTATAGTAAGTATAGTCATATGATTACGTACATAGTTTAATATGCTATATGTGTCATATAGTACCTATAAAGGAAGTAGACACCTTACTCGAGGATTATTATGACTACCTATGTATGCCATGCTGAGTGGGTTACTATGATTTCTTGTACTGTTTGTGGTTGTTAGGATATAATTTACAGCGACAATTGATGGAATGAATTTTTTGTATGTTGTGACTATTTAGTGTAGTTTGGACATGAAGGATGGTCATTATTGCTTTTTGTCACATGTTGGTAGAGTTTCATTAAAGTATTTGATTCGTCACTTGTAAATGAACTAATGATTATGTCCCTCAATAGACTGTGGGAATGCAAGAGGTAATACCTTGATATTTGGCCTTCTTTTGACCATAAGTCAAACTAAGTGACTTAAAGGGGAAGGGATTATGATTGAGTGTGAGTTAATATTACATACTACGTGCCATGAATCTAGATCATCCAAGAGGTGGTAGGTGTCATAATAGGCCCTAGTTTTCCCAGAAGGGGAAAAACACCCCTTAAAAGTTTCACTTTGGTTTTGAGGGCATAGGTATGATCTGACATACCCCTTATTAGAAAGACTCCTTAATCTAAGTTAAAGTAAGGTTAATTTCTATAACTTCACATGTAGACCGAATAATTAATTTGCAAATGATTGCATTCATATAGTGGCTCATATAAACATTATAATGATTAGTAACTTCTTGTTGCTTCTATTTACAACATTGAGTTATCCATATACTCATCAAGATGTTGATTTTCTTATATTCCATAGTGTTTGTGTCTTTCTACATCGATTATTAATCCCTACACTTAGAGCATTTGCATGCTCATGATTCAAGAGCTAAACTTGGGGTAAATATGTGTTGAGAGCTTTCTAGGGACTATTAAATGGCTTCTTAAACTCTATTCCATGCTTTATATATTTAATATTAGATATGTACAGGCAACATATGTAGTAAAGAGGGTCTATCTTTACTTGTAAGTGTATGATACTAAAGTAACGTGTGGTTGCTATCATTTTATGATACTAGATTGGGCAAAATACTTAGCCCTTTGTTTGATTTGCATAATTAACCAAGTTACTGGACTAAATGGATCTCAAGGTACTAGAAAAAATCCAAACAAATTGTATCGTATATCTTATATTACAACAATTTATTTTACTAGACAAAATAAGTATATTATTATAATTCAAAAAATAACTTCGTATCATCATTTCTTTTGCTATTATATTCATACTAATATTTTTTCGGTGAATTCTCATGTTTATACAAAAAATAACCTTACGTTATTACAAAACTTTGTGTCCAATATTATATAAATCAAACATGATACAATAGGATTGTACTATATTGCTTTTCTTGTACAATGCTATCTAGTTTTAATAACCAAATGCTACCTAAGTAATACTCTTAATCTCTTGAGCTATTAAGTCTATTAATAGTCTCTTAGGCATATCTAGTCTTATTGTTTTGGTATATTTATGTTATAGGTTACACTATCTCTACTTGAGAATGATAGATGGAATACTTATAAAATAATATGCATATAATGTGTTTGACTATTTAAGGATAATATAGATATAATATTTTATATGTCTTCTAATGTCTATATACTATTATGGAATTGTCATGGCTTGTTGGTTATTTTGATGCTTTGTCTATGCACAAGTAAGGTTATAATGCAAGTGAAGGTAGTATCTTCTTACTATAATGAATATGATGAATTGCTATAATTATGGTGTACTTAAAGACATAATAAAGATACCTACTATAGTTTCTACCCTTTATAGAGGGATTATTTGGTGAGAGGCTTGACTCGGGCTTATATCATAGGCTGACTCTTTGGGTTAGTGGTAGGGTTTAGAAAACCAAACCCATTTATTATGGAATTCTTAAAGAGATTTGGCTTAGGAATAGGGATTAGGGTCAGTTCACCTATTTTCAGCCTTTTCAGTTAGCATGTGCACTTAGTACACACACCAATGGGCTTGGGCTTCCATAGATAGTCCCATCTTGTCCTTTGATCAATAAAAATAATCCAATGAATGTCAGGGAAACTCATCTTGTTTATCAATCTCTAGCATCATCTAATGGGTGAAGACAAACCCCAAAATCTATAAATAGATGCATTCTCCTTCTCATTGGGCAATTTGGAAGATTGAGACAAATATCTTTGTAATGTTGAAACTTTGATACTAAAGATCAAACACATGGTTCTGTGAAGAGCATTGAGCTCCTACTCAAGAACAATGAAGTCAATTCTCTAAATTCCTTTACTTATCACAACCGCATGTTGTTATCTAGATCACTTGTTTCTCATCCCATGTATTTCTCTAATTATATTCCTTTTTGTGTCATTGGATAGAAACTTTTCTAAGGTTATTAGAAGCGCACGATCATGCAATGCACATGTAATTGAATCACTCCACACGCTTATGCAATTTAGGTCCAAATCTCCCTTCTTTGCACCTTTGAATACTAATGAGATCATTTAACTTAAGCAAGCATAATTATATGTATTTCAAATCAAGGATATTAGATTTTTAGCAAGGCTTCCCTGCTCACTCTGCCATTTCGCCATGCTACACGAAAATCTCCAAGTTCCTTAAATATACAATAATTGTACACTAGATTTCTAAATTCACCGATTAACTATTTGAGCTCATACTCAATAGAAATTACATCGTGACATATCACATTTTGTTCTTCGAATGCATGGATGCATTTGACTACAGTAGGATTAAGCTAAATAATCCAAAATTGCACAAATTTTCATTTTCATGTATGATATATAACACGTTTGTACCTATATTTCAAGTATACACGTACATGAAGAATGGAATATGAATGACTCACCCAACTAATGGGAATATGGCGCTGACCAATAACAAGTGGCTGGTGGCAATGGAGAATGGGTGTGGTTGCTGATAGAGCTCCGGCCTTGGGAGGTGACTGACTGACTTGGGGTGGAGGACTTGAAGGCGGTGGTTGTCAAGTTGTCTTATTGGAAGTGGAGCGAACCTATAAGGATCTTGAAAAGAATTTGGAGCTCCACGGATATTGCAAGACGAAACCAAGTTGTGGAGCCAATGAATTTCGAGAAATTTAATGGAAATTTAGGAAGTGAATGAGGAGAACTATCACTTCGTCCGTGCACCCAATAACAAAGAAGATAGGAAAATATGAAGTGCCTCCTTGGAATTGCTTCGAATGAAGGTTTACGGCAAGTCATAGGTTTAGCGGCTGTTGGTTTTGATCACGTTCATTTTACGACGATTTCTCAACTGGGTGATGTAAAACTCGTGTATAGTTTGCTAATCATGTCTAATTCCAGTGGATTTCTAATCTGATTATAATGCTAGATATATATCTTATGGACTATAGACATACTGTTTTAATTCCATTTGAAGTATTAGATCAGGCAAAAACTAAAACTTATTTCGTTCGTTATAATACCACCCTTTTCTTCTTATGCTTCATATATTTATGTGATTTTATTCTATAATGATGCAGAGACAAATTCACTTGGTGTTGCATATTAATAAGGTGGAGAATTTCAAATGATAGAAAGACAATAGAGCGAATCAACAATTTTCTCCATTTATCATAATAAAATATAATAGTTTAATTTGACATCATACGAGATAAATACTATATATGATCTATAATCAAGCAAAAAAAGGAGATGACTCATTACTTTTTGACTTAATGGATGATGTTGGGTTAACCTCAACCAAAAGGGAAAGGCTTTAATAGCACACATACACGAGTGAAATAGTAGAAAGCAAGTACCACCATCACTATAGTATGTATTTAAATATTATAAATATCTACCATGTTCATTTAAACGCATAACGTATTATTATCAATAAATCGTTTTTCAACTAAAAGGAGGAGAATAGGTTATCACCATGCATTTTATGATGAATAACACGAGATGCTGATTACCCTGTTTTAACAATTTGTACTCCACTTAAAGCCATTGCGTGCCCTGGGAATTGAAACAAGAACTGAAGCATCCTACTGACCTTGTGTTGGGTTACATGTATCTGTATGTTCGTTAATACTGATTAAATGCATCTCCCCTGTACGGTGTACGCTGACATGGTCATATGATAATAGATGTCCTGAGTGGAGATAGAACTTTCAGCAATTCAAGCAGCAGTCCATTCTAAACATGGGACACCCATTACATAGGACCAGAAAGCCTTATAGAGACAACCCCTTAACTTGGAGAATGCTCTTTAATTAAGATCGATGGATGCGGATGAGTTTTACCCATTCAACTGCCAATTCTTTTCCGCCAGATTCTATTAGCTGTTGGTGCAAAGATCCTGTATAACAAGGGTCGACAAAGCATGTTGTTGCATTCAATCATCCAAGATGGGGCCCATAGTTCCAGCAAGGATATCAGACATACCTGCCCCGGCACTGTGTAATGGGTGAGGTTACAATGATAGCCCTCTCCATTCCCCGTCACTGATCAATGATAATGATAAATAAATAGGCGACCATTCTTAAGATACTTATTTTCCGTTATTGATCAATGATAACGACAAATAAATAGATATATTATCGATATACCTATTTTAACAACACCTTATATAAGAATACAGTCCCACATACGAATACAATTTTCTTGAGCATCCCACTCTTAATGGAGGGTATTGCTAAAAGTAAATAAAGCAAGGATGCACCTATCCGTTGCTCAATGATAACTGCATCTACCTCAGTGCTCCTACTTAGACCAAAATCAGGGGTCAATAATCATATCACATGGATAAGTGCCCACGTCTAATTATCCAACTTAGTTTATCCTTCACCACATTCCTCAATTGCAAGACAATCACCACGAATCATGCCTCACCAAAAGTTCTAGTTCTAGAGCATTTTCCTATGCTTAACGAGTCGTCCCAAGTCCTGCTCTAAGGACCGTATGAAGGTCCCAAAATATATAAAAAAGAAAAGAAGCTGTCGAGCTACCTTTGCTTTTGTTGCTGCAGAATCCTAGAAAGGCTAAGAAGTTTCTCATAGCTTATTCCACCAACATAAATCCTAATTTAGGCAGGATCATCATGGAGTTTAGAGAGAATTATGGAAAAGATAACAGACCTCTTTTCCCCAAAAGAAACGATTTTATTGCAACGAACCAAATGATTACAACCTTAAAGGAGTTAACTTCTGATCTAATAGGATCAGTCCTCTACAAAGGTTATCTAATACATAAAAAATTTGTTAGGAAATTTATTTCATGAGTTCTAGCTTTATTAGCTAGATGGTACGCAGGCTTGTTGACTACTCTGAATATATGAGCAATAGATGCCTCCAGTCATCCCATTAATTTGATAATTCTTTGAACCAAATAAAAGGTCTTCCAAATTGGTTTCCAAACTCACAGAAAAGCATACAATCCACTTCAATATCCACCTTGATACTGAATTGTAATCAATGCAATAATCCTGTGTCAATAGCTTCCAATTCTATCAATTCAATAGATTTTTCTGTAGAAAAACAACCAAAAGCCAATAGCAATGGATCTGAAGCATCTCAAACTAGGTCTCCACTCACACCAAATGCATTTGAAAAACTGCCATTACAGTTGAATTTAAACTTCCCAAGAGATGGAGAAGGCCAACTAGAGCAAGACAAGCATCTGCTTGTCCAATACCCACATTGCTGAAGAATTTTCTCTCAAAGGGAATCAAAATCCAGTTGCTTCTATCTAGCAACAAGATGTGGACTACCAGGTACTTCAAAGAGGAGTGATTCCTCAAAATCCCTAGGCTTACTCTGCTCTTGAGTTGCTGAGACTAAAATCTCACTTTTTGCTTGACGAGGGTGAAGGCTTAAATAGCTTGAATATTGCAAGGATCTTCCTGTGATTATTTGCTCAAGATCATTGTACCATTGGGAAAAACCAGAGCCAATAAATCTTACTGCTGGAGTATTTTCAGTGGCATGTGAATGAGCTAACCTCAGTTGCTTTCCCTACATCAATCCAGTAGCATTGCATTGCTAATATAATAAAGACTATATGATTACCCTGCTTCAATCCCCTAGAGCCAAAACCTTTTTTGTGACACAAATGCATTCTGGAAAGCAAACGAGGAGCAGCAGAGTGACTAGAGAAATGATAATCACAGCTACAAGCATGCTCCAGGCACTATCTAGTTGGCACCTCTGATTAACAATGAAATTCATAGCACCAGAGTAGCACAAATGCAAAACACCACAATAGAGAGTTAATATAAGACGAGAAGAGTCAAATATAAAACTAAACAATTTTAGAAAACAAATAACTCAGGTAGCTAGTAACAGTACCTACTCAGACCTAAAAATGTAAATGTAGCTTTTGGCAAACCTCTAGATCTAAAGCTTCAGGGGAATGGAGTTTCAAGTTAACCTATATATCAATTTCCATGGGAAAACAAAGGATTCTTATAAGGCCAAAATAACCATCATAATCCTACAGTAAAATGAGAGATCTTATGATGGAAGGGGTAATATTAACCTAGCATTTAAACTATTGCCAGCATTAGGCAATAGTGGTGATACTAACATGAGAAAACAGATAAATGGACATGCAAAGAAGGAATCTGGGAATTAAGAAAATAAAAATAAAAAAGAACTTGCATAATTTGTATCATCCAAAAAAAATGTCATACTTGCCAAACAATTAGAGTACATGATATACTTTAATACAGAATTACCATGTATCAAATTATCAACTAGGAAGTGACAGATTTCTTCACAAATAACACGTGCCCGAAGACGTGATAAATCAAAGTGTTAGCAGGTAAAAAATAATAGAATTACTGGCAAGAATTCGTCACCCTTTTAATAATACTGAGAATCCAAGGTCCATCTCTAATCTGCAATTATCTTGAAACTGGCGACTCTGTGTTAAAGTAGAATCAGGATATCCAGTTATGAGAAGTTTGAGTCACAAACAGTATGTTATATCGTAATTGGGTACTACAAATACCTTTCTCAGGGTTTCCTACTATAATCATTTTATAAATGCTGAAGGAATGTCACTCCCTCATAAATATGTTAGGAAAGAATAGTTTGCTGATGGTCAATCTCTTTGAGGAGGTTCACTCTGTCCCTCCTCACCGTAGCAAAGAAATGACAAATATGCTCCTCAAGACCCCTAACTTGGTCAAGAAAATTAGTATGGCTCTTGCGGAGCTGCTTCACCACCTCCATAATAAAACACCCATCTCTGCCTCTTTCCAAGCCAATCCGAATCAAAAACTTATCAGCCTCAATGAAAGTATACAATCTATAAACCAATCGATCAATAGTGTCCAAGTAATTCCTCAGCACACAGGCATGCTTTGCAGCTGCATCAAGCTGAGTGGCAAGGGCACGTTCTCTCTTTGTAAACCTGCCGCCAGGAAGGTATGCAGTGACACAAGGAACAGTAACAGACACAAGAATTGCATGAGTGGGGATAGTAACTGCAGCTATAATGCCAGCAACAGCAGTGACAATAAGGCACACGGCAGAACCGGCAACAGTGCGACGGAAAAGCTGCACTCGTGATTTAGATTTCCGATGTTGATGACGAAATTGTTGCTCAAGCTGCAAAGAGTTCCGCCTCATTTCATTGAAGTTATGAGAGTCAGGACAAGGAAAAGGATTATCTTGAGAATCAAATCGAACAAAGAGTTCATACACTCTATTGCATTGTGATTCTGAGAGTGAGCATGCATCAGAAGGAAGCACAGAGATGAGTTCAATAAGAGGTGCATAGTTGGCACGGGCAAGGCGGAGTTTTCGGTGGAGGACAATACAAAGATTAGAAGTACTTTCACTATGCTCGAAATACGTAGATAGTAGACGAGTAAATTTATGATCTTTAGCCCTTCCTAGAGTCTCTTCTACACATTCTCTAGTGGGTTGTAACACCTGAGCCAATATTCTCTCTTGGGTCTCCTCACATACGTCTTGCGGCTCACAATTCACCTCTTGATCTTCATAACAAGAACACACAACTGCAAACATTTCCTTATATGAATTAGTTTGTACAGCGAGAGAGTATTCCTCAGTGAGATTGAAAGTGGGTGATTGTGCCGTATCATCGTCACTAGGAACACCTGCACAAAAACCAAAACTTTCATTCAGGCTTTTACACAAACATATCGTAAGCAACAGACTTCGGCAATGACCCAGAAATGAAATCCGCGATAAAATGTTACCTTGTGAAGACGGTTGGTGGGAATTGTGGTTCGGAAGTGGTGGTGAAGTGGGATTTGGAGACGATGAAGAATTAACAGAAAGGCAATGCAACATGTCGTTGCGGAGAAGCGGAGGTTGTAACTTATTCCAAAAGGAAGTGATGGGTTTGAAGATTGTAGTTGTTTGCAATGCTTGCCAATCATCAAAAAGGGTCTAGGGCTAGTGCGCTAATCAACTGAGTGAGCTTTCGTGGAATGATCTCAGAATGTAATTGCTTCGGTGTCCAGGACCACTCCTTAACTTCCGGGTAAAAATAAATAAATAAAGCAATTTTTTTAAGAGAAATCAAAGAGGGAAGAGGGAGATGGCTTGCAAAGGCAAAGCAAGACCGATACCCTTTTTAGTTTTTTCATTCCGTTTTAATTTAATTTCCTTCGGATGGCATTTGAATTGCAATATATTAAAAAAAAAAAAGCCTATCTAAGGTTATTTAACACTTGGTAGGGGAATGCAACTATTGGATAAAATAAAAAAACTTCTAAATTTTATTTTTAAAAAATTTATATATTACACACTATATTAAAATTTATAATTTATTGTATTTTTTTTACCATACTATCCCATTCTCCATATATTTTCTGTAGCCAAATTGCAATTCCAATTGAATTACAATTGACTAGATTATGGATTTGTTTAATTCATTTATTTTTTTTTTTTGTATTCATTTAGCATCCACTTGAATATGTGTATTTATTAAAAATAAGATAAAAAATAAAAATAAAAATAAAATATATACATATACATATATACTAATATATATACTAGTAGACATGCACTCACAATGCTTATACAGAATATAACACATAAAATCCATGCATATTGATCGTTGAAATATACATTAGGCATATACATAACTTAAGTACATAAGTGATATGGGTTGTCAGGAGAAATAAAAAAGAATTACTAAAAGATCCACTTGATATATTGTGTGGGGTCATATAAAGAGCATGTATAATTGAAGAAACATTATGTATTTTTTTTCAATTTTTTAATTACATTACAATGAAAAATATACTTTAAAATAATCAATAATGGAATATATGTTCCAAACATTAACGTTTAATTTTAACCTTATAAAGATCAAACTATTAATTTGATGTTTCTATAGGAAAAGAAATCCATGAAATAATGAAATAGAAAAAGATAATACATTAAATAGTAAAATATCAAAACAATTAGTCAAATTGAAAGATGCTAAATTGAAAAAAAGACTGTTGTATCTAAAAGAAAAAAAAAAGATACAAAATAATAAAATACTGATTAAAAAAAAGAAGAGCATAATCGTCTACGTATTACTAATCTCTCTTGATAAACCAAGTTGAACAATATATTGATAAATGAAACAAATATAAAATTTGATTTAGGGAGTAAAACGACATATTTTTCAAAAACATAAAACCACTTAGATTTTATTTTAAAATTTCTCCTAGTTAAAAAAAATGTTACATCTAATTTTGTAATCTTAATAAATAACTTTTTTTTTTTAGATTCTGTTTATAACTTAAGTTTAAATGTTATGAAATAATAATAATAAATAAATAAATTGAAACATAACTTAAACCTCCCGCAATCGCATAAATCCAACGTCCAAGATAACTCGATGGTATTTCCATTTGTAGCATAAGAAAATAGAATTTTAAGGGGAAAAAAAGCCCACTTTTACTCGACAAATTTCATACAAAAAAAAAACTACAATAGGAGACATTAAACATGAAATCAAAAGTATATAGTCACTTTCTCCTTATTACAATTTTATCTTTTCAAATATAATGAAAATAAGACTTATTATAATAAAAATAAATTATTAACAATTTTGATGTAGCCATCGACAACCTTGATGTAGCTATTGATGGTGTTTATTAATCTGTCAATAGGTTATTTTGTATAATAAAACACTTTAGTTTATAGTAAAATAGGGGCCATTAATAATAAAAAATGACTATATGGATTGCACCATAGGATTCCCCTTGTTTTATGAAGAAGGTGTGTAAGAGAGTAGAAGACATGAGAATTTGATTTGTTTTGGTGGTTATATTAAATCAATCATAAGAAAAGTGGTACGAAAGTGAAATGTGAATAAAATATATTAAAACTATAAATAAATATGTGGACTAGAAAAGCGGAGGAATTGACTTAATAATAATAGATATATATATATATACACCCCTCTTATAAAATTAAGGGTAAATGCTATACTTGTATCTCAACTTTATCTATTTTTGTAATTAACTACTTAAAGTTTTAAAGTTTCAAAGTATTAATTTGATACCTAAACTTTATCTATTTTTGTAATTAATTACCTGACTTTTTCTTATAGTCAACGACTTAAACTCTACTCATTTTTGCATTTAACTATCTCATTTAGGTATTATCAATGACATCAAAAAGTTTTTAGGCAATGAATTGACACTTTTAAATTTCAAATAGTCAATTACAAATATAGATAAAGTTTATGTACCAAATGTGACATTAACCCTAAAATTAATTATCTAACAAATCTCTATAAAGTTGGACTAATTTACCATTTACTTTATTCATTATTATAAAAATATCAATTAAAATTTCTTTCTTCAATGTGTAAAATATATTTTTAAAATTTTTCTCTTAAAAGTACATGAATTTTTTACTTCTTAATTCTCATTCCCCAATCACTTTCTTTATTATGATTATAAAATAGAAATAGATAAGATATTTCCAAACATAAGATTTCAAATATAGAGACAAATAAAATACAACTAACAAGAAGAGACAATTCAAACATGACCTATTGCAACATATAATGCTTGAAAATGGCATTTATTTGGAAATTAACCACTCAAAATTATTTAATACTCAATTAAACTTTGTATTCTCAAAAATAGTAACTCAAGTAGCTGCATTGATGAGTTTAGGTCAACAAATGCACAACACATATTGATTCTTATTAAAATAAAACTAAAAACTAGAATTCTCACAACTTTTTAGTTGAAAAAAAAAAAACAAACATGTCAGTTGCTACATCATTTTTTCTTTATTAAAGTATTCTTAGCATCTAGTTTTATTTATTTATTTTTTCCCCTTAAAGCTTTATGATATACTTAAGAGCTAAGTATTCACTATGGTGCAAATCAGGTAGTTAACTACGAAATGGGTCCTTCTAGATATTGATGAAAACTTCATGGAAGTGAGGGGTTTTAGCTATGTGCAAATGGCTTGAGTGGATATTATGTACCATGCAAGTCGAAACATGTCCCAATCTTAAACTTGATGTGACTTATGAGTTGTAACTAAGGTACTCACCACAATCCTTGCTAAGGAGCTGATAAGATTAATATTTGAGAATAACAACTCACAAATAAAAGAAGTAATTATGTATTCAATATTTGATGATGCGACATACATAAAAGGGATTATTTATAATAAGTCCCTAAGGTTACAATATTAAAAGAGGAAATTCCAAATAAGTACACACAAAAATACCTTGTTTAGAGCAATATAAAGAGGGTAAAAATGTAAAAACACAAAAGGGATATTCTTAAGAACGTATGCAGATGTTAAGTGTCAGTGACACATGTTGAATAGGCACTGGCTGCGTTCGTGGCAAAAAAGGATAGCATTAGGCAGAATGGATAAGGATTTCATCCGAATCAGTAAGGGATGATCCCAAGGCAAATAGGTTGAATGATGTTGTTCATGTTAGCTTCAAGGCTAGTTAGTGGGTGATGGGGAAGGTCAATCTAAGTTGTTCGAGGTCAATGGTCCAGTGATGACTTCTTCTATGCTACTTGGGTTAGATAATGTCTTTGTGCCCTAAGCTTCAAGTGGGAAGAGTATAAAGAGGGGGAAGTCGAGATGAGCTGAAAAATGGGAAGCACTTCGATCTTAGTAGAGGAACAATTCATCATTATGAGGGTGCTCAGTCAAAATCCTTTCTACCAAGTTTTGCATTCCTTGGGCATAGGCACAAGTGATAGGCCTAGTATATTGATTCCCATAATCTCTATGGGGTGGCAAAGGATTTACCCTCAAATTGGATTGGTCTCCTTGCTACTCATCAACGATATATGTGGCCGAAACTCCATACCCCTTAGGTAGGTCAATAGTGTAAGTGTTGTCATTGATCTTCTAGAGTACTCAGATTGGTCTTTTACCTTAGGAGCGAGTTTGTTCTTTTGATTAAAAAATCTCTCCTTTCCTACTCGGATCTGCATAAGATCTCGAGGTCAACAGTTTACAACTCAATGTCTATGGATTTACTGTTGTTAGTTTGCAGCAACCTTTTGATTTACTTAGTGACCTTAAGATGGAGTTGTTATATCTCTCTAGTTCGATTGATTCCGCTCTGGTTCTCCTCATTTGAGCTTAGTATAGGCAGTTGATCAAGAGGCATAATAGGGTTGTATCCACAAATGACCTCAAATGGAGACTTACTTATGGTACTATGTTTTAACTTATTGTATGCGAGCTTGATGAGGGGTAGGCACAAGTTGGTAAGATTCTTCCCAACTATCGCTTGAAGCAAGGACCCTAATGTCCTATTAACCATGACAAAAAGAAATGTTCTTTGAGTAGCTCATTTGTTCTCTTTTCACCAAAAATGGCTAGCTAATCTCCCACTATAAGCTTTTTACACCAACAATTCTCAAACAAAACAAGTTCATATGAATAGTTGACCTCCTCGGAAGAGATATCCATCTTTTATATAATATCTTTTGACCACTTTTCCTCGGGTACCAAAATATGGATCGTGCTCATATTGCTCTATGATTAATTCAAAATCCAATACCTTAGCTTGTAGTATAGTAATTAGGGTGTATTATTGGGAGATAACATTGACTACCACATTGCTCTTCCCCTTTTTACACTTCACAATATAAGAGAAACCTTCTACGAATTCTACCCACTAAGCTTAGCACTTAAATAGCTTGTGTTGTCCTCAAAGGTATTTTAGGGACTCATAGTCGGCATAGATAATGAATTCTTGGGGTTAGAGATAATGTTTCCATATTATAAGAGCTTGGATGAGAGCATAGAACTCTTTGTTGTACACAAAATAGTTCAAAGTGGCTCTACTAAGCTTCTCATTATGATAAGTGATAGGTCGCCCTTCTTGCATCAACATAGCTCCGATCCCTACATTAATGCATTACACTTCAGTTTAAACACTTTCTCAAAATATGGAAGTATTAGCATAGAGGTGATGGTCAGTTTCTCCGTAATCTCCTTAAAACTTCATTGAGTCTTCACTCCTAATTAAACTCTACATTCTTCTTGGTCAATTTAGTGAGAGTTAATACCATGATACCGAAGTTTTGAATGAAGCATCGATAAAAGGATGCAAGCCTATGAAAACTTCTCACATCAATTGCATCCTTTAGGGTTAGCCGATCATGAGTAGCTTAGATCTTCCCCTCATCAACTTTCACTCCTCTATTTCCTACAACAAACCTTAGAAATACAACCTCATCTTGATAGAAGCAGCATTTCTTCAAGTTGCCAAACAACTATTTGACTTAGGGAGTGGTTGGGACCTCTTACAAGTGCTCAACATAAGTCCTTAGGTTAGAATAATACACTAAGATGTCATTAAAGTACACAACAACACACTTTTGGTAGTTCATTAACCTCATGAACGTGCTAGGTGCATTAACCCGTCCTAAAGGCATGACTATCCATTTGTAAAAATCATTATTTGTCTTGAATTTTGTTTTCCACTCATGTCTAGGTCTCATGCATATTTGATGATATCCACTCCTCAAATCAATCGATCTTTAAAAAGATACAAGCACCATGGAGTTTATCCAGTATGTCATCAAGTCTTGGAAAAGGGTATTTATATTGAGCAATGATCTTATTAATAGCTCAACTGTCAATACACATGTGCCATAATCAAGCTTTTTTTGGTTAGAGTAGAGGAGGTACCATATAGGGGCTCATGCTCTCTCTTAAATAACCTCTCTCAATCAACTAGTTCACTTGTTTCTTCAATTTAGTTGCTTGCTCTAGATTCATAATATAGGTAAGATTATTTAGCAATGCTATGTTAGGTTGCAAGTTAATGCAATGCTCTATGCCTAAAAAATGTGGTAGTCCCTTGCATAGTTCTTTGAGGAATAAGTCCTTGAACTCCCTTAATAGGTCTCGAATCTTTATAGGTAAGGCACTTGATTTCTCATTTCCAATAACCTCCCGATCGGTAGAAATAAAGGCATGTTCGATTCCAAAGTTTGTTTGAACTCACTCTAGGACATGACAAAAGACTTCTTTTGGGTTCTATTTAGTTGCATTTGAGTATTCTTCACTTGGCTTGGGGTCATAGGTTGTAGCATGACCTTCTTTCCATTCTTTTAAAAAGTGTATACGTTCTTATATTCGTCGTTTATGACCCATCAATCAAACAACCATGGATAACCTAGAAGTATACGAGATGCACATATAAGAAGCACATCACAAAGAACCTCATCTTAATACCTATCCCTAATGGATATTGGTACTCAAACTTGTTAGGTGACATGAAGGGTTGCCTTCTTATCAAGCCAGTGTAGCTTGTACGGTCTCAAATGTTTTAAGGTTGGTAACTTCTATTGTTTACCATGGATGTAGTAACCACATTGGTGTAACTTCCTTTATCAACTATTATTGCTCACAAATGGCCTCTGACCTTCCATGTAGTATGAAATAGGTTCTCTTACTACATGTTTATAGCCTAAAGTGAGACACTCAGTTCTTTCCTCAGTATAATGTTCAAGAATTGTCCCTACTCAGCATATGCAACAGCATCTTCATCCTTAAGAATCTCCTTAATATATTCTACTCTTGCCTCCTTAATCTCATCTTCATCGGTGCTATTAACTTCTACCACAGGTGTCTTGCCCTTTAAGATCATTGCTCTATGGTTTAGACATTATGCATCAACATGTCTAAATCTTAGACAATTCACCTCTAATGCTCTATGCATTGTGCTAACTGTATGGTGTCATACAATGTGTTCATAAATTACAGCTTAACCACACTTACTATCTCATACTTTAACCTAGTTATGAATTGAGTTGTAGTTCTATCCTCATGCTCTTCTACTTCTCATTGAATAATTAGCATTTGAAACTCCTTCATGTGGTCATCAACACATAGTCCTCCTTGTTTTAAGGTTTGTAGCTTCTTGAAGGCCTCTAACACAAAATAATCAAGGACAAACCTTCTCCTCAGAGTCCTCATCATTTTAGTCTACTACCTAATCTCGTGCTCTTTAACTTATCTCCTAGTTGCTAGTAAGGTCTACCACCATAGTGTGGCATACAAAAAAAACTCAATAGTAACCAATCTCACTTTCACAGCCTCTTTATACTCATGACATTTGAACAACTAGTTGACCTTGTCTTCCCAGCTCAAGTAATCATCCACATCCCCACTTCTTAAGAAAGAAGGGATCTACATCTTCACATTATCTAATCCCCTAGGAGTTCATGCACCTCTAACAACATGCTCTTCCTTGAAATTATCCCTAACTCCTTTGTCAAAATTGTCCTCAACTTCTACAAGCCTTCTTACATCCCAGACTCTTCTCAATCCACCACCATTTTGCTCTTTTGGAGGTGAGGCTACCTGTTCTTCATCATTTCAAGCTCATTTAACTCTTGCTTTAGCTTGAGTAGGTTGGTTATCTACTAAACACTACATTATGATTGCTAAGTTAGTAACTACAGTAGTTAACTCTTGAATTTTCTTGTTAGTAGTCCTTATATTATGATTTGCATGCCTTTCATGTTCATGTGCATCACTCTCAAAATCACCAAAACAATATGATTCGACATTCTCAAACTTCACAACGGCAACTACTACTCAACTTCAATGACATGACAACAAGAAGAAAACTACCATGATTATAATTACTCTTCCCTCATTGGGTCCTACACTCTAATACCAATAGAAGATGATATGCCTAAGAGCTAAGTATTTACTAAGGTATCAATTAGGGAGCTAACTATGAAATGGGTCATTTTAGACATGGAAGAAAACTTCATGGAAGTGAGGGGTTTTAACTTTGTGCTAATGGCTTGAGTGGATATTACATACCATGTAAGTCAAAACGCATCCCAATCCTAACCTTGATGTGACTCATGAGTTGTGAACAAGGCACTTACCACAATCTTTACGTGAGAGGTTGAGACAAGCTGAAAGGTGGGAAGCCCTTTGATCCTAGGAGAATAATAACTTGTCTTCATGAGGGTATTCGGTCAAAATCCTTCATGTCAAGTTTTGCAATTCTCAGGCATGAGCTTAGGTGATGGGCCTAGTGTATTGATTCCCATCACTTTACCTTTACACTATGTTTAGATTGAGGGAAGGAAGGAGGAGGGGAGGAATTTAAAGGAAAAATTTTGCTTTTCCCTTATTCGGTAAAGGAAGGAAAGGGGGGGATGGATTTAGAGAAGAAAATTTTCTTTAGGACCTACAAAAAAAAAAAAAACTCTCCAAAGTAGGGAATTGTAAAAAATTATAAATTTTCTCTTAAAATATAGACACATATTTTAAATATGGGAATTTTTATGACATTCTAGCAAAATAAAAAATTACCTTCCACTTTCTTTTCCTTCTTTATTTAAGCAAGAAAATTTATCGTTTTTCATTTTATTTATTTTCCTCCCTAATTCTTTTCATCCACTTTCCTTCCCTCTTAATTCAGACCCTCTTCCCAAATCCCAAACAAAAAGGCTAGTGAATAATGCCATTCACCACTCCTTCACCTCACATTGGATAAACAATAAATTTATATAGTTTAGATCATTTTATGTTTAAGCTTACAAAATTTTTTGATATTTAGTATTTAGTTGAGCACAATAATATTGTCAATATATTTGCATAATGTTAAAATTCTTTTAATTTCTAATCTTTAGGTTTTTGTTAATTTAGGTTTTTATTTTTTTTAGTTTTAATTTGATCCTTAGTACCGCTTGTAGGAATATAAAGAAAATGAAAATGCACCATCTTGATTTTTCTAAAGTTATGTTATTTTATTTTAATTAGTGTCATTATATAAATATATTTTAATATATAAATATGTAGCTCTTATTTGCATTATCTTTTCTCTAATTAAAAATTTGATGTGAGAAAGGTAGAATTCTAGTGTTATTTCAATGAGAAAAAAGTGTCAAACAAAATTAATGGAGTTAGTTGAGGTATTAATTTTGGAAATACAAAATTTAATTGGGCTTTAAAAAAAATAGGTTAATTAACCCTAAAATAAATAAGATATGGTCATAATGATCTAAGAAATTTATTTTAGCTTCTTTATGCAAGTAATGTATGAAGTTTTTATGTATTTGTATTATAGAAATGTGGCTAGAAAAAATTACTATTACCCTACTAACCCATCCATATTCCTATATTTTGGTTTAAAAAAATATATATTAGGTATGTGGGATTTATCTATATTATTTACACAAATTCACTACATTAACTCCTCTCTTAAAAGTAAGGATGAATATGTGCATGGTTACTAAGGTATAAGGCCTTATCCATATTTTACTTAGCAAGTGTCAAATTTTGGGATTGCAACTTATGTTGTTGTAATGATCCTAAAAGAGCCTAATAGAAATGTCTTAAAATTGTCATATCACATGTACACCCACAATATAAAAACTGTTTTATTAGTCAAATGTTACAACACTTTAATTAAATATTTTCTGCTTATATTAATTGATAATACATATAATTGATTATTATTAAAATAACTATGAAAACCAATATATCACTATCCATCATAATCGTAGAGAATTGGTATCCTTACTAAATTGTAAAAAAATGGGTAGTCTATCTTTAAAAAAAACCAAAGTCCAATGAGTTTTGAAAAGATAAAGATTTTGAAATGAACGAGAATACAAATTTGAATGTTTTATCCATCGATCTAAGTTTAGTTCAAAAATACTCTAGCTCCATATTTATCCTTTAAGACTTGAGTTTGAAACACTCATTGATTTGGTCATAGCCCATTCCTACTATAGAGTAACCTGCAAGATAAATTATTAGGGGGTAAGTAAAACTATGACTCAATGAGTCTATCCCTCACCACTATTGTTCAAGTAAGGTTGTCAATCATTAATTAGCACACCATGCAATCTATCTATATATGAATGAATGCAAGCAACACATTAATGGGAGTTCGAAACCACGGAAAGTATAGAGTTGTGTTGTTTACATGTTGATTATCCTCCATACTTAATTGTATAGCAACATCCCCACTTAACTTGGATTAAATTATTGCACTTAACTTCTGTCGATAAAGAAATGCCACCAAAGGCCAAACTAGGTGATCTTGACTATGGATATACACCATCAATCAATTAATGAATAATGTCACATAGGCCTTAATTAAGGGATGACCTAACAGCTTTGCCCTAACAAATCAATTTTGATAAAATTGCTATTGATAGTTTCATGAGCACACACTAAAGTTGTAGATAAAATTATTGATGGAGATCAAGCTAGGAGGATTGATTAAAGGAGTGTGGACCCACTTAAAGTGTTGGTTGGACTGTTAACATGAGCTAAAGCTAAAAGACTTAAAGAAGCTCTCAGTGGATTAGTTAAAGTAGTGTAAGAAGAGGAGAATCACACACGTTTGAGTTAAGAGGAACTAAGGATTGTGAACCTACTTGAAGTGCATATCGCGGATGTGGAAGTTAAAGAAGATTTGTAAAGGTCGCTAGCCTAAAACCAAGGAAGGCCGGGCCTTGGTCGTGAAAGCCATTAGCCTAAGTGGCCGGTGTTGAAAGAGAGAGAAATCCGGTTTTAGGAATTCTAAAGCCACCAGCTTAGGACAAAATATAAGTGGACTTTAGATTATTTTAGGTCGCTGGCTTTGCTTGTTTTTTCCTTAGTCGAGTTAAGGTTTTTTTATGTCGTTTTGTTTATTCATTTTTTTATGGGACTATAAATAGTCACTGTACACTCATTGTAAAGATGATCCTTGAAAGTTTATTCATATTTTGAGAGTAATTTGTCTTTAGTTCTTAAACGAACTATCGAACTTATTGGGTTTTGAATCCATGACGTTCACCTTCAACTTATCAATTTATCCTTTTATAATCGATTGTGGTGTTAACACCTATACCAAGGTTCTTGTCTCCTATATAGACAACGGGTCACGGTTCCATTGTTATTGACAGAATTCTAGGTTGTGAGGTTATTAAATCTAGGTTTCGGGTTTCATCATGGGTTGATAGGATTCGTATCAATTACCCTTAGCAACATCAAGAGTACATACATAGGTTTTAGATAAAATTTCCATTGGTGACCTTGAGAGTACATACTAAGGTTTTACAAATGGTGGCTTTCGAGAACACACACAATATTTTTAGATAAAATGTTTAAAAACATTTCAAAGATATTTCAAAAACATTTCAAAAATATATTTAGCAAAGCTTGAACACTTCATACTCCTTTTAGTATACTTGCTGGGTTATAGACATGTAATAGGTATATCTCATTATTCTAGTTAGTAATTTAAATTTACAGATTAATAAAGTGATCATATAAATGATAGCATATAAGGCAATCAATCATTTCAATAGACAATCATTAACAATCAACAGAATAACATGCGATTAGTAAACAAAAGGCAGATAATAGATCAATAGAACTCTCTTAGCTAGGTATAATTGCTCACTCAACCAAGTTCTTAGAATACCTTGACTTGAACAAATAAGTTACCTAAAGAGATAAAAAGACTTAATGATTATTTTGAAAAGTTATGCTATATGAATAAACTCAATGTCTATAATAGTTTACTTAATTCTTATATATGCCCCATTTTCATAATTTAGCTATAATTCTTTTGTTTTAAGTTGAAAGTCCATGAACTTATTATCATTTGAACACTCAGAAAGTTTAGTTCCACTCGAAGTAAGGCCATCTTTATAAAATAGTAATTTAATCAACTTAATTTTTAAGTTTAATTAAATTTGTTATATGAAGGTTATATTATAAGATTTGATTTGGGCTTAAGTATTAGTGCTTTGGCTCTATTGAGTCTTCCTAGGGTCTAATTCTAACTCTTTATTTCTATTATAGTACAAGTCCAAGACTAAAACTAGAGTCGTCAAATAAGAAGATTTACTAGACTTTTGTTACACTTAGGGTTGGCAATTTAAGGCTCAACTCGTGAACCTAGACATGACATGACATGATTATAAATGGGTTCAAGTTAACAAAAATTGACATGAATAATAAACAAGTTGACTAAAAAATGACATGTTAAAATTCGTGTCTAGGTTTGGGTTTAGTATGTAGACCTGTTATAAACTCATTTATTAAATAGGTTTTGTAAATAGGTATTGGGTTTAACTCGTGAACCTATTTAATATTAATAATATTTGAATATATTTAAGTTTATATTATTTTCTTAATAATTTATTACAACTCACGTGCACAATACACTTTCATGGTTTCAATAGAGTTTAAGGGTTTCTTTTCATCATTTTTGCTCTTCTTTTTATCTATTTCTTTCTCGATTTCTATTATTTCAATGGGTAGCTGCACTATACATGCAAAAGTGATCTAACTCTTCCTCTCTATTCTCTCTCAGATCATTTCATTTTTCAAGTAAAAATCTCATGTATGTGTTCTTTTATACTTTTTTTTTTGTTCAATATGATCTAGAATAGTAAATGGGTATTTAGAAAATGAGATGAGGTATTCTTAGGTTTTACTTAACTAAATTACAATATAATGATAATGATAATAGAGTAGGACTTTAGTATTAGCTTTTCAAATGTTTTGAAGTTATACTATTATTGCTTATTCTAGAATTATATGTGAATGGCTTTTTCCCTAAATTAAATATATGGAACATATTGTGTTGATACATATTGATTGTATCCTTATGCTTTAACTTCCAAAAGCAAAATCCTTATATTTTTAAAGTAGATCCATTTATGCAATACATCATGATTGCCATTTAATTTTTATAAAAACTATTATTTGGATTGTAATTTTATATTAATCTCCAAGTCCTTATATGTGATTAATATTTGTAAAAGTTATATTTATATATGATTAATAAATAGGTCTTACCGCGGGTTGGAGATATTTTAGATATAAACCCATTTAGACACAAATACGAAATACAACACAATAACATAAATTGTCAATCCTAATTAGTCTTGGCATGATTATATAGTTATACGTATATTTTTATTTTAAGTTACTACTAACACAATTTGTTAAGATTTTCATGTAGGTTTTAATCTACTTACACAAGGATCATTTTTATTTGTTCCCTTTTTTATTATTATTATTTAATTGCTTCCAAATTTTATAATCTACCTAGTATTAGATTTATCCATTTACGGAAAAGAAATATGGTGGCTATACGCCAAACGTTTTGGCAAACTTGTGTACGTATCTTATTTATAAATTCAATTTTAAATTTAAAATTATCTCTATTATTTGTTATGAATTTGTGCCCTTTAACATTAAAGAGGAAGGTTAGACTTTCTTACCTTGTTCAATTCAAGCTGTCGGAATGCGTACAATTTTTTTTTTTAATTAACTTTTAAGGTCTCTTTTTGATAACTATAGGCATACTATAGTCTATTAAAATTAATGAACCATACATTTCTAATTTCTTTTAGGGCTTCAGCATTATGCGTATATAACTTGTTATTGCTCATAGGTATCGTTCAATATACAAGATAATTTGTAGTAATTGTTAATTAAGTGCACTACTAAATACTTAGTTATGATAATTGCTAATATGTAAGTTAAAAAATTAAGATTTTAGCATAAGTTTCTAAGATTTTTTTAAAATTACATTATAAGGTTTAAAATTATATTGTAAGATTTAAGATTAAGGGTACCATCGAATCTTATATGTGTCTTGCGAACTCTATGAGCGATCTTTCCTTGTTTTTTAAAATTACAAAAGGTTACGTCTTAAAAGTAACGATACTATAGAGTGTTAAACTTATTTTATATTCATTCATCTTAGTAAAGTTTTATAAAATTCTTTATTCGTAATTTGCACTAAACTTGTAAAGCTCGTAAATTATTCTTTTAGTTTAAAGTATGCTTAATTCCTTCCCCAAATTTTATCTATTTAATTATTTCGTATCATTTTATGGTTCAAATTTTCATTAATCCTCTGATCATTGATATTTCTTTATATTGCTTGTTATTTGTTTGCTCAATCTTGTTCTTTGTTCTAGTTAAATAGTAGGTATAGAACCTTAATTTTATGTGAGTGCTTTGCTTATTTTTTTAAATTGCTAATGACACCAATTCATTTTTTTCTTTTTTTACTTTGTATATTTAAGCTTGTATGATTTAATTATTCTTAAGTTTAAATTCTATCGAGAATTACCATACTCTTGATTTTTGGTTTCATATTAATTATCATTATATATAAACACTTTGTTCATTTAAGATTACGACCATAAAGTTTGAAATCATAACAGAAGTTATTGTGTCTTATAATAATGTCATTTTCATCAACACGTTACATATAATTTTTTTTTTCTTGAGTTTGTAAGTTATAGTGGTTATGAATGCCGCTGTTAGTTTCATCATTGCCTTTCAATATAGAATTCTTACATTGTATTTTCATTTATGAAAATAATTTTCGATACTATAGGTTTTGTAGCTTTACATTATCAAATATTTTTAGGCCAGATATTGAATTTTCAATTTTGATTGCAAACATGACCACTACTTTGTTGTTCATAATTGTTATTATTTTGGTTATATTAATATTAAAGAAATGTAAGTTTGATTTATAGCATTAAACATACTACATATCCTATGTTATATTTAGAATGCCATAGGTTATCTTAATTTAATAGAAGATTTGATATTACTATTCTATTTAGGGGATTGTATTTATTTATTTATATGTTCTTCTTTTTTTCTATTTTTAAGGAATGTTTTAAAATAGGAGATCCTCATATTATTTAATGGCTCTTATGTTGCAATTAAGGTATTCTATTTTTATTATAAATATATTTGTTATAGATTTATAGTTTATCATTGTTTATATGGTTTCTTTTTCCTAGAGGATAATTATGATAATGCATAAGCAAGCATCGGCATCTTTATTATATATTTTTATATCTTCTTACTGCATTATAATTGTAATTTATTAATGCTTATCAAAAGATATGTTTTAGATTGAAGTTTTGATAAAATTGAGGCATAATTGTCATATTAGAGTTAACAATATTATATAATTTCTTAAAAACACTTGTTGAAAATTTTGGAATTTCATAGATGTAACATGTAGAAACTATTGTAAAACTTGTACTGTATAGAACTTATAAACTATAAAGTATCTTGTCAAATCTATAAATATATTTATTAGATTTTAGACCATAAATTTTTTTTGAGTAAGTTACTTAACTTTGTCAAATTTCCCATGTATTTGTAGTTAGTATATTTATCAAGTATTGTTGTGTTAACAAAAGTGGCGATTTAGGAGCCTGTTGCAAAATATGAAGCTGAAGTCACGTTTATAAAACCTCTTAAAACGAAAAGCACTCACTATAAAATATTATGAAATTATAAAAAAAAAACCTTAGAAAAATTAATTATGTCCCTATGAAGTATCATTGCTAATTAAATAAATAACTAGTCTTTCAAATTCAAATTGCTTCAATAATTAATATTTCAAGAACTAAAACTAAGGCCATAAAAATATTTGGATAATTTTTTTTTCTTTATAAAAAGAAAACAATTTGTTGGTGGTGGTTTAGTTGAATAGAATCTAGTATAAACTTAAAAATAAGCTAATTGGATCCAACAATAGATGAGTGATGGGCATTTGAAATTGCAGAAAAGAAAAGTTGCCTTAACTAGTGACAAAGTTGTGGAAAAAAAAAAAGGAGTTGAGAATATCGTAGAGTCATGAGAAATTGAGCAGTCACTAAAAGATAAATGAGAGGCAACAAGAAATATGAGTTGGGAGAGTACCATTAGTAATAATATTTTGGGAAGAAAATAAGAGACATCAAAAGGAATGAATGATAAAATATACTTAAAGGATTTTTACATTCTACAATGCAAATTGGCATGGATCTTACATATATGTTGAGTTAAATAGACTAGTACATCAATTACTCTAAAAACTTTGGAAGTTATATCAACACCCCAAATTTAGAAATTGTATACCTTTCCCCCTATATTTTACAAGCCCACTATGTTTGATATTTAAATAATGACATGGTAGATAATCTTATATAGCATTGATATGTCATGTAATTAGATATTAAAAGAAATAAAATAATTAAATTTATCTAAAAGAAAGAAATGAGAAAAAAAAAAAAAAAGAATGATGAAGAAAAACTAAAGAAAGTAAATGGCTAGCATTTGAGATGACCACCACTACTTTCAACCTAGCAACTGACAAGGAGGACAATCGATATAGCATAAGGGTGGTGAGCTTCTAGCCAAATAAATAAACATGTCAAAACTATGCACTTAATGATGAAGATTAAGGTAGCATTTGGTTATTAGAATAGAATAGTATAAGGAGGGCAATCTATACAATACAAGGAAAATAGTACAACACAATCCTTCTATATCATTTTTGGTGTTTGTAGTACAAGACATGAATTTTTTTGGTTTGAGAACTCATGGGAAGTTTAAAACCAAGCTTAGGTCAAACTGTATAGCAAATAATGACATATTAGGCATAGAACATGATTTAATGTAGCATTGTTTTTGAGATATTGAAAATGTGCTTGTTTTGTATTATAAAATGAGTTTTATACTATCATATATATAATGCAAAGTTTTTACTTTTTGTACAGTACCTCAATGACCTTTTATTAAAGGTTTTGTTTAGTGTAGTGTTGTTAAATGATAGTGACTAAATATTACATAAGAAAATTAGTTAAAACACCTATGGTCTAACATCAAAGATGCGTGCACCCTCCATAGCCTATATGATTGGTATAGAGGGTTGAGCAATGGTTGGTTGAAAGAGGTGTTGGGGTGGGTTTGTTGTGGTCTTAATAACACAAGTTTTGAAGCATAATAATACCTAAATTTGATCCTAAGTTTTAAAGCAAATGACTAGTTTGTTTGATTGCCACTTAGCTACTAACGAACTTAATCAATTTTTAGTGAGATTTCTACTTGGTGATGATGCTTAGAAAGCATATCTTATATAATGTGCCATTCATAATTGAATTTTAAATAATAAGATGGTTTTTTGTTTTGTTTTGTTTTGTTTTGTTTTTTGCTTTTTTTATAACTTCATACAAAATTTTCTAAAACACGAGAATAAACGTTTAATATTTAAATATAGGTTTTTTCATATTTTGTTGGCATGCATATTATATGTGCTTTATATTCTTACCTTCTTTATTAACGGTTTCACATGTAGCATTGGTTTACACCCACAACATGGGTGCATCATCCCCTACTATATATATTTAGTGAAAAAAAATACTAGAAATGGCAATATGGAAAGAAAAATGTCAATAGATGCCACGGGCACTTGGCATTGTGAGGAACGATGTAATAGTTGGAATTTAGATATTTGAAAAATTATCTAATTTGTATCTTATCATATTTAAAATTATGAGACAATTTTACAATTGATCACTTAGAATACTCATCATATAAATTCATCATAGTTCTCATTAGCTTATATCACAGTTTATATGAATTTAGCATGATTTAGAATAAATTGTGATAACTAGACAAAATTTAACTTCAACTAAAGTTGGTAATCATAAAACCATTTCTCATACAATCAACACATTTAAAAAAAAAAAAAAAAACCATTTGATTACTTTCTACATCAACCCAACTGTTCCTGCTCGGTAAATCCATGTCATGTTTTCAAGGACATTGTGAGGAACGGTGTAATAGTGACATCACATTTTACTAAAGGAATATTTATTTGTTTGTTCAATTTTCTTTTTTCCTTTGTAGAAACTAGAAAGTTTAAGTTCATGTGTACATAGTGTTTGTCTTGTGTTGTTGTGCATAATTATTGTGCTTGCTTTGTTTTGTTTACTTTGATAAAGATGAATCGGTCAATTGTCTATCCTCTTTTCCTTAGAAAAAGAATAAACAAGCAAAAGCTAGTTCCTCTCCATCCTTATCAAATCTAGTAAAGTCCACCCCCCCCCACCTTCATTGGAATTACACTCATCGAGTTCGCTTTTTGCATTTTCACCCTTGCCATTTTCCATCTTCATCACTGCTTCCACCTTGACCGCTACCTCCATCTCCAGCTCCATTCTAGTGTGGGTTACTCTGCAGTGGTAAGACCGACCTGAAGAAAGGTGACACGTCGAAAACATATGCCTCGTGTTAAAACTGTTTGGACCAGGATATCAAGACCATCACCAAATGATTTTGAACTTGAATTAGATTCGATACCATTATCCAATCACAGGATTAGTTTTTCATTCTTCCGTAAAAGAAATGTTTCAATTGTGGTTCTGGTCCAAAGACCCCCATCTCTTTATTTGGTTGTTAATATTCTGTTGTACTGTGATTTTTCTGTTTTGGTTAAAAAACAACAAAAGGGAAAGGAAAAAGAAGAAAAATATGGGAGCTTTATGAGCAATTATTCAGGATGTTAATTTGAGCCTAGCTAAGGATTGTTGCTATTATTGTTTTTGTCTTTTTCTGTCGAATAAAATGTCTTACTTGAGGTTAGAATAATTAGTAAGCTCCAAGTCCCAGGTCAAGGTCATTTGTCTAAAACGTCGAGAGAATACGACCTGCTTAATGTTAGAAGGGTTTGGATTAGTATATGAACACCACCAATAAATGTAAATGATATTGAACTTAAACCGTATTTATTAGGGGAATTCATTAATTTAAAAAAAAAAAGTCATAAAATAGGATATTTGAAAAATTTATTACAAAAATAAGTTACGAAGTCTTTAATGTATTTTGAGTATGTGCCTTTAGTACGTAAAATTTTTCTTTATGAAAAATTATATAAAGAAAAACAAAATTTCTCAAATTAATCTTTTTTAAAAAATTAAAAGTTTACGTAAAGAATAAAAAAAAAATAATTTCCATAAATTTAAAAATTATAAAAATTGATTTAAAATTTATTAAAAAAAATTTCATACCCCTCTTTGCTTTATCTTATAGTGTATGGAAAAAAAAAAAAAACAATGTTGATGCAATTTGCTTTTCCAACTTTAAAGGTTTACAACTTTTTGTTCGTGCAGAGTATAAATTTATACTTTGTTAAAAATTGAAGGAGCAGACAATGATGCAATTAGACTTTAGTTGTTCTTGTTTTCTTTTGAGGATGAAGTTTAGATATGGTTTAAATCTCAAAATTCATGGACTTATTGATTAGGATCAATTGTCTAAAGCCTTCTTAGCAACTGCTACCCTATGGTAAAACCTAAAGACTTTAGATAGATATCATTAGTTTTGCCCAATTAAATTATGTATGGCATAGGAGAGATTTAAGTAAATGCAAAGGAAATTCCCTCCATATGCCTTCTAGATTGGTTATCGATTGGGATGTTTTATAATGGCATGGATCATTTAGTTAAGACCATCATAGATGTGCTAACTAAAGGATCATTAATAAGAAATATGGCTCAAGAGGATTGTAGTTGTTAGATAAGATCACATTTCAATATGATAAAGAAGAGGAGAAGGTGATGAAAGAGTTAGAGGCCATTTCTAATGAAGAATTGTAGCGTTAACAAAAGTTTAAAAGTAATTGGTCGATACAAGGTGATCGCGACTCCAAATTTTTCAATCTAACCACTCTTAATGGAAGGGTGAAGAATAAAGTTAGAAGAATTAAGAGTGCTTCGGGTAAGTGAATAGAAAAAGAAGGGGAAGTGGAGAGGGAGTTCATGAATTACTTTTAATAAATTTACACCTCTAAACTTGTTGGTGAGGTTGATTAGGTTCTAGAGGCAATACAAAGTCTTATTACTAAGGACATGAATGCGATGCTTACTAGTAAAGTTATGGAAGAGGAGGTAGATTAGGGACTTTTTAGCTAGGGGGCTTCAAAGCACCTTTATGGTTTTTACACTTTCTTTATTCCAATCTTTTTGAAGTGTGGTGGGGGCTTCAGTGGTTGAGGTCATATTGCACTTTATGGACATAGGTAACTTCCCTTCTAGCTTTAACAGGATAGACTTAGTTCTTAAGAAAAGTGCATTTTTAATCCTCATCGTTTCATTGTTTTTTTAATTAAGTCTTAAGCCTTTTATTTATTTTATTTTTTGTTTTGTTTATTTATTTTATTTTACACTCAAGTCTTCAACGTTAGTAAAAGTTTGCAAATGAATCATTTCTTTTAACACCATTACATTTTCCGTTAGTTTTTAACATTTGGCTACTTTTGATCCGTCCATGTAATTAATTTAGATAAATAAGATAACATTAATAAACTAAATTGTTAAAAAAAATATGAAAAACTCCTATAATAAAAATAAATCGTAGAAAGTAAAATAAATAAATAAAAAAAAGCTAGCCATCTTAATGGCAAGGATGGCTAGCATCTACCTAGGGGAGAGGGGTAGTTGCGAGACCCTAAAGGTGGTTGCTAGCCATCCCTTGTCATTAGGTAGTTGAAATGGTCAAAGCTGGAGAAGTAGGTCACAACCTAGTTTGACTTACTGTTAGTCGTAGATGGTCACCAAATTAAAAAAACAAAAATGAAATGTAATGAAAAAATCAATTGGGTTGTGTGACTTAGTAATTACCTAATTGGGTTTTGCACTTCTGCTTCTTTTTTTTTAAAATTGTGGTGGTTGTAGGTAACTACCTACCACCTTAGAGGGTTATGTGATTCCTTAGGGTAGTGGGTAGCTATCCATAGTCACTAGTAGGTTGAATGACCCACTTAAATAAGTGTGTCACAACCTACATCTCTTGCCTAGGCATTTTAGCCACCCTAATGGCAAAGAATGGTTAGCAATCATTGATCACCCCTTACTATTGGGGTAGCTAGTTATATATATATATATATATTAAATTTCTAACTATTTTTCTTTTTTTTTTAATAGATATTTTTATTAATTTACTTGAATAATATATATAGTTATATTATTTAATTAAATTAGTTATTTTGGCTAATCAAAATATGCCTTGTGTTATATAGTAATAGAAAATGTAATGGTGTTAAAGAAAAAAAATTCATTTTCAAACTTTTGCAAACATTAAGAAATCAAATGAAAAAAAAATACAAAATACATAAATAAATAAAAGGTTTAGGACGTAACTAAAAAAATAGTAACACCTTAATGACTAAAAATGTACTTTTCCCTTATTCTTATTCCTAAATTCAATAACCCTCAAAATCTAGAACACTTAAGACCTATAAGCCTCTATAATTTCTCTTTAAAAATTATCTTGAAAGTCTTGAAATTGTTCTTGAATGATCTTGTTAGCCCCTATCAAATTGCTTTAATCACAGGTTGATTGTTACATGATAACTTGGTCATAGCTAATGAAGTCTTTCACTTCTTGAAAATTAAAGGGAAGAGAAAGGAAAAGTTTTGTGCAATTATTATTGACATGTCAAAGGCTTATGATTGAGTAAATTAATCTCGTCTCAATAAGATTATTGATAAACTAGGCTTCGATGCAAAGTGGACTGATTGGGTTGTGAAATGTGTGAACTCTGTCTCTTAAAATATGATCTTATATGGTAAAAGAATGGGAAAGTTATATCCTAGTGGAGGTATTAAGCAAAGGGATCTACTAGCCTCATTTTTATAACTTTGGATGTTTTATTTGTAATGTTGATGAGTGTAGTGAGTAATGGAGAGATAATGGGAGTTAAGCTTGTAAGAAATTGCTTCAATGTTACACATTTGTCCTTTACATACAATTCCTTTTATTATTATTATTATTATTATTATTATTAAAGCTAATCAAACAAACTTGGCAAAGTTGGGAGGAATTCTCTTTGATTACTACAAAGCATCAAGGAAGGCTATTAATATACAAAAGTCTATCATCTTTTCCTATTGGAATATACAATGTAAAATGAACTATACAAGGTCACGATCACAAAACATCAACTTAGCAAGCAACATAAGTAAGGTTGCAAGAGTTCACTTCTATACTAAGGAAAGTAGATTATGATAACATTGCTCAATATGCCATCTTTAGCTATTTAATGTTAGTCTTCAAGTTCCCAAGCAAGTGATGTAATGACGTATCCTCAATGATTAGTTACTTTAGGTGGGGTGGTAGCAATGAGCAATGAAAAATATATTGGAAGAAGATGAGTGATTTGTAGAAACTAAATTGCGTTGGTCGACTTAGTTTCAGGGATCTACAGAATTTCAATAATGCACTCTTATGCAAGATGGCTTGGAGGATTATTAAAAACCTAAATATGCTATTGATGTAACCTAAACATATCTATTTCACTAAATTTAGCTTCTTTTAAAGACAAAAAAGGGAATTGTTTATCATAGATATGGCAAAGTATTTTAGTAGGCAAAGATGTAATTAAAGATGAGTACTTATGGCAGATTGGGGATAGTTAAAGCATTAGATGCTTTAATGGTCCATGGTTTCCTTAAGGGAATAATAAAGTTTCAACTTATATCTCAAGCAATGCTATGGATCTCAACAGCACGATTGATGCTCTAATTGATCAAAACTCTCACAGTTATAACACGGGTATGAACATTGGCTTATTTAGTGATGAGTTATTAAAAAATATATGTAGGACACCCCTGCAGTAAACAACAGTTAAGGATAGAGTTGTGTGGTCTCTATAATCTAGTAGCTCTTATTTAGTTCAAAGTAGATATAGAAAATTGACCAAAAAAAGAGATGTAGTTGCTTTCTACAACCCTTCCTCATCTCATTAGGTTAGTTAAACTCCTTGTAAGTTAATATGGTCCCTAAATGGCATGTTGAAGTTTCAACACTTGCTTTGGTGAAGTTGCAAAAATATTATTAGAATGAGTAGTAACTTATTCATAAGGAAATCAAGGCCAAATCTATATTGCTGTTGGAAAAATTACAAGCTAAAGGATAAACATTTGAGGTCAAGGTCCAATAAAGCATTGAACTTTCAAGTGGTTAAAATAGTGGATCAATATTTTATTAAGTAGTTTAAATGAATGATCTCATTATGGTGCCATTATGAATAGTGATAGATCATTTATTTGAATTACTTAACATGTTTATAGGACAAAAATAGATCCTTTGTTTGAACAATTTAAGACAATGTTGATCATGCATTTCAACTAATTGAAAGGTTGATTTTCCATTATAACCACTTAGTATAATGTTGATAATTTATTTTAACTTGACTCCAAGCATTAAACACCTCTCTTGTAATTTTTGCTATTGCTACTTTTGCCAATAGGAAGAATCGGTTGAGCATTTATTCCTTATTTGTGATTGGACTAAATTGGTGTGGGTTGAAGTGCTGCGTTTGAGGGTGCCAAAGGACAAACTCCCCAATCTTGATATAGATAGTTGTTGGGTATCTACAAAGCAAAAAGCAAGATCTTGGAAAACCTAAGGAGACATTTCCTATCATTTGCACTTACCTTTAGCTCATTTAGAAGCATAGATGTTTTTTTTTTTTTTAATACTAAATTTTCTAATCCATGCCTCATAATTCATAATATCGAGGCATTTCTTCAAGAATTCAAAAGTGCAATTGCAATATTTGTTAAGAATCTCCACAAACAACATTGTTAACCATCATCAAGTTCATGATCAGTATTGCTAGTGGGAGCGATCAGGATAAATATAGATGGTTCTTAGATTAAAAAATCTAATAGAGTTGGAATAGGAGTCATAGCAAAAAGCCACAAAGGCGAGTTCATCACATATGTTTTGTAAGGAGTATGTTTGTAAGGAGTATTTAATAGTTGAAGTGGTAGTAGATTGCAAAGGTCTCTTATTGAAAAAAGAGAAAAGACAATCTTGAGTCATTATTGAAGTATACTTGCTCAGGGTGCCCCCCTTTCAACGAGTGCCCCACCTGGTTCACTATACCCACTTCCCCTCCTTTTTTAAAGGCTTTCAACCTACTTTTCCTAACCATGAAAGGCACTTTGCTTGTGTTCCCATTCAAGTCAATTTCATGGGTTGGATTACTTCTTGTGATGATTCCAAAATGGCAAGCTTTACAAGGAAATATCGTATAAACCTTGCCTTACTTATAAATTCACTTCCTTTTTTTTTAAACGTAGGAGATGAAGTGGACATAGCTTTTATTCCTGGATACTATCTTGATGGTTGAAGGAAAGACTTCCTTTCTTGCCCAACATCTCCTCTTCGCTTTAGTTGAGCTCTTTCAGCTTAAGAAGGCTACGATGAGAATGAGGATCACTTCGAAACTCTAGGTGAATGGGCATTTTAGGGCGGAATCTAAAAGCTCTCTTTACAATGCTTTGTGTCTAAAGTCTCCATGGTGGAATATTAAGCTTTTTATAGATGACTTCATCATGTTTATTTTTGAGTTTGAGTTTGAGTTTGAGTTTTTTTCTATTAGTTTAATTAATCAAAAGGCAAACTCTTGGATTAATTGGGCTAAGTTTCAAGGAAAATTGTGGACAAGTGCTTGTTCTTAGGGTATTAACTCCCCCTCCCTTTTGTTTGCTCTTTTTTGGCTTATCATGCCTCAAGGCCCCTTTAGCCTTATCTAGGGCAATCACTTTTCTTTTCAGTGAATAAAGTTTCCTATTTGGTAAAAAAAAAAAAAGAGTAATAACTATAATTACTAGGAGACTAACTTAGGCAGACATAAAAATAACCATATATGATTTAAATGTCATTTTTATGCACAATGTCAAAGTAAATAACTCAGTGAAATTGCTAGAAGAGTGTGAATAGTGTTTGTCATAGCTCAAATTCAAAGGGCATGATAGTTTGCTATGTGCCTTTGTTGTTTCGTAGGGGCATGCAAGGATATTCTTCGGTCTTCTTGTCTAAATATTTTATTTACTTGAAATGTTTTAAAACAAATTCTAAATGATTAAGCTATAAATGCTACTGAGTAATTATTTTACTACATGCACATTCATGAAAAACTACATGTGACTTGAATTTTATATACTATTGCACATAAAAGATAAAAAACATTCATAGTACTGGTTATTGGGCAATTTAAGTAATGGTAACAAGCATAAGGAAAACCAATTTCATAGGCATGAAATTGAAACCTTTGATACATTGATCCCTCTAAAGCTCAATAATAATGACACAAGAAATTATCTCAGATTGGGTTACTACCAATATTAGCCATCAATTACACAATCCCCTACTAGATGGCCATATTAGTGTCCCATACCACTAGTGTCACCTATCACCCTAAATTCTTGGCTTGTATTAGCCTTGGTTCTACCATATTCACGACCTATTTGTTATATAGATTATCAACTATGAAGTCAGTGATATGAAAGGATGTAGTAAATGTCAAGGTGAAAAGTTTATATCGATTTAATGTGTAGTAGAAATCAACTACAAGGTTATGGGTTATAGCATCCATATGCTAAATTGGCTAGTGTCTAGATGCCATATTGAATAAGCGTTTAGGCATTTTTTGATACCCTAGCATTTAGACACTAGATGGTATGGCATTTGGAAGCTAGCATTTGGACACCATTTGCAAACTGTGTTGTTTTGTTTCTTCACATCTTTTGACATTTCAAAATGAATAAGTGCAATGTTTCAATTTCAAGAGTTGTGTTTCTTCATGATGGATTCTATAAATGAGTTTGTAACTACCATAAACTCATTATAACAGTCAAAACTTAGTGGTTTTTCATGATTATGTACTTAAGAAGAGTTATGACTCATGGAATTTGAAGTTTAGATGTCTAAGTATATATTAATATTTTCAAACATTTTTTTACATGAAATTTACACTTATTCTTACTCTTTGTCACTTCTATACACAACAAAATAAACTTCAAAAGTTCTATAGATTTGTGTAGTCATCAAGAATAAAAGATTGCTACTTTTATTCTTGAAACATACTTAGTTTTATCCTAGGAAACTTACAGTATCCTTAACAACTTTGTGTAAGACTCATAGATCTCTTTAAGGAAAGTGTTTCTTCATGTGCCTCTAAGTGTCTTGTTTTTCCCCTATTCTTTTGGAATTTTATCTAACAATCTTAAATAGTTTTATTTATGGCATGTGAAGTAAATGTAGTTATAAGAGTCATGAATCAAGAATTTGTTAAACTCAGTAGATTCAATGAAATCAATTTCAACATATGGAAAGACGACGATGCTTCTCCTCTCAATTCTCAACATAGCCTATGTTGTTGATCCAAATAGTCCACAAGTTGAAGAAGTAAGGAAGGAGCAAATGCAAAAGAGAAGTTCAAAGTTGAAGCACTAAAGAAGAAGCAATAAGAGGATGAATTTGCATGTTGTTGATATATACTAAATACATTGTTAGATGGCTTGTATGATTTACACGTGCCCATCAATTCACTTGTGGAAGTCTAAAGAGTCCTTGAAGAGAAGTATAACACCTAACGCTATGGAACATATAAGTTTTTAATGATTAAGTATTTTGAGTTCAAAATGGTTGATAATATTCCTATTATGGAAAAAGTGTACGAATTGCAAGTTTTAGTGAATAATCTTCATGATTTATCTATAGTGATTTTGGAGTCTTTCCAAGTGGGAGTACTAATTGCAAAACTACCATAAACTTGGAATGATTACAGAAAGAAACTTTTGCATATGATAGAATATTTCACCATTGAAAAGATTCTTAGACATCTTTGTATTAGAGAAGAGTCTAGGAAGTGTGATTTAATTATAAGTTCAAGTTCTATTAACCATGCTGATATAGGTGGTAAGCATAAGCATAAAAGGAAGACTCTAGCGGTGGAATCTAAATAGAAATTCTGTAAGTACTACAATTGCAATAAGAATGGTCATTACATACATGAATGTAGGCTTCTAAAGAAACAAAAGAAAGAAAATGTAGGTCACATTGCAAATACTAAAGTTAATGACTTTGTAGCAATGCTAACCAAGTCAATTGATAGAATGCCTATTAGTATCGTTACCGATATTTACATTGTTACAACAATCACACCTTTTAAGTGGTGATTGGATTTTGGTGCAACAATATATATGTGCAATGATCGTCAGTAATTTAAAACTTATCAAGATGTAGAAGATAAAGAAGTCGTGATGGGAACTAGAAATTTTGCAAAAGTTTAAGGGGTTGGATTTGTGGATGTCCACTTTACCTCTAGAAAGAAGTTGAGTCTAGTTATTGTCCTTTATGTTTCCGATCTGAATAAGAATTTGGTATCTATTAGTATGTTATGTAAAAGGGGTTTCAAGATTGTATTAGAGTCTAATAAGTTTGTTATTGCAAGAGTGATGTGTTTGTTAGGAAAGGATATTGTAGTAATGGTATGTTTAAGTTTAACATCAATAATAATAAAGTTTTCAATTATACTTATATTGTTGATTTATGCAATGTTTAACATACTAGATTAGGACATTTAAATTACAATTCCATATTATATATGTGAAATCAAGGTTACATCTCTATGGATGAAAATAAACTATAAAAAAAAAGTGAAATATGCCTTCAGTTTAAATTTGTGAAGAACTAATTCCCAAAACAAAGAAAAAAATGGAGTTACTTGATTTGGGGTACTCTAATATTTGTGAATTGAATGGTGTCTTAACTAGAGGTGGAAAATGTTATTTTACCACAATTATTGATGATAATATGAGATATACATTTGAATTTTCTTCGAAATAAAGACAAAGACTTTAGTGTCATTAAATTGTATAAAGCGTAAGTGGAAAACTTTCATATTAAGAGAATAGAAACTCTAAGAAGTGATATAGGTGGAAAGTATATATCTAGTGAGTTTGATTTATTTTATGAGGAAAACGGGGGTAATCCATCAAGTAATAGCACCCTATTCACCCTAACAAGCGGCTTAGCTGAAAGGAAAAGCCATACATAAATTCCTTGATACTAAATGCAAAACAATCTTTTAGCTGATGGGGAGAAGCATTAATGATGACGTGTCATATTTTAAATCCAATTCCTTCTAAGAAACTAGGTTTCTTGCCTTATGAAATAGGGAAAGGAAAGAAACCAAATTTGAATTGTCTTAAAGTGTGGGGATGTGTCATCTATTACAAAGTTGTCGATCCTAAAAGGACTAAGTTAGGACCAAGAGGACTAGAAGGCATCTTTGTGGGATATGCTCTAAACTCTAAGGCCTATTGCATATTAGATTTTGAATCTAATATGATTATAGAGATAAAAGGATGTTGAGTTTATTGAAAATAAATTTCAACACAATTGTAATGTAGAAAAAATACTTACTAATGAAATAATTTCTTGTGAAATCTCAAAGAAGTTTCTTAGTGATGCTTTAGATGTGGAACCCTAAAGAGTTAAAGAGCTAGAAAAGAAAAGGATCTAGGTTCAGATTTTATTTCTTCCCAAGCTCTCTTTTTTTGTAAAAAGAAATAGTAAGATAGTACTCAATAAGATTCCTATGGTTTTGCATTTGGATATGACTTTTCAATTATAGTGAAGCAATGCTACATAGAGATGTAGTTTTTGAAAAAAGACAATAAATGATGAAATGAAATTCATTCCATCAAATAATACCTAGGCTCTAGTTGATTTGCCCCCAAGATCAAAAGCTATAGGGTGTAAGTAGGTGTTTAAGAGAAAATATAACACGAGTGGATTATTGTAAACTTCTAAAGCTAGATTGGTTGCAAAAGGATAGAAACAATGTAACGGTATTTATTAATTGCAAAAGGATAGAAGCAACATAAAGGAATTTATTATTTTGATACCTATGATCCTATTGTAAAAATGACCTCAATTAGGATACTTATAGCCTTAGCATCTATATATAAGCTTCATGTGCATCATACATTAAAATTGTGTTTCTAAATATAGATCTTGATGAAGAGGTCTTTATGGAACAACTAGAAGGATTTGTTTTGCCTAGTAATGAAAAGAAAGTTTGTAAGTTAGTTAAATCTCTATAATACTTAAAGCAAACTCCTAAACCGTAGCATGAGAAGTTTGATAATGTGATTTTGACTAGTAGCTCAATTGGAGTATGTTAATGCAATTAGTAGTTTGATGTATGCATCTTATTGTACAAGACTTGATATTGCATTTTCTATGTGCAAGTTATCTAGATTTACTAGTAAGCCTACTATAGATCATTGGAAAGCAATAACTAGAGTCTTTGGTTATTTGTTGAAAACAAAACATATGAGTTTGCACTATAGTTATTTTCCTATTGTACTACAAGGATTTTCTAATGTAAGTTAGATCATAAGTGTAGGTGATCATGTTTCTACTTTAGGATAGATATTCACTCTTGGTAAGGGTGTAGTAAGTAGGAGTTCCAAGAAATAGACTTGCATCACACATTCTAAAATGGAAATTAAGTTTACAACCTTAGCTTTAGCTAGAAAAGAAGTGGAATGGCTTAGAAATTTATTATTAGAGATAAAGTTGCTGCTACAACCAATGTTAGCCATTTCAAATTTCTATTATAATCAATCAACCATATCGCATGCTTATAATAAAATATATAATGGAAAGTCTAAGTATGTTGGGCTAAGGCATGAGTATGTTAGAGAATTAATCGATAATTGGCGGGGTGGGGGGGGGGGGGGGGGGGGGGGGGGGGGTGGTTATAACAATAACCTATGTTAAGACCAAGTGTAATTTAGTAGATCCATTGACAAAGGCATTGTTAGGAGATCAAGTTAAAGAAATGTTTACTAAAGTAGGTTTGAAACCTAGCTAGTTGGTTGTAATACTTCTTCATGGTAGACCACCATGCTAGAGGTTCAAGGGATAACAACAAGTTACAATGAACTATGATTATGTAATTTTGTAACTTAGACGATGAGATGTTGGAATATCTCTTAATGGATCAATTATGTATTGGAACTTCAAATTAGTTTTGAATATAACCACCTATTTGAATATTAAAGTGGTGCCGCTTTTAGCAAGAGTTGATAGGTGTATCTCTTGTAAATATTCCATGAGTTTGGAAGTGCACAAGGCTATAAAAGTGCTAATGAGAAATCTACTTGATTTACTAGAATAGTGGAAGTGTGTGTAGTTTCTATTGTTGTAATGCAAAGCATTTAGGTTCAAGCAAAGTCACCTAACACCTTATTGCAACTTTGAGAGACTTGCACTAATGAATTATTCAAATTTAAGGATACCATTCTTTATGTGTTTTCATAATTTGAAAGGAAGTTACATGATCGATAATCTAGTGGGAGAATGTTATATAGATTATCAATTATGAAGTTAATAATATGAAAGGTTGTAGTAAATATTGAGGTGAAAGGGTTATATCAATTCGATGTGAAGTAGAAATCAACTATAGGCTTATGGGACATGGCATTTGGTTGCTAGATTGACTAGTGTTTGGATGCCATATTGAATAAGCTTCTAAGCATTCTTTGATACCCTAGTGTTTGGAGGCTAGATGGGATGGCGTTTGGATGCCATGACCTGTTTTGTGGCTTGCAATTTTGTGGTCAATTTTTAACTCTGTGGCATTTGGTTGCTGGGGCTAGCATTTAGACACCATTTGCAGGTTGTGTGGATTCATTTATTTGCATCTTTTCATGTTTTGAGGTGAATAAGTGCATAAGTGCAATGTTTCAAGCTTTAGAGTTGTTTTTTTTCTCATAATGGGCGTTATAGATTAGTTTGTAGTCTAATAATTGAAACTTAGTGGTTTTCAATAATTATATCCTTAAGAAAAGTTGTGACACATTAAATTTGAAGTTTGGATGTATAAGTATATATTAATATACAGTTATTTCAATTAGAACACAAATTTCAAAGGAACAAATTGATGGTTTGAGGGGGAACAGAACCGGTAACAACTATATGATAAGGTCTCATCTCATGAACAGCGAAGGCCCACAATTCCACCGACAAAATATCAATGAACTTTCCTTGGAATTAAGTAGATGACTTCCCTTGCTATTGCTTTTATTACGTATCCTGTAAATCAATACTCTATGCTGGACAATCGTCAAACAAGATGGTATAACTCTGTAGCTTTTATATAAGTTTTATTTCAATTTTACCAGTTTATACCTTGTAGTTGTATGGAATTTCACTGAACTTTCCTTACGATTTTCATGTACGACTTCCTTATTAGATACATTGTAGCTCAAGACCTAATGAGAGCCATGATGGGAGCCAAGACAGAAGATGGAATGTGGATCCTCTTGAAGTGCCACCTGGACCGATCACAAGAACTCGAGTGAAACGAATCAAGGAAGCACTTAACGGATTGATAAAGGATGTCTACGAAGCCGGAAATGATTGGAGCAACCATGAGAATGCACTTGCTCTTGTACAAGTCATAATGGATACGGGTTGAAGGGGGCGTGTCTTTACAAGGTACGACTATGTAGTGAGTCTGGAGGCTCAACAGAAACATACACGGTCGTATACACGGTTCAAAGGCACGGCCGTGTATGGTGTCAAGAATATCTACAGAAACATACATGGCCAGAAAGGCACGGCCGTGTATACTGTCTACGTCGGCATACAAGGTTGAATAACATATTTGAGAGAATTCCTCTCTTGGTTCTTTAAAGAACTTCTCTTGAACTTATCAAATTTTCTTTTGTAGCGTTCATTCTGACTTATCAATCGGTCTTTCATCCCGATTGTGGCGTCCACATAATATACCAAGGTTCTTGCCTCACTTATAGGCAACGGGTCGCGGTTCCACTTGATTGTTTTGGCATCTTGGGTAGTAATTCCGAACGTATTGGTATTGGGTTTCGTCACACGTTGGCGTGGTTCGTATCAATTTGGTATCAGAGCCTAGGTTTGTTAAACATCAGTTCGGTTTGAGGAAGGTAACATCAAAACCCTAACTCCAATCGTTCATATCAATTGTTCATATCAAGTTTCGTGTTGTCATAGCCTCGTACTCAATTTCATAGTGTTAATTCTCTATTGAAAGTGCAGTGCCTCCTATTCAATTTTGTTACAAACAAAAAAATAAATAAATAAATAAAGGCAACAAAAAGGAAAGAAAAAGAGGAAAAATTTCGAGCCCTAGAGTTGTTTTGAATTCCATGGAAGGGATTGGTGTAGTTTGGGTTAGTTCCAAGAGAATTGAGAAGAGGAATTGGTGAGTTGATATCATCATTGCTTGTGAGAATACACGAGTGACTGTGTGATATCATCCTTTGAGCGAAACACGTAAAGGAGTGTATCATGAGGCTTAATCATATATATTTGTGTTAGTACTAACCTTTTTTCTGCAGGAACTATGTCGAGGCAACATTCTCCTGAAGGTGAGAGGGGAAGGTTTGATGCTCGGTTAGTGATTGAGGCATTGAGGAGTGAGATGAAGAGGATGTTTTAGGAGGGCATGGAACAAATTCATGAGACGGTGGAGCAAAAACTAGAACAATCTAAAAATGTCTTCCAAGGGCGTAAGAGGGAGAGTTGTTCTAAGAGAGTACAAAAGGGTGGAGATGAAGTGTCTGATGATGAATTTGATGAACCTTCTATCGGAAGTTATAGAGATTATAGTGGTAGGAATAGAGGAACTAGGGATTGGGAAGATAGAGGAGATAGGAATAGAGAGGATAATCAATTAAGTAGTATAAAGATGAAGATTCCTCCTTTCCAAGGGAAGAATGATCCCGAGGCGTACTTAGAGTGTGAGAAGAAGGTAGAGATGGTGTTTGATTGTCACAATTATAGTGGGAGAAAGAAAGTGAAGATTGCTGTCATTGAATTTTCAGATTATGCCATAGTGTAGTGGGATCAACTGATGTTGAATAGAAGAAGGAATGGCAAACCACCTATTGAATCTTGGGAAGAGATGAAGAGGGTGATGAAGAAGCGGTTTATGCCTGCGTATTACTATCGTGAATTACACAACAAATTGCAAACTCTTAAGCAGGGAAACTGTAGTGTGGATGAGTATTTCAAAGAGATGGAGGTTACTATGATTAGGGCGAATGTAGAGGAGGATAGAGAGGCTACCATGGCTAGGTTTCTTGCTGGATTGAATAGAGAATTGCAGCATTATGTAGAATTGGAAGATATGGTTCATATGGCTATAAAGGTTGAGAACCAACATAGGAGGAAAGGTAGTAGTACCGCACGGTTTCAACAGGGTGTTGGTTCATCCACCTGGAAGACTAACCAATGGAAGAACGAAGAAAAGCCTCTACCCACCAAACCAAAAGGAGAGCAGAGGCAAGCGGGTTCTACTCTTGGTAACTAAGGTAAACCTGATTCTTCTACTCCTAGAAATCATGACATTAGATGTTTTAAATGCCAAGGCAAAGGCCATATTGCTAGTCAATGTCCGAATAGGCGTGTTATGATTCTGCGTGATGATGGTGAGTATGAGACTGAGGGGGATAGTGAAGAGGATGATATGCCTCCATTAGAGGACGCTAGTGATGACGAGGAGCCTGCAGTAGGGAAGTTAGTGGTAGTAGTGAAGCGAGCTTTGAATGTGCAGGTGAAGGAAGAAGAGGAGGTGCAACGAAATAATATCTTTCATACTAGATGTTATCTAGGTGATCATATTTGCAGTTTGATCATTGATGGAGGGAGTTGCACTAATGTGGTGAGTACTTTTATTGTCGAGAGATTGGGACTTAAGACTACTAAAGACCCTAGTCCATATAAATTGCAGTGGCTGAATTATAGTGGCGAGATTAAGGTGAGTAAGCAAGCCTTGATTGCTTTTCGCATCGGTAGGTATAAGGATGAGGTGTTATGCGATGTAGTGCCAATGCAGGCATATCATGTGTTATTGGGGAGGCCATGGTAGTTTGATAGGAAGGTTGTTCATGATGGCTTTTCTAATAAGTATACACTTGTTCACCAAGGAAAAAGCTTTAATCTTAAACCCTTAACACCTAAACAGGTGTATGAGGATCAGTTGCAGCTACAACGGTCTTTTGCAAAATATAAGGTGAGTGAAAAACAGAGGGAGAGTGAGAGAGCAAAAGATAGTGAGAAAGAAAAGCAACACAAAAGTCGATATCAAAAGGAAAAAGAGAGGAAGGCTGGAAAGAGTGTGAGAGACCAAGTTGAAGGGGGATCAACTTTGATGGTGAGTGAAAAGGAGAGTGCAACCTTGCAAAAGGAGAGTTGTGTGGCAAGAGCGAGAGTAGTGAGGAGAGCGTTAATGATGAAGCAACCTATGTTATTGCTGGTTTTTAAGAAAACTTGTTTGAATACTAACGAACTTTTTAACTCTTTGCCTAATGTGATTGTGTCTATTGTGCAGGACTTTGAAGATGTCTTCCCTGAGGAGATTCCAAAGGGTTTACCACCTATTCATGGTATTGAGCACCAGATTGACCTTGTACCCAGAGCATCTATTCCAAACAAACCAGCTTATAAGAGTAATCCAGAGAAGACAAAGGAACTCCAAAGGCAGGCCAACGAATTAATGGAGAAGGGGTACGTGAGAGAAAGCATGAGCCCATGTGCAGTGCTTGTGATTTTGGTACCTAAGAAGGATGGGTCATGGAGAATGTGTGTTGACTGCCGCGCCATCAACAACATCATGGTAAAGTATCATCATCCCATTCCTCGCTTAGATGACATGTTAGATGAGTTACATAGGTCTAGTGTCTTTTCCAAAATTGATCTGAAAAGCGGATATCACCAAATTAGAATGAAAGAAGGTGATGAATGGAAAACTGCATTTAAGACAAAATATGGATTGTATGAGTGGTTAGTAATGCCTTTCGGTTTAACTAACGCACCTAGTACTTTTATGAGACTTATGAACCATGTTTTGAAGACTTTTATTGGCAAATTTTTGGTTGTCTATTTTGATGATATCCTCATTTACAGCAAAAGTTTGGAAGACCATATATCTCACTTGAGGGATGTTTTAGAAGTGCTTCGAAAGGAGCAATTATATACTAACCTCAAAAAGTGCACTTTTTGCACAAACAAACTTGTGTTTCTTGGTTTTATTGTTAGTGTACAGGGAATACAGGTTGATGAAGAAAAGATTTGTGCGATCCAAGAATGGCCTAGTCCAACTAACGTAAGTAATGTGCGGAGTTTCCATGGACTAGCGAGCTTTTACAGGAGGTTTGTGAAGGATTTTAGCACCATTGCAGCACCACTTACTAAGGTAATCAAGAAGAACGTGGGGTTCAGATGGGGAGAGCAACAAGAGAAGGCCTTTCAGACGCTTAAAAATAAGCTGACTCAGGTGTCATTACTTGCTTTACTTAATTTCTTTAAAACGTTTGAAATTGAGTGTGATGCTTCAGGATTAGGTATTGGAGCAGTGCTCATGCAAGAGAGAAGACCAAATGCATTCTTTAGCGAGAAGCTAAGTGGGGCAACCTTGAACTACCCTACTTATGATAAGGAGTTATATGCATTGGTTCGAGCACTGGAGATTTGGCAACACTCTGTTTGGCCGAAAGAGTTCGTGATCCACACTGATCATAAATCCTTGAAGTACTTGAAGGGACAACATAAGCTAAACAAAAGGCATGCTTGTTGGGTGGAGTTCATCGAAACATTTCCCTATGTCATCCACTACAAGCAAGGTAAAGAGAATGTCGTTGCTGATGCACTTTCTAGAAGGTATGCTCTTATCTTTACTCTTAGTTCTAGACTGCTTGGTTTTGAGCACATTAAGGAATTGTATTCTGTTGATTGAGATTTTTGTGAAGAGTATATGCATTGTGAGAAGAGTGGTCATGGTAAATTTTATAAACATGAAGGATTCTTGTTTAGGAAGAGTAAACTATGCATTCCAAATTGTTCTTTAAGAGAATTATTAGTGAGGGAGTCTCATGGAGGAGGTTTAATGGGGCATTTTGGAGTAGCTAAAACCTTAGGGGTATTGCATGAATACTTCTATTGGCCTCACATGAAACGAGATGTTGAGAGGATTTGTAAGCGATGTGTCACGTGTAAGTAAGCAAAATCTAGAGTCCAACCTTATGGGCTTTATACCCCACTTCCCATTCCTCATGAGCCTTGAGTAGATATTTCTATGGATTTTATGTTAGGATTACCCAGGTCTAGACATGGTCGAGATTCTATTTTTGTAGTTGTGGATAGATTTTCTAAGATGGCACATTTCATTCCTTACCACAAAACAGGTGATGCTTGCAATATTGCTAATTTGTTCTTTAGGGAAGTTGTGCGATTGCATGGTATGCCTAGAACAATCGTATTAGATAGAGATGTTAAGTTCTTGAGCTACTTCTGGAAAACTCTGTGGGCTAAGTTAGGAACTAAGCTATTGTTTTCTACTACTTGTCATCCATAGACCAATGGTCAAACTGAGGTAGTAAATCGAATTTATCTACTTTGTTAAGGGTAGTCATTAAAAAGAACATTAAAAGTTGGGAGGATTGTTTGCCACATGTTGAATTTGCCTATAATCGCACAATGCATTATGCTACTAAGTGTACTCCTTTTGAAATTGTGTATGGTTTTAATCCACTAACTCCTTTAGATTTATCACCTCTGCCTATTTCTGAGTATGTTAATCTAGATGGCAAGAAGAAAGCAGAATTTGTTAAACAAATCCATGAGAAGGTAAGGCTAAACATTGAGCGAAGAACAGAGCAGTATGTGAAACAAGCCAACAAGGGTCGTCGACAAGCTGTTTTTGAACCTGGAGACTGGGTTTGGGTTCACATGCGCAAAGAGCGGTTTCCTGTGCAGCGTCGATCTAAATTACTTCCTAGAGGAGATGGACCATTTCGAATTCTTGAGCGCATCAATGATAATGCATACAAGATAGATTTGCCAGGTGAGTATCAAGTAAGTGCTATGTTTAATGTTACTGATCTGAGTCCTTTTGATGTAGGCGACGATTTGAGGACAAATCCTTTTCAAGAGGAGAGGAATGATGAGAGCCATGATGAGAGCCAAGCCAGAAGATGGAATGTGGATCCTCTTGAAGTGCTACCTAGACTGATTACAAGAACTCGAGCGAAACGATTCAAGGAAACACTTAACGGATTGATAAAGGATGTCCACGAAGCCGGAAAGGATTGGAACAACCATGAGAATGCACTTGCACTTGTATAAGTCATAATGGATATGGGTTGAAGGGGGCGTGTCTTTACAAGGCACGGCCGTGTAGTGAGTCTGGAGGCTCAACAGAAACATACACGAGCGTATACACGGTTCAAAGGCACGACCGTGTATGGTGTCAAGAATATCTACAGAAACATACACGGCCAAAAAGGCACGGCCGTGTATACTGTCTACGCCAACTCCAACATTGCCGGCCTTTAATTCCCTGTTTGTTATTTTCTGTGACTTTATGATGTTATGTCGTTTTGGGCTTTATTATTACGAATTGTAAACCCTAATATAAGCTCCTAGGGTTGAGAACAGAAACATACAACACACATACAAGGTTGAATAACATGTTTGAGAGAATTCCTCTCTTGGTTCTTTAAAGAACTTCTCTTGAACTTATCGGATTTTCTTCTGTAGCGTTCATCCCGACTTATCAATCGGTCTTTCATCCCGATTGTGACGTCCACATAATATACCAAGGTTCTTGCCGCACTTATAGGCAACGGGTCACGGTTCCACTTGATTGTTTTGACATCTTAGGTAGCAATTCCGAATGTATTGGTATTGGGTTTCGTCACACGTGGGCATGGTTCGCATCAAGACCATTGAGTTGAACAGTCATCAAAGACGATGATGTACTAAGATGCTTTTATGTAACTTTTGTTTCAATTGCAAACCAGTTTCTTTCCCGCCATTGTTTTTGAATTCCTATCCATTTGAGTTCTTAAATTACAAGTAAGATTAGATTTAATGAACTGCATTATTTCTAGTTTAAGCATCCATTTCCAAACGCCTTGGTATTCAAGGCAGGCAAGAACTAAACTAAGAATTAACATGACCTGAAATTGATATACAAAGTCAAATTCGTATGCAAACTTATGTTCGGGCTTGATTTAATAAGATTAAGCGCAACAAAATGATTGATACTCTTATTTCTCTTCTTCAAGAAAGAAGAGGTTCACATATGTAATCTGGTGGGCCTAATGACCAACCTTTCCAAACCAAACGTTACTATCAGTTTCTTACACATGCCTTTATGCTTTTATTTCACAAGCATATGTTATTAGAAACTAAAGTCCTCCTAATGAAGTTGGTTTTGATTCCTTCTTCTCTGCAGGTTCAGGGATGTTACTCAGTTATTTGCGTTAACAGGCATGCTGTGTAACACGAGTGTCTCAATGGTCAGTCCCGGCCCAAAACCAAACAGAACACCCCAATCTAACCCCTCTCCAGTGCTGGCCTTTCCTTCATCCAACGACTTCTTTCTCATCTCATCCATAATGAAAATGACACATGCACTTGCCAAGTTCCCATATTCAGAGAGAACGTGTCGAGATATCTTGAGTTTCTCCGCACTGAGTCCAAGCTTGGACTCGACTTTGTCGAGGATTGATAACCCTCCTGGGTGTAGGATCCAAAAAATTGAATTCCAGTCATTGATACCGATGAGGTTGAAGGCATCTATAAGGCAAGTTTCGATGTTATTTGATAAGATATCAGGTACATCTTTGCGTAAGTGGAAAGTAAGACCCTCCTCGCGCATGTGCAGAGCAAGGGCGCCATCTGAGTCAGGCAAGGTAGTTTGCGCGGCAAACATAAGTTGGTACCACGGGCGTTCCACTTGCGGCTCAGGGTCTGCGCCGACAATGACAGCGGCAGCGCTATCACCAAAAATTGCTTGACCTACTAGATTGTCCACGTGATTGTAGGAAGGCCCTCGAAACAGGATCAAAGTAATCTCGCAGCATACGACAAGGATTCGTGCACCTTTGTTGTTCTCAGCCAAATCCTTAGCTAGGCGCAGAACAGTTCCACCACCGTAGCAGCCCTCTGAATAAAGGATATGAAAATTAGAAATATTCAATTTTTAACTGATCTCAGAAGTTCATGATTACATATTTAAAATGAAATAATGGACTTTTTTGTCAATAGGAACAAGTGCATCGCGAAAGCCTATATGATTTTTAAAAGCAAAGTATATGATCCCTTGTTAAAATAAATAAATAAATTTGCACCTGGAGGTACAGCATGAGGCGGTTGACGGAAGGACGAAGGCCAAGCAGCTTGGAGAGCTGGTAGTCGGCGCCAGGCATGTCAACGCCGGTGGAAGTACAGAAAATTAGGTGAGTGATTTTGGATTTGGGTTGTCCCCATTCTTGAATGGCCTTGCTGGCTGCTTCTTTGCCAAGCTTGGGGACCTCCACTACTACTATGTCTTGGCGGGCATTGAGTGAAGGCTCGGAGTACCCGCACATGGTAGGGGTTTCCTTCAGCATTTCTTCCGTCATGTGTAGATACCTTCTCTTTATCATTGTTTTCTTGCCTGCAAACAGTAAATATTGCCTGGTATGGATAACTTATATTAAGATAAAATCTAGGAAACACTCCATAAATAAAAAGATATTACCATTTTTTGTTGCCTGATTGATTGATAAACAGATTGAAGTAAATAGCATGTAATCAGTATTAAAAACATAGAAAGTTTCAATTTTAGATTTATGGATTATTTAGTATAGTAGTCATTTCCATTACGAGGAACCTAATAATGATATTTCATTTGAAAGAATTACCAAAAGAGTACCCTTATTTCGTATCGTTTAGTATATTCATTGCTTAAGGAAAACCGTAACGAATATATGTATGTATGTATGCATGCATGTATGTATATACAAATGCGCTTGAACTTCTCTTTGAGCTCGGTCATGTGCTCGCTATTGGTGACACGAAAATAGTAATCAGGAAATTCTGCTTGTTCTATGCAATTATGCGGGGTAGCAGTGCCAATGGCGAGCACCGTGGCCGGGCCAATGGCGCGCTGTGCCTTCCTGATCTCCTCCACAGAGGTAGCCATCTTTCCACGCTGTTTGCTCAGATGGTGTAAACACACACTATTATCTGCTTACGACAAATAGCTAGGACAGGGAAGATATATACAGGCACGCATTGATTAAAGCTTGGCTATGAATATTCGCACGTGAGCTTCACGTGATTTTTCGTAAGCCCCAATCTAAACATACCAACTTTCCAATTTTAGGCCCGCTGGATTAATTAATTTCGTAGGATATGATGTAGTAAAAATTTCACAGGCTAAAATTATCCAAGAAAATAAAAGTGAACATTTGGAATATTATGTAACGCTCTAGAACTCGGGATACCATAGCTCACTATGTGTCTTTACTAGGCAAAAACATGTTAAAGCTTTTAAACACTCTAATCCTATAAAATTTGCAATAAATGTTAACTATAATCTAGATAAACATCTGACATTATAAATAAGTAGCTCAATTAAGTCTTATTCGCAATCTATACACTTCTTCAAAGTCATCTTGATATATCAATATAAAATGATCTAAATTTCAATATATTCTCAATACTATAATCCTCCATAATAAACAAACTTTTAGCAGTACTTTAAGACTTCAAATGATAATCTTCACCTAATCATCATAATAGTAAAAATACTCTACATCGTTTTTGTTTTGCACGTGTGTCCTTAATACCTCATAATATGAAGTGTAGTCATCTATACCCGCAGCAAAAAAAAAAAGTTTCGAAAGAGTAAGTTAATTACCAATAAGTATAGCCAATAGGCACATACACATGATCAACACATCTTAAATTATATGAATCAATGCAGAAATCAACAATCAAACAATAGAATACTATCTCAATTAGTCTTTAGATAACTAGGGGGTGCTTATAATCCTACCACATCTTATATAGATATAATACATAGCACAGTGTTAAGAACTGTTATTACGGGCTCCAACACCCATGAGTCCTTAAATCTATTGAGTCATTTTAGTATGCAACTCTACAAAGGACATTGCCACATAATTATTAACTATTCCCCCCTAAGGTTTTACCACTATAGGTTCTTAGGCCGAGCCAAGTACAACCAACAAACAACTTAATCAAATCCGATATACCAATTATTCAAGTTCCTCAACTATTCTAACAAACATAAGCAATACACAAGATTACACGTACCTAAAAGGGCGGTATCAAATGCAATTGGTCTTTACCTAATAGTTGTATTGAAACCTAACAAAACATAATATCATTAACCTTAGTACTAGCCTAAAATATCATCTAAGTTACCTGATTTCGTTAACTAGTTATTGGTAGGTTGCTTTCCTTAACTTTGATAGAGTTTTTAGAGTTAGGCTAGGGTTTAAGGTTAAAAGAAACAAGAAAATAAGAAAGAAAACAAGTTAAAAAGGTTCTCAAGGCACATGGTCATGTAGTAGGCCGCGTATATGAACACTATAGGGAACATGACAGAATATTGTAGTTGTGTAGCTTTTTATACACTACCATCATTCTAAATGCCCATGTACAAAGTCGTATATAGTTACATGGGCAGGTACATGCCCGTGTATCTAGCCGTGAGCTTCCCAACTTGTTTTTTTCTTCTCTAAACAACACAGGTAGGTACATGGGTGTATACTTGGTTGTGTACCCCACTATTCCACTTCAAATTCTCTTCTTAATTCACCAATTTTTAACTTCTTCCAACCATAGATGAAATTCATTACTACTAAGCCTAATTATACGTTGTTTATCATATTGAAACACTAAATTTAGTTAAATTGAGCAACTTACCAATCACCATTCCAATGATGAAGTCTTGTTGGTCTTAGTCTATCATATTATTTTAAACTTATACACAAGTGCACCTATTAATTTTATAGTATGGTGGATATTAATATCGAGTATCGATCCTATAGGGACTATAAGTACTAGTAATTACCTTTTCTCTTATTATCTAATATAAAAAATCAAGTAAAGTAAGTGAAATAAAACAACAATGATTAAAAGTATACCCAGATAATGAATCCATCTAAAACTCCTAATGTAATTAACTAATTATTATTTAATTTCATTATTGTATTCTTGGATCAGGAGAATTCCTAATTTGAACTAATAACTCTCTCGATTCTATTAATTCCTAACTATCAATTGATTAATTGGAATCTTTTCCTAATTAAAACTCTTAGAATCGCATTACATTCAATTTATGAACTCCAATATTAGGTTTAACCATAATCTAAAAGATTTATATCATCCTATCTTTAAGATTGCATACAACTTTTTACAATTATGTTAGATCTATTCTAATACAAAATCTCTCAATCTCTATATAAGAAATCAAACCTCAAACTAATACACTAGCAATATTAATTTGAAAACAATGAAGAACACATAATTGTATCACAAGAATAACAATAATTTCATTAAATAATAAACCAAAAAATTACATATTCATTATAGAGTTCACCATACTTGAGTACAAAAGAAAATTTAAGCTAATAACATATTGAATTTACAAGCGATAATATAAAAAGAGTGTATAAAGAACAGCATCAAATAAGCAATAATACTAAAATATACCACTATACTATTATTACTCTAAAACTCCCTCTCTTTAGTTGGAAATTCATGCTCCTTATATAGCCATTAGTTGCTGTCTAGCTAGGAAAGTTTTAGTTTCTTATAGATACCTAACCTTTTCATAAATTAGGAAATATTACTTCGATAGACAATAGTGACTTCTCTAGATTTTAGGAAACTCAGCTACTTTTAAAAAAAAAAAACCAAATCCTTAAGATGAATTATGCTTTTGAAAAGTAAAATTGAGCTTGGAAATCAAATTTGAAAAGTTGAATTTTAGCTTTGGACGGTCATAACATGATCGCGCTATTACCCATGTAGCATTCTGTTTCAAAGATATTTGAAAATTGCTTTTGACATGGGCATGTTCTTGCCCGTGTACTTCTACACTACTACTTCGAAATGCTCTATCTTATTCTATTCTACACAGGCTAGGACACAGCGGTTCTCTTTACTGTGTCATGCTTTCTAATCTTGTAAAATTGATATTTTTGCTTGAAATTTCACGTAATTCTTGTATTAAATCATAAATTACATTTCAAAGCTATGAAATCAAAATAAAGAGTGATTAAGTGCAATATCTATCGAAACTATAAGAGAATTAAACAAAACACTATTATAAGTATTACAATTAATAATTACTTTATAACATTTATCAAATTCCCTCATACTTAAGCTTTTGCTTATCCTCAAGCAAAGATAAACTTTTAAAGATCAAGGAAATTTATTTATTTTTACTTAACCAACTACCTTAGATAACAATCGCTAAATTTGTACTTAAACAAATTGCATTCATCATAAAATTGTTTATCCTTAACATCCTTTTTACCCAATTATGTTTAGTGTACTGTAAATACTAAAATCAAAGTTTAAAAGTTAATTTATGCAATGTCAAAATTTATCATGCCATTTAGACAAAAATTTATAAACCTAAAACTATATTAAACATTATCCAATTAAGAAGAAGGTTTTTAAAATTTTATCCACTTAGCTAAGGTATCTACTTCTCCTTTTTCATCCCATTAAGTACCATGACATCCAACAAAAGCTTTTCTCCATCTATCCCTTGAAAATCCTTTCTTAATTTTTATAATTACTAGGAGAGTTTTTTTTTTTTTTTTTTTGTAGCATGGAGTAATTTCATTAGTTAATAAGCCCCAAACCAAACAATTTTAGGCTACTAGGTTTTAAGATACCCCTTTGAACCTCCATTAACTCCACTATTTATTTCAATTAGTTCAGTTTTCTCAAACTTTTCTCTTTACCCATGTGGTGAGCTTTAAGTTGATGGTCCTGAGCTCGTCACACTAGTCAATAGGTGTTATCCTTAAAGGGCACCCTGTAGACTTAATTGCTCAAGTCAATGAAGCCCACTACTGAAATTTATTTATTTTATTTTATTTTATCTTCCAGCTTTTAATTTATAGGAAAAACCTTCAAAAGACAAATTTCATTAGTTCAATTATTTGATATCATAGTACTCATAAGAACATCTAAGAGATAAGTATATATCAAAGTAAGTTTAAAAACTCGAATTCCCAATCTTTGATTAGTAATATCATTCCAATCTAGAGTTTATAAATTCTAAGTCTCAATAACATATAACTTTAATTTACAATGATTGCACAATTCAACTCTAATCAAGCATTCTAGGTTCATTAATAAAAAGGTGAAAATATATCAAAGGATTAAAAATTTCCAATAAGACACCAAATTATGAATGCAATTTATTTATTTAATACTACTAAGAGTGATAAATTATTTGATAGTAATTTCTTAGTAAAAATTTAAGGCCTTTTTTTATATTATTCCTCTCCCCCACACTTAAAATTATACATTGTCCTCAATGTACAAAATAGAATAAGTATATATCAAAGTAAGTTTAAAAACTCGAATTCCCAATCTTTGATTAGTAATATCATTCCAATCTAGAGTTTATAAATTCTAAGTCTCAATAACATATAACTTTAATTTACAATGATTGCACAATTCAACTCTAATCAAGCATTCTAGGTTCATTAATAAAAAGGTGAAAATATATCAAAGGATTAAAAATTTCCAATAAGACACCAAATTATGAATGCAATTTATTTATTTAATACTACTAAGAGTGATAAATTATTTGATAGTAATTTCTTAGTAAAAATTTAAGGCCTTTTTTTATATTATTCCTCTCCCCCGCACTTAAAATTATACATTGTCCTCAATGTACAAAATAGAATATCAAAATACCCAAAATAATTAATGGGGGGAAATAATTCATGAAAAAATAACAAAATACTTCCTTGATAATTTGAGAAATGCTGGATAAAACTTGAAGTTTGATTCTTGACTTTTTAAAGAAGTAAAGTTCCTAACACGGAGAGAGAAAAAGAAAAACATGATAGAGTAAAATAGAGTAAAAGAAAACAAAAGGGAAAGGAATAGCTACACCTTGTTACCAATTTGATTACACAAGTCTTGTAAATCAAACCAAACAGAAAATATAGAAAAATATCCTAACTATTCTCATGCCTTAGCTTTATCATCAACCCTATCATCTTCCTCATCAAAATTTGTAGAGATATACACATCATCCTCATCAACAGGAGGTGAAATCTATATTTCATTATGAGCCGATAGAAGTTCAACACTCGTTTCTATCTTATTAACTTTCTACTGCATCTTCCTGAAATTTCCTTAGAATTCCCTATAGTAGTCATCTTGTGTTCTCTACATAGTCCTCTATATGCTCAACATTTGGTGCATCATATGTGATATACTAGTTATATCATCAAAATGAGTAGTAGATGAGCTACCTAGAACTAACAAAAGCGGTATAGCATATTCCTCTTCGTCTTGCTTTATTGGAGTCTAAACATTCAAGGCATCTCTACATAATAACCCCATTGCTTTTAATGATTTAATTCATATCGAGCCCATTGCATAGCCTATCTGTATTGGGGACAGATTGTTGAAAATTCCTATTTTCTTTACGAGTCTTATGATATACGAGCCGACACAGATAAAATGACCCATGAATCATAAGATTAGTGCCTAAAAAATCCAAGTAAAGCAACTCCCAAATGAATAGGTTGCCTCTCTATCATACTATGTAAGTAATAGACATCAGCCGTACCTATAACTCCAAAACTATTTCCCTTCCCACTTAATGTGTGTGTAGGTAACCAATGAAGATACCTGTGGGTTAGGTTACGTAGCATGGATGCTTTGGATTGTTTAGGTGCATATAAGCCTTTGGTATTGATCTAATGCCAATATAAACTCTCTATCGATCTTTGAGGCATTTTAGTTGGGAGTGTTGTATATTCATTTATGTGAGTGAACTCCTCGTCATATAATCCAATAATGATGGAGAAGTGAGTAATACTCATTCACTAGGAGTTGCTATTTACTCATAATTGAATTTTGTCATCATTGCTCTAATCTACCAACTCTGTGTCAATTGAAATGTGAAAAGAAATTCATGGTTTAGTTCAACAAATGTTGACTCTTGTATATTGAAGAGCCAATCCCATCCTCCAATATTGATTAAGCTTCTAACATCATCAACTAAGCGAGCTTGCTCCAAGACATCCCAGTCAATGTATAGCAATTGTTTAAAAGGGTAATTCTTGATCTAGGCATACCGCTTTTTGTGCATTGAGTTGTGAAACAGAAGCATGGATCAGGCAACTATACGACTTGCCTGTTTTGAACTTGTACCAACTATATTGACTCGTGGTTTCTTTTGTGAACGTTTAAATGGCATGTTTCCTACCAAACAAAAAGCTTTTAATGAATAATAGCCTACTCTTTATGTAACTAACAAGAATTGTTTCAAGAACTCGTTGAACAGCATGAAGCATCGCTTGTAAAATTGTGTCATGTGTCAAATATGAAGAAAATAGCATAATAGCCCCAAAAATTCACTCTAGTATATAGATCTAACATAATATTAACGAATTTTTCTACTAAACAATATGTTACTGCTATAAGACTACTCAAAATCCTATTTTTATCAATTTATGCTAATGGAATCTTCAAAACATGCCAAGTAACAATAGGAATAGCAAAATATTATAGATTTATAGAGAGAAAGAAGGAAAAACATACCTAATCTTTGGTGAGAAAGTTGTAGGAAGCATGAAAAACAAGCAAGGATGTTTAAGAGGGAGTGTGCGTGCATATAGATTTCATAGGAATGGGAGCGAGGGGGGGAAAGAAACAGTTAATTTTGAAACACACCATAGCTAACACGGTCTACAACACAAAAGATGGCCATGTACCTTAGGCGTGTTGCGTTTCGATACAATCTAAGATGTGTTGGTGGGTCAATATAGCCAGTATCATAGCTGTGTAGACTCCCGCGTATTTTTCTATGTAATATGGTGTTACTTGATGCAAGGATAAACACGAGTGTGTAGGTTCTCGTGTATCTTTCTACACAATCTATGCTTACTTGGCATAGCTAATTGACATAGGCATGTAAATTGCTATGTATCTTTCTATGAATTTTTACTTTACTTGACATGTTCAAGTACACGACCATGTACTTGGGCATGTCTCCCTTGAAGCTTTATCTTCTATTTTCAACACAATTAGTAGTACGACCATGCTCGCTAGAGTGTCTATCTTGTATCCCTAGGCACAGTTAGGCATTGGGTTATGTAGAATTACATGCCTCTTTACATAGCTATGTTCTTTGACTGTGTAGCTCTATTTGGCTCTTTGTTTCTTCATTGTTTCTGTTATTTTGCATTTCTGCTTTCAAAGATCAAGTGTAATTCTTTTGAAATAACTAGGTGTAAACAAAACAATAATTAGTCTGATTATACTAGATTAAATTATGAAAAACTAACAAAAACTAAGCTAATACTTGGATTGCCTCCTAAGAAGCACTTTTTTTCCCCCTTTTTAATGTTGTTGGCTCGATAGGTGTTACCTCTTTTATGATTTGGTGGAATGGAGGAAAAAATCCTCCCTAGTTTCTAGGTTGAGCTCACCTCCTAGATAAATTTTTAGTCTTTAGCCATTGACCTTGAACTTACCTCTTTGTAGGTGTGAGACATTGACTGCCCATAGGGATAAATTTTTGTAATTGTAAGTTGTCTGGACCATCTTAATTTAAGTTTTCTTGGAATAGGTGGAGATGGGAGTTGTATAATAACACCTAATCCCCTTCTTGAAATTTCTTGTCTTGTTTAATCCTTTAATCATGGTAAAGCTTAGTTCGACCTTTGTAAAATTTGGAGCTTCCATACGCCATAGCTTGCCATTGATCTAATTCATTCAACTAGAACTTCCTTTTCTTTCCTATAGAATCAAGATCATAGTTTAATAGTTTAAGTACCCAATAAGTTTTATGTTCAATTTCAACCGGTAAATGGCAAGTTTTTTCATATACTAGTCTATAAGGTGTAGTTCATAAGGGGGTTTTGTATACAGTTCGACATGCTCAAAGTGCATCATCTAATTTTGCTACCTAATCTTTGCGATTTAATGACACTGTCTTTTCCAAAATTCTTTTTATGTCCCTATTAATTACTTCCACTTAGCCACTTTTTTTGGGGTGAGTAGCTATCTTATGGGTAACCCTATACTTTTGAAGTACTTTCTCAAATTGTTGGTTGTAAAAGCATGTACCCTATCACTTAATATTGCCCTAAGCATGCTAAAACGTGAAAATAATTTCCTTAGGAACATGGTAACTACTCTAGCGTCGTTTGTGGCTACAACTTGGGCTTCAACCCATTTGGATATGTAGTCAATGCTACCATAATGTATTTGTTACCATGGAAACTTAGAAAATGCCTCATAAAGTTAAGTCCATATATATCAAATGCCTCTCATACTAGTATCAAGTTTTGAGGCATTTCATTATGTTGAAATATATTACCTGCTCTTTGGCAATTGTTGCACATTTGAACATACCTGTGGGTGTCTTTAAGCATTATGGGCTAATAAAAACCAGACTCTAGTACTTTGCAATTGGTTATACTGGTGTTGTGGTGTCCTTTAGTTGGCCTTACATGGTAAGGTCCTAGAATCTGCCATTATTTGGTATAGGAAATGCATCTTTAGATTATTTGATTTACACACACTCAGAATAAGTGTGGTTCCTCCCAAAAGTAGAACTTTAGATTAGAAAAGAATTTCTTCTTTTGCTGATAAGAAAGTCTCTTTGGTAGAATTTTCGCAAACAGATAATTGGTGATTTTAGCAAACTAATGAAACTTAGCTTCCCTTACCTATTGAATTTGGTAGAGTCGTTTTTCTGGAAATTCATCATTAATGTCCTTCTTGTCTAATTTTTCTAAGTTTTGGTTCTCCAATCGTAATAAGTGGTCTACTACTAGATTTTTCACTCCTTTCTTGTCTCTTATTTCTATATTAAATTCTTGCAACAATAGAATCCACTTAAGTAAGCAAGGTTTAGAGTTTAATTTCTTCAATAAATATTGTAGAGCAAAATGGCCAGTATAAACAATAACCTTGGACAAAACTAAATAAGACCGAAATTTTTAAAAGCAAAAACTACAACTAGCAGTTCTTTCTCTGTGGTAGTATAATTTTTATGAGCATCTATCACAGTTTTGTTAATATAGTAGAATAGCTAGAAATGCTTGTCCCTCTTTTGTCCTAGAATTTCTCTAACTGCATAATCACTAGCATCACACATTAGTTCAAGTGGGAGAGTCCAATCAGGTGTGACAACTATTAGGGCAATAGTTAGTTTTTCTTTTAATGTATTGAATGCATCTTGGTATTCTTGAGTAAATACAAAAAGCGCATCTTTTTCCAATAATTTGGTTAAAGGCCTAGCAATTTTAGAGAAATTCTTTATGAACCTTCTATAAAATCTTGCATATCCTAAAAAACTTTTAATAGTCTTAACGAAGTGAGAGTTGGTAATTTTGCAATTGTGTCAATTTTTGCATTATCAACTTCAATTCTTTTATTAGAAATTTTATGCTAAAGAACTATGCCCTCTTGTACCATAAAATGGTACTTTTCCCAATTTAACACTAAATTTATTTCTTTGCACATTTGTAAAACTCTTTAAATTATGAAGACATTCATCAAAAGAATTTCCAAAGATAGAAAAATCATCCATAAATACCTCCATAATGTCCTCTATAAAATCCTCGCAAAATGGCCATCATGCACCATTGAAAAGTTGTAGGTGCATTACAGAAGTTGAAAGGCATTCTTCAATGAGCAAATGTATCATAGAGACATGTGAAAGTAGTTTTTTTCTTGATCTTCATGAGCAATGGGAATCTAAAAAAAGCTTGACAATCCATTGAGGATGCAATAGTACATGTGTCTTATGAGCCTTTCCAAGATTTGGTCAATAAACGGAAGTGGAAAGTGATCATTTCTAGTTACATCATTCGGTTTCCTATATTCAATACATGCTCTCCATTTGATTATCGTCCTCATAGGAATTAGCTCATTGTACTCATTAGGTACCATGGTAACACCTCCTTTCTCTGGTGCAACTTGTATAAGATTAAACTAAGAACTGTCAGAAATAGGATAGATCATACCTGTATCAAGGAGTTTGATGACTCTGGCCTTCACAACTTCCTTCATGTTAAGATATAGTCTTTTTCATGGTGGTGTTAGTGATTTAGAATTTTCTTCCAGAATCTTGTGAGTGCAAACCCTCGCTTGCACCCTTGAAGTACATCTAGCAGCTTTTCTTTTTGCATGGTGTTCAAATTTGAAGCAATGATTACTAGAAGTTTTGAATCTTTTTTCAAGAACACATACTCTAAATAACTAGGTAGTTGTTTCAACTTTAGGACTAAGGGTTCTTCAATGGATGGCTTTAATCTCGTTGCTTTGCTTGTATCAAATTCTTCAAATTCTTTCCGTCATAGTACTGGTTCATCATCTTCTTCTTCTTTTTTGTGCTAAGCAAATTCCCAAAGGGCTACCTTGTAAGATTTCCTACAATGTTCAGATACAGTTGAACCAGTTTTATTTAGGAAATAACATGTATCATCTTGTGCAAGAGAATGTTTTATAGCTTCAGCAACTTTAAAGACTAATTCTTCCTCACCAGCCTTCAATATCAATTTTTTGTCTCTTATGTCTATGGTTGCCCTTGTTGTGGCTAAGAAGGGTCTTTTTAGGACTAGTGGTACTTCTATATCTTCGACCATGTCAAGAATTACAAAATTTATTAGAAAGATAAAACTACCAACTTTTACCAACACATCTTCGATTATGCCTTTAGGAAATTTTACAAACCTATCTATGAGTTGAAACTCATCCTAATTGGTTTAGGTTCTCCAAATCCTAATCTTTTGAATAATTTGTATGGCATCAAATTTATACTAGCCCCTAAATCAACCAAGGCTTTTTCCATAGACAAATTACCAATCAAACAAAGCAAAGTAAAACTTCATAGATCTTTTAATTTCTTTGATAACTTGTTTTATAGGATGGCTCAGCATTCTTCAACGAGGGTGATTATTGAGACTTCTTCCAATTTCTCCTTGTTAGAAAGTAGGTCCTTCAAGAACTTTGCATACTTGGGCATCTGCAATAAAGCCTCAACAAAAGGTAAATTTATGTGAAGTTGTTTGAAAAGTTCCAAAAACTTATTGTACTATTCCTCTGAGCGTTCTTTCTTGAGTCAAGCCAGGTAAGGAATTTTTGGAACATATTCTTTTACCTTTTTGAGGTATTTTCTTCTTCCTTCTCCTATCGTCCTTTTTCACATCCTTCTTTTTGCTCCACTTTTGTTTGCAATTCTTTTCCACTCCTTAAAGTAATTGCTTTAACTTGATCCCTAAGATTAGTTTTAGTATTTCCTGGCAATGTACCTTATGGTGCAATAGAAGGGGGCAAGCATGCTTAATGGAAAAGGGAGTTCTTGCCAGACTTGAAGGGAGTTGAGGGAAAAGACCTAATAAGAATCTTATCGCTGATTTTAACCCTATTTTTCATGTGCACCGACCCTATTTTTCATGTTGCATGGGGGAAAAGACTGGAAAAGAGAGTTCTCACCAAAATCATGTTCAATGGAAATCGCATGTTTAAAATGCATTTTTTGTTATAATTAAAAATTGCAATTTCAAGCTGTGATTTTGCAACATTATTCTTGGATTTACTTTAATTATTATCACTTAATTATTGTACTTTCTTTGGTTATGTTTGTTAGAACGTTGTCATTATTGAATTTTCATTAGTTATGTATTATTGAAATCCTTTGGTTACTTAATTTTATTTTGCAATTTATATTGAAATATTTTATTTGTTATTTATATACATGAAAATGGTTTTAATTATTTTCTTTTTACTTATATTGATGCATTAAGATATGGATGGGTTTACAGTCATGGGCATTAAGGATAAAAAATGTAGGTATATTTGGAGTGAGGTTAAAGAAGAAAAGTTACTAGTGGTGTTGGAGGAGTTAGTTGTTGAAGCATGTAAAGGAGAAAATGACACTTTTAAGAATGAGACTCATGAAGAAGTTTTAATGAGGATGAAAAAATGCATTCTAAAAATAAATCTTAATGTGAAACAAATTGTTAATAAAATGAAGTGATGGTCAATTGAGCTGTCATAAGTTGTTGATATGATGTATACTAGTGGATTTGGTCGGAACGATGCTAAGAAATGTGTTATAGTTGACAATGATCAAGTTCTTGCCGAATATATGGAGGTATAGTCAACATATTCTTTATTTTGAAGTATAATCCTTTTTTTTTAATTAATTCTCAATTTTTATAATAATTACTTAAATTGATATGTAGAAACATTCAAAGATTGGCTATCATGCCAACAAGGAGTTTAAAGAGTGTGAAGGACTACAGGGTATTTTTGGAAAGGATAGAGTAAATGGCGAAATAGTTGAGACACTTGTAGATGTTATGAAAGATTTATAAAATGAGGGTCAAGATACTTTTGAAGAAGAGATGGAATAAGAGCAAGTGCCACAATCACCAGAAGCCTCTAGCTATGCCTCACGTGGTCCATCTATGGGACCCACTCATAAGTGTCGGATAGTAGAATATGGTGCTGAATTTATTTCAACATTTGAAAAGAGCATAAGTGATGTTAGGAGCAATTTTACTTTACTTATTGGGAAAATTGTGAATCCTCAAAGAGATGATATAGTTGAAGATTACCAAAAAAATGAAGAGTTGAAAATAGAGGCTAGTATTTGTTAGACGTCTTATTAGTTGATTTTAAAAATATTTAGAGTATTTGGTTAATTGAGACTCCTTTGATTGACATGTTCTTAGTTTATGTGAAACCTTTTTTATTTTATAGTGCTTATGGTTGACTCTATTAGGAGCACCTTTAATGTGCATATTTTGCCTAAATGCCAATTTTGTTTCCAATTTATAAGAGATTCCTAAATGCATCATGTGATAATTTTTGGTATGTGTCAATCATATTGATAGTTTATTAAGAGTATCGATATTAGTTTCTTAATGCTAGTTCTTATATTATTGACTATTATATTAAGGTTATTGATTTAATTTATTTATTTATTATTATAGTGATTAAATCTTAAGATAAACTATTGGAATTTGCAATATGTATCAAATTATTGTATTTTAATTAACATTATAGTTATTAAATATTAAGACAAATTATTGTAATTTAATATGTATTAATTTGTTATAATATTAATTTAGTTAATATTACGATTATTAAATATAACATAAATTATTGTCATTTATAATATGAGTGATTAATTTTTTTAGTTACATAGCAAATAAATGGATTTACATCTATTATTTTATAAAATTCATTCAATTACATGAATTAAATAATCTTTTGAAATTGTATTTTTCTTAATCATATTAAAAATATAATTAAATAACCATAAATTTTGCAAATGGTATAATTCTCAAAATTATCATGTCCAGTACAGTAGTTTGTAATTTCAAATAATGGACATCACAAAATATTTTGTCCAATACTAAACATATAAAACATACATGATACAAAATATTTGTTTTGTCCATTTTTTTTTATTTTGTACGATCCAGTATTACAAACTAAATACTACCTTACTATTATTGATTGGGCTCGTGGTTCCTTCTAGGATGAAATTTTAAGTCATTACATAGTGTAAAAAACTTACTAGTAGCAAGGTTTAGGTAATTCTAGCATGTTAGGTTCACTTTCTAGGAGTGGGATGCTATAGTTATTATCCCTCACAAAACTACTGCTACATTTATTTTATGAAATCACATGCTACCAAACTTTAATTAGCATAAAATAACGAAGAATAGTAGTATTAAAAAAATATTTATTTCTTAATCTTTTTGAATATATTTTTATATTTATCCATAATATCTTACTTCAACAATTAAATAATGAATTGGGATATCGATATGTTGGTTTTTTTATGTATATATATTTTTATCATCTAAATATATTCAACGGAATCATGTTCAACAGAAAAGGGAGTTCTTGCCGAACAGGAAAGGAGTTCTCGCCCAAAAGGGAGTTGGAGGAAAAGATCGAATAAGAATTTTACGGTTGATTTTGACTCTATTTTTTCATGTGCACTGACCCTGTTTTTCATGTTGCGTGGGGAAAAGGGAGTTCTTGCTAAAATCATGTTCAATAGAAATAATATATTTAATATGTAATTTATGTTATAATTAAAAATTGTAATTTTAAATTATGATTTTATAATAGTATTTTTGAATTTAATTTAACGAAAACCCTTTTTTAAGAATTATTTTTATCATGGACGGTAAACTGTAACATATCTCCATTGTTTACGTACTGTGAGATTCGTTGGGACATAGTCATACTGCAGGGCATAGTCTATCTGTAGCTGTTATCAGGAGCAACACTATTTAGGCAATAACTGATGCTTCAAAGCGTGAGACCACATGGACTTGTTTGTACGTCAAGGAGCACATTTATGCAACAACTGATGCTTCAAAGCGTGAGACCACATACCTACTTAAACAAAAAAAAAAAAACTTACATAAATTTTATGTTGTTATTATTTTTAAATCAATATTTAAAATATTTATTAAAGATTCTTAGAGTATTAATAATTAATTACTTATTACATAGTATAATGATATTATTTTACTTATTATTAGAAAAATATAAAATATTTCCCATTTTCAAGTCATTGTTCGAGGGCAACAAGGAAAGTTTAAAAATAATAATAGTTTGAGAGGCCAAATGGCCATTGCGTCCAACAGCCATATTTGGCCAAAATTCCAAAGTCTGGCTACTGAAACTTAAAAAAAAAAAAAAAAAAGCATGAGAACTTTGGCAAGCACTTAGTTGCTTTTAATCACCATGGGATGCTTCTTCTTTATAAGCGGCATGGGATGCCTCATGTGACGGTCCAAGAGTTTAGAGTAAGTATAGAGGGATTAACTTTGGTATAAATATAGTGAGTAATATCGATATGGTAGTTTGCTCCAGAGGTATGAGTACTTTAAAGACGGATTTGGCCATCCATGAGTAAACTAATCGAAATTGATACTACTCTCCTAATGATAACTATAGTAGGCCAAATCAGTTGAGAAGGTTAGTCCCCATAATCATTAGAGGGATTGTAGCAAAGCCAAATAAAGACTCTTTTGATGAGGATTGGATTTAGAACAAGCTTTGGGAAAATAGGAAGGGAAAGCTGACTTGCCATCCTAAAATAAGGCAAAAGTATAAAATAAAGAATGGTTGAGCACTACATGGGATCTTTAGGAGGTTTGGCAATCCTTAAACAAACTGATTGAGAGTTGATGCTGCTTTGTTAATGATGATCACGGTAAGTCAAAACCAGTTGAAAAGGTTAACCTCTATAATTATAAGGGATCATGGCAAAGCCAAATGAAGACATTCTTGATGAGGAATGGGCTCGCAACAAGTCTTAGAAAAATAGGAAGGGAAGGTTGACTCACCATCTAAAAATGAGACAAAAGTATAAAACAAATAATGGTCAAGCGTTGCACAAGATCTTTAAGAGGGGTGAATCTTCTATCCTGTCATACGAGTTTATATTTATAAGAGTACTCACACCTCCATGTATATATTAAAATCCTTTATATATTCAATATTAATAAAAGTGTGTGATTATTCAACATGATTCTTACTCGTATCCATTTACTTACTATTGCGTTTCTTATTGTTTTTGTGTATTGCTTGTAGATATACAAGTTAATCTAGGTCAATTGAATGGTGATTGGGCTTACTTACTATTGCAAAGTAGGATAATAAGCACCTACGGACTTACTATGCTAGCAAGAGCTTAGGATTGTGGCACCTAGCATGAAACTATATGCTTAACAATCCTAATAAGCAAAATCCTAATAAATAGCCATGGTGATGAGGATCATCTAGCATCTAAGAAGACAGAACAAAAAATGCAAGATCTATTGCAAGAAATTAGAGGACCAATGATCCGAGCTAGAGCAAAGAGAATGAATGATGCTCTGCAAGGATTAGTAATGAACCTACAAGATGAGGAATCAAATTACATGAAAGGATAATCAACACCTATTAATGTGATTCACGTTTGCATAGAAGAGTGCAAGGATTTGAAGTCTTAGAAAAAGAAATGTTGTGTGTTGAACTGAAAAGAAAAAAGATTTGCGGTTTTTGTTTGTTTATTATGTTTTAATATTCGTTTTGGTTTGTAATTTAGAATAATTAATTACTTATTCGGTTTATATGAGGATAAAGAAGTAAATTAAATTAGGAAACTTAGGTTTTATATTGTTACATATACACATTATAAAAACTGTGTAAGGAGGCCGGCACAAGATATGATAGAATAGAATTTTTACAAACACTTTTTCGTGGAACACAAAGTTTTTTTTTGTTTTTTGTAAAAGAATTCTCCTTTAAGAATTTCTCAACCGAATTACTATAGAAAACTCTTAATTGATAACTTAGATTTTACTCAATATATATGATTAGAGTTTAGTTTCGTACTATTTGTTTGAGATAATTCTTGAGGAATTGATTCAAATAGCATAGATCGAATTTTGGGTTTAATATATCCATGATTCACGCATGATCACATGTATCGATTGAAATGACAGGACCCTGAAGAAATGTGAAGCCCCATCCCCTGCTTAATCTTCCTCATCATTCACAGGTTTCCGTGGTGGCAATGAGTCCAGACATACCAAGATTCGTTGGACGCTGTCGTCCCTGCAAGGAATCTGTCTATTTCAAGGGTTTTGCTTTGCAATAATTTTTTACAGAGTGGCTATCAAGGCCCACAATTTATGCAACAATCGACGCTACAAACCAAGCACATGGACATCTCTATACTGTCGGTGAACACGATATCACATGCCACCGTTTAAGCCAGGAAAATTTCCCCATAATATAATACTGGGGTGTGACATTGGTAGCACGTGATATTATGTTCACTGACGTCCACTACAGGACTCGATAGCCATCATAGTCACCAACGGTAGATGTAGCATTAAAATAAGACTTACTGAAAACAAGATCTGACATGTTTTTAAAAGATTATTAAGTGTCAATTTTATAAAAGCTTCATACACCATTTAATTTTCCATTTGTGAACTTGGTATAACAGTATCATCATTTTATTATTATTGTTCTCTTCCGTTTCCTTTTCTTTCTTTCTTTTTTCTTTGAATATGAGATTCTTTTATTTCCTTTAATTATTTTAAAATACCCTAAAAATTAAAAAGAATGGTCTTATTTTATTTACAAGAGAAGTATACTGCTGCTGATGGGGATAACTAAGAATGACAGCTACTTTTACAATGGTAATAATTTGTTTTAACTGCAAGGATTTGACACATTTGCCCTTCTTCTGTTTTATTTATTTTTTACTCCAAACAAAAACACGAGTAAAGATACAAAACTGAGGTTGTTAGATGGAAAAATGACAAATTTGCAATTGCCCCCCAAAAATAAGAAACAAATGATTTTACAAATTGAGAAAAACATTATTCTTACAATGATGTTATTACAGAAAGGTGGTAACGTATTGAAATCTACAAATATAATGGACTACCGTCTCTGTGAAAGTTTCTATTTACAATAAGTTGACTTCTAACACATTTTTATTTTCAAGGGATTAATTTATATGACAACTTTTATTTACAAGGGAGTTAGCCCCTACAACAGCCTCTATTTACATGGGGCTTCCCCCCGACAGTTTTTATTTTACAAAAGTTAACTTCTATTGTTGGCTTTATGTACGAACAGGCTAGCGACAGAAGTAATAGATTCTATGTATAAGCCAATGGTTTCTTACTAGGTTTGCTAAGCGATATTTTAGGATAAAGATATATTATTCATGATCTTCACCTAAAATTTACAAGTGTGTTGGACTACACATGGGTATTAGATTCTCCTTTTAAAGGTATCGTGTTATTTATAGGGTGCTGTCCTAACACATAGAGTATTTTGTTTCTCTTTTTTTTTTTTTAACTTTTTGCATTTCTTACATTTTAATTTTGATCCCCTAGAAACACATGAGCAGTTTGTCTTGATTGTTTTCATTTTTTTTCCCCAACCCCTAAAATGACTTAGGGTTTAACGGGTAAAAGGTTTGATATTTACAAAAAGAAGAGGTAAAATTTTGATAAGTATATGAATTGGGATTATGTTAAAAGTTTTGATATATTACAAGACGGGATCAATCTGTTTTGTGAAGAAAGTATTTATTATGCCTCAAGTAATTGAAAATATGGATAAAAGGTAAAATTTTAGATATTTACAAAAAAATGAAGGGCAAAAATTGACACTAAAAAAAGATTAGGAAAAAATTGGATAAATTTTATATAGACAAAAATGAAAGAAAATAAAAATTCTAAATCTTTTTATTTTTTTAGTTTGGATTATTGTATAAAAAGATTAGTATTTAGAAAAAAAAATGGCTCTTTTTGTTCTTAAGACTTAATATTTACAAAAGTGGGATTTATTCAAAAATCCTCTATCTCCTTATTTTGTGAGATTTTGAAAAGAATTTGTGGATTTTTTGTGAATTTAAAAAAAATACAAATAATGCAAAATAATTTGGATGGATTCTATAAGTACCTAAGATCTATAACCTCATCGCTTCTCTAAGAAACAAGTGCCTAATCATTGATAAAACCACAATAACCCGAGCATTACACAATAGCACTCCTCCTAATTTCCTAATCAACTTAATTCCACCCTAAATCTAAACACTTTTTTTTTCTCTCTCTTTTTTTTTTTCTAAAAATTTTCCATATACCCCTCCCCATTTACCTGCATATAAAATGTTAGTTGCAAATATATACAAAATGGAAATACAAAAATAGATATACAAAAATAAATATATATACACAACCATTTCCTTAAAAAAATGTGGAAGTCCTTTTATTTTACAAAAATTAGTTTTTAGCTTATCCACTTAAAACCAATCCCTAGTAGAGTTGCCAAGCTATAGAACTTAAAAATTGTCTTCCTTTGATTTTGATTCATATTGGACCTTACCATTTAATATGAAACATATGACTAGAAATCAAAGGTTTTTTATGAAAACTTTTGAAAAAAAGATTTTATGAGTCACCACCAATCAAAATCAGAAAAGTGATAGGTTAAAAGTCAAGTGAGTGGATCAATTTCTAACCTGGTCATTGGTGTAATTAGAGAATTGAAAATTCTAGATTTGGAGACTTGGATTTTAAAATTCGAGTTACCAAAAATAATTTTTAAAAATAAAGGGCTTTTATTTCAAGATAAAATTGTTATTTATTTTTTTATCTTTTTATCTTTATTAATTTTTAGAGAAACAATTATTTATGGAAAAAGAAAATAATTTTTTCTTTTTTTATTTGCGGTTGTCTCGTAAGTGTCTGCTATTTGCTAGCCAAAATTAAACCTTTGTAATGCATTTCTTTTTTTTTTTTTTCAAGAAAACTTTAGTTTGTTGGTTCCTTTTATCTTTGATGGAAACTTTCTCTTTTAAGTTCTTAAATTTTGTTTCTTTGCATACAAAGATTAAAAAGACCCTAATTCAAAAGCCCAATTTCAAAAACTTCACAAACCCTAATTTTGTGAAACATAGTCAAATTATTTTTATTATTTTATTTCTTAAAAAACACTACGTGACAAAAACTTAAACTTTATAAAAAAAAAAAACGTGCTTGATTATTTTTTTTTTTGAAACGTGGTAAATAGTAGAGTAATCAACTTTATTAGAAAGATAATATAATGGGGATAAACACCTTAAAAACTAATGACAACATGTTAATAGCATCTAAACACCCAAAAATTACTTAAGAAGAATTAATTATGTGATTAATTGTATAAACAACAAAGAGCACCAAATCATATAGAAGCAATATGCTAAAAGGATCAAACACCATGTTTGATTAGATACAAATAATTCAACCACTAAATCTTAATTAACAAGTTACATGAGAAATTGAAAGCATGATGAACATGCAAAATTAATTTTAGACATGACATAGCATCAAAATGAAGTATATATTAATCTACTACAAGAAACACCGTAATAACATGTAAGTTGAAAAAGGAAAGACACACAACAAATATGCAATCATGCAATATTCACATTTTTATTTTCTAAGACGTGCAATCAATGATATATATACACACATAATCAAAACATGTAATCAATGACAAAACAATTTCTTTAATATTTTCCACGTGAACGCAATGGAGTAAAATAATTTTTATGTTTTCCGTATGACCATGTAGTTATCATAATCGAAACACGTAATTAAAGACAAAATATTTTTTTTCCTTTCATTTTCTTTATAACACAATTAAAACATCTAACATGCAACAAAATATTTTTCAAAAATATAGAACGATGCAATTTTATTACCAAACGTGCACATAATAAACATGCCAAGTCATACAATTTAATTATTAGATTCCTTAAGCATGTTAATGACAAATTAACTTACCACATGTTAGATTTTTTTTCACTAATGACAAAACACACAAATAATAAGATTGATATAAAAATGACATAATTAATCTATGCCTCAATCACTAATATAAACATAAACATACAAATGTCATATGATTCAATAACAACACGCAATTTTTATTTTTAAATATATTAAACATGAAAAATGAGAGGCATATGATATAACATAAAACTTTGTTATTAGCAAATTGACTAAATATGCAATCATTGTAATTCATATTATAGTTTTATTTGAAAAGCCCTTGTTTGTTGGGAAACTCTAATTTTAATTGAAAGCCTTAAATTGGCTTAAGAAAAACCTATTATATTTGGTATGTTACCAAATGTCTAAGCGTAACAATTCACTACGTATTCTACTTAAGTAGAAATATACTAAGGCTTCAACTACCTATTGTGTGGGTTTCTAATAAAATCTTAACTTAAAAGAACATAGTTATTAATTTTGAAAACTAATCAAGCAAATCAATGTTTTGGCAACGAAACATAATACTAAAGGATACTAAAACCAACAATAAAGCCCACCAGGGCCACATGGCCTAAAATAGAGTCTAAAGTCTAGCATACAGTCTGAAAATTAGTTAGAGATCTAAGTCTAGAAACAAGGTCCATAAAATCCAGCAACCAAAGTGAAAGAGTCTAAACCTCCTCACATCACTTAGAATCAAAATATAGTGAATCGAGGATAGCCTGAAGTAGGACAAAATTACTTGTAACTCCCATTAACCTAATAATCATCATCTGGACCATAGCTAACATAATCATAACATAAATTATTAACATAAAGATCATCATTATCACCTAAAAAATAGAAAGAAGGAATGAGTTACAAGAAGTTAGTATAGAATAGCCAAGCACACTCTCATATGTTATGCGTACCTAATTCTAACACATTAACATAGATTGATTAAGTTATTTAAATTAATCCAAAACAAGCAATATGGGAGTACTCATAACTCCAGTCACTCTTGGGAATGAAGGAGGTCTGATCTTACTCAATAGGCGTTAGGGGCTTATCACATTATATCCTGCTATCATAACCAAAACCAAAATCATCAACCATATAAAGTAATATCATCCAAGTGTTTACTCTAAACGCTAGCCTTGCCACTGCGGTTATAGTTTGTCCAACCACTCTATATATACACCATAACGCATATAGCATCCGATTGACATCCTTCCAATCATATATTGCTTCGTGCAAGTCTTAGCCTTATCAATTACTCGCTACACTACCTCCTTGGCCTAAATGCCTAACTACCATATTGTAAACACCCCATTTTTGCCCTAATGATCAATAATAATCAACCATAATTAATTTCTAATTTTTTTCATTTTTTCTCTAATTTAGCAAAAATAGGAAAAATATTCAAAAAATAAAAAACATAGGAAAAATATATCAATTTTGGAAAATAATTGCAGAAATGACAATAAAAAGGGTTAAATAATTTTTACAAATTTTTGAAATTTCAAAAAATACAAAAAAATACAAAAAAAATCGCATTACATATATGCAAATTGCGAAAATAAGAAAATCGCGAAAGTAGGCTAGCTCAGCTGGTTCGAACCTTGGTCTGGTGCATGCGGGAGTGGGCTCGGTCAAGGGTTCGAAACGTGGGGGAGGCAGAATCCGCGTTTTGCAAATTTTTTCTCTGCTTGGAACACATGTTAGCAGCCGATTGGCTAGAGCGAACGCATGCACTGGGCGCGTGATCATCTTCAACCTCCATCCGAGATCGTCGGCGAGGAGAAAAATTCGAATTTCGTCATTTTGATTCGATTTTTTTTCACAAATCCAACATATCTTCAATAGAAATAAGATAAACATCATCCAATTGGAATCAAATCGCAACAAATCAAAGGATTTGCACAAATCGGAGGTAGGTTTTAACCGCAAATCCGATTTGCTTCAATCGGTGGAAATCCGAGCTTATCCAACTCAATTTCTTACGCCTATAAATAGAGGATAAAGTGGAGAGGCAGAAACACAGATCAAAAGGGAGGAAAAGAGAGAAAAAAAAGAGAGAATCGAAGCCTCGCTGGAGTTCTTCAACCTGCGACCACCGATCAAGAGTCGAGAAGCCACCAGGAGGCATTTTTGGAGAAATCCACCACCACAGTTGAGTTCCCCACCCCCGAAAACCTAGGAATCGACACCTCAACCGTTTCGAAAAGCCGCCGGAACACTGTCAACGAGCATCCCCAGTCGCCGTGTCCGATCGACTTGACCCGACCTGCGCACCGACCTGGATCTAGGTAAGTCGAATTTTTCGATTTTTTTTATTTATTCCTTATCTATTTATTTAGTTATTTTATTTATTTTTTTGAATTTCTTTAGTTATTTATTTGTTATATAATTCAAAAATAGAAAAAATGTTGGAATTTAGATTAGTTTTTTTTTTTTTACGATTTAATTTAGGATGAATAATAAAATAAGAATAAATAATTATAAAAATATATAAAGAAAATGATAAAAATATTAGAAAAGAATAATAATAAAAATTTAGATTTTAGAATAGGATAGATAAAAAATCTAGGAGAAAATATTTCAATAAAAATTATAAAAAAATTAATAAAAATTATAAAAATTCATAAAAGTTAATAAAAATTATAAAAAAAACCATAAAAATGAATAAAATTTATAATAGTAGAAATGAGTTGAAAAATAGAAAAATGGAATTTTTATCACTTAGAAAAATCATTTTCTTAAATAAATCAAAAATTGGTTTTTCCTTAAAATATCATTTTCAAAAATCAAATTATTAAGCCTAAGCTTAGATTTTTTTTAGAAAAATCCTAAAATGGTAAAAACATAAATCAAAGGAAATTTCACAATTAAAATTCACCAATACACTAAAGTTTTTTCAAGAAAAACGAACTACGGCAAGTTTGATCCTGAATAGCAGGTATGTAGGCACCCATTTGGAGCAACCCTAAAAAGAACAAAAATCATTTTCTCATAATAGGTTATGCAAAAACAAAATAAAAGACATTTCTAGATAAAGAATAGATTTTAGGAGATTAGGGTGGTAACCTTAGGGTTTTAATAGGTTAGCCTCCGAACTTAGAAACTCTAGTTTTTCCCTTTTCTCTTTTCACAAAAAAACGAGAAGAGGAAATCACGTTGACTAGTGGTCCAAATTAGGACTAATCTGTTTCATTAGTCTTAATTCAATTTTTACTAACAACAGTTGGGTGGCGACTCCAAAACAAAACGAAATTCCTAACTGAAGTCGATGATTTACATTAGATGAGCATAGGGTCTAGTATAGATCGGATTAAGAATGGGAAATCAAAAATTAGACTCGACAGGATGGCGACTCCGTTGGGGACTCTCTAGTAGGCTAGCCACCTGAATCTCCTCAAATCACTTTTTCAAAGAATGTCTTTTTGGCTTGTTATACTATTGCTAACCTTTTAGGGATTTACTAGATTTAAGATTAGTTACTTACTTTTGTTGTTGAGTCTGCATGCATTGAATGTGTGAATAGATACTGTCAAACCCGGGCTGTCTTAGGACCCTAAGACGAGGGACCATTGTGTAGGTTTCGAGCGAAGTGATATGATCACCGTTCGGGACCGATTAGGCTACCCCACCTAATGCTTCGATATGGCCTGAGATCCATTTCTCCGAGAATGCAAGAGGCCATAGAGCTTGGGGACCTGTTAAAACCTACTTATTTGCATACACGACGTCATGGGCTGACAATAGATTGATGACGTAATATTTTTGTTCTGTTCATGGAGTTCAGATACATTTCCCTATAATGCTCTCATTGTAACATAGTTCTTGTTGTAATTAGAAATTTCTGTTGTAATAGATGGCTAGTTCCACAATTGACCGCCACCTACGCAGCAAAAGGCCAAGAAAATAGGTCTATTGTACTTTTTCATCGAACTCCAAAGTTTCCAGTATTAATAAAAATAAAGTTTCAGTATTATGTCATCAATCAATTGTTGGCCCCTTTATTTTAGCATCCGTGTGACACATGCATCACATTTTCATGCATACATCATACTAAAAAGAAAAAAAAAATGCACTCTAGGTATCAAAATAGCTCCTAAACAATTGAACCCTCCCAGAAGCCCAATCTGCACACGTTCAAGAACAAAAATGGCAAACAGTGGCGACAACCACAACAACATAAGTGCTAATGCTGCTTCAGACTTTAGGATTGTATCCTTGGAACAAATGGTCCAGCAGTTAGCTGCATAAGTCCACCTCCTGACTGAAAGCATTGGCCTCCTTCGTACCACCCAGCCGACTCAAGAAGAACATTCAGGGGCTAGAAAAGGAAAGGCAGTGGAGGGGCAACCTCCAGAATATGAGAAAATCAATTCCTACCTCAACCCGGACTTTAAGTATGAGCCGAGAATCAACCAAGGTCCAACCTCTGATGACTTGAAGAAAGAAATGGAGGAGAGACAGAAAGAGATGGAAAAAAGACTCTTCCAACAACTAGTTGACAAGATGAAAACAATAGAGGGGCCTGACGGTTTCAAGCAAGCTGGGATCACTAGCTTGCCAGCGTATGGGGAAGAAGTGTACCCCGATAAATTCAAGACCCTAGAATTTGAGAAGTATGACGGTACCGGATGCCCCAAAATGCACACAAGGCTATACGCCCGGAAGATGAGCAAGTATGCTCAATATGACCAATTGATGATTCAGACATTCCAGGATAGCCTTACAGGACCGGCATTAGCCGGTATGCTCACTTGGATTTCAATCAGGTCAACACCTGGGAAAGGCTTGCCCGGGCATTTTATGACCAATACAAGTTTAATATCGAAGTTGCCCCCTCAGTGATTGATCTATGGAGTCTTCGAAAGAGACACGCTAAGTCTTTTAAAGAGTATGCTCAGCGATGGAGAGCTCAAGCTGCCAGGGTAGCAACCCCAATTTCTGAGAAAGAGTTGACATCCATATTCGTCAACACTCTAGACAAGACCTACTTCTCACATCTGGTGGGCCAGACATCATCTAGTTTTGCAGAAGTAGTGGCTGTAGGGTGCCAGATCGAAAGCGCCATCACCATAGGCAAACTTCAAACAATGGATCTTCCCAAGGTCACATCATCACAAAGGCCCTTGGGAGGTAACAAAGCCAAGGAGTCTACCATCAGCATAGTCAACTCCAGTAAAGCAGACAAAGTTGGGACTCATGTGACATTCCAGACTACGAGTGCCCCAGCCCAGCACTCCACGGCAAATCACACCCAGGCTGCCAGGGTCCCGAGACAGTTCACTCCAATTTTGATCCCGCTCAGCCAGGTCTTTGCTCGGCTGCAGGTGAATAATTTGATCAGCTTCGAAATCCCAAACGACCGGTACAAGCCCAAAAACTTCGACTCAAGTCTCAAATGTGACTATCATATGGGCCAAGAGGGGCATTCTATAGACAAATGCTGGAGGCTCCGACACAAAATCTAAGATCTAATTGACGCGGGGATTGTGCAGCTGGATTTTGTTAACACCCCAGCACCTAATGTCAACACCAATCCACTGCCCAATCATAATCCCACCGTCAACATGATCACGTCCGAAGAGTCGGCTCCGAAAGAATCCTCCAAGCAAAAGGCGACGGACCAGCAGAAAAAGCATTCTCGTCAAGCCCTAGAGAAAACCCCCAAGTCACATATCAAAAGGAGATGGTTAGCCGGAGACCCAACAGTTGGCACCTTGGGAGAATCACATGGGAGATTTGAGTACCTGGTGAACTATTCTTATACCCTAACTATGTATGGGCCACCTAGCGGATGGGGGCCCGAGTTTGAAAAAGAGGATAACCTGCCAAAGGAAGGGGAGAAATCTGTGAACATGATCAATTCAAATCAAAAGCCAAGAGTCATAAAATGTTATGAGGAGCAGTCAACTGAGATACAAATCCCGAAGAAGAGATATGTGTTTAATGTCCCAATACCTGCAGAGAGGTATAAGGTCGCACTGTTTGACTATCAAACCTTCGAGCAAGAGCGAACCCCTATGGTAGGAGGAATCACTAGCTCTGGGAAAGTATATGACCCGAAATATAAAATCTCAACTGAAGAGCCCAACACGGAGAAAGGAGAGGAAGAAGAAGAGGGGCTCGCTGCATTTACAAAAATTGTCAAAGTAAGTGAATATAAGATCATGGAACAACTAAACAAGGTTCTAGCCTAAATATCACTCATAGGCCTCCTTACAGCCTTTGAGCCCCATAGGGAAGCACCCTTCAAAGTGCTCAAACAGATCCAAGTACCAGAAGGCATCGCTATAGACAAAATAAGTCACGTGGCGGATTCTATTTTCACCATGGACTAGATATCTTTCTCCCCTGAAGAGCTAGGAGAAGATGGAGACCAATATACAAAACCACTATTCATAATGGTAAGGTGTAACGACACAATTGTCTCCCGAGTACTCATCGACAACGGATTGTCCCTCAATGTGTGCCCATTGGCTACCCTCAACTTATTGGGGGTCAATCTAAGCAATATTAAAGCTAGCTTGACGGTGGTCAAGGCTTTTGACGGGTCAAAAAGAGACATAGTAGGGGAGATAAACTTGCCAGTGGAGATTGGCCGCAAGTGTTCTACATATCTTTTCAAGTCCTCGACATCCCAAGATCTTTCAACCTACTTTTGGGAAGGCCCTGGATACATACTGCTGGAGCCATACCCTCCAGTCTCCATCAGAGGGTCAAATTCATTGCAAATGGGTAGATAGTCACTATGCTGGGCGAGCAGGATTATGCCATCTACAAAGAAACTGCCATACCATACATTGGGGATGATGGTTCGAAGACCTTGGTCTCTAGATATTCAACGAGGTAAATGTGGTGACCAGCAAGGAAGGCTATCAGTTTAAGAGGGATAGCAAGGGACGTTTGGACTAGGGTACGTTTCTATAGCCCGGGAAGAAGCACAAGCTAAGAGGTGTCAAAGGCAGGATGAAAGAGAAGCCAAGCAACACCCCGATGCGCATTCCACCCCTCCAGCAATCTTTCAAACAAGCAACTACCATTCAAGAGCTAAGGATAAGCGAAGATGACATCAACAATGGGAGTCCAACCCCTCGCACGTCCAAACAGCATCCAGCTTTTAATAATTGGTTCTGTTATCCTATTGATAGCGCTAGGTCAGCTCAAGGATAGAGAACGATTGTTAAACAATTTTTATTGAGACTTCTTTATAATTCAAGAAATTACAATTTGTCTTACTTATATATATCTGTTTTCATTTTACTTCATCCAGATCTCCTACCATCGAATATCAGGGACATTTCGCGCAGGCAGAAAATAAAAACGTTGATATTGTCTCCGACGTTGCTGGGTTAGTTGTTGGAGGCGATATCTTTGACCACGAAATAATACAAGAAAATTGGCAAAAACATGAACAAAGTGGAATTTCAATCGACGAGTCAGTGGAGACAGTAAATCTATGAAGCATTGAAAAACCTAAAAACCTCAATATCGGGACCAATTTAAGTGCCGAGCAAAAACGTGAGATGACCGAGTTGTTAACTGAATATGTAGATGTGTTCGCCTGGTCATATGGTGACATGCCAGGACTAAACCAATCAATAGTGGTTCACGAGCTTTCCACAAGGGAAGATGTCAAACCTAAAAAAAAGAAATTGAGAAGATTTAGGCCTGACATCTTACTAAAGATCAAGAAAGAAGTCAAGAAACTACTAGAAGTAGGGTTTATCGAAGTATCTGATTACCTAGAATGGGTAGCGAATATAGTCCCCATTATGAAAAAGAATGGAAAAGTAAGCGTATGCGTAGAGTTCCGGGACTTAAACCAAGCTACGCTAAAGGATAACTTCCCCCTACCTCACATTGATGTTCTAGTGGACAACACTGCAGGAAACCATCTTTTCTCGTTTATGGACAGTTTATCAGGATATAATCAAATAAAAATGGCTAAAGAAGATAAAACCAAAACGACTTTCATCACAACATGGGGAACTTTCTGTTACAAAGTCATGCCCTTCGATTTGAAAAATGCCGGGGCAACGTACCAGAGAGCCATGGTCGCGAGACTTCATGACATGATGCATCGAGAAGTCGAAGTATACATCGACGACATGATAGCCAAGTCTAAAAAGAAGAAAGCCATACAGATATCCTGAGAAAGTTGTTTAAGCGATTGAGAAAGTTCTAGCTTAAGTTAAATCCGGAGAAGTACACTTTCGGGGTTACAACGGGCAAATTGTTAGGGTTTGTCATAAGCCGAGAAGGCATTAAAATCAACCCTGACAAAGTAAAATCTATATTAGAGCTACCTTCCCCACGTACTATCAAAGAAGTAAGAGGTTTGCTGGGAAGGTTGAATTATATAGCTCGTTTTATCTCACATCTCATAGATAAGTGCCGGCTACTATTTCGTCTGTTGAAAAAGAATGCCGCAGTAGAATGGGATGACGAATGCGAAAAAGCATTTAGGACGATCAAAGACTATCTCATAAAACCTCCAGTCTTGATAGTCCCGAAGCAAGGAAAGCCCTTATTCTTATACCTCACGATCCTCCCTGAATCCATGGGATGCGTATTGGGGCAAAAAGATGAAGAGGGAAGAGAGCGTTCTATATATTACTTAAGCAAGAAATTCATAGATGGGGAACATAGGTATTTAGAAGTAGAGAAGACTTGCTGTGCTCTGATTTGGGTCATGCATCGGTTAAGGCAATACACCCTTTACTATCATATTGAGCTGCTGACAAGACATGATCCCCTAAAGTAATTGGTAGAGAAGCCCGTTTTGATAGGGAGAATCTCTAAATGGCAAATGCTCTTATCAGAGTTTGATATCACATACATAAATCAAAACTCGATGAAAGGGAAATCTTTAGCCGACCAATTAGCAGAACACCCAGTTGAGGGAAATTCCCAAGAGCCACAAGTTCAATTCCCTGATGAAAATATATTAACAATGGAAGGCATACCAGTAAAAGATTGTAGGATAGAGCAGAACCCTAAGTGGAAGGTGTTCTTCGACTGAGTTGCCAATGTATTCGGTTGTGGGATCGGGGCAGTGTTGATATCCCCAGACAGAACACAATTCCCTTCAGCAACAAGGCTCACATTTCCATATACCAATAATATCGCGGAATATGAGGCATGCATCCTCGGCCTCAAAATGGCTTGCCACATAGAGATCCGTGAATTAGAAGTGTACGGAGATTCCTCACTGATCATACTATAGACAAGAGGGGAATACAAGACTAAAGACCCTAAACTGGTACCATACCATCAACATTTGATAGAGCTAATAGAAGAATTCGAGGCAATTACTTTCACATACGTCCCAAGAACTCAGAATCAGTTTGTAGATGTACTCGCCACACTAGCATCTATGATTCAAATAACAGGGGGAGCTGGAGTCCAACCGTTGAAAATAGACATCGAAAATCGGCCCGCCTATTGTTTAGCAATTGAAAAAGCACAAGATGACAAGTCCTGGTATCACGACATCAAAACTTTTCTCTAAGAAAGTAGATACCCTAAAATGGCTAGCAAGAATGACCAAAGAACACTCAGAAGGTTAGCAAGTCACTTCTTATTAAGTGGGTCTATACTTTACAAAAGATCGTCTGATACTACCTTACTAAGATGTGTGGATAAAAATGAAGTATGCGAATTGATGAAAGAAGTACATGAAGGGGTATGTGGACCTCATATGAACGGCTACATGTTGGCCCGAAAAATCATGATGTTAGGTTACTATTGGTTAACCATGGAATCAGATTGCATAAAATATGTCAAGCACTGTCATTTGTGTCAAGTGTACGCAAACCGGATAAATGCTCCGCCCAACGAGTTGCACTCATTGTCAGCACCATGGCCTTTCTCCATGTGGGGAATCAACATAATCGGCCCAATCACTCCGACAGCATCCAATGGCCACAGGTTTATATTGGTAGCAATTGATTATTTCACCAAGTGGGTAGAAGCTTCATCATATGCCAATGTCACAAAAAGGGTAATAGTCCATTTCTTGAAAAGGGACATAATAGCTCGATATGGAGTTCCTGAGTCCATCATCACCGACAACGGTACCAATCTTAATAACAAGTATATGATAGGTTTATGTCAACAATTTCACATAAACCATAGAAATTCAACTCCCTACCGACCTCAGATGAACGGGGCAGTAGAAGCAGCTAACAAGAATATCAAAAAGATCATCGAAAAAATGACAAATACTTACAAAGATTGGCACGAGATGTTACCATTTGCTCTCATGGCTTATAGGACTTCAATAAGAACATCTCCTGGAGCTACCCCATATTCGTTGGTATATGGTACTGAGGCAATGCTACCAGTCAAAGTCGAAATACCATCATTCAGAATTCTGTTAGAAACTCAATTAACTAAATCAGATTGGGTAAAGAAGAGGCTTGATCAGCTGAATCTGATTGATGAAAAAGACTCACTGCACTATGTCATGATCAGTGTTACTAACAAAGGATGGCCCGAGCATTTAACAAGAAAATGAAGCCTCGATGCTTCAAAGAAGGAGATTTGGTGCTAAAGAAAGTTCTCCTGAATGTCCAAGACTCCAGAGGAAAATTTACCCCAAATTATGAGGGTCCGTATGTGGTAAAAAAGGTATTGTCAGGAGGTGCTCTGATATTGACTCAAATGGATGGTCCAGAATTGAGAGACCCCATTAATGCGGATGCTGTTAAGATGTACTATCCTTAGGCAAGGGAATTGAAATTTTTCCAATGTTTATGAAAGCCAATATTCAATACCAGTTTCGTTGAGTCTAGTTTTCATTTTTTACAAGCAAAGTTAATGTCTCTGAATGGTCAATAATTCCAACCAATTCTCGTTACAACAAACATTCCTAAACACATTACCCATCACTTCACCAATGAATAATAAACATTGAAAATGAATCTCAATAAATTTTGTGATATAATTCTACCTACTTTTGAGCATTGAACCTAGTGCATTAGTAGGATAGCACTACCGTCAAAAGAGCCATGCGCACAAGAAAGGAGGCACATCAAGATCTTCAACCCTATGTTAAAGCAAGAGTAAGCAAAGTATGAGCAAACCAGCACGAAAGTTCGGTTGTTTAGTTGCTATCCACGATAAATTGGCGAACATATTAAAATGAATAACTATCATCCACATATCATGAAAACATCAAATCAATTAGCTCAGTCAGTAGAAACATGTTCAAAAGCATAAGATTAGTCAGCTCACAACATGGCACTTGTCTAAACATCCCCTTGAAAAGGTTACTCAGTCACATTTGGGCACTTCCCTAAAACATCCTCTCGTAAGGTCAGCACATTGGGGCACCTTTCGAGACGTGTTTTCCTACCATAGGTTAGTCAGCCCACATTGGGGCACTTCCCTAAAACATCCTCTCGTAAGGTTAGCACATTGAGGTACCTTTCGAGACGTGTCTTCCTACCATAGGTTAGTTAGCCCACATTGGGGCACTTCCCTAAATACCTCTCGTAGGGTCAGCACATTGAGGCTCCTTTCGAGACGTGTCTTCCTACTGTAGGTTAGTCAGCCTATAATGGGGCATTTTCCTAAATGTCTCTTCCTAAGGTCAACCTGTAGGGGTACCTTTTAAGATATTTCTTCCCCAGGGTTACGAGTCTAATAAGATGCTTCCCACCATAGGTTAGTTAGCCCACAATGGGGCACTTTCCCAAACATCCCTTCAAAAACATCAGCCCATAGGGGCACCTTCTAAGGCATGTCCTCTCGCCATAGGTTAGTTAGCCCGCAAATGGGCACTTTCCTAGACACCTTTTCTTGAAGTTAGCTCACAGGAGCACTTTTTAAAGCTATCGATTAGTTAGTTCGTAGGAGCACTTTTTAAATCAACTAGTTAACTTAGAGGAGCACTTTTCAAATCTATCGATCAGTTAGCTCAAAGGAGCACTTTTCGAATCTATCGATTAGTCAGCTCAAAAGAGCACTTTCAAATCCATCGATTAGTTAGCTCAGATGAGTACTTTTCGAATCTATCAATTAGTCAGCTCATAGGAGCACTTTTTCAAATTGTTGATAACCGATTAGTCAACTCATAAGAGCACTCTTCGAAGGTATTTTCCCAAACAGTTGCTAGTTTAGTCAGACGCTTTTGTTGACATGTGGCTAGCTCATAAGAGCGCTTCCTAAGACAATCTTCTCTTCAAGGTTGCTAGTCCGATAAGACGCTTCCTATCATTAGCTATTCCACTTACAATTCTACACTCATAAACAATTCTTGAGATATTTCCTATCGCCAATTAGTCAGCCCATATAGCACTTTTTAGGATGATACATTACCCTAGATTGTCAGATTGTAAGACCATTACCTAAGCAGTACCAACCATCACGAAATACTCGTGGGATTATTAGCTCATGGAGCATTTTCCTACTAGAGACCAAATTCCAAATAACCAACCAAACTAAGGCGTTATCCATTCAATCAAGAGGCCAAAAATGGCGTCTTTCTTGTCTTTGTAGTTAAGTTTTTCAAACTTTACTACAAAGAGGGGCAGTTGTAAACACTCCATTTTCGCCCTAATGATCAATAATAATCAACCATAATTAATTTCCAATTTTTTCCATTTTTTCTCTAATTTAGCAAAAATAGGAAAAATATTCAAAAAAATAAAATAAATAGGAAAAATACATTAATTTTGGAAAATAATTGCAAAAATGACAATAGAAAGGGTTAAATAATTTTTACAAATTTTTGAAATTTCCAAAAATACAAAACAATCGCATTGTATATAAGCAAATTGCAAAAATAAGAAAATCGCGAAAGTGGGCTAGCCCAACTGGTCCGAACCTTGGTCTAGTGCAAGCGGGAGTGGGCTCGGTCAGGGGTTCGAAACGTAGGGGAGGTAAAATTCGTGTTTTGCAAAATTTTTCTCTGCTTGGGACACGTGTCAGCAGTCGATTGGCTGGAGCGAATGCACGCGCCAGGCGCATGATTATCTTTAACCTCTGTCCGAGATCGTCGGTGAGGAGAAAAAATCGAATTTCGACTGTTTTGATTCAATTTTTTTGCACAAATCCAACAGATCTTCAACAAAATAAGATAAACATCATCCAATTGGAATCAAATCGCAACAAATCAAAAGATTTGCACAAATCAGAGGTGGGTTTTAACCGCAAATCCGATTTGCTTCAATTGGTGGAAATCCGAGCTTATCCAGCTCGATTTCTTATGCCTATAAATAGAGGATGAAGTGGAGAGGCAGAAGCACGGATCAAAAGGGAAGAAAAGAGAGAAAAAAGAGAGAATCGAAGCCTCGCCGAAGTTCTTTAACCCGCGACCACCGATTAAGGGTCGAGTAGCTACCGGGAGGCGTTTCTAGAGAAATCCACCACTACAGTTGAGTTCCCCACCCCTGAAAACCTAGGAATCGACACCTCAATCGCTTCGAAAAGCCGCCGGAACGCCGTCAACGAGCATTCCCAGCCGCCGTGTCCGATCGACCCGCGCACCGACCCGGATCCAAGTAAGTCGGATTTTTCGATTTTTTTTATTTATTCCTTATGTATTTATTTAGTTATTTTATTTATTTTTTCGAATGTCTTTAGTTATTTATTTGTTATATAATTCAAAAATAGAAAAAATGTTGGAATTTAGATTAGTTTTTTTTTAGGATTTAATTTAGGATGAATAATAAAATAAGAATAAATAATTATAATAATAAATAATAAAATATAAAAATATATAAAGAAAATAATAAAAATATTAGAAAAGAATAATAATAAAAATTTAGATTTTAGAATATGATAGATAAAAAATCTATGAGAAAATTTTTCAATAAAAAATATAAAAAAATTAATAAAAAATATGAAAATTCATAAAAGTTAATAAAAATTATAAAAAACTAATAAAAAATTATAAAAAATCATAAAAATTAATAAAAATCAATAAAAAATTATAATAGTATAAATGAGTTGAAAAATGGAATTTTTATCACTTAGAAAAATTATTTTCTTAAATAAATCCAAAATTGGTTTTTCCTTAACATATCATTTTCAAAAATCAAATTATTAAGCCTAGGCTTAGATTTTTTTAGAAAAATCCCAAAATGGTAAAAACATAAATCAAAGGAAATTTCACAATTAAAATTCACCAACACACTAAAGTTTTTTCAAAAAAGTGAACTACGACAAGTTTGATCCTGAATAGCAGATACGTAGGCACCCATTTGGGGCAACCCTAAAAAGAACAAAAATCATTTTCTCATAATAGGTTATGCAAAAACAAAATAAAAGACATTTCTAGATAAAGAATAGATTTTAGGAGATTATGGTGGTAACCTTAAGGTTTTAATAGGTTAGCCTCCGAACTTAGAAACTCTGGTTTTCCCCTTTCCTCTTTTCACAAAAAAATGAGAAGAGGAAATCACGTTGACTAGTGGTCCAAATTATGACTAATCTGCTTCATTAGTCCTAATTCAATTTTTACCAATAATAGTTGGGTAGCGACTCCAAAACAAAACGAAATTCCTAACTCAAGTCGATGATCTACATTAGATGAGCATGGGGTCTAGTATAGATCGGGTTAGGAATATGAAATCAAAAATTAGACTTGACACATATCACCTTAGTATTTTGAATCGCAACTTAGAACTTAATCCAAAGGTGTCACCTTCTGGATTGGGGGTGACTATGCATAATTAGCATTATAGAAACTTAGGTTAAGTTTAAGTATTAATTCATTTTAGTTTTTTCTTAATTCTAGCATGCAACACGTAACTATTCCAAACATAGAAAGGTAGAGCCACAAGATGATCTTTGATTAGCTGATCCTTCTAACTTAATTAGACGATAATATGCAATTAACATAATTATTGATTAGTATTAGTGTTTAATTAACATAATTATTGATTCAATTATATTTAACTACCAATTAAGCCCACAGGCTTTGAATTAATATACAATTAAGTGTAAACCCATTTAGGCTAGTAGATTTATATAGAGATTCTAGATAATTTTACTATTTCAGTTTGATTATTAATAATATATTCTTACAATTAATTAGTGAATCGGCTTGTTAATGGAACCAATTCAAAGGTTGTGAACTAATTGGAATAAGATTGAACTAATTAGGAGTAATTAGATTCAGTTCATCTGTTTGATCCTACTATATTTTATTTTTATTTTAATTAATTAATTAATCTTATTTTCCTTAATTTCTAGGCTTGGCTAGTTTAAGTAAACTATCAAGAGGGAACCAATTTGGTTTAAAAGAACCAAATTTGGATTGGTTCAATCCTCTCAAAGGATGGCTTACTCTTTTACTATTTTTCCCAAATAAACTATTTATCAAGAGGCTCAACTTGCTTAGTAGGTGTAATTTGGTTTTAAGTCAAAATATTGTAATTTAAGCCCATAAACACATTTTGGAATTGGTTATCTTGCTCATGAAAATCAAATACATTCTTGAAACAATCTTGATCCAAAATTTTAATCACTTGTTTTCATTTTGATAAAATGTTTTGTGGAAATCTAATATTGGAATAAATCTTTACATAAAAAAATGATTAGCTCAAAACTCATTCGAAAATGCCTTTTTGATGTTTTTAGTTGAAGAAACTATATTAAGTTTGAATTTTACAAAAAAAAGGTTTAAATACCATTAAGAACACAAAAACACATTTAAGAGCATTAAAATGTAACTCAATAAGTTAAGTAGTGAGTCATCTTACTTAAGCAACTTTTATTAGAGTCAATCATCATAATGCATTAAACATTCCAAAGGATAAACATTCAATTGTGACATTTCCAGATTTATCATACTCATTACACATCATTCAAATTTCATTAAGTCAACTATAATTTAGCATCAATTAACACAATTTCCAAATTTTGGTTTCCATGTACATACTTCACTAAATGAAACATATCTCACTTATTTCAACTCCAAATTTTATCAAACAAAAGCCAATTGTTTCCTAATTCATTCCTCTATCAAATTCTTCAAGAATTTTGAAAATTTATGTAGATTAAACATTGTGAAGCTACTACCAATTTCTAGTTACGAATTGAAACTTCAAAATAACATATCTTCTACATTTTAACTCCAAATCATTTCAAACTAAAGCCAAAATTTTCTAAATCTCATCCCCTTTTAGATCAACACTTAAACTTCATTTTAACATCAAATTATTTCCAAAAACGAATCAAAACTTTGGCTCATCCATTCTTGCTCATTTTTTTACCAATCATCATCATTTCAATTCCTTACTTCTTATTATCACTCTCAGATCAAATTCCACCAATTAATACTTATTCCAAATCATTAAAACGTTATTTTTAATATTCCAAATACACATTTGAGATTGTTCAACTTAGCCAATACATGGATCACATCCATTTCATCAATTCTCTTTCAATAACATATTCCAATTAACTATTCTTCTTATCAAAACCTTAATTACACATTTTTTATTATCAATTCACTAAACTTAATCAAGAACACACTCAAACCCACAAACACACCCATAGTTAACATGTATTCCTCATAATCATCAACTTAAAACTACAAACATTCATCTACTTCCATCACAACCTTAATCAATCATCCAATTTACACCAAAATATAATTCACAAAATCAAATATTTCTCATATACAACCCTACATCCATGCCATACATATATACATCCATACCTTCTTCCACTTTAATTATTCATCATTTACTTTACAAATTTCATATTAAACAAGTAATTATGTACTTACCTTGCTTCGTAACTTTTGTAATCTTCCAATAACACTTAAACTTCAATATTACCTTTCCTACTTTAAAATCACCTTTATAAACCAAAAATTACCCATTAGTATCTTTACAAAACTTATAGATCGATTGATACTTTACAACATATCTCAATCTCAAATACCATTACCTTGCTTCAATGAACTTTAGCTTCCTATTAGAGCTTCCACCTTGCAAAATTGCAATTAAATACCTAAACTAATACACTAAACCATAGATCAAGAGAATCTATATATGATATGGAATTTCTAAAGCTTGAAATTGCATATTACCTTTGAGTATATCATGGCCACCTTAGGTTACTGCTAGCCTCCACTTGTTCTTTACTTCCTTGCTCAATTTCCTAAATTAAATACCAAATTAAGCTTAGAATCAAAACTTGGAATTAACTAGAATTACATCAGAAACCCACTAATTTAACCATAGGGATCCATTAGTGAGCTTAGGTGAGCTTGAAAGTATTTTTAGGTGAGAAATTGGGTTAAGGCCGAGAAAGATAGAGGTTAGACATGTGTAAGTACGCGAGACAGAGAGAGAGAAAGAGAGAGAATTTCAGTTGAGTAAGAGAGGGAAAATGCAAATTCAAGAATTTGTTTAGGCTTAAATATCCTTTAATTTAAATTATTACGTCAATTACCTATTTACCCATCCCAAACTAATATTACTTAAGGGAAATTGGGTAATACTAGTTATTAAATGTCTAGTTTATTTAAATTATCACCTTACTCTCTACACTATAATATTAGAGTAAGGTTAATTTAGTAATTTCTATTTCCAAAATTTTAATTTTACCCCTAATTATATTTTATTGTTACTTGAATTTTTAATTTAGCTAATTTTGGTTATTTTAGTATTAAAAAGTTTTAATTTATTAAAAGAAACACTATGTTCCAAGATTAATTAACTTTCCTTTTTGGTTTTTACTTTGTTTCAATTTTAACAACTACTAATATAATATAATATAATATAATGAATGAAAAAAAAAAAGAAAAAAAAAGGGAATGAACATGGGTTATGCTCACTTCTCTCAATAGTGTGTTAATTGTAGCTTTAATTTTTTAATTTATTTATTAAATTGGTACAATATTTTTTAGATATATAAGACACTAATGACTATGATATGGATGAAGCACGTATAAGAGAAATAGTGAGTATAAATATTTTCAATTTTTCTTTTTTCTTTTTACTTTGTTCCATAATACTTATCCAATTGGTTTATATATTTTTTATAGCAATTATGATGATCATAGTTTGTCATTAATGAAAGTAATTAAATTTTGTTATGAAAGAAAAAAACTCTTATAGAAAATTAAAAAGATTTCATATCATTTTTGTGATAGTTAAATGGGACATATCTATTGATAACTTACATGTCTGTAGTATGTAATAGTCATAATTTGTTTTTTTTTTTAAAAAAAAAAAGTGGAAAGTAAATATGACTTAATAAGAATTTATTGTTAATTTCATTAGATATATTATATTCCTATTTTTAAGCATGCATCAATTAAAAATTAGTATGGAGATTCAATACGTAAATTATGAAAAAGAGTGTTAAGAATATAAAATGATGGCAATAATTGATACTAATGTTAAGGATACTAAGGTTAGGAAGATAATAGTCAAATTATAAGATAATTTGAGTCATCCATTTCTATAATATGTTATATTGTTTATTAGTAATTGAATTAAATATTTCATTAAGGTCATTAGAAATGAATTGCATATCTTATTTGTAAAAGAATGAAATATTTAATTAATATAAATTAGTAAATGAATTAAAATTTTCATTAGATGATATACATATTTTTTAAAAAATATAAAAATATCAAATTATATCTATATTTATTGTTTGAAAAAAACTTATAATCATAATTTAAACTTTCATTCAAATATTACATGGGCTTATTGACTTGTATACTATTAAAATATAAAAATATGTTGTATGTCTTAATGACTTGGAAATCACATTAATCAAATAAATTAATAAAAATAAAAAAGGAAAGAGTTACAATTAAATAGAGTAAAGAGAAATTAGCTAAGAAAGGTTTCAATTATACAATACATGGTATTGATAGATTAATGGTATATAAGTATTAATAAAATTTTAATATATGAAAATATAAATAATAATTAAAAAAAATACCTATTATGATTAACACTTACTTAAAAAATATTGATAAGTGTATGTCACTTATTGTAATATGTAACATATCAATTTTAATGATTTTTTTTTTTCAAATTTGCTTGAGTGAGTGGCTAACGTCCCTATCACATGTTAAGAGCTATCACTGATTTTAGTGTTCTTTTATATGTATATATATATATTAGCTATCACTGATTTTAGTGTTCTTTTATATATATATATATATATATATATTGTATACAATAAGAAAAACTTACAACGAAAGCAACCATTTTTCTTTATTTAATTTATTTTTATCCCTGGATTTGCTTTTATGTTTGTGAATTTCCGTAGAAGTGACGTTGGAACATACCAACCCCACTCTCCAATAAAACCTAAAAAGCAAGAGCACACAAGCCATCTTTATCTTCTTCTCGCTGCACACAGACGGAGTCAGAGTCTACACAATTCTCAGTGAAGTCACTTCCTCCTCTATTTCAAATCCAACGAGATCCCAAGTCGTACTTTTTCGCTATCTCCTCTCTAAAGCACTCCCCAAATTCCTTAACCAAAAAAAAAGAAAGAAAAAGAAGCAATGATCCAAACAGAGTCTAGCCGCCAGCCCCACCATTGCTCCCAAGTAAACCTTACAGTGAAGCACTGTCTCAGAGAATGAAAGCATCTACGTGCTTTTCATGCAATAATCTGGGTCATTGGGCTAGAGACTGTCCCCAAAAATCATCACCCACCAAATCGCCCCCATCATCCGCCTTGGTGTCTAGTTTGCCGGTGGTTCAGTGCCCGTGTGGTGCAGGTGCTTGCGCGGTTTGTACTTCAGGCACATCCAAGAATCCCAATAGGAAGTTCTATAGATGTCCAGCTCCAGTAAGTGCATCGTGAATATTTACAGCTTTTTACTTCTTTTTTTTTTATTTTAAATTCTCTTTGTCTACACTCTGGTTTTAGCGACATGGCGCAATGATTAAATAGTATGTGCCTAACCCCATGTAGTGGGAGTGGTTGTACTGATTAGAAGCCCTAGTTATTGTGGTTGATGGGTCAGTAGTGTCCAGCAGGAATGGTGAATTTGAGTGTTCGGAGTAATTAAACATGCAGAAAAAAGGTGTTTGCATCTGGATGAAATGTAGTTTTCATTGACTATTATAAGGTTTTGGAAAATCCTTGCATGAAAGTTTGAGAAGATGAATATAGTGCCTTTTCCTTGCTAGTAGAAGAACAGGATGAAAATTTGCTATGCCAATTATCTGTTGTATTGGTCTGTTAAAATGTATTACGTGTATAATTTAATTCAAGAATTGAGACAGACAGAAAAAATGGAAAATCGATTGTAAAAGATTATATGCTCATGTAGCGTATTTAAACAGAGGCACAATATGGTTATAGCATTTTTGACATAGCAAATTTTCATCCAAAGAACAAGAGGCACACGTTGTCAACTTACTGAATTAGCCAAAGGAAAACAAAGAGTTAGAAATTTATTGTCATGGCAATGCAACATGCTGTAAGAGTTATTCTGATTATGGTGATTGATTCATTTATGACTCTCTAGTTTTCTTTGTTGAGAGTATTTTAGTACAAGACATATTTTTTGGATAATTATTGTATTTTTAGTACAAGACTTATTTAAGATGCATCTCTTTGTTTTACGTTTTGCTAAAAGTGTAGTTTTTCTTGCTGAAAGAAAGATGAAGTGTGTGATAAACTTGAGTTGAGGAGTGATTGAAGTCGATACATTGTGCTTCATCATGCTAAGACAGTAGATGGGTTGCAAGTTCTGTAGATGAAGCTTTAAATGAAGTTAACATTGGTCATCGGGAATCATGTAATACCCATAAGAGAAAGATTTCAACATTGGGATCAATTGTTTTGAGAGATACATGGACTAATGGAGAATTGACTCACTCATACAAATAGATGGACTGGAAGGTTGCTTATGAAATTTTAAGTTATTTTAGGATGCCTTTTTAGGTAAAAGGTAAGTTTTACCAAACAAAGCTAAAAATGTTGATGCTTCATGAGGCATGATGTTGGGCTATGAAGGATGAAGATTAGTAGATGTCAGAACTACTGGTATCATATGTTATTCCTTTTTCTTTTCAGTTTAAAATTTACCATAATGTTGTTCTGTATAATGGATGTCTGGGCACATAAATAAAGATAGGATTACAACTAAATATGTATGAAAATGGTGTGTGTTGCACCTCATTGCACAGGATTTAAGAGAATTGAATGTGCATATTAAGTATAGACTTAGAAAAGCTCCGTGAAGAACATGGGGACAATTTATATGAATTTTGGACTCTTTGGACAAACTTGGCATTGTTATGTTTGCTTTTTGACTCTTTTGCTCTCTAAAGTACCCAAAAAGAAAACTCTTCTGTTCTCCATCATTTCTGGAAACTCACATCTATTTAATGCATGCATAATTCAGGTGTAGAAAGATAATGGAAACTATGTTGGTATAGAAGTGTGGTCTTCCCAATTAACTTTTGCCACTAACCTAACATAAACATGGTTCTAACACTACTGTTTTGGTTGCTCTTGTCTTTGCATTGAATATTTCTCTGTTGCATATATTCTGTCTGATTGGCCAGAGCAATTACTTTTCTTTTTTTTGGATAAGTCAATTACTTTTCTTGTGGTGAGCAGTTTATCTTTTTTCTAGGGTGAAATAAAATGTCATTTCTTTAAATGGTGTGATGAGGTAAGTGCTCCAATTTGCCCCTGTGGTGCGGGACGATGCAGTATTAATGTGGAGAAAAGGCCCCCAAATAAGGACCGCACATACTTTGCATGCCGCATTAGGAAGGTGATGCCCTTAATTTTGTTTCTTTTGACTTCTTTGAATTCTGATTGGGACTTTTCTTCTTAAATCTTCATCATGTTATGTCTGTTGCTGGAGTCTTGTATATCTTGGTGTGAAAAAATCCTTTCACCACAATAAAATTTTTTATCATGGTGGAGGATTGTTTTGCAGCTGTGTGGCGCATGCATAATTAATAGATTGACCTATCAATCCATGAACTAAATTTTCATTTGAAGTAACTAAATCAATTGCATCCATGAACCAAACTTTGTGTTGTGTGCATGAATTTTTAGATCACCTAAACTGTTGCTGGTTTTCTATTTCAGCTGTAATTTTGTAATGAATATTGTTGGATTTCTCATATTGCTTAAAGCAAGTTCTTTTTAGAATTTGTTTAAAGCAGTATATATAATATTGATGCTAATTTCTCTATCAATCAACAACATAATGCAAATAGCTTTTTCTTACGTAAGTTTAATATAAAAAACAAAAACAAATGTTAGTTCAATATAAAACTGAAGTTGACATGAAGATGAACATAAACATAAAACTCGATGCAACATCGTGAATAATAATTTGTTTCATGGTGCCATGTTTGTTCTATACAAGCCTTTGTCATTCATCTTGCGTGAGCACTACTTCATCCTAGGGTAATAAACAGATAGCTAAGTTAGTATGCCGGGATAGCCCTACTAGTTCTTTTCCTGTCACTTAAGAAAATTGAAATTATGGCCCAAAAAATATTAGGAAAGGAGTTGCGATTGGTGGTCATTGAACAAATTTGGACTCTGTGAATGCATTCATGTATAACTTTGTTCTGGCATATTGCAGCTCTCTTATTATGATTTTGGTATGACAGGGGCATGGAGCTTGCAAATTTTTTCAGTGGAAAGATGTTTATGAAGAAAAAGTGGCAAATGGAGAAACTAATGACGCTTTGGGAAGGATGGAAGTTGAGCCCACTGCAATGGATTGCTATAAAAATTCTCCTACCATTACTGTAGCTCATGAGGATTTTTGCATAGATGATATCCTAAACAACAGGAAGCTTGATGAGAAGCTTTCGAATTTATCCCCACAAAATGTTGAGGAGTCATATATGTTTGGTCCCGAGAAAAGCAATTTTACCCCTGATTCCTTGAGTGAAGGCTTAAATGAGGAAGAGGCATCTTCATTTGATGTAATTGAGGAAAAGGCACTGGGACAGTGCCGTGAAATATCTTCAGCCAAGATTCGTCGTCGACAGAAAGAATTTTTGAGCCAAATGGTTGCTGCAGCAAACAATCTCGATGGAGGTAGAGGTATAATAAGTGTTACGCGCGAGAAAACCTCGTGCTCACATACCAAAATGATCCCCTTCGACTGAGTTTTTGTTAGGAGGACACCACACAGGAGAGGTGGCGGGCAGGAGGGTCTGTGGGCTTGAGGGAACCCGCTGGGTGATTTAGTAAGGTTACCTTAGTGTGTGTGATCTTGTATGTTTTCTTTTCTTCTTAGTGTAGGATGTTGTTTCCTTCCTAGTGTATCATGTCCAGCTGTTAAGGGGGCTTGTTTCCTAGCTAGAGTTAGCATTGTGAGCATGTCTTAGGGTCAGGGGTAGTGGCTGCCCAACTACTGATGATGGTACATTCGGTTAGTGGGGGGGGGCGTAAAGGTGGAGTCGTGGGAGAGAAATAGGGGAATGTGGGAATGGAGGCAGTTTGTACTAAAACGAAAAGAAAAGAAAAGAAAGGGAATGGCATTGAATTATTTTTCTCCTAAACCTTTATATAATCAGAATCATTGAGATCGTCAGGTTCTTTCTAACGAGTCCGAATTCACTAGTAATCATAGCGAGACGAGGTAGAAAAACCCTTAAAACTACGGTTGAATCAGAAGTGTTAACTGACCCTACAGAAGAAAAACAATCTTACAACAAAGTGGTATTAGAACCAGACATGTTGGACGATTTCAAGAGACTCCAGCAGCAGTTCGAAGGCTTCCTGGAAATGTACAAGGCTGATAGAGCCTACATCGAGGAACTGTCCACCCAATTGGCAAGTCTCGAGAGAGAGGTGTCATCGAGGAAGGGGAAGGAAAGAGAGACGGAAGAGACCAGCAGAGGCAGCTCCTCTAGGGACCAGGCCTCGGGAGGCTTCACGGTGTTTGGGGATGAAGAGAGGGGGTTGGTGATGCTGAAGTGCGCCCGCTTGGATTTCCTTAAGTTTGACGGCAAATCGGATCCCATTGGTTGGTTGAGTCGATGTGAACTCTTCTTTAGGCACCAACACACGCTGGAAGGGGATCGTGTGGAGTTGGCCACCTATCACCTTGAAGGGGAGGCTTAGTTGTGGTTCCTCAAGATGGAGTGGGGTCGACTAAGGATCTTGTGGGAGGACTTCCAGGCCATCTACCATTCTCAATTTGGACCTCCGCTGAGGAGTAACCCGTTGGGAGAGCTGACCAAATTAAGACAGCTAGGGACTGTGGAGTACCAACAGCAGTTCACCTAAGTCTCAACCCAGACACCGTCCTTAATGCCAGAGTAGGAAGTGGCATTGTTCATCAGTGGATTGAAGGAGTCCATCTCCGTGGACATCCTGATCCAAAACCCTCGGCACATGATTCACGCTGTGGCCCTGGCACAGCTGTATGAGAGGAGGAGTGTGGCCTTGTGGGCAGAGGTTGAGACACAAAGGAGAAGGTTTGGCCTAACCACAGAAGGGGAAGTACCTCAGAGGAAGTTTTTGATGAATCCTAGCCCTCCCACCAAACCATTCGTGAAGCGGTTAAGTAAGCCGGAACTAGAGGAACAAAGGAGAAAGGGGCTTTGCTTTAACTGCAATGAACCCTTCTCAGTAGGGCACCGTTGCAAAAGGCTATTCTGGTTAGAATGTGTCGAGAACAATTCGGGGGAGTAGGAGGAAGAGGACATAAGGGTTGAGAAGGGCGAAGAGGAGTCGGCAGCTATATTGCTTCGTGCCATGATAGGCGTTTGCAAGCCCCAAGCAATGAAGTTGCGGGGTAGAATTGGAGAGCAAAGGTGGTAGTACTAGTGGACTCAGGAAGCACGCACAACTTTGTGGATGCAGGGGAGGCTGGAAGACTGAAGTTAAAGGTTGAGCCGTGGCATAATGTCAAGGTTCTGGTGGCAAAGGGGGAAAGTTTGCGGAGTGGGGGCAGTTGTAACGGGGTGGAGTTGCACCTGGCAGGTTGCCCCTTCCAAGTGGACTTCTATACACTGCCTTTGTGTGGGGTTGATGCAGTTCTGGGTGTGAGTTGGCTTAATTCCTTAGGGGCGATCGATTGGGATTTTAGTGATATGAGGATGAAATTCCGTGTTATGGGGGAAGAGATAGAACTGAGGGGTCTTCTAGAACGTGGGAGGGAAGGACTGCGTCTCCCTGGCAGCTATGAGAGAAGTGGAGAAAAGTAAAGAGCTGGGTTTGCTGTTAGTTGAGTTTGAATCACTCTTCTAGCCGCTAAAAGGCCTCCCACCAGCTAGATCATGTGACCATATGATCCCCCTACATCCTGGAACTGCACCTATTGTGGTGAGACCGTACGAATATCCGCATCAACAGAAGGATGAAATAGAGAAACATGTGAGGAGATGTTGGATTAGGGCATCATTTGGGTAAGTCAGTCCCCTTTTTCTTCCCCAGTATTGCTGGTACGGAAGACAGACCTCAGTTGGAGGTTTTGTGTGGACTACCAAGTGCTAAACGACAAAACTATTAAGGACAAATTCCCTATCCCGGTCATTGAAGAGCTGCTAGAGGAATTAAATGGAGCCAAGTATTTCTCCAAGTTGGATTTAGCATCGCGTTATAATCAAGTACATATGCATCCCACGGATATAGCGAAAACGGCCTTTTGCACTCACCATGGACACTTTGAATTTCTTGTCATGCCCTTCGGTCTCACTAATGCCCCCTCCACCTTCCAAGCCTTGATGAACACAGTTTTCAAGGGGGTGCTGTGCAAATTTGTGTTAGTCTTTTTTGACGACATCCTCGTCTACAATAGCACTTGGGCAAAACATCTACAACATCTGAGGAGGGTCTTCATTCTTTTACGGGAGCACCACTTGTACTTAAAAAGGAGCAAGTGCGCCTTCACGCAAGAACAAGTGGCTCACTTAGGCCACGTGATTTCGCATGGAGTACGAACCGACCCAGGGAAGATAGAAGCATTGTTGAAGTGGACCAAGCCCATGTCCACCATGGCCATGAGGGGATTTTTGGGGTTGACAGGATATTATAGGTGCTTTGTGGTCGGGTATGGACGCATTACGGAGCCTTTGACTAAGATGCTTTGCAAGAGCAACTTCCAATGGACCCCTAAAGCCGAGAGTCCATTTGAAAGGCTGAAAACAACCATGACAGAAGCCCCCGTCTTAGTGCTTCCAGACTTCTCCCAGCTGTTTGTAGTGGAATGCGACGCCTTGGAAGGGGGAATTGGGGCAGTCCTTCAACAACAAGGGCACCTATATCCTACTTCAGCCACCCTTTTGCCAAACAACACTTAAAGCTAGCTGCCTCTGAAAAAGAATTGATCGAGCTATCCAAGGCAGTCAGACATTGGAGGCTGTATCTATGGGAAAGGAGATTCCTAGTAAAGACCGAACATTACAGCCTCAAGTACCTCTTGGAGCAGAGGGTGACGACTTCGCCTCAACAACATTGGATCAGCAAGCTGATGGGGTTTGATTTTGAGATTGAGTATAGAGCTGGCTGTGAAAATAAGGTGGCGGATGCCCTGTCCAGGAAGGAAGAACCAGCCAGTTGTCTTGCAGCCCTCTCTTGCCCTCAGTTGCAGCTGTTTGACGAAATCCGTGAAAATAAGGTGGCGGATGCCCTGTCCAGGAAGGAATCCATAGTGAGTGATAGGGATACTACCTTCACCAGCACTTTTTGGAAGGAATTGTTTAAGCTACAAGGCACCAAGCTGGCTTACTCTTCCTCCTGTCATCCGCAAAGTGTCGGGCAAACAGAGGTAGTCAACCGCACTATTGAGATGTACTTAAGATGCTTTGTGGGGGAACACCCAAGCCAATGGACTGAATGGGTTGCATGGGCGGAGTTTTGTTACAACACAGGGTTCCACATCGTGCTGAAAGCAACCCCTTTTGAGGTTGTTTATAGTCGTGCACCCCCATGATTGCTGGCCTACTGCCCTGGAATATCCAAGTTGGAAGCAGTAGAAATAGTGCTTGTGGAAAGGGACCAAGTCTAGCAGCAACTGGCATAAGCTCAAGCCACCATGAAGGCACAATATGATCAAAGACATAGACAGCTGGAATTCCAAGAGGGTGAGTTAGTCTGGCTTCGTCTCCAACCTTATCGACAAGTCTCGGTGGCTACACATCACAACCTGGCACCAAAGTTCTATGGGCCATTTCCAATTGCAGCCAAGATTGGCACACTGTGGCATATTGGCTCAAATTTCCCCCGCAGGTGCGGATCCGCCCAGTTTTTCATGTGTCCTACTTGAAGAAGTTCAAGGCCCTCCTACTACCCAACCACTACTTCCACTAGTGCAACAAGGAGTGGTCATGCCTCAGCCCAAAGTTATCCTGGAGACATGACAATTGTAGAACCAATCCGAAGTGTTGGTGCATTGGGACGGCTATTCACCTGTTGAAGCCTCCTGGGAGTAGGCAGAGATGATGATACAAAGATACCCCCCATTCGTGCATGAGGTCACGCGTGCTCTGGAGGGAGGGATAGATGTTATGTGCAAGAAAACCTTGCTCTCACATTACCAAAATGACCCCCCTTCGACCGAGTTTATGTCAGGAGGACACCACACAGGAGAGGTGGCGGGCTTGAGGGAACCCGCTGGGTGATTTAGTATTGTTACCTTAGTGTGTGTGATCTTGTATGTTTTCTTTTCTTCTTAGTGTAGGGTGTTGTTTCCTTCCTAGTGTAACATGTCCAGCTGTTAAGGGGGCTTGTTTCCCAACTAGAGTTAGCATTTTGAGCATGTCTTAGGGCCAGGGGTAGTGGCCACCCAACTACTGATGATGGTACATTTGGTTAGTAGTGGGGGGGCGTAAAGGTGGAGTTGTGGGAGAGAAATAGGGGAATGTGGGAATGGAGGCAGTTAACACTGTCCAATGTGTACTAAAATGAAAAGAAAAGAAAGGGAATGGCATTGAATTATTTTTCTCATAAACCTCTGTATAATCAGAATCATTGACATTGTCGGGTTCTCTCTAACTGGTCCAAATTCACTAGTAATCATGGGGATATGAGGTAGAAAAACCCTTAAAACTATGGTTGAATCAGAAGTGTTAAACGACCCTACGGAAGAAAAATGATCCTATAACAATAAGCCAGGAGCTTCTTTATCTGACTGTTCTTTCCTCGAAGAACCTTCCCTTCCCTCCCTTCCCAATTTTTGTTTCATCTAAGGCTGCTATCTTCTTATCTATTCATTTATGTGCCTGTTTCTGCATCTGGCTGCAGATTCAGTTAACATGTTGTTGGGCATCCTGGGATGGTGTGGCCGACTTGTTTTCCCTCCTTCACGATGCATAGCTGACCCACCATCCAAGCCTTTTTACTGCTGTAAGCATGCTTTTTCTCTTATATGCATTGATTGCTTCTTTCATTGCTCTCGAATTTTGCTGTTTATTTAACCTTCTGCTTTGGGTTCTTTTGACAGGCATTTTTCCATCTTTTAATCCTATCACTACTCTTGATCAAATCAACTTGGATGCAAGTAATAACAAAGGGAAAAATCTGATAACGTTTCCACGTCCTCCTGTAACAATGGTTTCTGATCCTCCGAGTGTTTTAAGTGAAGAGAAAGCAAAAGAAGAAGTGCCTGAGGCTGCTCAGTTGCCAAAGGGGGTTATTAGTCAAACATCGGCCAGTCCAGAAATACTAGAGAACCAAGTTATCGGAGCTCGAATCTTGGAGATTTTTGAGCAAGCAGCTTTGCATATCCAGAACGAGTTCATTACTCGACTAGAATCAGCAGATTTTCTTGATGTTAAGCATATAGAACAGCAAGCTACTGAGTGTTTTCATGCATTGGATCGTCTGTCTGTTGATAGCCATCAGTTTAAAGAGCATGTCCTTGACTACATTCGTTGTGCATCAACTCTTGCAGAACTAGAGAGGTCGACCAACCACGAGTCCTCTCTACAGCAACTGGCAGAACAATGCATTGGTAAGAAACGGCACTTTGACGAAATGGCTTCCGTTCATTCCAAGACAATGGACGATTATTCTATCTGCAAGAACAGAATTCAGGCACTTCGAAAGGATCATTCTCGTGTAAAGGAGATGTTGTTTCAGATCGAGTGTGAGCTGTGTGATAATGAGGCAACTTCTGTGGAGCTCAAAGGGCGTCTCGGTGAGATCTGTCGTGAAATGGAGGATTCCAGAAGGAGCTTGGAGAGAGTGTCACAGGAGAACGCCGAAGCGGCAAAAGCCCTCCAACAAAGAGAATCGGAGAGGATATCCGCGAAGGCCAGACTGGAGAAGGCTGGAGCTGAGCTTAGGAAAGTGAACGTATAATTTGACATACCGATTGTGACATATGGAGAGACCCAGACTTGTGACCTAATATTTAGTATGTTTTCATGCTAACATAACATGCAATTATGGATAACCTAGTTGTGTTGTGCTAACTGCTAAATAAACTGTCTTAAAACTTGTAAGTTCATGTGTATGTTTCTTGTCTTCTAATAGTTACACTAGGATATGAGAAATTTAAGTTGTGTTAATGTAATGTAGATAATATTCTCATTGTTTATTTCTTTTGGTTGGATAAGTATAGTGTCACGGTTCTAGTTTCTCGTTAATATAACAAGACTTTGTGATGTTTACTATCTTGCCTCTACAGTAGTAAGTTTAATCATTATGTTATGTTCTTTAGAGTAGGATTTAGTCACAGGTCTGAATGCAAACAAATCTTTCTTTGAAGCTATAATGAAATGGTGAAGGCAGACTCGTCCTTAACAAAGCCTTCTCTTGGAACTAGCTTTTTGAGAATGAAATTGCTTTTTTTTTTTTTTTTTTTTGCTTTATTGAATAGTCAAGGCCCTTTCATAGGTAGCTCACAACAAGGGAAAGTAGATCCTAAATTATAGGCTTCGTTTTAGGATCTTAAATATAAAAATAAAACAAGAAAGAAACAAAATAAAACATTTAATTGGATAACTTTTATCGTAATTACAGTAATCAATTTGCATTCAATATTGTTGATTTCTTTCTTTGATATTGCTTTTCAAAAACGCATCCATATCATCACTCCCCCTCTCGTCCTTGAGCTTGTCCCCAAGCTCAAATTCTGGGTAAGCTTCCTGGAAGTTTTCGATTGGCTTCGATGTTGCATCTTCTTGAGCACCTCCTTCCCGTTGTACTAACAACTCTCATTTGCCTCTATTGAGCTTGTTGCAAATAATAGCTTGAGGGTTTGCTAAAACCTTGCCATTGTGTATCGGTGGTAAATTGTCCACAACAGCTGATTGAGGTCCTTTATACTCCTTTAGGAGAGAAACGTGGAACACATCATGTATTCGATTTCTAGTTGGAAGCTTAAGCTTGTAAGCAACAAGTCTTACTTTTGCCGTGACTTGAAAAGGCCCAAAGTATTTTGGAAGAAATTTATAATATTTCTATTTTGCTACTATTAACTGATGGTATGGATGAAGTCGTAGCCATATCCATTCCCTAACTTCAAAGCTCAACTCTATATGCACAGAATCATAAGTGTTCTTTATCCTCTATTAGGCTTGTAAGAGCTTCTCACCAACAGCCTTGAGTATCGCATCCTTCTCTTGAAGAGCTTGATTAAGTACTTTAACTCTTGTAGAACCTATAGAATAAGAAAGAAGCCAAGGAGTCTCCATACCATAAACCAACTAAAAAGGGGTGGTGCTAAAGGCAGTGTGATAAGAGGTGTTGTAGCAGTATTCAACGCAAGAGATCCAATTAACCCATTGTTTTGGTTGATCTCCCGTGAGACATTGTAAGTACATCTCAATAGTGTGATTGACTAACTCTGTTTGGCCATCAGATTGAGGATGGCAAGCTAAAGAGAAGGCCAGTTTAGAACTACAAAGGCGAAATAACTCCTTCTAAAGCATACTAAGGAAAACCTTGTCCCTATTCGAGACTATTGATTTAGGCAAGCTATGGAGTTTAAACACCTTTGCAAAGATAGTTTTAGCAACAGATATAGCCGTGAATGGATGAGCTAAGGATAGAAAATGGCAATACTTAGAAAGCCGATCAACCACCACTATAAGAACTGATTTACCCCGAACCTTAGGTAACCTTTCCACAAAATCCATAGAAATATCATACCAAACTTGTTGTGGCATTAGAAGGGGCTGAAGTAATCCTACCGGTTGCAAGTTTTGCCATTTGTGGCGCTGGCACACCAAACAATTTTGTAGAAATTCTAATACAACATGCTTTATACCTTTCCAATAAAAATCTTGACAAAGATGGTGTATGGTCTTTTGCCCACCTTCATGAGTCATATCATTTATAGCTAAAATAATTGTTGATATAAGTGGAGAGGTAGGCAGAATATATACCTTTCCCTTGAAAAAAATCAGCCCGTCTCATACAACCCAATCTAACCCCAACTCTCCTTATTTAATTCATTGTTGTAGCTGTAATAATTCTTGAGATGCTACAATTTCTTACTGAATTGTATCAAATATTTCAACTTGAGGAAAGGAGACTGCCATAAGTTTTAAGGAGTCTTCATTATGTCTAGATAAGGCATTTGTAGCTTTGTTCATTTTTCCAACTTTAAATTCCACTCGAAAATAAACCCCATCAATTTGCTTATCCAATGTTGTTGCGGGGATGTGGTGAGACATTGTTCTAACAAGTATTTAAGGCTAAAATGATTGATACGAATGATGAAGTGCCTACCCCATAGGTATAGGTGCCAATGCGACATTGCTTTAGCCAATCCTATTAGTTCTTGTCCATATGTGACCAATTTGAGGTGTTGTTTAGCAATTTTATGACTGAAAAAAGCAATTGGGTGGTTGTTTTATTGCAAAACAGCTTCAATCTCACTGCTAGAAGCATCGCATTCTACCACAAATTCTTCCTCAAATTGGGGTAACTGCAAAACAGGAGCGACTGAAAGAGAGGCCTTTAATTTACTGAAAGCAGCATTTACTTCTTTACTCCATTGAAAAGCATTTTTCTTCAAGAGACTAGTCAAAGGTACTGCCACTTACCCATAATCTTTGATGAATTTCCTGTAGTACCCTACTAGGCTAAGAAATCCTTGTAAAGCTTTAGCAGATTGTAGAGTTAGCCACTCAATGATGGCCTTAATTTTTGTTACATCAACTTCCACTCCAGTAACATGGATAACATGCCCCAGATAGGTAATCAGCAACTCACCAAAGAAACATTTGGGCTTCTTTAAAAACAACATATTAGCACGCAAAAGATAAAAAACTATTCTCACATGTTGCATGTGCTCAACCCATGTTTTGCTATAAATTAATATGTTATCAAAGAAGACTAAGACAAACTTACGCAAATGAGGCCTAAAAATTCATTCATCAAGCTCTGAAAAGGTTAAAGGGGCATTTATAAGCCCAAAAGGCATCACAAGAAATTCAAAGTGCCCATGGTGAAATCTAAAAGCTGTTTTCTTTACATCTGATAGTGCCATCCTGACTTAGTGGTAATTGGATTGTAAATCTAACTTGTAAAATGTTGTGCCTCATGAAGTTCATCCAACAATTCATCTACAATTAGTATCGAAAATTTATCCTTAACTGTGCATGCATTGCGCTCCTGATAATCGACACAAAAACGCCATGAGCCATCATGCTTCTTGACTAAGAGCACGGGGGAAGAGAATGGAGATCTACTAGATCGAATGATCCCTTGGTGTAGCATCTGTGCACATTGTTTTTTTATTTCATCTTTTTGGAGATGTGGGTACTAATGAGGTCTAACCATAACTGGTCCTATCCCAAGCAAAAGAGGTATACGATGATCACACTCACTGTTAGGAGGTAAACCTGAAGGCTCCATAAACAAATCTACAAATTTTGCTAATAAGTTTTACAAGATAACAGTGGTTGGACTATGTGTTTGCAATAAACTAAGTCGTGGGTCTGCCTCTAGAGGTTGCCCTCACCACAATACTTTCTTACCATCTAAAACAAACTTCATAGTCAATGAACTAAAGTCCCACAAGATGGGTCAAAGAGTGCACAACCATTTAACTCCTAAAACCACATCAAATCCTTCTAACAAAATAGTATAAAAATTAGCATGTAAGATATCCTTTCCAACTTGAAGTGGAACTGACTTGTAGATGCCCATACTAAGTATACATTCCCCATTTGTCATACATACATTCAACCAGAGTCTTTTCTAAACCTCCAGTCCTAAACTTGAAATAGACCTTCATGTAGGAAATTATGTATGCTACTAGAATCTTCCAGCACTAAAACGACTCCTAGCACTTTTGCTAATAATTGCATGGTATGGGAATTCTGTGTTCCACTGATTGCATTCAAAGAAATCTCAAGATCTCCTACCTTGTCTTCGTTCGATTCACTATCGGTATCAAGAACCTCAATCTAAATTAACCTTTTACATTTGTATCCCAATGTGTAGGATTCATCACAATTATAGCACAATCCTTTGGCTCTCTGTTTAGCCATTTCTGCTCGTGTTAACCTCTTGGTAAATGGTGTGGAAGAAGCCACTCTATTGTTTCTCCCCATTGGTTTTGCTGTTTGTGCCCCACCCTTAGCAACGAAACTCATTAGTGAAAATAACAGATTCATTGTTGCTGGATTTAGGAGTGGACCAGGTGATGTTGGTTTGTGAGGTTAAGGATCCTTGTGAAACCTTTTGTTTATGCTCTAATGTTCTAGGCATATTCATGGCAATACCAAGATTACCTAGCTACTGCAATTCAATATCAATTATAAGTTCTTCTTTCAATCCTGCTGTAAAAAGATCCACTTGTTGGCATGGTTTAAGGTTAGAAGTCCTAGCCAATAACATTTGGAATTAGCATTGATATTCTTCTACAGATCCGGTTTGTTTGAAATTGGCTAGTTCTCCCAAAGGGTTATTACTCATGGGTGGCCCAAACCTCACATGGCAATGCTCCTTAAATCGTTCCCAAGTCATATTAGTCTCCTCTTGTTCTACTTGATCAAACCAAAGTTGTGCCTCACCCAAAGATGGAATGCGGCTAAGCCTACCTTATCATCTTCAGCATTCTTTTGATTGGCAAAGAATTTCTTGCATCGTTTTAGCTACCCCAAAGGATTATTAGTGCCATCATAAGTAGGAAATTCCATCTTAGAGCATCTAGGTACCATAGATCCTCCCCATTGCAACTCAGATTTGTCTCTTGAACCCACATTGTTGCTTTTGGCATGAATGCCACTGCTTTGCCCCTTTTCCATCTCTTTGCCAGGATCCTTTTCTTTTTCTTTGATCAACATTGATAGATCTGCTATCTATTCTTCTAGCCCTTGTTACTATATAGCCATTTGTTCCATAAAAGCCTCCAGCTTGGCTACTAAATTATCTATGTCACCCATGACTCTTGGCTTTGATACCACGTTACTCGGTTAGTTTAGATTGATTTGTACATATACTGTAATTTCTTGTACATTCGATATTAATAAAAGTATGTAGTTATTTATTATGATTCTTGCTCGTGTTCCTTTTCTTGTTGTTGCCTTTCTATTGTTTTTGTATGTTACTTATAGACATACAAATCCACTGAATAGCGATTATGCTTGCTTACTACTATAAAGGTAAGACAATAAGCGTCGTACGATTTTACTATATTAGTGAGAGTCTAGAACCGTAACATACATAGAAGTAGTATAAACATGCGAAATGGTTAAAGTTTGTTTAGATTCTCAGAAAAAGATCCAAATTAAGCTCGAATTTTATGAATTGTGGTGTTTTATCATCATAAAAAAAGTTTTAGGATGTTCAGTCTCCTGAATTTGTTTTGTTGACAACAAAACAGATGTTAAGTGATTACTAACAAGTTTATTTAGTATATAGTAATAAAAAACATTATTATAAGTTTCAAAAAGGAATCATTCACAATTCAAAGAAGAAGCTTCAGAAGGAATAAACATGGAGAAAAGTGTGGAATAGTGCTCGGTAGGAGTGGGCATTGTTTGGTCATTACAGTTTATCCCTTAAACTAAATTAAACTAATTAGATTTTTTTTTTCTAAATCAAAACTAACCGTATAGTTTGGTTTGTAATTTTTTAAAACCTAAAATAATGGTTTGATTCATAATTCAAACCATTTTTACACATGTCATTACTATTATTATTATATAGAAGTAAATAAATCATAGAAAATTGTAGTTAACATGAAAAATATTTAGTTTAGTATCAATATATTTAAAAAGTTTATTTCAATATAATTATGGTTTTTATATCAATTAATAAGAAAAAATACGAAATAAAAAAGTAGTAAATTACTTAATAAAAATTAAATAAGAGAAGGAATTAAATAGATAACATAGAATTCTCTTTTATAGTTAAACATTCTCTAGATTTTCACAACTATTTTTTTTTTTACTTCACACGGCTCAATTCAATTTAGTTTGTAATTTTTTCAAACATAAAAAAAAAAGGTTCAATCCAGTTTATAACTTTTTCAAATCTAAAAAGTTAGTTTGAACTTAATTTAAGGTTCATTTCATAATTTAGTCAGTTTTTTTGTTCACCTCTAATGTTCAAAGATATTTAACAAAGTAAAGAAGTGGATTAGAAGGAACAAGGAACATATTGAATGGAATGAGGATTGAATTTGAATGATGCTAAAATTAAAGGAGTGATTTGAAAATGCTATTGAAGTTGCAATTTAGAGTTATATGGTTGGAACAAAAAGGATTATATCACAAGTCATAAAAGGAATAAGGAATATAATATTAGAAGACTATAGACAAAAGCAATCGAAACATAAAGTCAAAAGCTAGTACAAAGGTTGGAATCAATAAGATAATTCAATTATGAATTTATCACATGATTTGAATTGTGAAGTCTTCAAAGCAAGGTTGTCAAAAGAATCGCTAGAGGGTCAATCGAATCAAAACGTAAAAACCTAAGTTTTTATAACCTATATAAAATAGCTTTAAAAAACTATAGGTATGTTTACTATAATCATAAAAAGAAAAAAAAAAAGAAAAACAACATGAAATATAAAATGAAATAAAGAAATTTAATATAAAATTTACTTACAATTTATAATAAAAATTATATACTTATAGTACAAATAAATTAGTATAAGTTGTTAAGCTAATATATAAAACTGTGATATAAATAACAATACCAATGTGAAATGAATTACAACATAAATTATAGTAATAAAATAAAATGCTAAAAAAAATCACCAACCCCTTTATCATTATCAAAAGTCAAAATTATCGCTAACTCTCTCTTTACCATCATTATCATCTTCATCATTAATACCAATATCATTATTGATATTACTATCAACATTACCTTATATTATAATTACAATTCTTTTAAAGAATTAATAATATTTATATTTTATGAAAGTTAGGTTGTATTTTTCAATTTTTAGCTTATTTGACTAAAATATGTATAATTAGTAAACTTGGTTAAAAACGTAAGATTTTAACTATTTTATGCATAAACTTGTTATTGTACTACGAGTCTATATGAAAACGATTTTATACCTAAGTCAACTTGAAAATATTTCCTACAATCGTAAACTTATAGAATCATATAAGTAGAATCGTGATTTTAACAACTATACTCTAGAGAATATGAAAAAAAATAAAAATCCAAGACTTACCTCTACTAGTTAAATATATTTAGATAATATATTCGACTTGTTCTAATAAAATATTAATAATTATTACGGGTATGTTCTTAGTAAAGTTTTCTACATAAGAATGGAAAGAAATTATGGATCAAATTGTGCCTTATATCTCAATGGAAATATCAATTGGAAAGTCAATGTGAAGTTTGTAGTATGTGCAATATTCAAATCAAGACTTTACAAATTTGTTTCACAAAAAATGCTGGGAAGTCAAGTATAAAAATGTGTCAAACATTAGTAGGGCAAAGGCATATCATCAATTATTGAAAAGCATATACGATTTACCAAGTCATATTATAAGAATATTCATACAATGTGCTAAATTTGTAGAGGGTTTCATTTTTGGACCCTCAATTGATTATTGTAAACTTTTATGAGTGGTGGGAGATTACTTTTCACTATAGATTTGTATGATTAGCTTTAGGAAAAGTTAAATGAGATTGAATAGTCAATGGCCAAGCCATGGTGGTCATATATGTTGCAACTCTCAAGTTTTGGTTGATTAATATAATGAAACAAACTGGTGAAACAAAAGTCCCTAAGTGAAAGTTAGAAGAGTGGTTTAACATATAAGGCAAAACCACTATAAATCGATCGTCTGATCTTCTTATCCATTACTATTTTATTTTTGCGTAATTTATTTAATTTCTGCTTTACACTTAATCTTTGACGTGTTACTTAATTAATGCATGCTAATAGTAATTAAAGAGGGAACCTTAGAAGTTTTTGAAAAGAAATTTAAAAATTTTAAGCAACCAATTCACCTCCCCTCTTGGTTGTCAACTAGGATCAATAGTGATGATTATTAAAGACTTGCTATTATTTACTTTGTCTTTATCATTATATTTTGGGAGAGATATACTTTAATTCTCAACGTTTACCTATTATTCTATTTGAATCCTTTTTTTTTTTTTATTCCCAACATTTTCAAAACCTTACAAAAATAAAACTTGTATTAAATACACTAATTTTTTTGTCCATCTTAGGCTTGTATTAGTTTCTGGTTAGCCTCCAATTAGTTAGTTAAAAGGGTTGTGGTACATACAAATTTTTCCATCCCTTTTCTTACTTTTAATTATTATTTTTGTATTTTTCATAATATAATATAATTATATATATTTAATATTGTTTTTTATTATAGTATGTAAATAAATATATTTAATTTTACCATTTTGTTAATTTAATTATTTTTTATCAATTTAAAATTAATATGTATTATTGATAAATGAAGAATTTAACAAATTTAATAGAATTTTTTATTTTTTATTTTTTAAGATTTTGAAAACATTGAATACTCAAATAAAAAAATAATTAAACATTGAAGACTAAAAGAATAATTTTTTTTATTTTTTGTATTATTGTTTTTCATACACAAATAGCATAATTAACTCATAATTCATTGAGTTTTGTACTAATTTGTGCATTTAGGATTTTTTTTTCCTTTTTAGCTCTTTTACTTTAAGACCTTATTGGTTAATGATGTGTCTAGAAGGAATATCTCTAGGCTAATCAAGCACATAGAGAATTCCACCAATAGAGTCTATGGAAATAGCCTTTAGACTATCATGAAAATAAGTATTACTATGGGTTTTTATGAATTTAGCAGTAATTAAAGGATATGGATAACTTTTCCTTGGATGTGAACCATTGAGAAGATTGAACTATACTTAATCTATTTGATATGACTCACAAACATACCAAATGGTTTTGCTCATCACAGTTGAAGAGGGATTGATAAAAGTAAAGATTTTTAGGAAAAATTACAAGTAAAGAATCAATGTTTAAGGTTAAGCTCAAATACAAAATCGAACTTCCAAGTGGTTAAAATAAAGGAACAATGTTACGTTAAGTAATTTAAATAAGGAACCTTGTTATGGTGTTGTTATGGATAGTAATGAATCCTTTATTTAAAACCACTTAACATGTTTATAAGACAATAATGGATTCCCTATTTAAACCATTTAGTATAACGTTGATAATTTATTTTAACCATTTGAAAATTTGGTCATCTACTTTAACGACTTAGCATATTATTAATTTTTTATTTTAACTAATTGAATGTTTGATCTTCTATTTGAATTTAACCTCAAATGTTGATTCCCTTACGTATAATTTTCCCAAGATTTTAAAAAAAGAAGAACTTAATCAATGAGAATTTTCATTAACTTGTTGAAAAGATTGTTTACCCTATGGGACTACATGATATTTATAAGTAAACCTTACACTAACTAAGGATAAAGATGAATACAAAGAAAGAAATGCGATAAGGAAATTAAGTCAATGTGGAATCAAATAATTATCAAATATCTAATTTCTTAAAATATGGTTAACTATATATTCAACTTAATATTCAAATATCTTAACATATCTTCCATAACATTAGCATGTTCCGTCTTCAATTATTTAGAAGCTCTAGTCTAACTGGATTTTGAAGTAGAATATTTGACAAATTCTAAAATAGAAGTCTTTAATAAGTCATAAGCCATATTTTAGAAACTCCTTAGATCTCATTCTAAAGTCCTCACTAGCATACTCCTAAAGTTCAAACGATGAAGTATAAACTTATCTTTAAACTTTTTTTTTTCATCAAAAAATGTTCCCATCATTTGTTGAACCATATTACTTAATCCTCATGACCTCAATATCATAATAGATTCACTATATTTAAGCTTTTGATTCCTAATTATGATCCCCATTCAAAATTCTTACTTCTATTTTTTTTATTCCCAGTAGTTAATTTGCAAAATATATGGACCTAATAAATATTGATTCAAACTAAAGATTTTAATAGTTGAAAAAACAAATACTAGAGATTAGAAAACAAATTTGTTAGTGATAGATGTAAAAATTATGAAGTCAATATTAGCAAAAAGCTGCTAAGTACTTAGGTTTTTTGTTAGTATGGTCTATTTGGATTGATGGCTTTGTCCAAATTCTTAAGTGAATCTAAATGTAATAGGGCATATTGTTATAAGGTACCTAACTTATTTAATTCAATAAAAACCTTATAGGATACTTTATAGGGTTTTTATTGGGTTTTAAGACTGATTTAAAACCCTATAAGATTTAGGGTTGGGTGTTAGGATGAAAAAAATAATTAAACAATCAACCCAATAAAAAATAATATATTAATAATAATATTTGCTTTAAACTTGCATACTACGTACGCTTTATACTAATGTTATACTATACAACATATTTAATTTTCAAATTTCATTTGTGTGTAAATAAAAAAGTATAACCTTAAATTAAGATTAAGCAAAAAAAATCAACCAAACTGCAAAACGAACTGGATTGGATTATAAATTAGATTCAAACTATCTTTTTAGGTTCCAAAAAATTTCCAACCAAATTGAACTATTTTTCTTTTTTAGGTTCGAAAAAAATTATGAACCATGAGAAGTAAAAAAAAAAATGGCAGTGAAAATCTAAAAATATACAACTAAAAACCAAAGGATTCAATATTGCTTATTCAATTTCTCCTCTTATTTGGTTTTCATCAAATAACTTAAAACTTTTTTATTTTGTAATTTTACTTATTCATTGATATAGAAACATAATTAGCTTGAAAAAAATAATAAAATTTTCTTAAATATATTAAATAGACATTGAAAATGACAAGTGGTATTGGAGAAATGGTAATAAATTAAATCTTTTTTTTTATATCAAGTACAATCTTCCATGGCTTATCAACTTATATGTAAAAACAATTAATAATATATATATATATATATATATATATAATAGTTCAAACCATGAGATTGAATTTTTTTTTTTTAAGTTAAAAAAAATTACAAACCGAATTGTATGGTTAGGCTTAATTTAGGGAAAAAAACTGAATCATAATATGTAAATTGGTTCAAAGGATGATCATACCAAATTGAACCACACACACCCCTACTAAAACTAGCTAATCACTTTTTTTCTCTCTCCTTTATCTTGTCTGACGGATTTTGGTAATAGGAAAAAAAAAACATATAGGGTTCTAGGAGATACTAAACCCTAAATGGATAGATCCCAAACCTACTCCAGTTGGGGAAAAATTAACCCAAAAAAAAAGAAGAAAAATTCGAGTTAACTAACTTGGTTGATTTTAGCTCGGTACTGATCTACTAGTTTTTCTTTAATATTGCCATGAGCCAATAGTTCAACTCAGTTATTCAACAATATTACTTTCTAAATCAATAGTTACTAATGCAATATGTCCATACACAAATATTTTTGGTTTGCATCAATGGATGTTACAACCCCATTATAAGTGTCTAAAAAATGATAAATAATTATATATATAATTTACATTGTCTTTATCATTGTATTTTGGGAGAGATATACTTTTAATTCTCAACGTTTACCTATTATTCTATTTGAATGCTTTTCTTTTCTTTTTTTTATCCTCAATATTTTTAAAATCTTACAAAAATAAAACTTGTATTAAATACATTAAATTTTTTATCCATCTTGGGCTTGTATTAGTTTCCAATTAACCTTCAATCAGTTAGCTAAAAGGGTTGTGGTACATACAAAAATTTCCACCCCTTTTCTTGCTTTTAATTATTATTTTTTTATTTTTTATCATATTATATCATTACATATATTTAATATTATTTTTTATTATAGTATATAAATAAATATATTTAATATTATCATTTTGTTAATTTAATTATTATTGATCAATTTAAAATTAATATGTGTTATTGATAGATGAAGAATTTGAAAAATATAACAAAAGTTTTTACTTTTTATTTTTTAAGATTTTGAAAATGTTGAATACTCAAATAAAAAGATAAGTAAACATTGAAGGCTAAAAGTGTAATATTTTCTTGTATTTTTTGTATTATTGTTTTTCAAACATAAATAGCATAATTAACTCGTAACTCACTAAGTTTGTACTAATTTGTACATTTAGTTTTTTTTTTTTCCTTTTTGGCTCATTTACTTCAAGACCTTATTGGTTAATGATGTGTTTAGAGGAATATCTCTAGGCTAATCAAGCACATAGAGAATTCCACCAACAAAGTCTAGGAAAATAACCACTAGACTATCATGAAAATAAGTAATTTTATGGATTTTTATGAATTTAGTAGTAATTAAAGGATATGGATAACTATTGCTAAGATATGAATCACTGAGAAAGATAGAGCTATACTTAATCTATTTGATATGACTCACAAACATACCAAATGGTTTTGCTCATCACAATTGAAAAGGGATTGATGAAAGTAAAGATTTTAGGGAAAATCACAAGCAAGAGAATCAATGTTTAAGGTTAAGTTCAAATATAGAATCGAACTTTCAAGTAGTTAAAATAAAGGAACAATGTTACGCTAAGTAATTCAAATAAGAAAACCCATTATGGCGCTATTACTGATAATGATAATCCTCTATTTAAAACCACTTAACATGTTTATGGGACAGTAATGGATCCATTTTTTAAACCATTTAATATAGTATTGATCATTTATCTTAACCATTTAAAAACTTGGTCACCTATTTTAATCACTTAACATAACATTGATTTTTTATTTTATTGAATATTCGATCTTCTATTTGAATTTGATCTCAAATGTTGATCCTTTTACTTATAATTTTCCTAAGATTTTTAAAAAAGAAGAACTCAATCAAAGAGAATTTTCATTAACTTATTGAAAAGATTGTTTACCCTATAGGAATACATGATAATTATAAGTAAATGTTACACTAACTAAGGATAAAGATGAATACAAAGAAAGAAATACGATAAGGAAACAAACTAAGTCAATGTAGAATCAAATAACTATCAAATATCTAATTTCTTAAAATATGGATAACTAATCTTCAATTGAATATTCAAATATCTTAACGTATCTTCCATAACATTAGCATATTCCGTCTTCGATTATTTAGAAGCTCTAGTCTAACTTGATTTTGAAGTAGAATATTTGACAAATTCTACAATAGAAGTCTTTAATAAGTCATAAGCCATTAGTTTAGAAACTCCTTACATCTCATTCTAAAGTCCTCATTAGCATACTCCTAAAGTTCAAACAATGGAGTACACAATTATCTTTGAACATTTTTTTTTTCATGTAACAAAAATGTTCCCATCAGTTGCTGAACCATATTACTTAATCCTCGTAACCTTAATATCATAATAGATTCACTATATTTAAGCTTCTGATTCCTAATTATGATCCCCATTCCATCAAAATTCTTACTTCTATTTTTTATTCCCATTAGTTAATTTGCAAAATATATGGACCTAATAAAGATTGATTCAAACTAAAGATTTTAATTGTTGAAAAAAAAATACTAGAGATTAGAAAACAAATTTGTTAGTGGTAGATGTAAAAAGTATGAAGTCAGTATTAGCCAAAAGCTATTAGGTACTTAGTTTTGGTTGGTATGGTTTATTTGGGCTAATGGCTTTGTCCAAATTCTTAAGTGAATCTAGATGTAATAAGGTGAATTGTTATAGGATACATGACTTGTTTAATTCAATAAAAACCTTATAGGATACTTTATATGATCTCTATTGGGTTTTGAGAGATGATTTAAAATCCTACAAGATTTAGAGTTGGGTTTTGGAACTAAAATAATAATAATAATATAAAAAAAAACCGACCCAGTAAAAAATAATATATTAATAATAATATTTGCTTTTAAAGTACATACTATGTACACTTTACACTAATACTATAATGTACAACATATTTAATTTTCAAATTTCATTTCTGTATAAATCAATAAGTACAACCTTAAACTAGGATTGAGCAAAAAAACCAACTAAACCACAAAACAAACCGAATTGGATTGTAAATTAGATTTGAGCTTTTTTATTTTTTTAGGTTTGAAAAAAATTACGAACCTAATTGAATCGTGAGAAGTAAAGAAAAATAAAATTATGGTGAAAATCTAAAAATATACAACTAAAAAAAAGATTCCATATTACTTATTCAATTCCTCATCTTATTTGGTTTTCATAAAGTAACTTAGTACTTTTTTTATTTTATAATTTTACTTATTCTTTGATATGGAAATTATAATTACCTTGAAAAAAATAATAAGATTTTTTTAAATATATTAAATAAACATTGAAAATTACAAGTGATATTGGAGAAATAATAATAAATTAAATCTTTTTTTATATCAAGTACAATTTTTCATGATTTATTAACTTATATATAAAAAAAATGAATAACATGTATAAAAATGATTTGAACCAAGAGACTAAAAAGCTTTTTTTTTTTATGTTCAAAAAAATTATAAACCGAACTATATAGTTAGATTTGATTTAGGAAAAAAACCAAATCGTAATATATAAATCGATTCAAAGGACGATCATATTGAACTAAACTGTGCATACCCTTACTAAACCTAACTAATCACTTTTTTTCTCTCTCTCCTTTGTCTTGTCCGACGAATTTTGGTAATGGGAAAAAAAATCTTATAAGGTTCTAAGAGATATTAAACCTGTAAGGATAGTTGAGGAAAAATTAACAAAAACAAAAAAAATCCGAGTTAACCAACTTGATTAATTTTGGCTCGGTGCCGATCTACTCTAGTTTTTCTTTAATATTGCCCCGAGCCAATGATTCAACAATATTACTTTCTAAATCGATAGTTATTAATGCAATATGTCCATACACTCAGATTTTTGGTTTTCGTCAATGGATGTAACAACCCCATTATAGGTGTCTAAAAAATGATAAATAATTATTTACCAACGATTGTTTAAAAAATGCGGTCTTTTTCCATATGATAATAATCATAATCATTGATACATATCTCTACCTATAACTAGGATTATATATATTATATATATAACTTGTACTTGTATATACTTAGAAAAATTAAATTTTGAAAGCATTCACACGGTGATAGTCCCTGATTGAAGCAAAAATACGGCGGAACGTAGAAATTTCCCACATCGAGACATATCTTCACGCAGTTGTGAATGAAAATGATTGACAAACGAATAAACATTATCATAAAAAACGGTCCTTCACATTTCAGAGCTCTGGCAGTGCCCTTATAAATTGAGAGCCTTGCAGTTACATTGCATAAGATAAATCCATCTCTCTCTCTCTCCCATATTTTTTCATGGTATGTTTCATTGAAGTGCTCCTTAGTATAACTACTAACTTCCTCTTGTCATATTGTAATCATGGCAAAAAACAAAGTGAAATAAAAGAGCTTATGGACATGTTTTTTATTTTCGTGAACTGAATTAATCATTTTTGTTTTCAGAGGATTGCTTCCTCCATCAATATGTCATGTGCAATAGCTCGAACTGGACGGAACCGTCAACGATACGAGGACAATCTTCGGCTTGTTTCAGGGTATGCCATGCCATTGTTGTCCTGTCAGCCTCATTTAATTTCTTATGAGTTGTCATGTTTAATCATCCTGTAAAAAATCTGTACTCCCACTGCTTTACCCTGCAAAGAAAGTTAAATTTGATTAGACTTTTTGTGCACATGAACCATGTCTTAAGACCTGAGAGACAAAAAGTGGAGGTCCATGTAAATCCTAATTACTATGAGGTATTCCTGCCTTGCTTATATAGTACTCAGTGCCTTGTTTTAATAGGGTCTGTCTTAACCAGTTCTACTGGAGGAAAATCCACATAAAGTTGCCATATTACCCATGTAAACTTAGTTTTATGTATGTATAAACTTTTGCATTTAAAAAAAAAAAAAATGATACCTGAGCTTTTCTATTTTGCAGTGTGTAAGCTTTTCAAAACATTCGATATTAGTCCATAGAAGTTAAAACGCTGGATTTGATGCAAGATATTTATCTAGTACATATGCACCAACTGAAATTTTCCCATGGTAAAGAATTTTTTGTTTTATTTTATTTTAAGGGTCAAAATTTAAGAAACACGACAAACAGTGTTTTCGTGAATTAAATTATTAATAGCAAGAAAGGACTTCCTGGATTAGGTGGTGATATAGTCTTATTCTGTCAGATTTGCTTTTTCATTTTCTTTTTTTTTTTTTTTGGTTGGGTCTACATCCATATTCAGACAAAATAAAAAACAGGTAAGGCCTGCACAAGTCCACATCTTCATTTATTTTAAGTGGGTCTCATCATTGACTTAGGTTACTCACTTCTGCTGTTTGTCTTTCACATGGTCCTATTTGTATAATTGAGTTCGTATGTCTTGTCTCGTATGGAATTAATTAATTATGTTAAGGTGACAGTTTTTAGTTAATTTTAGAGGATTTCCTTAGTTTATTACCATCATTATTTGTTTACATTATCATGCGTATCTTGCAAATTTCATATCATTGTTTGTCTGCTGGTAGGATAAGCTTTGTAAGTCTGCAAATGGACAATTATGAGAGGATTTGATTTTGAAATGATGCCAAGAAGAACATGGCAGCACAGTAGATAAACAATTAATAATAACCAATCAGAATTTAAGGACGGCAGGCATATACTGCAGAAATAGAAATCTTTATCACTAAAATCCCAACAATTACTTTAGAAAATCTTAAAAATTTGTAGTGATTTGCGATTTATTTCCTTCACTTAATTCTGAACCTCTTTGAAATTTTAATTTCAGTATTTTAACGTGTTTCTTTCCCACGACAAAACATGTTGTATTAGCAAAGTACTCGTTTTTAAGTCTCACAAATTGAAATAAAGTTTGAGGGCCTCCTGGTGCACGTGTTATTTTAATCCTCCATGAACATCTAAGATGTCCGAAGGATCAAGTAAGGTGATTAATTAATGTTAAGGTAATTTATATTTGCACTGATGCTGGAGAATCTTAGATAAATGTGGTGAATTTGATTATTACTAGCATCCTGAAATAGCTGATACAAGTGGATGTTTTGCAATAAATTTTAGACTACGAGGTTGCTTAGTCAGTTTCATCAACTCATGTCAGTTGATTTAACACGGTATGAAGGAATATTTCTGCACTGTAGTTAACAACGGGCACAATGCATGCAACAGCTGTATTCCTTACCGCCTCATAAAGAATAGTGAGCATCATGGTGATAACAGTGAAAGCAGGATCGAAGTATTGATGGTATCCTCACCAAATCGAGATGATCTCGTATTCCCAAAGGTATATATAACTGGCCATGTACAAATTAAATGGGTTCTTTATGTAGATGAAGTTTTTTTTTTTATTTGGCAATCTTTTCTTGGCCTTACTCTTCCCTCCATCAGGGCGGGTGGGAGGATGATGAGACCGTTGAAGAAGCAGCATGCCGCGAGGCATTAGAAGAGGCAGGAGTAAAAGGGATTCTTAATGTAAGTTCCATGTCTTTCACTCTCTTCCTGAAAATGATGTCATATTATATGTCTGTGTTGGGTTTGGTGCGGTTTGATCTCTTGGAATTAAGTACTAGCTTAATTCCTGTAGCGTGAATACCTATTGTTGTTCAAGAAGACTGATGATGATACATGGTTGTTTCCGATATGATTTCAAGTGAAGTAGATTGTGGGATGTGATTTTACATTGTACAAAGCAGAGAAAACATGCTGATGAAAATTGTTCAAGAACCATGCTGATTATTGCTATGTTTGTGTTCAGAAAAATCTGCTAGGAGAGTGGCTGTTCAGGAGCAAGAGCAGCCAAGAAATCTGCAGCCTTAAGGGAGGCTGCAAAGGTTACATGTTTGCATTGGAGGTGGTGGAGGAGCTTGAGACATGGCCAGAACAGAAAAACCGTGACAGAAGATGGGTTAGTAACCTTCGTTTTTTAGGTGGATTGCAATGGCTTTCGCGTTAGGTTTTATAACTATAAATTGACAACTGATAGCAACTTCTTGTTTTTCCTTAAATGTGCACAGCTAAGTGTGAAGGAAGCATTTAGACTCTGCCGGTATGAATGGATGCGAAGAGCACTGGAAGAGTTGGTTAGAGAACTGTCCGAAAATGGGAGTCTTGACATGGCCCCAAGTACCGTGAAGTCATCCCCAAGCCATAGAGTTTGCGTTTCCGATGCAGTGGGAGATTGTCAAGTTATGTTGTTGAACAGCTTTATGAAGCCATCTGCTACTGCTACCCAAAACCATGACGTTATGCATTTAGTACATTACTCACAAGAGATTGCCATTAACCTCAACTGCTGATAACAAGCTAGCTTCCTTCTCAAATCTCTACCTTCGTGATTAGGGAAGGGCATGTAAAAAACTGAAAATCGAGACCAGAAAGACTAGCAACTCTTTCTTGCTCCATGTGCAAAGTTAATAATACCATTTGATCGAATAAAGTAGGCAATGTTCTATGTCTATTAAACAGCTCACTTTTGTTAAAGCACTTCTTCCGTTTACTGGTCGTAACTTTTCTCCATTTTTCTTCATATTCTTAACAGAAAACACTTTTTTTTTTGGTCTGTCTTTTATAAAATTGTCGAGTTTTTAATTTCTAGCTAGCATTTCCTTTCCCATTTTAAGGTCAATATTGTCTCTTCCAGAAGGCCAGCTTAGGTGACATTTTTAACGTGTTTTTGAATTGCAATTTGGTGGCTTTTTAAAGGAGGAAATTGGGCTCGGCAGATCATGCCAATTTTTGTCAAGAAATTGTTTTCTTAGGCAATGTCTAGTCTTTCACTCTTATTTTTATGAAACTTCTTGTGCTTCAGGAAAGGAGCGAGTCTATTTTCGGCGTTAACTTATTTTCAGAAAAGATTACATTTCTCTTCCAAGCATCTTGGAATATTCTTCTATTTAGTTCTTTTAATCTCGGCAAATTTTGATAAGCTTTGTTTTCCAAATAAACCTGGAGAATATTTTTAACCGATATATCGACAAGTTTCTTACTTATATGGACAAGCTCAACCTCTGTATAAACATAAAACTTAGGCATAGGTCTATGTACAAAAAAGAAAAATCCAGTTTGCAAGATTGACTAGCAAAAGAGCTCGTAACTCAAGTATAAAATTTGCCACAAAGGTGTTTTAAGAGTGGATTTTGAGTGCTATAGTGAGGATTCTCTTTGTAAACAAACAAGTATTTCTCTAATCAAAAGTGTTGTGTGTAAAGTTGCTACAGAAGATTAGGCTAGTTAAGTCTTTGAAAACACAAAAGACACAACAACTACAGAATTTTTTCCCTTGATTTTGAGAGTAGGAAGGCTTATTTGAAACAAAGAGATTCCTTATACTTATTCTTAAATATTGATACTCAATGGATTCTTGATGTTTGAGTTGATAGAAGTACTTATGCATAAAATGAAATCACTATATATTTAAACTGGTTTTTCTTTCTCTTTCTTTACTTATTTATTTCCCTTGTTATTCTACTATGATTAAACTTGCAATTCTAAGTATTCTTGTTATTTTATTGCGATTATCATACAAATCCAATAATTTTGATACTTAATTTAAAAATGGAAGTAATTGCCAAATTATACTCTTATTTTATAATAACCAATTCAACCTTTCTTCATTGTTAAGTTGGAACCTAAATTTGGTATTAAAATCTAAGCTCTATATTTTTTAATAAGTACTTTACCTTTTGAGCTAACAATATATGTCTTACTTTACTTTACTTTATCTTACTGCATGTTTATTATCATGCTTTAACTTGCAAATTTAAGCATTATTACTTAAGTAGAAGTAAGCAAACACGCATAAATATAATATTATATTAAATATGTTTCCTCAATATAATATGAGATGGAGGTTAATTGAATTCGATCTTAACTTCATTAAACAACCAATTCACCCCTCCTCTTAATTGCTTATTTAGGATCTATAGGCAAGTTGTAATATCCTAGATATTGGGGTGTTACATATACTATGTGTGGGAAAAGAAATATATGTAAAATAGTAGCTTACAAAAGAAAGAAGGGGAGTTTAACCACCATTAGAATAGACATACTCTCCTCCTAAAATTAGAAGCCACTAAATCAGCTGGTCAATTAGCAACTTTTTTAATTAAACTAACCACGTAAAAACCATCCCCTAAAGTGCTCAAAAAGTGTTGGGCCTCTAGAAAGTAATGATTTGAAGCCTAGTGTAAAGTTAGACAATCAATTGCAAAAATTAAATTTTACTATCCAATCTCCTTAGCCATTTTAATAGGAAAACTATAAGCTTGACATTCGATGGCCTCTATATGCATTTTCTACTAGCAGAGATTAAGGATTTGACTGAGTAAATAAAGCACTAAAATAGAATTGGATGCTACTAAACTTAATTGGAGCTTAGGATGATATTCCATAATTTTAAAGAGAGTTTAGGTAAGTTAATTTTTTCAAATGTAGTCAAAGGGATTTGGGTATTCTATTGTTGATTTCTTCGATTGTTGTTGCTTTCATCATTTAACTTGTTTGTGGAATTGCTGCTTTCCACTTGTTGATGAGTTGCAATAGAATGATTTGTCATATGTGTTATTGATGCAGTATATGCTTCTCAATATGTCATATTCTCATTTTGTGTTGGTTTCGTTGCCCCTCATATATCAATTAAACATCCATATCATAATATTGATAATTCCAATATTGGCAATAATTTTTCTTTTCATGGATCTTTGTAAGAAGAGATAAACTTTTTAAGTGCTTATAGAAGTCTGGGGCTTTAATTTTTCCTTTAAAGAATTCTCAAATGAAGTACTTGCGTAGTTCCCAATCATTTTGACTTAATGAGCCTTCCATTCGAATATGATTCTAAATCTAATTTCAACTTTCTTCATACGTGGGCTTGCAATGAAAAATAAATAAATACATTGTTTTTTCTTTGACTATTGATGGACATTCAAGGCTCCAATAATTTTGATGGCTTGGTGATGGACTCCTTGAATTTAATTTGACTTATGCATAAATAGGCTTCAAAAAGTTTTCTTGGAAGTATTAACACTAATTATTTGGGAAGCTTCATAATAACTTCTTCATCTATGGACTAATGGAGAGAAATAATTATTTTTCAAGTATTAATGAACATTCCAGACTTCAACAAATTTGTTGATAGATTTTGTACAATGAATTCGAGTGGGTCTCCATGAAATAATTTTGAAGTAAAACCCTTTGTGAGAGTTATTGGTAGTATGGAATTGATGATTTAGCTTTCAATGATTTTTTTTTTTTTTGCTTCATGTATTTATGGAGAAAATAAATTTTATATAACACAAATAAATTTTCCTTAACACCAACAAATATTTAGGGCTTTAGAAAAATCATCACACAGATATATGATAGCAAAATCTTTGAACTTTGATTTAGTTTAGCTTGAATAGACTTCAATAAGATGGAATCAATTCCACTATATTCTTGAAAATGCCCATGAAACACATTTGTATAACCTACTTGTCTTGAGTTTGACTCTTGGTAAAAGTGCATTTTTCTCTCTTCTTTGTTTTTTTTTTTTTTGTCTGTTAACTTGATAATGATTCTCATGCTTCTTTCTACTTTTTTTTCCTTTGCAGTTGATAGAAAGTTGATTGTTTAAGAAATAGTCGAATCCTTGAGAGTAGCGATAGCTATTAATAAAAGAAACACTTTATTTTGCTTGCCTTCCAATTCCCTTATTGTTTCCTTCAGTTGTGATCTCATATTTTTGCTTTTCCTTTGCAAGTGATGAGAACCTCAAGTTGTCAACAAGTCACCACAATAACCGTGCATGACTGAACTTTAACAGTATAGGAACTTCATTCATCTTTTTTTATCGTAATATTACTTTAATTGTAAATTAATGATTTTACAAAGTTTGATAGGTGAAAGGAACTCTAGTCTTCTTCTTTTGATTGGGGGTATGATAAGAACTTCATTCCTTTTCTTGGCAATAAGTTCTCATTAAGAACAATGCTTAATTAATCATCCTTAATCAAACCTATAGCAACAAGAACGAGTGTATTACATGATATAAAAGCAAGGAACTCAGAAAATAATTTTCCAACTAATCACAATTTGCAAAGCAAACGAACGACAAGAGCATTTCTCTTCAATTCTTCTCAAAATAGGCAATTTATCACAATTAAACTATAGTAGACTTGTAATTTTTGAAGAAGTCGCTGCCATTATGACTAGGTCCTTTGGTAGAGTATATCACCACGAAATTAGACTACATAGCTCTCTTCAAGAAGGCTAAGATCCTCCATGCCATCAATACTTCCACTTAATAGTAGTTCCCACATATGAGTGAGATGGAAGTATAGTAAGCTAAGGTCCTTCATTCCATTATTGCTTCCACTCAATTGTTATTCCCACATATAAGCAAGATGAAAGTAGTAATGGGGCATCATCTCCCAATAGGGTACTCAAATTCATATGTTCATCATTTCATAAGGGGGAAAAAAAACAATGCTAGAGGATATGATCATAGTTCTAAATCTATGTGGTTTTGAGCTAACCAAGATCACTACAGTTATGACTACCCATAAAGAGCATGGCCTTTAAATGTCCCTACTTGGTAGTCTAATATTTGCTCATGTTAAGAAGAAGTCATCTTTCTCTTCCTCTCTTATATATTTCTTTGAAGATTAGAGAGGAGATGGCTCTAAGGTCTCAGGCTCATGTCATGGGTAAGAGTAATATCTACATACCTTATTTATGCATATATATTTACATGTATTTTGTATTTGTGACTTATGTATTTTTCTCCTAACCTTATAGGAATGAGCTTACAACTTTCTTCCCCTTTTGGCTATCTCTATTCATGTTCCCTAGTGGTCTAAGGGGTGTGAGTCCATGCCCCTTCCTCTTAGCCATGTATATTGCTTAACGTGAGTACTTTGCACTAAATCCCTTCTACTTAAGTTTGAGCCTTATCATCAGGTTTCTATGTGCTTAAAAAATCACCATTTGAACTTATCACATGTAGACTTGGTATTCTTGTAGCTCTTCTTTAGTAAGCGGTTCTAGAAGGACTTTAACCATCCCATTGTTGATGGCAAACTTGACCTCACCCTCCTTAACACATGGGCATGGGCTAGGATCTTGCAACTCATTAACATTAAGAGCAAGTTTTCATCCCACCCTTATGTGAGTAGATGACAACAATGGATTCTATTCTCCATGCTTAAAGGATGTGCTAAACTTAATGGAAAACCATGAGGGTTTGTAGGATTCTAAGATAGGGTTTCATCTACTATGCATTTTAGGGAAATTGCTCTTTGATCCTCTAGAGTCATCTCACACATTGGAGCATAGCTTTCACTTTCTAGCAATGATGTTCAAGTAATCATTTTTTAGGAACTATTCTATCGTGTTTAAGCAACAATAATGACATTGATTGCTTGAGATTGAGAATTCCCTTTCAATAGTCAAGAGGGTATTTTCTACTACTTAACTACTTAGTATGAGTTACCAGGGGGGTTTTGGATTAGAAATACTCCACCATAGGAATTGTAAAAGAAATTTCATTATTGTGCTTAAGCAAACTACTTTTTCTTATATAGCTGTAATGGCTTGTGCTATACTTGGGAAATAATGCTCTTACTAATCTACACTATGCAAGCTTAACTTTCATTGTGCACTTGGGAGTTAATGCTCTTTGAAATCATCATCAACGTTTGAATTACCCCTTATATACTTTTATGTCATTAAGTCCTAAATTCAATGTAGATTCTAGGATGATCATTATGGATGATTTATTGTTGGGGTCTAAGTACTCCTTAAGCTAAGAAGTCGCTTTATGGTGAGTTTCAAGAGAATGAGTAGCTTTTACTCTTAATTGAAAACATCTTATGCTCAAAAGCAACAATGATGTAAGTAACTTGCTAAGGGATTGCCTAGGTTTGAAGCATAACAAGTAGGCGCTAGTTAAGTGTCTAATCTTAAAGCATTAGAACTAAGGAATCAGGGTATTGCTTGGACTTGATGCATGAGAGTGATAAGTGTCTGAAGACCTTTAATTCTAGTGTTTTTTAGTTATAATTTTATATGGATCTTATGTAATTTGTGAATAAAAGGGTACTTATATAATTAAATTATAATTTTAGGCACTAATGAAGACAAAAGAAAAATTTAAGGAGAATAGGATCAAGGATGAGGTGAAAAATTGACAAAAAATAAAGAATAATGGATTTTTGGCTTAGCACGACTTGCAGCATAGCTTGTGTAGACGTCTGTGTTGGGTGAAGAAAACGAATAGAAGCCATGCCAAGACACGCCCTAAGTTCAACACAACCCGTGCTGATGATCAACCATAAAGCATCTTGTTCAGCCCAGCCCTGAGCACGGTCGTGTTGGACTGGGTAATGAAAAATAATGTGTTTCAAAGTTAGCACGGCCGTGCTGACACTTGTGTTGAACCCTGTTTTCGCAAGAACTATAAATAAACGTGTTGTTTTATTATTAGGAGTATTCTTTCTTTTTTGGCGACCATTCTAGAAACCTTAGGGGAGATTTATTATAAACTTTAAGAGAAGAATTGTCTGGGAATCATTGAAGATCACAAAACAACAAGGGATTATCCTTTTCAACATGAATCAGGGTTATTTCTCTAGATTCTCTGTTTTTGCTGAAAACTCCATGGATGAATAATTCTTTATATCTTTCATCTTGTGAAATCCTAACTCATGTGCTAACCCTTTGATTGATTAATGGATTATTTATATTTTATATCTATTCATGTGTTTCAATTATTCTTGTAATTGATTTATGTGCACAAATTGATTACATGCCTGATTTTTATTAGATTGAAAGAGGTTTCGTCTAATAAATTAGATCTTCATAAATAGAGAGATTACATGTTTTACCTAGAGGTAGGAAAACATTAATTTTTTGCAATATTATTGGAATTATGAACTTAATAAGATCTTGCGTAACGTTAGTGAGGGAGAGGTCTCCATTATCTTATGCATGATTATGAATTGATTAACTTGATGGAGTAACTGATTTTATTTGAAGAATTCCTGCAGTATAAAGTGTAATTTAATTCATTAATCGATATCTTATGTTGATAATTTAAGAGTTAGGGTGGAACAAGATGGATGGTATATTTTGTTATTGAATACACTTTTTAGACAATATCATTTAATTCTAACGTTACTAGGATTTATTATTTCTTAATTTAATTCATAATTTTCACATTATAATTTAGACTAGATAGTAGAGAAAAGGCAATACTAGTACTTGTTTTCTAAATCCCAAAGGACGACACCTATTAAATCTATACTATAGTTGATAGGTACACTGCCTAGTTTGATAATAGATTTGATTGGTTATAAATTTAAAACTTCAACAATCGATTAGATTCGAGAGCTCTATCAAAGAGCCAAATGCTAGATCATTACATGGGCTTAAGGAGTGAAAACCAAAATGTTAAGGCATCACTTAGGCTCAAGGCATAGAAGTTAAAGATACTATGGCTTTACCAAGGCTTAAGGCGTGGAAGCTGAGATATTGGGGCATTACCTAAGCTTAGGCCATGAAAGCTGAGATACTAAGGCGTTACCTAAGCTTAAAGCATGAAGTTCGAGATGTTAAGGTATCACCTAAGCTTAAGGCATTGAAGTTGAGATACCTAGGCATCACTTGGGCTTTAAGGCATAAAAGCTGAGATGTCATGGGCATCTCATGGTCTTAAGAGATGTACATGTATCTTAGGTGTTGACAAAGAGGGGTTTGTCCCACTTGTTAGTTGTGTGGTAAGAGGTTGCCAGGGAGAAGATCCTTGGTTTATATGTCATTATGTATTGCTTGAAAAGCTTTGTGGTCATAACAATTATATAGTGCTAAGGGAGCTCCTGATCTTAAAGTCTTTGGGTATAGTAGTAGCAACAATATCCTAATGAGGTGGTGCTTTAGACCTAACATTCTTAGAATTACTTAGCTTGTGTTTATCTCAATTACATATCTAAGTCTTCCCTTGTGATAAAACAAAGTTCTTAAAGAAGCAATCACAAGTTCAACTTGCAAATCGGGGTAGAATTAAGTTAGTGATAGGTTTTCCTTGTATAGTACAGAGGGGGTTTATTCACCTCCTCCCTAAGGGGTGTCATCCTTAGTAATAAAAGGATTGATTGTGTGAACTAAAAGGATAGTGACATGTGGCATAGCAATGGTAAGGTTTAGCAAAGATCAATTCTATCGCATGATAATAGTGGCAACTAACCTTAGTATAAATTGAGAAACATAGCTAGGAATTTATTCTGGCCCATGTGGTCTCATGTGTATTATACATCATCTATGAGACTTTAGAAGGACCCTTAGGTGTTGAATTGTCCCAATCAGTGTTCTTAAGTGGTGTGGCTTCAATGTTGGTATCTTGTTCTTAAGAGGTAGTGTTAAGTGTGTCATATAATCCAATTACTCTCTTCCTAAGAGGTACCATTACTCTATTATCACATTACCTTACTCGCCAGTAGAGCTTCCAAAATGTAGATGAGGGATTCCGAATGGAGTGGTTACATGGGTATCACACAAGTATCACATTGCATATGACTTTAGAGAAGTGATATGGAGATGGCACACAATGAGATGACTATGAGAAAATAACGAGGAGAAGTAATCAATCTTAGAGTCTCGAATATACAAATGATAGATAAGGGAGCTAGAGAAACCTTAGGTGTCAAACTTGCAACTTGAGCAATTGAAATTGTTCTTGCAAATCCTTGAGAATAGAAATTACATAGTGGAACATCATTTCTCTAATCTCTAGAATTGTCTCAAATGAAGAGAAATGACTAAATATTTATAGGCTCTTATGCTTGATGATATTCGTCAAATTACCTTAATGATTGATGGATGAGATGGAGTATGCTCAATTTAGGGTTATCCCGATGAGTATACTATAAGCCCAAGACTAGTAGCCTTCATTATAAGTACATTAGCTTACCTAAGAGAAGTTGAAGATGGATGGACTACTTCAACGATCCTTATTCCAAGTCCACTAAGCTAATTTTCTTTAAGTCATTCCAATAATGAATTGAACTCATTAGACCTTATCACCTAATTGAATGAGTCAAACCAAATAATTTATGGGCTTGGCCTAAAATATTAATATAACAATTTTAGTCCTCTACAGGCCCTAATTACACTAATTCATTTACTTGTACAGATGAATCAATCACATAAGTATTACTCTAGTAACTCTAACTAACTCTTGGAATCTTGTCTTGAGTTTTTGGTAATTTTTATGAAATTTTCAATCTTATTCATCATTTCAAATAATGAATACCTTATTTCTTTACAAATCATTTCAAATATTTTATTAAGTAAATTGTAAATATACCCTCTTGCATTTGCTTCATGTGCACTTAGCATTCTTATCTTTAAGATCATGCATTTGGACCCCCAAATTTATATATATATATAAGATCATGCATTTGGACCCTCAAATTTATATAAGTATATATATATAAGGTGCATTTAGACCCATAGATGCCTATTTTGAAGGTCTAAATATGCTTTTCTTAAAGATTTAGGAGTCTCAAAGCACGATGTTAAAGATAAGGGGGTTAAGTACACATAAGCAAATATAAAGGGTATACTTATGATTTAATATCTATTATAATATATTACTTATTCATTAATAATATTTTTTAAACTTTATCATATCCATTGTGTAGAAAATGATAAGAGTTGCAACCCTTACATATTAATGATACAACTTTCATTACTTTTAAGCTTTTGTAACTTTTCAAAATAATATAACATTTTACATATAAAAACAACCAATAATCTAAATTTAATAATATTAATTATACAAATGCTTTCAATGTGTGAAACTTTAACTAAGTTTATTAATATTAGAAAGGAAAATTAACAACTAAAATAAAAAGCTTCATCAAATAAATAAATAATTAATAAATAAAAAAGAATTAAAATTCAAAATTTATTATGATAGAATTAATATTTGTACAATTAAAAGCTAAAAATTTATGTTAATGAATCATACCTTTCAATCAAGCTCAAAATGTCATGATTTTTATGTATATATGATATGGATATTGCATTCGTGATAAAATTGAAAAATTATCTTTCCTAATCTTTATAAAAGATATAGTTAGTAAAAATATTAGAATAAAAAAAGAGCAAAATTAAACCAGCAAAATGATATAATTCGATCATGTACAAAAAATTGAAAATACACCAAGCTTTTATTTTACCATCAATCATGCATGATATTTATTTATTTACCAAAACTTTTCTTTTAGTCGTTATTCTTCCTTCCTAATATTAAAAAAAAAAAGTTAAATTATAAATTTACCCATTTATTTTTGCTTATATACACTTAGCCCCATTAACTTTAATATCATGCATTTACACCTACAAATATTTAAGAAAAGTTATATTTAGGTCCCCTAAAATAAGTATCTTAAGGTTTAAAAGCACTTTTTTTAAAAAAAAAGATTTAGGATCTAAGCTTATAATCTTAAATATAAGAAGGTTAAGTGCACATAAACTAAATATAAAGGGTGTATTTGCAATTTACCCTATTTTATTTCTATGCCATCTATGTATATTTTTAACATTTGAAAGACTTGTTATTGATTGTTCTTGTTGCTACAAATTGGTCTTAGGAAAAATTAAGCCTTAAACTCATAAATTCCAACTTGCAAGATAAACAAACATGAGTTATCAAGATATTGGAGGTATCTCTAGCACTTGGACTCTAACACTCAAGTTAAAGAAGCAATATAAGGATATAGCATGCCTTACCTGGTTAAAGGGACCTCTTATTTATAGTATTGATATTATATTTTAGGCCAATATATGTTTTTGAAGACACCTTGGTTATTTTAGGAAAGATTCAATAGAGTGTGTACTTCAAAAGAGTTAGATTACTTTCATAATCTATACTGACTAGCTTAAGAACTTCCTTATCCTATGGTTTTACTCAAACGAGGTGAGCTCGTGAGCTTTAGGCCATTTTGGGCCTAAAACAATTGCTCTCCACTCTCATTAGTGATGAAATGCTAATGAGAGTAGGAACCATGGTGAGTTTCTTTCTTGAAATAATGCCTAAATGTGCTAGTCGAACCATGCTTTGACCAAGAGGCATTAATCCGACCTAAGAAATATTCTAGCAGGCCTTAGCATTCAGAGCACTAGCACTAAAATTTTTTTACGAACTATCTCTCACACCTTACTACTTTGCTTGGGCTAACTTGAGCTAAGGAGTAACTCATCTAGGCTATAGGTACCCCATCAAGTTGATTGAGGGGATCTATCTCGAGGTACATACATGTTAGCGAGCCACAACAAGCAAGAATCAAGTTTTAGTTTGTCCCCTAAGCTCAATAAGGGAAAGAAGTCTATTGGATACACTTCCACCTTTTCAATTGTCAAATTCAAATCATGTATATGCATGCGTGAATCTATGCATTTAATATGTAGAGACACATGACAAGATGGGGTTTGAAGTAGTTGTAGAGGCTAAAAAATCATGTCACTTCATTATGGCAATGGAACATGTGGCACAATATCAAGTGCTCTCAAAATCTCACATATCCTCCCTAATTGCCTATATAAGGCATCAAAACATCATTTTTCACACTTTCCTATCCTTTGTTTCTTAAAATCACCTTCAAAACTCTTCAGCTTTCATCTCAAACTCACACATCTTAATCAATCTTCTTCTCCTTTCATCTTCCTCTCAAATCAACCTTCTAGGTATGGTAAATTCTTCCTCTTTGTATACCTTTTTAGATCCAGTTCAAGGGATTGTTCCCCCTACGATTATAATAGCGAATGAGGTAAGGCCTTCAAGTCAACCTTCGATGTTAGTATCACAAATGGAGGAAGTGGACAGTGCAATTCTAAGGTCATTTAAAGGAAAGGGTAGTAGGGAAATCCGTTAGGAATTAGCCTTATATATTTTATTTAATGATGGAGAGGATCGAAGACCAATCAAGCCCATTTATGATGAACCTTCAACTTCTAGGTCAGGGCCTAATGAAGTCAAAAGTGTCGCTTGTGAAGCTAATGTAGACGTAGTAGCATTATATTGCATGCCCCTTTTGGAAAGCTAAGTTATTTGACATGCTTGTGAGTACGAGCATGTTGCCTTGATGGCAAACAATCGCTTATGTGTGTACCAAAGATTGTTAGAGTTTGGATTACAGTTACCCTTCACTGCATTTTAGAAGGAGTTCTTCAATTATCACCACATCAACTTGTACCAACTCATCCTAAATGCATACATTATTGGTGGAGTTCGAGAGTCTATACGAGTCATATATAGTGAAGTTAACTCCACAACTATTTTGGTTTTTCTATGGGTAAAGCGATTTAGGTCATCTCAAGGTTGGTTTTACCTATCAAGCCACCTTGAGGTGAAATTGATAGATGGTTTAGTTTACTCAATGCATGATTGGAAGGAGAAATACATAGTGATTGAAACTTTCAAAGTGCTAGATTTTTTTATTCGTTGGGTGAATCCAATAAGGACAAAACCCATTAAGCTAATTCCTAATGATAGGTGTTGTTCGAAGGTTCTTCTTCAAGCCCTTAAAGAGAATGGGAAGTTGTTTGATGCCCTAAACTTAATGAAGGCATTCTTGAAGATTGGGATAGGAACACTCGAAAGCTTAAGAGATGAGGTTGAGAAGCCGATAAAAGCCTCAAAGGGTCAAGATGAGACCATAAAAAAACAAGGTAAAGGTAATGCCTAAAATGGAGTTGACCTGAGGGGAGTTCTCATATGTTGTAACTTAAAGGCATGGTTCCCCTCATAAAGTTTTTTCTAGTAAGCCTTTTTGTTTTCAACTAACCTTTTCTTTATTTTGTAGATATGCCTCCAATTAAGCCAATGTGTCTCTCAAACCTTGTTGTTCGTCTAGCTAGATAGGATAAGAAGGAGTTGCAAGGGACAAAGAATGTTAGATTTAGAGCACTTCCACCCTAGAAAAGAAGGTGGTGATCGAAGGGATCATCATCTGAGGCCCCAAGCCTTCTTGCATCGTAAAGTTAGCATCCTATGTTGATAGAAAAGGGGAAAGCCCTCACTATGGATGCAGAAAGGTCACAACACATCCCTTAACAGGGTGAAACAAAGCCAAGAGGGCTTATTCTGATGAGGTGATCCCCATCCTTAGTGACACTAATGTTAGAACTATTGCCTCATGTGAAGAGGCTAGTCCTACGCTTAAGAGAAGCTGAAAGAGGCGACACAATGTACCTCAAGGGCAGGAGAAGCATAAGGGCAGTAGTGACCCACTAAGGATGCCTAAGCCTATTCTTCCAAGGTGCCACTACCTTTAGTGGCTTGGGTTCTTAAGGCTAGATCATGTCATGTGGACCTTTTTGAGGTCATCCTTAGCCCCCAAGAGCAAGGAAAAGTGAAGAAGGCTATTGGTAAGATGTTCGCCTCGAATCTACAGAGTCAGTTTTCCTCTCAACTTATGGAGGTAAAGCCTTCATGATTGACAATTTCTTTTCCCTTCGTTTCCTTCTATTCTCTCTTCCTTTCTTTCTTTCTTTTTTTATTCTTTAAACATCTATTATGTTTTGTAGATGTCAAGGTTGCCAATGGGGTCCTAAATGCTTGTGCTAAGGGCAAATAGTAAGTTCACAATCGAATTGCAAAATGCAGCTCTTACTTTGAGTTATTCAGCCGCCAATATCATTGTAATGACTATCACTTTCAATGGTAGATCATGATGGAGGTAAAGCTAAAGGAAACTTAGGAGGAGCTCGAGGTGGTCAAGGTGACCTATTGTAAGAAGGTGGCTAAGGTTGAGGAAAAGTTTTGGAAGAATTCATTTGAGCTGGCAAGGATGCAATAAGAGCTTCGAGGAGGTGGCCAGTTATCATCAACAGGAGACCTACCTCACCAATAAGCTCCATCAAGGAAAGGCGATCTCGGTGGACTATAAATGGGACTTAGATCTCATGCAACTATGCATTGAGAAGTCTAATAGGGAGGAGGAGGCAATGAAGGGGTAGATTGAAAAGCTTAAGAAACATGATGCCAATTGTGACGCACACATTCAAAAGCTAGAGGAGAAAGAGCGAACTACTAGGGATTGGTATTACAAGGAAATTTAGCTCTTCGATAAGTATGTTGAGCAGTTGGTGAGGGTGATGGAGGGGGCTTAGAGGAACATGGGGCATTGGATCCATGAGAAAGATCCTTTGTACAACTTATCCTGGCTCAGGAAGAAGATACATGAGCTAAACACCTCTCCGAAGAAGCAAGAGGAAATGGAAGTTAAAAAGGCAATAGAGGAGGTTGAAGACCAAGTGAATGAAGAAAATGTGCCTCCGTCGCCCAACATAATCATTATAGAAGACCTTCCTACCCCTTTTCTCCCAATCAAAGAGCAAGTACCTCCTCCTCCTCTAATTAAAGATGAAGCACCTCCTCTTCTATCGACCAAGCAAGAAGACAGCTTTACTCCCATTCACCCAAAAGACCTGCTGATGGATCAACTTCCCATGCAAGTCATGGAGGAAGTGCTAGAGCCAACCTTAGCCCTAGTAGAAAATCTTACTTCATAACCTTTGATATTATGTTGATCTTTTTTGTCTTTTATTTTGTTTTCATATTTATATAATGGTCAATATGCCAACCTTGCAAAGTTGTAAAAACTTTGTTAATAAATGAAATACCATTCTCTTATTGTGAGTTCATATTAGCCTATTAGTTTTTTTTTTCCTTTTATCTATTGATCATTTTGTTTCTAATCAATGTATAATTTAAATTTTGTTCATTTTTCAATTTTCGTAGGCTAAAGTATCTTTTGGTCATAACTTGTGCACAAATTTAGGTTCTTCCCCCAAATGGGAGCATCCCCGGCGTTTAGGCTTAAGCCTAGTTAGTTAGCATGTCCCTTTGTGAGGTGCAAAAAATTGTTGATCAGTTGTAGATTTGATCAGTTAATTTATGGATAGTTGCACATCTATTATATAACCAGCAAATTTGCTTGTTGCCTATACAAGGCATAGAACTTCACTCATTAATCACAATGTTTTGTGACAGAGTTTAGGTTTCATGTTCTTTTTTAAGACAAATTAGGTATAATCTTCGCAAGTAATAACTATAAATTGCAATTCCATTAAATGGTATAAATGTTTACATTCATAAGCAATACTCTTAAACATGCTCTAAGATGTATTCTAAGAATTATTCAAAGTATGGGTGTAAATTATCAGCATTCTAGATTCTTAGGAGCAGGTGTCCGTCGAGTCTTTCTAACTCATATGCACTATAACCAACCATTCTTCAAACTTGAACAAGGTCTTCCCAGTTTGGGGTTAATTTACCTTGGCCTTCCCTTGAGCCAATGGCCTCAAGCTTTCGATAAACTAGGTCTTAGGGTCAAATGATCTTATACTTCACCTTTTTATTGTAATATCTTGCTACTTGTTGCTTATATGCTAACACCCTATAACCAGCTTAGTCTTATATCTCTTCAAGGAAGTCAAGGTTAGTTTAGAGATTGATCTCATTAACTTGGGAATCAAAATCTCGAGCATGGTAGTTTGGTAGCTCAAGCTCAACAGAGGGAATAGCCTTAGTTCCAAAAGCTAAACTAGAAGGGCTTTCCTCGGTCAATGTTTATAGGGTCGTTTGATAACCCCATAAAATTGAGGAAAGCTCATTTGCCCATTTTCCTTTAACTTAATTGATCCTTTTCTTAAGGCTTTGTAGGATAACTTTATTAGTGGCTTTAGCTTAAACATTTGACTATAGGTAGATGACTAAAGTATAGTGAATCTTAATCTTGTACTTTGCATTGAATTCTCTAAATTTAAGATTGTCAAACTGAGTGTTGTTATTGGTAACAATGGTGCTAAGAATCCTGAGGTTGATAAAGTCTCTTACATTGTGTTCGATGATCTTTACTACTACTTTAGCTTCTACCCATTTTGTGAACTAGTCAATGGCAAAAATATTATACTGATGTTGACCTGTAACCATAAGAAATGGTCTGAAGATATCAAGTCCTCATTGAGCAAAAGGTCATGGGCTCGTGATTGTCATAAGAGTACTACTCGGTTGCCTATCAACTAGGGCATGCTTTTGGCATTTATCACATCACTATACAATTATCTTAGCATCTCTCTTCATGTGGCCTAATAGTACCTAGCTCAAAGTGCCTTAATAGCTAGGGTGTAGCCCATGATATGATTGCTACATATTCTAGCATGGAACTTGGTTAGTAGGTACTTAACTTTTGAAGGTCATAGACACTTGATAAGTGACAAACTGTATGCTTTTCTATAGAGTTGCCCATCGAGGAGCATGTATTAGGCCACTTTCTAACTTGCAGACTGCACCTTTTTGCTTTCTTTAAGAACCATGCTATTTGTTAATTAATTGATAATTGGATCAATCCAACACAACCTTTTAGGAGTTTGGGTCTTAATAACAAGGCATTTTTTCTTAGACCTATTAGTGCTTTTCTTTGGGAGGAATTTTACGAACACCTTCTTATTTAAATCAAAGATGCATGTCGAAGCTAACTTAAACAATCCATCCACTTTAGCATTTACGCACAAGAAATCTTTATGATATTTCATGATGGAAAATTCGAACATAGGGATCTCATGACCTCAAGATACTTGATCATCCCTTCATCCTTCAATGCATACTCTCCATTGACCTGTTGGACTATAAACTGTGAGTTTGAAAAAGTCTTAACTTTTTCTGCTCCAATTCCCTTAGCCATTTTCAATCTAGCAATGAGAACTTCGTATTCTATCTTCTTATTAGTAGCTGGGAATTTAAACTTTAGAGCATATTAAACCTCAACACCATACGAACTATATAGTACCAACCTTACTCTACTCCCCCTTCGATGGATGAACCGTTTACATGAAGAGTCCAAGTAGGCTTCTTATGGACTTCAATGGGCGTCTCATCTTCCATCGTAGACTCAACTATAAAATCAACTAACACTTAGGCTTTCATAACCTTGTGTAATTAGTATTAGACACCACATGCACTGAGCTCCAAGGCATAACAGACCATTCTTCTCAACTTGTCAAGCTTTTAGAGCATTTGCCTCAACAATTGATTAGTAAGGACTACTGTTGGATGAGCCTCGAAGTAAGGACACAACTTGTGTGCAGAGATGACTAAGACGAAGGAAAATTTCCCCATCTTGAAATATTTGATTTCTAGGCCCTATAAGACATGATCCATGTAATACACCAATCGATACTTTCGTCCATTAGCTCAAACAATTATAGAGAAGAAAGCACGACCTCCTATAATTGGTTTTAACAACATTTGAGGTAATGTAAGAAAGTGCTTCAACTCATCAAAAGCTTCTTAACACTCAATTTTCCACTAAAAATCATAAGGCTTCTTGAAAACCTTGAACAAGGGAGCACACCTATCTACAGGCCTAAAGATAAATCTACTGAGTGTAACAATCCGCCCTATCAACCTTTGAACTTCTTTTACTATCTTAAGAGGTTGCATGTCTAATATTACCCTAATCTTCTTAAGGTTGGCTTTGATCCCTCATGAGGTAACCATGTAACTAAGGAATTTCTTAAATTCCGCACCAAAGACACACTTCTATATGTTCAACTTTATGGTGTACTGTCGAAGGGTTAAAAAAGTTTCTTCTTAGTCTACAAGATGTTCTTAAAGGTCTTTACTCTTCACAATCATATCATCAGCATACGCTTTTACATTGTGACCAATTTGGCGCATAAAAATCTTCATTACCTACCTTTAATATGGTGCCCCAACATTCTTGAGTCTGAAGGGTATCACATTGTAATAGTATCTTCCAAAGTTGGTGATGAAAGAGGTGTGAACCTGGTAGGGCTCATGCATTCTCATTTTATCATAGCCTAAAAAGGCATTCATGAAACTTAATAATGCATAGCCTAAGGATGAGTAAACTAGTTGGTTAATTCAAAGAAGTGGGAAGTAGTCTTTTAGGCAGGTTTAAGGTCAGTGTGGTCAATGCACATGCACTACCTCCCATTGGACTTCTTCACTAGCATACAGTTAGCTAGCCAAGTGGGATAAGGCTCTTCTTGTATAAATCTAGCCTTTAGGAGCTTTTGAACCTCTTCCTCGATGACAACTTAACATTAATATGCAAAGTTCCTTTTCTTTTGCTTAACCACCTTCATAGTCAAATCGATATTCAACCTATGTGTGATTACTTTAGGTGGGATTTTAGGCATGTTGGATGATGTGAAAACATCTATGTTAGCTTGAAGGAAGGTAATCAATTGTTGATGTGGCTTGATTGAGATTATTATGGCTATCTTTGTAGTTTGTTTGGGCAAGCTACCAATCTAAATTTCCTCCATTTCTTCAGCAAGGTCCCCTCTTGATCCCGGCTTTTTCTTTGGAGTAGACTCTATTATGGGAACTTCCCATTAAGAGAGGACTTAGAGATATAAACTTCTAGATTGTTGATAATCACCATTGCAAACATTAACACCTATAGGAGTAATGAATTTAGCCTTCAAGTACTTAGTAGAGACTATCGTTCCAATCATGTTTTGTAGTGCCCGTCTTAAGATGATGTTGTAAGGGGATTGAGCATTAATGACAAGGAAAACAACCAAGATCTACATCTTGTCAGCTCTACCTCCAAGCTCTATGGGGAAGGTTATGATGCATTCTGGCTTTATAGATTGATTATTGAAACCAAAGAGCTCACTATTGTAAGGTCTTAGCTTCGCCTTGACCCAATCTTTCATCTGGTTATGTGCTTTCTTGTATATTATGTTCACCAAACTACCATTGTCTATCTAAATTTTGCGAACATTAAAATCAACAATGTGAGCTTAGATCACAAGAGCATCATTGTGGGGGAACAAAATGCCTTCAAGATCGTCATCCAAGAAGATGATAGTAATGTCAACTTTAGGGCACTTTAACTAAGTGCTAAGTACATTTTGATAATTCCTTAAATGAGCATAGTCCTTACTTTGAGATATGGATCACCCTCCAGCAACTAAGCTACCCACTATTGTGTTAATGGTTCCTCTGGTAGGACGAGTTTCTTGCTTTTGGTATGTTTCTCCTTCATCTCACCATTTTCTCTTTGAGGGTTGATCGTTTTCAATAATGTACTCAAGTAGGTAACCTCATCAAATTAGGTCTTCAAGGGCATTCTTTAACTAAGTACAATTCTCGATTGTGTTTCCCCTGTCTTTCGAAAAATCACAATACTTGTCAGAGTTTCTTCTAAAAAGATTATTCCTCATCTTATCGAGCCAAGTAATGATACCCCAGTCTCGTATCCCCATGAAGATGTCAACTTAGGGCTTACTTATGGGGTATGCTACTCATAGAAAGGGATAGTGTGCTTTTTTCCACCATTACCATTTCAAGTAGACCCATTTGTATCCACGGTAGGGCCAAGCTTATCCTTAGCGGAGAGTTGGTCTTTTCCATTCTTCTTTTTGTTGGATGACTCCTACTCAACCTACCGCTTAGCCAATATTGCATCTTCTTAGGCAATATAATTTGTGGCCCTTTCTCAAAATTCCCTAAAATTTTTAAGCTTGTGTAAGGTGAGGGAGTAGAAAAACTAAGACCTATCCTTCACTCTATTGATGGTTGCATTCAAAGCAATGCTCATATTAATGTTAGGGATTTCATGCATTGCTTAGTTAAACCTAGAGATGTAATCTCTAAGCATCTTATCTTACTTCCATCTAATAAGATTGAGAGTTGAGGAATCTCATTCAAGCGTCTCACTCGTCAAAAAGTACTAATAAAATTGTATGGTGAGCTCTTGAAAACTTGGAATAGAATTAGGCTTGAGGCTTAAGAACTCTAGTGGGGTTTAGTGGCGCATTCCCACTATGTTGTGAAATACAATTGCCTTGTTGTTCGTTGTATGGCTAGGAATGAAGTTAAGAGCATTTATTAATGTCATTGACCTAGTCTTGCAAACAACGATTCTCAACTACCAATTCGACAAGTTGCCTCTTGAGTCTTAGAACCTTGTCCTCAATGCCTTGATGCGTGTTAGATAGTATAAGCGACACTAGAGGATGGTTGTTGCCTGTTTTTTGGGAGTTGCGGTCATCGAAGACATTCTTGTTAGAATGTTGTGCCAGCCATGAGTCATTGATGATGGGTACCAATTATTAATTGCTCTTATTGCCACGAGTTGGTCTTGGGCTAAATTGATAATTCGAACTCACGAATTCTAACTTGTAAGATGAACAAACGTAAGCTATCAAAGTACTAAAGGTTTCTTCGATGCTTAAACTCTAATGCTCAAGTTAGAGAAGCAACATGAGAATATAGCAATCAAAGTTTATGGGAAGTATTAAATGCCTTATATGGTGGGAGAGATATTCTATTTATAGTGTTAGTATGATATTATATTTTAAGCAAATAAATCTTTTAAAGACACTCGGTTTATTTTAGGAAAAATCCAATATAATCTATACTTCAAAAGAATTAGATTGCTTTCTTAATTTACACACAGCTTAAGAACTTTTCAATTATGTGATTTTACTCAAATGAGGTGGGCTCATAAGCCTTTGGCCATAAGCCACTTTCCGCCTATAATACTTATAATATTTATATATTATAAATCTGTAGCAATCACGATTGTCTTTTTAGACTTTGTTTTTTAATTTTTGAAATTATTAATAATTGGTGTTTTTGAGAACCAACGATAAGCATTGCTACTTTATGACGTAAACTTTTGCGAGGAGAAAAAACCGTACGGTGTCCAATCTAATGATATTCATGGACTCGTGAGCTAGCAAGATGGGCCAACTTGGCAGCTGTGTGAAACTACTGGGTTGATAGGTATGACGTGAATATTTAGCAAGATAGGCCCGTGATGGATAATATAACATGTTACTAGCATATAAATATTAATAAAATTTTAATATATAAAAATAAAATTAATATTTTTTTAAAAAATATATATTATCAAATATTATTAATATTTATATATCATTTTTTCAAATACATGATATGATATATTAGTATTATTTAATCTTTTCAGTGATCTCCCTCTCTCTTCCCAGCATGATTTTCCCCTGAAGCTTTGAGTTAGTCCATCCGATTCTACAGACCGGCCTAGATAAATCGAACGTTTGTTTTTGTGTTCCAATTTTCCACGAAGGCCCAAGTTTCAAGAGAAGAAAACAATATTTTTAACGATTTTCAGTAAAATACGTTCTGTGAAGGCCCCATTTGCATAAACGACGAAGACCCTGGACCGAGCATGCTTTACCAAGCTGTTCGAAACTCCAAACAACAAGATCACCTTAAAGTGTCATGTCATCCACGTCCACTATATGACATGTACGAGGAAAACCAGGAAAAGCTAATGTTTCTTTGTGGCGCCTTTCAACGCGCACAAAGCAGCAGTACATGGTCACGAGGGGTTTTGTTTGGTCAACCACGATAAGTGTGTTATTTGGTCGATAATAGTAAGTAATTAGCAAGCAGACAATTCCGATAAATAATATATGAGTTAACTGGATAAGAAACACTGAGTTGATTATATATAGATGAACACTTCTGTAAATTAAACCTCATTTTCAAGCAAGATGGCCAAATATAATAATAACTGCTTTTTTTAGTTCATATTGTGGATTAAACTGGTCAAAATTATTAAATAAATATTTAATTGATTTGATTATCTAAACGGAATAAAAAAATCATATATCAGTTCTGTATTAGATCATAAGGATAAACCTAACTCGCTAATGCAAAGATAGTGTAGCGAAATCAAAATATACTCCATGATGATGTTTAATTGCTTTTCGTATATATAAATTGGTATTTAAAAGATAGGATGCTCAGCTCTCCTTAGTATGAGAATTTTGTGATATTTGTATTAGATAACATACTATATCTACATGTATCATTTGTAACAATTACAATGGATTTTTTCATATCCAAAGAGGCTAATGGAGATGACATCCAAATTTATGGTGTAAGTTCAGTAATGCGAAACCAATGTCAAATTAAAAAGAAAAATATATATGAAATACGTATAGTTTATTTTAAAGCATTATTAGGAAAGTGAAAACATATGCATGTGTCTCTCTTTTACATTCTACATGATAAAATATTATTATATTTAGCCATTATGGGGATCATTTTCAGTTGCCGGACTTTCCTGAATTAGGGTAGAATAGAACAGAAGATGTTGACCACTTAACCCAGCACATGGGGGTGGGAGGGAGGAGGGAATATAATTTCATGTCTCTTGAAACGAACCCCAGAACATATGGCTCGTGTTATATGGATTTACTGTCTCCCTCCATCAAGATATTTATATTTATGTATTTGCTTTTGCCTGAAAGAGATATACATGTTTGTTGGTTTGAATTCGATAATGGCGACAAAAGGAGGATATGGAACTTGCAATCCACTAGACAAGAGTATCTACGATGAAGAGTCTCCAAAGAAGAAGGTTGCCATTGTAATGAATTATCTGGGAAGCAAACCTTATTCATTTTGCTCCTACTCATCATAGAAACTCACTCCCTTTTTCTATGTTTTTTTATCTCCTTTTTGGTTAGTAAAATTATAAGTCAATGAATTGGAATTTTTTACAATGACAAATATTCGGATATCATATCAACACATTCGTTTCATTTTCTTCGAAAAATTAAAAAAAAAAAAAAGAGTTGGATAATTTATTATGATGTTGGTTCAACTTGTTACAAAACGGAAATTTCTTTTCTTTTCTTTTTCTTTTTTTTTTTTTTGGCTTAAAGGTGCATAATAGAAATTAAAAGGAAAGAAAATGAAAGGATGAAAATGGAAAATAATTTTTTATTGTTTGGATATTGAAAGGATGAAAAATAATAATGTATTTTTTATTAAATTATGCATTACCCTTGGATCAAATAGAAACAAAAATATAAATATTACATAATGCAGCTACAATTATTAGGGTGTTTATGGTTCGAGTCAAATCAATTTAGGGATCAAATCTAACCAAATCATGCCGCATTTAAAACAATTTAATTCAAACCCTTAATAAACAAAACCACTTTTAATGGTTTGGAGTTTTGAATCAAACTACCTAAAATACAGTTCAATTTAAACCGTTTTTAAAAATACCTTTTATTTAATTAATAGTACTAATAATCTTTAAAGTTTATAATCTTACATTGATATTCAAATTCAAAAATATTATACAAGAATGTGAGCTATATAACATTATAACATGATAATATTATACCTTAAGTAATAATAAAGATATAGTTATCTACTTAAGAGATAAGAGACAAAGGTGAAGGATAAGAAGTGGATTGTGAAGATGAAGAATATAATGAAAGTTAGCAAAAGAGAAAAGGTAAATATAAGGTTTAAAGAAAAAAAATATTACTTTTTTTTTAATAAGAAACAATTTAATTAATGTTCAAATGGCTTGATTCAATTCGACTTCTCAAATTGAACCATGAACTATTAGAACCTTTTCTAAACCGAATCCAAATATATATATTAAAAAAAATATTTTACAATTCGATTTGATAAAACAAAACTAACAATTATAGCCACAAGAATTACAAAGGAGCTTTCACTTGTCCTTTACATCAACTTGAGGGTCCTTAATCAGGGAAATTATTATTAGGGGTATCTGCTCCTTCCTTCGAAATCTTCATCGTAGGCTTTTGACCTAGTACACGCAATGGCTTGGCCTCTTGGGTGAACCAAAAAATTTTAGCTGGATAGGATAAGATTATCATGTTCTTATAAATATGACATGAAACATTCCGCATTGGGAATTGCTTTGTCACTTTGAATATCGTTTAGTGTTACCATTTTTATATATAATACTCGTATATATACGTGATGTAGCCATTACATTGAGTGTATTTTAGAATTGATCATAAGTTAAAAGTAGTTTTTCACCCTAAAAAAGCATAGCTACACCCAATTGTACCCACTTGTAGGTCCATCCTCTATTAATTCATCAATACATAAAAAAATAAAAATAAAAACAAGGAATTTTATATAGAAAAATGGGACACACATGTGAGTTTTTTTTTTTCCATATATGTTAAAAAAATCAATGGGACATAAATATATATTTATATTTATATTTATATGTACAATCAATCTTACCCTTTTTATTTCTACCTTATAAACTTATTCTACAAAACCCTAACTATCGCAGAACCTCATGGTCTGGGAAAAAATCCATCTACTACTAAATAAAAAAGTGAAGTTCTCAGGAAAACATATATATATATATATATATGTATCGGGGACATAGTAATATATATAATGACTACCTCTAAGTAGCTTTAAATATCTAATGATTGCCTTCGATCAAGACCCAGTTGCATTCCAACTCTATCACCACCTTGGAGCCTCTCCAACCATCAATTAACACCATCATCCTCGTTATCTTTAGGTAAATTACTTTTTTTAACTTTTGAAATTACATAAGCACAGTATACTGTTTGATTATTGTGGGACCAATTTGATCCATTAATTTTTCACATAAATATGAGAATGAGAAGGTCTCAAGTGTGTGCTAAAATAGGAGGGCTAGATTTGCAATTTTCAGAGTTTGAAGAGAATGTTAAAGTAATTTTCTTGTTACTATACCTATGACAAATAAGTATTACTAAATGAAATCTCAAATCGTGGCACCATATAAATAATGAACTGGATTAATCAATCCTTAAAATGGCTACTTGTTAACAAGGGAAAGGATTTTGCAAATAAGTCAGAATTAAAGCTTAAGACTTCGTGAAGCTTTTATATTACGTATGTACTTGTCTTGGGGTAATCATTGTTCGAAGCGCCATCGTGTTGGCGCTCTTAGATAAGGTTTCCTTTTTTTTTCCCCCTTTTATTTTAATGTGATTTTTATTTCTTCTTCTAATTTATAGCTAATAAACTTTCTAAAGAAATTGATAGAATATATTACATGAGTGTCTTGGGACATGGTAGTACTTGATTGTATGATTTATAAAGATTTATGACTAACTGATGAGAATATGATTGTGAAATTTCAAGAAAGATTTTAAAAAATATAAATTCTAATTTTTTTTTCCTATTATAACTTACGTAAAATATTTTCTTTCTTTTTCCTTCAAATTAATAATTAATACATGGATGATGACAAAAACAAAATTGAGAGATTGCTCTCGCAATAGCAAGGGACATTTGGTCAAAGAACTCTCAATTTCGGTTTTTTGCTCTCGATAATGTAGGAGAGTAGTGCCTAGTGATTGTTTTCTTCAAGAAAAGCATGCCTATATGTTTCTTTCACATGCTCCCCAACATGGCATCTCAAATCCCCTTCTAGTTCACACGTCGTTGAATCAACGAAACCCTCTTACAAACTTGACATTAATTCCAGTTATTATTAAATTTTTTTATCAAATTAAACAAAAAAAAAAGGGTGGTTTGAATGGAGGGTTAGAGAGAGAGAGAGAGAAGGCTGTGGAACATATCATTGGTTTAAGGCTTGAATCGGTCGCACATGGCTGAACAATAATATACACTTTGATGTAAGACCCCACAATAAAGCCAACACAAGTAACATGTATACTTTGGATTTCGGAAACTTTAAGAACCCCTTCGCTAACTTTGATAAATGTTTTGTCCAAAATCACTTTATTAAGAAAGCACGGTTGAATCCATGGAAAAAAGTCCATGCAGTACACATTAAATTAGGGGGGGGGGGGGAATGCAAAATTAATCCCCAAATGTTTCATTACTTGTTTATTTAAATTTTCTAATTTTCTAAGATAAGTGAACTGATTCTTCCATTACATTTTTCATTAATATCAAAACTGTGATTGCTTCTTCTCCGGAAAAGGTAGTTCATAACCTGTGAGTTTTCTACCTCCATGAGGTATTGCTCTGATAGGATTTCGTCCAAACTTTTTATTGAAATCCGAATGTTCATAAACATATTTGAAATGTAATAAGTTTATATATATATATATATATAATGAATCCCCTTTAATAAAGCGCAATGAAATAAAGGTTTGTATGATATTGGTGACATTAATCAACTCTATAATATGGAAAATTCTTACATAAGCAAGGAGAGAAATGAAGAACTATATTTGGAGAAATTTCCATGTAGCACATGGCATATAAAACAAACTGAAACAAATATAATTTCTTGAAAAACTCTAGACAAAAAAAGAGTGCCGGACATGGCTTTTTATTTCGAAAAAAAGAGTGATGACTACAACTATTCATACATTAATTAAGACAATCCTTCATAATAGTTCTCAAATAACAAATGGTGGAGTGGCCGGACAAAATATGATGGTTATCACTGGAGAGACACTTTTCTTCCTTGCTAAATGCATTATGTATAAGAATTGTAAAAGAAAAGTAGCTAAAAGTTTGTCAAAGAAATTTGGCAATTCTTCCAATAACATTAGAAAAAAATATTATGAATAAGTCACACTAACAAATATGATAAGTACCAACGGAAATGTGATTAAAGAGTCTTGAGAATTCTAATAGAAAAGTACTAAAAAATTATGTCCTCATTACAATTAGCACCTACTTTGCATGGATTCTGATAAGAATGTTAAGAGCAATTACATATTTTATTTTGTTCATTATAATCAACCTCCTTTCCTAATACTAAATGTATTTAAGCCCACTGTATATTTATTAAAATACAATATCAAAAACATGAAAAATATTATTACATATATACCTTTCTTATAATGTTAGATAATTTATAAATCTATATAAAGCTGAAGTTATTTACCCTCTATTTTATTTATTCTGTAAAAGATAATTAATTTTTTTAATTTTTTGAATGCATATTTTTTTATTTTTCCTTAAAAATATATGAATTTTCACTTTTACTTTTACTACCCATCACACATCGCTATAATTATGAAATAAAAACAAATAAGATATAGATCAAATAATTTTATAAATGTTAAATTTCAAATAAATACAAATTAGGTCTAAAATACATAAAAGAAAAATAAAAATCCAAAAGTGTCCTTAATCGTTAGACTTGCCTAAAGTCAGAAAATGATTCGGTTCATTTGACATAATTTTGGATCGTGATAACTTTTTATAGGGCAATAATGTTTCATCGGTTTAAATAAATATCATTTTACGCAAGTGCTTTTCTTTCTTTTTTTTCCCCCAAAAAAATGGAAAATACATGTCCTTTTAAAAGGGTTCTAGAAGAGGAAAAAATAAATAAAAAAAAATGGAAAGTCTCTGATGCTACTAATCAACCGACTAATGAATGAAATGATTGTAATCTTGAGTCTGATACTCTGACTGAAATTGCAAATTTTATAAATACAGATCAAGAGTTATATATAATCATCGTAGAAAGGTCATCTGATGCTACAGGGGGGCGTTCTTGTTAACAATTAATTAACATTGGGTCATGTGGGGCTATCTTAGTGGGTGCTTACTCTAATCATACTCCCCCTCATATCTCGATTCGATTCCATTGACAGAAGATTGTTTAAATTTAATCTTACCATCAGATCAGCAAGTTTGCATCCAACGGAATTGAGCACTTTCTGAATTTATAAATGTTTTTTTTTTTTTAATTTTATGTTACTTTTCCCTCACTGGCCATGTATTTAATTAGCTCGATTCACTTGGTGGGAATAAAGATTGAAATTTCTTAACTGAATATGGTTGAAGTATGCCTCTCTTACGATGGAGAAAAATTGTACTATGACACCACGAATAATGTTAAAAACCCATTTTAACTCTTTAAGAGTAATTGTTTACTAATTATAAGAACTAAAAAGAAACTCTTTATGTCATTTGATGTTGATAACTTAATATATCTATAAAAGGGTAAAATATTTACTTTTTTAATCTCATATCCGATAGTAGAAAAGCAATCGTTACGATTTTCTCGCGTGTATCACCCAAATTGAGCATTTAGGTTGTATCAATTCAGAAAATAAAATCACATATTCATGTTGATACTTTTTGCAAATGATATAAGATAAGAACCTGATCATGATGATGAAGATGGTGATGAGAAAGCCTTTATATCATCTATAGTAATGATTGGAAGGAGTAGTTAACAATTTAGTCCAAAAATTATAAGAAAATTTTACTCGTCCTAACATCCCCCATGATTAGATCCCCATGCATTCCTACTTTCCATGATTTAGAAGATCACATGTAAGTTTCTTGGACTGTTGTGAAGCTTATAATAATATTACAAACTGATTAAACCGATTCTATTCAAATATATTAAATTAGTGACTGGAGAATAATCATTAAACCAGGTTTCAACTAGAACATGCTTGTTATGGTCATCAACCTCCCTAATCATGCGACCCTCTTTTTTATTTTCTTTCTTTCTCTTACACGACTCATATCATTTAAAAAACTTAGTTAGAGACTGCTTTGTTAATCTAAATGGACCCATGAAGAGTGAGTTAGATTCTTCAAATTTAATTTTGATTTTCAATCACTGTTTAATGATATGGGTCATGTGGTCATGGTAATCAGACATAAGTTGACTGCATTCATCGTATATTCTCAAAATTACAAGCAAAAAGTTCGTATAAGTTTAAATTTCAATGTGTAATTTAGTCATAAGCATTAGGGTCTACATAAAATTTTGTAGAGCAATTTGCTTTATAAGCTATTAGTATAACCTAAAGAAACTCAGCTATGATTTGCTGTTAAATTTTAAAAATTTTAGATGAATTGCACTGGGATGATGTATATTTGAATCTAAGCATTAAAAAGTGATATATAATCTTAGTAATGTATATAAGTGATGAAACATTAGTAGTAATTTTTAATAGTTCAACAGACATCATTTATATATATCGTAGGACCTAATTTAAAAAATGTTCCCATCTTATTTGTACCGTGAACAATATGTATATATGTGTGTGTATTACTTTAACTCACTTTTAGTATAATTATCTCATTTGGACTCACTAAATACTAAATTAAACATGAGAAAACATCTATAAAGTAAATTTGCTAATCCTCAATACATATTGGATCCACCCTAAGTCAAGATGAGTCAAAGACAAAAAACCCAAGATGCGCACAAGTAGTTGTGCGCATACAAATCTTATCCAAGTTGAGATGTTATTTGGGATGTATTTGATAAATTGACCGGATGCTCCTGTATAGCATAAGTACAGAAACTTTGACCATAAGTGATGAAGGTAATAGGGTTACTGTAGGCTGGTCTCGGATTCGAATGTAAAATTTGACTAAAACGGAAGGTGGTCACAATACCAAGACTAGAATATAAGAACATATGATCTTGTCCTAATATAATATTACACAGAGGAAAAAACTGCATATGCATGGGGCCTACTCAAAAAGGCGGAGGACAGAGCTATGGAAATTTTAATATCTCAAGGGCAAAATCCATTGCATGTCAGACAAGCTTTCTCACCTTATATAAACCCTCTCCACATGCAAACTATCCACAAACAAGTCCTACACTTGTAGCAAAACCCAAACAGCTTCAACCTCATTGGCTCAGTTTCTAGGATTGTCTTACTAAGTCGCTTTTTTGTGTTCTGTTTGCTCACTGCACAAAGCAGCAGCTCTCTGCTCTGTTTTGTCCCTGCTCAGTCTTAAGTACTGGGAAATCACGCGAAAATGAACCCATCTCCATCAAAGTCCAAGAAGAAACAGACCCAACAGCAGGAACCATCAGGGAGCAGGTTCCTTGGTGTCCGGAGGAGGCCATGGGGCCGCTATGCAGCGGAGATAAGAGACCCCTCCACCAAGGAGCGGCATTGGCTTGGCACTTTCGACACTGCCGAGGAAGCTGCCCTTGCCTATGACCGGGCTGCAAGGTCAATGCGTGGCTCCCGGGCCCGGACCAACTTCATGTACTCAGACATGCCCGCCGGCTCCTCTGTCACCACTATAATTTCACCAGATGAAGCCCAACAACAGAATTTCCCTTCCATTTTTACAACCCAGCCTGACCCGAGTCCGCAACTCGTCCCGGCTCAAGAAGCCCGATTTGAGTCTCATTGCCAGGGCGGGCTGCCTCCGATTTCAAATGAAAACATGTGGTCCTCCTCTTATAATCAACAAACTGATTCCTACTCCCACTTTCAGTATAATGACAATGTGGAGCTTCCTCCTCTGCCTTCATCCGAGATATCAGGCTATTCAGGCCCTAGTTCGGACATTTCGGGCTATGACTATAACATGGACCAGGGGAGCTGGAGCAACCCAGGTGGTTCAATGGGCTTACCTGACCACACTTTTGAATCGGGCAGCAGCGGGTCTAATTACTTCGGGTTCGATTCAAGCGAGTACGTGCATAGCCCGCTTTTTAGCCGGATGCCACCGGTTTCGGATTCCATGCCAGAAGGATTCGACTTGGGTTCATCCTCTTATTTCTTCTAACTCATTCGGCCCTTTCATGGTCCGAATGGGTTGGAGCTTCTAGAGTTTCCAATTTTATGATTTTTATTTTGCGTAATGGTGTGTTTGCTGACATGCGACAGGGTTAATGTGTATGCTCACTGTCACGTTGTGGTGACTCTGCATTCCTACCCTTGCTGGATATTTATATATAAATATTAATATGCTTAATATAGAATGAGGGCACTTGTCTTTTGGGGTTTGTCTTGTGGGACAGGGGACGGGGACGGGGACTGGGACTGGGACAAGGACCAGGGACTTTCCTTTTCGGGGCATGGTCGGTTGCCATGAAACCGATTTCGCCAATCTCAACGTTTAAATATGAAATTTTTCTTTCTTAATGATTATTTATATGAAATGACATACAAATTCCTGAAAAATCACATGCACTTCTAGTTTTACTTTTGCATCATCGCATGGAAAATGGAACTTGCAGAATAATGGGAAATTTTGGCTCATATAAAACGAGCAAAGATAAAGAAGTTGCCCTTGATTACAGATAAAGGTTAAAGAAAAAAAGAAAAAATCCCTAGAGCTAGCTTTCCATCAATGGTACGATTTATATATATATATATAGTATACACACTTGCGGACAGTGTGTTAAGTTTTCTTTATATGTTTGCTGGTAGCTACAGTAAGATTATAGTTTGGCGATAACAAGGTAATGTCATGAGACAACCTTGTAATGATAATTAGAAATTACAGCATGAGAAAACCTAATCAGCCTGCTTTCACATCCAATAGTACTTCACAAGGCAGATACAGTTTATTAGAGAAAACCGCTTCGCGAAAATCATATTCTAAGTCCCTGCAAACCCAACTATTTATTAGTAGGATGGATTTCAACAATTTAGACAAGGCAGTCACACACACACACACACACACACACACATATATATATATATAATAAATTGAACAAGAGAACACTAACTTCCCTTAAGTTATTAATGATGTTTTCCTGGGATTTTCTTTTTATTCACTGTCCTTAAACAGATTGTTAAGATATGATTATGAGCAGAAGTCTAGAAGCTTATCTGATTGTTATGTTTGTTTGCACTTTTATGAAGGAAATGATGTATGCTGAAACGAAACTATGAATTTAAAAGAAGAAATCCAAACACTTACAGGTAAGATGGTGTCCTTCCGAGCACCCTAAAATAGAGTAATTAATGTGAGATTGGTCATTTTCATTTTGATCCCATCACTAAAAGGAATCGCCAAACATAACGTTCATGTTTGCATCGTAATTTTTCCACTTTTTTCATGGTTAATTTTTTCTCCCGGAAGCTCCCCTTCCAGAACTGTACAGAAATTTGCGAGATCATATCATAGTACACAATAGGAAGTGATGTAGATTGCAATTTCTCTTTTACCCATCTTTTGTGTAGCATTTCTGATCATTGTAACACTCATCGGATTCTACAAGTTTGAATGTTAATCGTAGTAATTAATTAGTTGGAGACAATACTCTTCTATAACACTCCTAGCAAGTTGCAGCATTTACACAAGCATTATTTTCTCAATCCTCGATTCCGGTTTCTTCTCTCATTGAGAAATTTCATATGGTATCAAAGTGAAGAGAGACTGTTGAGTGTTGATTATGCTTATTATTTTGTTTTCTGGCTAGGAGCAGCTTGTATTACAATTCATTACGAGATTGCAATCAATGAACATTAATTCATCTTAATCCCTTTATCCTAGCCAGTTTGCCTAGCACTAATACAGTCTTAGGAATATGCTCATTAATGGTGATAACTACCTAGGTGGAGCAATATGGCACTTGGTGCCAATTTGGAATCAGGGTTTTTTGGATGGATCACAAAGAAAGCCAGAGCTTAATCCTATGTGCAAACACCATATTTTTTACCCTAATAATTAATAATAGTCAATTTTCATTTTTTTTATTTTTTACAATCTTTCTTCTAATTTAGCAAAAATAGAAAAAATATTCAAAATTTTGGAAAATAATGGTAGGAATAATAAGAAAATGAGTTAAATAATTTTTACAAATTTTTGGAATTTCAAAATAATACGAAAACAATAAAATTGCATTGCATATATGCAAATTACGAAAAAAAAAAAAAAACTGAGAAGTAGGCTAGCCCAACTGGTCCAAGCCATGGCCTAAGGTGCACGGGGGGTAGGCTCAATTGCGAGTTCGAATCGCGGGGGACGCATTCCGCGTTTTACAATTTTTTTTCCTCCCCAGGACACGTGTCAACCGCTGATTAGTCAACACGAACGCTCGCGCCAGGCGCGTGATTGATGGGTGTCAAATCCAACAAAAATAAAACCTACTCTAGACAATTATATGATTTGCATATAGTGGTGAGTAGGGTCGAATCCACAGAGATTGGTTAAACTTATTTCTATTCAAGGAGAATAAAAAGGAAAAGGAAAATGGGGAGGTTTGGTTTGTGAATCGAATAAAGTTAAAACAAGATAAGAAAGTTGTATATTGATAAAAAGCCTAGCCAAAGGAATCAAGATAGTTTAATTCAAGGAATTGATCATCGATGCAAATGTTCTCTATTCTTAGTTCTAGATAAACTGGTTATGGTTATTAACAAGCTCTAACAACCTATCTCTCCTTACTTCCTCGATAACCTCAGACAAGCGCTTTGAATTATTTCTCTTATTGATTAAACAACCCTAGACAAGCGCTTAGGATTTAATCTATCAATAGCATTAAGATCTAGAGAGACCACCAATTCATGCCAGTAGATTATAAGATAACCTATTTAAACATGATCACACACCTCCATAACATGAATTCGATCATCTCTTTTATAACCAAACATGTTATTGCGTCACTAAGACTAGAACAATCAAACAATTACGGATTTGATGTGCTAGTTGACAATATATTAACTTGCTAATTGAGTAGAAGAGCTCTATTCATACCAATCAACAAAGATAATAATGACAAAACGATCAGAAGATATATGAATACCCGAAAGCAAAGAATAGAATAAATACAAGTCAATTAGACCTCACAATTCGTGGAGAATTAAACATCTATGACCCTTTGGCTAGAAAAGTAGCTTAGCTACTCATGTTCATCAATAAAACGAAAATAAAAAGTAAAAACATAATGAACCCGGTTGCTTGCTCTGCCTCCAAGATGATCCAAGGTTCTTCAAGATCCAAAGATTCAAAAGTTGTCCTAACCCTCTAGGGTTGGCTCTATTTATATTATTAGATGGATAGCATGTGATCTTTTGCTAGCAAGATACGAAAATATCTTTCCTTTTCCAAGTAGATTTCGAGAAGTGAAGATTCGTCTACCTGGCACGCCCCACCACACGGCCATGGGTCAAGCCGTGCCATACTCTGTGCATATTCTTCAAGTCTTCAACCGCGCCCAGTATGAACCACGGTTACACACACGGCCAGATTTCAAGCCGTGCCTTAATCTGTGCATAATCTTCAAGTCTTCATCCGTGTCCAGTGTGTACTACGGTTACACCCACTGCTAGATTTCAAGCCGTGCCTTCATCTGGTTGATGTTCCACACTTTCTTCTCCTTGGCACGTCTATCTTCCACCACGGCTCCAAGCACGGTTTCTCCCACGGCTTCCACCATGGCCGTTCCCTAAGCCGTGTCTCTCTCTGTTCAAAGTCCACATTTCCGTCTTCTTGTCCAGTGTGTAACACGGTTTTAACCTTGGCCGTGCCTCAAACCGTGCTTCCTCCGGTGGTGTAATTCCTTGTCTTGATCCAAGTTGTAGATGACTTCTCTAAAATACTTGAATTAGCATCCTTGACTCCATTTAACCTGATTTATCACGATGATAGAATTAAAGTACCATTTCCTTATGATTTCTATAAAATCAATAATAATTTAACACAATTTATACTATAAAGATTGAGTATAAAATGGCTCTATCAGTGATCATCCCCTTCCTTCATCCAAAATCGTCGTCGACAGCGGGAGAAATGGAATTGAGCCATTTTTATTTGATTTTTTGCACAAATCCACCAAATCTTTAATCAAAATAAGATTAGCATCATCCAATTAACATAAAATCGTAACAAAATCCAATATTTACACTGATCGAAACAAATTGGAAATGGGTTTTTCAACCGAAATCCGATTTGCCCCAATTGGAGGAAATTTGAACTTATTCAGCTCGATTTCTGATGACTATAAATAGAGCACGATGTGGGAAAGCAAAAGCATGAATCGGAAGAGAGAAAGGAGAGAAAATAAGAGAGATCGGAGCCGCCGAAGTTCATGCGACCTACGACTGCCGACCACCTCTTCGAACCACCACTTGGAAGAGCTTTTGGAGAAATCCACCACCACCATCGAGTCTCTTGTCCTCAGAATCGTTAGAAACACCCCTTGATCGACAGAAACGGATGCCAAAATGTCACCCACGAGAACCTCTGACCGCCGCCCGCTTCGACCCAATTCGACCTGCTTCGACCCAATTCGACCTGCTTCGACCCAACCCGACCCAACCCGCGCACCGTACCTGGATCCAAGTGAGTCGAATTTTCCGTTATTTATTTATTTATTGTATTTTATTTATTTGTTTGTTTATTTACAATTCGAAAATAAAAAAAAGAGAAAAAATGAAAAAATAATATTAGGAAAAGTGATAGAATTTAGATTTTTTTTGTTTAGTTTAGAGTAGACAAATAATAAAAAATAAAATAGAAAAAAAATAAAAAATAAAATAAAAATATATAATAATAATAATAATAACTAGAGGTAGGTTAATAATAAGGAAATAAAAATAATTTTTATCACTTAGAAAAAAAATCATTTTCTTAAATAAATCCAAAATTGGCTTTTTTTTCCTTAAATTAATTTTTTCAAAAAAAATAATAATCAAGTTTAGGCTTAGATTTTTTTCCAAGAAATGCTAAAAATGATAAAAACGTAAATTTGAAGTATTTTCATAATTAAAATCAACTAACCCACTAAAGTTTTTATAAAAAGAGAACTACAGCTCGTTTGATCCTAAATAGTAGGTACGTAGGCAATCGTTTGGGACAACTCTAAAAAGAATAAAAAATCATTTTCCATATTAGAATAAATTGCTTTTAATCAATAAGCAAAAACACAACAAAAAATAACAAAAAATAAAAACAAATAAATAACAATAAAAGACATTAGGATAGAGTTTAAATTTCAGAAGAATAAGGTAGTAACTTTAAAGTTTTAATAGGTTAGCCCCCGAGTCTAGAAACTCTGATTTTCTCTTCCTCTTTCACAAAAATGAAAAGAGAAAATCTCGTTGATTAGTTGTCCAAATTAGAATTAACCTACTCAATTAGTCCTAATTCAATAGACTTTCCCGACTTCAGTTGGGTAGCGATTCCAAAATAAGACGAAATTCCTAGTTCAAGCCGAGGACTTATATTAGATGAGCATATAGTCTAGTATAAATTGGATTAGGAATGAAAACGAAAAATCAAATATTAGACTCAACAATATGGACAATTATGAATGGGTTAGTTGTGACTATATAATAAGATATTGACTTTTAAGCTCAAATGTTATATGAATATTTATAGGCATTTTGTATGCTTAATAAGCTTTTAGAATTAGCGATGGTTAAAGAAAGTGTAATATTCCATGTAAGTAAGGCTCTATATGGATTGTAAGGGAGAATAGGTAATGATTTATAAGATTGAGATAGAAAATATTAAATAAACACTATGCCACACCTTGAAACCAAGAGACGTGGGCAGCTCATAATCTCACAAATACATGTGCATGAATGTGTAATGCATAACATATACACATAACTTATTTTAATGCAGCAACCACCAATTATTATCTTTGAATTCAATCATTCAAAGGCACTATCTTAAGTGTCCCCAAGCTTAGAGATGATTCCGACATTTATATATACGTAGGCACACATAATATAATATATAATTAAACCATGACCGTAAATCATGTCATCCTCAAAGCAATGTCTAGTAGCCATCAGCCTACCAATCCATACACAAGCATCCATACAAGCATTTTCATTCCATAAGTACAACTACTTACACATTCGTCCCAATATGCCAAACCATTACATAATCTCGCCTAAGTCAATGACCTACTAACATGAAAGTCAATGCCTAACTGATTGGATCTTATCAATGTGAGGCTGCACAATGGTTAAATAAATCATACCAATCACCAGTGGAGTGTCCTAAATCACCAGCATTTACCCGGATCTTTTTAGGCCTTTCCAAAGCACAAAACAGCATACAATTTATTTAGTTTTACTTAATATTGATTTATTTACTACCCTAACAAGTACACCAATAAATAATGACTATGTACCTACATACCAAATATCCAGAATTGCTAAATCAATTAACATGCACCACATCATGATACACGTATAACATAAATGTAATGATTCATACTTAATGATTCTAAAATTCAACATAAATCTATGGTCACTAATTAGTACATGTGGTATAGAATTTAAGGTAAAAGACTATTTTTTTTTTTATTCTCCACTAAGGTTTTTGAACAAGTGTTAAGAAAATCTGACATGTACAAAACTATCCTCACTATATAATTTAAGTAGCTATTGATACTATTTATATAAAATTAACTAATTGTAATGGATTATCCAACTCAATCCTCTTAAATATAACTTTTCCTTATCCACCAACTTTTCTTTATTAGGTCACTAACTATTGGTTGTAAAATAATTGATTACACTATAATTAACTTTCCATCATATAAACTAACTACTAATATATTATAATCAAATATGGATTAGCTTTATATTTTATTTAAGAACTCTTAAACAAATAAAATACATACATATAACTTTTTTTGTCAAAAACTCTAAAATTCCAAAAACACCTTTCCCTAAAACTTTGCATCAATAACCAAATCAAACTCCTTTTTCCAAAAAGCAAAATCCACTAAATCATCATGAATCAACTTTGCTCATTTGTTGTCCCATAACACCTGCTTCGAAAAACTTGATTTGGAAAATCATTACAACAACTTCTAATATTTCACAAATCAATGCTTTTCAAAATCCTTCATCTTTTTTCATGAATCACTACAAATCTAAAACTTCTTAACATACTTGTAACATCTCTTATCCATTAATTTAATCCAATATGGACTAATTTACTACAAACATAAATAATGATAGCTTTCCATCATCTAACAACAAAGCTCTAAAATTCATAAACCACTAACAAAATCCAAAACTTCTTTAATCGACTTATAACAACACTTTTCAATTCTTTTTTCCATTAAAAAAACAACCAACTTTAAGCAAAATTAACAACATGAACTCTAATATCTAAACTCATATTTCCTTATCAATCTTATAACAACACTTTTCCTTTTTTTTCCTTATTCCATGATACAAATTATCTATTACATTACAAATGAACAACTTCAATATTTCATATAATCAATGTTTGCAATACCATAATACCCTAGATTTCAACTTCTTTTACACACTTACAGCAACTCCTTTCAATTCTTTTGATCCATCATAAGATTAACTTACTATATTATAAAATTAACACATATGATTAACAATATAGTTAGCAACAATTCAAAACCCTAAATCTCCATAAACCAATATATCTCAAAAATCAACTTTGCATCAATTTAAATAAAGTCCTAATTCAACAACTACTCTCCAAACTACAATTAAATCAACATAAATAACTAAATTTGAATAAGGATTTAATTGCACCTTTTTTCTAGTGTATCATTACTTTGTTGTCTCTATAAGCATCAAATGGATCAATAGTATGATAGGTTGCAAATCAATCTCTTACAATAATCATATAATTAGAAACTTATATCAACAAAGGAGTTAAAAAAATAAAGAAGAAGAAGAAGAAGAAGAAGAAATGGTTACCATAGATTCTTACCTTAGATAAATTCGAAACTCTAATTCCTTTTAGGATGGGCACTAACTCAAATAATTGTGTTAGAATAAAATTCTCCTTGATCCTACACTATATCACAAATTAGAACGTGATTTCTTAAAATTAAATCCAATCATAAAATAGATCTTTACCTCCTCCTACAAATCTCCACTAATGCTCAAGAATAGTGTTGAAAAATTCTTGCAATACTCACAAATCTCTCATATTTTACAATATATGTGAGTTTCAGCATCTCGGTTATCAAAAAACATTAAAAGAAGAAGGAGATCAATCACCGGAACTATCCCTTAATCTTATGGGTCATGATACAAAAGTAAAGGGTAGGTCTTCTCTTTCTTTTCCTTATTAGCTTTAGGTCACTAAGGTTTTAATAGGGTATGATGGCTTTAATTACAATAGCCCCTACTGAAACAAGTTATCCTATAATTAAAAAGCCCTTAAATCATTAATAAATTGTGGTGGTTTAAGTTTAGAAAAAAGTACACTTTTAGTTATTAACGTTTATCCACTTTTCTATTTGAATCATCAACTTTTTTCTTATCTATTTAAATCCTCAATATTTTCAAAATCTTACCTAAAAAAAGGATTCCCACCAAATCTATTAAGTTTTTCATCTAGCTATGACATGTATCAACTTCAAATTAGTTCACAACAATTAAATTAACAAAATAATAATATTAAATATATTACACAATATAATAAAAAATAATATTAAATATATATAATAATATAGTATAACAAAAACTATAAAAATAATAATTAAAAGAAAATGGGCTGAAATAATTTGTATGTACTTTACTTATCTTGGCTAACTAGTTCAAGGTTAATTGGAAGCTAATACATGCTCAAAATAAAAAAAAAAAAAAGTTAACATACTTAATTAAATCCTATTTTTATAAAATTTTGAAAATATTAAGAAATGAAATAGAACAAAAAATAAATAAAAAGTAGGTAAACGTTGAAAACTAAAAATATACTTCTCTCATAATTTTAAGACTTAAAATTTAAAAGGGATACTTACTAAAATGCCATTTGTTTTTAAAATATTTTATGGGGCATTTCACACTTGTTACAAGATTTTGGGTGAAATGGTTAAAAAGGTCCATTACTCATCTAGTATCTTTTTTAATCAAAAAAGTTATCTATTATCTTATTTATTTACTATTTTTTGTTAGAGCATTATAAAAATATTTGGACAAACGAATGGTCTATTGATTTTTCAACTTCAACACAAAATTATAAATTTGAAGCAAGGAAATCTATCAAATGTTGAAGAAGATTTCAAATAAATTATAGTCTTGATGGATAACCAATGTATATGTATCGAATAACAAAGTCATGTATATGTTTGTTAATAGATTGATATCACAAGTTGGATTCAAGAAACAAGCCTATACCATTCTTAATCGGTGAAATATATGAGAAGTCATAAAAATCAAATGTTAGGAATATATTTTGTTCTTTAATAAATAAGGCTAATTACTTTATATAACAAGTTAAAAAACAAGGCCAAGGCAATAATAGGAATTAATAATGAAAAAGCAGCTTTCTTCACTAATAAAACTATTAAGTAACCTCAAATGAATAATTAGAATAGTCATAGAAAAGCAATTACAAAGCATAAGGGTTATTGTAAGAACTGTATAGGAAGATGCTTACGTAGATAATTGCTTTGTACATAGGTAACTAAATTTCCCAAAAGAAATGGAGAGAGATTATAGATATGGCAAATTCCCTTTCTCATAGCTAGCTAGTCATTCCATTCTCATAGCTTTAGAACTCTTTCACTCAAACTCAAGTTCCTTAAGCTTCAATTCTTCTTTAGGTTTTTACTGTTCTTTGAGCTTAGAGTTAGAACTCTACTGTTTAACCTTATCCCTCTGCTTTTGAGACTCAACCCTCAAAACCAGCTTCACAACATCATCTAGAGTCTTGTACTACTGTACCTCAACAATATCAACTATCTCATATTAACCCCAATATAAACCATGATATAGTCTACTCAACGAACTCCTTGACCTCACGTCTCATTAACAGTGTCTCATACACCTACGCATAATCATTAACATTTATCCCAACCTACCTCAATGTCTATAGTTGAGAAAATAATTCCTACTTATAATAATGGGGTTCGAATTTATTTCGCATTAACCTCTTCATCGGGTTCCAAGTGACTATCTTAGCTTCTCCATTATCTCACCTCTAAATATAAACATTTCTTCACCACAAGGCAGCATAACCTATAAACTCAAAGAATGCTAACTTAATCTTAGTGGGCTCGTCATACTCATAGTGGTCAAACAACCTATCTACTCAACTCTCCCATTCCAAGTAATCATCTGGCAATCTAAGCCAACTAAATTTTAGAATCTACAATTTCATTTTCTCAATTGTTAGTTCCTGTTATTCACATAACCTCCATTAAAATTGTCTCCTTCGCATTCGTTCAAATCATCATCCCTATTTCACATTATACCCACATTTTGTCTTCGATTGTTAGTCTAAACATTCATCTATTGAGTCACATTATCAATCAAAATCTACATCAAATTCATCTACATGATCATGAATCTCTAAAAAGTATCTATGAGAGTAGACATTTGTTGCTTTAACCTTGTCTCACAATGACCCCTATTGTTATCATCATCATCACCCCATTCTCTAACAAACCCAGCATATACACTCATTACTCATGTTCAACCATAATTGAATATTCTCCTCCCTTTCTTTTTTATTTACCACTCTCTACTAATTTAATAGCTTAACCATGCATAACTCAACCAAACAATAAAACACACCCCCATAGTACTACTAATCAACAACTCGTCAACACGAGAATTTCATCAAACACCTTACTTGTAACTTAATACCACCCAATGACAACAACAATAGTACAACAACACTAACTCACCAATCACAACAAATCCTCCATGCCACACAATTATAGTGAAGTTCACACACAACCACACAAAACAAGCTCTAGATCTCCCACACATAATCTCAACAAATCTCCATAGTCACCAAACTCTAATCATAGAAGAATCCTAATCAACAATGAAATTTAACAAGATTAGGAGCTACAAACTTACCTCTAACATGTCAAATGCTAAAGCTCTAATACCAAATTAATTATAATGTGCCTAGGATTTAGATTTAATCCCAAACATAATCTCCATGCAATAACCTCTAGATAATGGGATTTATGTATTTTTAAGGTTTTATAGATAATGAAATTAAAAAATAACAAAGGGATATGAACAATTATTGAAATTAAAATTCAACAATTTAGTTGGGTTGTTATAATTCTTAAATCAATATTAATCACAATTATTGGAATTCAATAGCTCTAATTGGATAACTACTCAATATTACCTACAAGTAATTTCAATTAGAATGAATCACCACAATCACACTAACATAGTTGATTGATAAGACTCAAAGGTTAGCAATGTTACTAAGGTCTTAGATCACAAGGATAATATGTCATTTAATGTTGAAAAAGACAATAAGTCTAAAGCTTCCTATTACAAGGAAATAAAAGAACTTAAATAGGTTCTCAACCCCAATGGAAAAGTTGTAATTGAATAGAACTAATAATTGACAAATAAAACAAGATAAAATAACAAACACATAGCTAACATAGTTTTCAACACACCCATATTAGTGATCGTGTATCTCTTTGGTCCTCAATTTTCCACTCAACATGGTTGTATTATGCTCTTGTTGGTTGACACACTCGTGTTGGTGGTCGTATACCTCTTTGTGACTCACTTTTTTTTATTCCACCCTCTTCTTTTATCTTGTCGAAAGCCATTAGTTTGTTCCTTAATACTTTAGTTCCATCATCAGCTTGGGTTATGTCAAATCAAACCCCAATTCCAACCACAATTTAAGTACACCTTAAAATCAGTTTGCTCATCACCCATTATAGTTCCCTACAAAACCCTTTCCATTAATTGATTCAAACAATCTTGCCCGAGTTATTGTTCCTTGCATCGAAACCTAGTTCAAAATCTAATTCCCATCATCTCCTTAAAGCTAATGAAAATTTGCCCCCAAAACTAACAACTCTTTTGTACAATCTTCTTCTCATTCTAAAACATATGGTGACGAATCTACTATATTACATGCACCAAAACTTCCTTAAACCACCTGACAACTCAAGCTAATAAGCATTATCATTGACTTTCTTAACAATCTTGAAGGGTCCTTCAACTCTAGGTCCTAACTTTTGTTACCTGTGATTTTGAAACCGTTCTTTCCAAAGATGCAACCACACCAAATCTCCAGGTTGGAACTCCTTATGCTTCATTCACTTATAATAAATCCACAACATTCATGCCTTATAAGTGGAAATAGATTAGATTTTCTACTTCTAACTAAATTGCTGGTCAATTACTAGATGATATATTTGCCAATTTTGACATGCATTATGATCTCATGTATTAATAAATGAATCTAAAGTTTAGCATAGACCCTTCTTGACATAGGCTATATGAGGCAAGGCTTAGTGCAAATAAGATGATTAAAGGTAGTCATGAAGAAAAGTATTTACTTTTACCTAGATATGCTAACCTTATTAGAGAACATAACTGGCATAATGTTTTCAAAATACAGTATTAAGATAGGCTAGAATGGTCAATATCTCTTCCTATGTTCAAGTGTGCATCTATATGCTATGTACCTTATAAGATTGGTTTCATTAAAGGATGTAAACCATTTCTTAGGTTGGATGGCTGTCATTTGAAAGGTCAATATTAGTAATTGCACTTGATGGTAGTAGTGGTTTGTTCTTGCTAGCATGTGCTATAGTTGAAAAGGGATGTAAAGATAGTTGGGAGTGGTTCATGCAAGGGCCTCAGGAGGTCTTAAGTCCGAATTACAAAAGATCCACACTTGTCTTCATGAGTGACAAACAAAAGATGTATCTTGATTTATGTATTCTTATTATTAGAATAAACTTGTAGTATTTAGTTCTTTTTTAATGATTGCTTTAACAATTTTTACTATTTAAGGTTTATCATATGCAATCACTAATGGTTTTTCATTAGCTCAATAAATGAGCTATTGTAGACACATCTACAAGAACTTCAAGGCCAAGCATCCTAGCTTAATTCTTAGAACTTATTCTTGGGCCACTGCTAAAGCATATGTTGAGTGGGATCATAGAGCTGTTATAAGGCAATTGAAGATCATGATAAGAAAGCTTATGAATGGTTCTAAACAACGAGAGTTGGGTCATGGGCAAGGTTTGCATACAAGCCAATGCGCAAATCAGATCACATTACACATAACATGATAGAGAGTTTTCAACAATTGTGTTGGCAAGATACATAATAAGCCAATTATTCAACTACTTGAGGCAATCAAATTAAAGCTTACATCAAGACTTCAACATTGATATTAGCAAAGGCATACCTAGTTTACATGAGTATGTGAGCATGTTTGAAAGTGACTAGATGTCATTTTAGTTGAAGCTCAATCTTGTAGGATTACATTAGCCGATAGAGCAAAATTTTAAGTTAATGAAAGGAGTAAAAATGTTGTAGTGAATTTAAAAACTTAGTTCTGTAATTGCCTTAAATGGGAACACAATGGACTCCTGTGCAAGCATGCAACCACATGTATTGTGTATATAAGGTTAAACATTGAAGACTACTACCATGCATACTACCTTAAAGAGAGATAGCAAGATGCATTCAATCAAATAATTTATCCATTATTGGATATTAGCGTGATTGATGCAACTATGAAAGTATTTACCCCATATCCACACCACATTTTGAGAAGACCTAGAAAAGATAGAAGGATAGAGTTATATGAGATTAGAGTTGGGATCTCAAGACAAAAGAAGAGAACACTCAAATGCACTAATTGTGATCAACTTGGTCACAATTCATGTACATGTCATCGTACGCTGGTGAGAGATAAGTATGGTACAACAATATTTCATTAACTCACTCTGCTATGTATGTAGGAGTGTTGCTCTTAGGATAATTATTAATGCTCACCTAGATTAAGTGCTAGCATTAAGATAACTATTTTGGAAAGGTGCAATTCTACTTTCTAATTACTATACATGGAAATTTTGAAACTATTGTTTTATTTTACTACTTAATTCTAGAGTTTGATTGGCTGGAATAGATATATCGAATTCAAGCCCATTAGAATTTGAATAATTTATGTTCTTTCAAATGCTATGGAAGTACTTCACAATTCTTGTTAGTGGTAAGTGGATTTCGTAAGTATATTGAGCATCAAAGTCCATATATTATTTACTACTAGCCACCTCTACTACTAAAATAAGCATGTAGTTTCAGTTTAATAATTTCTTCACATGGAAAATCAGCTTCTAATTGCTTCACCTACTAGTTTTTTACCTAAAAGCTTTTTCTTATCATTTTTACTCCATATTTCTGTAGAGGCAAAGACAGGATGGCAGGCCTCAAATATTAGGTGCTTTCAGTTCTACTCAAGCAAAAGTCCTTCAAAGGAGATCAAAGCAAAATGCAAAAGAGGTGCAATTCATTGTTACATATCCTATCTTATATTTTTGCTCAATAGAAGTATCAATACATGTTACCGATCCCTTCTTTTGTATTCTACTAAAAACAAAAAAGGAGAAGAAAACGATAGGAACAAGTCACTTGTTCAAATGTAGATGCTATTCAAGAAAACCAAAGTGATCCCTCTCTCAAAAGCCTCATGGCCTAGGCTGCTTTTACTCTTACAAGGCATATGGTATCCCATGAAGATACATCAATTAGCATTGGAGATAGTAAGGGCCCTACTCCTTCTATTTAAGCAAGGCTAATGCTTTCCTAGGGGAATACCACACTTAACATTGGAGGTACCTTTTAGTGTAGAGTGGCTCTTAAGAACATAAACAATAAAGCACATATGAGGTGTGCACTTTTCAATGCACTAAGATAGAGTAATTTGAGATCGATAGTTTATTCTTCTAGTATGCAAGATGTTGCCAATTTTGTTGGAAGCAACATGGAATACAATGCTAGAAATAACTCAAAGCATGTATTAAGAGATGACAACTCGAATATCAAAATAGTTAGCTTAAAGGGAGGAATCAACTTCTTCATATTATGTTACTAAAAGAAGGCACATCATTACTAGTAGCCAACCAAAATGAAGATTTGACTTGTGCAACCACTTTTTTTTTTTTTGATGTAATGAAAATCAATGGATCCTCATTATGTGCAGTGAAATAGTGGGGATCCTTTTTTATTAAACAATGAACTTGTTTTGATTTTTTTTTTTTTTTTTTGTACAATGATAGAGATAGTTGGAGTGGTATCCTCTTTTTTGAAGTACAAATAGCAAAGATCTTCCTTTTGTGTTGTTAAAATAGTAGAGATCTTTGTTTTGTATAGTAAAATTAATAAGAATACTTTTTATTAAGCAATGAGCTAGCTTTAATTTTTGATGAAGTGATATAGCTAATTTTGAATGAATAGAGTGGTCTATGTAGTGAGTGGGATCTTTTTTTTATATATAGCTAGTTTTGAACAAATGAAATGGTGTATGTAGTGAAGTGGGATCCTTGTTTTGCTACTTTGCTAATGACACTAAGTGAATAGATAGATTTTTAAAGGAAGAACTTGTTGCTTTGGTCTTCATAGTTGTTGATACTATGTTATTTACTTTTTCTTTTATTCATATCACATATGCATGCTTGAATATAATATTCAATTATATTCACATATCCTTGTCTTTTGGTTCCTATCATTTTAGTTCTAGAATATAGTTTATAAATTCATTTAATCATCTTCACCCTTGTAACTTACATGAAACTAAGAGAGCAAAATGAGATTGAATATTGAATATATAAAAGATTTTCAAGTTCCTTTTTGTAACTTATATGTCTATAGAGGGTTTTCTTTAAATTTCCCAAATTTAATGCAAGGACGGTACCATGAATTATGTTTTGTCTACTTGCAATGAAATGACAACAACAACTGATATAATTTTGGGTAGATTATGGTAGCAATTGTTAAAATTTTGTGCACTTTTGTTTCAATACTTGTTGACTTTAGAGATCTTAAGTTTTGATTTCACCTTGTTCGTTAATTAGTTGCCAATTTGTTATGAATTTAACCCATTTTTAGTATTTGGCACTGTTATAATTTTTGTGCGTTGAAGTGCTTAATTTCTAGTGTAATGTGGAAAGATCACTTTAGTTTGAAGTTGTTAATTTTATGAACTTGAATTTTCTAATACAGTATAATATCATGTGGAATAAATAATACTAATTATACATATAAAAGACCAAATGCATTGAAAGCATCAATGCACATCTCCAAGAGATAAAAGGCTCTCCAATAATTATGAGTCTAGTGGCCATATTTCTAGAATTCCAACTTGCATTAATTATCTATCAAAAGTAAGAGTATAGTAAGAGTACTTGTAATAGTTATTCCATACCAATCTCTATTTTTAGAGGTTTCAAAATATACTAAAATGAGCCAACTTTATAGCACATTTAGTAAGAAGGTTCAACAAGCCAACTTCATTTTTTTTCCTCTACATCTTTCACTTACAATCGTCAATCCCCATGAAAATGACTAAAAATCATTCTTTCCCTCACATCCTTCACCTACAATCCTCAATGCTTCATGAGCTCTAATAAGTATATTACTTTGTTGTTCTTATTTATCTAAGTAAAATAAATAGAGAAGTACACTGTGTTGATGTGAAAAATAGAAGGGAAAGACAATATGCAATAACAAGTCATTCTCATAATTGCATTAAGGATAATTATATGTAGCACATGTCAATAGTACAATAATTTTGCACTATTTATAAGCTATTCAACCTTGCTCCTATGCTATTTCACCATTGTTACAATATGGACAATTATAAGAAGGAAACGGATGTAACCAAATAAAGTTCTTCTCATAAGTATCACTAACATAATATAATTTCCCATAATTCTTCTCGCTTTCAAAAATTTTAATCAATACTCTAATTCCACACAAGCATTCACAATTCTTGAATTGTAGCCCATCCTTCTAGTATTCAACATTATTGAGGAGCTCTACAATGTATACAAGATCAAAGTAATTATATAAAAACAACAAATATGATAACAAGAGGATAGATTGTCTCAACCAATTTCTTTACATTACTTCCAATTCATGTAAAGGAACCATCAGATAGTTTTATACAATTAGCAATAAGTATATTTTTAGTATTCGATCAATTACTTAAACCATGAATTTGACCATAGCTAAATGTGAAATTTTCTTTGCAATTATCCTTATATTGTTTACTTTTATTTTTCACCGTTTGTTTTATAAGTTAGAGCTACATACCAGTTTTGAGTAATTTTCATTGCTAAAGGTAGCACACCCGATCTAATGTTGGGAATGATTACTATGTCTACACTTAAAAGCTGCAGTAAAAAAGAAAATACTGCAAACATATTACTAAAGTTAATAAAATTCTGAAGGATGTCAAAAATGAGATTACCAACTTAAGTAGTGCAGATATAGATTAGAGATGACTGCATGTGAAGGTCATTGATGCGAGATCGGTTTGATCGGATTCCTAACTGATACGAACCACGCCAACCTGATGAAACCCAATACCAATACGCTCGGAATTCGTTACCTAAGATGCCCAAACACCTTCAAGTGGAAACCGCAACCCGTTGTCTATAAGCGAGACAAGAACCTTGGTATAATATGAAGACGCCACAATTGGGATGAAAGACCGATTGATAAGTCGGGATGAACGCCACGGAAATTAATCGATAAGTTCTGGTTAGTTCTTGAAGAACCAAGAGAGGAGCCTCTCAAAAGTGTTGTTAATGTTCTATGATCTATGTTATGTTCTAAACCCTAGGAGCTTTATACTAGGGTTTACAATTCGTAACAATAAAGCCCAAAACAACATCACTTCAATAAATTGTGTAAAAATAACAAAAACAGAACATGAAGGTCGGCGGTATAGACATGAAGGCCGGCGGCCTTGAGCCGGCATTGGAGACATACACGGCCGTGTACTTCTAGACGTGTATCTTTCTGTGGATTTTCTTAACTCCATACACGGCCGTGCCTTTTGGCCGTGTATATGACCGTGTATGATTCTGTGTAATCTTGAGATTCCTACACGGTCGTGCCTTGTAAATACACGCCATCTTCACCCCGTATCTGGTATGACTTGAACAAGAGCAAGGGTCTTCCCATGGTTGTTCCAATCCGTTCCAACTTCATGATTGCTCCAATCCTTTCCGACTTCATGGGCATCCTTTATCAACCTGTTAAGTGCTTCCTTGAGTCCTTTCGCTCGATTTCTTGTGATCGGTCCAGGCGGCACTTCAAGGGGATCCACATTCCTTCTTCCGGCTTGACTCTCATTATGGATCTCATCATTCCCCTCCTCTTGAAAAGGATTTGTCCTCAAATCATCACCTATATCAAAAGGACTCAAATCAGTAACATTAAATGTGGCACTTACTTGATACTCACCAGGCAAATCTATCTTGTATGCATTATCGTTGATGCGCTCAAGAATTTGAAATGGTCCATCACCTCTAGGAAGTAGTTTAGATCGACGCTGCACCGAAAACCTCTCTTTGCGCATGTGAACCCAAACTTAATCTCCAGGTTCAAAAACAGCTTGTCGACGACCCTTGTTGACTTGTTTCACATACTGCTCTGTTCGTCGCTCAATGTTCAGCCTTGCCTTCTCATGGATCTGTTTAACAAATTCGGCTTTCTTCTTGCCATCTAGATTAACATACTCAAAAATAGGCAAAGGTGATAAATCCAAAGGAGTCAGTGGATTAAAACCATACACAATTTCAAAAGGAGTAAATTTAGTAGCAGAATGCACTGTACGGTTATAGGCAAATTCAACATGCGGCAAACAATCCTCCCAACTTTTAATATTCTTTTTAATTACAGCCCTCAACAAAGTAGATAAAGTTCGATTCACTACCTCAGTTTGACCATCAGTCTGTGGATGACAAGTAGTAGAAAACAATAACTTAGTTCCTAACTTAGCCTACAAGGTCTTCCAGAAGTAGCTCAAGAACTTAGCATCTCTATCAGATACGATTGTTCTAGGCATACCATGCAATCTCACAACTTCCTTAAAGAATAAATTAGCAATATTACAAGCATCATCCGTTTTGTGACAAGGAATGAAATGTGTCATCTTAGAGAATTTATCCACAACTACAAAGATAGAATCTCAACCATGTCTAGACCTGAGTAATCCTAACACAAAATCCATGGAAATATCTACCCACGGCTCATGAGGAATGGGAAGTGGGGTGTAAAGCCCTTGAGGTTGGACTCTAGATTTCGCTTGCTTACACGTGATACATCGCTCACAAATCCTCTCAACATCTCGTTTTATGTGAGGCCAATAGAAGTGTTCCTGCAATACCCCTAAGGTTTTAGCTACTCTAAAGTGTCCCATTAAACCTCCTCCATGAGACTCCCTCACCAATAATTCTCTTAAAGAACAATTTGGAATGCATAGTTTATTCTCCCTAAACAAGAATCATTCATGCTTATAAAATTTACCATGCCCACTCTTCTCACAATGCACATACTCCTCACAAAAATCTCGATCAGCAGCATATAATTCCTTAATGTGCTCAAAACCAAGCAATCTAGAACTAAGAGTAGAGATAAGAGTATACCTTCTAGAAAGTGCATCAGCAACGACATTCTCTTTACCTTGCTTGTAGTGGATGAGATATGGAAATGTTTCGATGAACTCCACCCAACGAGCATGCCTTTTGTTCAACTTGTGTTGCCCCTTCAAGTACTTCAAAGATTCATGATCAGTGTAGATCACGAACTCTTTTGGCCAAAGATAGTGTTGCCACGTCTCCAGGGCTCGAACCAATGCATATAACTCCTTGTCATAAGTAGGGTAGTTCAAGGTTGCCCCACTTAGCTTCTCACTAAAGAATGCGATTGGTCTTCTCTCCTGCATAAGCACTGCTCTAATACCTAATCCTGAAGTATCACACTCAATTTCAAATGTTTTAGCAAAGTTAGGTAAAGCAAGTAATGGCGCTTGAGTCAGCTTATTTTTAAGCGTCTGAAAGGCCTTCTCTTGTTGCTCTTTCCATCTGAACCCCACGTTCTTCTTAATTACCTCAATAAGTGGTGTTGCAATGGTGCTGAAATCCTTCACAAATCTCCTATAAAAGCTCGCTAGTCCATGGAAACTCCGCACATGACTTATAGTAGTTGGACCAGGCCATTCTTGGATCGCATGAATCTTTTCTTTATCAACCTGTATTCCCTGTGCACTAACAACAAAGCTAAGAAACACAAGTTTGTCTGTGCAAAAAGTGCACTTCTTGAGGTTAGCATATAATTGTTCCTTTCGAAGCACTTCTAAAACATCCCTCAAGTGAAATATATGATCTTCCAAACTCTTGCTGTAAATGAGAATATCATCAAAATAGACAACCACAAATTTTCCAATAAAAGTCCTCAAAACATGGTTCATAAGTCTCATAAAAGTACTAGGTGCATTAGTTAAATCGAAAGGCATTACTAACCACTCATACAATCCATATTTTGTTTTGAATGCGGTTTTCCATTCATCACCTTCTTTCATTCTAATTTGGTGATATCCACTTTTCAGATCAATTTTAGAAAAGACACTAGACCCATGTAACTCGTCTAACATATCATCTAAGCGAGGAATGGGATGACGATACTTTACCGTAATGTTGTTGATGGCGCGGCAGTCAACATACATTCTCCATGTCCCATCCTTCTTAGGCACCAAAATCACAGGCACTGCGCATGGACTCATGCTTTCTCTCACGTACCCCTTCTCCATTAATTCATCGACCTGCCTTTGGAGTTCCTTTGTCTCCTCTGGATTGCTCCTATAAGCTGGCTTGTTTGGAATCGATGCTCCGGGTACAAGGTTAATCTGGTGCTCAATACCACGAATAAGTGGTAGTCCCTTTTAAATCTCCTCAGGGAAGACATCTTCAAAGTCCTGCACAAGAGCCACAACCACACTAAGCAAAGAGTTAGATAGTTCATTAGTAGTCAAACATGTTTCTTTAAAAACCAACAACAACATAGGTTGCTTCATCTCTAACGCTCTCCTCACTACACTCGCTCTTGTCACATAACTCTCCTTTTGCAAGGCTGCCCTCTCCTTTTCACTCACCACCAAAGTTGATTCCCCTTTAACTTGGTCTCTCACATTCTTTCCAGCCTTCCTCTCTTTTTCCTTTTGATATTGACTTTTGTATTCCTTTTCTTTCTCATTGTCTTTTGCTTTTCACTCACCTTATGTTTTGCAAACGACTGTTGTAGCTGCAACTGATCCTCATACACCTGTTTAGGTGTTAATGGTTTAAGATTAAAGCTTTTCCCTTGGTGAACAAGCGTATACTTGTTAGAAAAGCCATCATGAACAACCTTCCTATCAAATTGCCATGGCCTCCCCAACAACACATAACATGCTTGCATTGGCACTACATCACATAACACCCCATCCCCATACCTACCAATGTGAAAACCAATCAAGGCTTGCTTACTCACCTTAGTCTCACCACTATCATTCAACCACTACAATTTATATGGACTAGGGTGTCTAATAGTTTTGATTCCCAGCCTCTCAACAATAAAGTTACTCACTACATTGGTGTAACTTCCTCCATCAATGATCAAACTGCAAATATGATCTCCTAGATAACATCTAGTATGAAATATATTCTCCCTTTGCACCTCCTCTTCTTCCTTCACCTGCACATTCAAAGCTCGCTTCACTACTGCTACTAACCTCCCTATTGTAGGCTCCTCATCATCACTAGCATCCTCTAATGGAGGCATATCATCTTCCTCACTATCCCTCTCAGTCTCGTACTCACCATCATCCCGCAAAATCATCACACGCCTATTTGGATATTGACTAGCAATATGGCCTCTACCTTGGCATTTAAAGCATCTAATGTCACGATTTCTAGAAGTAGAAGATTCAGGGTTACCTTGGTTACCAGGAGTAGAACCCGCTTGCCTCAGCTCTCCTTTCGCTTTAGTGGGTAATGGCTTTTCTTCCTTCTTCCATTGGTTAGTCTTCCAGGTGGATGGACCAGTACCTTGTTGAAACCGTGCACTACTACTACCGTTCCTCTTGTGCTGGTTCTCAACCTTTATAGCCACATGGATCACATCCTCCAATTCTACATAATGCTGCAATTCAACAACATTTTGAATCTCCCTATTCAATCCCGCAAGAAACCTAGCCATGGTAGCCTCTCTATCCTCCTCTACATTCGCCCTAATCATAGTAACTTCCATCTCCTTGAAATACTCATCCACACTTCGGCTTCCCTACTTAAGAGTTTGCAATTTTTTGTGCAATTCACGATAGTAATACACAAGCACAAACTGATTCTTCATCACTCTCTTCATCTCTTCCCACGACTCAATAGGTGGCTCGCCATTCCTTCTTCGATTCAACATTAGTTGATCCCACCACACTATAGCATAATCCTAAAACTCAATGGCAGCAAGTTTCACTTTCTTTCTCCCACTATAGTTATGACAATCAAACACCATCTTTACCTTCTTCTCCCACTCTAAATATGCCCCGGGATCATTCTTCCCTTGGAAAGGAGGAATCTTCATCTTTATGCTACTTAATTGATCATCCTCTCTATTCCTATCTCCTTTATCTTCCCAATCCCTAGTTCCTCTATTCCGACCACTATAACCTCTATAACTCCCAACAGAAGGCTCATCAAATTCATCCTCCGACATTTCATCTCCACCCCTCGGTACTCTTCTAGAACGACTCTCCCTCTTACGCCCTTAGAATACGTTTGTGGATTGCTCTAGTCTTTGCTCTACCGTCTCATGAATTTGTTCCATTCCCTCTTGGAACATCCTCTTCATCTCACCCCTCAACGCCTCAATTACTAACCTAGCATCAAACCTTCCCCTCTCACCTTCAGGAGAATGTTGTCTCGACATTGTCCCTGCAGAAAAGATTAGTACTAACACAAATATATATAAAATTAAACCTCACGATACACTCCCTTACGTGTTTCACTCAAATGATGATATTACACAGTCACTCGTGTATTCTCACAAACAATGATGATATCAACTCACTAATTCCTCTTCTCAATTCTCTTGGAACTAACCCAAACTATACCAATTCCCTTCCGTAGAATTCAAAAACAAATCTAGAATTCGTAAATTTTTCTCTTTTTTTTTCTATTCGAATTTTTTTTTTTTTTGTCTTTGTTGTTGCTCTTGATCGCGTTTCTCTTTTCTTTTCTCTTTTTTTTTTTGGTAACAAATCGACTAGTAGATACTACACTTTCAATGGATAATTAATACTATGAAATTGAATACGATAATTGATATGAACGATTGGAGTTAGGGTTTTGATGTTACCTTCCTCAAACCGAACTTGATGTTTTGACAAACCTAAGCTCTGATACCAAACTAATGCGAGATCGGTTTGATCGAATTCCTAACTGATACGAACCACGCCAACCAGTGACGAAACCCAATACCAATACGCTCGGAATTCGTTACCTAAGATGCCCAAACACCCTCAAGTGGAAACCGCAACCCGTTGTCTATAAGCGAGACAAGAACCTTGGTATAATATGAAGACGCCACAATTGGGATGAAAGACCGATTGATAAGTCGGGATGAACGCCACAGAAATTAATCCGATAAGTTTTGGTTAGTTCTTGAAGAACCAAGAGAGGAGCCTCTCAAAAGTGTTGTTAATGTTCCATGATCTATGTTATGTTCTAAACCCTAGGACTTTATACTAAGGTTTACAATTCGTAACAATAAAGCCCAAAACGACATCATTTCAATAAGTTGCGTAAAAATAACAAAAACAGAACATGAAGGCCGGCGGCCTTGAGCCGGCGTTGGAGACATATACGGCCGTGTACTTCTAAACATGTATCTTTCTGTAGATTTTCTTGACTCCATACACGGCCGTACCTTTTGGCCGTGTATATGACGGTGTATGATTCTGTGTAATCTTGAGATTCCTACACAGCCGTACCTTGTAAATACACGTCCTCTTCACCCCGTATTCGGTATGACTTGTACAAGAGCAAAGGTCTTCCCATGGTTGTTCCAATCCGTTCCAACTTCATGATTGCTCCAATCCTTTCCGACTTCATGGACATCTTTTATCAACCCGATAAGTGCTTCCTTGAGTCGTTTCGCTCAATTTCTTGTGATCGGTCCAAGCAGCACTTCAAGAGGATCCACATTCCTTCTTCCGGCTTGACTCTCATTATGGATCTCATCAGTCATTATTGCTTACAAACTAGCAATGGAATATATTTTTTTATCCATAAAGCTTTATTTGGGTAATTCATGAATTCACTTCCACTATCCATTTGACTAAATTTTCTTTAATACTATCAAATCTTACATTACATCTATATTCATAAATGATTCATATAAAAACTTCTCCACAAAAATATATAAATTAATTCAAAAACATGATTTTTCTTTCTAAAATTGGAAAAGTTGAACTTATGCCAATAGAAGGTGGGTAAATAACACTTACCATGGGCAATTGGTCCTTCCATTTAGCTGCATTGTAGTTGGTGGTAGTTAAGGGGTAAAGATAGATGGTGAGGAGGATGAACAGGAGTGTCATAAAGATATTGAAATGGCTTTTGCTACATACATTGATGATCTTAATGTTGATTAGGGATTTATGGTAGACATAACACCATCATACTTATGTGAACTTTGAGCATAACACCCACAGTAGCGAATGAGGAAAGCGAATATTTATTCCATATTTAGTGTATAATGAAAAGGCATGTTTGCACATTAATTATAGATGGAGGCAATTGCACTTATGTTGCTGCACCCTTACTAGTGACTTAATTTTTACTTTTGACTACTGTACATTCGCATCTATACAAACTACAATAGTTAAGCAATCAAGGGCTGTGTATGTCTTAAAATAGGTATGGTTAATCCTTTCCATAGTGCCTAGTCTCAAAATGAAATTTTATGTGATGCGGTGCCAATAAGTGCATTATATGTTTCACTAAGTCATCTTTGGCTATAAGATTAAAGGGTCCTGCATGATGGAAATCATAATATAAATGTCTTCCAAAAGGGTGACAAATGAGTGATTCTTCATCCAATGAGCCTTAAAGAGGTTAGAGATGCAAGGTGGAACTGGCTAAATCTAGAAAAGAGACATTGATCATGACATGAAGTGAATTAATGAGGACAGTTCTTAGAGGTGGCATTATATTTCTCCTACAAATCAAATAGGTGTCAAGGATCAATAGTTAAGTTCCGATACACATAGATAATGCAATTGATAAAATGTGTTCACAGACATTTCACTAAAGAGTTCCTATGGGACTGCCTCCTAAGAGAGGTATTGAGTACAACATTGACTTAGTGCTTAGGGCATCCTTACCAAATCATCTAGCCTTTTGCATGGACCCAATGAGGCTAGAAAACTAAGGAAATAGGTGGGCTAACTTGTTAGGAGAGTCTATGTTAAGGAGAGTATAGGTCTTGTGTTTTGCAAGCACTTCTTGTGTCTAAGAAAGATAGCTCCTAAAGAATGTGTATTAATAGCAATGTATTGATAGTAGGGCTATAATTTACATCTTATCAAAAATAGGTACCCTTCCTATATTGGATGACATGTTGCATGAGTTGCCAAATATTTTCTAAGGTTGATTTAAGAAGCGGATATCACTAGATCCACAAGAGGTCAGGTGATGAATGGAAAACTAAACATAGTCTTTACAAGTAAATGGTTATGCCATTTAGTCTATCTAACATGTTGAGTGCATTATTAAGATTCATAAACCACATATTGTGATATTTCATTGGTAAGTTTGTCATTATTTATTTTAATGATGCATTGGTGTATAGTTATGTGGAACATTTGAGATCTATATTTCCAGTGTTGAGAGAAGATAAATTGTATGGAAACCTTAAGAATTGTGTTATTTGTTATAATGCAATTGTTTTCTTAGGGTTTGTAGTACCTAGCTAGGGAGTGCAGATTTACAATGAGAAAATTAAGGTTATCATATCCATGGCAAATTTAGTAAGTTTTTGTGGGTTAGCTTATTTTCCCATATGGTATGTAAAGAATTTTAGTACTATAGAAAGTTAACAAAAAAAAAAAGGAGTTAAATTCAAGCGGGATGAAAGAGTTTAGTAGAGAATCAAAGAGATTGGGCAAAAACTCACTACTATGCCAATGTTGGCCTTATCTAACTTTGAAAAGTTCTTATTATTTATTGTATGTACTAACCATGAACCATTGAAGCATCTAATCTTATCCATTTGAAATAAGGCATCTAGAACACTTAATTATATTTATTTAATTAACTAATATAAAAATAGTAAATTCCATGTACTTTAAGGAAAAATGCTTTTTTTTTTACGTATATTATATTCATTAGAAGGGGAAACTTGGATTAGGTTTTTTTTTAAGTAAATAAAGTAAAGGGCAAATAAGTTCAACTTTCTAAAAAAGTGTCATGTATTTAATTCCATAATAGGGGTATATGTGTACTTAAATTTTCATCATTTTGATTCATATAATTTGAAAACAGTACCAATAAATACCATAAAAATAAAAATAAGACAGAACGAAAAAGGCTCATAACACCCCATTATTCATTATGCTGCAATGTGGGAGATGGATGAGGAAAGCCAGGTTTTATGAAGAATGGATAGGATACACGAGGAGAACTTTTATCAATTCCTAGAACCCTATAGTGGCACTACTACATGTCAAATCCTGAGTCGGTGACGGAGGGCTGCTACGGTTAATGTGTCCCATCCCATGTTCCTGGGACGAACGGCTCATACATTCACTGGAAAGTCACGAGGGCAGAGGCCAGTCAGTGGTCGCCTCCAGTCCCACGTGTTGCTTAAACAAGCAACGTTGCAGATACTCGGAAGATGATTACTAATAACTGAGCTGTCGTTCCCACCTTGGTTCTGGTTCTGCCAACTTTTCATTTTCCCAAACAATAAAAAGGGGCCGGGCGGCAGTTACTGATCGGTGTTGGGATATGTTACATTGACGACACTGTTAACGGTGTGACACCGCCTACATTCATCTCCAAAAAAGGTGTAATTAATAAAATATCCATATCTTAGCCGCTATTCGTGCGTGGCAAAACTCTTATCGCTAATGCTACGACATAAAGCCATTTATAACCGGATCATTGTGGACTTTTGGTCTACACACCAGTGTTTGTTTTCCTTATTCACCTTTGTATAATTACTCGGTTGACACTCAGAGAGTGTGACATACAACACCATCACAAAAGCAACGCCTACAAAATTCGCCTCTATATATATATATATATATATAATCCCCTGTTAATTCTTTTCTTTATCATTGAATCTTATGCACTTGGTTTTTATCCATTCCGTTGAAGCATGAGAGAAACTGTGCATATACGCCTTCGCGTTCAACCTTTAGTTGTTGGAATATACGCATGGGTTGGCCCGAAAACTCTTAATTTACTTCACGTTTGATTCTGTACCATGGATGGCCTAGAGGTTCAGCATATGGACTGCATGTGGTTGTACATTTTATTCTCAGTTCTCTTTTGGAAAATGTTTGCCGTTAAGAAATACAATAAATGATTGTTTTCACTGAAGAAATCGGCTGCACCTTTGTCGGTCCATGTATGAGTCCTTTTTTCTTTTGTGAAAGAAGTGATATTATGCGAGTAGAATATAAGGGCCTCAACTCGTTAAATCCGCATCTTCGGAAGATAAAGTTTCACGAAGTGCGTAAAAACTCGCATGATTTGTCTTCCCCCGCTTTTGTTGATTGAAAGAACCAGACCAGTAAGGAAGGAAATTCTTAGGATATATGTTTTAGTGAGCGTATTACAGCTAGTACAATTTAGAGATGAGAAAACAAGTTTTTTAAATAAGTTAAAAATGTTGGCCAAAAAAGAAAAAAAGAGTTAAAAAGTGTCATAATTCTTGTGCGTTGGTACAGGATCCACTGTGTGCACCGGAAGGTTTTTTGGAAACATCTTTTAAGTGAAAATAAGTTGATAGCAGATATAAAGAAAATGGTTCCTTTTTTTCTTTTCAAATGATTGCTCACCGCGTGGCCTCTATGGAAGAAAAGGATGTTATTAAACTGTCACCTACTATAATCTCTGTCACTTTCTATGCGGTAGTTGCATTGGAAAAAGGAAAAAGCATTGATAAATGTATGGTTAAAGCATCAGATTATCTTGCTCAAGCCTTTCCCCTGTCTGCTGTTAGATATTCATTTCATTAGCTTTATTTGTACCTTCATGTCAACTATGACACAAGCTTGGCCGCCTTCGCTGTTTATCTTCTTTATCAAACATGAATTCATATAGTCCGTCTGTCCTAATCTTACTCAGATACTGTTCCTGAAATTATGAACTTTGCACCTTTAATGGAGGTCAAAGTAGAGATGGAAACTCAGTCTAGAATGTTAAATGCATATTCCCTTTCCTTGAATAGTATCACGGGTGATTCCACTATGAAGTGCAAGGAGCGGAGGAGCATAATTGTACCTAGGCCAAGGAAAGTTGTCCTGCCAGACGCTCTTTATGTGTCCAGAGATCCTTGTATATCTGATAGAACTGACAGATCTTCTTGGAAGCAGGAAGGTGGGTGTTTCTACGACCATTATGTTGTTGGAAATGCATCTGCTCGCCTATATGCATCATAGGTTATGATGATATCTTGTAGGAATAGTGTAAGTCACTTCTAGTTAAGTTGGATGCTCAACCCACCACAAACACAATGCAGTTCTGTTTTTCCAGACACTGTTTTATACCCTACCAACTATCTCACAAGTTGCATTCTGGCCATTTACACACTGCTATAAATAAGCAGAAGCATGAAAAGACACTGTCGGTACCCACATAACACGAGGGATAGGGGTATGTTCTGTTTTTGATCTATAGAAATTACAGGACAACTTAGACTTGTTTAACGAATAACCAGTGTCTTAAAGTTGAAGCATTGCTACTTTTTAGATTTATGCAATATGTCTTCTTCTTCTCAAACTTCGCAGGAATAGGCACCATGTAAAGGAAATCTGAATCCAAGCAACTCTGATATACTTTCTGCCAAGGTAATGAATTTATTACTAGTCAATGGCATCGTGCATTTTTGTCCTTGTCCCGTTTTCAGATTATGTTACCTTTGTTACCTTATGATAGGAGGATCCGGGAAGTGAACCCGATGCTTGTTGTAGCCACCAAGATTTTGCAATCATCTGTTCACCTCCAGCACGAGTTGATAATACTTTGGTCTGTGATGTTCTATTTATCAGTCAGACTCATGTCCATCCCTCAACTGGCTGTCCTTTCATTGGAAATAACACCAAGTGGAAAACCTACTCTTGAATTAATTGACTGATGGAATGTGTGTGTGTGTGTGGTAGTTAGAAGTTTCATAGTGTTTGGGTGTTAGATGGCTGTGTTTCCGCATCAAAGGGAGGGAATCTGCCAACACCTTTGGACAAAGATCTTATTTTTAAAGCCGAGTGTTTTGTAGGATTAGAGTACGTTTTTTCGATGGTTTGCTATGTATATAATAGCTCAATAAAATACCTTTGTGCTTCATCCATTTGTAGAGTATGCCGTTTTGTGAGAATTTCCTTTGATCGATGTTGTTGTGATGGACGGGATGCAAAAGCTTAAAAATCTTAAGCGCTAGGACTTCAATCAGCTTCTTCTTTCAATTATCTGGCAATTTTTTTAATGATAGAGTTTGGTTTTCTTTTTATGACATAAATTTCTGAAGATACAGGGTAACCGTGATTCCTATAAATGTCAATTTTTGCTTCCTTCAAATTACGACACACAGATGAGATCGAGTTTGTTTTCTAAGGACTAAACTTCTTTAGAAAAATTGTGATTCCAAAAATTGAGGAAAATGGGCAGGCTGCTATTCTGTATTGACCTCTATATATTTTTTTTTTTCCTCCAGTGAAGTTTCTGATACATGAACATTGTGAAACATCAGCTGAGTATGTTTTCTGCTGTGTGCATCTAGGCCATGCGGCAAATCATGTGCTGTGCCCAAGCTGAATCAAAAGTACGATTGGACCAGATCTAGCTGAAGGAAAGCTTTGAATAACACTTGTAAAAGGTCAAGAAATTTTAGGCAACAATCCTAGAATTTTGTTGAAAAATCATTTTGTCAATCTAAAACTCTTAGTATTGTTAATTGGTGCTGAAAAGATAGAGGATACAAATATGTGCAAGCATATCTTTAGCCAAAGATGGATGTGCTGAGTTTGGTTCTAATTTAAAAGTTTTAGGCTTATTAGAGCTAATGGCTTTATACTTATAAGTTAATGCTTCCCCTCAGTTGTGGATTTGGACTTAATTAAAATCCATTAACTGAACCATTTCATCAAATATGAGTGAACTGAGTATACAAAGTTTCGATATCAAGACTGCTAAATTTGACTCCACGGCTATATGACAGAAAAGTTAGTTTTGTTAGACATTAGTGTGGCCAAGGCCAAGGATTTCTATTTTCTTAGCCAATTCAAAACCGGCCAGATTTTGCATGTTTGTTAAACTACATGCGTCCAATTCCAGAAGCTTAAACAATTTAAGCAAAAGGGTACACGTAGATACAAAATGCTAGCCCCTATGAGCACCATGAATTTCTCATGGAAGTAGCTTCACCTATCTAACGCTCATCTACACCTGGCAGACACCTTTCTCTGTTTTTCAGAACAATGCATAGCTCTACCAAAATAGTCAACAGGCACGACACAACAAAAAGTTGGCTCACCAGTCACCTCACGAAAGGCCTTTTTCTCACACAAAAAGTCAAACACTTACCTAAACAATGATATATATATATACATATAGGCCCTAAAAGTCATCTTGTCATTCAGTCTTTCCTCAGCAAGTGAACTTGAAGACAAGGATGAGGACAAGTTACATTCTGACTGCAATTTTGGTTACATTGGCAGTGCCTGGATGGGCACAAGACACATCCTGCTTGAACCAGCTATCCCCTTGTCTGAATCACCTCAACGGAACCAGTGATCCACCAAGTACCTGCTGTGATCCTCTTAAAGAAGTCATAAATTCGAACCCAGAATGCATATGTAATCTGATAAGCAACCAAGGAGCGGAACAAGCCAAGGGGATGGGCATCAACCTAACCGAGGCTCAGCAACTACCAGGAAAATGTGGACAAGCTATTAATCCAGTTGGATGCCTCAAAAGTGAGTACCATTTCGTTGATTTCAAGTGCTTGATGTCACTCCTTGTATTCATCGGTTATAGATTTCAACATGAAATTAAACTTTAATTTTTCTTTTTCAGGTGCACCAAGTCCTCAAAGTTCAGCTGGCTCCTTATTTTGTTCAACTTCATGCATTATGTTGGTTCTAGCTTTACCATTAGCCATTTTTCAAGTATTGTAGGGATAGATCCAGACATTTATGTTCTGATTGATACTACAAATCCATACTTCCATTGTTTTTTCCTTATAAAATTATTCTTATCCCTTCTTGTATTTTACTTCTCATTTTTCTTAAGGTCAGGTTTTGTGCATTGTTTCCAAATTCCAAGTTGCCTAACAAGATCAATAATCGTGGCTGATTTACTGATTCAATTCATATGTAATATGTTCTCAGTTTAACATTTTTCTTTTTAGTCAATGATTTCTCCATAAAGGACCAGGAAAAAAAAAAAAAAAAGAAGTAAGATGGCATGGCTAGATAAGCAAGATTACAAGATTAGTTTGGCTGTCGGCCCAAGCACTAGTAGGGTTCAAAAAAAGGTTTTTTTTTGGTTGCCAAAGGAGAAAGTGATATTAAATCATAAGAGACTCAAGTACATCAATAATCTCCATACAAAAAGATGAAACACAAACAAGAAATGAATCATCTAGTAAAATAGCCTCCAATGAAGATGGGGGTTGAAAAACCAAATAAACAGGGCATATTTTCAATCTAGTATGAGTAGCTATCCAGTCTGCAGCCTTATTAGCCTCCCGCCTTACCAAGCTAAAGGTAACTAACTCGACCCCAGATAAAAAAACTGCCACATCATTGATGATAGTGTGTAGGTGTCAGGGTGAATCTAATGGACTGATCAACGCTTTGTAAGTAGGCTCTCAGTCCATTTGTAGCACATCTTCTCATCCAACTAATTTGGCTTATGTTACTGCTTCCACGATAGCCAATGCTTCAACTACCTTAGGCAAGTTAGCTAACAAAGTCTTGAGCTGCCACCACAAACATGGCCAAGTAAATTGCAGGCTATAAAACCTACTGCACCTTCACCACACCTTCACTAGAAGAAGGGTTAAAGGCACCATCCGAATTCGTTTTGATGCACTTAAAACTGTGTAAGTAAGTTAAATGAGTCAACTTGACCTATCCTGCTTTGGCCCGTGGGTTAAACAAACCAATCCATTATAGCTTAGATCAGCTTATGCGAGCTGATGGGTAAAATGGATCAATCTATCAACTTAGCCCAATTAATCCATTTATATTTTATGGTGAATTAAACGAGCTAGTATAACTTATTTAACCTATTTATACTTAGATTAATCAACTAACCCACTAACATTGATTTTATGTGATTTATTGGTTATATAGAAAGAATGGTATTACATCTACAGCAATTAACATAAGAATTGTGTGGAATTATTACAATAGCAAAACCCAATCAAGATTGATCCAGCAAAATTTCACAATTTAAATTCCCATCAATCCTACTACTATAGATTTGTTACTGTCACTACTCCCCCATCACATATTTGTTCAGATTGTGAATCAAGGTGGTTAACTTGATATGAGCTGGTCAATAATGTTTTCTTTCCAAGAGCAAGCGGCCTTTGATGTGCCTCGTTTCTACATCTTTTTTTTTTTTTTTCCCTTCTTTCATTGTATTAATTATGTGATATTGTTTTATCCTCTATGTGAGAGATAATTTTACTTGCCAAAAATGTGGGTTTCGTTCTTTTAGTAGATGTTACAATTTTCATATGTAGAATTCACTAACTCTTGAAGAGATGTGCTTTATGCTTTTAAGCTCCCTACTTTAAGTTGTTAATCCAGTATTACCGTGTAACTTGATTCTACTATATGAACTTCGTTTTCCAAAAAAAAAAAATAGATAGATGAAGAAAGGAGCATATTAGAAAAGGTTTTATTATAGGAAAATGATAAGTAGAGAAAAGGTTTTATTATAAGAAAAGGATAAGTAGATAAACCTAAGCAATATTTCAATGAGCATTAACTATAAGTATCTCCATGTGAATCAATCATCAATGAAATTATATATGAAACTGATGTTCATTTTGCACTATATGGCATGAATTGAAGAAGAGAGGGTAAGAGCAGGGTAAGAGGAAGAATGAAATAAAAGAGTGATAAGAAAATAAAGAATGGGAGAGAGATGTGATGTCGCACTCAATGTGTGTATAATATATATAAAACTACAAAATTGCTTATATCTTCTAGCAATTAATTTTTCTTTTTATCATTTATTTACCTAGAAAAATTAGTTTATCTTATTCTAATAGTGATTTGTGTGTTGTTCAAATCATAAATGACTTCATCGAGTCGTATAGTATCTGTTGTGAATTTTGATAATGCAAAATCGTTCTTTAAATCACATCGTGTCACTTATTATGATAATATTTGTTTTACTTATATTTAGTGTATTTTTAGAAAACGCAACTAAGTCGAGTTTAAATTTTATATCATATGAAATTTAGGTTTAGAAAAATCCATAAGACCATTTTGACTTGGGAAAAAAAGGTTATCAACTTTAAACATTATGCATATCAAGATCTAGGTTTTACTTCGACATCTTTTCGAATTATATACAATTCATTATTAATTTTATGTATTTTACTTATGTGGATACTACTATTTTTTTTATGAATAGTGAACTCTACTATTTATTTATACATATATATGTTGCATATTGTAATTTTATATGATTATTAATGACTTTTTCACATTTATATGGCAAGATATGTTATTTTTAAAGAGTTATAGTTCTTCAAGTTATATAAATGCATGAAAGAACAAAGGGAGAGAGAGGCAAAGGGGTTGCAGCCCCCTTAAAACTCCAAAAAAAAAAAAAAATTAATTATTACGGCGGAGAAAAAAATATGTATATATATGTTGTTAAGAGTAGTTCTCAATAAAATGTTAAGCATGGCTAAGTGATTAGCGGTTGTATTTATAAAACAAAAAGTCACAAGTTCAGATCCTATGAACAATATTTTACTTTATTTTTAAGTTGCATTTATTTTTATATTACTTAAATGATATTATCTCTCTTTTTTTCTACTTCTTCTTCCTAATAAGTAATAACCTTAAATTTCATTCATTATATTATATTATAGTAAACTACCTTACCTAAAAAAACTCTTATAGTTAATTATATAGATTCTCCTAAGGTATTATTTATATATTACTAGACTACCATGGATAATAATCACAATGCCAATACTACAAATGTTCTCATCTCATAAAATATTAATAAATAATAACAATCACAAGACTTGATGTACCATATTATCTTCTTACAATTGACACTATATTCTTTTTTCCAAGTTGCATTCATTTTAATTACTTGAATAACATTCTCTTCTTCTTTTTCTTTTATGATAACTAATAATATTAATTTTCATTTGTTATAAAAATTACTAATAACTAAATAAATTCTTCAAAGTTGTTAATTATTTATTGTTAGTACACCATAAATAGTAATACATTATCAATACTACAAATATTTTAGTATTTTTATATAAAGCATTAGTAAATATAATAACAAGCATATGATCCTACGGTCGTCTTAGATAAAGGACACATCATGTATAAAATTAAGAGTTGTATGATTATATATTGAATTATTTAAATATCTCTGAGTACCACCCTTTCCATAAGGAAAAAATTATAGACGAGTGAAAAGAAGGAAGTTCTTATGGCTTGTCGGGCGTTTTGGTTTGGTGACATTGACATGCTCCACCGGTTGGATTCAACACCAGCAAGCTCCGAGCCAAAGCAAAGCTTATTCTATCGATGAAAATGTTAATATATGTATATGTGTGTATGTCTGTTATTTTCACAGTTAACAGGCACCGTCTAACGTACGTGACCTCTGTTACTCCTAAATATCAGAACCCCATAACCATAACAATAACGACATTCCTTTACACGGTTCTACCCTTTCTCCCTCTCTCTCCCCCAAAAACCTCTCTAAAACCTCTATTTATCCATTCCCTCCCTCTCAGTCACTCTCCTTCTCTCTATCTATGGCTTCTCTCTGCTCATTCCCGGATATTTCAACTTCTTTCTTCCAGAACCCCAATTCCACCACAAAGCTATGCAAATCCAAATCCAAACCCTCCAAAACCCTAATCTCCTTCAAACCCAAACCCCATTCTCCTACTTCCATCACTTCCGTCTACACCGAAGGCACAGTTTCTCCCTCCAATCCTTCCAAATTCCCTTCATCCCCAAGCCGCCCCGCCGAACCTGAACAGGGGCGCGACGACATTTCCCTCCTCAACGAGCGAGTCCGCCGCGATCAGTCCAAGCGAGAACCTTCTAGGACCACCTTGGACTCTGAAGAAGCCGATAAGTACATACGTCTGGTGAAAGAGCAACAGCAGAGAGGCTTACAGAAGTTAAAAGGCGATAGGGAGAGTGCAAGAGACGGGAGTTTTAGTTATAAAGTCGATCCGTATATGCTTCGCCCTGGCGATTATGTTGTGCATAAGAAAGTTGGGATTGGGAGATTTGTTGCAATTAAATTCGATGTACCGAAAGGGTCCACGGAACCCATTGAATACGTGTTTATCGAATATGCTGATGGAATGGCTAAGCTTTCTGTTAAACAGGCCTCCAGGATGTTATACAGATACAATCTGTACGTTTTCAATAACCCCATTTAGCTTATGAATGAATATTCTATTGTTCTTTTATAGGCTTATGTTGTTTGGCATTGTGATGATAATTGAATTGTTCTTATCCGGGTTTCAGTGTTTGTTTGTTTTTAGATAATTTATTCAAGCTATAATCTTGACATACTGGTTTATAAATTGTCACATCAGAGAAGTATTAGATGCCACCTAATCTGGAAATGGGTGAGATTTTTTGCTGGCTGTTGCCTACTTCCAAAATTGTTGGGATTGAGTTGGTCATAGGGACACATGATGTATATGTGATGCGATATTTATTAGCCCTTGAGCCTCTGTGCAGTGGACTGCTATTATTCATATGGGTTAGATTTCTTTTTTATGCAGTAGTAGTAGATGATAAATCATACTATGATTCTTTTCCAGCCCAAATGAATCAAAGCGACCTCGCAACTTGAGCAAATTGAATGACACTAGCACCTGGGAAAAGCGGAAGACTAAGGGGAAGGTTGCTATTCAGAAAATGGTGGTTGATCTGATGGAGCTATATTTACATAGGCTGAAGCAAAAAAGGCTTCCTTATCCAAAATGTGCTGCCATGGCTGAATTTGTCATTCAATTTCCTTATGAGCCAACTCCAGACCAAAAGCGGGTACTTAATGATACAATATACATAAACATTAATGTTTGCTGCTGTTATTGTTGTAAAGCAAAACTCTGAACAAAGGGGGAAAAAAGAAGCAAAATTCTGAATATCTCCTCGTAGTTTTAGTTTTCTATGCTTACTTAAGTTACTTTGATAAATCTCCATGACTGTTGTATTATTGGCTTTGGTTTGAAGAAGAATTTGGTGTACAAAGCTCTAAGAAGCTGGATGACAATCTATGTCAAGCTCCTGTGATTCTTTACAGGCTTTTTCGTTTTCATTAATGACACATAGGAAAGTGGTCTCGTAAAAAAGGGAAAGTGTAGAGGCTTATGGAGAGAGGCTGTGCATTGGAATATTAATTTTACTGAAAACATGATAGCATACAAAGTAGGCCATGAATAATAGGTTATTATTGATGCATTTCTATATATTACTTGTCATGAATCCTTAAAGAATCGCTCTCTATATCCTCTGTTCTTTTTTGAAAAATTCTACATTTTTGCCACTTTCAATAAAAATAAAAATAAAATAAAGGCTTATATTTTCCTTACTAAATATAGATGGTGGATGGGGTCAATTTTAGGCACATATTTCCACCTTCCTGAGAAAATGATGTTATGCATGAAGATAATGTCTTTTTTTTTTTTTTTTTTAAGTCATGTGACCTTCTGCTATTGCTAATTGGATTGTTTTTACAGGCATTTATTGATGTTGAGAAGGATCTGACGGAGAGAGAAACTCCAATGGACAGGTTAATTTGTGGAGATGTTGGATTTGGGAAAACTGAAGTTGCACTTCGAGCTATATTTTGTGTAGTCTCAGCAGGAAAGCAAGCTATGGTTCTAGCACCAACAATTGTTTTAGCTAAACAGCATTTTGATGTAATTTCTGAGCGATTTTCAAAGTATCCAACATCAGGGTTGGACTTCTTAGCAGGTTTCAGGTAAGGGCAATAGTTTTAATGTTAATATCCACATCATGGATTACTAATGAGGTCAGTGTTATTGCATTGAAAAAGTGTGCATATCTGTCTCTGAAACAGTTGAATAGTCTTGGAAATAGTGCATAGGATTGCCTACCAATGGATGGCACTTAAAATTTAACTCTTGCTATTTTTAAGTTAGGGAAAATTACAAAAACGTGGTATGCGTTTTGGCACTTTTGTAAATAAGTAAGCTGTGTTTTGATTTTTGAAAAGTACATCACCTGTGTTTCTTCACTTTGTGTTGGTGATATATAAGGGACACATGGTAATTTCTTTTTCTTTTTTCTTTTTGTTGGATATACAGATTTTTCATTAAACAACAAATTTACAGAAGGAAGGGGCAATAGCCCACCATACAATAGAGAAGCTCCATAAGAATCCTAAAATTTCGATTTAATCACCAAATAAAAAACAAAGGGTGATTAGATCGAAATCTTGGCAAGAAACACCACTGGAGCAAGTATAAAAACAAAAAAGGATCATGCAGGTTACATCCACAGCTGAGTGAGAACTAAGACCTAATCTTTTTTCATTCCTTACTTTCCAAATATAGTATATAACAAACCCAAGTAATAGTTTCCAAGAAGATGTCAGCTTGGGACCCAGTGAGTTAAAGAGATCAAGAATATCCATTGCTTGGGAAGGCACCACCATACTGTTCAATCTCATCTCCTCCAACCTGCTCCATACTTTATGCACAAAAGTACATTTAAGGAAAAGATGGCAATGCGGCTCCTCCTCCCTATTACAGAGATAGTAGCAATTTTGAGGAGTAACACCTCAAAGTACCAATTTATCAAGGGTAGTAAGTCTTTAATGAGCCACCAACCATAAGAAGGAAAACCTAAGAGCCAACTATTTTTGCCAAACCACCTTGAACCAACAATTCCTATTACCTTGTGCTCGAAGAGAGCCATAAGCCTCCTTGATAGTGAGCAGTTTTATGGGCTTATCATTCCAAACAAATCTATCGTCACTGCTGGTTTTAGGGATGAAGGCACCATTTAGTTCCTCTCTTACACTGTCCCACAACTCATCCTCCAGCCAATCCCATCCATTCTAATCCATTCTACGGAAAATTCTAGCTTCCTTCAAGAAACCAGAAGAGTATATAGTCCTTTCTGATAGCCTAGAATACAAAGGGCCTTTAGGGTGCCAATTTTTGTATCAAAGCGATATGGAATTCCCATTACCCACCACCCACTTAAACAAACTTTGTGCCAAAGGTCTCAATTGTAAAATTTTCCACCAAGACCAAGAGGTAGTTGCTGGAATTTTCATGGTCCAAAAATTCTTTTCTCTAATAAGTTCTGCATGCACCTAGCTAGGCCACAAGCTAATGCCCTCCTCCATGCAAAGGGTCCAAATGCGCTTGAGATGTACTGCTTTATTTCAAGCAACAAGATCTACAATAACTAAACTCCCTTCCTCCTTCGGTTTACATACTATTTCCCAATCTAGTTTTGCCTTGGCTTTTGACACATCACTTCCATTCCATAAAAACCTTTTCATTTTTGTAGTCAAAGCTTTTAGAATACTTTTAGGTAAAATGAACATAGTTGACCAATAGACCTGCAGGAAGAAAAGGATACTTTTTACCAATTGCACATGACCAGCATTGGATAAGACTTTGCAAGCCCAATTATTGATGTGCTTGCTAAACTTCTTGATGAGAAAATATCAAGTAGATTTGTTTGGCTTTGTTGATGAAAAAGGAACACCCAGATATTTGACAGGGAGATCACCAAAAGCAAAAGTCAACACATGAAGGATACATTCCTTATCTGCTTGTGACACCCCACTAAGAAAAACATGGGTTTTCTTATTGCTTGCTTTGAGGCCAGCCAACAAATAGAATTTTTCTAAACTCTCTTTAATCAAAGCTGCAGATCTTATATCACCCTTTGAGAAAATCATTATATCATCGGCAACGCGTGGGTGATTGAGGTGTTCCTTTCGACATTTTTAATGATAAGTGAACCCCTCCTTCCTTCCTACCTCCCTCATAATGCATGAAAAAGCTCCATAACCAGTACAAATAGATACGGGAAGATTGGATCCCCTTGATGCAGGCCTCTTGAGCTAGGAAAAAACCCTACAAGTTTGCCATTCAAGTTGACAGAAAATTTTGGAGTAGTCACACATTTTATCACCCAATCAGTAAATTGGGGTGGGAATTCCATGGAATGCATTAATTGCTCAATCAGACACCACCTCATGTGATCAATTGCCTTCATGATGTCAACTTTAATTGCACACCTAGCATCGTGATTATCCTTATGGTACCCAAGGAGGAAGTCTTGTGCTACAAACACATTATCAACAATTCTTCTCCCTTTAATAAAAGCAGTCTGGTCCTTGCCAACAAGATATGGCAACACCAACTTCAAGAGCTCAACCAAAATTTTAGAGGGACATTTACATAAAGTATTACAACATGAGATAGGGCGAAAATCCGATAGATATGAAGGATTCACCACTTTGGGTACAAGAGTGATAGCTGTGGAGTTGATTGATTTAAGTAACATCCCTGAAGCAAAAAAATCCTTAATAGCCAAAAATAAATCCAGCCCTATAGCGTCCCAAGATTTACAGAAAAAATTTACACTGTAACCATCCGGTCCTGGAGCTTTGTTTTGTGCCATCATCTCAAATGTAGCCTTGACTTCATCATCTGTGACAGGTTTAATCAAAATATCCCAATCCTCTCTCTTAACCCTCTTGGCAATAAGGACTTCAAGACGATGGAATAAGTGGGCTGGAGCATGATTGTAATTTCTTGTTGGTCTATAATAATTAATTTAATTAAGTGGATTCAATTTAATAATATAAATAAATAAAATCTTCTTCAAGCACATGCTGTCTGGAAGTATACAAGATTTCTTAATTGCAGTCCATGAATGCAGATTTAAGTATGAGTAGATAACACATTTGATTTCTTGCCTACTCTGTAACTAGAATGAAAATTATTTATAATTACCCATGGTCATTATTCGGAGAGCTCTTTAAGAAGTTTTGTGGTAGTTTCCTTACCCAGATAGGACTATGAACCGGTGAAACCAAAAGCCCAAGCTCATTTTCTGGTTCAAAAAAATCTTTTTTTCGAGCCTCTTCTATCCTTCCACTGGCATCTGTGTCAGAAGCTATTGATATTGCAGCTTGATGCTTAGTCTTTCTGTTTATCTCTGCTTTACTTTTCCTAATGTCACTTTATCTAAATTAAGGGTTTGTTAAATTGTTTCTCCTCATGTTCTGGATGAACTTTCCTTGTTCTGACCTTCTGGACATTGTAAAATGAATAAAAGATGTTTTTTCCTGCTTCAATGGCTCAACAAAGGTTAAATAAATTTTTTAGTTATCCAATGAAAGGTTGGATGACCATGCGGCAACAAATTTAATGATCGGTACTCTTGCCGGGAAAGGTCTAGCTACCGATTGGATGATGGTGTGGAAACAGATTTTTCTTTTTGTTTGATTTTTTGTATTTTTTAAGTGTTTTTGTTTATGTTATTCACTTAAATATATTTAATAATATTATGAACCAATAAGAAATTATCAATGTATCCTATCTATCATCAACATAAAATAAAGAAACATAGGTCATGTATTTGTCAAAAATCAAAACGCGGGTCACTTATCTGTAAAGGTATCAAAATGCAGGTTATGTTTTTGTGGAAGTTATTGCTTTATCTTTTCTAACCCTCATTTGTGATTCATGAATTTGTAAGATAGTAATTGTCTCATGACGGAATTTATAACATACTAATTGGCTTATGACTAAAGATTTTCAAGTTAGTTGCAATGATTTGAATATTATTCTTAGTAACTTCTATGCTCTCTTTATTTACCGATAAAAAAGAACATCTATGTGATTGCATCAGGCTTCCAGTTATGTTAGACTGATTTTTCATTATAGTCATGTTTGCCTCATGTAATTGTTAAAACTTGCTCGGCCTTTCTATTAATTTTATTCTACAGAATCTTCTTAACTAAAATCTGTTTGACATAAATAATGAAAATTATCAGACCAAAAGAGTACTTGTGCTGATTGAGGAACCTAATAGATAGGTATCTCAATACTATATCACTGGAAATGCCTGGAAGTAAATTCAGATTTGCCCTTACCCTGAGAAATTAAGTGCATGACTGATGAAATTTGTTATACCCTGCAGACTAGATCAGAGAAAGAGGAGTATCTTGACATGATTAAGCATGGGCACTTGGATATCATAGTTGGAACACATTCACTTCTTGGAAGCCGTGTCGTGTATAATAATCTGGGCCTTCTGGTGGTAGATGAGGAGCAGGTTTAAACAAATGCTGACAAATTTGCTTGTCTGACATGCTCAATTGATAATACATTTAATGGTGAAAATTTGCTTGTCTTGCAGAGATTTGGTGTCAAACAGAAAGAAAAGATTGCTTCATTCAAGACTTCAGTTGATGTTCTCACTCTATCTGCAACTCCAATTCCACGGACCCTTTATTTGGCATTGACTGGTTTTCGGGATGCCAGGTGACAATCAGAAGTGAATTGTTAGATGCAATATTCTCCAACTTCTTGAGATGATAATTAACCTTGTCCTAAACTGCTTCTTCTTGAATTTATTTACTCAACCTACACATAGCTATATCCAGCATAATGTAGAGTTTGCCATGTCTGAAATAATCATGACCAGATGACAGCTTTTGCTGTGATCCAATTCCCAGATAAAGATGCGTGGTTGCCAAGTTTATATATGAATACATAATAAATGAAGTTCCAAGTCTCTTAGGTTTTCTAACTACATGTATAAAGGAAGAAGTAATATTGAATCTGGTATTATTAATGAACTAGGAAGTTGTGACAGGCAAATAATAGTCTCTTTCATTATTTAGATGCCTTATCTTCCTCCAGGCTAAATTATAGACTAATATCTACTCATAGAAAAGCTTGTGTAAGCACTTAAAGGCAGACTTGCAGTAGTTCAAAGCTTTGAGATAGGTTATTAATTATTATTATGCACATGAACAGCTATTTCTTTCTTTTCGTTCCTTTTTCTTCTGTGGGTAGCTTTTGGGATTTTTCTCAGGGTGAGTGGAAATAGCTTAGTAATAAGAGTTATGCATCAATTTTACTGAAAGATTACTTATGATACGCACTGAAGAAAAAGGTTCCTATTCTGCCAGTTATCTTCAAGACATGTATACAAATATCTTTCATCAATTTCACTTGGTGATTATGATTTAAACTTCTAATCTGCATAGTTGCTTTGTAGACTGTATTTAACAGCTTTTTTCAGATCACAGGTTTCATATTCTATCCTTTGATCTCTTTCTTTCCAGTTTGATCTCTACTCCTCCCCCAGAAAGAGTTCCTATAAGAACTCATCTTTCAGCATTTAGTAAAGAGAAGATCATATCTGCAATCAAATGTGAGCTGGATCGTGCTGGTCAAGTATTTTATGTCCTTCCACGTATCAAAGGTATTTTGTACTACTTGGCTATTCAGTTAGCATATCCAATTTGCATTTCCACTCACCAGGACCACCTTAATTGCATATAATGAAGTTACCATCACTCAGTAGTTTTGTGCTGGCTAGTAAAGTGAGAAGTTACTTGGACATATCCTGGTAGAACCTTTTAATGTGTTAGTGACAGAGAAGAAAGAGGTGGGCTGGAAATATTCTGACTTTCTTTCTCTTAACTTCCACATGAACATTTAGATTTGCTTCCTTCTGTGTGACTAACATGGGCCTCTGACTTTTATCATGTAACAGGACTTGAAGAAGTAATGGAGTTTCTTGAACAGTCATTTCCCAATATTGAGATAGCTATTGCCCATGGAAAGGTAGTTGATCTTTCACCTAATGTTTCACTATCTTTTCAATCATGTAGGTCTCTAGGATAAGCTGTGCAACTGTTGCCTATGATAGTGTCGTATTTTAGGAAATTGTTTTACATCAAATTTCTATATTAAAGCTAAATGTAGGCTAGTTGTTAGGGTTACACCTAGAATTGGTGGCAGTGGAGTTGAAGGTTGATGGATGTAATGCAATTGTTTGTTTTATGATATGCAGTAGCTTCAGTCTAGTAAGATACTCCACTTAGATGCAATTTCCCAAGCACAAACCAACACCCCCACCCCAACCACCACCCCAAGTTAGTACATGTACATCTATGAATCAGGGATATTTCTGTATAAATGAAAGCTTAAGAACTAACACAGTAATGGAAAGAAACTTGAATGAGTGTCTGTAGAAACTGTTAACTAACGAGGGATTATCCAAAAAAAAAAAACTAATGGGGCTCATTAAGGAACTACCTTCACTAATGTGCTACTCTTTGTGTTCATTATGCAAATTCTTTTAATATGCTTAGTTGCTCCTGTGTGCTTTCTCCCACAGCAATACTCAAAGCAGCTAGAGGATACCATGGAAAAATTTGCTCAAGGAGAAATAAAGATTCTCATATGCACAAACATCGTTGAAAGTGGTCTTGATATTCAAAATGCAAATACCATTATTGTTCAGGATGTACAGCAGTTTGGCCTTGCACAATTGTATCAGGTCCCATTTGTTCTAATCTATCTGCTTTTCTTTTCTTTTTTATTATTATTATTATTTCCTTGATAGTGAATATATCAAATGGCATATGAAAATTTCATTGCATAGAAAGTGTCTTCTAGTATACTTAATGTCATCCTTGATTTGAATGTGCAATAATCATGTTAAACTCTGATTTTTTTTTCTTAAACAGTAATTATGTTTCTCCACAGCCTCTGTGTTTGTTTGGTTAACGTGTGGATACTGCAGGGGCTGTGCTCTTTATGTCATTTCTTTTGATTAACACTACCATAGTTGCTTGCTGCCTTTAGCTGCGTGGAAGGGTGGGGCGTGCGGATAAAGAGGCACATGCACACTTGTTTTACCCAGATAAATCTCTGCTGTCTGACCAGGCTCTGGTATGTTTCTGGTGAATTTATTTTCAGTTTTTCATTTTTGTTCAGTTTACATATAATAGCTCCACAACCTACTTTTTCAGAAGATAATTATTTTATGTTTCCCTCCGTGTTAATTGTGATAGTTAGATCTCTTTTCTGTTTTAATTTCTTTGAAAATTTTTTAAAGTTGATTATGTGGGTGCTTGTTTTGCATCTTTTTGGTGGCAATATAGGAGAGACTTGCTGCTCTTGAAGAATGTTGTGAACTAGGCCAAGGATTCCAACTTGCAGAAAGAGACATGGGCATAAGAGGCTTTGGCAACATATTTGGTGAGCAGCAGACCGGTGATGTAGGGAATGTTGGCATCGATCTTTTCTTTGAGATGCTGTTCGAGAGCCTGTCAAAGGTTAGCTGTTATCTGCTTTGCATATAATACAAGAACCCGAGTTGAATATGATTGTTGCTTTATGTATAAGATTCTGCTGCCTCCATTATTTTCTGTTCAATCAAAATGCAGAATTAGATCAACTGTTATCAATATCTTTCTGTAAAGTAGTACTTTTCTGCACTTGTTTTCCAACCAATGTAATGTTGATGTACATGTTCAATTATACCACTTATATTGGTTTAACTCTTTCTGCTAAGCATGTAGTTTCATCTTTCTGTGCCTTCCTATTTCACATTTTGCTACTCTTCCTTAATTGCCAGGTTGAACAGCATAGGGTACACCCAGTTCCTTATCAAGAAGTGCAGGTACTCTCTGTTTCCTTGTAAATGTTCTCTGAGCACCAGTTGTAAAATTTGATCTTTCCCCTTATTCTTTTCCTTGCATCACAAGGTTCGACTGTAAGACAGCTACAGTTTTTTAGATAATTATGAGCTGCTGCTACATGAAATCTCTTCCTTTTCTCTTATGCTGAGGTGTTATTCTTTTACAATGGATTACCATAAAAGCTGAAAATAAACAATTTGATGGGTTAATTACTGCAAATTTTATCACGTTATGTTTGAGATGGCATTGCATGATTGGAGTGTCAACTATTAGGCTCTTAGAAGGTGGAAATATGACCCTGTTTTGCTTGTTGAGTTGAGGGGAAATATGATACAGTAATATTTCTTTAAACTGAGCTTTAATGTAATATACTGATATGATGCAGAGGAAGGGGTCATTGGATACACCATTCAAGGTGTATCAACGAAGAAGAGAGAAATAAAATTGTAAACATTAATACTATAATAGTATACTATATATTAGATATTAAATATTAGAGGTAGTAAGAAGGGTATACGGTGAATAAAAGTAAGGGTGAGGGCAGTAGCCTAGCTGACGTGGAAAGGTGGACGAGGAGAGAGAGATAGGTGGCTCACATGGATAAGCAGGTGGATGGAGAGAAATAGAATTGGAACAGAATTTGTTAGGACCACAGGCTGACGTGGAAGAGGGAAGGTGCGAGAATAAAAGAAAAAGGGGAAGGAGGGAAAAGGCATCAGAGTGTATACACAGTGAGGATAGCACCTTGCGGAGATCAAGGACTCCGGCTGAGCTTGAGCTCAGGTACCCCTGACCTAAAATTGCTTGCGTGAACTATTTGTTTTCATCATATTCTTAAGTGTGTTCTTGAGCTTGTGTCTAGATAGCTAGTGTTTGTCATTTAATCTCTTCCTAGGTGCTTATCAATTGGTCTAACCTGCCGGATCGCAATAGAAGGAGCCAGGGTTAATAGACGGATTAGAGTCAAAATAGAAAGAGATTCTGAAGGAGTACCGAGTCATGACCAAGATGGAGACAAGGGTGGAAGCCCTGGAGAAGAATGTAGAAGATATCCACAATGAAGTAGCGGAGATCCAACACCATTTGATCACCCATTGATGGAGATCAGAAAGCCATGTTCAGAGAAGTCACGGAGATGTAAGGCAAGATGGAAAAAATTCATAAACTATTAGAAGACATTTGGTTGAACAAGAGTGGCGAAGTAGGGGGAGGAGAAGGAACATCGATGGTTAAGGATTGGGGAAAGCAAGTAGTGGGAAATCAAACAATGGACGAGGGACTCGAGTTTTCCTATGAGTCTGTGCAACCTGGGGAAATGGAGGATGAGCTTCGAATGAATGCTGCACGAGTTGTTTTACCTTTCTTCGAAGGTGTTGATCCCTCCAATTAGATTTTAATGACTGAGCAATATTTCGTAGCCCAACATACTCGGGAAGAATGGAAGGTAGTACTTGCAGAAATGTGTATGAGAGGGAGATGTAATCATTGGTTTCATATGTTGCAAAGGAGAGAGAATGAATTGACATGGCCTCAATTAAAGATGGAGATCATGAAAAGATATGGGGGTCTTTTAGTGGCCAATCTCTTCAAAAGCTTATCTCAGCTCAGGCAACATGGCACGGTCAACCAGTATATTGAAGAGTTTGAGTCACTCGTCTCCCTGCCCGAGATGCAATTGTTGGGGTATTTCATGGGAGGTTTAAGAGAAGACATACAAACACGAGTCGACACTTTTTCACTAACGACAGTGGATCGAGCCATGGACTCGACAGTAAAAATCGAGAGAGAGTTCGATCTGGGAATTTTTCTATCCTTAGATAGGAGCTGCGGGGGAAGAGGAGATCACCGGTCTATAGGAGTGCAGTCCTCTGTAACCAATAGAGGGAATCTGAGTAATTCTAGAATAATACCCCCTACTATAGGACATTTTCCCTATCGCAACATGCGCTATTAACCTAGAGAGGAGGGGCGGAATAGAGAAGGTGGTGGAGCTTGGAAGGGAGCTAAGAATGATGCAGTCGCTAGTGGTGGTCATCAAGGAGGTGGGGGACTAGGAACTTTCAAAGGAGGAAGGCGTTCTCATGGACAACGACAATTGTCACATGCAGAGTTCTTGGAAAAGAAAGCCAAGGGGCTATGTTTCAAATGTGACCAGCCCTTCAATTCCAATCATCGTTGTCCTAGCAAATTTCTGCAACTGCTAGTATTAGAGGAAGAGGGAGAAGAGGAGGAGGAGAGCGACAACACCGGCATGTCCAAAGAAGGAGGAAAGTTATCCCTTTCCTTGTTAGTAATGCAAGGATTCAATAAGCGATGCACCCTAAAAATACAAGGTATGCTTAACAATCACTCCGTGATCATCTTAGTCGATAGTGGAGCTAACCATAACTTTGTGTCCCTTCAATTGATGAATCAATTGGGCATAAACTAGCACGGACGATCGCAAATTCACTGTCACATTAGGAGACGGACAGTCGAGGGAATATAGTGGATTCTGCACTGGGTACCTTTGAAGGTGGGGGAATATGAGACCAGCATCGATTGTTATATGATGGAGTTGTGGGGAGTAGATATCATTTTGGGAATTATTTGGCTGAAGACCTTAGGGAAGTAAGAGTGAATTGGGCTAAGATGGTGATCAAGGTGGAGCACAAAGGAAGGGAAATTAAACTATGCGGGGATCCAACATTTTGTAAATTCCCAATATCATTGAACTCCTTACGCAAACTAGATAAAATAAATGATGACCAGATATTGTGGGTGATGGAAGCAGAAGCGACAGAGCAGGAATAGAAAACAACCCACAGTTGACAGCCTTACTAGTAGAATTTGCACAAGTCTTCACTATCCCAACCAGACTCCCTCTTCAACGGTCCAAGGAACATCGCATTCCATTACAAGAAGGAACGGGACCTGTTTCCGTTAGACCTTATAGATATGCATATGTCCAGAAAAATGAGATTGAGAGGATGATTAGGGATATGATAGAGGTAGAAATCATTCGACCTAGTTTAAGCCCATTTTCAAGCCCAGTAATCTTGGTTAAAAAGAAAGATGGTTCATGAAGGTTTTGCGTGGATTATAGGGACTCTCAATGAGGTTACCGTTCTGGACAAGTTCCCTATTCCCGTAATAGAGGAACTAATGGATGAGCTACATGGCGCGAGTGTGTTCTCGAAGATTGATCTGCAATCGGAATATCACCAAATACAGATGGCAGAAGGGGATATTCATAAGATAGCATTTAGAACCCATCACGGACATTATGAGTTCTTGGTCATGCCATTCGTCTAACCAACGCACCGGCCACATTCCAATCAGCCATGAATGAAGTGTTTCAACCTTACCTTTGGTGCTTTGTACTAGTCTTTTTTTATGACATCTTGGTCTATAGCAAAGACATCCCACACATTTGGACCACTTGAGAAGAGTTTTCTCCACACTTAGACAGCAGCAATTCTATGCTAACCGGAAGAAATGCTCATTTGGGCAGTCTTCCCTAGAATACTTGGGGCATATTGTGTCAAGAGATGGGGTGTCCATGGATCCCAAGAAGGTTCGGGCGGTAGTGAAATGGCCTAAACCGAAAACCTTGAAGATTTTACGTGGCTTCCTGGGATTGTTCGGTTATTATAGGAAGTTCATCAAGGATTACGGAAAGATAGCTAAACCATTAACAGACCTGTTGAAGAAGAATAGTTTCTGCTGGTCCACTCCTTCTAAAGAGGGCCTTCACACGGCTGAAGGAGGCTCTTGTGTCAGCACCGGTGTTGGCCATACCTGATTTCACACAGCCTTTCACAGTAGAATGTGATGCATCAGGAAGAGGATTAGGAGCGGTTCTGCAGCAGCAACAACGACCCATTGCGTACTATAGTAAGGCCCTAGCCGATCGCACCTTAGCCAAATCAACATAAGAGAAGGAGCTCATGGCATTAGTATTAGCCATCCAACACTGGAGGCCATATCTATTAGGAAATAAATTCATCGTGAGAACTGATTAGAAAAGCTTGAAACACCTCCTCCAACAACAGGTGGTGACACTGACCCAACAGAATTGGTTGCCTAAGCTGCTTGGCTATGATTTTGAAATCCAGTATAGAAAAGGTCGCGAGAACACGGTAGCAGATGCACTATCAAGAGGAGTAGAGGATGTCCAGTTAGCTCAAATATCCGGGCCTACATGGACTGACTTGGAAGTCATCGGGAAGGCAGTAGAAGAGGATGTGGTTCTAGGGAAGAAGTTGTCCTTGTTGCGAGAAGGGAAAGCAGTCGGACAAGGATTCCACCTCACCAACGATACTCTTTTTTATCATAATCGGTTAGTGGTATCAGCTGCATCTAAATGGCCACAAGTGTTCATGCATGAATTCCATTCCTCGCCCAAAGAAGGACACGCTAGTTTTTACGCTCTTATAGGAGAATTGCGGCCAATGTCTATTGGATTGGAATGAAAAGGGATATTATGGAGTTTGTAGCAGCATGTGTAGTGTGTCAACGATAGAAATATCAATCTTTGGCGCTAGCTGGTCTTCTCAATCCTTTGCCTATTCCAAAAGCAATATGGGAGGATATTTCCATGGACTTCGTAGGTGGTCTTCCAAAATCAAAAGGATTTGATGTGGTGTTAGTTGTGGTAGATAGGCTATCCAAATATGGGCACTTCATACCTACAAGGCATCCCTACACAGCTAAAAGTGTGGCTAGCCTATTCGTCAAGGAGGTGGTCTGCTTACACGGGTTACCAAGAACTATAGTAAGTGATAGAGATCCCACCTTTGTCAGCAACTTTTGGGTAGAGTTATTTTGGGCGCAAGGCACTCTACTTCACTTCAGTACTGCCTATCACCTCGAAACTAACGGCCAAACTGAGGTGTTGAACCATTGCATGGAATGCTACCTTCATTGCTTTGTGGGTGAGCATCCAACTCAATGGAGTGCTTGGCTACCATGGGCAAAATACCATTACAATACCGCATTCCATACAGCATCCAAAGTCTTGTCTATGGAAAACCTCTGTTGGTATTAAAGGCTTTCGTAGATAAGGAAATCCAACAACCAGAGCTCCATATAGCATTGAAGAGCCAGGATGCTATTCTATCACAGTTGCGCCAAAATTTGTCACACGCTCAAGCTTTGTACTGTAATAGTGCTAACAAACATAGATTTGATGTCGAGTTTGCAGGGGGGGAATGGGTATTCCTCAAGAAGAGACCTACTCTACAGCATAACAGTAGCATCAAAAATACATCCAAGCTTTAACCACGCTTCTTCGGACCATTCTAGATTCAGCCAATGAGTGGGAAAGGTAGCTTATCAATTACGCCTTCCCCCACATTGTCACATACACCCAGTGTTCCATGTTTCCCTCCTTAAGAAGGCAATCAACTCCTTCCCCTCAACTACCGAACTACCAATTGAGTGGCTTACTGAACCAATGCCACTTCCTGAACTACCCACAGCAGTTTTGGGAAGACATTTCTGTGTTGAAGGTCAACAGCAAATTCCACAAGTGCTAGTACAATGGCAGGGCCAATATGCTGACAAGGCTACTTGGATGGATACCTCTGAGTTTCGCGTCCACTTTCCAAACTTTGTCCTTGAGGACAAAGACAATTTATCAGGGGAGGCAATTGATATGATGCAGAGAAAGGGGTCATTGGATACACCATTCAAGGTGTATCAACGAAGAAGAGAGAAATAAAATTGTAAACATTAATACTATAATAGTATACTATATATTAGATATTAAATATTAGAGGTAGTAAGAAGGGTATATGGTGAATAAGAATAAGGGTGAGGGCAGTAGCCTAGCTGACATGGAAAGGTGGACGAGGAGAGAGAGATAGGTGGCTGATGTGGATAAGCAGATGGGTGGAGAGAAATAGAATTGGAACAGAATTTGTTAGGACCACAGGCAGACATGGAAGAGGGAAGGTGCGAGAATAAAAGAAAAAGGGGAAGGAGGGAAAAGGCATCAGAGTGTATACACAGTGAGGACAGCACCTCGCGGAGATCAAGGACTCCGGCTGAGCTTGAGCTCAGGTACCCCTGACCTGAAATTGCTTGCGTGAACTATTTGTTTTCATCATATTCTTGAGTGTGTTCTTGAGCTTGTGTCTAGATAGCTAGTGTTTGTCATTTAATCTCTTCCTGGGTGCTTATCATACACTGTGGACTAGGAAAAAAAAAGTATCCAGGAAAGTAGTTAGAGTATGAGGTGAGCATGACGTAGACTTAGCCAACAAGGCCTGTGGGTTTCAGCCTCTGTTCAAGGATTTACCCTGGGATTATGAAGTTACTGTTTTATTCAATAATTCATTTCCCTTGTTAATCTGGAGTGGGATGGTAAAGCTGTTATGATGTTGTAGACTGTTATGAGCCACAGTAATAGATCTAGTCAAGGGACAATTCACAAACATACCTTTAATTATGATCGATTTGTCTTTGTCATAGTTTCTTTCCTTCTTGGAAGAACCTATGGTTACTAGGGTTTGAGGGCTTGTAAGAGAGAACCCTTCAATCTCATAAACAAGAATAATAAAGATGAAAGTAAATTAGCTTAATATTCCAGTTTTGCTTTATTTTTCACTTGAATAGTATATTTTACAAGCCTCGCAATTGGAACGACAGTTTTATGCATGTTGATTGTTCTTAATAGCAAGCATGCAAAAAAGTTAATTTTTAACTACCCAAAAAAGGTTGTTTAGTCTGAATGATAGAGGATGATTATACCGCATTCATTGTGGCTGTGCTACGGAATGTGAATTTACATGTTTGACATGGAGTTAAACTAGTAATTTAGGAGTGGCACTGAACTGCATTGACATCTTACAATGTTGATGGTCATGATATCATAAAGGCCGGACCTCTTAGGTGATTAAATTATCAATGCACTCTATTCTACTATAGTTCATTTAATAGCATGTTGGAAATTTCAATTTATGCAATTTCCTGTTTACTTGCTTTCCAGGTTGATATAAATATAAATCTTCATCTCCCTTCTGAATACATTAACCATCTTGAGAACCCTATGGAGTTAATTAGTGATGCTGAGAAAGCTGCTGAGAAAGATATCTGGTGTCTAATGCAATTCACTGAAAATCTGCGGCGGCAGTATGGAAAAGAACCCTATTCCATGGAGATGCTATTGAAGAAGCTTTATGTGAGGAGAATGGCTGCAGATCTTGGGATTTTCAAGATCCATTCTTCAGGAAAGGTGGTTGGGATGAAAACAAACATGAGCAAAGAGGTTTTCAAGCTAATTACAGACTCAATGACTTCTGATCTCCACAGAAATTCATTGGTGTTCGAAGAAGATCAAATCACTGTATGTCACATCACAGCTCATTTTTGTAATTGTAGATGATTGTTTTTCTAGCAGCCAGAAGTTTTATAGCCCATTTGATTTATTTCCTTGTTAGGATTTCTAAAGAAAATAAGGTGTTGGGTATTTCTAGAAAAGCATAATCTTTGAAGGTTGCAATATTCCCCTTAGGTTGCATTTGTTTTGTAGAAAACGTTTTCCAGAAACCAATTAAATGTCAAATATTAAAGTAGAACAATATCTATAGGTTTCATAGCTATTCTCCAACATAGAATGGTGTTATGAGGTGAATGCAGTAACCCATTTTTCACTAACATTTTCTATGGTTGTCAACCACCATCACCAACCAACAACTACTACTATCACCTCTTACCACTGCTTACCGCTACAATCCACTAGTAACTGCCTCCTCTCGATATCATTATAATAATATTTGATAATTGTATAAAGAAAATTACAACAAATGTAATTATCCAAAACAAATTACAACGAATGTGAAAAATAAATAAATTGGCAAAATGTTTACCATAAAACATATGCACCCAATTCATAAAATTGGAAACATTGAAGCATAGATATTTATCATGTATAGGAAAAACCCCTAGTTGCTCAACTTAAGCTAGAGTGAGAAAATGCTCTCTCTTCTCTCTAACCCCTGCCCCCCCACGCCCTCCTAGACGACCAATTCCTTTAGGATACACTACGCACTCCATTAGAACTAGGAAATATCTAAACACCCTCCTTCCTCGCCATCACCGACCAAATGAGGCCGGAAGGTTCCCCCAACGGACGGCCAGGAAGTTCGTCCAACCACCGGAGCACCCATGATGTCAACTGCCTCCCTCATTGTCCACCGGACAACAAAAAAGAGACCCCAAACCCAAGGAGTCTCAATAAGGAAAAAGCCACAGCAACTTTTCAAGCTTTTGAAAAAGTCACAGCTAGCCTTCCCAAAATGGCAAGCTTGGAGACCCACACCCCTGCTGCAGCCGTTGCACCTGCAGCATTGTTTGCCCAAAAAGCTCCACGCAACGTTCCTCTGCCAAACACTGCCACACTTCACTCCCAAAGCTTTTCCACTAACGGCAAAAACACCTCAAACCTGTCCACCATCAAAGAAGCTCCTTTTCCGACCAAAAACAACCGGAAAACAACCAACCAGTACATCTGAAACAACCACTCTCCTACGCCTCTGCCTGCCGCCAAGGATCACCCCCTTCCCCTCCAGAGTTCCAACTACGTTTTATCCCACCAAACACGTCGTCTAACATTCCCAAGGTTACAATTCCTCAATCTGTAGAGGATGAAGGAGCCACTTACTGGGAGTTCACGCTAGTGGGATACTTCATTGGCCGAAGGATGCCTTACACCCTTGTTCATGCGATCGCCACCAAACTTTGGAAGGACTTCGGACTCCAAGGCATATTGGCAACCCCGAAGGATTCTTCTACTTCCAGTTTGATAGAAACAAGGACCTAACGCCCATCCTAGAGAAGGTATGGTTCTTCTCCAAGCGTTTTCTCATCATCCAATGGTGGAGGAAAGGTATGAGGTTGGACAAACCCCAACCAACACATGTTCCAGTTTGGATCACACTAAACCGTCTTCCATGCAAGCTCATATCGGCGGAAGGCATAAGCCACATTGCAAGCGCAGTCGGCCTCCCCCTAAAAGCTGATACCCTCACCGCCTCACGACAGCGCCCCAACCAAGCTCGCGTCTTGGTAGAACTGGATGGACAGAAGGACCTGGTGAAGCAGATTGAGATAGAAAGAGTTGATGGATCAGTGGCATTCATTGAAGTTGACTATCAATGGATCCCCCCCCATTGCAAAAAATGCCAAGTTTTTGGGCGCAGATGCCCAGCCACCACCGTCCCCCCAAAGACCACCTCGTCCGACCCAATCACAAACGCAACTCATCCTTCTAACACGGATGAAGCCACACAGAACAAATCAAGTAATCCCACCACCCAAACGCACACGCCTAGCGGAGACCACCCTCCCCCTCCTAGTAGTAACTGCCCTATTCCAGACATAACCCGGGATAGCAAGACTTCCATCCCAGCTCAGACCAAACACGATGTCATCCACAATCACCACCAGGCTCCTAGCGTAGACCTTAAGTACACGGCGACAGTAGAAGCCCACGAGCAAGAATGCAAAACATGCCCACTCATTAACACGGAACTCCCCATACCAACCTGCCAGCCTTGCAACACTACTCTAAACAATGAAACAAGTTCCACAACTCCACAAGAAGATAGTGAGGACAGTCATTATGAGAATACCCCCTTGTCCAAACTTATGCATATAGCCTCAAAGCCAGCAGCAAGTTCCCTCAAGGGCAACAAAGGGTCCACTTCCTCTGGAAAACACAAGAAGAAACAGAGGAAGAGGCGCCGCTCCTTCACCTAGTACCGATAGGATCCCATCGTCACACTCTTATCTTTCAATGAACATAGCGGCTTGGAACATACGAGGGTTAAATGACCCTCTCAAAGTGACAGAATTACTAAAAGAGTGTGGCGTTAATAAGATATCCCTAATGAGGATATTGGAAACTAGAGTGAACTCCAACAATGAAGCAATAGTAAAGCAACGAATGGGACACAATTGGCAAGTAGCTATCAATCGAGAAGCACCCAAGCGAATCTGGGTAGCTTGGCAACCGAGAGTGTGGAATATCCATATGGTTATGGAAAGAGCTCAACTATCACACTATATTGCAACTCATCGTAGTCTCAATATTAGCTTTAGCATCACCTTCACTTACGGAGCAAACACCAGCAGTGATAGAAGGGATCTTTGAACACAATTGGAAGAACTTTCCATCACAAACACCGCCACTCCATGGCTGGTCCTTGGGGACTTTAACATAACCAAATCCCCTTCTGAAAAGCAGGGCGGTCAGGGGCGAATGACCTCCGCCATGATAGAATTCCAAAATTGCTTAACTAAAACCGAATTGGAGGACTTAAGATATGGAGGCTATTTCTTCACATGGACCAATCGACAAACCAATAACCTTATCCTGAGGAAGCTTGATCGCGTCCTGGTCAATCAAAGCTGGATGCAAACTTTCCCTAGCTCCCACGCCAAGTTCCTATCTCCAATCTTATCAGATCATTCCCTATCCGTAACACATATTCAGCTCACACACCAGGTAAGAAAAACACCCTTCAAATTTTTCAATTACTGGACTAATCATTCAGAATTCAATAACATAATCTCAAGCGTGTGGAGCACCGAGATAGCAGGCTCCAAAATGTACCAAGTTGTAAGTAAGCTTAAGCTAATCAAGGGGAAGCTGCGACAGCTCAACCACATCAACTACTCAGACTTATCCAACCGAGTTAAGGAAGCCAAGCAAACACTCCTTCAGCTGTAGTCCAATATTCATTGTAGTAGCAACGTATCCCTGATGGAAGCCGAAAGATCAGCCTTCAAAGACTTCTATCTACTGAGGAAAGCTGAAGAAAACTTCTACAAGCAGAAATCAAGAGTGAAATGGTTGAAACTCGGAGATAAGAACACATTCTTCTTCCATAAATCAATGCAAAACCATCATAACAGAAGCCACATATTCCAAATCACCCGCGAGAATGGAAGTGAAGCAATTGGCACTAAACAGGTCAAGCATCAAGCGGTTGAATACTTTAAACAAATGTACAACAAAGCATGTCCACACCTTAATACGGAGGAAATAGCCAGTCGAGTGACATGGAAGCTTACTGCGCAGCAATGTGAAGAACTACTTACTCCTTACATGGATGAGGAAATCAAATGGGGATTCTTCTCTCAAGTAAATGAGAAAGCCCCAGGTCCAGATGGATATACGGCTCTCTTCTTCAAGGAAACTTGGGGAATATTAGGAAAGGATCTTACCATTGCAATCAGGGAATTCCTCCACTCGGGACATCTCCTCAAAGGGATAAATTCTACCATCCTCACATTGGTTCCCAAAACCCCCAACCCAACCAGCATGGGGGACTTTAGACTAATAGCATGTTGCAATGTGCTCTATAAAGCAGTTTCAAAAATCTTAGCTGCCCGCCTAAAGAAGGTCCTTCATGCACTAGTTGGGAGAGAGCAAGCAGCATTCATCCCTAGACGGAAGATCACAGACAACATCCTCATCGCCCAGGAATTAATGGCAAGCTATTAGACACAAAAAGGAGCGCCCCGATGCACCCTAAAGGTTGACCTCTAGAAAGCCTATGATACCATACGTTGGGACTTTATACTTGAAGTATTGAGAACCATGCAATTCCCTCTGCATTTTTGCAAACTAATAAAACAGTGCTTATCAACTAAAAAATTCTCATCAATATCAATCGGGAGTTGGCAGGCTACTTTTCTAGCACGCGTGGCCTCAGACAAGGGGATCCTATTTCCTCGTATTTATTCATCATAGGTGTGGAAGTCCTTTCCACCTCTCTCCGGCAAATCATATCCAACCCAACATTCTCTCCCCACTGGAGATGCAAATCGGAACGCCTCAATCACCTTTGCTTCGCGGATGACCTACTCATATTTGCTAGAGGAGATGTACACTCTATAACACTTATCAGAAACACTCTCCAACAATTTTAAGCACTCTCAGGTCTGACAGCCAATAACTCTAAGAGTTCCATAATCTTTTCCAATGTCCCCCTCAGGGATAAGCAAAGCATCCTACAAATCATGCAGTTCCAGGAAGGTTCTCTCCTAATAAGATATTTAGGCATCCCGCTCCTCTCTACTAAACTCAAAACAGAGGATTGTGACATCTTAGTAGACCGAATCACAGCTCGCATCATCTCGTGGACAGCGAAATTCTTATCATATGCTGGTAGACTCCAGCTAATTCGATCAGTTTTATTCTCCATGCAGGCCTTCTGGTGCTCAGTATTTCTCCTTCCAAAGAGGATAATCACAAAAGTAGAGCAATTAATCAGGAATTTCCTCTGGAGTGGAAATCCTCATACAGGAACCAAAGCCAAGGTCAGATGGGAAGAGGTTTGTAAGCCAATCAGATGTGGGGGATCGGGGATTCCTAACCTTCATCAATGGAACAAGGCCTTACAAATTAAACACATCTGGCACCTATGCAAGAGCGGACAGCGTAGCCTATGGCCTGAATGGGCACACTCGACATTGTTAAAAGGCAGAAGTTTCTGGACAACGCGAGCCCCAGCAGCTTGCTCCTGGTCTTGGAAGAAACTCCTAAAGCTTAGACCTTTAGTGCAAAATTGCTTTCAATGGAAAGTGGGAGACGGCCTAACCGTCTCTATTTGGATTGACTTTTGGTTACCCATGAGTGCTCTGGATACTTTATACTCTCCAAGAGAAATCAGGAACTCTGGGATACCAATAACGGCAAAATTATGCTCTTTGGAGGAAAATAACACATGGCGGCTACCAAACCATCCACCATGATCTGATATCATTATTTCCGCGCACATCAAGCCCAATCATCACACTCCTGACCAACTCCAATATACTCACACGACTGCAGGGGAATACACCATCAAAAGTGGCTATTTCTTCCTCAATCCAGCCGGATCAACAGTCCCATGGTACCGAGTTGTATGGAACAAAACTACCATACCAAGGCACTACTTCATATTATGGCTAGCCTGGTTGAGAAAGTTATCTACACTTGATAAACTGACCACATGGGGGCTAACCACATCCTCCACATGCTACCTATGCCAACAAGAAGATGAGGACCACTCCCACCTATTCTTCGGATGCCAATACTCCTCCCGAGTATGGCTGATAGTGAGCGATATGGCCAAATGCCCCCCTTCCTGTAAGGATTGGCAAGGAGCCATACGAGTACTACTGGCAACAAACCAGTCCAATGCCAAACAACACCAAACTTGGAGAGCGAGTCTCGCAGCAACAGTATACTGCATTTGAGAAGTGCGCAACAAAGCAAGACTTGGACTCTCTATCCTTGGCACTTCTTCTTTAGCCAATCAAATCAAATCATATGTTTACCTAGAATAATTTGATTAGACTAGTTTGTACCTACCACTATAGGTATGGTACTAAAGTTGTAATAGATTAGTTACTTGTGTTGTATTGTGATGTAACCGTCTTTGACGGATGTATCTTTATTTCTAATCAATAAATAATGAATTACCGAAAAAAAAAAAAAACCCTAGTTGCTCTTGGGATTTTCTCACCTGCATCTCTAGCTTTATGATTTATTCTGCAGTTTATTTAAATGTTTTCACTCTTCTACATTCTTATAGAAAATTGCAGAAAGGCAACTAATCTATCATGTGCCTTTTTTTTTTCTTTTTTTGGTACGAAATTGAAAATAAAGACTTAAATCCTTTCTTAACTGAAAAACCATGCATGCTCCATCATATCTCTGTATCAAATTCATTAATGTGCTTTTGTTCTTGCAAATATGTTTCTTGCTCACTTTATGTGTAAATGTCACGAATAACTAATAATGTCAATGCTGTACTTTGTACATTAGCTGGATGTCTTGCAGGTATGGCCATTAAAAATTGTTCAATGTTTTTTTCCTTGTGGTTGAACAGGCAGAGCTTCTTCTGGAGCTTCCAAGAGAGCAACTCCTCAATTGGATTTTCCAGTGCTTAGCAGAGCTATATGCTGCTTTACCAGCTCTGATCAAATATTAGTTGTATTCAAGGATGTATCCAGTGGTTCCATGGTTTCCATATGGCCTTCTATATCTTTGTAGTATCCATATCTACATTGATTATTTGAGAATGGCCACTTCTTTGAAACGAGTGCTGGAGAAATGCTTCAACATAAACTATGCCCACTGGGAACCTATGTTGCAAGTTAAAACATATATATGTTAACCACATGAAGATGGTTGGAAAGAAGCATCTCATCAATGTTGCTCAAGCATTCTCCTTGTTTTGGGTAAGCTGCATGCTTCTTATAAGTAATTTTTTAAATCTTAGGTGCTTCTGAGCTCTGATTACTTTCTTTTTGCAGGAAGGTGACAATGATTCTTACAGGTCTCTTTCATGGCCTACCATACCTATTTACACCCTTGCTGCAGATCTAGAAAAGGTTGATTATCTTAAAAGATAAAGGATGCAACTTATTAAAACGTAGAAAGTATGTTACTAACCATGTGGTCTAGTGCTAGAGTTCCTGAGTTTTTAGTCACAGGTCTAGGGTTAATTGCTACTAACTCTGATTAAATGTGAGTAGTATAAATGACACAGGCTCTGGCATTTTATTGGACCAATATATGGGGTTTTGAAAATGGATAGGAAGAGGTGGTTTGTGTTTATAGGTGTATATCTAGGAAAGATGGCCGTCACCTGTATGTTGTCTCCATTGTTTCCATCCTTGGTAAAAAACCAGAAGTAAAGGGTAGGATATATATTTGTAAAATTACAGTTGAAATAATCACAAGATGTTGCTCACTTATTGGTGATTCTTTTTGCGAATACCATGATCTGGCTCATCTCTTATTAAGCTTTAAGTTTGTGTTCTAGTAAAATTGACCAACTCCGAAGGAGAGAAGTTTCATCTGTTGGTCTTGCCAGCTTAGATTTTCTTGCTGAACAAACTTTACGACCATCCTTTAATTATGACTGATGCATTACTTGGTTCTTATGTTATGCGAAAGTAAATCTTTGATGCATACACTGACTTTGCAGAACTCACATGTATGTGAAACCGTTGGTCAGAATAATTTGCAAGAAAAGGAACCGACATGATTTAAGTTTATTCCGAAAACCGTATGATATGATAAATTTCCGCCTACAGCAAAGACGAAATAGCAGGTTGATCGGTAGTTCATTCCATGTGCTCCTCAACTGCTTGGATTCGATACATAAAGCTGCATACTTCTAACAAAGCGAGGCCCTTCCCGCTATTTACTCCTAAGATTGTTAAACTTTTGGCACCAGTCAGAGTCTGAGTGCAAGTTTGTTTTCTTGTGGATAGGGAACGCCACAAAAAACTTGAAGCACCACATTTTCTGCCTGAAAGCATATTGCATGGCTATATGTAAGATAAATGTGCAAAAAGAAACCATTTAGGCATCTCTTAGTGCTCTCAGTTATACTTCTTGTTGAATAGCATTGCTTTGGATTTTTGTATCTATTAAGTATTGGCATAACATCCTTTGAATCCCTGTCCATGCGCGTATGCTTCATGAAGAGCTTGTGTCCGCATTGTTCTCTGCCAGTCAGTTTACATTCCTTTCACCTTGAAGGCTCTTCAGGATGAATTTCACAGCTTTGCTATACCAGAAGGAAGCAAAATTTCTGTCCACATAACTGGGATCTTAATAGGTCGTAATTTGTGTCTCGTGCGTCAGTAATTGTAGTGCTTGGTGGCATTAATATCCCGCAACAGAACACATCTTAATATGCTATCAAAATAAACAGGTTGAATTGCAATATATAGAAGCAAAAACTGGAGTATGGTAGTTGTAAATTACGGTGGGTAAGGAGTAGCAACTAACACAACACACGGTAGTTCTGCCGGGTATATGCAAGGCATTAGTCATCTTTTTAACTTGTTTAAAGGGCTACTCATACTTACAGAAAGGAATTCCTACTGCTTTTATATAAAGAATCACTTATGTGGAGTGCTTCAAAGAGGCTTCCCAGGCCATGATTTTGTCAGTGTGAGAGTCCACCTTGTTGCGCCGAAGTTTCTCTGAACGTCGATTTATGATTTTGTCTTTTATATAAAGAATCACTAATCTGCAATTCATGTTATGCCGAATCTACTTTTTTTTTTTTAATCCCAATCTTGAACATATTTGCTTTTTTCAATCAGTTTGGATAAAAAGAATGCCAAAAAAAAATGTCAATCAAGATTTGATCCAAATCTCTAGTGGATCTCTCTTCTCGCGCGCTCTGTCCGAACAGAGGAACAAGGTCACGTGACTTCCCGACCATAAAAGACAAATAACATGCGCAATTTGTGCATGCTTTGGATGGAACTCGCGACCGTGCCTTTACACATGTCCGACCCTTCGTCTGCTCGTCTTGTCCATATTTTTTCAGCAAAATTGGCAGAACAACCTGGACCGATTCTACGTGTTGAGTGGAATTCCCATATGAATAGGGCCTAGGTTCATCAACTCTTAAGATAGCCATTTTGCATCATGGTCATGGTCATGGACACTCATTTAATCCTACACACATATTTGAAAAGAAGAAATTCAAAATGAAGTCGACTTAACGGATTTCTTAGCCCCGATTCGCTCCTGGTCGAGTTCGCATTTAACTTAATTTTTTTATGAAATGACTAATTTAAGTCCATATGATATGCCGTTTGAAGGAATATTTTATTTGTATTGAGTATTGACATTTAATTTATACTTTCAAAACGATCAAACTAGATTAGGCTTGAAAATATTCAGTTTTAAATAAAACTTAATATTTTTGTTAAAACCTGGAAAACCGTCAAATTAGATATGTATTTTAATTCAAAAATTTATCTTTTGACTAAGAAAATTATTTTGGCCTTATAGAGCACCGAAGAATAGAACATTACAATGAAGTTGGAGTTTGATCAATTTTGATTCATTCAAACTATAATATTAGGATCTATTAATAGTCCTCTAAAGACACTTATTAAGGATTTGAAAGAAAAATACTTTCAACATTGATTATATACTTTATCAAAAAAAAATTTATATATTATATGTTTATTTATTTAACTATTCCAAATATTGAGTTAACATAAAAAGGAATATAATCTTCAAGCATTTTCACTTTACTTTCTCAAATCATAGTTATAAAAACAAAAAGGAAATTCATAGGTTTCTTAAGTTTTTTCAAACTCCAACCACCATTACCTATCAATCTAGCTCCTCTCACTACCAAACTTAGGACCCCAACAGCCACAAGTAAAAGATAGAAATTTAGGAAAATTAAACATAAAATTGAGAAATTTAGGAAAATAGGGTTGAGATAGGCTTGCATAACTACCTAAATTTCTATCTCTTACTTCCCAATTGCAAACTAACTGAGGGTGTTTTTATATACAATATGATTTAAATGAGTTTGTGTATATAAAAAATTGACATGAGACACAAATATATTAGACCCAATCAAATATAGCTAAATTCATGTTCAGGTTCGTGTTTAGGTCCCAAACCCACTTATTTAAACAAGTCTGGATTTAACTCGTGAACCTATTTAACTTTACACTTTTAATATTTTTTTAACTCTTTCTATGTTTTCATTTTGATTAGGTGCCACAACATATACATGTACAAACAAATGAAAACCGTAAGCTATCACATCCTACTAGCCACACAACATAAACACTACAATACTACACTCCATCAGCACTACTAAAACAAGTTTCTTCTTTTTTTTTGTTTTTTTTTTCTCCAAAATCAAAAGAAAAGAATAAGGAAAAGTTGAACTTAAAACAGGTTGTCTTCTGCTTCCATTCAAAATGTGGGTACTAGTAAATCAAAAGGCAAGCAATATATGAATGATGAACGGGATGATGACTTAAAGATAACTTTATTTTTTTATGTTTGAATACCCATTTTTACACTTTGAAGTTACTTTCATTATTTATGTTACATATAATTTTTTACCCTATATAGGAATTTCAATCTTTCAAAAGCATACAAATCCTTTGAGGTGCCACTAAATCCAAATTAGAGCTATATTTAGATGAGCAGTGGCATATAATGGTTGAATTAGATGTATTAAGTTAATGGAAAACCAATCAATTCCTTTATCCTCAAGTTGCAAGAATGGCACGTGATATCTTAAATATACCAATGTCTATAGTGGCTTTAGAATTTGCATTTAGTACTAAAGGTTGAACTCTTGATTAACATAGTAGCTCATTAAATCCCAAAACTGTAGAAGCTCTTTTATGTACAAAGGATTAGCTCTATGGAGAAGAGTGTAGAAAACTAAACTGTTTTGTTATATATTTTTTCAAAATAATTTACTTTATTCATACAAATCTTTTGTATGTGTAGATTCTTTGGGAGTTTCTCTTGAAGATCCGATAGAAAACGTGATGAGTTTGGAAATCAACACTATTAGTGACCTTCCTTCAAGCCATGGTTCTATTTAATTTAGTAATGTTAGGGCTTTCTTTTGCTTGGGATGTTGATTGCAACTACATGGATACTGGACAATTGTAAGTGGGCCTCATTTGTGTGGACATATGGTTAGACTTGGGCATGATTGTGATTAGTGTGGATCATTGATAGCATAGCCGGTGTTTATGAATTTATATTAGTTGTGATGACTTTAACAATACTCTGATGGTATTGCTTTTCTTCTTGGGTTCACATGTTGATGGGCTGAATAATGGACATATGTTTTCTTCCATGATTGGTTCATATTTTGCTAAACATATTCATTTGTCTTTAACTTTCTTTTAATTCCCACTTGGGTGGTTTTCATATTCAATATTATGGCTGAATAATTGTGTTTAAATTTTTTCAATCCCATGAAAGACTCCACATTCATGTTGCCATCATAATTCAATTTGGAAAGTGAATATCAGCAAATACATGCACTCTATAAAAATCTCTTATATTTTTTCAAAATACATACATATTTTTCTATTAATATTATAAAGATATACATACAAGTGTACTATAAAATTAAAATGAAATACATAAAGGTTAATCACTAAAAAGGTAAAGAGGAAATTTTCTTTTACATATTTTAATATTAATTTATTAGTAAGTTTTTAAGCGATAAACAAGTCCAACCTGAACAAGAGACACGTTTATTAAATGGGTCGAATTACGAGTTTAAGTTTTAATACACGATTAATAAATGAGTTATATCACGGTTTGAAAATTTTTAGATACGAACCCATTCAGACACTAATACAAGACATGACACAACAACACGAATTGCCAAAGCTAGTTGTTACCATGCAAAGCCCACATAATTCTGAAGGTTTACTTGGGCATTCATTTTTAAATTGAATATTATGAAGTCAATTCATCTAATTTTTGCGATATTGTCATGAAGTTTACACTGCCCTATTTGTTTTAAGGAAAACTATCTATCAACATAAAATATTTTTCCCTAAAATTATTCTCTTGAAAATGATATGTTTTCATATATTTGGTTGTATTCTATAGAATATGTTGAAGAAAATTTGTCGGTGTTTAACTTGCAAATATTATATAATTGGTAATTATACCAAAATATATTAATATTGCATGTTATTATAAATACATGGTGTTAAATATTTTATTAAAAATAAATAAAAATAATTTTATAACATATATTATTACAACATCTTTAGTTGAATTACATAATTTTTAAGAAGTCTTTGATCTTATTTTCCAATTACATTTTTTTTCATGTATAAAAATAATTTACAGGTTAATTATAAAAAAAGTAATATATATATTATTTTGTTAAAGTCAGAACTCCTATAACAACTAATTTGCAAAACAGCATTCCATTTTAAAAAGAATAAGTTATTTTCCTGGAAAAGAGTAAGATTTGCTCTTTAATAATAAAACGTTTTCCCTTGTAAGGGAAAATGTTTCCTACTCAACCTCTTGTTCAGCATTACAAACACTAGAAAATATAATAAATGTTTTCCAAAAAATATTCTTCTTCAAACAAATGAGGCCAATGGAAAATGTTTTTCGAAAATCTTAAATCTAGCAATTTTAAAAACTCAAAATATCACATGATCTACTCCAATCCAACCCACACGAGGCCATGAGGATAAATATTTGTTGTCTCCAACTCTATGTCTCAAGCATCTTCCTACCAATCATATGTATACACTTGACCATTTTTCATGGCTATGCATTGTTTTTTTGTCCACATGTATGCTTGTAATTGGTGAGCACATACTCAAGATAGGGAATTAGGGATAACAAATATTTATCTAAGCCATGATCATCCTTAATTCAAAATAGTGTTTTCATTAACTATATTGTTCTTAACAATGTCTTCTCCATGTGATCTAATAGCCTTTTTATTAATAACCAAAAATATATTTATATACATTTATATTATATGACATAATTTTATAATGTGATAAATATATAAATATTTGTAGTAATGAAAACATCATATTGTAAAAGTTGAGTATTTAAAGTCAATTTCAACTATTCTCTCTCTATAGGTTCTTGTTTTAACAAAATTTAGGGACGAGGATCATTATTACATATTGGTCATTTAGCCCCATAGAGATTTCTTCTCATAAGTCAGTTCTCTCTTCTAGTATCGCGTGTTAAGAAACCAATTTACTCTGCACTAGCAAATTCCACTATTTAAGAAAAGAATCAATGAGTTGTATAACCACTACCATAAGCTATCAATTTCCTAGATTCTACCTTATCTTACACTTCTTTGGAATTACACAAGTCTATAAAATCTCCCTCGACTTCTCTCAAACAACTCATACACTAAGTTTAAGAAGTGTAGTAACCCCGATGAAGATATTTATATATTCCTCTTACAATTCCACACAACACCTCAAAATAACAATTTAAAAAAAAAATGACTCTTTCGCTCAAATGCAATGTCCTCTTTTCTGTGTCATTGTGTTCTTTGTACATGTCTCTTCAAATCTCATCCTTTAAATAGGTTTCAACTTTAATGTTCAAATGTTGTATTTTTGGAAATAGTGGTTGAGCCTTTAACTATGAAATATTTACTTTCTTTTGTTTGAAAATATCCATGTCTCTCACTTAGTCTTCTTCCTATTCGTTGCTTTGACATTCTTTAATATCTCCATGAATATTGGATTTTTTAAATATTTTAACCTTGACCATTTGATTTGATTTGATTTCCTATTTATAAAATTGATTGATTCTTGATTAGATATATTCAAATATATCCAATCTATGTTGGTACTTCATTTCTTTTATGTTCTAAAAATTGCTTTTGCACTTTTATTCGTTAAGCTTCTATACTTCTACTTTTGTTATATATTCGACTCATCCTTCAATATGGCTTCTAAATCTTTCCTCTAGTTTTCTGCACTTTTTCTAATTTTCTAACACTTTTGGCGCTTTTGATCTTCTTTCTGATTTTTAATTGACTTCTAAGTCTTTAAAAACCTATCCATACTTTTAAACTTCTTTTGGGCTTCTGAATTAATCTTCCTTCTAACTGTTTATTCTCTTCACTTGTTCATTTGGATCTTTTAGTTCTGCATGACTTTTAACTTCTATCTTCATAAGTCAACATCTTTAAATTTCTTGTGAATTTTTCATATAACAATTCTAGTAAGCTTTAATGATTCTTGCAAACCTTTCTTCTTTTGTAATTATGGGTTCTACTCAAGTTTTGCCTAATTGCTTATTACTACACACTCAAATAATTTTGTTAATAAACTTTACATGCGTTTTTTTTATCACTAAAACTCTTTTGGTGTTTCTAATAATCCATAAATATCAAAAGGATTTAGACTGCCCAATTAAAGGTTCAGTGATTCTCTGCACATGATTCAAGGGTTTTTTTTTTTTTTGAGGTTTTCAAGGGTTTTTTCAGGTTACATGTGTCATGTGGGTTTTTCACATAGCACTTAATGATTTTATAATAGAGAATGACATAGGTAGCACTTGATGATTCAAAGGGTTTTCTAAGGTTGCGTATGCCACATGTGAATCGATTGCAAGAATGAAAAAATACAAGTCATATTCTTATAATTTTTTCTATAAATCAATAATACTCAACTTTTGCAATATCATAATTTTATTACTAAAAATATTAATAAGTTATATTATTCATATTACAAAGTACACGCTATATTAATTAAATGCATATTAATACACCAGTAGATAATTATTGCAAGAATATAGAATATGCTCTACTGTAATTAAAGGCACTACATTTGAAACACCATAATGTGATTGTTGAGCTCGAAATTTTGCTTTTTCCCTTATTTTTAGTATATAATAATTCAATTTATTTAATACAAACTGCTTGGCAAAAAAAAAAAAAAAACTAAGAGAAGTATAATTTCTTTAACAAAATGCTTTTGAAAATACTTTTAGTGTTATCACCGACTAAATTTGGAAAAATGAGAGGATTAAGATTGGGTAGGTAAACCAATCTTTACCAAGACACAAATCTTTTGAAAAATGAAAATTTTGGATTTTAAAACATTGAAAGTTAAGGCAAAGACAGCTACTATGTAGGTTTTTTTCATTTTCAAATAAAAGGTTTATTTTAATTTATTAAATTTGATTAACAAAATAATTATTTGCAAGAAAAAGAAAAAAGAATTTTAATTTTATTATTCTATTAAAAAATTATTAGTTACTTTAAAAAGTTTTAGTTAGAAAAACTAAATTATTTTTTTTATTTTTATGGCCACTCTAAAGATGCCTATGTACCAACTTTTTAGGATCATGCCATTATAGTTTTTTTCTTTTTAATATTAGTGAGGTGGTTCATTTTATTTTTCAAATTTCTTCATATCTATTTTTTGTTTTTTAGTTTTAATGTTCTTATGAAAAAAAAAAGCTCCTTAGTTTTTTTTTTTTTTTGGAAAAAACTTTAAAAAATTCTAACTTTTTAGAGAACATCAATTTATTTTCTTTTTCCAATTGTGAAAACCCTAGACTTTTTAATCCTAATTTTCACGAAAAATCAAAACCCTTAAAGCTACTTTTTTCATCATTGTTTTTGTTTAATTCATTTTATTGTTTTTTGTTATACATCATTCTTTTGCTTTGTTAAATTAACGATAGACAAATGAATAAATAAATAAGAGAGAGCGAAAGATCAAGGGAATCAGGCAAGTCAAGCATGTCCCTAAGTTGCATTTTGAATCGTATTGGGCAGCAGGTCTTGAAGCAGCCAAAAAGCTGGCTATATGTCTTGCTTTCCTCAAGAAACTCTAGCAATCGTTGGTTGTGTAATGGCATCGAACCAAGGTTTTGGGCGACAAAGAACATGGTGGCGGTGGAGTTTTGTTTCCAGGATGTAGTGATAATGGAGGGTTTTTTTTTTTTTTTAGTTCACAGCACATTCAATAATGCATAAGGACTTAGAACCATATTGAAGGAAACACGACAAAATTGCTATGAGATCTTTGATATTCTAATTAATACCCTTCCTTAAACAACATAGATTGGTGTTTTAAGCGAAACAGCTAAGCCCATACCAACCCACAAACAAATGATAAAGTCAAACAAAATATATTGCCTAATGATTGTCGGACATACTCTTGATGATATTGGAATCACCAGTGTCAATAATGTTGAGATCACATACTCTGCAGTACTTTCCACAAACTGTGCCCAAGTCAACATTGTTTCCATTGTAATGGTAAACTCCAACCTTAGCCAACATCGCATAGTACTCAATCTCGGACTTGCTCAGAGGTGGGCAGTTGTTAGCAATAATAATCAACCTATCCTGGGAGTTCTTAAGGGATTTGAGAACAATCTTGTCTCTAAGACTAAGAGTGTATTCACCACTCTTCATAACACGAGCAAGCCTGTTGCTAAAACTCTCATGAGTCTTCTTGGTTTTCCTGGAGGACACAATAGTCGCTACTCTGTTGAATTTCGAGACGGTAGTAGGAGAGAGAGTACCGATACAGCCACCGACGTGATAATGGTGGTATAAAGAAGAAAATGGAGGCCAAAATGGGCGTGTTGATTTGGGGTGATTTCGAGTGGCTAGAGACAAATTTTTTTGTTATAAGATTGGATGTCTTAGATTCTATAGATTCGAGATTATAACTTGTGTTTGCGTAAAATGGGAGAAATGTTAGAGAAGGTAGCAAGTCTTCTTCAGCTAGGGTTTAAAGTTTGAAAATCCTAATTGATTATGAATTTTTTTTTAAATAAAAATTATATATATATATGTATAATATATGATATGTATATTTTAAGAGCAATTATTAATAAAATATAATATATAATTTAGGGGATTACTCTTAAATATTGTTTTTTTTTAAGTTTTTTAAATATTATATCCCCACAATAATTTTCCAAAAATAAGTTTCGAAGGCACGAACCCAATTTATGACTTTTTTTTTTTTTTCAAAATTTGCAAGATTGAAAGCATACACTAGGTTCACGTTTTCAGTACAAATTGTACTGAGAGCATAGTCTAAGTGTGCACCTTTGTTTTGAAATTTTTGAAGAAAAAAAATTTGCAAACCGAGTTTGCGCCTTCAAAACCTATTTTTAGAATAATTATTACAGATATAATATTTTGAAATTTAAAAAATACTAATAATATTTAAGAGTGTTGCCCTATAGTTTAGTGGTAAAATGCAAATATTTTTACATTAGAAGTCTTGGATTCAATTTCCATTATGGTGATTTTAGTTTTTCTCATGTTACATTTATTACTTTAATGGAATTCTTTTATTATTTTTTTCTTTTTTGCAATGACTAATAACATTAAATTTAATTCATTATTAAATTATAATAAACTAATTAAATTATCTTAAGTTGCCATTTATTTATCAATAGTATATCATAAATAACAATTATATTAATACTGCAAATATTTTAGTCTTATTACATAAAAATTAGTAAATAATAATAATATAATTTGATGTATTTATCTTACAATTAATATTATGAATGAATGTGGATTTTTGAATGACTAGTTATGCATTAATTAGATGAAATTAATAATTTTTATAGTATTGCTAATGATATAATTTTATAGAGACATTATTCCAAAAAAAAAAAACAAAGAATTCTTATATTTATATCATATTGTTTTTTATCTCTACTTATAATTTTTTATTTAAATATTCTTATGTTACATTTCCATTAATAACAATCCTTATTAAATATTACAAAGTGTTATGTAATTTGCAAAATCTTTATATAAATATATAATATACATATTGCAATTTCAAGTAAGTATGCTCCCACTCTCATATTTCTACATCCACCCTTGTTCTTGATGATTTTGAAGCTTATGGAGTGTCCTATTTATAGCACCAATGATGGATTAGAGGATGAAGCTTCAAGACATCATGAATAAGTTTTAAGTAGGAGTGAGTGCGATTCAATTCAATACAGTTCGTTCCTCAAATCGAACTAAACCAAATATTATGGTTTAGTTTTTTTTTTTAAATCAAACCTAACTATACGGTTTGTTTTGTAATTTTATTCAACATAAAAAAAAAAAGTCCAATCCAATTTAGTTCAAGATTCAAACTATTTTTACATATGTTATTAATGTTATTTCATAGACAAGTTAATAAGTTATAAAAAAATGTACTTAAAATTAAAAAGATTTAATTTATTATTATTTCTCTAATATCATTCATCATTTTTAATACTCATTTGATATATTTAAGGAGATTTTATTGTCTCTCTTGAGGTGATTATATTATATCAATCAATAAGTAAAAATAAAAAATAGTAAGTTACTTGATAAAAATCAAAATAATCACTCCATTTTTTACCTAGAAAAATTACTTCAAATTTATTTACATTTTTGTACCTCCAAAATTCAATGCAACAGAAAAATCAAAACACATATAATTAAGCTATTACATCTTAAGCACAATCATTCCTATCCATACACTAGTGACACACCTAATCCCATACTCTGATACCAAAATCATTACATGTAAATTTATCCTTCAACAATAAAGTTACTAGAGAGGTGAGCTAATAACAAGCACATAGTTATAAAAGTACATGCTCATGAATATGCATTGCATAGCACATACATACAACATATTCTAATGCAACAATCACTAGTTATTATTTTTAAATTTAATAACTTAAATAACACAACTTTAAGCATCCCTAGGCTTAGAGTAACTTATGAATCTGCCACAATACACACACACACACACACACACAATATATATAATGTATAACTAAAATTAAAACTATAAAAATTATGTTGTCCTCAAGACATTATCGGGTAGCCATCAGCTTACTGGTCCACATGCAAGCATCCTCATTCCACAAACGTATTTGTTTACAGTTTTGTCTCAATATACTAACCCATTACATAACCTCACCTAAGTCAGCAACCCATTAACATTAAAAGTCAACACCTAACTAACTAGATCCTTCCAATGCAAAGCTACACATTGGTCAAATAAATCATACTGAATGTTGAATCAAGTGTCCCAAATCACCAACATCAAACCATATCTTTTTGGGCCTTTCCCAACCACAAGTAACATACAATTTATTATATTTCACTTTTCATTATATTGAATTATTTACTACTTTAGATAGCATACTCAACAAACAATGACTACGTACTCGCATACCGAATCTCCACTATTGTTGAATCACAAATATCACCACTTCTCGATACAATTTAGGGTTTAAGGAAATAGTTACATAACTCCAAATTATCATATTATGGTGTTATTTTGATAATTAAGAGTGATTATTAGATAATATGAATCAATAGTACCTCAAAAGTTATTTAATTATTTACAACTACTTTCCTATTAGAATGTAATATTTAAAGATAACTAGCATAATTACTTTATATTTTACTATTGTTACTACTTATTCTTATATTACTTATATATGCACTTATGTACACCACTTCATTATTTAATTACTATAATTATTATTATTATTGTTCACTAACATTTTTTATATTTTTTCATACATATTTGTTATTGTTATTGCTTATTATTTACACACATGTGAGTGTGTGTACATACTTGTTTTATTATTGCTATTATACATTCATTTATCTAATTCTTATTGTTATTATTAGCACTTATAGGTAATATTTATGTCATTTATTATTATTATTACCAATTAATGTTAGGATGTTACCACTATTAGCATCAGTAATTATGATTTATGGTCAATATTTTATTATCGTTAACATTTTCTATATTGTCAATGTTAGCACTTCTATTGTACTTACTGGTAAGCCATTACGTGAAATTCAAATTTAAATAGTCAAATTTATTATATTAAAATTGGTTTCAAAAATCAAATTTATTCAATGGGTATTAATAGTGATTAACATTCTCTTTTACACATAAATACCCATTTATTACTTACATCATTTCTAACTCATTAACTTTTCCATTACATCTAATTATGGATTCAAATTTTGTATAGTAGGCTAACAAATAATTAACTTTTAAATATAACAACTTGCTACCAGCTAACTAAATTATAATTTAATAATGCTAACTATTACCCATTGAAATTAACTATTAACATACTAATCACAATTATTTTATCCAACATTTTATATGTTGATTGTAAAATGAGGGCCTACTTGGTTCATTTTTTTTTTATCCATTCAAATATAAGTACTTGGTAAGAATAAGATACTAAAAAAATGAAAATAAAAATACATATATATTTATTTTGAAAAATTAAATACCTAATACATCCTTAAAAATTTGGACTTATTTATTTTTTTATAAAAGTATAAACCAATATCTCTTTTTCTAATACATAAAATATATTTTTTAAATCATTTTCTCTTAAGAGTACAAGAACTTTTACTTCTTAATATTAATTTCCCAATCACCATTTTCATTATAATTATTAAGACAAAATTCAAATAAAATAATTTTTAAAACACTAAATTTCATATCAAATTCAAATCAAATACAAATAAGATACAGAAAAGAGAGAGAGAGAGAGAGAGAGAGAGAATCCAATCGGGCCTTAAGTATCATTCATTCTTTTCTTTTTATTTCGCCCCCCTCAAAAAAGAAATATATATTAAAAGTTCATTCATTTTGGATCAAACTTTGTTCATTTATTCATTTATATCATGTATTTCTAAAAATTTGGTCTCTCATGAAATCATTGTCACAACTTATAATATTTCACAAATCAACTTTTCAAAGTCCATCATTTTTTTTTATCACTAATAAATCCTATACTTCTTAGCATACTTATAACAACTCTTATTCATTCCATTGATCCAACACCAACTAATCTACTACAATCATGAATTAACAACTACTTTTTATGTAATTCATAAAAGAAATCAACACTCTTGAAATCTAAAATTCTTATAAGGATTGTTTATAAAACTTACACCTTCTTAATATGTCTATTAACAATACTTATCAATATGCTTAATTTGTTGTAAGATTAACACACTATATCAAAAAATTAACACATATGATCAAAAATAACTCAAACCCACACTTCATAATCCATATATCCAAAAATTAACTTTTTTTCCCTTTTTCATCGAGCCTTAATTGACAACTACTACATATCTTCAAACTATAATTAAATTAACATAAATCATCAAACTTAAATAAAGATTCTGATTACACCTTTTTGATTGTATCACTACTTTGTTATCACTATAGGCACCACATGTTTCCAATAACATGATGAATTCTAAATTGATTCTTTGTGATAATCACAAATAAAGGGAAAAAAAGAACGATTGTTGTAGATCCTTACCTTCGATAAATTCAAAGCTCTAATCTTTCTAAGATTATATGCCAACCCTAAGACTACAAAAAAGTAACATCCTTCTTGTTCCAAGAACAAATCACACGTTAGATCATGATTCATGGTAATTTAAACTCAAATAGAGAATAATTTCTTACCTTTTTCTACATATCTCCCTAAACATTGAAAGATAACATTGAAAACCTCTTGCGATTCTTGCACATCCTTCCTAAACCACCAAAGCCATGAGAATAATATCCACATAATCTTATAGTACGAAAGAAAAGAGAAGATCAAAGGCCTAAGATTTTCTTTACCTTAGGGTGTCACATTAACAGTTAGCAAAGAGCAATCATCCTTTTCTCTTATGTTCTTTAGTAACTAGAGTTTCGATAAGATGCATGGTGTAGCTACTCTTACTAAAATAAGCTACACTGCAATTATAATATAATAAAGTGCTTAATAATTACATATTTGAAATTTAAATTAAATGGAAGATTTACTAAACCACCCTTTATTTTATAATCTTTTTACGAAGCATTCTAGTAATTTTTTCAAAGCTAAAAAAAGGTTTAATCCATTTCAATTCATGGTTTGAACCAAGAATTTTCGTAATGTTTAGTATAAATACTCACATTTTTGTGCTAGTTTTCCTAACCATCATCTAAAAAAAAAGTGTTTTTAATTCATTTTCAAGACTAAAAGCTTGAAGCTTTCACCAAAGGGAACATTTTCTACATCATACACAATCCATCATGACACTACGTATTGGAAACGGCTATTAAGTCCTATTATGATTTAGTTAAAATTGTAAAAATTATAAATGTTTAAATCAATATAGAAAAAATAAAAAAGAATTATATTTTACTTATTTCCAAATTCATAAAATATTACGAAATATTTATAATATATGGCTTCACACCTTCATTAAATTCTTATTTAAATGTGAAAACACAAACAAATGGATAATTGAAATTCATATTACTTAGAGAATGGTAATATGATCAAATTTTCTAATTGGCGGTAAGAATGTAAGGGAAGTCCCTCGTCAACCTAGTGGGTTTTTTTTTTTTTCGCTACTAGTACCATTAGAAAAAAACAAACCGCCTGTCACAAGGGCTCACAAGTCCACCGTTGGCTCATGAGCCTTGTTTTCAAAAGCTAGCAATTGGAAATATAAAAAGTGAGAGGGAGGAGTACATTTATAATCATTTATCAATATTTCTTTTTTTGTTTTTTTTGTTTTTTTGAGTATTCAAAACTTGGTATCAGCAGGTCAATTTAATGTTAGGTCTGACGTTTACAGGGCAAGGCCCTTAGCCTTGTACCTAGCTTGCTTGTTGGACAGGGCCCTTAGAGCTTTTAAGCCTGTGATTTTCAGGCAATAATTTATCTAACTTAAGGACCTACACCTACTGGATCCCCAAGTGGACCACGTGATCGGGCTGAATCTGGCGGGTTAGGGATGGATTGGCCATGCCAGAGCTGGATTTGGATTTTGGATTCGGCCGGAGGAAGTTCGGTGGAGCACTCCCATCTGCGTGCATGTCCATACGTACGTATATGTATATGTATTATTAAATGTAAGAATGGATGTATTGATGAGGTAAGTATTAAATGCAATAAGTGACAATATTCCCTTCCATCATGTTGGCCGGCCAAGTCTCCTCCTTCCATCTGGCCCATCCAACGTAAAATAAAATAAAGAACCTTGTCCTGTCTTTTTTTATTACCTCTTCAATCTCACACCTCACTCATGTGTTCTCTCCCTGAGCTCACCTTCCTGGGACGACACTAGCAATGTCCCAATCCCCTCACCTCAAAAAGTCAAAAAAAGCAATCCAATGAAGCCCTAAAGCCACCCCCAAAATCACTAACAAACCTCGATATCCTCCGTACCTATCAAACACCATAAAGCACTCCACCATCCATAATCGAAAAATACATCCCCCAAACCTAAACGTATTAACCATGTCGTCTTTCTTATACCACCTCTGTTCATCGGCAGGACTAATCTCACTAGGTCTCTTCCATCTAATCTCCACTACAAAATCCTACTTCAAGTCCCCAAGCTACACCGCGAAGCCCTTTCACTTCTTCCAATCCGCAAACCCATACCTCAGAAGCCTCCCTTTATACCTCACCATTCTCTCTCTCGTCATCGCCCTCCTCCACCAAACCCTAGTCTCCGCCATCCCCGACCCCCTTCTCAAGGGTTCTTCCCCCGTCCACCTCTTCTCTTCCCTCCAATCGTCCGCCATACTCTTCCTCTTCCTCCTCCTCTCTCTGTCCCTCCTCATACCCGGTTCATTCCTCCCTCTCCCAAATGATATCGTCTTCGCCTCCGCCTCGCCGCTTTTTTCCTCCAATCTTTTACGTCCTCCTCCTCCGCCTCCGTCCAGTTGTCCGATCTCCAAGCACAATGCGACTTAATTTCATCAAAGATCTCTGCTTTATCATCACTTTTGGCGCTGGCCCTAGCTTTTAACCCTAGGGTTTTTATTGCCGATGCAGGTCTTTCTGCATCGGTGATTTTGCAAGGGCTTTGGGTTTTGCAAACGGGTTTGAGCCTATATGTTGAGGCTTTTATCCCCGAAGGGTGTCATAGGTTGTTAGACGTTGCGAGCGGGGTTGAAGGGTCCACGAAATGCGATCTTGAGGAATCGAGGTTTCGTGCCGTGGCGATATTGGATTTGGTGTTCATTGTGCATGTCATGTTTGCGATGGTGATTGTTATGGTTATTTATGGTGTTGTGGGGAAGACTGCTGGTGTTGGTGGTAGTGGTAGTGGTGGTGGTGGCGGTGGCGGGGTTCGTAAATTGGGATCTTACGAGGCATTGCCTACTAGTGGAGATGGGAATGTGAATGGTAGTAGTATTAACAGTAGTCATATTCAAATGAAAGAATTGGCCGGAACGCAAGCTTGATAGATATATATATAGGTCCAAGACCATGTCTTTTTGCTTATTTAGCTTGATTGTCATAGTGTAATTGGTTAATTGTAAGATGGGGTGTATGGATCATGATTTTGGATGAGTTTAAAGTTAGTGATGAACTATGGTTCAGTTTTGAACCATGTGCCTTTGAGAGTGAGTGTTTCAGGATCTTTAGAAAGATGGGGTTTTGTATACAAACTCTTCCTTGCAAGTGGATGGTTGTAGTTTTCAAGTTGACTTTTAATTCTTTTTCGTTCACTCTAGAACGAGTTACTCCTGTACTTTGGTCTGTTACTTTTAGTTCCATATTTGTGTTGGTTACTCAGTGTGGTTGGGTTCTTGACCTAATGAGATGAGCCTAAATCATCTAGACTATTCTATTCCATCTTCAACATACGTTGACTTGAGGAAACAGCTCACAAGCCTCACGTTGTTACACATGTTGTCGATATGAAATGTTGTGAAAGAAACAGAATGCATATGGTAGATCTAAATTTCTGCCGAACTGCAATATGAGAGAAGGTTCTTATTACTGTCAGTGCACCTAACACCATGGTTTCCCGTTGGATAGCTAAAACTTAGGATTATGGCCTTACTGAATTACCAAAGAAAAACTTAGAATCGTGGCAGCCAGGTGAAAGGCTGACAAGCACGGAGCTGCAGAAGCTGAGTTTCTTTACCTTCTTTTCTTTTTTGCTTCCTCTTTTTTTTTTTTTTTTGACATAGGGGTTTACATGCTTCTTTTTGCTGCTTCTCAGCTGCTGGTTTGGAGAGATGCTGTATATCTTAAGAATAAGTGCTTTTTTTTTTTTTCTTGGGGTTAGTAATAACTCCCTTCAGAGGCCTGCAAATCAATCAAATCTATAGTTGGTCCTGCAATGTAATTATTTATTCTATGAAACTTGCTAGTTAGAGGAGAAATTATATTGGTCACTATCTTTAGCATATATTTGCCCCACACCACAACACCAATTTTTTGTATGTTGGAAAATGTTGCTCAATCTCATTATAATCAGTGGATAGCTGATTAAGGAATCTCAAATAGCAAAAGCAATGAGATCATGTTGATTCAAAAAATGGTTTAATGGATATCTAGGATTAGGAGAAGCATCGTTGTGTCTCTTCTCAAGGGTTGCTGCTTTCTTTGACTGAAAATGTATTGTTAAATTAGTTGGATTCTGTGCTTTGAACCAATTGATAGTGGGAAGTTTCCCAGCTTTTGTAGGATATGAGGTTTCAGTCTTGCTGGAGCATTTCATGAAATAAACATTTGCTCTATTCAGTTTCAAAATGGCCATGGGAAAGAGTTAGCACAGTTTAGATATCAGCTGTTGCTTTGTCAATTTTAAAGTTGACAAGAGCGAATAAGTTATACTTTAGATATTTCGTACTGTATTTTGTATATTTGGGAGTTGGTAGGGGTAAATGTGGTACTGAAGGAAAGGGATAATTGGTGTTTCTTTGTTCCTCGTATGGGTATTTTGTATTTCTTTGTGGCTGGACGATTAGGGATCGTTCTGATTGACAGTCTGATGGCATTGGTTGTTGCTGTAGTTTTTGTCTGCTGGAAATTTCCTTCTCAGAATTAAGTAAATTGAATCAAAGGGTATTGTTCCATCTTTTGCCTTTGTCTTCACTTTGTTGGTTAATGTGTGTTTACTAATCAAGCTCCATTGATTGGCCAAAAAAACTCAAGCTCCATTGGATAAAGTTTACACTGAATAACTGAGAAACAAATATGGTTGACTGAAAAAACAGTCTAAGGAAGAGGAGGATGGGATAGGAGAGCGGTCACCTTTACCCGTTGATGCTCTCTGTCTATTAAGGTGCTGAAGTTGGTCAAAAAGGTGGAGTGTGTATGTTCATGCCAAATGTACTTGTAAGGAATAGATTATTACATGCCAGAGTCAACAAATTGGAAAATCTATGTGATTGCTACTTAGATGGACACTTGACCATGATAATTCTATCTGAGATAGTTGGCACTTGCCCTTTAGACAAGTTATTTCACCCTGCAGCTCTCCTAAAAATTCAATGATCTGCACCTCTAACCTGAAGACCAATTTTGGCAGGCTATTCTGCATCAGTCATGTATTTCCATGTGATTATCCTGCTCCATCACAAAAACTCTCTTGTGCAGGAGTTTTCCAGTTCAAGCTTCCACAGGCCTACAGTCCACTTTTCTGGTTCTGAAGCTTATGCTTTGGTAAAGAAAAGTCGAGTTCCATAGTGCCTGCTAATTTTGAGTTATTGTACTTATCTGCCTAATGGTATAGGTGTGGATGGGATGTTATTTTGGCAAAGCATCATTAGTTTATGCATGTTGTTTATTGTTGTATTGGATGGCGATTTTGTCAACCTTGGGTTCCAAGGGGCAGCATTGTACGTTATCCACTATGTTCATCAGTTGCTTATATTTGAATTTTGAATGCAGTTTTGGCTGCTTTGTAGTGGTTGTGTCGGCATTGGTTGTTATGTTGTGGAATCACCCAGCGTTGCCACCATTTAAAAACATGGTGTGAAGGCTTGTGCTTGCATGAATTTTCTTACTTCGTTGTGAATACTTGGAAGAGCAATTGCATAGCAACTTCACAAGATATGGCACATCGATTTTGTCAAGGGAAAGGAATGTTTTGTTTTATTTGTCCAGAAAACATGCAGAAGTTTCTCCTCCTTTTGGCAGGAAGTTTAGACTAGACATACCTGAATGGGATAATTACATCTTTTGGTTTTGACTATGTTGCTCTCTATTTATATAAATGGTAGGAGGTGCTTTCTGGTTTCACTGCATAGCTACAACTTCCTATGTTTTCTCCTTGATAAAATTCGATGAATCAGAGGTACCATAAGTGCGGAAATGTCAATCGAGAGACCAAGTTTTCCTTGATCTCTCTCCCTGAAGGGCTTCCTCAGCCTCAGTTCGAGACACTTCTGGGTCTAACGTAGGTATTTGAGAAGGCCTTCGGGCAGGAGTTCAAGGATAGTCTGGTTCTTTCACTTGTGTATATGACTATACAATAGCTGTTTGACCGACAAGGTTTGATGATGTTCTCCTATTCCTAGCATTAATTGCAAGTGGACCCATGTTGTTAATGGTTGATAATCGCTTTTGCATCAACATGCGAGGCATTTAGGATCCTATATATACGCACATAACTATTCTTTAAAATAAGTGTTATGCTTCGTTTTTTTTTTTTCTTTTGATAAGAACTAAGAAGAGATGTTATGCATTTTAAGGAAGTCGTCTGAAGATGAGAGTGGAATTGGATTAAATCTAATTCTTTTGGAATACGCTCCTTGTTATATCCTGCCTATACGCATCATTGTCGAATGATTAAAAAAAAAATGATGGGATAGCAAACAAAAGGTTGACGAGTGAACTGAGCCTATAGACCCACTGGTCAAGCCGTTAAAAAGTGCAAGATTCGAGGGATTGGCAAACACATTATACTGTTCGGAAGGTAAGGGACCGCCATTCAAACAATAAGTTTGAGCATTATGAGCGCAAAGGACCCTCACCCATCATTCAGACAATAGGTCTAGAAACGTGCCACCATCTGAAAGGTACTAAAGAGTAATCTACCCACAAAAGTAACGTGTACTATTTACATGGTAGAGTGCATACCGGTTATAAGGTCAAAGGAAACCCAGTTACCATTCAAACGGCGAGGGTATCACTATTCGAATGGTACTTCTATGCTTTCTAAGAATAAAAGCTTCACCTGCGATGTTCAAATAGTAGGTAGCTTAGCTACCATCTAATTGGCCCAAGTATTCTAGTGAATGGACTATGTTTTAGCTATATTTTTCTTTATAAAATTTGACTTATTTATGCTTTTGCCCTTAGGATATGTAAGGGTTTATTCAGGATTTTAGAACTCTTTCTTTTGCATTAGAACTTTCATATTATACATACATTTTAGTGTATCAAGAACTCTCTCATGAGCCCTTCATAGATACTAAAATTTCTCTTTAATCTTAGGTTCTTATCGTGGTGAATCCATCATCGGGTTTCTTTGTGTTTGTTGAAATCTTTTAACACCTTGAATCCATTTTAGTGTTTGTGTGAGCTAGGAGTGTGCATGATTCAATTCAATACGTTTCAACCTTCCAAATTGAATCAAACCTAACATTATGATTTGATTCTTTTTTCAATTTGAACATAACTTTATGGTCCAATTTGCAATTTTTTTTTAAACCTAAAAAAGAGGGGTTTTGATCTAATTTGGTTTGCAGCTCAAACCAAAAACCTCATAATACTTAAGAGAAATAATAAAGGAGGTGACATTTTTCACTTTCTACATAATCCATCAAAGTATCTAGTATTAGAAACAACTATTAAGTTATATTATAATTTTGTTGATACTTTAAAAGTTAAATAATATTCAAATCAACACAAGAAATATACAAAAGAATCATTCTTCACTTATTTCCAAAATCTACAAAATATAAGCGAAATATTTGGAATATTTGGCACATTTATATTTAGAAACAAAAAATACAAACGTATTAACAAAAGAAATTTATTTATTTGGAGAAGGTTATTATCATTAAATTTCCACTACCACAACTTTTTCTCTCTCTTTTTTCTCATAATTTGGTTCATTTCATAATTTTTTCTAACTTAAAAGAAACGTTTCAACTCGATTAGGTTTAATTTGTAATTTTTTAGACCCTAAAAAACAAATCAAACATTAATTTAGATTCAAACCTAATTTGTATTTAGTATTTATGAGTACTATATGGTGCCATTTACATCCATATCTCTTTATTTTCCTTTGCATACACTTGATAACCCAAAATACTTACAACTTGTTTAGTTTACTATAATAGAAATTTATTCCCTTCTTTTTTCTTTTTTTTTAATGAAACTGCTATCACTGCAAAATATATTCAATTAGGATTCTTCACCCGAAATCATGAATTGCAATTCTACACTTTATTGTTTTTCTTTCTACGCAAAATAACCTCATCTAATTAACATATTTACATCATTTACCCAAAACGAGATGTAATCAGTGTGGTGAACCTTTCTCTAATAGGTGAGCTACACTCAAAGAGCAAAGCTCATTGAAGCATCTCTCTCTCTCCTCCCTCCTCTCTCTCTCTCTCTCTCTCACCTAACGAAGTAGGCACTCAAAGAAGGAACAATACTTAGTGCTAATTGCTTTTGTAGAAGAATTTCTTGTCATTAGAGCAAAGCAGGAGGGAGATTTACACAGATGATTTGATTTGAGGTCTAAGGTTGTAATTTTGAGTTAGGGTTCTTGGATTGAAGTTTAGGTTTTCTTGACAAAGAATTATTTTAGTTTTGTGTTCAAGGTTTTGTTGTTGTGGCTTTTTTCAAATTGGGTTTTCCAATTTGTTACTCCAAATGTACTATTGTTAATCATAGGATATTACAAATAAAGCAAAGGTATTTTGATCTTTTTATAAAATATTCCAATTTTATTCATTTATCTATTTCTAAAGTAAACAATGTAATCTTTATTTAATAATAACAAACTAAACAATATAATAGCTATTCAAGACCTATTACACCTCTATCCCATTCCAAAGCAATTGACAATCCATTTCCTTCTTATTCCATTCAGCAAACTAATGGACTACTAGCTCTCTTGAGCTTCATGTGCACCAACATTTGTATTCAAGCTTAAGCTTCTCGCCCTAGTATGCATCAAAAGCTGTTCCATAATATATTTTTATTATTCCTGTCATTTGCCGCAATTCATCCTATTAACCTTAGAGAGATTGGAGTATTTGCGCGTGAAACATATGCCAGTCTCAATCTGCTTACTTTCCTACTGGAAGAAGCAACAGTCCGCCAACATTAAGGTTTGAATAAGTCATTAGTACCCATTTGCATCATTATGTGAATGAAAAAACTGGTGTGAAATTTTATTTTATTTTTTTTCATGCAGAAAATTAAATTGAGGACAACCAAATTTGGGATGGTACAACCAAATGAAGGACCTTGAAAACTAAAAGTGACCAAAGGCGGGAAAACCTCGAATCAGTAAGTTGTAGTAAGATTTATTTCATTCGAGATACATACTGAATCCATGGGAAAGCCGGCAGTGTATTATTAACGTATCAGTTGTTCAACAGATTTCGTCCATAACTATTTGCCAACGATTTCAATTGCCTCTCAGATAGGCATAGATTTCTCCAGCAATATTTCGCAAATTCAAAATCATCCCCAATCAAATATTCCATGTTGCAGGTAGGATAATACTACTCCACCTGCATGTTTAAGTAAATTGCATTTAGTTAATTAGATTAACCACATAATGTGCGTCAGCTTAAGGAAACTTCAAAACAACAGAGCAACAAATGATTCGAGTTTATACAGGGAGACCTTTCATAATCAACCTGACAAAAGTTAATCAAATATACATATACAGCCTGATGGCTGGAAGTGCTCCACCATTGAAGAATATAGACGATAATCTCCTGTAGATTTAGTGATTTATCTGCTCTTCAGCCATTCCTTGAAGTGTGATTGCATCCTTTCTCGACTGGAAGCATTCCAGACGTTCACGGTAGGAATAATCCTTTCTGGCTTCAGAAGCTGAGATATTTATTACAAAAACCACTAACAAACAGATCTCGATCTTCTTAGCAATTAATTGATGCGATTTTACAAGCTATTAAGAATAATACCTGCACGAATTCCTGGAGCTCTTTGAAACTAGAGTGCTCGCTATATGGTACCCCTGTTTGATGATGGGTAAACAACATAAAGCGTTATGGCACACCCTTATAAGAAGTTATAAAGGGTCAACCAAAAGATTGACCGGAGGAGCCAGGATTTGTATTCTATTAGAGGCAAACTAATTCAACATCCAAAACAATTGAATGCAATGGAACTATAAAAACGGATATGCATGTCCCAGTTTCAAGGTAAACATGAACCATTAATTCGCTTCAAGTGGTCCCTACTTTTTCAGTATAAGAAATGATTAAGCGTACCATAAATTGTTATGTTGCCTTTGGAGATGGGTTTAATCAGATCCAAGTGCTTGCCTACTTTCTCGGAGTAAGTCCAACCTAGGGAAAAAATAAAGAAGCCACCTTTGAGTGCAAGCAAATACCAGTTGACAGAAAACTCATCGATAGCCAAGACAGTCTCATTCAGTCTCAGGAAGTATCAGCTTCACCTGTAGGTCGGAATGCTAAAACTGCTCGATATGTATTCTTACATGTTTTTAAATATTTGTCGAGAGCCTACAAGAAAAAATGCTGACTAACTTTAGAAGCTGGACCATAACAATGACATCGTCAAGTGCACTGGCAGGTTAAGGATCGAACATCAAACCGCAAGCAGGATATTGGCAAAACATGAAGAAAGGAATTTTCTGCATTTGTGCAAATCCTTTCAGAAAGATGGGGCCAGTTGAAAGTCTGCAAAATTCGTCTCCGGGAAGCATTTGCATATATCTTAACCTACACAAGAACACTCAAGTATAAATGATAATTATGCAGATAATTCAGACATTCATTTGCTTCGTTTGGCTTTTTTATTTTATTTTTTTAGGCCAAGATATCCATTAGTTTCGTATGTTCAGTTTTTAAAGCAGGGAGAGACAGCTTATTGTCAGCTGGCTAACCTCACATGATGTTTCAATCTAGTAGAAGGTTCCTATAGTACTCAAATACATCAACTCATCAATTCTGATGCTAGCCAAAAAGGGCAATAATTTGAATTCCTAAAATTGCAATGTCTGACCTAAATAATCATTTCCATAAACATATCCAACCTAGTAAAGAGAACTCATAGAGGCAAAGACCAAATTCATTATTCACGTTGCTCTCTAGCTTATACTGTGACACCTGATTCATAAAGGGATAATGCTAAAATCACTACTTAACTTTAGGTGTTTTTCCAATCACACTTTTATTTATCAAATTTTACCCTTAAGGTTTAAAGTTACTAAATGGCAAAACTCAATTGAATTTTCACTTGTTGAATTTACTACTTCCATCATCTTAACAAAAAGATATTGCGGCAAACTCTTATTTATCAAGAAGTACAAGTGTAAATGATAAAGATGGGGTAGTAAACCTAACATGCAAAAGTTCAATTAAGTGTGACACTTAGCAACTTTAAATTTTCAATATAAAACTGAAATGATACCAAAAGTTCAGGTAGTAGTTATTACTTTATCCCTTCATAAAACAGCATATAAATTTCACTGAATTATCATCTTGATAACAAAATATACAATGCATATTGTTATATTATATTCCATTACATAGATCTAGTCTATGTGCATTCTTAGAAATGCTAACAACCATAATCTGTATCTGTAGTTTGTTGTTACAAACGCACTTGATCAGGTTACAGTCCTTCAACTGTTAACTTTCCTTCTAAATCAATATCATAGGAAGGCTTCTTTCCTTTCTTACCTTGTTTGCCTATCTTGACAATTATAATGAGAGTCATTAAATAAGAGAACTTCCAGATCTCATAAACGATATTTTTCTTTGAGAAATTCTGATGATGTCCCTTGCTTGTCCTTTTATCTTTTTAGAAAGTCTGATACAGCAACCACAATACTATAAAGACCTCCTTAAGATATAGGATATGGGCACAAGGTAACACAAGTGTACAATTTTTACTATCTACCCTATGATAGCAGACATCATCTGAAATACATGCATAAAATACAACTTCTAACACAAAACTATTAGACCTAACATACATCTAAATGAATTTGTAAAATAACATATAACAGCAACATTAGCACTAAGCTATTTGTGACATCTGTAGTCAGAATAGGAAAAAATCTTAGAGATAAAGTCAAGACACAAGAAACAGAAAGCAAATTTCATATTAAGACAGGACGATAAAACTTAACATACCCCTAATGCCTCTGAGATAGCAAGATATACGCATTCTTTACCAATGCTATATGCACCAACAACAACCAGAGTCTTTTGCTGCCTTTTTAGATGGTTTTTAGTGACTCTGACAACATAATCAAGCACATCTTCTTTTGGAGGAAACCTGAGAAATAGAGAGTAGTCCAAAAATTTATCCAGGAAAAAAATTGTATACAGGATCATACACAATATAAAGCCATAAAGGACAAACAATAGAATTTTGTATAAGAAAAGGAATCATCAAAAGGTCAAAAGAAAATTTTTCATACTTATATTTTGGGTTGCAATAAGTCGTATCCAAGTAAAGAACATTGATTTGGTGCTTTACAAGCAGAGGGTGAGCTTGCATCATTTTGGAAGCTCTGAAGTCTCCAGTGTGCAGAATACACCGTCCACTGGGGAGACAGAAGTGAATCAAAGCTGCCCCGGGGCAGTGATTGGCTTCAAGTAGTGTTACTGTCACTCCTTCAATGGCATATTCCTCATTTAATTCCAGAGGACGAATAAATCTGCATCCATAGTCAATTGCTCATCACATGACTCGATTTATAATATGGGGTGAATAATAAGCAAAAAGAAAAATGAAAGAAATCAAGTACCCACAAAGGATCAACATAGAGACACATTCTAACAAGGCGTGCTGTGAGAGGAGTGCAATAAATAGGGCTGTGAGACCATCCCTTAGTAAGACCACCATAGTGATCACTGTGAAAGTGGGTGAGAAAGTATGCTAAGCATCCCTCTATGTTACCATAGCGAAAAGCATCAACCGAGAAAGGTGTCCCTGCATCAAACACAAGTTCCAATCAATAAAAAAGTCCATAAAAAACCCTAATAGTATATCTACAGAAAATTTCAATTAAGATGCACCTTGATAGTTTTAATAACAGGGTACATGCTTTTTTTTCTTCCATCTTTTCTTTTCTTTCAAAGGACAAGTACTTTAAGAGCTGCTTTTCTTTCACATTTAGTCCGTTTTTTCTTAATTGTCTTATTTTCAACTGGCATTTTCCTAAATCAGGCATATATAAGAGAGATACCTGAAATTCTATGATTTCCAGCACAAATCAAATGAATATCAGATGTTGTTTCAAACAGCTTTTGTTAATAAAAAAAAAAACATATAAATCAACGTTATAAAGAAGAATCCAAAACCCAAAGCTGCAATAAATTATGAACCACATAAGTTACCACAAGACACCCTTCTAGAGCACGATAAATTCAAAAACCATTGCTAAATCCTTGAAATTCAGACAAGGATTATGTATTCGGAGTTCATTTCAATGGGATTAAAAGCAAACAGTCCTAAAATCATGAACTTAAAAATGCATCACATGATAATTCCAAATCAACTTTAATTGCAAGCAATCAAATGCATACTTAGACAAACATTACTATTGATTAGGGATGTGCACAAAAGGAAACCAAACCAAACCAAGAAAAAAAAAATCCCCATCAAATTGGAAGCATGGTCCACTTTGAAACGGGGCTTGCTGTTAACACTTGAGCTGAACTAAACTAAATCAAAAATTCATTTTCTCTCATGAGGTTCAGTCCAGAGTCTGGTTTGGACTGGCCGTTAACAAACCGACCATAATTTGATTCAATTTGAACTACAAACTGAACCAAACCCAAAGTTGCAAATCACTTGCAACTCATTTTCAATCAAATGACAATAACCTGAAATCTTCTTATAGAAGGGACAAACTCTAGGCTTTGACTTTGTATCCGAAACCCCACGATCCTGATTCTTCATTTTTAAAGATGACAGCTTTGAATTCAAATTCGACCCTTTGCCACTGGAAGTTTTCAACTTTTTAGATAAACCACCATCATCATCATCACCATCACCATCATCATCACCATCACCATCACCACCATCGCCACCACCACCACCATTCTTTCTCCTCTTCGACCCCCAAAATTGAAACAAATTCGCTTGCTTCATCTTCCTCTCCAATGTTGTTCCGCTGCATCCCACATTAGAATTGTTTACCGTACTCTCTGATGACGCTAAGCACGACCAATCGCTTCCGCTGCGATAGAAACTTGAGGCGAAACTCTCCTCCTCATTGTTGTCGTCGTCTCGGGGGAGGGGAACAGTAGGAAAACCGTCCTCGTCGAATTCGGTAGGAAGATGAGATGATTCGGGAATTTGGCAGGACTCATCGTCCCCGTCGCCGGAGAAGATGAGATCGCAATGATCTGTGGTGGGGATGGTGGCTGGGGGTCCCCCGCCAGAGTTTAAATTTTCGGTTGCGCGCATTTTCTGTTGATTTTTGCGGGGTGTGGGACGATTGAAAGCAGAGGGCAGTACCGATTAGTGATTCCAAGTTGGGTGGTACGACGGTTGGAATTGGCAACGGTCCACGTCACACCTCAGCTCGTTGGAAGGCCCAGGTAAAATGGGCTGTGTGTCCGTGCACGGATACATGTCTGAGCCAGACATGTCGCGTGCTTTAGGCTTCGCGTGTTTGGGCTTTAAACACGTTAAAGGTTGATGTCCTGTCCATAGATATTACGGTAGCGTTTAGTTAGCATTGAAATTCGGCACTGGACTGGACAAAATTTTTTGTTCCTCGTTTGGTTGCCACACATGAAGTAAGTACTGGACTAAACACAATTACGTACTGGACAAAATCAGAAATTTTAGTACCACATGTAATTCGGTACTAAAAATTAGGTACTGGACTAAATGTAATTTTTCTAAAATTCCGGATTTGCCCTTCATACTTACCTTGAAAGAAAATAAAAATAATAAGTATAATAATAAATGATAAAAATGTAAAAATTCATAAAAAATAATAAAAATATTAGAAAAATAAAAATAAAAATTTAGATTTTGAAATAGGATAGATAAAAATTAGGAGAAAATTTTTCAATAAAAATTTAATAAAATTATAAAAATTTAATAAAAATTATGAAAATTAATAAAAGTTAATAAAAATTATAAAAATCATAATAAATTAAGTAAAAAATCAATAAAAATTTATAATAGTATAAATGAGTTGAAAAATAAAAAAAATGAATTTTTATCACTTAGAAAAATCATTTTCTTAAATAAATCCAAAATTGGTGTTTTTCCTTAAAATTATCATTTTCAAAAAAAATCAAATTATCAAGCCTAGGTTTAGATTTTTTAGAAAAATCCTAAAATGGTAAAAACATAAATTAAAAGAAATTTCATAATTAAAATTCACAAACACACTAAAGTTTTTTAAGAAAAGCGAACTACAGTTTATTTGATCCTGAATAGCAGGTACGTAGGCACCCATTTGGGGCAACCCTAAAAAAGGAATAAAAAATATTTTCCTAGCATAATTCACTTAAAAACACAATAAAAGACGGCAAAAATAAAATAAAAGATATTTTGAGATAAAGTAAATTTTAGGAGATTAGGTGGTAACCTTAGGGTTTTAATAGGTTAGCCTCTAAACTTAGAAACTCCGATTTTCCCATTTCCTCTTTTCACAAAAAAAAAAGAGAAGAGGAAATCACGACGACTAATGGTCCAAATTAGGACTAATCCGCTCCATTAGTCTTAATTCAATCTTTCCCAACAACAGTTAGGTGGCGACTCCAAAAATAAAACGAAATTCTTTTTCCTATAATATTTAATATAATATATTAAACCTTCAAGTCATTTTTTTATAATAATATCAAATATATATAAATAACTATGATATAAATAAAAGGGAAAAATTATCAATTTTACTCTGTCCAGTTCAGTACTTTGTAATTTCAAACACTATATAACACAAAAACCTTCTCTAGTAATTAAAAAGGGCAAAACTGTCAAATTTACTATGTCCAGTCCAGTACTTTGCAATCCAAACACTAGACAGCATAAAAATCCTTGTCCAGTACTGAACAAACCAAACGTGGTACAAAAATATTTTTTGTCCATCCTTCTTTTTTTAGTACTGTCCAGTACTCTTGTTCTGTCCAGTACCAGTAACCAAACGGTACCTACGTATTGGGTAAACCAGCACGGACATGTACTGTAGACATGCTGATCAGCTCACGTGCCCCTTTTATTGAGTTAACTTTGGAGGTAGGGGTGGGAATTGCGGAGCGGGTCAAAAATTTTGACTCGCGGGGCGAGGCGGGCAAGTTTCCGTGGGCACGGGTTGGCCCGCAGACCCGCAATCGGAGATGAACCCCGCTGGCACTCCAGTCTCCAGCACAGCAGCACATGTTTAGAAGCAGTCCAGCATAGATGCGCCAGTATACATCCATGCCTTGAAAAGTAACTTAAAAATCAGCCGGTCCAAAACCAAAAGTGATGATGGTCTCAAACTCCCCGACGACACCTGCGGTAGGTAAGTTACCTGAGGTAACAGTCGCAACTGGGGTTCCCCAAATGACCTGCCTCCCGATTTTAAACGAATGACCTGCCTCCCGAGGGCCTCGTCGAGAACTGTCGACTCGAGGCGAGGACGACGGTCGACGGACGAGGGAGGACGAAGGAGTCGAGGTGACGACGGTCGACGGACGAGCGTGGAGTCGAGGTGAGGATGACGGTCAACGGACGAGCGAGGAGTGGAGGTGAGAATGACAGTTGATGGACGCTAAGGATGAGGATGCGGTCGACGGAGTCGAGGACTCGAGGTGACTGACGGAGTCACTAACTGGTGAGGATGGATGAGGATGACACAGGTGCGGGTCGTCGCGGGCTGGTGCGGGTCGGGGCGGGCCAGCCCATTTGGCTCGCATTACCGGCCCTATTTGGAGGAAAAAACTATTTTTTTTAATTCTCAATATCTACCTTTTTTTTATTTAACTTCTCAACATTTTTTTCTATTTAAATCTTTAATATTTTTAAAATCTTATAAAAATAGGATTCAAATAAAATAAGAAAAAAAATGAAGATTTAAATGGAAAAATAAATAAACATTAAGGACTAAAAATGTTTTTTTTTCCTAACTTTAATTATCTTTAGATAACCATCATATTTAGTTCCTGAACTTTATTAATTTTTACAAGTAAGTATTTAAAGTTTTGAAAATGCCAATTTGCTATCTAAGCTTTATCTATTTTTACAATTAACTACCTTAACTTTGTACATTTTTGCAATCAACTAATTGAACTTTGTTTATTTTTATAATTAATTACTGCATCTAAGAATTATAAATGACATTAAAAAGTTTATAAGTAGTAAATTGATACTTTTAAAGTTTAAGTAGTTTATTGCAAAAATACACAAAGTTCAAATACCAAATATAAAATTTATCCATTATCTTTTTCTTCCTTTTTTTCTTTTTTAAGGAATTGTATATCAGCTTCTTCTTCTTTTTTAATCGTGCTTAGATCATTTTTTTTACCGATCTTTTAATAGTTTGTATACCAATTTTTCATCACAATTTGTTTATGCAATAGTCTAATTCTAATAACACAATTTGAAAATGAAGGGAAAAAGAAAAAAAAAAAGAAAAGGAAATCCATTCATAAACATAGTTTGTTTTTCTTTTACAAATTACAAAACCAAAAAAGAAATTAGTTTTCCACGTCTTCATCAATCTTTAAGAGGTGGTGATTGTAATTTAAATTTTCACTATCCAATCATTAATAGAGTGATAGAAAACCACCTCAAGTTAATTGCAAAAAACCTCGAGGAGAGATTGGAGCTATGCAATTTGTAAGATTAGTACATCAAGAGTTACAAAAACATCTATAACAAAAGAAAACAAGGCAAAAAGATGTGAGAACATTTTGAAATGCCTCAAAATTAGTGAGTTTATCTCCTCTTATGATAACTTATGTCCACCTTTTTTTCTTTTTTACTCTTAATCGAGTTTTGTTTACTTTGTATTTATTCTATTATATAAATTCTAACAAATCATTTTGACTCGTCATACTAACCCAACAAATTACATAACTTCAACCCTCCTTTGGAGTCTTTCTTTTGGCAATTCTCCCCATACTAGCATCACACATTTAGATGAAAGAAAAATGTGGGAGTATGCTATGCATCTAATGGGAGAGCTTTTCTATGCAATGAAGTGAGATATGTGCATTTAGTTATTGAGTTGTACTGCATGATCAATGAGAGGATAAATGTGATTAGGATTCGCTCTCTGCACCAAGATCCCCCATCAAATACTCAAGAGCTCTATCAATCTACGGTTAGATTACACATTCCTCTTCGAAGAAGATGTATTATTGATCAACACGATGTTAACAAAAGCTCTAGTTAATGTAGGAGAGAATGGTGGTCAATTGTAGCAAATAATAGCTCAAAAAGCATTCATAGCTATGCTATGGCTAGCTCATCATTTTGATACTAGTTTCCAAAGGGTTTGATCTCAAATTCAATATGAAAATATATCCAAGTCCACTTTCAACCTGGAAATGATCACCAATATATAGGTCCATACATTAAATAAGAGGCATCAACTATGTGGAGCACTAGGTCCAAAGGAAAGAGCATCATGAGATCTCATAATGGATTTGAACGAATTTACATATAAGTGGTCTCCCCTAGCCCTTAAAGAGGGGACTTGTGAGAGGCAAAAGGAAGTTGTTATGAGCTATAACCCTAACTAACTCTAAGCAATGTGTAAGCAAATGGAGAGTGGTAACCCAACAATTATAATGCTTCTAGTGACCATAAGTAAGTATTGGTGTTGTTCAATGGATAATGCACTAAAGGATTAATGACATGGAACAAGATACTTACATAAGGTAAGAAAACTTTTATTATAAGTTTTGCCAAATAAGAAGTGAACCCTTGAGTGATTTTAGAATAATAATCCACTAACCTTACCTCCTTTAGATCCACCTTCCTCTATGCCACCAAAATATTCCTAGGCTTTTTTTTTTTTTGATAAATTATATTGACTACTCTTATAAATTTTCTAATTTATATTGGCACTATACCTTTTCAAAATATTACATATTCCCCCCTCTTTTTGCCTAAGCCCTACACAAATTGCAAGGGTGGCATTTCACATGCCTTTATTAGGATGACTTGGTAACTTGACTAAGAAATATTGATTTCCATATCATTTGTGGTTGATGTGGAAAAAAAAAACAAATATACAAAAAATAAAATAATTAAGTTAATAAAATCATATTTTAAAATGAATTTAATTAATTAGTATATAAAAAATACTCAAAAATATTAAAATACAAAAAAAATCCAAAATAATTGTGCCGTAAGATCTTATTTTTTTGAACAAGAAGCAATGACCAACTGAACATGATACCACTTATTATTCAAAACTTTTTATTTCACTTGATTAATTCCCGTTGTTTATCCTTTATAGAGTTTTGTGTTATGAAATATTTTGATGGATAACCCTCCACTTTAGTCTCTACTTACTTCGGTTCCTATCTTCCATCAAAAAAACGCTTCCACATTACTCTATATTTGCTTTAATTTCTCTACTTACTATTATTTAATACTATGGGACTAAAATACTTTTTGCTTTATTCTCTACACCAAAATGTTCAAAAAATTTCTTGTAAAAAGAACTTTTTTTTTCCTCTACTCTTTTCAAACGTGCACAAAACATGCTTTGAATTATCTAAACTCATTTTTTTTTTAATCTATAGAAAAAATAAATTCATTAGTACTATTATATACCTTTTGTTACCATCAAAACCTTAATAGAGATAACCTAACTACATAAGGTAAATATTATATATAGTATCTGAATCATGCTTATTTTTGTAATTAATTACTTAAAGTTTTAAAATATCAATTTGCTATTTAAACTTTACCTTTTTTTTTTAATTATCTACTTAAATTTTACTTATTTCTATAATTAACTATTATCTCTAGGTACTATGAATGATTTAGAAAAGTTTGTAGATAATAATTGATACTTTTAAATTTTAAGTAGTTAATTATAAAAATAGATAAAATTTAGATATTAAATATGATATTTGTGTATTTATATTTGTGGAATTAGTTGAATATATATATATATATAGTTTTAAAAAACTATTGCGATGAAAGCACATTGACTGGTTTTAAAGATAGTGGAGCTGATGGTACTTTCTTTTTGACCAATATTTTTTCATGAAACTAATATCATGCTTGCACGTAAAAACAAAATAAAAAAAAATTCATATCTCTATTTTAATATAATTATTGCATATACTTTTCAAGCTCCTTTTATTCGTCGGCGTAATAATGGTGTACGATATGTCTAATTGTTGAATGTGCAAATGATATTTTTAGGGGGGGGTTTTAAATTTAAATAATTTAGTATTTAAAATTTATTTTTTAAAATTTTAGTATCTAATACAAATATTATATTTGACCTTATTTTAAAAAATAAAAATAAAAATTTAATTGCTCATTTATACTGATATATTTATGTGTGTGCAAACGTGACGTCCATGGCAAACAATAAAAAAAATGCTGACAAAATTAGAAATAAAAAGCCGAGCCGTCAGCCACCTATTTTGGGTTCAGAAAGTAACATCAAAAGGTTGCTTTCAAACTTCAGAGTACCAACCGAACGAACGACCAATAGCCTCTGGTAAAAGCCGCCGATGTGGATTTCTTTTCTGATGGCTGAAGAGTCTTTAGGAGACATTTCTGCTTCCTATGAAATAAAGTGAATTTTTCTTTGGGAGCATTAGTTGATATATTCTTTCAGATGTATAAATATATTCAGCAATCGGTGATATCATTTGCAGCATATGAAAATTGAGATCTTAGTGGACAAAACACAGTTATCCGTGGCCCTCAACTATAACCAAGCAATCCTTCATTTGCTCTCCATATGTCTTTTTCCATATATTATTATTATTTTTTACCTATTTAAAATCATACCATTTTAGTCCAAAGTATGGAGACAGGTCTTAATTCATATTTAGAGTCGTTAACTTTTCAAAAAGGTCAGTTTAGTTCTAAAAAGCTTAGTAACCTTTGTTTTGATTGATATATATCTCGCAGATGAGAAAATAAATCAGGTAAACATATTTAAAATGTTTAATGTCAAAGCAGTACTTTTTAAGTTATTAAATTGAGTTGTAAAAATATGAAAATTCAACGTTTAAATATATTTGTTTAACCACTATTCCGATTTTTTATTTTTGCCAACTATGCTATTGTGCTACGTTTTGTACATAAGAACACTTGGACTTGAAATGGAATTGTAACTTCATACTTCATTCTCTTTTCTATACATTGATGCACTTTTAAAAGGAGAATTACAATTTAAGGGTAAATCTCTTGTCATGTGATAAGTGGTATTGAATCATAATGTTCCAAACTTTATCGGGCCACCTAAATGCTATGTAAGAAAAGTAAAAAAATTCGTGTGCAAGTAATCTTGTTGACAAAAGGACTCGTGTGGGAAAAGCTTGAGAGGAGGGGTGACCACCAAGAGGACACTATTGCAAAAGGAGAGACGGTTGTGTCATGAGTTAAGACTTTTGTAATAAGTGCAACTCAAATAAATACAGAATAAAGAAAAGTACTGTTGGGATGTCAATCCAATATCCCACATCAGAAAGCTAAGAAGAAATTGAGCAATATATAAGTATCTACACTCACCACATAGTATGAGGCCTTTTGGGAAAGAGCCCAAGAACAAAACCGTGCGGGCTTGACCAAAAGCGGACAGTATCATACTATGTGGAGTGGATGGACGGAGCTCGGGGGCCCAACAAGTGGTATCAGAGCCCGGTGCGGAAGCAGAGCTCGCAGATGGATCCGTGTTCGATGTGCCTTGTGTCGAAAGTCTTCCTGATATTGTGGTGGTCAGGCGGCGTGCCCGTTGAGTAACGGCGGTGCAAGATGATAGATGAATCGATGTGGATTATCGCTCAAGGGGAGGCCACATAATGTGTTGTACATGATGATGTGTGATCCTTGGCTTGAGGGGAGGTTTGTTGGGATGTCAATCCAATATCCCACATCAGAAAGCTAAGAAGAAATTGAGCAATATATAAGCATTTACACCCATCACATAGTATGGGGCCTTTTGGGAAGGAGCCCAAGAACAAAACCGTATAAGCTTGACCCAAAGCGGACAGTATTATACTATGTGGAGTGGATGGGCGGAGCTCGAGGGCCCAACAAGTACAACTATAAATTACCTTATCGTTGGGCAACTCAGTAAGAGGTGATCTTATATGACATGGAGAGAGGTAAGATCAAGGGAGGAGTGCTTGTGGAAGTCTAGAGTCCTAACTAAGGTGATATTAGGGTGGAGTTTGGCAACAAGAAAAGGAGGGCGGTAATCTATTGGTGTAGTATAGTAGTAGACCACTTTACCATTGGGCAATTTAGGAAGAGAAGATCTCGGATAACAAAACTTGTAGAAGCCTATAGTTTTGGTTGGAGAAGATCTTGGAGGAGTTTGCCAATGGGAAAGGGTGGTAATTTATTGAAAAGGGGATAGTAGCTAAAGATTAACCTCGCAACAATTGTGTTACGAATTTAGGTAAGGGAGAATGTCACGGTCTATGACATCAAGAAAGAAGTGAGAGATCAACTTGAGCATAAAGTGTAGTGGTGGCATCGACAAGGTAGTTTGTTATAAGAGTTTAAATTTTCTAAAGTTGGGTTTAGCCTATCGTAAATAAACTTGTTAGGAGTTGATGTTGCTCTTTTGTGATAATTATGACAAATCAAAATTAATTGAGAAAGTTATCCTCACAATCATAAAGGGAACCATGACAAAGCTAGATGAAAGCTTTTTAATGAGAAATGGATTAGGAACAAGTCTCAAGAAAACATGACTCGCCATCTAAAAATGAGATAAAAATATAAAATAAAAGATGATTGAGCATTATGTGAGATTTCCAAAAAAGGTAAACCTCCCATCCTGTAACAAGTGACTACCTACCGTGTCAATGGGATGGTGCAACTCTCTTAAGGTGGTGGCTCCACAATTAGAAGGGAAAATAAAAAGTTCAAAATTCCCATTGGGTTTCATGACTTAATCGCAACCCAAAGAGGCGTGAGGCTTTGAATTTAACATTTGTTGGGCTTCCCTCTTTGGGACCTTATGTCCCATTGAGTTTGTCAATTTTTTTTCTTTTTTATTTATTTATTTAAACTAATAGCATCATGGGTAGCTTAAATGATCTACTAACTTGTGGATGGCTCCTCATTTGTGTTTAGTAGCTACCTTAAGATTTGGAGCTGTTGGCTCATTTTTTTTTGAATTTTTTTACATTTTTTACTTTTGGATTTTCTATTAATTTAGTTAATATATATTTAATTATATTATTTGTTTTAATTCATTATTTAAATAAAAAAGACGTTGCTATGTGCTAAACGTGAACCAAAAAGTTAGTGGTGTTAAGTGCTAACAAAAATGCTAGTTTGTAATATTTGAAAATGTTTAGGATTTGAATTGACAAAAAAAAAAAATTAAAAGATAAACATTGATGATTAAAAATATAATTTTTTCTCTTATAATTATTATTATTAACAAATTATTAGATGGATTCAATTATTGAATGCATTAGAATACTTATTAACATCTTGAAGATGAAAGCTTTTTATATTTTTTAATATTAATTATATATTTAAAAAAATATGAATATATAAAAAAAGTAAAATTCTTTTTTTATTTAATTTCTTTCAAGCATTTTTCATATAAGATTATGCGAGATGATTTATCAAAAGGGACCGATGGTCCCTTCCGCACGTGACAACTCACGCATTGAATATGAAGAGTATGGTAATGAACAAGCAAAGGGGTGGGTAAAGTATCATGTTTGTTTGCTATTGACCGGTCAACTTCTTTTTTTTTTATTTTTTTTTAATTTTCCTTTTTACTCTTCTTCCAATCATCTTTTCACCACCCAAAAAAAAAAAAAATCATATCATATATTCTGCCAAAGAAACAAAAAATGAAAAAAGAAACTGTTTCTGTACCCAGAAAAAGGGAGAATTACTGCTAACGAAATCAAAACCAAAAAGACCCACATAGCAAAATTCCATCGAAAAGAATCAATTTTTTTTTTCTCTCCCGCTGTCCTCTTTGTCTTTCGTTTACATTGGATCCGAATCGTGGTCTCAAGCACCTATCATTATTTTTTATCTTCATCTGAGCTATACAAAGGTAAAGTTTCGAACTTTTTAGCTAATTTGATCCTATACGTATGTTCCGTTAAATGGCTCTTCGATTTCAATGGAATCGATGGATTCATTTTGGTGAAATACTGTATCGGGTTGATCTGAACATGGGGCTTTATAAAGTCAAGAACTGAAGCGGAGCTGATTTTTATGGATAATAATGTATTTTTCTTATGTTAGACCTTGTTCTGTTGGTCTTTGGATTTTAAAGTTCTGATCTTGTGTTTTTTTGTGCGTTTTGTTGGACTGGGATATTTGGCTTTTCGTTGAATCTGTGTCTAATTCCTATGTTGTGGTCTAATTCTTTTATGTAGTAGCATTTTGCATATAATTGAATATTTATGAAGAAAGTTGTGTCAATTTTTTTTTTGGGTCGGTAATCCAATGTGTTTATGTTAAAATAGAAGTGGGTTTTTCCCTGTCATTCCGGACTTTGTTTCCTTCAATTTAGTTTCTATCTTTAATTGGAAAGCTGCTAAACCGCAATTTAGGTTGTATGGCATCTTTGTCTTCTATGAGGGGTTTTCTTGTAGATTTCATTGTAGATTCTGCTTTGACATGCTGTCGTTAATGATGTATGTATTGCCTCATGATCAAATGGGTTGCAGGTGAGTAAACTTCCGATTCTGCATTCGTGTTCAGCTTGACTACTGGTATATTTGGATGAAAGTATCAGTTTTCTGAGAAGTTTGGCAAGAACTGATAAGGTGTGTCAGAGTGTTGAGAGTTTCTAGAGCTGATAGATCAAGAAGGATTGATAGCTGATGCTGGCAGTGGGGTGTCCTTGGCACCTCTAATCCATGGGGGAGTGGATCATTGGAGCTCTCATTAATCTCTTTGGCAGCATTGCCATCAACTTTGGGACCAACCTTCTTAAATTAGGACATAATGAGGTATGCAATGCACTTTGGTTTATTTTGTTATACTTAGCACACCTTGAGAAAAACTCCACTTGTAAATCAATACTGCTCCCCTTGAACTGCAACTGCAGCTCTTATATGATATCCTCGTTTCCATGGAAACTTTTCAATGCTGCTATTGGTGTTAATGTGACACATAGGTTTTTACACTTGCTGATACTTCAAAGTGTAGCTGAGCTGGTTACCCAGAAAATGTAGCATGATCTAATTTTCTCATAATATTCTTATGCTTCGATATATACATCACTCTTGTGGTTTCAAACAAATAGTATCTACATAATGGACAATTTTAAGGAACTTTTATGCTTTTCTTGACTGAATTCAGCTTGATACCATATGTATTATTCTTTTAATAAATTATCGACCTCAATACACCTTATAATTTTAGGTTGCTGTTATTTATTAGTGATAAGAAATAGATGGATAGTTGGACCTAAACTTGTAATGTTTCTGGGGTAATCATGTTGATTGAGCATTACTTTGGTAATATTATGCTGCTGCTTTATCTGTTGCATAATGAGTTATAACTATGTCATTTGTAGAGAGCTTCAATGCAAGATGCCGATGGATCCAATGGCAAGCTTCCATTGAAGCCAATTATATACTTCCATACTTGGAGAGTTGGTAAATATCTTTTTGTTCTAGATGAATTCTGCTGCTCCAGCCTTTTTCTCTTATCTTGCCTCTTACGTGCTTATTTAATATGCAGGTATATTAGTTTTCTTTTTAGGAAATTGCCTGAATTTCATTTCCTTTGGATATGCTGCTCAGGTAATCATGTTATACATTTTGGAAACTCCTTTTATTTTTGCTTCTTATTTCCCCTTGTTTTAACTTCTGCTCCCTTTTCTTTGTGCAGTCACTTCTTGCAGCTTTGGGGTCTGTTCAGTTTGTGTCTAATATTGCATTTGCTTACTTTGTATTGAACAAGATGGTCTCTGTCAAGTAAGTTGAATTGCAGAGTGTGTAGTTATTGTTGAGCCGGCTCACATTTCATTTTCCTGAAAATTGTTTGACATATTAACTGTCTTTTGGACAGAGTGTTGGTTGCAACGGCATTTATTGTTCTTGGAAATGTCTTCCTTGTTGCATTTGGCAACCATCAATCACCCGGTAAGCAATCCCCTTTAGAAAGGGGTAAGTTATGTCTTTTATCAATATCATAACCATGCTTGCTACCTTTCTGGGCCATTCTTTTTGGACTGTGAAGTACTTTGTTGCTGGAGCAATTTGCTGGAGATTCCTATGTCCTTGTGTAATTATAAACAACTTGAGTGACATTAGTGGTTTTCTTAAGAGAAAGCACGTGTTTATTTCAGACGTCAGTCATCTTTTCATTCCTTATCTAATGGTCATTCATTTCATTCTAGGGCATCAGCAGTGCATCAAGTTATTGATTAATTCCTTTTGTCTGAATGCTTTGTGGTGGTGGCATATTTAATATCCATTTGTTGTCTTTAGTTGGAACTTTACTGCAGCTTTATGGAGTCATACTTCCTTGTTATGCTGTGTCTATATCATCCATTCTAGATGGAAATAAAAGCAAGTGCCTTAGTTTCAGTTATATGAGGAGGGTTGCACTTCTTTCCTGTTTCCCTGTGCTTGCGTGTCACATGCACTATATGCCATTGGAGGCAAACACTCATGACAGAAAATATTGTAGACAAAGCTCTGTAGAGAAAGCCAAAGATGCCTTATGGATAGGTGTTGCAGTTGTTTATTGCAAAGTTGTATGATAATCTCCTTTTCCTTTTTTCACTCCTTTGTTTTTTCCAGTGTACACACCAGAGCAATTAGCTGAGAAGTACAGCAACATCACATTTCTTCTGTACTGCATCTTTTTGGTACTGATAGTTGCCATGCATCATGCAATTTACAGGTGAGATTCAACAGTTGTGTTCAATTCTGATTTTGATCATGCCTCTTGTTTTTCTCATTTAATCTTTGTGGATACTCATTTCAATCATACTTGCAACAAATATGTTATTACAGGAGAGGGGAACTACTTCTTGCTATTGCAGGAAATGAGCTTAAACCATATTGGCATATGCTACTTCCTTTTTCCTATGCAGTAGTTTCAGGCGCATTAGGGTCATGCTCTGTTTTGTTTGCAAAATCTCTGTAAGGTTTCCATTTCAGATGTTTATTGCCCTTCTAGGGTGTGGTTTTGCATGAATACATGGATTTTTATGTGCTCTCTTGCTGTATTTCCAGGTCTAACCTGCTCAGACTTGCCATGTCAAGCAGCTATCAGCTGCATAGCTGGTTCACATACTCAATGATTCTTTTGTTTCTTAGCACTGCTGGATTTTGGGTGAGAATCTTTCACTTAATTGTTTTGCAATAATTAGCACTGTCTGTTAGTTAATCTTGGTGAAATTTCAACAAATGGCCTACTTTTGCAGATGGCAAGGCTGAATGAAGGTTTATCTCTGTTCGATGCAATTCTCATTGTTCCCATGTTTCAGATTGCATGGACCTTCTTCTCCATTTGTACAGGATTTGTATATTTTCAAGAATATCAGGTTCTCCTTTCCTTCCCTCTCTTTTATCCGTTTCCATTACCTGCTGAAGCAGAGTATGTATAGCGTATGTTAGTTTAACAAGGTCTCTATAGATATATTACCCTTTATCTATACTGGCTTCTTTGATGACTGTCCTCCAAGCAACCTTTAAGTATATGTAATATGTGTAGTGCATTAATACACGTTTCATGTGATGGGATGTGTATTTTTCCTTCTCTTGGTCTCTCAGGAACTCGTTAATCAAAACTGATATGCACTCATATCAATTACTGAGAGATTATTTATGTGATTTACATAATATAGAGGTGAGTTATCCAAAAGAATTGTATTGCATGGAAGAACTCCATACCTGAAGGGTTAACAGCAACTTGTTCAAGAGTATTCTGTATTGTGTCTTATTAAGAAAATACTTCTTTCTTATATAAAAGTCTGATGGTTAACAATCTGGTCCAGTTAGATAATTTTGTTAAGACTGCCAAGTTCCATAATGTACACATAAAATTTACATTGTCCATTTGAGACTTTGGCCTCATTCATGAAATTCAAAAGCTATGGCAGTTTTATTACTATCCACATACTTTGTTTGGGAAGCCACCCTAATAGGTGAACTTCTCTACAACTCTTGGGTGTGTTTTATAAATCAATTTCTGCTGGTTTACTTCACTGAAATAACAATTCCGTTATAGCTTTGTTTTTTATGGAATAGTTATTATGACATTTAGTTGCATTTTAGGCTCATAATAGTAATTCCATATGGAATCCTTATGACAAAAAATATTGAATAACTATTCATTACTTAAACCTATAAATAAACAATTCAATGCTGGATTTGAATTTTTTTTTCAAAATACCCTTATTAAAATTATAATCAATAAATGACGATCTTATTGTACTTCTGTTCAATTCTTTAATAATAGCTATTATATTATAGTTTTTACATTACAATATTATTTCATTTAGCGAAGTAAACATGTAGTTTAAGCTTACACCTTTCCAAACTTTAAGTGCTTTTGTGAAAATTTATAGTACTTTTTGACATTATAAACATTAACCATTCCTATCCTCAAATAGGTATTTGATGCGCTCAGAACAACTATGTTCATACTGGGGATGATGTCAGTGTTCGTAGGCATTTCTTTGCTTGCACCAGATGAGTCAAGAGGTATGTGAAGGTTAAAGTATTTTTCCACTTCAATATGTGGATTTGTAATATGTATGGTTGCTAATATTAAACTTTTTCAGGTGGTGAAGTCAAGGATAGTCCATCTCTAGGGTCTGCTAAGCCTTCAAGCACTTCAGCTGAAGCTGAGAGGTAACTTAGATTGTTACATATACAGGTTGTTTAATAAAGTGGCAGGACAATATGTGCAGATTCAGTAGGCAACTAAACTATCATTTTCAAACGACAATACTTGAGTTTGATAAACTGTGTCTTTTATGGCATAAGAAAACCTTGTATTGTTTGAAATACAAGGAAAAGATATTGCTATGCCCTGATGACAAGTTGAAAACGGTGATGGTGGGAATCATTTTCTTCTCATTTCAATTTCAGAATATTGTCTATGCACCTTTTATCTTACTATTAAGTTCAAGGCACTTCCCCTTGTATTTGGGTTTATTGAAGTTCAATTTAAGTATATTTTGGGTTATGATTAGTTATTATAATTGTTGTAGCTGAAGGTTTTAATTTCTTATTATGTTGTGTATTGCAGATTGGTTGTGTCATCCGTTGATATGCAAAGTAAGGAGAAAAAATCATTGGTACAAGAATCACTTTGGAGGGCTACAGACTTATTACTAAAGGCAAAGGTGCTGATTACAGGATTGGTGAATTCTAGTTTATTAATAGTACTTATCATCTAACCCTGCTAACGTCACTAACTTCCAATACTCTTGCAGAATGCCCTTTCTGTATCATTAGGATTTGCTGATGACACAATCAATGCATCTGCAATTCTTGTGATGCCCATGGTATCATCGAGGAGCACAGGATTTAGAGGAAGCACTGTGGACCGATCGAAGATTCTTTCTATGAAAAATTTCAGATTCAGTAGGATCTCCCTGGAGGGAGAGGATGCCAAAATGCTGGAGACTGGCCCGAGGATTCCTCCATCCCCCTGACAGCAGTAGGAGAATTCACCCAGATATTCCATGGTGGAGTTGTTGATTAGGTAAACATGCATTTAGAATCTATTGGTGCATGCCATGTATCTAGCAATTTTTTTTTTCATTGTTTGTAAAATGGAATCAAGCATAAGCTGTTGTATATTCTGGCTTTGCTTGTTTCAAAGAAAAAATGAATTAATGTACCAAGTTACTAAAGAAAAGATTATGAGATCATTGTGAAGATTGAGAGAGAAACTCAAGTTGAGCCTTTGGTACTTGCGGCATGTGAAATTCACTAGTGCCTCAAAATTTATTCATTGTAATGCCAAGGCCTTGTGTAGCCCAATTGGTATTAAAATAGTTCTTCTAGAAGGATGAAACGAGTTCAATTCCCTCCGTCTGCTATCTCTTGCAAGAAATAGTCGGCAATGTTTTGTGGCTCTTGATTCTGGTGTTTTTTAGGCAAAAGAATTATACAACAGCTGGGAATGACGGTTTTGACCATATGTATATATATATATATATATTGTGTTGCGAACACGCTATGCGCCATTGTGCATCAAACATTATTATGATTGGTGATTAATTCTCTTTTAGAGGAAGGAGATGATACTTAATGATTATTGTTTGCACTGGATTTCGGGAGTCTCAGCTATATACAATCAACAATAGTAATGATTCTGGCAAAATGGGCATAGAACTAGATTAGATAGAAGATTGTGATGGTGGTGCGAAATGTGGATGTTGGTTGGTAACATTGCAAGGGTGGATGGCCGTAGATAAATATATAGCAATGGTGCTAGCATGGCAGAACCAAAGCCAAAAAGATACAAATTGCTCGTTTGTAGTGGCTCAGTTTTGAGAGAAAGGATCTTACTTCTTGCTGAATACCTTGCGTTTTAGATGGAGCAGTTCGGTGTGGAATGTTTCAGGCTGGACTTGATGTCCTAACATCTATACTACGTTTCATTTTCATGTCTGCCCTTAGTCCCTAATTTGGAATGGAAAAAGATTTAGTGGCTCCTCTCCTTATAGGCATGGCCCCACCCTTGAAGGATGTGGTGTGGTGAACGTGCTGTATCAATCAATTCCTAGATTAGCTTTACGCCAATTGTCGCACATTCAGAGAGTCCTTAGTCATCAAGTAAAAACTATCGGCTAAAAAAAACACACGATTATGATTTTTTAAAGTAAAATATTTTATTAGTGAATATAAGATAAGATTTTGATTTTAATATTATTATAGATATTGAGATATTTGAAGTGATGATCACGTACTTTATGGAAGAAAATAAAAGTATAAAAACTGTCCAAAGTTTCTTCCTTAATCGCTGACTTATTTTTCCCATATATGTGTGTATGTTATTAGCAGAATATAGAAGAAAACATATGGAGTAGCAAAACTAAATTAGTTCCAACTTCCCGAAATTCCATTTTATTTATTTATTTATTTTTTCCTCTTAGTAGTTGAGGAATTATCAAACCCATCTAGAACCCAGCTTCATCTCATGGCTGTTTCATCCTTGGACCTGAAAATCCTCTACTGCAGAGACCTAAAAGCGTTCAACTTCTTCCAGAAACTCAGCATCTACACAACCGTATCTCTCCAAAACAGCCACCCCATAAACGAACTCTCTCAAGCCCAACAACAGAGAACCCCGACCGACAAAGAAGGAGACGCTAACCCTGAATGGAAACACGAAATCCACTTCGATTTGACCGAGATCTCCCCCGATTGCTGCGACGACGTATTCCTACGTTTCGATATTTTCCATGAAGGCCAAATGTTTGGAGACAAACACATTGGTGAAGTGCATGTTCCATTGAGGGATTTCATCGAACAGGGGGATGGTATTCTGAGGATCGTCAGTTATCAAATCAAAGGTCCTGACAAGAAGCCTAACGGTGTCTTGACGTTCTCTTATAAAGTCACCGATGTCAGAAAGCTCGCCGGTGAACAAGGGAGAATTTCTGGGTACCCTGTCATTCATCATGAAAACCATCAAAACCAAGAGGAGTTGAGTCATCCAGAGACACCCAATTTGGAAAATCCGATCTTATACCCATCTGTTGAGTTTGAAGATAATTCGATAGGCACTTTCCCGGTGCCTCAGCACGTTCAATCCCAAGAATTAGGGCATGGCATCGAATACCCAAATCAACGAAAGTTCTTATCGGCCACCTTCGCTGGCAGAGAGTTACGGAAGCTATTATCCATCTCATCCTCCTCCGCCGCATCCAATGATATCACATCATCATCATCACCATCATTATCCGCCGTATGGGGCGTTTTATGGGCCACGTCCGTACATGAGAGAATGGGAGTATGGAGAAGGAGGGTGGTGGGAAGGACATGGAAATTATTGGAATGGTAGGTGAGGGAAAGCACCCAAGTTTGAATTGTTGGTATGCAAGGAACGTAATGAGCTTTCTCTGTCAATCGCTGGAGACTTCTAGATGGAGGAGAAAGGTGAGATGGGAAATGAAATGGACAATCTTTTGGGGAATCTTTATTTTTGTAATGTCAAGAATATAGTAAGGTGTGAATTTTTATATGTTAAAAAACTATATATATATATATATATAGACTAAATGTGAGGTGAAAGTATGTGTGTAACTTTTGAGGGTGGTTGTACTTTTATGGAATCGTTTAGAAAATTAAAAACCTTTTTCATATTGCCATCTTCCTCCTCAGACTATTTGAAATGGTAAATTCAATTTTTTTATAGTTGCTGTAGAGTTTTTTTTTGGGTGTAAATTTAAATGCTAAAAATCAATTTTTTTTTTTTTTTTTATAAAAATGACACCTCTGATGGTAGATTACAATGCTTATCCATGCGATCTCATTAAAGGAATCCTATTGTGGTTCTCTTAGAAAATAACATGAAAAGAAAAGCTTTAAGAGTGATTACATATATGGGTTTAAAAATCTTTTTACATTATATGCACATGAATTTTAATTAGTTAATAGATACAAATTTAGAATTTAAAATAGGGATGGAATTATAGAAAAATTCTACATATTTGAGAGAGAGGTAAAGTGCAATACAGCTATAAAATTTATTTGGATCTACATTCCTCGCCCGTTTATTATTTTGTTATGCCCTCCATTAAAGCCACGACAATTCATGTGCATTAAAGCAGAACTCGTGACTGTCTCTATTCACATATTGTCGCTCATAGAAAATACAGATGCTTATGTTAAAAATATGAATGACTTTTCAAGATCATAGTCCCTTATAAAATATGAAAAAGTTATATTAAAATGTACCCTACCGTTGTTCCTCTCTTAAAGTATGTGAGCACTCTATTTTTGCAGCCCCTTTTTCCACATTAGACACGTCCAAGATTATGGTAAATCAAAGAAAGTTGAATAGGAAATATTGTATTACTTGTATTAGTTTATCATGGAACCGATTCAATTAATTTTGTTCCTTTTAAAATTTAACATGCATTCTGAAGAAAAAAAAATAAAAATCAAGAACATATAAATATTCAAATATTTAATACACTAATACCATAGAATATGTTAAACTATCAAGGTTAATTCATGACATAATAGACACACAATCTAAAAACTCATAACAAAAATTAAGAAAAAGAAAAGAAAGATCTTATTGTTGTCAATAAAATTGATAAATAGCCTCTAATTCTTGCATGAATTAATTCCTCCACCCTTAGTTGGTGGGATCCCTTTATTATAAAAAAAAAAAGTTTAACTCTAAAGCCTGGAGTTGGCTTTCTCCTAAACTATTTTACCTGGCGCCTGCAACTCTTGATCTGAAATAGGCTAGCCCTAGACTTCCTTTCTTTCAGTTGGACATGCATGGACTAATATGGGCTGACTTTAATACAATGGACTTTAGGCTTGCAGTTGCAGCTTGCAGGTCGTGGCGTGTCTTATGTTTTGGGTTGGAGAGACGCATGGGCCGGGGTGTATGTACTTTGTGGTGGCCTCAACTTGACAATGCTGGGACTGGGACGTAGGCTAGCTGCTGTTGCTTGGATGGAGCTTTTTATCACCTGGAGTGGACCGGTGGAGTAACTGGAGTTTTATGGTCTGATGGGTTCTTCAATTGAGTTGAAACTTGAAATCCACTCAGTTTTCCTGTTAAAACCATAAAAAATTACCCAAAAAAAACAAAGTGACCTATATTTTGAGTTATTTACAAAGTAATTATTTAGGTTTTATTTTTTTTAACAAAGAGATGATTTGTATTTGTTAATTTTTTATCAACAATAAATAATGATACGTGTTGATATCTTATTGGTTAGTAAATAATTAATTAAATAAAGTAATATTAGTAAATAATTAATCAATATCAATAATAAAGTAATATCAATAAAGGGTAAATTACATAAAGTTAACCTGGGTTTGTACGTTTTTAATAAATAGTTTACCTATGTTATTTTTTTATTACAAAGAATTGACCTGTATTTTAGTTTGTTATGTCCAGTTAACTTTGCTGTTAAGTAAATATGTGAGAAGGCGCATGTTGCAATTTTTCACATCAATACTCTAGAAACACATCTCTCCCTCTCACTTTATTCTAAAATTGAAAGCCTTAAACCCCCATTACAATAAAATTGAAAATCAACCGAAGACCATAACTTTGAATCCCTCAAGAAGCTCACCTACTGGCCTCCATAATCTAAAGCTTCATGCCTTCCATTGATTTAGGTTTTCAAAAAGGTAACAAATTTCACCAAATTTAGGCATTTCACTACCATCTCATTTTGTATAATCACTATTTCTGATCTAGTTTCTGTTTGGTTTACTTTTATTTTCTACTTTGTTGATTCATGCTAATAACGCTTGTATTGACTATAAATTGTTAGTCATGCATCTTACATAATTACAATCCTTCCATGTAACACGCAATTTATGTTTAAGTAAATGGAAGGAAGGTTAAGGAAGCAAGAAATGTTTAATGTTTGAGTTTGTGTAATCAAAATTTGTGCTTCCATTAGGAGAGCATAATCTATAAATGTTATATCATTACTCTCTCTTTGTCGATGATTATAAGGTAACTAAAATTTTCATAGGAAGGGCTTAGAGCACATAGGATTAACATATTGAGCTCAATTCAAGTTAAGCAATCTTTTCCTAGAGATACACTTTTTTTATAGTGTCATCCAACGATTGTAGGAATAAGAATAACAAATTTTGCTAAGAAAAAACCTATGTCAAGCTTGTAAGCATTGTCCTTAAGGATTTATTCAATAATTCCCTAAGATAGAATGAGTTTTCTATATATATATATATGGGAAGTATGAATCAATAGAAAAGGAGTAAATGTGTACAGATACCCAGCCAATGCCTATAACTATAATGAATATGTAAAGATAAATTGCCAAAAGAATATAAAAAGTATTTAATTTTGATAAATATTGAAAGATACCTTACTAAAAAAAAGTCAAGTTTTTAATTTTGATTTTAAAGCAATAATTTCTTGCATTTTATTATGACATTTATGAGACATTGAATAAAGTTTGACTAAAATTCAAATTCAAATTCATTACTATTTATGAGATGTTGGTAAAAGGCTTTTGAAATAGTTATTATATACAAAAAGCCCTCACATATTTCAAAAGGCTTTTAAAAATTTTGTTGGGTAAAAATACATAACTATATAGTGCTTTAAATCTGGTGTCTTCTGGACTATAAACTAAATTTAGAAAGATAATATAATATATAGAATTTTGGTGAAACATTTAGTCTCTATGAACAAAATTTCTTTATTACATATTAGGAATCTTATTAATCACATTATATACTCACAATTTTTTACTATTTAGCATGGTTTTGCGCTAATAGGCCTTGTGCACTCTTGATATTTCAAGGGTGCTCTAAAGACTTTACCACAATCTCATGGAGCGGCCCCACTCCACACTCATATAGGGGTTTTGATTAAGTACATATTACAATTGTATACACCTCCTATAAGGGAAATGGAAATCATTAAGAATTGTTAATTCATCATCACATTAATTGCAATTTAGCACAACTCATAAGAAGGGACAAGATTTAAAGTGTTGGTAGGATTAACATATGATTTGTTATTACCTATATGAACTTTATTCATGGGATGTCCAATCACAAAGGTTAGGTTACCATTATTGCTAATTCTCAAGCTGGTTAAAGTCCCATTCCCCTTGATGTTTTATAAATTAACTTTCTACCTAATGGCTTAGTTAGCGAATTTGCTAAATTCACTTTGGATTTAACATAATCAATAGAAATAACTCCATCTTTTAGTAGCTGCTTAATTACATCATGTCTCAAATGAATGTGTCTATTTTTACCATTGAAAGTCTTACTCTTTGCAATGGTTATTGATGCTTGGCAATCACAATGCATAGACACAAAACATGTTGGTTTTATTCCCAACAAAATGTTTGATAAGAAGTTTTTTAACCATTTAGCCTCATTACTAACCAATTCTATTGCGGATTTTGCAATGATTGTTTGTTTGGCCGATTTCCCAATGATTACATCACCACCAACAGTGAATACATAACCACCAGTGGATTTTATCTCATTTGAATTTGAAATTCAATTAACATCACTATATCCTTCTAATATAGCGGGAAATCCATTATATTGGATACCATAGTTTTTGGTCCCTCTCAAATATTTCATTAGTCTAGCTATAGCTGCCTAATGATCACGATTGGGATTATGTGTATACCCACTCAATTTACACATAGAATAAATTATGTCATGTCAAGAAAAATTCATTAAATGCATTAGACTCCCAATAATTTATACATACTCAGATTGTGCAATAGGAATTCCTTTATTTTTCTTTAATTGAGTGTTAAGATCATAGGGAGTAATAACTGGTGTTATATCAAAATGTCTAAATTTTTTAAGAAGTTTCTCAACATAATGTTCTTGTGATAACATTATACTATCACCCTTCCTTATAATTTTAACACTCAATATCACACTTGCTTCACCAATGTCTTTTATATCAAATATTGAACTAAGAAAATATTTTGTTCTATGTATTATATCAAGACTAGTGCCAAAAATGAGCATGTCATCCACATATAAACAAATAATTACACACTCATCATTTCAACTTTGGTATATACATATCTGTTAACTTTCACATATGAAAAAACACTATGCATCAAAACTTAAACAAATTTCTCATGCCATTGTTTGGGAGCTTGTTTCAAACCATATAAAGATTTAAGAAGTTTGCAAACTTTACTTTCTTGCCTAAAAACAATGTAACCTTTGGGTTGTACCATGTAATTTTTATCTTCTAAATCACCATTTAAAAAGGTAGTTTTAATATCCATTTGGTGAATAAAAAGCTTATGAATGGAGGTTAAGGCAATTAGAACTCTAAGAGAAGTAATTCCAATCACAGGGGCAAAAGTGTCTAAATAATCAGCATTTTGTTTTTGATTAAAACCTTTTTTGACCAACTTAGCTTTATATTTTTCAATCGATCCATTAGGATTTTATTTGCTTTTAAAAACCCATTTACATCCAATTGGTTTAGCTCTAGGAGGTAAATCAACTAAAATCTAAGTTTTATTTTGTCTAATAGAATCAATTTTAGTTTCAATTGCTTCTTTCCAAAGTAAGGCATCTGAAGAAGAAATAGCATCATAATAAGTTAGAGGAGCATTATGAACAATATAAGTATAAAAATTACTTTGAAATAAAGTTTCTTTTCTTTATCTTTTACTCTTTCTCAATTCTTCAGATGAATTTTAAAATCATTTTCAATCGGAATATGAGAAATAACATATGAATTTTTTTTAAAAAAAATTTAGCATTTTTTATCTCAATGATTATATTATGATCAAGCACATCGCTTTTCAAGACGAGAAATCTATATGCAGCTTTATGCTCAGTGTTACGGTTTGAGAGTTTAGAGCGAGCTTAGAGGGATCAACTCAAATATAGAGTGTAGTGAGTGACATCGGTAGGATAGTTTGTTTTGGAGGTGTGGGTACTTTAAAGGTGGTTTGGCCACTTGTGAATAAAATGGTTGGGAATTGATATCGCTTGCTTGATGATGGCTACAATAGGTTGAAATTAGTTGAGGTAGTTGGTCCTCTTAATCACATGATAGATTGTGGCTAAACCAAGAGGGACCTCCTAAAGCAAAAAATGGGCTTGGAATAGATCCTAAGAGGATAGGAATGAGAAGCCTGAATCAATATTTAGAAACGAGATAATTATGTAAATCAAGAGATGTTTGAACATCATACAAGTACTTAAGGAGGGGAGAACCTCCCGTCCCATGATAAGTGGTATCAAAGCCGATGTTCCAGCCACATCGAGCCACTTAAATGTTCCTAGAGTATCAATTGAGCGCATAGTTCTTGTAGACAGAAGGGATTGTGTGGTTTAGGCTTGAAGTAGCCACTAGAGGGAAGACATCGTTACTAGAGGGTAGTTGTGTCTTGAGTTAGAGGGCTTATGTGGGAAAAGCTCAAGAGGAGTAGCCATCAAATGAAAGACATTATTCTTAAAGGACAGTTGTATTGTGAACCAGAGGACTTATGTGGGAAAAGCTTAAGAGGAGTAGCCATTAGAGGAAGGACATTGTTGCTAGAGGGTAGTTATGTTGCGAGTTAGTTGTAACAAGATCTACCCAAAGTCCTTATAAAGAGTAAGTGTGAGCCTCCTTATCGTTGGACGACTCAGCAAGAGGAGATTTGGAAGTACAAAAAGAGGGGTAAGGGTGAGAGGAAACCTAAAGTCCTGGTGTAGATGATCTTGGATAGAATCTGACAATGGGTTGAGCAAGGTTAGCAATCTTGAGGAGTGGGTAGTGGCAAGACATTAACCTTATGACAATGGCATCATGAATTTAAGTAGGGGATAGTGTCATGGTACTAGAGTTTAGAGTGAGCATAGAGGTATCGACTCGAGAACAAAGTGTAGCGAGTGACATCACTGGAGTAGTTTGTTCTAGGGGTATGCGTACTCTAAAGGTAGGTTTGGCTATCTTTGAGCAAATTGGTTGGAAATTGATGTTGCTCTCTTGATGATGGCCACAATGGGCCGAAACTAGTTGAGGTAGTTGGTCCTCTCAATCACATGATGGATCATGGCTAAGCTAAGAGGGTACTCTTGAAGAGAAAGATGGGTTAGGAGTAGATCTTGAGAGGTTAGGAATGAGAAGACTGGCTCAATATAAAAAAAAAAGAGATAATTATGTAAATTAAGGAATGGTTGAATGCCACATAAGTACTTAAGGAGGGGAGAATCTCCCATCTTGTGATGCTTAGTATAGCCAATGAACATGCAATAAGATGTTTTTGAGCTTAATTTTCTTTTCTTAGAGTTAGGCAACATACCTTAGTAAGATACACCCATACTTTTAAATATTTTAGGTTAAGCTTATAGCCTTTCCACAATTCATAAGGTGTTATATGGTATCCTATTTTTACAAGTTACATGTAGACAAAATCACTTCACCTCAAAGATTATTTGGAGCAGAAAAACTAATAAGCAAAGCATTCATCATTTCTTTTAAGGTTCTATTTTTTCTTTTTGCTACACTGTTTGATTTAAGTGAATATGAGGGAGTAATTTCATGTATTATTCCTTCTTTTTCACAAAAATCATTAAAGAGAGTATACTTGCCATCTCTGTCTAATCTAACTCATTTGATTCTTTTATTTAACTAATTTTCTACTTCAATTTTGTATAAAAGAATTATATCAAAGGCTTCATCGTTATTCCTAAGCAAATATATTTTACAATATTTAGAAAAATCATCAATAAAAGTTACATGATATTTCTTGCCACCTCTAGTTATAGTTTGTTTCAAATCACCCAAATTGTTATGAATTAAATTTATTAACTTAGTTTCTCTTTGAATAAGATGACTAGTTTTTTTAGTTAATTTAGTTTTAACACATATTTGGCATTTACCAAGACATGCATTACTCGTACCAGAAATAAGACCTATAGATTGCATTTTATTTATATAATTTGCACTTATATGTCCTAATCTAGCATGCCACAAATTAATGGAATCAATTCAGTAAGCAGAAGAAGATGCATTTTCATTAATAACATTGAAAACATTGAGTACAAATAATCCTTGATTTGCTCTAATATTTAGTACATGGTTTGTCATTTCTCACTCTCTTCTTGCATTGAGGTGCATGATGATCTGGCTTTCCACAAACAAAACAATTTCCCTTTTTTTTTTTCTTGAAGGTATTGGAGTTAGTAACCTTCGTTTTGTAATTATAATTATAACATTGAGTTTTATTATCATACCTTTTGTTATGAGCCTTAGCTTGGATCCAATTTGCTTTTGTCGTCATCTCCTTTGTCTTGACAATTTGCAACTCCTTGCGGTTGGGTTCTTCAATTAGGATTTAAGTGATTAAATCTTGAAGTGAAAGTTGTCAATGTTTATGCTTCAATTGGTTCTTGTAGTCACTCCCAGAATTTGGTAATTTTTTAATAAACAAACTTACAACAAACTCTTTTGGCAAGGAAATATTTTCTGTCTTTAGGTCCTCAATCAGCTTGTGATATTCATTAATCTGCACCTTGATGTCATTTTTCATTGGTCATTTCCCACTTGTAAAAATTTCCAATCACAAATTTTTCTCTACCTTCTACAGTATATTTTGCAACCACTAAGTTCCATATTTCTTTCGCTTCTTTATAGGAGCAATAAACATCAAACAATTCATTAGATAGTGTCTTAATGATTGTGTGTTTACACAGTTTGCTGGCATGAGTCCAAGTATCAGAATTAGCTTCAGTTTTAGGTTATGTAAGAACCCAGCAATAGAATGGATATCAAGAATCGAAAAGACCCTTTCTGGCCACCTTTCAAAATTTTGACCATCAAAGACTTCAAAATTTTAAAATATTAGGAAATGCTTTTGCAAATGGTATAGCAGTAGGTATGGAAAGATTAATGTTGGTAGGGTTAGTATTTAGAATACTGTTAGTTGTAGTGGTATTGGAAGCATTAGAGGTGTTGAAAGCATTAGTGGTATTAGAAGCATTATTGGTTTTGGAAGCATTATTTGGATCCATAAATCACTGTAGGAACAAGAATAACAAAATTGTTAAGATAGAACCTGAGCTGTACTTGTAAGCACTATTCTTAAGGATTTATTTGTTAATCCCCTAGGATAGAACGGGTCTTTTATATATATAGGAAGTAGGAATAAAAAAAAAAGGAATAAATGTGTAAATATTCCTAGCCAAAAAGGAATATGCCAATGCCTTTAATTGTAATGAATATATAAAGATAAACTACCAAAAGAAAGTATTTAATTTTAATAAATATAAAAAGATACCTTACTAATAAGAATATGCTAAGTTTTTAATTTTTATTTTAAAGAAATAATTGCCTGCCGTTTATTTTGACATTTATGAGATATTGAATAAAGATTGACTTAAATTTAAATTCAAATTTATTGCTATTTGTGATATAAAAATGTTTATGAGATGTTAGTAAAAGGCTTTTGAAATAATGATTATATACAGCAACGGTAAGTGGATTATGAATCAGTCAAGGTCAAATCTATCCTAATTTTTCTTTCTACTATCGTCTAATGTTACAAGCCACTCACTATTGGCATCGGTTTCAAATTTTTCTATGACTCCTTTTGATAATAGATACATCATCCATTTTTTTTCCCTTAATATCTTGTAGTCTAGGTTGATGCTATTTCCTAGTTCTTCTAAAGGCTTCGATAGAGTACGTATGTGGATCAAAATTATCCCATCTTGTTTTGTCCACTTTGTAAGGTCCTCTACCAATGGTTATGCTTCCAATTTTAAGAGATGCTATATTGTGGATAGTTTTTAGACTGTGTTCCAAAAGCTCTCTTAAATGATGAATTGTGTCTAATTTGTTCACCTCTAAAGTTTTTCATGATAGTAGGATTGTGAGAATTTCTTTTGATAATGGTTGAGGGAATATTTGCATGGTAGGCATAAGATTGCTGTTACTGATTCCATTTAATAATATTATTAATATATGCCTTTGCATGTTGTTTTTACATGTTCTTAGCATAATTGCAACATCGAGAGTAATAAGGTTTGTTGCTAGGGTGCTATTTTTACGTTTTAGTAATATAAGCTTTTGTTGGTACAGTATATTATTACATTTCGATAACCTGCCGTTTCATTATGGTGGAAGATTTATGGGAAGAGTTGTTGAGACGTATGATGGAGATTTTGTTGAGATAAGAAAGGACATCGATCTTGATACAACAAACCTCTTGATGTTGCCTAGTACAATTGTCCATTGGTATTAGGCACTTGAGTATGAAAATATTGTATTATGTGACCTTAATTTGTTTGGAGGAATGTTTGCTTTAATGTATTTTTGACCTTGTTCTTTCCACGGCATGGGAATTTTTAGTGTAATAGACTTTTTTTTTATAGAAGTAATTAAGAACTTTTAGGAGAAATTGTTGTGCAATTTTAATATTTATGCTTAATAGTAGTTAATAGTGGTGGTCTTATGTTTTTACTAGAAAGGTAAAAACTATGTACCACTAAATAAATGTTTGTTTTTGTCTTTTTTTTTTTTTTGTAGTTTCTAAATTCTTCTTACACCTTGATGAGTTATATGGATATGATAAAGGTGTTATAGGATTAAAAATGGACTCAGCAAAATCCTCCCTAATCCCAGAAAGGCAAGTATATCCTTGTTTGAAGAGAAGGGATCTTAAGCATCTTTCTAATTCTTTACGATAGGATTGTGTTTTGAAATTTTTTACAATGATTCTTCAAATAAGACAATGAACTACGTAGCATTAATAGATTGAAGAAATGCTAAGTAAAAGTGATGTTAAGTTTAGGAATTAAGTTCTTTGCTAAGGTTTTTTTTTTGTCTTATGCGAAGAGTTGTGATAAATAAAATAGAATTTCTTTCGTGAAGATCTTGCTTGCTCTTTCCTCTATTTCCACATGTTATGTGAAAGGAAAAGAAGAAATAATACATGAAGATACACTTGGCATTGGACAAATAATGAAAGAAGGGCTGTGAAGAAAAAGCTGTAGTACAACTTGGAGTAATGGCTATAAACCATACATGTATGTTATTGGGAAGAGTTAGATTTGCAATTCAAAAGGGCCAAAGCTTTCCTTTCTTTAGATGAAATAACTCTATTTGATAATGTTGTCATTTCACTAATCTATTGCTTTATTCATCTTCCCCTCATATTGTACCCTTTGACACAAAATGGCATCACAAAGGAAATAGAATTCACTACAAAATATGTGCATTCATGGCTTCAAATTGGCTAATATTGAGTGAAGATATAATCATTTTGAAAATTGGAGGCATAATTACTTATCAAGGAAAAAACTACAAATTATACCAAATCTAAAGCTAATATAATATGCTATCTATTCCACTTTTCTTTATTTGTGAAACAAAAATTTGACTAATTGAAAAAGATATCAATTATAACAAGTGCCCTACATTAAATTTCATGAAAATTTAACACCAACAGTTGAAAAACAAAATGAATAACCGGATAAATACAACAAACTCTAGTATAAATCTAGGTGTATATTTAACCATGTTACTGTACATACTACCTTAAAGTAAATAAAGTAGTCCATCTCATCTTTATCATGCTATGCATAATACAAACAACAATTGTTATTACAAAGGACAATCAAGATACAAAAATGATCATTCATAACTTCATTCTCTCATTTTCTATCTTGCCAATTCTTTCCCTTTCCTTTGCTTTACTATCACCAATTCAAGTTTGTCAAATCTTTCTCTTTCCCTTTGCTTCACCAAAGCTAATATTCCATTGGATTGGTATTTCTTAAAAAAGGAAAACAAAATAAATTATCATTTGACACGCTATACATCCAAAACGATTGGGTCATTTAATTTGACATTGAGATGAGTTAATTTTTTTCTTTTCTTTTTTTTCTTTTTTCTTTTGTACAATAAAAAAGGATTTGAATATCCTCATGGAAGATGAAATTTTATAAACACGCAATGTGAAGCACATTGACATAGGTTATCCCTGAAATAAAAGACAATCTATAAAACTCGCAAACTTTAATTTCGTATAATAACAGAATAATTACAAGATTTTATTAAAATTTTTAAAACACTCTTTGAATAGAGTTATAATAATAGAAATAAGCGTATTAGAGGCAAACCAGAATAAAACTTTAGGTAAATGATGGAATAGATCAAAATAATAGATTTAGGATTGCTAAATAGGAATTTCAAATGGATGTTAACACTCGAAATAATTAAATTAGCTTAAACGTAAAAATTCATAATAAAATATTAAAATATTAAATTTTATTGAGATCGTCACGCGAGTAAGAGTATTCTAGAATTTTCTTAAAACCCTAATCCTAATAAAGTATAATTAATAATATAATAATAATGTTAATAATAATATATATAATTATATTATAATATATATATAATATATAAGGAAACCGTGAGGACCCACGGTCGCATTCCACACACGCACAGAACAAACAGAAAAGAAAACAAACAAAAGGAAAAGAAGAAGAGGACGGTACGAGAACGGGAGGAAAGAAAAGAGGGAAGAGTGAACAAAAAAAATCGTAACTCGCACGTACGATATCCGATCGATGATTCGAAACCATCCACGTGTTTCTTGAGGTGAGTGTAACTTGACTAGATTAGCTTTTTACGAAACGAAATTCATTTCTAAAAGTTATATACAAAGAATAAATATATTTAAAAATTAATATTTTATTTAAAATTAATTATAATAACTAAGAAAACACTAGATAAAAGTAATATAGACTATGTATTTAGTGTATTGATATATTTTTCCTTAATTTTCTAGGTGAAGAGAGTTTTGATTTGGAGATACCCGAAAACTATTTTGAGTAAACCCGACAAAATGAGATCGAGGTGAGTAGACTCCTTGATGTATTGTATTGTGTGTATAATTATTACTTAAGTTTGCCTTATTGGGAAATTTGTATTACCCTATATATATATATATATATGCGTGCTGTGCGTGTTGCTGGATCCTCCCCTGTGTACTTGCGTGTGTGAAAGCTCTCCCCTGGCCGCAGCTAAAGATATATGTATGTATATATGTATAAACTTCTTGAGCTTGCTAGACGCTATGTGCATGTGTGGGGCATGAAGCTCCTTTTGCGGCTGATTCAATTGTCATATATATATGTATACATGGAACACTGGGATTGTTGGTCTTCTCCTCTTCGTCCTTGCGTGTGCTTGTTGTAGGTTAGGTGTATGTATGTAAAATGGTTTGGGGAATCCTTCCTTAAGGTTGTAGGGGATAAGCATATATATATATATATATCCACTTGAGCTTGCTGATGTACCCGTGGAATGCTGGAACGTCCACATTGATGCCGTAAGATAATATATACATATATAGGTGTAAACAGAGGATGGCTAGGACGTTTCCTTTCTCCCAACTGCCGTATGGAATCATATATATATATAGGTATTTGTATAATGGTCTGTTGGATTGCTGACCGAAGTCACTGTGATAATATATATATAGATATATCCAAATGTTGGGGGAAAATATGTTGTAAAATATATATGTATATGTGCACAGGTTGGGTGTGTATGCAAGGGGACTCCCATTGTGCACAGGTTGTGAATAAGTATACTTGTGTGTGTGATGCTTGGAGGATGGAACAAACTACAAGGAAGTGGAAGCAAGCATAGGAATGTCACATCGATATATGTTGTATGCGAGATGAAGAAAGCGGAGATGGGACTTTGATTTGAGAAGGTAAACTATAAGATGAAATGGAGGTGGGAGTTGGGATTATATTGACATTAGTTTTCTTGTGAGCTTGTGTGTTGGGGAATTGGAAGGAGGGTGGAAATCCATGAATGATAGTGCGAGAAAACATAGATATAGGCATATAGGTGTTAGATCTTTTCCTTAACGAGTGTGCGTGGTTTTACTAGTAGGAGTAAAGGGAGACATCATTGTATGTTCATTGTTGATGACTGTAGAGATTGATGAGGGGATTCTAGACACATGTTGACATGGAAAGTGTTGGAAGTGGAGGTTAAAAGAAGGGAATCTAAGGAGCCGATCTAAGCCATAAGTATATGTATATATTACAAGTTGGAAAGGGGGAGTCAAGTTGCCGATAACCTAAGTTCTTACCTATATAGATACATATGCTAGGTGTAAGTGAGATAGAAGAATGGGATGTCAGAATTGATATAAGCCATAGTTATATAGAGTATATTGGATCAGGGAAAAAAGTTACTCATAGTTGATCAGGAATCATAACCACAATTCCTTATATTGCAATATGTAATTATAAAGGAGGGATGGAAGTCTAACTTAAACCTCATGTGTCATTGGTACATACACATATATTTAAGGATGAGACATGTTACTATAATCTTGAATAGAAGTCTATAGCTTGATAATCTCTCACTTGATTTCGTGGATGTTGTTCTCTTATTGATGATGTGGATGTACCTTGCTCTGTCAAATGATTAAATGTGTTATGAATAGATTGTTGCCATGATTGCCATTTACATATGTGCTTGACCTTGGATGATCACCCTAAAACCTTATCTAATTATGAGATCTAATTGAAAAGATGGCATGCATTGCACGAACATTACACGAGATTGAAGGCCATCACTACTACAGGATGCATCGGAAGTGATCAAGAGGATCGCTGTTTCGCCAAGTGCAAACTAAGTGATTAGGGGATTATCGCGCCTTGACGGTTTCGAGTCCGGCTTGCCTTTTGAGGGTGTAATGCTCGGTGTATTGAGGCACTTGAGCCTAAAACATTAAAGCTAAGACACAACTTAATTAAGTGATAAGAATAATAAAGATGTGAGTAAGACCCGGGCACTAATGGTGGCTTTGAAATCCCCAACCCAAGGTCAAGGAGGGCGTAAACCTTAGACTTCACGTCAGTTATCGGAAGACCATGTGAGATGCTGCATTCATGTGATTGTTCATGCATAGCACTTGTTTGATAACTTGCTTGAATTTGTTTGTGTTTGTTGCAACATTGAGAGATTGCACCCTATCTCACTAAGCTTTAGCTTACCCTCTTATAGATTTTGCCTTGCAGGTAGAGACTGCCTAAACTTCATGATGAACCGACAACCCAAGGTGAGTACTCGTTGCACCAATGGTGGGCACGATTGTGGAAAGGACGTGAGTCCTAGATTGAATGTAGACATCTTTAAGATGGATCTTTTATTTTGTAATTGATGGAGATGTAATGGAGTGACCTGTTATGGTCTTGGGTATACCTGTAGTGGTGAAATGGAACCCATCTGAAGCCTAGAAATATGTTTTGTAATTAATTATCTTGTGAATAGGGAATATTATTACTCTGATGAACAGGTCAATGTTGAAGATGAGACACTTCGTGGTTGCTTAACAAGGGGTTAAGCGATCGTAGCGGGTTGTCACGAGGGGCCCTTAGAGTGGGGCATGACACAACCTAAGGCAAATATCCATTTGCATAACTATTAGAAAATAGAAACGTTCTTAAACATTGCTCCAAAGAAAATTTATAAAAAATGGTTTCCTAGATCAACTAACACCAGGAAAGGCAAATCTTATAGTAATATATTTAAACACCAAACATGCATGTGAAGGAACCTAATTCCATATAATTCCTCAAAAAATATGGGATGCCACAAAGAGTCCCTAGCCGAACTTGAATTTTTAACTCTAAGCATTTTCGGCAGCATGGTTCCTTGTTAAGAAAAATGAAAAATGCATCAAGTTCTTGATTCATAGATTCATGGTGACCTAATAATTTTTTCCCTTGTGGTTCATTAAAATTTAATGATTATATAAGACAACTTAGTTTGTTCTTTGCCTCTTAATCACTTTCAAATTTATGTTAATTTCAATGCTCTTTGCATCTTTGGACAAACAAATGTTGAGGTACCACATTGTTTCTTCTATTACCATGATGCAACTCCATAGATATATTACCTTAAACCATTTTTTGATAAGAAAATTTTTATGCTTAATTAGTTTAAATCAACATTGGTGGTAGATCCATATTATACATTTCCCATACTCTCTAATATGAGCCACAAGGATATACATATGTAAACATATTTCTTTTTCTCTTCTTTCTTATAGAGATCTCAAATATGATAGTCTCAATGGTCCTATCATGAGCTTTCTTGGTAAGCTTCCAAATTTAAAGATGTTATAACATAGCTACTTTGGAGTGCTAAAAGAATTTTGACATCTCTTAAAATTTAAAATCTATTAAAAAATTTGAAGCTATTGTAAGGTAACCACTAAATGCAACTAGCAACTAGCAATTCTAAAACTTAAAGCACCAGACTAAACCATTAGCAAGTAAAAGAAAAATTAACAACTATGCAACAGCAAATAGGCAAGTCATAAGTATTTCATGCATCATTAGAGTCAAAGTTAAAGTTATTATGTTGCAAATATTAGAATTGGTTTGAATCAACATAATGAAAACAAAAGCAAATCAAATACATACTAATTCTCTTGATTGTAATCTAGTACAAACAATGAAGACATCTTTGATTAAAATTAGAAATAGTGATTATATGAAGTGGAATAATGGCAATGAAACCCCTAAATTTGATGAAATTTATTACCTTTTGGAAAACCCTAGATTGTGGAAGGTGAGATTCTTTGGACTGTGAAGGCTAGTAGGCGAACTTTTTGAGAGTTCCGGGGTTATGCTTTTCTATCAATTTTTGATTCCACTGTAATTGGGGTTTAGGGATTTTGATTTTAGAATGAAGTGAGGGAGAGAAGATGTGTTATCGGTGTTTCATCGTGAAAAATTGGGAGATGAAGTTGAATTGTTTTTTTTTTTTTGGTAACCTGTGCCACTCATGCAACTACTTAACAAAAAAGATAAAGGATCAAAATATGGGCCAGTTCTTTGTTAAAAAAAAAATTGGTTATTTGTAAAATGGTAAAAACACAGGTCGGTTTTGTATAATGTTTCCTATTAGTAAATAATGAATTATTTACTATAAAAAACTCAAATTTCTAAATAAGGTCGATTGAATTAAGAAGGAAAATTTGGAGTCAATTAAGAAATGATTTACAAAATTAAGGGCAACATTTTTCCAAAATGACCTTTTATCCTTAAACTTGGTTTTATCAAAACTAACTTCGAAATAACCTAGCGACCCTAAGTAAAATTCCAACACCCTAATTTAGTGAATAAAATCATTAAGAAATTATTTAGAGTCAGTCGGAAAAGAAAATCAAAATTTGGAGATTAATTTTGCAAAATGACCATTTTGCCTCTAAACCTGATTTAGAGTCATTCAAGTTGACCAGAATCACTAAAAAAAATTAATTAAAGTCATTTGGAGTCATTTTAAGTTATTAAAGTAATTTTTTGAAGTTTGGAGACAATTTACTAAAAATGGCTTTTTTTGTCCTTGAAGACAATTTTAATGAACTAAGACTGAAAATTGCTTAGAGACCCTAAATATAGCTCCAAGAACTTAATTAAGTTAATAAAATCAATTAAAAATTATTTACAGACAATTGGAAAGGAAAAAAAAAATAAAATTAGATGACAATTGAGTAAAATGACTAAAATACCCCTAATCATATTTTGTTGGAGGATAACTAAATACTTAAGTTTCTAAGGGCATTTTAGGAAAAGAAATGAATCAATTTTCAGCTAGAATAAGTGGAAAAATTTGAGGAAAAACAAAATGCCAAATAGGCTACAATGAAGCACACATGTCACTAAATTGTACAACCCACTAAACCCTTGTAGTCATAAATGTCTTTACCCTTAAATCCTCACTAAATGTTGTTATTTATACCCTCTTAAGACCAAAAATCAGCAGCCCCCTCTCTTCCTTTTTTTTTTGAAATTGCAATGGCAAAATCACAAAAAAATACAAGCTTAAGCCCCAAACCATTAATTTAGCTCTAAACCCATCTTGATTAGCTACTAACTTATTAATTTTCTTGTGAGTTTTAGGTGCAAAATCAAGTGAAGATCCTGGCTAGGAGGCTCTCATAGTCATGGTTCAAGAAAGGAAAGGTAAGTGAAAATTTAGTGAGATTTAAGTTAGTTGAATGATGTAAATCTTTAGCCTTGATGCTAAGCAAGTTGATTTGATGAAAAGGATTGACGTGGAATCAAAGGATAGTCTATTTTGGCTTCTTGAAAATGGTGGCCTACAATTAATCAATAAGAAATTGTGGATCTCCATTAAGGTAAGCTTAAAACAAAACTTAAATGGGTAATTTAGGATGGTTGGAAGTGATTAAACATGGTGATTAATGTTTTCTTGAATCTTGATGAAATTAGTACCAAGACTCTATGTGACCACCAGCTATATGCATGCTTGATGATTTGAATGTAGATCTAAGTTTTAACTTGATAAATGTATTGTTAGGTGTTGGATTTAACAATAGAAATCAAGTTTGATGCATGATGATTGGAGATATGTAAAAGGGTATTCTTGACTACCATTATAGAAGATGAAGATTTTCATGAGAAATTTGATTTAGATGATGAATGATGATAATTTGATGAATAGAATATGGGTACGTGAATTTAAAAGTAGATTTAGTGTATATGGTATGTTAGAAGTTGGAATTGATGGCATGAATGAACTAATGAATGAAAAAGTTGATTTGGTTGTTGAATTATGATTTTCCAGCATGTTGACATGTTCTTAAAGTAATAAATTTGATGGAAATTGAAGTTACAAGGTGGGTATTATGTTTGGCAAAGTTTAGGAATGATTTATGAAGACTTGGTAGATTGTCTAATCTTGAAAATATGATTTTCTTACATGATTTAATGATATGTTTAATTTTGGAAAATTTATGATATATTATGTTTATTTTGAGCTAAATTGGTGGAATTATGTTAATTAATGAATAGGAGTTGGATTGGATATAAAATGAGACCTAAAAGTGGAAATATGTTGAAATTAGGCTAGTAGGAATGAATTTGAATGTTAGTGCATGTTTTAGAAATGTTTTGGGCTTGAAATTGAAATATAAGTGATGTTTTGGACTCTAGAAAGGAATAGGAATAAGTGGGCTTTTGTTTAGAGTGAATTTGACCTAAATTGGATAAGCTATGGGCATTTAAAGTAACAATTCGTAATTTTATGTAATATGAAAATTCAAAAGCTCTAAAATGAATAAAATAAGCTTTTTTTTTATGTTAAAATGGATAGTGAAAGTAATAAGGGTTCAAATGGTTTTAGTTTCACCTAATTTAGGCTTAAATTGAATAAGTTATGACCCTTTAAAAATAAAGCCTTAAAAAATGACTAATTTAAACTTGATTCTAATTGATTTAATTAACTCGTGCTAACGCTGACCCTATCCTAAGTCGGCCCATCCATATAGGCTCAAGGACTATCCTTTCACCCTCCCCATGATTAGCCCATATAATTAAACATAATTGTATTAATTAGGCTAATTAAACTTGTTTATCCTAAATAAACCAAGATAAGAATTGACATGAACTTAAGTAACCAATGGGCTCAACACCTAAAATCCAATTGGGCTTATTCTCTTCCAAGGCTTATATCCTAAATAGGCCTTATAAAAAATAAAAATAAAAATAAAAATCCAAATTGGGTCTCAAATCATATTAAGGCCTAAATCGAATTATATATTTAAAATGAACTAAACTTAGATCTAAAACTTACTTGGACCCATTAATCTTTAAAGCTCATACCCTAAATGGGCCTTAACATATCAATTAAGCCTAAATGTACCTTAAATCCTATATGGCCCTAAATCAACTAAGGGCCTAGAATGAAATTAAAATTTGACTTAATAAACAATTGGGCTCAAAACTTAACAAGTATGACTAATTAGATATAATGGGATCAGGTTAATTAAAATTGATAGAAGTAACCTGATTGGACTTAAAATGGACTTGATATTAATAATGGAAACTAAGTAAATTAAATAGGACTAGTGGACCTAATTCTAAACATAATTGGGCTACTAATCTTTAAGGGCCTAAGCACCCTAATTGGGCCTTTAAATACATCTAGACCTAAATTTAAATAACTTATCAGGTTTTAATGAATAAACCCTAAATGGTTTGAGTCAAAATTAGTTAAAAGCTAATTGGGCTCATGTAACCCTAAATGGGATCATACCTGGTGTCGAGTCTAATTTTTGATTTCCCATTCTTAATCAATCTATACTAGACCCTATGCTCATCTAATGTAGATCCCCGACTTGAGTTAGGAATTTCGTTTAATTTTGGAGTTGCCACCTAACTGTGGTTGGGAAAAATTGAATTAAGACTAATGGAGCGGATTAGTCTTAATTTGGACCACTAGTCGTCGTGATTTCCTCTTCTCGTTTTGTGAAAAGAGGAAAAGGGAAAACCAGAGTTTCTAAGTTCGGAGGCTAACCTATTAAAACCCTAAGGTTACCACATAATCTCCTAAAATTATACATATTTAGAAATGTCTTTTATTTTATTTTTGTTGCCTTTTATTGTGTTTTTGAGTGAATTATTATAAGAAAATGAATTTTTTATTCTTTTTAAGGTTGCCCCAAATGGGTGCTTACGTACCTACTATTTAGGATCAAACAAGCCGTAGTTCGCTTTTCCTGAAAAATTTTAGTGTGTTTGTGAATTTTAATTGTGAAATGTCTTTTGATTTATGTTTTTACTATTTCGGGATTTTTTTCTAAAAAATCTAAGCCTAATCTTTAATTTGATTTTTGAAAATAATTTTAAGGAAAAACATCAATTTTGGATTTATTTTGAGAAAATAATTTTTCTAAGTGATAAAACTCATCATTTTTTTTTATTTTTCGACTTATTTCTACTATTATAAGTTTTTATTGATTTTTATTAATTTTTGTGGATTTTTATAATTTTTATAATTTTTTAATTTTTTTAATTTCATATTTTATAATTTTATTATTTTCTAATTTTATAATTTATTTTTTAAAAATTTTCTCCTAGATTTTTATCTACCCTATTCTAAATTTAAAGTTTTATTATCATTTTTCTAATATTTTTATAATTTTCTACATTTTTATTTCTATTATTATGATTATATTAAATAAAAAAAAATCTAATTTCTAACATTTTTCTATTTATTGAAATACAAATAACAAATAAGAAAATAACAAATAAATAAATAGAATAATTTGAAATAAATAAAGTAACTAAATAAATAAAAATATTAAAAAAATCGAAAAATCCGATTTACCTGGATCCGGATTGGTGCGCGGGTCAAGTCGGGTCAATTGGATGCGGCGGCTAGATGTGCTCGTTGACGGCGTTCTAACGACCTTCTTCAGCGGTTGAGGTGTCGAATCCTAGGTTCTTTGGGGTGAGGAATCCAATGGTGGCAGTGGTTTGCTTCAGAAACGCCTCCTGGTGGTTGCCTAACTCTTGATCGGTGGTCGCGGTTTCGAAACAACTCCCGCGAACTTCGATTCTCTCTTTTCTTTGACTTTCTCTCACTTTTGATATGTGTTCTAGCTTCCTCACTTCATCCTCTATTTATAGGCTTTCGAAATCGAGTTGGATAAGCTCGGATTTCCACCGATCGACGCAAATTGGATTTGCGGTTAAACAAACCAACTCGATTCGTGTAAATGCATCGATTTGTTGAGATTTGATTCCAATTGGATGATGTTTATCTTAATTCTGTTGAAGATCTGTTGGATTCGTGCAAAAAATCGAATCAAAACGGTCGAAATTCGGATTTTTTCCCTCGCCGGCGATCTTGGGCAGAGGTTGAAGACGATCACGCGCTTGGCGCGTGCATTCGCTTTAGCCAATCAGATGCTGCCACGTGTCCCAGGTAAAGGAAAAACTTACAAAACGCGGATTCTGCTCCCCCCACATTTCGAACCCCTGACCTCGTCTCGCGCGCGCCTACCTGACCGTGGTTTGGACAGCTGAGCTAGCCCATGTTCTCGATTTTCTTTATTTCACAAATTGCATATATGCAATGCAATTTTTTATTTTTTTTGTATTTTTTTTTTGAAATTTCAAAAATTTGTAAAAATTATTTAATCTTTATTATTGCCATTTCTGAAATTAGTTTTCAAAATTGATGTGTTTTCTTATTTATTTTTATTTCTTGAATATTTTTCCTATTTTTGCCAAATTGGAGAAAAATTGGAAATTATATCTATTATTTGATTCTTAGGGCAAAAATGGGGTGTTTATAGCTGCCCCTCTTTGTAGTAAAGTTTGGAAAACTAAACTACAAAGACAAGAAAGACGCCATTTTTGGCCTCTTGATTGAATAGATAACGCCTTGGTTTGGCTGGTTATCTGGAATTTGGTTTCTGGTAGGAAAATGCTCCATGAGCTAATAATCCCACGAGTCTGAAATGGTCTTAACAATTTAGAGTAATGTATCCTCCCAAAAAGTGCTCTATGGGTTGACTAATTGGTGATAGGGAACATCTCAACTTTGTTTAGGAGTGTAGAATAACTGATGATAGGAAGTGTCTTATTAGACTAGTAACCTTAAAGAGAAGATTATCTTAGGAAGCGCTCTTATGAGCTGGCCACCTATCAATAGAAGCGTCTGACTAGCCTAGCGACTGTTTGGAAAAAATACCTTCAAAAAGTGCTCCTATGAGTTGACTAATTGGTCGTCAAAAGTTTGAAAAAGTGCTCGTATGAGCTGATTAATTGGTAGATTCGAAAAGTGCTCTTTTGAGCTAACTAATCGAAGAATTCGAAAAGTGCTCCTCTGAGCTAACTAATCGGTGGATTCGAAAAGTGCTCCTTTGAGCTAACTAATCGATGGATTCGAAAAGTGCTCCTTTGAGCTAACTAATCGATGGATTCGAAGAGTGCTCATTTGAGCTAAGTAATCGATGGATTCGAAAAGTGCTCCTTTGAGCTAACTAATCGATGGATTCGAAAAGTGCTCATTTGAGCTAACTAATCGATGAGGTATCTAGGAAAGTGCTCCTTCTTGGGCTGACTGACCTATAGTGGGAAGTGTCTTCTTAGACTCACAACCCTGGGGGAGAAATGTCTCAAAAGGTGCCCCTACAGGCTGACCTCGAGACAAGATATTTAGGAGAGTGCCCCATTGTGGGCTGACTAACCTATAGCATAAAGAAGTGTTTTAAAAAAGGTGCCCTTGTGGGCTGACCTTAAAAGAGGATATCTAGGAAAGTGCCCCTCTATGGGCTAACTAATCTATGACTGAATGTCTCAAAAAGGTGCCCTTATGGGCTGACCCTAAGAGAGGATGTTTAGGGAAGTGCCTCAATGTGGGTTGACTAACTTATGGCAGGAAGAAATGTCTTGAAAGGTGCCTTTATAGGCTGACCTTAGGAGGAGATCTAGGAAAGTGCCCCTATATGGGCTAACTAACCTTTTAAAGGGGAGGTTTAGACAAATGCCCCATTATGGGCTGACTGATCTTATGCTGTTGAACATGTTTCTACTGACTGAGTTAAATGATTTGATGCTTTTCATGACATGTGGATAGTTATTCATTTTAATATGCTTGCCAATTTATCATGAATAGCAACCAAACAACCGAACCTTCGCATTGGTTCTGCTTCTGCTTCACTTCTTCTTATTTCGACACAGGGTTGAAGATGTCGATGTCCTTCCTTTTTTTGTGCACATGGCTCTTTTGATGGTAGTGTTATCCTACTAATGCACTAGGTTCTAATGCTCAAAAGTAGATAGAATTATATCACAAAATTTATTGAGATTCATTATCATTTTAGTGTTTATCTTTCATTGGTGAAGTGATGGGTAATGTGTTTAGGAATGTTTGTCGTGATGAGAATTGGTTGGGATTATTGACCATTAAGAGATATTAACTTTGCTTGTAAGAAATAAAAACTATACTCAACGAAATTTGTATCGAATATTGGCTTTCATAAACATTGGCAAAATTTCAATTCTCTTGCCTAAGGATAGTACATCTTTATAGCATCTGTGTTAATGGGGTCTCTCAATTCCGGACCATCCATTTGAGTAAGTATCAAAGCACCTCCTAACAGAACCTTTTTCACTACATAGGGGCCTTCATAGTTTGGGGTAAATTTCCCTTTGGAGTCTTGGGCATTCGGGAGAACCTTCCTTAGCACCAGATCCCCTTCTTTGAAGTATCGAGGCTTCATTTTTTTATTAAATTCTCGAGCCATCCTTTGTTGGTAACACTGGCCATGACATATTGCAGTAAGTCTTTTTTCATCAATCAGATTCAGCTGATCAAGCCTCTTCTTTACCCAGTCGGATTCAGTTAGCTGAGTTTCTGACAGAATTCTGAATGATGGTATTTCGACTTCAACTAGTAACACTGCTTCCGTACCATATACCAATGAATATGGGGTAGCTCCAGTAGATGTTTTTATTGAAGTCCTATAAACCATGAGAGCAAACGGCAATATCTCGTGCCAATCTTTGTAAGTAGTTATCATTTTTTCGATGATCTTTTTGATATTCTTGTTAGTTGCTTCTACTGCCCCGTTCATCTGAGGTCGGTAGGGAGTTGAATTTCTATGGTTTATGTGGAATTGTTGACATAAACCTGTCATCAACTTGTTATTAAGATTGGTACCGTTGTCGGTGATGATGGACTCAAGAACTCCATATCGAGCTATTATGTCCTTTTTCAAGAAGCGGACTATCACCCCTTTAGTGACATTGGCATATGATGCAGCTTCTTCCCACTTAGTGAAGCAATTGATTGCTACCAGTATAAACCTGTGGCCATTGGATGCTGTTGGAGTGATTGGGCCGATTATGTCGATTCCCCACATGGAGAAAGGCCATGGTGCTGACAATAAGTGTAGCTCATTGGGCGGAGCATTTATCCGATTTGCGTATACTTAACACAGATGACAGTGCTTGACATATTTTATGCAATCCGATTCCATGGTTAACCAATAGTATCCTAACCTCATGATTTTTCGGGCTAACATGTAGCATTCATATGAAGTCCACATACTCCTTCATGTACTTCTTTCATTAGTTCATAGGCTTCATTTTTGTCCACACATCTTAACAAGGTGGTATCAGATGATCTTTTGTAAAGTATAGACCCACTTAATAAGAAATGGCTTGCTAACCTTTTGAGTGTTCTTTGGTCATTCTTGCTAGCCATTTCAGGGTATTTACCTTCTTGGAGAAAGGTCTTGATGTCATGATACCAGGGCTTGTTGTCTTGTGTTTTTTCAATTGTTAAACAGTAGGCGGGCCGATTTTCGATTTCTATCTTCATCGGTTGGACTTCGGCTCCCCCTGTTATCTGGATCATAGATGCTAGTGTGGCTAGTGCATCTGCAAACTGATTCTGAGTTCTCGGGATATATGTGAAAGTGATTGCCTTGAATTCTTTGATCAGCTCTGTCAAATGTTGATGATACGTACCAGTTTGGGGTCTTTAGTATTGTATTCCCCTCTTGTCTGTAGTATGGTGAGTGATGAATCTCCGTATACTTCTAATTCGCAGATTTCAATTTGGCAGGCTATTTTGAAGCCAAGAATGCACGCCTCATATTCCGCGATATTATTGGTATATGGAAATGTGAGTCTTGTCGCTGCAGGAAATTGTGTGCCGTTGGGGATATCAATACTGCCCCGATCTCGCAACCGAATACGTTGGCGGCTCCGTCGAAAAAAAGTTTCCACTTTGGGTTCTGCTCTATCCCAAAGTCTTCTATCGGTATATCTTCTACTGTTAATATATTTTCGTCCGGGAATTGGGCTTGTATTTCTTGGGAATCTGTCTCGACAGGGTGTTCTGCCAATTGGTCGGCTAAGGCTTGCCCTTTCATCGAGTTCTGATTTATGTATGTGACGTCAAACTCGGATAGGAGCATTTTCCATTTAGAGATTCTCCCTATCAAAGCTGGTTTCTCTGCCAAGTATTTTAAGGGATCATGTCTTGTCAGTAGCTCAATATGATAGTAAAGGGTGTATTGCCTTAATCGATGCATGACCCAAATTAGAGCACAACAAGTCTTCTCCACCTCTGAGAACCTCTGTTCCCCTTCTGTGAATTTCTTGCTCAAGTAATATATTGAACGCTTTCTTCCCTCTTCATCTTTCTGCCCCAGCATACAACCCATGGATTAGGGAGTATAGTGAGGTATAAGAGTAAGGGCTTCCCCTGCTTCGGGACTATCAAGACGGAGGTTTTATAAGGTAGTCTTTGATCGTCCTGAATGCTTCTTCGCATTCGTTGTCCTATTCTACTGTGGCATTCTTTTTCAACAGACGGAATAGTGGCTGGCATTTATCGGTGAGCTGTGAGATAAAACGAGCTATATAATTTAATCTTCCCGGCAAGCTTCTTACTTCTTTAACGGAGCGTGGGGAAGGTAACTCTAATATAGACTTTACCTTGTCATGATCGATTTTAATGCCTTCTTGGCTTATGACAAACCCTAACAATTTCCCCATTGTGACCCCGAAAGTGCATTTCTCTGGGTTTAACTTAAGCTGGAATTTTCTCAGTTGCTTAAACAATTTCCTCAGGATATCTATATGGCTTTCTCCTTCTTTAGATTTGGCTATCATGTCGTCGACGTATACTTCAACCTCTCGATGCATCATGTCATGAAGTATCGCGACCATGGCTCTCTGATACGTTGCCCCGGCGTTTTTCAAACCGAAGGGCATGACTTTGTAACAGAAAGTTCCCACGTTGTGATGAAAGTCGTTTTGGTTTTATCTTCTTCAACCATTTTTATTTGATTATATCCTGAGAAACTGTTCATGAACGAGAAAAGATGGTTTCCCGCAGTGTTGTCCACTAAAACATCAATGTGAGGTAGGGGGAAGTTATCCTTTGGCGTAGCTTGGTTTAAGTCTCGGAAGTCTACGCATATGCGTACTTTTCCATTCTTTTTCATAATAGGGACTATATTTGCCACCCATTTTGGGTAATCGGATACTTCGATGAACCCTACTTCTAGCAGTTTCTTGACTTCTTCTTTAATCTTTAGTAAGATGTTAGGCTAAATCTTCTCAGTTTTTGTTTTTTAGGTTTGACATCTTCCCTTGTGGGAAGCCTATGAACCACTATTGATTGGTCTAGTCCTGGTATGTCGCCATATGACCAGGCGAACACATCTGCATATTCTGTTAATAGCTTGGTTATCTCACACTTTTGCTCGGCACTTAAACTGGTCCCGATTTTGAGGTTTTTAGGTTTTTCCATGCTTTCTAGTTTACTGTCTCCACCGTCTCGTCAATTGAAATTCCGCTTTGTTCATGTTTTTGCCAATTTTCTTGTATTATTTCATTGTAAGGATATCGCCTTCAACAACTGACCCAACAGCGTTAGAAACGATATCAACGTTTTTATTTTCTACCTACGCGAAATATCCCTGATGTTCGATGGTAGGAGATCTGGGTAAAGTAAAATAAAAGCATGTATATAAGCAAAACAGACTGTAATTGAATTAATAAAGAGTCTCAATAAAACTTGTTCAATAATTGTTCTCTATCTTTGAGCTGACTTAGAGCTATTGATAGGATAACAAAACCAATTATTCAGAGCTGGATGCTGATTGGACGTGTGGGAGGTTGGGCTCCCATTGCTGTCGTCACCTTTGCTTATTCGAGGCTCTTAAATGATATTTTCTTTTCGGAAAGATTGTTGGAGGGGTGGAATACACATCGGGGTGTTGCTTGGCTTTTCCTTCATTCTGCCTTTGACACCTCTTGCCTGTGCTTCTTCCCTGGCTGTAGGAACGTACCCTAGTCTAAACGCCCCTTGCTGCCCCTCTTTAAACTGATGGCCCTCCTTGCTGGTCACCACATTCACCTCATTAAAGATTTGGAGACCAAGGTCTTCTGAACCTTCCTCCCCGATATATGGTATGGCGGTTTCCTTATATATGGCGTAATCTTGCTCGCCCAGCACGGTGACTATCTGGCCACTTGCAATAAATTTAACCCTTTGGTGGAGACTAGAGGGGATAGCTCCAGCAGCATGTATCCAGGGTCTTCCCAAGAGTAGGTTGAAAGATCTTAGGATATCGAGGACCTGGAAAAATGTGTGGAATACTTGTGGACCAATCTCCACTGGTAGGTTTATCTCCCCTACTATATCTCTTTTTGACCCATCAAAAGCTTTGACCACCGTTGAGCTAGGTGTTATATTGCTTGGATCGACCCCCAATAAGTTGAGGGTAGCCAGTGGGCAAACGTTGAGGGACGATCCGTTGTCGATGAGTACCCGGGAGACAATTGTGTCGTTGCACCTGACCACTATGAATAGTGGTTTTGTATGTTGGTTTCCCTCCTCTCCTAGCTCTTCTGGAGAGAAAGATATCTGGTCCATTGTGAAAATAGAATCCGCCACGTGACTTATTTTGTCTGTAGCGATGCCTTCTAGGACTTGAATCTGTTTGAGCACTTTGAAGAGTGCTTCCCTGTGGGGCTTAAATTTTGTAAGAAGGCCCATGAGTGATATATGTGCTGGAACTTTATTTAGTTGTTCCATTATCTTGTCTTCACTCGCCTTGACCATCTTTGTAAACTCAGCGAGCCCCTCTTCCTCTTCTTCTCCTTTCTCCACGTTGGGCTCTTCTGTCGAGGCTTTATTCTTCAGGTCGTATATTCTCCCAGAGTGGGTGACTCCTCCTACCATAGGAGGTCGCTCTTGTTCGAGGGTCCGGTAGTCGAAAGGTGCAGCCTTATACCTCTCTGCCGGTATCGGGATATTAAATACATATCTTTTCTTCGGGATCTGTACCTCGGTTGACTGTCCCTCATAGCATTTTATGACCCTGGGCTTCTGATGAGAATTGATCATTTTTATAATCTTCTCCTCTTCCTTCGGCGGGTTGTCCTCCTTCTCAAACTCTGGCCCCCATCCGCTAGGCGGCCCATATTCAGTTGGGGTGTAAGAATAGTTCACCAATACTCGAATCTCCCATGTGATTCCCCTACAGTGCCGACTGTTGGGTCTCCGGCTAACCATCTTCTTTTGATATGTGACTTTGGGGTTTTCTCTGGAACTTGACGGGACTGCTTTTTCTGTTGGTCCGTCATCTTCTGCTTAGGGCCTCCTTTGGGAGCTGACTCCTCAGATGTGATCATGTTGATGGTGGGCTTATGATTGGGTAGCGGGTTGGTGTTGGTGTTGGTGTTGGGGTGTTCACAAAATCCAGCAGTACAATTCTTGTGTCGATTAAGTCTTGGATTTTATGCCGAGCCTCCAAAATCTATCTGTAGAGTGGCCCTCTTGGCCCATATGGTAATCACATTTGAGGTTTGGGTCGAAGTTCTTGGGCTTGTACCGGTCGTTAGGGATTTCGAAGCTGATCAAGTTGTCTGCCCTCAACCGAGCAAAGACCTAGCTGAGCGGGATGGGAATTGGAGTGAATTGCCTTGGGGCCCTGGTGGCTTGGGTATGACTAGTCGTGGAATGCTGGACTGGGGCACTCGTGGTCTGAAATGTCACACGAGTTCCGGCCTTTTCTGCTTTACCGGAGTGGATTGTGCTGATGGTAGACTCTTTGGCTCTGTTACCTCCTAAGGGCCTTTGTGTTGGTGTAACCCTGGGAGAATTCATTATTTGGAGTCTGCAGTGGTGATGGCACTTTTGATCCGGCACCCTACAGCTACCACCTCTGCAAAGCTGGATGAGGTCTGGCCTACCAGATGTGAAAAGTAAGTCTTATCCAAGGTGTTGACAAATGTGGATGTCAACTCCTTCTCAGAGATTGGGGTTGCTACTCTGGCGGCCTGGGCTCTCCAGCGCTGAGCATACTCCTTAAACGACTCAGTATGTCTTTTTCGGAGATTCCCCAGATCAATCATGGAGGGGGCGGCCTCAATATTGAACTTGTACTGGTCATAGAACGCCGGGCTAGCTTTTCCCAGGTGTTGACATGATTGAAGTCCAAGTGGGCGTACTAGACCAATGCAGGGCCCGTGAGGCTGTCTTGGAAAGTCTGGATCATGAGTTGGTCGTACTGGGCATACTTGCTCATTTTTCAGGCATATAGCCTTGTATGCATTTTAGGGCACCCCGTCCCATCATACTTTTCAAACTCCGGGGTCTTGAACTTCTCAGGATGTACCTCTTCCCCGTATACTGGCAGATTGGTGATTCCGGCTTGCTCGAAACCATCAGGACCCTCAATTGTTTTCATTTTGTCATGGAGCTGCTGGAAGAGTCTTTTCTCCATCTCTTTCTATCTCTCTTCCATCTTTCTCTTCAGGTCATCAGAGGTTGGCCCCTGGTTGATTCTCGGCTCATATTCAAAGGCCGGGTTGAGGTGGGAATTGATTTCTTCATACTCCGGAGGCTGTCCCTCCACTGCCTTCCCTTTCCTGGCCCCTGAATGTTCTTCCTGGGTTGGCTGGGTAGAGCGAAGGAGGCCAATGCTTTCAGTTAAGAGGTGGACCTAGGCAGCCAATTGTTGGACTGTTTGTTCTAGGGATACGATCCTGGAGTCTGAGGCAACTTTAGCATTTGTGTTATTGCTGTTGTCGCTACTGTTTGCCATTTTTTCTCTTGAACGTGTGCAAATCAAGCTTCTGGGAGGGTTCGGTTGTTTGGGAGCTATCTTGATACCTGGCGCACATTTTGTTTATTCTTTAGTATAATGTATGCAAATGTTATGCATGCGTCACACGGATGCTAAAAGGGTCGACAATTGATTGACGATGTAATATTGAAACTTTACTTTTATTAATATTGAAAATTTTTGGAGTTTAATACTCAAAGAAAACAAATAAAAGATTACAATGATAATCTATTTTCTAGCTCTCTTGGTCTTCTATTATGGAGGCTCAGGCTTCCCGTTGATGACGGCTTCCAGTTCTTCGACACTGGCTTTGGTCTTCTCCAGCTAAGCTTCTAAGGCTTTGTTGATTGCTGTTTTGCGGATACCCAAGAGTCTGCTGAAAATACCGGCTGGCCCGACCTCAAGATCAGGTACATAGACTTGTTCGGTTAGTGCTGGAGCCTGTAGCAGTTGGGTGTACTCTTCCAGGGTAGGGGTGATTTCATAGGGCCCGATGAAGAAAGCTGCGAGCTTTACTTCCCATAAATGAAGCATGGCCCGTACCAAGGGCACGTTCACCTCTATCTTTGTTAGTGAGAGGATGGGCCCTATTTTCTGCTGGATGAAGGCCTGCTCCTCTGGATTGTATAAGGTGAACCAGTGGTCCAGCACCAACTTTGGGTCCAAAGGTTTGTACACCCGAATCTCTTTGCGAGGAGATGGTCAACTGTGGTACTAGCCATCTATTACAACAAGAAATTTCCTAATTACAACCAGAACTATCAAAATATTACAGGGAAATAGATCCGAACTCCATGAACAAAACAAATATTACATTATCATCAATTGTTAACCCATGACTTTATGTATGCAAATAGGTTGGTTCTAACTGGTCCCCAAGCTCTATGGCCTCCCGCATTCTCGAAGAAATGGATCTCTGGCCATATTGAAGCATTGGGTGGGGTAGCCTAATCGGTTTTCGAACAGTGATCACCTCACTTCGCTCGAAACCTACACAATGGCTCCTCGTCTTAGGGTCCTAGGACGGTCTGGTTCGACCGTATCTATTCACACAAATGTATGCATGCAGACCTAAAAGTAAAGAAAACTGAATTATAAACTTAGCTAATTCTGAAAAGTTAGCAACAGAATTAATAATCGAAAGCAATTTCTTAAAAGGAACATTTTGAGGATATTCAGGTGGCTAGCCTACTGAATGGGTTCCCCATGTGGAGTCGCCATCTGTCGAGTCTAATTTTGATTTCCCATTCCTAATCCGACTTGATACTGCCCTATGCTCATCTAATGTAGATCTCCGACTTGATGTTAGGAATTTCGTTTAATTTTGGAGTCGCCACCCAATTGGGTTGGGAAAAATTGAATTAGACTAATGGAGCGGATTAGTCTTAATCTTGGACAATAGTCGTCGTGATTTCCTTTCTCGTTTTGTGAAAAGAGGAAAGGGAAACTGAGTTTCTAAGTTCGGAGGCTAACCTATTAAAACCTAAGGTTACCACTTAATCTCCTAAATTATCCTATTTAGAAATATGTTTTATTTAATTTTGTCTGCCTGTTTATTGTGTTTTTGAGTGAATTATTCTAAGAAAATGAATTTTTTATTCTTTTTAAAGGTTGCCAAATGGGTGCCTACGGACCTGCTATTTAGATCAAACAAGCTGTTAGTCGCTTTTCTGAAAATTTAGTGTGTTTGTGAATTTTAATTGTGAAATCTCTTTTGATTTATGTTTTTACCATTTCGGGATTTTTTTCTGAAAAATCTAAGCCTAATCTTTAATTTGATTTTTGAAAATAATTTTAAGGAAAAACCATCTTTATTTGGAATTTATTTTGAGAAAATTAATTTTTACTAAGTTAAAACTCATCATTTTTTTTATTTTCGGACTTATTTATACTATTTACAAGCTTTTATTGATTTTTATTAATTTTTGTGGATTTTTATTTTTTTATGATTTTTATGAATTTTCAGAATTTTTATAATTTTTTTATTAATTTTTCATAATTTTTATAATTTCCATTTTTTAAAATTTTCTCCTAGATTTTTATTCCTATTCTAAATTTAAAGTTTTATTATCATTTTTCTAATATTTTTAATTTCTACATTTTTATTTCTATTATTATGATTTATATTAAATCCTAAAAAATCTAATTTATAACATTTTTCTATTTATTGAATACAAATAAAAAATAAGTAAATAGCAAATAAATAAATAGAATAATTTGAAATAATAAAGTTACTAAATAAAAAAAATATTAAAAAAAATAAAAAAAATCCGACTTACCTGGATTCGGATCAGTGCGGGGTCGGGTCGAGTCGAGTCGATCGGATGCGGCGGCTGGATGTACTCGTTGACGGCGCTCTGGCGGTGATGGGTGTCGAATCCAACAAAAATAAAACCTACTCCTAGACAATTATATGAATTGCATATAGGGGTGAGTGAGTAGGGTCGAATCACAGAGATTGGTTAAATTATTCTATCCAAGGAGAATAAAAAGGAAAAGGAAAATGGGGGTTTGGTTTATTGAAATCGAATAAAGTAAAACAAGATAAGAAAATTGAATATTGATAAAAGCCTAGCCAAAGGAATCAAGATAGTTTAATTCTAGGAATTGATCATCGATGCAAATGTTTTCTATTCTTATTCCTAGATAAACTGGTTATGGTTATTAACAAGCTCTAACAACCTATCTCTCCGTACTTCCTCGATAATCAAGAGAAGCTCTTTGATTATTTCTCTTATCGATTAGACAATCCTAGACAAGCGCTTAGGATTTAATCTACCAATAGCATTAAAATCTAGAGAGACCACCAATTCATGCCAGTAGATTATAAGATAACCTATTTAAACATGATCACACACCTCCATAACATGAATTCGATCATCTCTTTTATAACCAAACATGTTATTGCGTCACTAAGACTAGAACAATCAAACAATTACGGATTTGACGTGCTAGTTGACAATATATTAACTTGCTAATTGAGTAGAAGAGCTCTATTCATACCAATCAACAAAGATAATAATGACAAAACGATAGAAGATATATGAATACCCGAAAGCAAAGAATAGAATAAATACAAGTCAATTAGACCTCACAATTCGTGGAGAATTAAACATCTATGACCCTTTGGCTAGAAAAGTAGCTTAGCTACTCATGTTCATCAATAAAACGAAAATAAAAAGTAAAGACATGATGAACCCGGTTGCCTGCTCTGCCTCCAAGATGATCCAAGGTTCTTCAAGATCCAAAGATTCAAAAGTTAAAGATTAAAAGTTGTCCTAACCCTCTAGGGTTGGTTCTATTTATATTGTTAGGGAGATGGCATGTGATCTTTTGCTAGCAAGATACGAAAATATCTTTCCTTTTTCAAGTAGATTTCGAGAAGTAAATGTTCGTCCGCCTGGCACACCCTAACACACGGCCGTGGGTCAAGCCGTGCCATCCTCTGTGCATATTTCATGTATCATCTTCCGTGTCCAGTGTGTACCACGGCTCCACCCACGGCTAGATTTCCAACCGTGCCTTATTCTGTGCATAATCAACAAGTCTTCATCCGTGCCCAGTGTGTACCACGGTTACACCCACGGCCAGATTTCAAGCCGTGCCATCCTCTGGTTGATGTTCCACAATTTCTTCTCCTTAGCACGTCTAGCTTCCACCACGGTTCTAAGCACGGTTGCTCCCATGGCTACCACCACGGCCGTGCCCTAAGCCGTGTCTCTCTCTGTTCAAAGTCCACATGTCCGCCTTCTTGTCCAGTGTGTAACACGGTTTGCACTATGGCCGTGCCTCAAACCGTGCTTCCTCCGGTGGTGTAATTCCTTGTCTTGATCAAGTTGTAGATGACTTCTCTAATTTACTTGAATTGGCACCATTGACACCATTTAACCTGATTTATCACCATAATAGAATTAAGTACCATTTCCTTATGATTTCTATAAAATCAATAATAATTTAACACAATTTATACTATAAAGATTGAGTATAAAATGGCTCTATCAGCGGCCTTCTTCAGCGGTTGAGGTATCGAATCCTGGGTTCTTGGGGGTGAGGAATCCAATAGTGGTGGTGGTTTGCTTCAGAAATGCCTCATGGTGGTTACCCAACTCTTGATCGGTGGTCGCGGTTTCGAAACAACTCCGGCGAACTTCGATTCTCTCTTTTCTCTCACTTTCTCTCGCTTTTGATTTGTGTTCTAGCTTCCTCACTTCATCCTCTATTTATAGGCTTTCGAAATCGAGCTGGATAAGCTTGGATTTCCACCGATCGACGCAAATCGGATTTGCGGTTAAACAAACCAACTCCGATTCGTGTAAATCCATCGATTTGTTGAGATTTGATTCCAATTGGATGATGTTTATCTTAATTTTGTTGAAGATCTGTTGGATTTGTGCAAAAAATAGAATCAAAACTGCCGAAATTCGGATTTTTTCCCTCACCGGCGATCTCGGGTAGAGGTTGAAGACGATCACGCGCCCGACGCGTGCATTTGCTCCAGCCAATCAGATGCTGCCACATGTCCCAAGTAAAGGAAAAACTTGCAAAACGCGGATTCTGCTCCCCCTGCGTTTCGAACCCCTGACCTCGCACCTGCGCGCGCCTGCCTGACCATGGTTCGGACCAGCTGAGCTAGCCCATGTTCGCGATTTTCTTTGTTTCACAAATTGCATATATGCAATGCAATTTTTTATTTTTTTTGTAATTTTTTTTTGAAATTTCAAAAATTTGTAAAAATTATTTAATCTTTATTATTGCCATTTCTGAAATTAGTTTTCAAAATTGATGTGTTTTCCTATTTATTTTTATTTTTTGAATATTTTTCCTATTTTTTCCAAATTAGAGAAAAATTGGAAAAAATTGGGAAAAATTGAAATTGATCATTATTGATTCTTAAGGCAAAAATGGGTTGTTTACAGCTGGTATGAGCCATAAGTAGTCTAAACCAATCTTAAGATAGCATTCATTCACTTCAAATAATCAACTAACTTAAAATTTCCCTTTGATGCATAAAATCTGCCTTAAATGGAATTCGAACTACGATTTAAAATATTCAACCTTTTTGGGTACGTAATAACATGTGTGTTGCTTACTAGGTTAAGAAAATCTAAACCGAACTAATAATTAAACTCGGTTAAGTATCCACTTGTTACTTGTGCTCAGTTACTTGAGTCAACAAATGATAAACCTTAAATCAAGATTATGGCTATAGTTGTACACCTAGAAATGACATACTAGTTAAGCACTCAAGCCATCAAGTAATGGCTCGGTGGGTAGTTGGTAAGTGGATTCATGTTTGATAATGGTTATTGTAAGTGGAGAGAAGGTATATCGAGCGTAGTTAGAGGATATGTGTTTCAATTAGTTGTATGATATAGCTGGACTGTGATTGGTGAGGTTGCATAACGATGATGTCACTTAGATGAGGTTACTTTAGTTTATGGTTTTAGGTTTGATGACATAGAGTCTAATTGCTTTTGTCAACCCCTAATTGCCGTTGTGGTAGAATCAGACCTTAGGTCCCTCATTGTGATGTTTGGAATCATAAGTACTTACGTGCTGGTTGTTTACTTAAATAAGATAATAAATGCTTTGTATGATTGTTTGCTGTATTAGTGTGTAGGCCTATATGACATCCTTATATGTGTTTGTATTATTGTGCATTGGGCCCTTATAGATCACTTCTTTTTCCTTTTTAGGTGAGAATTATTTGATAGATTTACGTTATGAATTATTGGGTTTTAACTTTAAGGTGTAGTATAGAGATGAGTTTGTAGACATAGACTACGAGGATTATCTTTTGCCTTCTTGTTTGAACTAATACTTAGTAATTTATGTTTTGGTACTATATTTATATATTTTTAGGAGTTGCTTGTGGCTCTATGGCTTGTCTACTTAAGTCTATATTTTTGTGGTCTCTTTAAGCCATAGGGCTTAGATTTCTATCTCATACCATCTATTGAGTTTTCCAAAATTGGCGAACTTTCAAAATGTTTTTCAAAATCAATGAACCATCAAATATTTTTCAAAATTTAATTAACGATTTGAAGGTCTTAAACTAGTTTATAAGCCTATTTAGTAATAATAACCTTATATATTTGACTTAAGTAAGGTACGTAGCAAATTGTCGTCGCCATAGTGAAGTATGGGTGTGACATACTACTAAATAGAACATTGTGTAATTATTTATTATTGATATAAAATTAAAAAACACAAGTCACTCATTTATCAAAAAATAAAATACAGATATAGGTCACCTTTTTATATTTTAACCTAAGAAATACACACATAAATGTGATATAAAATCAAGATAAAAATATTTAATTTTCATAATTATCAGTTTGTTAGATCAACTCATGTTAATCAATCAACAACTTAACACAAGTGATATAATAGCGATTATTCTTGTGAAGATTTATTTCAGCTATTAGGATAGAGATTTTAACTTTTGTGTGCTCATTGATTGTTCTTTGGCTCTTATTGCCTTGTTATTACAAAATTTGAAAAAATTATTCTTATGTTTTTAGATGCTTTATTTAAAATTATTTGATTGCTTTCTCTTTTTTGGAAAAAAAAAACCCCTTATTTGGGGTTATTTTTGACTTAGTTATTTAATTTAGGGTTTCTTAGTCATTCATTTGCATCTTATAAAAAAGTATTTCTGTTGCTGAACTATTTTAAACAAAATAATGGGACTAGAATGCGAGTTAGAAACATATCCAACTTAAGCTTTTTAGGATCTCTTAATGGACTTGATAGGGTACTATTGCTAGATAACCACGCGGTGACCTAATGTTATGAGTTTTTATGCTTAAATTCTTATGTATTCACATTACATTTGCAACTTATAGTTGTTATGTTGTGACAACACTTAGATGGTTGTGGTACAACATACAATGAATAATTTATGACCACTATAACCCCCCACATATTGTCTATTGGCATCTAAAGCTAGCATGTTGATGATTTCATACATACTAGCTAAAACATTATAGTTACCATGTGATTAGGTCAAGTGTAAGATATTGGAATAACTATCAATTAAGTAATTTCGGTATATATTTTAGTGTAGCCAAAACTTAGGGGAAATTAGGTTAATGCATTAAAGCTCGTTTTAACCAAACAAAGAAACCAACCAATTAATGAAGAAATCATTTTCAATTAAGATAGTCATACTTGTAAACACCCCATTTTTCCCCTTGGAACCCACAAAATCAATTTTAATTTTAAAATTTTTCCCTAATTTGGGAATAAAAAATTTAAAAAATTATTCAAAAAAAAAAAATAAATGGGAAAAAAAAACATCAATTTTGAAAATTGTTTTTCAGAAAGGGAAATAATAAATAATAAATAATTTTTACAAATTTTTGAAAATTTTAAAAAAATACAAAAAAAAAAAAAAAATCGCATTGCATATAAAGCAATTTGGAAAAAAAGAAAATCAGGAAAATTTTGGGGTAGCCCAAACGGTCCAGACCACGGGTTTTGGCGCGCACAGGGGGGTTCGGGCGGGGAGGAGCAGTTTCCGCGTTTTGCAATTTTTTCACTTATCCAGGGGAAAAGTGGCGCATCTGATTGGCTGGGGGGGAGCGCACGTTTCCCGGTGCGTGATCGTCGTCTACCTCGGGGCCCAGATCGCCGGCGGAAGAGAAAATTCGAATTTTTGGCCCTTTCGTTGATTTTTTTGCACCAAAACCAACAGATCCCCCAACAGAAATAAGATAAACATTTTTCTAATTGGGGAAACAAAAACGCAAAAAAATCAAAGGATTTACACCAAAACGGAGTTGGTTTTTTTAACCCAAAATCCCATTTGCTTCGCCGGGGGGAA